>OX346264.1:13930212-15180212 GCA_947049275.1 Epinotia bilunana
ATACAATATATGTAAAGTATGATTACGAGTGATGGGTAAACATAAACAACATGCAGTCTTATCGCGATTGGGCGATCTCATTTCTAGGAAATTATAAATAGAAGACTAAAAGAGCACTAAAACAGACTTTGAACATGAAATTAATAAATGTTAAAACATTGAACTGATCTGATTCAATTTAAAATTGTTAACTATTAACTTTTCATTGTTTTCATTGCAAATCTCTCAAATGAAATACGGTCATGTGTGTTATCGGCATTAAAATAAATAATTTTAGTTATAGACCAATAGGAGTGTAGACAATAAATAAAATAATCAATAATGTTGTATTTTCTCTAAAAAGGATTAAAAATGTAGTCAAATGGGGAAAAAAGCAAAGCAAGATGTTAAATAATCACAATTATAAGTGTCCGAAGTTTTAGGCAGGGGGTTTGTTCTGTCCCTTTTCCACGAAACGCACCATTAGGTATATAAACCGATTGTTATTTACTATTACGGTCGCAGATTGTGAAGTCACTAACTGCGAGCGTTTCCTCTCTCTAACAAGCCATATTAAAACGCCTCTTTGAGATATCTGAATGGGATTTTCGTCATGAGGCATTTATTTACCTTCTTACTTTTGGAGTAATAATTTTCGAGTGTACACCCGTATTATTTGTTCTTCATACTTATTTGGCGTTTCGAAATAAAACCAATCAATAACATTCTATTCAATTGTACAGCTCTTAGAGGTAAGTTGACATTTATGCATTGTTAATATCACGCAAGTATAAGCTATACGCTGTTATAAGACATACGCTTTTTAAAGTCAAGTGTAAAATTATGGGTACCTACAAATTACTCATAAATATGTCCCATTGCTCTTAGGCTCTATTAAGGTTTCGGTAGATATTTATGAGAGGATTAAACAATGCATATTTTTGCACTTGACTGTAAGTATTCTTTATAATATACATACAATTTGTATAAATGTGTCAATAACAATACATGTTATTATAAAAGTTTTAGACTTGCAATATAAGTAGGTTTATTAAATTTATTAATATAGCGTTTTATCAAGTCCCATTCGTCTTATATTACCTTATACACTTACATTAAACACTTTGGTATATCAGACATTATTACAGCCTAGTGAGTAGTCAAGACTGGTTTTGGTCGTTTGAGACTTTCTAGAAATAACGCACAACACAACCACTTATTTAATATCAACAAGTTTTATTTAAAAGGCCATCGATACATGGAAGTGAATTTAGTAACACTTAACAGTGATAAGTACACCAATAACATTGATAAAAAAAATTAAGTACCATATAATATAATACTATATTAATTACATTTTCCTATACACACACACACGGTTTTGCCAAGTAATAACCGTAGACTTATTACAGAATGCACCCAAGTTTATATATTATCACATGCATTTTGTTGGGTGGCAAGCGAGAAAGACTACATACACTCCCCTTTTTCCAAATAGTGCGAGGAAAACGAGTGATTGTTTGTTCGCGCGACTTTCGACACGACCAGTTATTTTAACCCCTTTGCGAGCACGATGGTATATTCAGTGGAGAAAACAAAGCAAAGGTAAGTCTTTTGTTACTGTTCGACTATTCATTATTCCAGGTTTTAGGTAACAGTACCATACTATTGAACACTTATCTACTTAATGCTGTGGCGCAATGACCCGATCTACTATTGCACAAAGACACGTAATCGTACGCACAAGGATTCCGACATAAAATCAACAGCTGAGCAATCTGGATTAAATAAAGGAAGCAATAATACTACGCTAATAAATTATCACGTAACGCAAAACTCAACTCCATTGTTGAGAATAATAGAATCTCTATAAAATTATCTATCCTAAACTAAACGGACTCTGTGACAATGACAACCTAACTAAATGTTTACTATTACATCTACATACAAATACTACAGTATTTCGAGCTTAGGAACCATATTTGTCAATGCATTGAATTCACAATGCTACAGAAGGTAATGGAAAAAAAAATTGCACTAGAGGGCTACGCGAGGTCCTCAATCATTGTATGCAACGTGTGAGGAAGATAAACATTTAACTATATGATAATATTAAACACACCCGTACTATGTAGTAATATTCACCCCAAACAGTACTTGTAATTCGCGAACAAAAGCACTACTGTCGTCAATAGGACTGCGTCAAGTATGGAGCGAAATGTTGACCTAATTCTGTGTTTACCTGCCACCACAGCATTCTTAAGACCAGGTAAACCAAGAACGGGGTTCCGTCGGCGTGGAACCTGGGCTTTGAGGGGTTTTCGGTGTCTGAGGTTTGGAAGATGGCGACTTCTTGGCTGCTGACGGCGTCGCAGGGAGCGCCTCTTCCGCTTTCAACTAGAATAAAAAAAATGTTACGATCGAATCTTCTTCCTCTGTGAAGTGCCTATGTATCCTCCTTCATGTGCCTATGTATCATGTAAGTAAATAAACTTGTTTAAAATAGCAAAAGAAAAATAAGTTAAAGTGTATGTTTTCCAAGTGTTTTCGTGAGTTTTATGGGTAATGTATAAATAATAAATTTTTACTTTAGTCGTATTGTTCTACCGTATTATTTAAGACTAACTTGCCCGCGCGGCTTAGCCCGCGTATTGCAAAGAACGCAGCCAAACCCGCGGGATAAAATATAGCATATAAAATCCGGAAAGTCTATTCTACACGCACTTGAAATTGAAAAACATATTTTTTTTAATTTAATTGGTTCTAAACAATCTCACAGACTTTTCCTCTTTATAATATTAGTATAGATAAAGATAATTTACTTTAAAAACAAAGTTTTAACCGACTTCAATTTAGTACTCCAAGCCACGAGAACATTTCTTTTCCAATTTACCTCATGAACTGATTTCCGAGAGCAAATGCGTTGATTATTATAGAAAAAAACCCAATCGCTGTATGTGACCCGATAATATTTGAGGACTTCCGTCAATTCCACAAGGATCACCCTTGGCACTTCATTAGTTGCTATTTCAACGGAATCTTATCAGAATCTGTGATATACTTTTGTACTTTTAAGTACATAATTGAGGAATTCCATAAGTCATCTGTGGTCTTCATCATCAATTCCACTCCACCAATTTATGATTTCCGGATGTAAATACACGAGTTATAATAGAAAATACCAAAATCACTACACGCGTGCCTAATATAATTGAGGAGTTCCCTCAATTCCTCATGGATCCCATCATCCAATTGAATTTTTTTTTAAATGGGACCTACCTGGAAGCATATACTTACAAACAAAAAAAAAAATTATGAATCGGCTCATCAATGACGGAGTTCTGAGGTAACAAACATTGAAAAAAAAAAAAAAAAAAAAACAACCGAATTGAGAACCTTCTCCTTTTTTTTTAAGTCGGTTAAAAAATGATCCCACTGGGTCGAAGTGGGATCATTTTTAAATAACAATAAGATAAGATAAGACCGTATTCAATATTAATCATACCTTGTTATTCGTCTTAGCTTGCATATCCCTCTCATAAGCGCGCACGTCGTCTAAAGTCATATTATGCCAGTCGTCCATCCAGGCGAACGCCTGTCGGTGACCCAATAACAGGATCTCTCGTATCGCCTGTAATAAGGAAAACATTATACCTATGCAAAAACATGTTACAATAAAATTTGCTTTTTATTTCCGGCCAGTAAGCAAGAGAATTGTATGTACCTACTTGTAATGATTCTGATTAGAATAACATGTAAGTACAGCACGCGCTACATAAGTTTGCGTCTGTGTGAGTTACTAATAGCGTAGCAGAGGTGTCAGACTGTCAGAGGGGCTCGACGGGTGTACTCGAGGCGACTTGGGGCTAACTTATGTGGCGCGTATTGTAATATAATATAGATAACGCATTTCCGGGATTTATTATTAATGATAAGTAGGTACCTATATTAGTTGGATATTAAAATTACCTAGTTAATTACGAAGATAACACATATTAATATAAAATACTAAGTGCAAATAGCCCATTAGGATAATTTCCATGTGTTCAATTAAATGTTTAAATTCATCATTATCAGCACTAAAAGCTAAACCTTGCGTGCTAATTGGCATTACATTTAACATGCGATTCATATATTATTAATTTATTAAATGAATATAATCTGACTAAAATAAGTTACAACATTAGTCAGGCCAGTACGATACAATAGATAGAATAGATAAATAGGAATAAACTAAACACATACCTATTTATCAATTATGATTAATCAATAAATAGTTAACTTCATATGTATACACCGTGCCCGCGAATAACCCGAAAGATTTTACCTACGTATTCCCGAGGTCAAAAGAAGTAAAAAATGTCATATGACTCTAGGTCGATTTCGCCTTAGATTCAGGGTTAATGTCAATTTAAAAAAAAATTAACACTTGTAACTCAACTGAAAATGCCCGTTTGGTGATGATGTCACCGGTATGGGGCTAAGTATAAAGACATCTTAAGTGACAGATGGCAATGTGATAAGGAACACATTGCTTAACTAGTTATTATGGAAAAAAAACTAAAAAAATCATTTTAACCGACTTTTTTTCTAGTAAAAAATGCTTTTTTTGTTTAAAAACGTTCAAAGAGTTACAAAAAAAAAATTAAAAAAAAACAGAAAAAAAAAATTTTTTTGGTGAAATTGACCAAAAGTCATATGACA
Source organism: Epinotia bilunana (assembly GCA_947049275.1). Lineage (NCBI taxonomy): Eukaryota > Metazoa > Arthropoda > Insecta > Lepidoptera > Tortricidae > Epinotia > Epinotia bilunana. The sequence continues at coordinate 13,934,896 of OX346264.1, forward strand.
TTAACTTCTTTTGACCTCGGGAATACGTGGGTAAAATCTTTCGGGTTATTCGCGGGCACGGTGTATAATGCCTCCGTGCCGCAAAATAACAATTACTGCGCCAGCAGGAAAACCACGTGCTCGCTATGGGAAGCCGCAATAGTACCTACATTGTTTAACGAGGGGTGTAAGTAAGCGCAATATTGCGAACAAGAGTCTATCAGAAGAAGCTTTTGATAATTGTTTGCAATATTCTTACACCAATCTTACATTTGTGAGGAAATAATAACTACAAAAGGCAGAAAAATCTATACAAACGCACCAATCATAAATTGACGAAATTGACAACTTTACTTCAGAGATTAATGCGAGTGGAGCGCGCGCAGTTTCAATATTTCAACCAATCACAGAGCAGTACAGTAGTGTTCTTGCGACGCGTGGCCAACTAGATTTTTTTCAACCAATCAGAAAGCAGAATTCTAGTGGCGCGCGGTCAACTAGATTTGCTCAAACCAATCAGATCACACACAAGCTCATAACTACTGCTATTTTCATACCTCTCTAGGGAGAGAGTTATGAAAATCCATAACTCCCGTGGGAACAATCTAGGCCATTGTCTTTCTGTATATGTAATAACACCATTAACGAGCCAGTGTGATGAAAAATATACCCTCGGTCGCGGAATGAAAAGGTTCGTCATTTTTAGACATCAATGGATTGTACAGTCGAAAAGTTCAGACATTTTCTTTCCTCGATTATACACACCCCGGGCGGTAATAGCGGGCAGCAGTACAAATACAATATGAATACTCTTTATTGCAGAGCTCACACATCAGTGTGCGGCAAGTAATTCTCTAAATACAAAATAAAAGATTACAATCACAAAATGTAATTTCAATTATAAATTACAATTAAAATTTAATTATAACTTGTAATGCATTACTTCGTAAATTTACTTCTCTCTCCTCCTCTTCTGCTTATTTAAGAGCTAAGCTCTTGTTGGTGTAGCTCAAAGTAGGCCCTCCATTTACTCCGATCCCAGGCAGCCTCTTTGACATCTCGATACGACCTAACATCAACTCTTTTTTTGAGCTGCTCTATGTAGTTTATTCTAGGTCTTCCTCTTCCTCGCTTCCCCTCTATCTTTCCTTCAATTATATTGAGTATGAACCAAAAATACAAAATTACAAATTACATTTATTTGATAAAACACTTTTTCATTATTGACCGAGTGAGTGGAGCAAGCAAAGCGTCTCCGATTCAGCTAGGGGAAAAATGCTTTCGTATGTCCATTCGTCCAGATTTCCGGCTATTCTCACCCACAGGTCGCATTTGACAATTAATTCTCGTAAAAGTTTGTGAGCAGGTTCGTTAATTATATAAAATATTTTTGTCGAGACCGTATCGCGAAAAAAAATGGCGGAAATAGGTATAAGTTGAAAAAAAACCAGACATTTCAAAAACTCACGATATCTACAGCTCATGGAGCTGCTAGTTTTTACAAGATTTTATTTAACTTGCAATGTTTGTTTGTGGGTTTGTGGCTGATTGCATTGACAGATTGCAATTGTCACCAAATATAAATAGGGATACAAAAATTCAGCTCAATTGGATGACCTTCAAGTGGTTCTTATTCAGTTCAATTTGGTAACAGACGCACAATTCACATTTTCTGAAGTAAGCCGCATTAAAAAAAAAAACATTAAACAGCTTAAAAAAGCATAAATAATGCCTTGCTTAAAATGCTAATTTGTAATTGAATTGATTCTTTTCTTCATTAGTAATTACAAGTAAATTTGCTCCATTTTAGTTTACTAAAAAATGTTGACATAAAGTAAGTTATTGACTTACCAATGAATGTAATTTAAATTACGAATTAATGTAATTTCAATTACAAATTACGAAGTAATTCAAATTACATGTATTGCAATTACACGTGTAGTGCATTATTCGTAATTGCATTAAATAAACATAAAACGCCCAACACTAATCTTATCCAGACAACCTTTGAGTAGTATTGATTTTTATTTACTTACAATTGTTATAATTAATAAAAATAAATAGAATCGATTGTTTATTTTATATCCTAGCCATAAGATCGGTGGACATGTAGCTGCCTTTAAAAACCGTATACACATGACACTATAAGGCCGCGGACGGACGGCAGAGGGCAGCGGGGCGACGAGTGGCAGTTCATACCTTCGAGGCACTTCAATGTATATCAGCCTAAGGATTTTAACCACCAACTTACCCCCTGCACATATTCCTCGACCCTCGTCTGCAGCCCCCACACCTCAAACTTCACATGCACGACCTTGTAACAGCACATGATAGGCTGCTGGGTGTCTCGCCAACCCTCCACCAGCGGGCCGCGCCCCGTCTTCTCAGATTTGAAGAACTTCGGATCCTCTGCTTCCTTGTAATGGTGCGGCTTGATCTCGTCATAGGCGATATCCAGAAAATCGACTTCCCGGTTTGCTAGCTCTTCGTCTGTTAGGCGGAGACACTGTAACAGGAAAACACAAGTTGTTTATTAAATTATGTATGATATGGATTATATTAAGACCACTGCTATATTAAAATAAGCAGTAACCATCTGTTACGGTGAAGCTATGGTAGAATAGTGGTTCAGGCATGATTTTACTTACATTTTCTGTTGTTCCATTATTATCTTCATACCTGGTTTGGATTGATATGGAGAATTTTGGGATAAAGGAGCACTGAAATCATCAAAGCAAATTTAATATTAAAAACCAGTTTATCAAGTAATCCACATTCAAAATAAAACATTTTAATTACTTACTGTGTATTCTGTAGAGGTCCATGAAAAAAAAGAGTATATTAGTAAGAATTAGAATTTTTTTGGTAAATCTACTTTCAACTACTGTCCACACTAGAACTTTAAGGGTCAATAGAAGGGTCAGCCCAGCTTTTAATGCAGACAGGTATTTAATCTCAGAATAAAAATATTTATTGTTGATTGGCGCTAACAAGACATACAATAAATAACAATAAGGCAAACAAAGCATTTTTGCATAAGCACATGTGTGGGTGACTGGCTGTGGTGTGACCTTTTTTGTACATAATTGTCACCGTTTTTTATATGCAGGTATAATTACTTTCCTCTTTTTGTTATGTCACTTTAGTTTTTGGTTGTCACCTTCACCTTTGTCACATTGCCTTGCTATTCTTGGTTGTGCTTTATATTCTGGTAAATCACTATTTTAAATACATGTTCATCTCACACAAATAGTCCACATTCATCTACTAGCTATCACACATGAAAAATAATAGAAATGAACTTGTGTTGTGTTGTGTTGTTACCTGTGATAGTGAAGGGGTAGTAGTTCCAAGCCTTCTCTGTTATGTAAAATATTTTTGGTGTCATTGACTGTATCCAGTATGGCAGATGACTGAAAAAAATTCAATAAATTGCAGTATGACTAAACCAGATTTTTATAAATAAAATGTGGTCAAAGGTTCCATTTAGACCGGCCTCACACAGGCGTAATTCAGTTGCTCTTGAGTGGTTCTGGTACTAAAGTTTGTCTCTGAGGTCTTAAGGTTTATAACCAACATAATTTCAAATAATTTAAAAGATGTATTGAGCTCCCAAATAACTTGTAAAATGTGTACAATGTTATTAAAGAACTGAGATAGAACAGATATTTTTTGTCATTAGTCTTAAACAATATAGTCTAGTTCTGGGGGATTTAATTAAGTACCTTTTCAAACATATTACCTGGATAAGTGAATCCTCTTCTCTGTAAACTGGCCATGGCCATTTACCTCATCTTCCACTTGCTCATTGGCCACCACCTCCACACCTTCTCCATTGCTGGACTGTTCGAAACTGTGTCGCGCTATCATATATAGCTGCCCTATACGATACTGCGGAATTCATGAATAAAGTAAATGAAAGACATAATAACATTTAAGAATACCTACAATACAGATCACATACCATATCGATGCCTACTATACTACAACATAATGTAACTAATTAATTCAATTATCTAGCGCAAAGATATGTTTTGATTTTTCAAACAGAACCTACCTCTTCCACAGTCATGGGCATTGATATCCTGAATTCCTTAGTCAGCACCATTGTGAATAAAGCTTTAGAAAGTTACGGTGAAATGTTTTAAGGAGATTCTCTTTCAAGGAACACCAATAGAAATGCTGAATAAGACGAGACAAATCCACTGCAAAACGTAAAATCAGTTAACTTGACAGTACAGATAGGACTGACAAATTGACAATACAGTAAGTAAGTTTGACATTGACAAGCTCATTTCTGTAGCGATTGTAAGCGTGTTTACATTATCCAACTCACCTCAGGTCAGCACGGCTAGCACGCGACGGCGCGCGAGCTCTCGATTTTTCTCGCACTATCCGTCTCTCTCTTATTAGAACACTCAGAAGAAGAGGTATAGTGCGATAAAAATCGAGAGTATGTCGCGGCCGTCGTATGCTAGACGTGCTGAGGGGCTACCGCGAAGTGAAAACGAACTTCGTTCGAGTATCTCCCTCTCTGTCGCTCGAACCGCAAGTGCAACCGAGAGGGAGATACACGAACGAAATTCGTTTTCATCTCGCGGTAGGGCCTCGGTTTTTTTGTTATCCGTAAGAGTGAAGGAAACAACGGATCAGCCATAATGAATTTACTGTCTCTGTTACTCTCGCTGAAACCTATCTCCTATCCCTTTCTTTCTCACACAATTACGTTTCGTTTTACAATTATTTAATGTTTGCACCTTACAAGAGTACACTTTTAGGTTTTTGATTTTGGATTACGAATAATTTACTTTACTGTAAGGAACACTTGTAAGTAAATAGATTATACATGTATTTTTTTCATCACTTTCCAATTGAGTTTACGTCAGCAAAAGCGAAACGATTCAAAAACTATCGGATCCCACACCGTAATTGTATGATATGAACACGCTCTCAAAACCAATATTTGATTGATAATGTTGCCAGCGTAGTCAGTTGCTTATGCGGTGTTTTTTGTCCATCTATAGTAGGGTAGGTACAGTCAGCCAAGAAAGTAGTCTACAACTTTTAGACTATTATTTATATAGATTAAAAGGCTGACTGTACATCAATGATTCAGGAGGCATAATCACGTCTCCTGCACGTCTATCATGAGACGGCCGCGACACTCGATTTTTCTCGCACTATACCTCTTGTTCTAATAAGAGAGAGACGAATAGTGCGAGAAAAATTGAGAGCTCGCGCGCCGTCTTGTGATAGCCGTGCTCAACTCCTCAACAGTATAACTGTCACATGGACCCCAACTGTGTAAGGTGCGGTGAGGGTCACGAGTCGCGGGCGTGTCCGCGGCCAAAGGACACGGAGCTACCGCCCAAGTGTTCAAACTGCGGTGGGGCCCATGTGGCCAGCTATAGGGGGTGCCCTAGTGCCCCCAAGGTCCAGTCCAATCACGGCCGGGGCTTGCTCCGACCGCTGGCCTTGCCCGGGCGTCCGTGCAATCGGACGGTTCTGCGCTCGCTGACCTGAACTACGTGATGAGGGTCGCGGAGCTCATTGATCTGGACGAGGTGTCCGTGGTGGCGGCAGAGCTGCGTGCCGCCGCAGGTAACCAAGCGGAGACTCTTAAAACCTTACTCGCGCACAAGGTGCTCTTTAGGAACTTAAAATCACTTAGCGCTCCTTAATGGACTGCGCCGCCCGACTTAAACCTCGTTCGTTGGCCATAGGCAGTTTTAATGCCTGTGGCCTGCGTGAGAAGAGGGAGGAGGTCTCTTGCCTCCTGAAGGACGCCCAATTGGATGTCCTCATGGTGCAAGAGATTTTCCTCAAGCCCAGGGGGCGCAGTTCTAGGATCGCGAACTACGCATTTGTTCGTAATGATAGAGCCATGAGTGCCAGGGGGGGAGGCACTCTTATCTACTTCAAAAGGTCCCTGCATGTCTCGCCTATGGATCCGCCACAGCTGACTAACATGGAGGTCTCAGTGTGTCGGCTTGCAATGTTGGGTCATCGTCCCATCACTTTTGTTTCCGTTTACCTGCCACCGGATAAGCCTATCCTGCGGTCTGACCTTGAGGCTGTCTTGGCATTGGATGAGTCGGTCATTCTGGCTGGCGACCTCAATGCGAAGCATCCTCAGTGGAACTGCGGGGTGGCTAATGCGAATGGCAGGGCGCTCCTTAGTTTAGTGGAAGGGGCGCGGGATGGTGACCTGTTGCGGGTTGACATTCTGGCTCCCTTTGAGCCCACCCACTTCCCCTTCACTGTCGGTCATAACCCTGATATCTTAGACATTTTCATCCTTAAGCGAATTGCGCTTAGCATGCGCAGCATCGTAGTCGAGCACGTTATGTCGTCAGACCATAGGCCTGTGGTGCTGAGGCTGGGCCCTTCCTTGGCGGACCCTGCTGGCGCCAAGTCGGTTGTCAACTGGCTTCGTGTCAGCAACGAGCTGGCAAGGGAGGACTCCCCCCTGGTACTGAACCTTCCTCCCCCTGACGTCTTGGTCTCCCGCGAGGGAACCGAACGTGCGGTCGATTATGTTACGGGTGGCTTGCGCGATATAATCTCGGCCAACACCAGGAAGGTTCCAGTTGATTCAGGTCGCTGGGAGCTCCCTGCGTATATCAAGGAGGTTAAAAGGCTAAAGAACGCGGCCACTCGTGAATACGATCTGTTTCCCTCGCCGGATAATAAGACGCATCTTAACTGGTGGCAAAAGAGGTTGGAAAAATGCATTAGGGAATATAGGAACGCGAGGTGGAACAATCTCCTTGTGGAGCTTGTTCCTTCTCATGTGGCTTTCTGGCAGTTGGTTCGTACATTCAAAATGGAGGGTGTCGTTCAAATGCTGCCCTTGACCATCCCTGGGCCCCCCCCTTCTGCTCCCCCGGCGTTCACGGACGCGGAGAAGGCCGAGTGCTTGGCGAGCAGCCTAGAGCTGCAGTGTTCGCCCAGCACAGAGCCCTGCGACCAGGATCATGTCGCCCGCGTTGCGGATGACGTTGCTGCCAGACTTGCAGTCGCGCCTACCGGTCAGCCTCTGAGGACGACAACGTTCACGGAGGTCCAGAGGTTGATCAGGAGACTGCAGGTCAAGAAGGCCCCCGGCTCGGACGGTATTTCGAACAGGGCCTTGAAGGCACTTCCGGACGCATTGATCCACTTTCTAGTAGACCTGTTTAACGCGGCGCTGGCCAACTGTCACTTCCCGGCGGCCTGGAAGGTGGCCCATGTCATTGGCATCCCGAAACCAGGCAAGCCAAGGACAGCGCCGGTCAGTTACAGGCCCATTAGCCTATTGTGTACGCTGGGGAAGTTATACGAGCGGGTTGTTCAAGCCCGCTTGTGGGACTTCCTCAGTGAGCACAATATTTATACGAGCAGTTTGGGTTTAGGCCTGGACACTCCTGCACCCATCAGGTGCATCGGCTGGTGGAGCATGTCTTGCACTGGTTCGCTGCCACACGGCGGTCGGTCGCCACTGGCGCTGTGTTCTTTGACATCGCCAAGGCATTTGACAAAGTATGGCATTGCGGGCTGGTGCATAAGCTGTTCGACATGCAGATGCCGGACAGGCTGGTGCACCTGATTGGGGACTTTCTGGCAAACAGGGCATTCCAATATCGCGTGGAGGGCACCCTCTCGGCGCGTCATCCCATTCGGGCGGGCGTGCCGCAGGGTGCAGTACTATCTCCCTTCTTGTTTGCTCTGTATATCAACGACCTGCCAAGGATAGACCGTGTCTACTACGCGCTTTTCGCGGACGACACGGCTATATACACGTCTTCGACCCATCCAGATAGGTTGCGAGCTCTCCTCCAGCGCGCGATCGACTCTCTCGGGAGTTGGTGCCGCGCCTGGAGAGTGGAGTTAAATCCGGAGAAGAGTGCCGCGGTGGTCTTCTCTCAGAGGTCAGGATACGATGCTCTGACCGCGCGGCATGGGGTGCTGTCCCTGTCTGGGAGGGTCATACCGTGGGTTACCCACGTGCGGTACCTCGGGGTTCTCCTGGACAGGCGACTGACTTTCGCCAAGCACCTTAGTGTCGTGCGGGACAGGGCGTCTTTTTATCTTAGCAGATTGTTCCACCTCCTTAGGCCGTCCAGCAGCTTGTCTGTAAGGAACAAACTACTGATCTATAAGTCGTGTATCAGGCCAGTTTTCTGCTACGCGAGTGTAGCGTTCGCGCATTGCGCTAAAACGCACTTGGGACGTTTGCAGACCCTGCAAAATAAGTTTTTGCGGCGGTCTGTAAACGCTCCGTTTTATGTGCGTAACATAAGGTTACACGCGGACCTATTTATGCCTTCGGTTGCGGATCATATGAAGCGGATTTCCACTAAGTACTTTGAAAAGGCGGCACTTAGTGGAAGTCCACTCATTAGAAAGGCAATTGATTACGTGCCTAGGCCGGACCCCAAGCTCAGGGACCGCCGGCCTAGGCACGTCCTGTGCTACCCGGACGATGTCATCACCATGGAGCGGAGGGCCGAACTCGAATACGATGTTGAGTTCCGCGCCCGGGAACGGCAACAGAGGCGCCGTGAGGCAGCGCGTGAGGACGGGCTCACTGGCTTATCCTTTGTAGATTTAAATACGGACGAGGACTCGGTGGGAGAGTTTGCGCGCAGCTTTTCCCACCAACCTCCTGATATTGATGGGAGTGTGCGATCTCCCTCTCCCTCTTCCTCCTCTCCTTCCTTCCCATACAGGCCCTCACTGGCGAGGCGCTATTTTAGATCAAAAAGCGTCCGACACTACACCCGTCCTCCTTCTGTTTCTGTTAATACTTACTTTGTGTGCATGTTACCCTTCTGGCTGTATATTTTTTATATGTTAGATTCTAAGGTTTGTACATTACTTAGTTAGTTTTATAGTGCATGGTTTGCACGTTAGATTTAAGTTTGTATATTATGTCTGGGTCGAGCGGCTATGTACTGTCTCGCCTACGGCTCGCGCTCTCTCGCTTCGTCTTGTGCTGCCGGGGCGGGGGGCGTGGCCTGTGCGCCGCAGGGCGCGTTATTGTTATCACCGCACTCAAGGTGTGGTGTCTATTGCGCGCCCTGCGGTGTTACTTGTTTATTAGGTTTTAAGGTATTATAGTTATAGGTAATTAGTTAAGGGCCCCTTCGGGGCCCAACTTGGAAAGATAGGTAGGAAAAAAAATAAAAAATCCTCAACAGTATAGGTAGTTTGGCCATCAATTGTTTATTGTTTCAATAACAGAACAAATGTTGAGTTTATAACATTTTATTGAACATATTGTATTAGGGAATAATTTACTTGCATTACTCTAAAGAACAGTGTTGTATTTGTGTATGTATACAGTTACTTTCAGGAACCTGAGTAATTCTTATTTATGCAATTAGTAACAATGCAGTGTGAATGATAACTATTACCACTGGATACAAGAAAAGTAACATCCTCAAAGCACAAATAAAACTCTCAGAAGCTGTATAAAATTAAGAAAATAGCATAACCATAAACTAACATAGCTTTATTAAAATGTTTACTTTATCCCTAACTACTTAAAATACAAATACAGATGCCAAATCATCATAATTATATGTTCTTTTCAAAAACAAGTCTACTAAAGCTACTCCAGTGATGTTGTGGAGGCCGGTGTTTATTGGCAGGGTGGTGAGGTCTACTAGGACAGATTTCCCGGGCTCCAGCGGCCCCAACTTCCTGTTAGAAATGCCGCACCACAGCAGACTCGAGTCTGAATGTGAGCGCAATTTCAAAATCACATCTAGTGTCCTGTCACTGGCATTGACTATCTTACATTTAAAATCAAAAGGCTCATCAACTGGCACTTTGCTTGGTAAGTTTTCATAAGTTAGCCTTATGTCCCCATAATCAGGAGTGACTCTTTGAAGTTGACTAGTTTGTAATCTTCCTTTCTCTCCCAAGTTTGATCTCCATACAATGTCTAGTTTGCCAATGTTTTTGGCAGCCGCCAAAAGTTTTATTTCATTGGAAATGTTTTCTCTTGGTGTCAAGCAATACAGATACTGACAGCTTTCTTGGGGTTGCAGCAAAGTGACATCACCAAATACGGATTCTCCATTCTCATCCTCATTCAGTGACTTCACAGTGAATTGTTGGGAGCTCTCCAGAGACACTTGATCCAGAGTGATCGCTCCAGATGTGATGTTCTGTACTTGAGCTTCAAGGTAAACATCATCCGACTCAGCATTGTAAAACTTGGTTTTCACATCAAGTGGTTTCATTACTTCAAATTTAAAAAACTTTCGGAATGATGCTAAGGTGTTATAATTGGACATGTAGGTAACTTCACAAACCAAAATATGGGTGCCCAGGTCCTTGACCTCATGGTGTATAACATCACTGAGAGTGTCATCTACATCAAGCATCGAGGGTGTCTGACTCTGGGGGGTTGATAGTGGTATCCTTTGGGAGTTAGTCTGTAGATCTGCCTTAATAGAGACACTCTGAACTGGCTGATTGGTTTCATTATGAACACAAACATAACATGAAAATGTTTCTCCTAAATAAATGTTACCGAAACTTTGCGGTAACAACAGAAACTGTCCTGCTGCCAGTGTCTCCATCTGAGTAACCGAAGTAGGATCATCTTTAAGGAGATTGTTGAAAATATTTCCAGGCAAATCTTTCGAATCACACGTCACGATTTTCGGACTTATCAGAGCAGGTTTTGTAAGCCTCATTACTTTTAATGCTACTAAATGTTCATTAGTATCTTTCGGATCCATGTTCTATTCTTCGTACTCAAGTATTAGGTTCCAATTAACTTCCCCTGATAAATATTTACTTCACTAATGAACACTAACAATTATAATATATAAGAATTACTACAATCTCACGAGAATTTCTAAAGCTATATTTTTGGGTTCTCGTCTGTCGTCATGACTGACAGTGACAGCTCTGAGGAGTATTTTCGCACAAAGTTGGCAAGTGAATTTTTGTTTCTAGTAAGCACGCAATTTATGAAATTGCTTAAACAGATTGCTGCCATGCGTTCAATTAAATGCATGTCTTTTTGTCACTGACGTAAGATAAAATATCTTGAACGCATCAATATGGCTTTAATGTTTTCCCTTTTGCTTTTATGGCTTTGATTTTCTTTTGCTAATAAATGAAAAGAAAATACTATCACGGGAAAGTTAAAAGTACTACAAATAGGAAGATTACTAATAACATGAGAGCTATATTATATCGTAGTGATTATTAAAAATTTGTACCTTTAAGTAATCAAGTAACATTTCGTACAATTCTGATGTGGCCCAATCATGTCGAGTCCGTGACTTATCTATCAGCTAATTTCGTTTTGTAGTTTTCTTTAATTTGTTGCGTGGGTTACAATTTAGTTGTTTTATGTACAAAAATGGCTTATCAAACTCTTCTTCAAGAGTACATGCTTATACCTCCGGTGACTAGAGCCTATACGACGGCTTGCGTTGTCACCAGTCTAGCTGTGGTAAGTATTCACACTTCGGACATTCAGATTGAACATATGCCTTTAATGTCATCGACTATCTACATAAGGAATATTTATCTATTTTTCAGCAACTGGATGTAGTGTCTCCATTTCAACTATACTTCAACCCAATCCTAATTCTAAGGAAGTACCAGCTATGGCGGCTGGTGTCGACATTCCTTTTTTTTGGCAATTTAAATTTCAATTTCTTCTTCAATATGATATTTACTTATAGATACTGTAGAATGCTGGAGGAAGGATCATTTAGAGGAAGAACAGCTGATTTTGTGATTATGTTCATGTTTGGTGGAATTCTGATGATTGTATCCTTTTTATAAATACATATCAAAACAGTTGGTATGAAAAACAGTGTAGAATATGTTCCAGTCAGTATCTCATGCTCAGACTCTTAGTAAGCCAGGGTCAAAATTTGCTGAACAAATGATGCCTTGAAATATACCCAAAAAAATCCAATTGCTTATTTAGAATCTATATTCTGGTAGTGGAAAAGTTAAGTCATACACATTCAAGTAAATTAAGTTGCGAGTAAATCATTATTCATTAATCTTACCATTTGATAAATGTTTTATACCATTCCTTAACTATGTTTACAGTTGTGTGCTTTTTTTGTTAACCTATTGTTTTTAGGACAAGCATTCACCATTATGATTGTGTATGTGTGGTCTCGTCGGAACATATTTGTCCGCATGAACTTCTTTGGTCTCATGAATTTCCAGGTAGGTGTTTTTGAATTAATACAATATCTATCTGTTTGTTTGTTACTGTATCATGATTAAACTGCTGACCTGATTTTGATGAAATTTGGTATGTGTGACAGAAAGACAGGATAATTATTATTTCATTCTATAGAAATAACATGGGAAAAACCGTTGGTTGACGAAATCGCCTAAGAGCAGAGCGCCCCGCTAATGCGTTACTGGGCACTGAAGGTTAATGAGCCATTTAATTATTCCTTTCCAGGCCCCGTATCTGCCATGGGTCCTGCTCGGCTTCTCCGTGCTGCTCGGGAACTCTATATCAGTGGATCTGGTGGGGATGGCCATTGGCCACGTCTACTTCTTCTTAGAAGATGTGCTGCCGAGGAAACGGGGTGGACAGAAAATACTGAAGACACCCAAGTTTCTGTAAGTATTTGTATAATACAGCAACAAAAAATATAGGAGACGAGTGTGTAAATTTCCAATAGGTATGTATCATTGAGTCCTTGAGCGTACATTGCCCTTGAGGGCATTTTTGCCAGCTCACAAAGGTTATAATAAAAAGAACTGATACTGACTCTTAAAAGAACTATGTACATACCTATCTGAATTCAAATACAAAATTGGCCTACATTGCCAACTCCCTAAAATTTAATATCCTGAATGGGTTTGTAACTAAGGACGTTGACGTCACGGCATTTCAACTAACTTCCTATCAATGAATTTGTTCGTCTAAAAATCCCGTTTGCCGCCATTATTTTTATAATTTCCAGGAAGAAACTTTTAGACCCGGCCTCTGAAGATCCGGACTACGAGCCCCTACCGGAGTTAGACAACATCCGGCCAGGCGGCTTCAACTGGCGGCGGAACCCCGACGACAACGAGAACGCCAACGCCAATGCTAACGCCAACGCCAATGCCAACGCCAACGCCGAACCCAATGCCAACGCCGACGTCAACGCCAGATAAGATCTGAAAATGTAAATGGTATAGTAGACAGACAAGTAAAGCGCCATACAAGATCAATATTGGCAATGTTTTCATTGTAACCATAAGTAACACAGAGAGTAGATATAGTAAATGGTAATGTCGAAGACTTATGTTGTGGAAAATGCTGTTTCACAGATTCCACCGAATGTTATGGAATATTTTGCTGTTACGATATAGGACATCTAAATTTATGAAATTCGATGTGAAACCACAAAACTGTTTGAGCTAGTGTGCCAAAGAAATATATATGCATACAACACAAACTCAAGAACCCTGATGGTTATGTTATGATGAAGGAATAAATGGTGTGTTTTTTAGAATATTGCGCATTTTAATTGATCGCATTTGGCACCCACGAGTGTGTTTAAAATAAATAAATTTATTTATTTAAGACCAAAGCAAGTTTACCTAGTTCTATCAAAACTTTATAAATCAATTTATCTATTTGAACTCCATCTCTATGAAGTATTTATTATTTAATTTCTTTTGAGCGCACATGGACCTATGATACTCGGGACAAGCTATGGTAATAATAATACCACGTGCGAGCGAGCTGGTAGCATACAAATCTTGATAAGTGTTACAGAAAGGGAAATATAATTCGCTGTCCTTCTCATCGCATGGTTCCACTTTTTTTTATTTGTCACAACTGATTTAGTATGAAGTTGTGGCACATAAACCATTACCCGTCCAAATTGAGTAGGTTGTTTAGGGCAAGTCATCAGCCACTTTAAGACCAGTTCTTAATTTAGCTGCATAGGAGCTTTTCCGTCCCTCGTTGTGGCATCCCGTATAGCCTGTCCTGAGTATCATAGGTCCATGGGAGCGCATAAAATCAAAGATTCTGATGACATAGCACTATTCCATAGCAGATATTATACTCTCATAATAATTATTTATTATTCTGGTTAACAATACCAGCCTGTCATAGGAGAGAAAAAATGTTAAATACAGCCGAGGTTACTTTGCACAAATCGCGAGAACAATGGCACTGATACTCTCCATATTAACAATTATCGGGAACTCGATGTTTTGAGAATAGCGTCGGCGTAAACCTGTTATAGAGAGCATTTAAATCTTAGGTACGCTATAACGTAAGTACAATCATCAGCAATATTACAGGTAGGTATAGTAAACAAACCTTTTCCACAGGCCGGTAACACTGGTCAAAAGGTAACGCTGGTAAAAAAATATCTCCCTCTCTGTCGCTTGAATATGCAAGTGCGGCAGAGATAGAAAAACGAACCGTTTCATAGTAGCCAGCCGCACAGCATGGTTATCACAAGACTGCGCGCGAGTTGTGTCGCGGCTAGATAGACTATAAGTAGTTGGCGGGCGGAGTAAGCTCTTTTATGTGACTCCCTGAGTCGTGTTAAACAGGACAAATTGTCACCACCATGTCATTGGCGTTCAAAAGGTTAAAATGCTTCCTAACTTGATTTAAATTTTATTACTTGATTAATTTGATTAAGGAAAGTTATTTAAGTTTTCAGTCGTATATGCACGACAACACAAGTCATAGGTAGGTAAACTGTAGACATTTATAAGATTCAGAAATACAACGTAGTTTAGGTGTAAAGTATTAAATACGTTTCGAGAGTTCTATTCTCAGCAGAGCAGGGCACACGACCGTTAATCCGTTAATTAACGAAGCTAACATTTTGAGTAACGGATTAACTTATAAGTTAATTAAAATAAAATTTTAACGCACCCATTAACTTCTGTTAGCCTTCCACGAATCCGTTTATCGTTAATTAAGTATCTTCTATTTGCCAAAAGGACACCGCGCGGACGCGTTCCGACAAGTAGTTTCGGGTTGGTCCGCGGTCGCTGGACGGTCCGTGCATGGCACGCTCCGGTGTTAGCCGGTGCCGGAACGGTCTGGTAGGCGTCACGTCATCGCATTGTTATTTATATAAAGAATATTTTTGCATGTGTCGGTTACGTTCATGGTATGATACGGTCAAGTGGGCACCTTTAATATTTCATCCCAAGGGCAAAGTTTTTTAGTTATATTTTCACACCTAAACGAACCTCGCTTTCAGGCGGAAACTTTAGTATATATTGATGTTTATGATTCATCTGCTCCCTGGCAGTGCACTTTATGTGACTTTATTTTAATTTGTAGTTTTTATCATCACTTGAGATAAATACAAGAAAAACAAAAATAATGACGAACAGCGTCACCGTACCCATACTTGGTCGTGGACGGTAAAAATATAGAGTACAAACGACAACACTGTTAACTGACCATCCTGTGTTTATATAGAACCTTATTACAATGCACTTAAGGTGCACCGATGGTCAGTTAGCTGTGTTGTCGATAGTACGTCGATGAATATGTATATCTCGGCAAATTAATGTCTTTTAAAAAGAACAGACACCGAAGAATTGAAAAGACGCATTAATATAAGGTGGAGTAAATATTGGAGCCATAAAGAGATTTCTAAATCCAATCTACCTGTGAACATAAAGAAAAAAGTTGCCGATTCCTGCCTATTACCTTGCTTGACTTATGGATGTCAAGATTGGGTTTTCAACAACACAACAAGAAATAAAATACAAGTCTGCCAAAGAGGATGATAGGAAAAAAATTAAAGGACAAAGTTCCAAACTATACTATACGTAAAACTACCAAAGTAATAGATGCCACAGAACACGCACAAAGATTAAAATGGAAATGGGCGGGCCACGTAGCGCGAATGAGCCACACAGTGGACAAAAATAGTCACCTCCTGGAAAGGCCCGCAAAAAAAGCGGAAGAGAGGGAGACCGCCTGAACTATGGGTAGACGAAATCATAAAAATCGAAAGGAATGGGAAAAAGAGGCACAAGACAGAGAAAAATGGAATCAACTGGAGGAGACCTTCACCCTAAGAGGGGTCCTTAAAACTAAACACACACAATAATATTATATATATCGCACCAACAATTCTATTTTTAAGTACGTCGGAATTATCATTATTATTAATTATAATCTAAATGGAATGCAATTATTATTAGGTATTAATTTAAATCCAAATGGAATAAATTATTTATTAATTTGTAAATTATTTAAAAGGAAATTATTCATTATTTCTTAAATAAATTATAAATTTTATCAGAATGGAAATACAAATTTAAATGTAATTTTATAGGTAACACTGTTTAAAAAGTGTCTGTATGAAATTTTATTGTACTCATTTTAAGTTTTGAGGAATATTAGGCTTTTTTATTTTTATTTTATTTTATCATCACAAACACATTTTTTTTATATCCTATCTAAATATCCCATACCATTTTTTTGCAGGTTTACTAATGCAACGACTTATAAAGTACAACTTCTATCACGTGTTAACGATTACCGTTCACTCACGTTAAATCTTCCGAAATGTAACGCATTAATGGATTAACGATGTTAACTATTTGATTAACGAAGTTAACTATTTAATTAACGGTACCCAGCTCTGATTCTCAGTAATATTCAAATTCTGCTTTGATCAAAATTTATACTCTTTGGTGATAACGATAAGCAGCAACATATTTTAGGTTGAAAATGTAAATAAACTGCATCGATAGTGAAATTTATTATCGCTGGACTGCATCCGCCAAATCACGTTTAATTGTCACTTTATATTACGTCAATTTTAAGTGATATATTTTTATGAGTGGCAACCATAAAAGGTCTACCCTCGGTCGGCCATGCTCTTCGGTCGCACGAACCGAGGAGCGTAACCTCTTAGTTAGCGTAATAATGGCCTAGTCGTCGACACTGGCCACATTCCCGTGTGGCGTTTGTCGGTGCCGGGTCTCTAGAGGTTATCCATTTGAACGCCAAGAACTCCTAAAGGTGTCGTATGTTGTCGTGCCCGCAGCGCGAAGAACCCCTATAGGTGTTATGACGGCCGCTGTCAAAGCAACCTCCACTTTTTCAGTTAAGGTTTGCATTCGCTCTCTTGTAACAATGATGTTGCCATGACAATGTCTCTTTTGGATTTATGTCTTGGTGGCGAAAAGGTTTTAAATGCCTCCAGAAACTTCGAACCAGTTACCAGTACTGGTTCGTGAGCTGATAAGAAAATCCAAAGAAACAGAGGCTCTAAATAATAATATAAGTTTTACCGAAACAAAACGTTACGAACGCGTTCGCGTTTAGCTGTCAAATCCCATACAAATTGAGAGTAAAACGGGAAAACTTATACTAGAGTCTCTGATATCGTATGGCCACGCAGTTTATATGTACTTTTATATGGTTAGGTTATCTTTGAGTATTGAAAAGCTTTTAATTTTACATTATTTTATTTCTTCACACATTCGGAATGAACATTTCAATTGGATTTGTGTAAATTAAAATGGTTTTACAATTTTTATGTCACAACATTTACACGAGTGAATAAAATAGCAACAATGTTAATCACATTTGCAACCAGAAGAACTATGGAAGCTAGAAATCAGAAGTCTATCCCAATTGTGTCTAATTAATCAAACCGAACCAAATCTGAATATAAACATTCATATACCTTCCTCAAAAGAAACAATAACCATTTTCACAGCTCAAATAGTTAATGATGTCGAGAAATTCTTTAGCAAAATTTCAAAATACATATTTACAAATGCAACATGTTTGGTTACATCTGAATTAGTTTACAATAAAAAATTAGGACTCCTCAAATAATACTTAATTTACAATGTACTAAACATAAGTAGAAAAAAAACAGAACCGATAACTGTGTTCGGTTGATGGCTTGTAACCTTTAAAATCTACAGTAATAACAACAAGGACCGTAAAACTATCTCAGTCTTCATTCGTACATCAAAACATTCACACATGATTCAGTGCCATCGTTTGATCCCAACATCACGACGCGCTCGATATCACAGGCATCACACGCAAATAAACGAATTATAAAAAAAGTGATGAAAAATCTCGACAACATCCTTATCATTACCCGTCACGTTAACTTCATTGCTTGTTTCAAGCGCATATCATGAAACAATCAATTTTCTTTAGCAATCAAAGAAAATGACAGTTCCTTACACATCACACAACTCAATATCACCATAATGTGACTAGTGTTCAAGGCTGTCATTGTTTAAGTAGTATCAAATTTTCACATAAATAGCTATTCAGATTATGTCACGGCGTGACCCGATTTAGAATTTCTACACAATTTGAAAATACAAGACACTTCTAAATTGCACCTAATGATGAATAGACATGCCTGTACAAATACGTCACTAAGTTTAGAACAATGTCGAATTTTTGGTGTCGTTTAATATAACTATATACCTACTAATTTCGTAATATGCTTTGAAAGAATATGAGCCTAAATCAACATTTTCATAGAGCTACGATCGCCAGTAGCACCGTTATGTCGTCTGGTTTCCCACCTGCAAAACAAAAATACGTGTTGTTAATAACAAGCCACCATCCCCTGTAATCTGGCTATTATTAACAACAAACTCTGAATATTCGGTTTACAATCAGCCTCATAAGCGGGGGACAAAATAAACAATAGTAAGTGTTGGCTTACTAGAGACGAAGCGAATCGCCAGTCAGTAGCATTGGCTCATTATATTATAACGTCACGTCGTCGAAGGAGAGGTTGTGAACCCTCCACGCGATACAGGTGGCCTGAAAATATCTTGCTGGCCTTATTTATTTATACATGCATGGAGAGCCAACAGCGTAAAATATTCATGCATGATGGAGGCGCAGCGGCCAGCCAGTAAAACAGACTCATTATAATGTAGGATATTGAAGTAACTCACCTATAGCGTCGATCCCGTTCTGGCGGGCGCTCTTGGCGAAGGGCGACATATAGCAGCCATCAAAGGAGAGATTACGGGCCATCCACGCGATGGAGTTAGCCACTTGCTGCAGGCGCGGCGAGTCACCGGCGAGGGCGCGCGCGCGCCTCATCTCCGCGACCAGCACTGGTTCGGGCACATTGTCGAACACGCCGTCAGTCGCCACAAGGATCACGTCGCCGCATTCGACGCTGAACTCGGATGTGTCCGCTGACTCCGGGCTGGGGGAAAGGTTATACGTCATTCATTTGTCTTAGACTCCGTACATTCAAGTGGGAAGAATAGGTGACCTAACGGGATTCGTTAACTAGTACACAATGAGAAAGAGTGGGGCGCTTTTTCGTGGCTTCAACGGTCTATAAATAGACCTACCTTTATCACGCTTCAAGTCTTTACTACTTTGCATGATGTCACAGTTTGCTTCGCAATGACCTTTACACGAGTCATCGTAATTTAAATTAATTGAACGCTTTAAAAACTTTGGGTTGGCTTGTATTTTTGTAATAAATAAAAACCAGATCAGATCAGATCAGGAAACACGGAGCTGCGGAGCCAAAACTGGCATCGTAGATGTGGGTGCGAAGACCGCGTAGCTAAAGTGGGACTGGGCTGGACATGTCTGCCGGATGCACGCGGAGCGATGGGCCAAGTATAGCCATCGAATGGCTTCCGAGGTAGAGGCAGACCGAAAAGGAGATGGCGGGACGACCTTGATACGTTTTGTACAGATTGGCAAACACTGGCACAGGACCGAGACGAGTGGCGGAAAAAAGGGCTTTGCCAAGCAGTGGGTGGGACACAATATAGACTAATAAAAAACAAAGCGGCCAAGTGCGTGTCGGGCCACGCGCAGATTAGGGTTCCGTAGTTGCCCGTCTGTCACAGGTGTCCAAGGTTCAAATTCCAATGACAATGTATTTGCACCCGAAACTAAGTGCATTTCTTACATTGACTTACTATTACTACGTATAGACTGGCAACCCAGTACATTTTTCTTGACGTCTTCCAATCAGGCCGCCATCTTGGAAAATCAAAGAGTATGTAAACGTAGTAGATGCGACAATTTTCTGAGTTCGGATTCAGTTATGGCTATAGCGGGATTTAATACACTTATAAAAAAACTAATTATTTATTTAATCACCGACATTTGGTATTTGTATTTTTTTATACTGGATATCTTTATAGTTACCGAGGATGCACTATGTTGATGCAATTTGTCTCAGCAATTTGCGTCAGATTAGATGACAAAGTCCTAATTTAAGGTCCATGCGGATCCTCAAATATCGATTTTGATAGCAATCGTAGCAAGACAAACAAACTAAATGACGACCATTTTCAAATTGGAAATTGATATAATAATTATATTCTCCTAAATTGATAATGGGTTCATATTCGGAGACCATACTCGCATCGCGTAAATTATTTGCATAAGAGAATTTACCTAGGATTTAAATAAATAGAACTTAAGATATATTTAAATAAGGAGAATTGAACGTTGCCACTAAAATTATTCATAAAACGATTAAATAAAAAATAAAACAAATGGTTGCTGCTATTTTGGCGCAAAAATTAAGATCTTTAAAGCTTCAAATCAGTAAATCTAGTAAGTTTAATGTTCTACTAATAAGGCAAAATAGTCTTAGAAAATTGTCACTTCTACATTTTTAATCTTTGAAATAATGGCCGCCATCGGCGCGTATTTTATAAATTACAGAAAAAATCATGTTATTTATTTATTGATGTATACTGTTTGTGTTGCCCTCCCACCCACTCACTTAAAGGCTTCGACGGAAGACCAGCGCTGGCCAACAAGCCTGCACCATGCTGAGTCGGGGCCTTTTCGTGGCATACCTGTTGTTTTTGTTTCTGTGTTCACTTTTGTTATTGTTTTGTATGTGTCACGAATAAACGTTTTCTATTCTATTCTATACATGGAAAACCAACAGCGCAACATATTTATAGACAAAATAATAAATCCATATAGCCAATTACAGGTTCTCACTTATAGAAATAAACTAACAAAGAAATCTATAGCCAAACTTAAACTTGGCGTACATTACGACGCACAGTAACCATCACGCACCAATAGCAAGCATGGCAATGGGAATATACAAGTAGTTAATAAATTAGGATATATAAACTCTAATAACCCGAGCCTACTGAAGTATCACACATGAAGAATCTTATCAATTTGGATTTTATTGCTTGTATGCTATCACAAAATATGTCTATATCTAATTTAACTACAACTTTGTTTAAAATCCTGCCTGCTCTGCACAAAAAACTATTCTTTCTATATTTAGTAGAAACATGGGACATGCTAATAGGACGAAAATGGCGGAATTTTCTTATGGGAGTATTGAAATAAATTTTTTCAAGTAAATTAGGACAGTCAACATTGCTTCTTATTATATTTAACAAGTATAATACATCAGCAATTTCACGACGCTTAACAAGGGGTATCAGGTGATGCTTTTCACATAAGGTTAAATAATTAGTTGAACTATAATGTATATGCATTTTATAGCAAAGAAATTTCATGAATTTGGATTGTAATCGCTCAATTCTATCGATGTAAATTTTATATTGGGGATTCCAAATCTGAGATGCGTATTCCAACTTGCTTCTCACATAAGCACAATATAAGATTTTCAGCGTCTTAATACGTGTAAAACAAACCGAACTACGCATTATAAATCCAAGTGACTTAGAAGCTTTACTTATAATATTATCGACGTGTTCATTAAAAATAAGCTTCGAGTCATGAGAAACTCCTAGGTCTCTTATGCTGGTTAGTTGCTGAATACAGTTACCTTTCAATGAATAAGAAGCAGGTATTTTATTTAATTTTCGAGAAAAAGTTACGGTGAAACATTTTGAGGGATTTAAGTCCAATTTGTTCTCAATACAATATCTATCCAGTCGGTTTAGATCAGACTGCAGTGCAATAGAATCCTCAGGTGAAGCAATCTTGGCAAAAATCTTCATATCATCGGCAAAACTGAGTAACTTAGAAAACCTAAAACAGGTACCTATATCATTCACAAAGACGTTAAAAATGAGTGGTCCCAACAAAGATCCCTGGGGAACGCCACTTGGTACAGATACCCAGCTTGACATGTAGTTTTTGATCACTACCGACTGGCAGCGATTTTCTATGTAAGACATAAACCACCTCAGAAGATCCCCTCTAATGCCCATTAAGTAAAGCTTATATATTAAGATATCGTGGTCAATCCTATCAAAAGCCTTACTATAGTCTGTATAGATTACATCCACCTGGTGGCCAGAATCCATTGTGTCAGACACAAAATCGTTCAGTAAAGCAAGATTAGACACTGTAGACCTCCTTTGAACAAAACCATGTTGAGTGCTATCTATAGTATTTTTTAATACTGATGAAACCTGCA
This sequence comes from Epinotia bilunana, assembly GCA_947049275.1. NCBI lineage: Eukaryota > Metazoa > Arthropoda > Insecta > Lepidoptera > Tortricidae > Epinotia > Epinotia bilunana. The sequence goes on from OX346264.1 coordinate 13,957,245, forward strand.
AATGGACTATTCTTTCCAAAATCTTAGCCAAAATAATTTGGAAATCGGCCTTTAATTTGATACGTCCGTTTTAGGGCCTTTCTTTATAACTGGAGTAATAAAAGCCGATTTCCAAACCGACGGGACAGAACATTCAGTAAAAGATCTCCGAAATAATAATAATATAGGTTTTGTTAAGGCTTTAGCACAATTAATTAGAAACATAGCCGGCACCTGGTCCGGACCTGCTGACTTACTAGGATCAAGACTAAGTAATAATTTAGTAATTACAGCGGGATCGACCAAAACACTGTGAAGATGACTAATAGAATCGGCACAGTCATCAAAATTGAAGTAACTCCTCGATGCTCGAGGGATAGAAGGAGCAGCTTTCGCTAGAAAACTTGTTTTAAAATAGTCAGAAAACGCATTACAAATGTCAATTCCTGAGTTTATAGCGACACCATTGTAACACATACAGCTCGGTATTCCAAAAGAGTTAAAACGGGATTGAACAAAAGACCAGAATTGCTTGGGGTCCTTACTAATGTTGTTCTCAACTTCCTCAGTATAATTTAAAAAGCACCGCTTTTCCATGCGCTTAACTCTCTCCCTCTGATACTCAAACGCAAGCAAATCATACCTATTACCATATAGTTTGAATTTGCGATGATATTTATGTTTTTCCTTTAAGGCTTTCTTAAGCGAGTTAGAGTACCAGACAGGGTATGTGCTAACAGTAATAAGCTTATGCGGGACATACTTATCTCTTAAATATTGAAACTTTAAATAAAATAAATCTACACATTGTTCTAATGTACGGTTTGAGAATTCAGTTTCCCAGTTTATGTCTAAAAGATCTAAGTTAATTAATTCATTGTTTGCTTTATTGTAATAATATTTCATAACTGGTTTAAGAAAAGTACGAAAAGCAAATGACACTGATATATTTAAAGCCTCATGATATGGGTCTATGGGTACAAGAGGGCTTTGACAATTACATACAGTTACTACGTCATTACAGAGTACTAGATCCAGTATTTTACCAAACTTATTTGTCACGCCGTTATACTGACACAAGTCAAGGGAATTTAGCTCATCGACCAGGTTACACTCATCTATACGTAGTCGGTCCCAAAGTTCTGTCACTGGCATATTATTTTTAAATTTAGAAGATGATTTTAAGAAAATTTTATTGCATTCCATTTTTGAATGTTTGACAATTATTTTAAAACAAAAAACAGTCATTCGTTGCAATTTCTCACGATGGAGTGGACATAGAAAGAAAACCGAACAGCTGTTTTAGCATTGCACCGCTGTGGGCACTCGCCAAGTACGATTTTCAAGTTGCTCAAAAATTTAAAAATAACGCTTAGGTTTGTGTACCGTACTATTGATAGGTACAATGAAGTCTCCAGTGTTGAGGACAAGAAAATAATTGGCCGGCCTCGCTCCGTACGAACACCAGCAGTGATCAAAGCGATCAAGGCGCGCATAGCAAGAAATCCTGTCCGAAAACAGAAATTGATGGCTTTGCAGATGGGTGTCAGTAGAAAAACCGTCAAAAAGGTTTTAAACGAAGATCTTAGTCTACGAGCATACAAAAAAAAGCGTGGGCACTTACTTAATGCCCGTCTAAAAACAATAAGGCTTAAAAGATCCCGGAAGTTGTTAAAGCGGTACGCGAAAAATCGACACCGTGATATCCTCTTTACAGACGAAAAGATTTTCGATATTGAAGAGAAGTACAATAAACAGAATGATAGAGTGTACGCTAGGAGCTCTGAAGAAGCAGGAAAAAGAGTTCCGCGGGTGCAACATGGGCATCATCCATCATCAGTGATGGTCTGGTTGGGTGTATCTTATTACGGGCCAACTGAGGTTCATTTTTGCGAAAAAGGTGTCAAAATCAGTGCGAAAGTATACCAAGAGACAGTTTTGGATAAGGTTGTCAAAGATCTGCCCAACACGCTATTTTCGGGACATAATTTTGTGTTCCAGCAGGATTCTGCGCCAGCACACAAAGCCAAGACCACTCAAGCCTGGTTTGACCGTCAAAAAATCGACTTTATAAGACACGAAGATTGGCCTTCCTCTAGTCCGGACCTTAATCATTTGGACTATAAAATTTGGCAGGTCTTAGAGGGGAAGGTCTGTGCTAAACCACATAAAAATTTGGAGAGCCTAAAGTCATCTTTAAGAAAAGCAGTCACTGAGATAGATATGAAAATGGTGCGTGCTGCGATAGACGACTGGCCGCACCGATTAAGGGCCTGTATTAAAAACAAAGGAGGTAATTTTGAATAATTTTGAGTAATTTTAATTCTTTATTAAATGTACTTTAAATCGGTATATAATTTATTAAAAATTTATTGCTACTTTTGTTTTTATCATTATTTTCATTTGTGACAGAACTTTGGGACCGACTAGGTAGAAGTGTAATAAGTAGGTAGGTAATGTTGATTAATGTTGGTTATTTCCGTGAATTTGCCGATGAAAAGTGATCCCCGTACTTTTATTATTGTTGGGTTTCTTGTTGGTGCAATAGCGCAATGCAAAAGAAGGCATTTTTTAAAGTTTTGAGTAAAAACTGCGCTCGAAACGACCGCCATCACTGCCCGCCACAGACTAAAGCAACATACTCTCTGAGAGTATGTTGACATGCGCAAACTTATGCTAGGTGATGTCTACTCTAGTAATATAACTCAATGATTTCTTACCAGTTAACTAGTTATGTCTACTACTCGTTAACTAGTTGTGTCTACTTAACTGTGATACTTTTCCTTTTAAATTTATTATATGTACTACTGCCACGATTTTTGTAGCCATTTAGCCGGCGGGGGGGGACGACGACGACGACGACGACGACGACACACATTACTCGAACAAAAATTAGGGCTTCAAATCCCATTATCTCGCAAACGTATAACTGAGTTGAAAAATAGTTTTAGAAAACCCATAATATTTTTGAACAAGCTATCCAACGATTCCCCACATATAGGTTTAACGAAAAAATAAATACATCACCAATTTACATATGTAGGGGTCCCTAAAAATTTGTTTTTCAGGATTTTATTGTACTGTTTTGTCGGCGTGATTGGTTTATATACCCACGCCAAATTGCAGTTTTCTAGTTGTAAGGGTTATTGAGCTAAGCCGGACAGACAGACAGACGGACGGACATGGCGAAACTATAAGGGGGTTGACTACGGAACCCTAAAAAAACGAAATAGTAACGTTGCATTTGCTCTCTATTCATAAGGTTGTCCGTGTTTAAAGTATAATTAATTGTTTACAAATCCGCGTGATACAATCGTATTATGTCCGTCTCAATTGAGCACACATGTTTGAATATAAACAGATGCAAGCGATCAGTGGTAGGTCGGTAGAAAGAGGACATTTATATAAAGTGGCCCAGACTACAAGGCAATTTAGAGGAGTTAAAACCACCTACCGAATTGAGCCAGACTTCCTCAACCGACACCAGGAAGAACTGGTTTAAGCCACACGTTATAAAAAGGAACCTGTTTTACTCTATTCAGGAACGGAAAATGTTAAACGCAAATGCGTTTGCATAACTGTAGTATTCCGAAAACTATATATGCCATGTATCCCTGAAATGATACTTTCATGACTGTCACGAGTTCTTATTTACAGTTATTTTTAATGCGAAATACGTGAATAGCATCATGCGAAACTCCGCATTATCGTCTGCGAACGTATTTAGACAAACAGCGCGCGGGTTTGGTATTCATAACGATTACCGACAATGCGCTTGAGGCGAACCAGTGTAAGACTGACCTCTGATTAGGCGTAGTTGTTACGAATGGAATATTAGAGGTGAGTGGTGAGGTGAGTCGTGACAGGTTGTGAATACGGCTGGGCACACGACGAGCAATCACAAGCGCATGAGTTTGAGTCACATGGGGACCCTCGCATCTGATGCATCTTACAACGTAAACAAACATCATGGGCTATTATGTACCTATTACATAAAATTTAAACTTATCACGTGAGTTTTGAACTGGCATAAGTCCAGGGAACTAAAAGTTCTAATATTAGATGCAGAAATACAACAACACGATTATGGAACGAGCACATGACTGCTGATGCTGAAAGCGAGTCGGCAAAACATTCTAGCTACCATTGACAGATTGTGTTCTACCGTTCTTTGTCCTTTGGTAGTGATTACAATGTAGATGTTTTATCAAATAAGTGGCGCTAGTTGGCGTTGGTTTAACAATAAATATAATCGGTTAACTTGTAGACTGAAAAGTATCTAGCTTGTATTTGACTTACAGGCATGTGATACTTACTAGGTACTTGATACTTATAGATAGTATCAGAGTTAGTCATTTATTCCTTTTATATAGACCGAATACAATCTATTTCATTTAGATATTTGATGATATACCTAATCCTTTTCTTGGCAAATAAGTATGTATCACCAAAGTTGATACGGCAATTGGCCTAACAATCAGTCTTTCTAAAGGCGGACATGAAATGGCACCGTATTTTTCTTATGGCGCTATTTACGAGGGGAGGCTGAAAAGTTCGCAACCTTAGAAAAAATTATAAAGAGTATTAAAGTAAATGTTTTTATAAGCATACTGGGGATGTCGCACAAAATATACAATAAGCTTCCACAGCACATCCTTGCCAACAATGGAAATGATGTAGATTTTAACAGGAGTTTGAAGTTATTTCTTACGGAAAAAGCATATTATACGGTAACAGAATTTTTGACTGATGTATTTGATAAATATTGATTTATTTACTTTGATCCCCATAGTCAAAAACCCAAAATTAACCGTTACGTTTTAAAATCCGTGCGTAAGCAAAAGCGACACATCCTCCCCGTCCGACAGCCGAAGCAAGACTAAAGCGAAAAGCGGATAGGGGGGAAGCGTAGCGGCTCTAGCTAGAATGGGCGAAACGTCCGCGAATTTAGTTATTTCCTTCGTATTGCTAAAATAATCCATATTTTGAAAATGTGGAGCGTATACGTCATAGAAAACATGAATTGTTGTTATTATTCAAAAACTGATTACCTTCAATGAATTATTTACGCCGTACTAAGGTTTCATTTTCGTTTTTAGAGGTAACTTTGGTTTTTTTTTCCATCGAGTAAAGTATAAGTAATCGTGTTTCTAAAGCGTATGATTTATAGAGTGAATCCTTAATTATCTTATATAGGAGAAGATTGCAGAACTAAAGCTTTAGTAATAAGTTATTACTAATAACAAATGCATAATTTCCTTTCGATTTTTTTTTTAAATAGTGTACGAAGGGCTTAAATGATTGAGAGTAACCGTCATATTCATATCATCAAAAATCTCTTTAGGCGATTTTCCTTTTTTAACGAAATACTTAATAACTGCGCGGTGTTCAAATTTATTAAAATTTCCGCATTCGACAGACATTGTTAAGTTTATCCGCGCACAAAACGAAAACCGAATAACTTTTTTTAATGGCAATATTTAAACTGCCAGAGAGGCCGGGAAAAAGGGAGCAGTTTTTTTACCTTAGGCCGCAATCTTTTTAGCCACCCCTCGTACATACTCTTATCTTACACCTGAGTATGTGTGGAACACAGGTTATGCGCCAGACGACACATCAATTCGCCCAAATATATATATATATATTGTTACGTCCACGGGGTGGGTAACGTGATAGAAAATACACTAATTGATCACTAATTAAAAGGAATGCAAACTTTATTACAAAATTACTAATTAACAAGGCTTACTTAATAAATCAATTCACTATGACGCACTTTTCACTCGCTTCGCTTTGAGATTCGCACTGTTCGCAGTTTCATTCCAAACTCCCCTCCGCTGCGTTGGCGCGAGGCTTATGTATCCGGAGCCCTTCGCACTAGAACCTTCCGGAGAAATCTTGAATAATCGGTCCAAGGTCCAATTCTAGGAGCGGCGACCCCTCGGTTCATGAATGTTCCAGATCGTCTAGATTGTTTGATGCTCGTTCGACCCGATGACTGGAACATTCCCGAATATGCTGTCCCTTTCTAGTTGTTTCTTTCACACACTTCTCGAACCTTCTCAATCTAGATCTCTGTAATAGTGCTGTCTCCTTCATTCCTTCGAGAAATTTCGCCATATACCGAAGTGTACTTCAAAGGCCCATAAGGGGCCCTGAAAACGCCTCAAAACGGGTTTTCAGGTTATTGCGCCATCTGATAGAGGCTGTCCTGAAACGGACTGAAAACATGTTTCAGGCGCCTGAAAACAACGGCAACTAGGGTGAATTTTCAATCTTCTAGTATGTGGAAGAGCCACCTCTAACGGCCTGAAATGACTTTTCAGCCTGCTGAAAACGCTTCTAAAGCATGGAAAATCAAGTTTGAAGTTTATACCACCGGCGCAACAGAATATATATTATAACGTTCTCAAAAAGCGTTCTCACTTTCTTAAGAAAATCTTTGGACCTATCTCGTCCAAAACATTTTTCGTCGAAAGTATTTACAAGTATTCTGTACCTACATGTTTTTTTTCTTCATATTTTTTGATTCCACGTTTCGACAGTTAGAGGGATACTATTTTTGTGACTTTCGGAGCGATCTCCATTTCCGAAATGAGGTATTAACTTGATAAAGAAAGAATGCTTAGAAACCTTACATTTATTATAGACCTATCAATTGATGTAGGAACCATTTAGTAACCCACTAGCTTCTGCCCGCGACTCTGTCCGCGTGGAACTCGTTTATATCGTAGCTCCATACAATCTTTCACCCCCCACTTCATCCCCTTGGGGGTGATTTCCGGGATAAAAACTATCCTATGTCCTTCCCCAGGACTCAAACTATCTCTATACCAAATTTCATCCAAATCGGTTCAGCAGTTTAAGCGTGAAGAGGTAACAGACAGACAGACAGACAGACAGACAGACACACTTTCGCATTTATAATATTAGTATGGATTATGTTATAACTTTTACATACGTATAGACAGACGGAATTACGAAACTGTAAGGGTTCCTTTTTTTGACATTTGGGCTTTGGAATCCTAAAAAAGATGGTTTTATCGTATTGTTTGTTACAATACGTTCCGGTTCCATAATTAGATAACATTTTCGTGTTATCTGGCACAATCCCAAACCAAAACAACACTTTAGTGGATAGATACATTTCAAGGTATGGATTCGGCACTTTGATCTATTTAATATATCGTCGTCTAGAACCCATAACACAAGTGTAATATTGTCCCCTAATATTTTTATTAAAGTACTCAGTTCAGTTCATATATTTGCACTCATGATCTTACAGTAGCATAATACATGAACCCTTAGGGGTATTTGCAATGATTATAAAATTTCACATTATTATACAAAGAAAATAAATTAGTGAAAATACATTATCAATTAATAATTTAACTACATTTACAAATACTAGCAGGAAACATATCAATAGAACTACATTTACAATACCCATAATTAAATTAATATAATATCAAACAACAGCTTATGTGAAAGTAATAATACGAGTAGTAGGGAACATGCAATAAAATTATAACCATAATTAAAACAATGTTTAACAACAAGTTTTGTCACAGGCACTTTTTAGTTTTGAAATATGTCCTCAATATTATAATTGTTGTTGTTCAGTAAAAACATTTTAAGAGACTTCTTGAAGACTTGGGGCTCTCGTATAACTTTCAACTCACTTAGTAACTTATTGTAATAAGCTTACTGCCTGATATCGCACGGAGTGTTTAGCCACTTTCAATTTTGGACAAAAGATGTTACAAATGTTTTTTTCTTGTTGCTAAGCGATCTTGCCTTTTTGCTCCTCTGTTTCATGTAGATTTTTAACAAAAGAAGTTAGTAGTACATGAATTTGTGCGATGTGTTCATTCATTAGTTTAAATTGCTAAAATTAAATTGAAAACTCCGTTTTTACAAATATAAATATTTTAAGAATCATCAACAGACTTTTTTGCTTGAATTGTATATTTTCATAATGTATTGTGGTATACATTTAGAAAATCTATTGTATTCTACACCTTCTACACTAAACGATACAAACTATTATATCCCTATATCGCCGTAGGCACTCAGCATGTTTGACTATATATAACAGGAGCCTATGCGCAAAGCTTCAACTCTCATATTATGTTTTCCGTATAGCCTTTCCACCCTTGAATTTTGATGAAAACGCTAGGTCAATTATCTGGTTCTTAAATAAAGAACGTATATACGAACTTTTAAACTTCTACGTTTTTAAAAGAACGTCTTATTTTTTTTTTTTTTTTTTTTTTTTAGGGGACAATCTTACACAAATCGCACTAGCCCCATAGTAAGCTCAATAAGGCTTGTGTTACGGGTACTAGACGACGATATATTTAATAGATATAAATACTTAAATACATAGAAAACATCCAAGACTCAGAAACAAATATTCATATGCTCATCACACAAATATTTCTCCTTACCGGGATTCGAACCCAGGACCTTCAGCTTCGTAGGCAGCGTCACTACCCACTAGGCTAACCGGTCGCCAAGTCTTCTCGGTACAACTCCTATTTCACCCCTTTAGGGGGCAAATAGATCTATATATTATAAACCTGCTGTCCTGTTTTCATGTTTCTAGCCACACTTTCATATTAAAAATCACACATTACTAATGTGAACTTTCAACCCCTATCTTAACCCCTTTAAGGGATGAATTAGAAAAAAATCCCTTATCAATGTTTTTTCGATTCTTTTAGGGTGCCTTCCCACCAGAGATGTGCTATGCTATGTTTTCATACATTTGAAACGTAGCTCCGGCTACAGCTACGTTTCAAATGTATGAAAACATAGCATAGCATGGCATAGCACATCTCTGGTGGAAAGGCACCCTTATCCCGGAAGTCATCCCAGGTAAAATGGGGATACGATATAAATGGGTTCCACGCGACTTGGTCCGCGTGGAATACATTAATATCGTACCCCGAAACGAAAGTTAGTAGTCTATATTTAAACTTCCTTTGGTGAATTCCCATATCTTGCTGCGGCACAGTAAATGGTGTTTTGCGACTTAAGAATTGGGTATCTGTTAAAAGCGTATTTAGCATCTCATTACAGTTATTACGCAAATATATTACGTTAATACAAAACCTTGAGTGATGTTTACAGATTTATCTGTAATAATAATAAATAACCTTTTGCTTCACTTCTAAGTCTTCTAACAGCCATATTGATAACAACACAGCGACATATTTAATTAATCTAATAGTCTCAAACGTATGAGATAAGTAACAATAATCATAATGATTTGTTTTTAGCATTTTATGCATGCTATGAATGTTAATGCAGTTTATGCATTTCATTCATACAGTATGTAGTGATGTACCAAACTTAGCCTTTTAGATAGGTAAATATTAGCTACTGATACCATCGGAATTGCTACAAGAATATGCCGGGTGCTTGGTAGATTCAAAGCATTGAGGGAGTGATAGACATGGTTCTTTACACATTTTTAGCCATGAATGTCTGAAAAAATTTGGTTTTTATTTTATTGGAAATTTTCCAAACCCTGTATTTCATGTTCCAACAATAGTTTCAGACAACTTATTATGACTTGTCCATTAAAACGAATCAATAATAGTGTGCCCAGACGTGTTCCACACTCGCTTTTTTAAAGCTAAAGATAAGCAATGCATCTAAGATTATAAAAGTATGCAATAAAATGTAATCCTAATAGCAGTTAGAATAACGAAAATACTACACTTATTTCACATCAATCACGAAAAGAACATTTGTAGGAATACCGCCATAAAATTGTACTGCTACGAAATCATAAATACCTATTCGAAAATTTGTACATTGTCAGAATACAACCCTAGCCCTCCCTCGACTACAATTCCTTAGAGGTCAGACGGACCCTTAGTTTGCTGTTGACTGCGTGTCGAGACCTTCGCGGCGAGTCGGATTGTCCTGAGCTAGTATGCCGCCTAGTGCGACTGTTTGTGCCAGATGTCCCCAAAATAGGCCTCAGCGACGCGTTCTTCTTGCTGTCCTGGCAGCTCGCTTAGGAACTCCCCACTGCCCCGCGCTCTCTCACTACTAAATGCGCTCTTGGCGTCAGCACGGGAGTGCGATCTGTCTGCATGGGGATGGGCGAGTGTGAGAAAAGAATGTTTGAAGTTCTGTGAGGTGATGGATGCCAGGCCCTCGAGTGTAATGTAATATTGTCTCTTTTGTGTACACTGTTATTATCATGTGCTATTGTTAACATGTTTAATCTTAGTTGTGTGACACATTAGATGTCTGTAATGTCATGTCACATATTAAATAAATAAATAATACACAATCAGTTGAGTGTGCTGCTGTTGGTGTAAGTGTTGAAATATTACCTGTCGCTAAGGACATTCCTGTCATGTCCCGGAGGTGGCAGGCTGAGCTGGTACGGTGTGTTGAAGTAGTGCTGTTGCTCGTGCGAGCGGTGCACCACGCGGCCGCCACGCACCACCATGTACCCACTGTCGCCGATGTTCGCTGCCCGCATCACACTCTCCGTCCGGTCTAGGATCATTACGCAAGCTGTGCTGCTGCCTGTACCCAAACAATAACCATCATTTATACATAATGGCTATGATAGCCAATCACATAACAATTAACTTGACAGCTTGTGCATACATGCATATTTATAAGGAAACATTATTATAATGGAAGGATAAACAAGATTTATGCCTTTACTTTTCCTTATAAAAAGCAACTGCAACAAAAACCTGAATAACAACTTCACAGTGAATTCTGCTCGTTGTTTATTAAGGTACAATTGCATCTGGGGTAAGCACTTTGTACCCGCACTAGTAACTGTTTAGTTGAATCCTCATATTACTCATTTAATCATCAACAACTTGGACTTTGGACCCGTTGAAATGCTTACCTAATATAGGCTTCTTGTGTTCCAGAAGCTCATAATACGATTTAGCCAGGAGGTCTCCAGGCTCTGATAACTTGAAATGGCCCATTTGGACCAGTCTCTCGCATGTTTTCATTAAATAGGAGGAGAATTCACCAGGATCAATTCCGTAAGCACGCCAGCCCCCCACTCCGTCTGCCACTCCTGTTGTAAAATTACAATAATTAGCTTACCTGTCAAACTTCAAAATGTGAGAAGAGAATGAGAGAATTTTAGTTTAACAAGACAGTAAAACCTTGGGGATTTTTGCATTTAATGGGAGTTTTGCATATGGTGTAATTAAGGCTCTCTCCGAATAAAGTTTTGAATGATTACTAATTGCACTTGTTTCTGAGTAAAGATTTTAGATAGATTCAATTTCCTAGAGATAACGAAAATACTACATTTAAAATATTATAAACCAAAAATAAAACAACAAACCATGCGCAAGCAAGGACCACACACTTCTATTTATATATTTTTTTAATGCAATAAAATAATTCGACAGTAATAAGTGTAAAGAAAACCTATATAAACTGACCAATAACGTCCGCATTGTTGAACTGGGTAGAGAACCATGCGTCGTCTCCGAATTGTCCTTTACGAGTTCTTCCATTGACAATGTCTTTGGGAAATCCACACACGACTGATACTAAATATGGATGTTTCTTGTTCGAAACGTTTAATTCAGCAGAGCTGGATAGGTTTGAAATCCCATTCCTTATAGCACGTGATAGCACTCTGCCTGTCCAGAAAATAGACTGCATCATTCATTAGTTGTTTTGCACTTTGACTCGTCATTCACAAACAAACGTCTGGTATCAATGACACCATGTTTATGAAGAAATTTTAAATGAGACACTAGTCGATTTAAACAATAATGAAAAACTTATTTCCTATTATCTTGTGACCCAACAACCATAACCAACCACTCGCTCGACACAGCACACGAACTAAATTTTGGTGTGTGCGTCTCGATAATACTCGATATCATATTATTGGCTGCCGCGACTATGTCATGTCAATATCTGCTATCTCTCTCGTCATGCAAAAACTTGCCAGGATAAAGGGAGGTAGAAATAGTATGCTCAATTTCACATAAAGAAAATGAATATTTAACATACTGTTGTATTTGGTACTCTATCCGAATGACATGAAGTTTACTTTTATTTGAAACAAATATTGTTGACAGCAAGTAAAATCTTCTTTTTGTATCCACAGATAACAAAGATTATCAATGTCGTGTCATAGCGAATAAAGCGTGTTATACACTTACCATTCCATAAAAAGCAAACAAGAATAGCCTAGCAACTATTTTGTAGTGACTAATTACTGAAAAAAATAATCATATAATACAATGAAATAAAATAGATAATAATATTTATTTATTTATTTAAAAAAATCCTGCAGTGTTTAATATTGATCCATAAACAATGAGTACAGTGTCTGACGTTTCAGTTTCATAGATATAGGCGTTGTAGAAGTATACTCGTCTTCGGTCGGTCGAAGTATTTTATCGTTGATTGGCTGCTAATGCATTGATTAATCGAGATTTGGTGCCGATTCACCCCGTTTACGCCTCCTAAAGTAGTGGAAGTGAAGTGCGCGGTGTCCGGTCTTTTTTCTAAAGTGTAAAGAAAAGGCATAAAACTGGTGTTCGACAAGTCACTTGGCAATATGCCTGCCGTAAGGGGAGATGGAATGCGAGGACTCGCAGTCTTCATATCGGATATACGAAACTGTAAAAGTAAAGAAGCAGAAATAAAAAGAATCAATAAGGAGCTGGCAAACATAAGAAGTAAGTTTAAAGGTGACAAAACTCTCGACGGATATCAAAAAAAGAAGTATGTCTGCAAACTGTTATTTATCTTCTTGCTCGGTCACGACATCGACTTCGGACACATGGAGGCGGTTAATCTATTGTCTTCCAACAAGTATTCCGAGAAGCAGATTGGGTACCTGTTTATCTCCGTGCTGGTCAACACTAACAGTGATCTGATCAAGCTGATCATCCAGAGCATCAAGAATGACTTGCAGTCGCGCAACCCGATCCACGTCAACCTCGCTCTCCAGTGCATCGCCAACATTGGCAGCAAGGACATGGCTGAAGCTTTCTGCACTGAAATCCCGAAACTTCTTGTATCTGGAGATACAATGGATGTAGTGAAACAGTCTGCTGCTCTCTGCTTACTCAGACTCTTCCGTAAGTCTCCTGAAATAATCCCTGGAGGTGAATGGACGTCCAGAATAATTCACCTGTTAAATGATCCCCATATGGGTGTTGTAACAGCTGCCACATCTCTTATAGATGCTCTGGTAAAGAAGAATCCTGAAGAATACAAAGGATGTGTGACCCTGGCCGTGGCTAGGCTCAGCCGTATTGTGACTGCCAGTTACACTGATCTGCAAGACTACACATACTACTTTGTGCCGGCCCCATGGCTTTCTGTTAAGTTGTTACGATTGCTTCAAAACTACACTCCACCATCAGAGGAGCCAGGGGTGAGAGGCCGCCTTTCAGAATGTCTTGAAACTATCTTCAACAAGGCTCAGGAGCCACCAAAGTCTAAAAAAGTCCAGCACTCAAATGCTAAGAATGCTGTTCTGTTTGAAGCAATCAGTCTCATCATTCACAATGACAGTGAACCTAACTTGTTGGTGAGAGCATGCAACCAGTTGGGGCAGTTCCTGAGCAATCGGGAAACTAATTTACGTTATCTGGCTTTGGAATCAATGTGCCATCTTGCAACTTCTGAATTCTCTCATGAAGCTGTCAAGAAACATCAAGAAGTTGTCATTCTTTCAATGAAAATGGAAAAGGATGTCTCTGTTAGACAGCAAGCCGTTGATTTACTGTACGCCATGTGTGATAAAACAAATGCAGAAGAGATTGTACAAGAGATGTTGGCATACTTGGAAACAGCTGACTATTCCATCAGGGAAGAGATGGTGTTGAAAGTTGCCATTTTGGCAGAAAAATATGCAACTGATTTCACTTGGTATGTTGATGTCATTCTTAATCTTATTAGAATTGCTGGAGATTATGTATCTGAAGAAGTATGGTACAGAGTTATTCAGATTGTTATCAACAGAGAGGAGGTTCAAGGATATGCAGCTAAGACCGTTTTTGAAGCATTACAAGCCCCCACATGCCATGAAAATATGGTTAAAGTGGGAGGTTACATTCTTGGTGAATTTGGTAATCTCATTGCTGGGGACACACGGTCCTCTCCTTTGGTCCAATTTGAGTTACTGCACTCTAAATATCATCTGTGCTCTGCTGCTACTAGAGCCTTATTACTTTCTACATACATCAAGCTTGTCAACCTGTTCCCAGAGATAAAAAATCGTGTTCAAGAAGTATTCAGAGCTGATTCTAATTTACGGTCAGCAGATGTTGAACTACAACAACGAGCATCTGAATATTTGCAACTGAGTATAGTAGCAAGTTCTGATGTTTTGGCTACAGTATTGGAAGAAATGCCTGCTTTCCCAGAAAGAGAGTCATCTATCCTAGCAGTGTTGAAAAAGAAAAAGCCAGGCCGAATTCCTGATGAAATGAGGGATTCTAAGAGCCCTCAACCCACGTCAGCAGCTGCACCAGTTGTTAACTCCACAAACAACACAAACGCGTCAAGCGCGGATCTCTTGGGGCTGTCCACACCACCAGGATCTGCTGCTCCCTCTGCTGGCAATGGGCTGCTTGATGTCCTTGGAGACTTGTACACCACTCCTAAAATTAGTCCAAGCACTGTTGTACAAAATAATATCAAAAAGTTCTTATTTAAAAATAATGGAGTACTCTTTGAAAACGAATTGATTCAAATTGGAGTCAAGAGTGAATACAGACAGAATCTAGGCAGAATTGGCCTGTTTTATGGCAACAAGACCCAGTTTCCAATACAAAATGTTCACCCGGAATTGCACTGGACAGACATGCATAGACTAAATGTACAGATGAAGCCTATGGAGCCTGTCCTGGAAGCAGGTGCCCAGATCCAGCAAATGCTAACTGCAGAATGCATCGAAGATTATTTGGATACCCCAAGCATGTCTGTTTCCTTTATCTACAACAATGTGCCACAAAAAATTACGATGAAACTTCCTTTGACATTGAACAAATTCTTTGAACCTACTGAAATGAATGGTGAATCATTCTTTGCAAGATGGAAGAACTTGGGAGGAGAACAGCAGAGAGCACAAAAAATATTTAAGGCCACAGGGGCAATAGATATTGCGGCCGCGCGCACCAAGCTGGCCGGCTTCGGGATGCAGCTGCTGGACGGCATTGACCCCAACCCTGACAACTTCGTATGCGCAGGTATAGTGCACACCCGGGTCCAACAGGTAGGATGCCTCATGCGATTGGAACCAAATAAACAAGCTCAAATGTTTAGACTTACCGTAAGATCTAGCAAGGAAACAGTCTCACAAGAAATTTGTGATTTGCTTGCAGACCAGTTTTAATGTTATGATTGAATGAATATGAACAACATTGTTGATAGCAATGTTAGTTGCTGTTTAGGTTCACAGATGTAGTAAATACACAAATGCTATATGTTATATGAAAGCATGTTAAAAAGACACTTGTGAATATTGCACTGATCCAGTAGAAATTTGTAATATCTCACATGTACAATTTGTAATATCTCACATGTACAATTTTGAGATCACTACTAAGTACTAACTAACAAGTTAGGATTATTTGATGATTGTTTGAGTTACTTCATACAATTTACGAATCATCTTTGAATAGTCCATTACTATAGTTTTATATATTGTATGTAACTATTCAACGATCTTGTAAATCAGATTATATTAATAGACAAATAATATAGTTGATATTAGTGTTTGATGGGCTATTGTATTATTTAATTTGTAATATTAAGTGAGACTTACTGACATGTAAGTTTAGACTTAAATTTAATATATTTTTATTTAGACCATCATAGATTTTTTATGTTCCACTGTACAATTCAAATTATGGTACAGCACATATCAAACACTTATTTGTATATATTGTTTTAATAAGGTATGATTTAGTTTTCATATATTCATTGAAAATAATGTAATCAATTCGTATTGTATCCCTATTTTAATCTAAATTCAGTTGTAATGAGCTAATGAGATATGATAAAATGTATAACATGGTCATACCAAAGTTAATTGTTTTGGCTGTTATGAGTCATCATAATTCATATTGTAACCAATTGTATTGGTGTATCTAATGTAAGTACCGCATGAAGACCTATTGGGTGTGATCTGTTAGCCTACTGCAACAACTCGTCGACATACCTACCTTATAATACGAATTATAATATGTATATCGTTTCCACATAGCTTATTCACTTTTAAATTTTACCTAGTAACCCAGTAATAGTGTTACTGTGTGGTCAAATATTTTAAGCATTTTTTATTTACTTATAATGTTCCTGTTAATTGTTAAAATGAAGTATGCTTACCAGAGGTTTATTTTGGAATCGTTACGATTCAGATGTCATTTATATTGATAGAAAGAAATGTTTTGGTTAAGTGTCGAAACATTTATGTTGTAATTTTTGTTATTCATACATTCCCATAACATAGTCCAAAACCATGAGTGACTTTAAACAAATGTATGCTTGCAAATGATTCAGACCTGCAGCTATGTGAATGGAAATATACATACATTTTAGGTATAATGATTACATGTAAAGTCTTTTGGAACAAAATCCTATTGCCTGTCATTGTATATGTAACTGATAAGGGAGGGAATAGAACTGAGCTCGCCCAGTTATCAATTTACATGTGAATGTACTCATATTACGAGATTAATAAAATTGTGTACAATAAAATGTTGTACGTGTTATGGTTTGTTCATAGGAATCTCACCACATAAAAATAACATAGTTGTACCACAAGACGTTAGTGTAGTTACGTAGATAAAATTGGTATTAGGAAATGGCTTGGATGAAATTATCACTTTGTAATCTGTTGTGCGCGGATGAATATTAAACATAAAATGTTTGGAATCATGAGTAGGCAGCATAGTCAAATTTACTTTGCGTGGTAGGTGTTTTGAGTAGATAAAATAATATTCACAGCAAATTGTTTATGTATTAACTTCATCTAGGTAAAACACATGGTATGAAAATCATACGTATAATATGGGGTAAAAATGATGTAACCATGCTTATATGATAAATACATTCAGTGTATTGTGTGTGAATCCAGTATCAAAATGTACAATATCGCATGGTTAATAAATTTAGCGTGATACATAGATTATATAGAAGTTCGTTTCCGCGCTTGAAGCCACTTTGTAATTGTCTAACGTAAATATTTATCCAATATATAATATATTTAAATTGAATTGTTTATTATTTAAACCTTCGTGTGTAATATCAAAAGGCAATTTACAGTTACACAGATCACTTCTTTAATCGTATCAAATGCAAACGATGAATCCACTTAGACATTAAAATATTTTTTTACTTAAAGAAACATTTCCAATGAATAGCTAATCGAACCACTCTTCTACATTCGGCGAGTTCTCCAGCACGTCGTTGGATTCACTGTAAAAAGAAAATGGTGTCAATAAATTCAGATTCCTTGAAATACGAACATATCTGATGATAGGAGGCGGATGATGACACCTAAACACAGGATTTACAGTAGGCACTAGTTTTACGAAGGCGACTGCAATCAGAGGCCCTACCGCTAAACCAAAACGAAGTTCGTTCGTGTATCTCTGTCACTGTCGCAGTGGCTCATCCGAGCGACAGGGAGATGCACCAACGAATTTCGTTTTCATTTCCCAGTAGTGCCCCTGACCTTCCAAACCAGAGGGAAAAATAGACCTTGGGATTAGACCGCTTTCGTCACGAATACAATGAAATACGAACATATTACGCAGTTTAATTTTGGAATTTGTAATACGTAACTTTCTATTTCCCGAATAACACCAAATTATACAAGGTGTTCACCGGTGAGCACCGGCTAATACTCGTGTCAGGCATAGCACGATGTAACGTGAGTCATACTTATAGTGAGATGGGTTGGTCTGTGGTCGTCGCAGGCAGGGCTGCACTGCAAGTATCTTTAACAGACATATGCATTGAGCTCTGACTTCTATGTGCCTCAGAAGTAATAATTGGAAGCACGCGGACAGATTGGTTTTTTATTAATACGAAGAGAAATTAGACAAACGTCTGTTAGCCGAACGCCGCATTGGCCTTCCAGTTTTGCATTATCATCTCCAGTTGTCCCATTGACGAAAGACAATGGGCAGTAATCCTAAAAAGCCGTGTGTCCAAATGCGATTTGGGGACTTCACATACACTTCAATTTCTTCGTAAATTTATGCAGTTTTCGTTACGATGTGTAAGTACATCGAATTATATTCTATGGGTAATAGTACATTATAAAATTATAATACACTACATAATAATACAGTCAAGATTGTCAAACCTCGAAATCACGGGGAGTTAGATGAAATTTGGTACGAATGTTCATTGGGAGGCCCTGTTCCCGTCTCCCAAAAGTCCCTTGGCCAGGAACTTGTAGAACGGCCGCCAACAATAGCTTATTTGCTGCTGAATCAGCAGCTGATTGTACCTATTAAGTATGTATCCTACCTCATACTATATACTATGGGCGCTGCTCTTAGGCGCTTTCATCTACAAACGGTTTTTTGCATGTTATCCTTGTAGATCTTCGAATGTGTTAATGTTTAATGCCAGCTGTACGAGGGCCACACTGAAAGTTTTGCGTAACTTTTAAATAAAACAATTTAAAACAAAACTAATACATTTACTGCTTCTCAAAATATTCTCCCTTGCATTTTATACATTTATTCATCCGCTCGAACCATTTTTCAAAGCATGATACCCAGTCGCTTGACTGCATGTTTTCGACGTGTTGGTTAAATGTCGCCACTGCATCTTCGGGCGTCTTAAATGTTAAACCTCTCATCAAATCCTTGATTTTCGGGAAAAGGTAAAAGTCACAGGGTGCAAGATCTGGACTATAAGGCGGATGAGCCACGGTCTCCACATTTTCGGAACTCAAAAACGCTTTTGTTTTTTTTGCAGTGTCGTGCAGGGGACGCATTATCATGATGCAGGAGTATGCGGCTTCGTGGTTGTGTCTCGCGAACTTTTTCAAAGACTGTGGGCAAACAAGTTGTGGTGTACCACTCGGCATTTACAGTTCTTTTATTATTTAGAAGGACTGTGCAGACATGGCCACTTTTTGAAAAAAACAAGCGATCATTTGTTTGGCAACGCTTTTGGCTTGTTGAATTTTTGTTGGCCTACTGTCACCTTCAAAGACCCATTCACTAGACTGTTGTTTCTTTTCTGGATCGTAACAATAAATCCATGTCTCATCTCCTGTTACGATGTTATATACACCATTTGAACATCCGTTCTTATATTTCCGCAGCATTTCTTGGCACCAGTCGACACGTGCCCGTTTTTGGCCTGAAGTTTGTTCATGAGGAAGCCACCGACAACAAAGTTTCCTGACTTTTAAATTTTCGTGTAAAATCTTTTGTATTTGACTCATACCAATCCCTAATTGTCCTCGAATTTCGTCGTAAGTGATTCGTCGGTTTTCTTCTATCAGTCGTCTCACAGCAGCAACGTTTTCTTCAGTGACCGCGGTTGACGGTCGACCTTCACGAAACTCGTCATCGAGACTAACACGGCCCCTATTAAATTCAGCGTACCAACGTCTCACGGTGCTCAGATGTGGTGCTTCAACACCACATGCATTTTGAAGGCGAGTACTACACTCATGCGGAGAAAGAGAACTTTTAAAATCATAAAAAATCATTGCTCTAAAATCTTTACGCGTCAAATCCATTTTGAATGCAATCGGTTTATTTCGAACTGACAAAAAAAACAAATGACTATCGATTTCCCGCCAATATTTAGTACATTCCATAAACAAAGGTCTATATTTTTTTTTAATAATCAATTTGAAATTGGAATAAGTGTGAATAGCCAGGAGTGCAAAACTTTCAGTGTGGCCTATGTACACACACGTTGAGGCACCCCGAGACAGACCGAGAACGAGTGTGTACATGATGCTCTCACCTTGTCTCGCCCGCTAGGGTCTCGCCTCGGTACGCCTCGGTCGCGCGTGGGTTTTTGCGGCCGACTCAAAGGGTTGTTCCGCTGTTCAAATGATGCAACGAATGTGTACATGGTGTGCTCTGGTTAGTCTCGAGCCGGCATAAAATGTTATTAATAATGAGTAGTTCGTTTACCTGTCTAGTGAAGGGTCGTTGCTGAACATCTCTGTAGGCACAGTGGGGGGCGCTCGCTCAGGGAGCAACTCCACATAGGACTGGCGCGACTGCAAATGTCGCTCCACCTCTTCAGGCGTCATGTGGCCGTCTCCGGGGGACAGACCGAAGCCAAGCGCTGGGGACGCCTTTGATAACATGGCCACGTTGGCTTGGTGCTGAAAACAATGTTTACAATTACTATTAGTACTATTACCTTTAGAACAACCACATATTACAGTCACTGAACGCGACCACTAGCGGCGAGCGCGAGCCTCTCCTGCAGCTTGTGGCTCGGACGCGGCCACTAAATGCCTGGTGTGCGCCGATACAAAATGTATGAAAGAACTTGTCGCAGCTTGTGGCGGACATACATTAGTCTCAACGTGCGGTCACTCTTAACACTTTGGACGCCATTCTTCACATACGAAAGACTGAAGAAAGCATGAATTTAAACACAAAAAAAACAGTAGACTATCACATTGCAAATAGGTATATGTTTGCCGTATGCAGGAAAAATAGTAGCATAAAAGGAACCTCGAATATCAGAAGTAAACAACTTGTTTTTTGAGTCTGATTAGTCAAGTCATCATAGGGCAACCTGAAAACTTACTTTAATCGTAGCGTTCGGAGGCTTCTTAGGAACTACTGCTCTTTTTCTTTTCACAGGATTGGCATTCTTGTTAGGCGTGGCAGCGGACACCGTCTGATGGGCAGCACTGGCTTCAATCTTTTTTCTAGAACACCAGTTTACGTTCTATTAAGACGCTGTCAACACCAAAATGCCCTTGAGGAATCGGGATACGGCACACACTGTCTATTTCTATCGGAGTAAACGAGAACGAATGTTACTGGGCGGCCAGGTTTTAGAGGATAATAAGAGCATGCTATTATAGCATAGATGAATTTATTTTAAGGAAAAAATAAGTATTATAAATCTATGTAACCACTTAAGTGGTCTGTGTAGGTAGGTAACGTAACCTATATACTTACCAGAAATGTAGCAAATTGCATAAAGATAATAATAAATAAATATTTAAATAAAAAAAGTGTGGATTATTTGTGAAATATGACTCTTTAGCAGTTTGGTTATGAATATGTTGAATTCATGTGTTTAATTACAGACCCATACGTCAAAAAAATTAAGACAGGTATAGAACCGTTTAATGATGATTTTAAGACCAATCTTTGCAATTATTTATCTATCAAGCCGATTTCGTCCAATTATGTATCGAGTCCGTCCACGGTCTTTGAATATGATGAATATTAACATATATATTCTTTGATGTGCTAGAACAAATAGTTTTTCTAAAAAAACTGCTTAAATAACATCAATTTCAACAAAATTAGGTCTTGTCAGCCTCTTAATGTTGTTAGCGCTATATAAATACTTTTTACATAAATCTTTTTTCTAGTATAGAAAAGCTACCCCCTGAGTAGTTGCAAGTTAATAGGGGTGAAGACTCGAAAATTATTATTACTCCAAAAGAAAGAAGGCAAAAAAATATGCCGTGACAAAAATTCCATACAGCCCCCCTAGCACACTAGGTTTTATGTCCGACATAAAGCATTCGTCCCATTCTGGCAAATATGCGAGTGCAAGAGGGACGAATGCTTTACGTCGGACATAAAACCTAGTGTGCTAGGGGAGCAGATATCTCAAAGAATTACGAAGCTACAACCGTTTTAATGATGCTTGTTAGAGAGAAAAAACGCAAACAGTGTGTGACGTCACATTACAGGATGCTGCCGGGGGCCGCGTCGACGACGGCGCTGAACACGGTGGGCACGGGACATTGCCGTCTTCTAGTGACGACACATTCTTTCAGCGTCATCGTTTCATATGAAGTTGCATTTTGCGAAAAAGGGACAGAACATACCCCTTCTTACAACTTCGTGATTATTTAACCTTATGCAATGATTTTTTTAATTATGACACTATTGATTATTTTATTTAGTACACCTATTGCTTCTGTAAGCATTGACAGTTAATAGTTATATCACATTATTTATTTTCCTCAATTAGTTGTTTAATATCTACTTGGGGTACGATAGTGTTCAGTGAAAAGACATGCTGCTAAATAGCTGATATACTGGGAAGACTATCCCCAAATAGAGTACAAGTATGCATGTGTAGAATAGAGAATAGATTGACTTCACCTTATTTAATTAGTCAGTTCCACAATACCCGCACGTCTCGGGCGCGCGTGTTCAGCCGAGCACAGTGTAAATGCGCCATGGCAGAGCCGCGTGCACGCCCTGCCTCGCCCAAGGCGTGATCGGTTTTTAGCAGTGAAACGGGTCTCTTGCGCAGTGTCTATAAATGTCTGCTGTGCACACTGTGAATAGTAGTTTGCCCCAGTTTGCAGCATGCGTAGAGGATGGCTGTGTTTTAACAACTTGGCTTGGGCTTACCTCGCGCTCCAGACACAAGCAAGCTAATCATGTGGTAAAAGGTACGAGTTCGCCTCAGCCAGTGTGTACCGCAGGCATGGTAGTAGCAGAAGGGCACTGGGATTGCTAGTTGTAGCTATTTACAAATAGTTCTTACCTTTTCAAAGCATCTGCACGATTATATTCTGTGTCATCAGAGGACTCAGTATCATCACTCTCCGAAGTGCTGCTGTCAGGCTTTTCATACTGCAGCAGCCTGTCGAGAAGGAAGCTGCGGTCACGGCTGACCTTCAGGAGTCTCTTCTGGCTACATCGAAGAGCATCTTGGAAGCATTCATTTTCCTATAAAGAAAAGATTTTAATCATGGTCAACTTTTTTAGCAAGGTTGGAAAAGCTAGATTAATTGATATCCATTTAATAAAATAGTGAAATAAGAAAACTATTTGAAGAAAATTTCCATCTGTTTATGATATAAATTTACAAAATGGACACTGCGTAAATCAATACACAGCTCACATAGTGTAAAAAGTTTGTGAGTGTGAAAGAAACATTACAATTTTTTTTTTCCATACTAGTGCCCTTTTACTTAAAGCCCAGTTTTCCACAATTAATAGTGTTTTAGTATTATTGGGCAGGGGTATCTACATGTTCTAAAAAGTCAAGTTTGTACGTATTGTAAAGTAGCGCTTACATAAATAAGATATTTCAGCTTTTTCTTAAGTGTAAGATAATGTGACTTGTAGTTGGTCTCCGGCTCGGGTTCACTGCTGCTGTCACTGGAGTAGTCCTCCCGCGGGGGCGCGTGCGGCGGCTCCACGGGCGCGCTGTTGCTCATACTGGCCGCCTCGGTCGCCTGCATGTTGGCTATTGAGCGGCAATACCACCCGTCCAACATTTTCTGCAACATACTTTCACCTTGTCGCTGTAGTCGCATATAATCAAATCCACGATAAATCCAGCAAGGTTCAAACAACATATTGTTTAAACATATGTATAATATTTAATCGGTAGTAACAATCAACAAGCACCAAATTCTTCATTTCTAAATAGTACCTTAGTATAATTTTCCGACGCCAGCCTGTTAGTTTTCTAATTATAATTCATGAACATACGATGTTAGTTATTTCAATTTATTAGACAACAATCGCTTTTTTCACAATTATCAATAACTCAATCAAACAAATATCGTAATCGTAACCTCAACGTTTGACAACTAGTTTGACAGTAGACACTTGACAGATAAAATTAAGAATAACAGGCAACATTTATATTAGATGGAGGAGCTGTCGCTCGAACTAGCAAGTGCCACAGAGACGGAGATCCACAAACGAAGTTCGTTTTCGTTTCGCGGTAGCCCCTCTGTCCAGAGTATTCTAGGTTCATGAGTCCAGCCGGACCGCGCCGGGAAAACCAATTCCAAATTTGTTGACTAGCTTAATCAATTAAGTCCCTTAACAAAACCCCCTAATATACCTATATACACAATTCCTTTTGATGCAATTACGTTCCAACCGAAAACAGTGAACATTGGAGTCGATAGGTTCTCTTCATCGGCTAACGAAAAATTCCCCGAATCGGTTATGCGGTGTATACATGTCGTGATTTGTCAGCTCCAATTCATCAGAAACTCAGTTGTCAGATAGTTGGCAGATCATGCAAATTCCATGGTCCAAATTGTGATTTTCATGCAATTAGTCAGGACAACCAACTCGTTAGACGGTTGGATCAGCAGCGCAACATGCATCCAGACGATAGCAATTAGTCAGATTCTGATTAATTAGGGCTGACTAATCATGATATGTGTACACCCCATAAAATCACATAATGCAGATATTCTACCCCATGATTTTGGCCCGTGTGGATAGTTGGATACGTGCCGGAATGTGCCTGCACGTCTAGCACACGACGGCCGCGACATACTCTCGATTTTTATCGCACTAGAACTCTTCTTCTAAGTAGAACACTTAATAAGAGAGAGACGGATAGTGCGAGAAAAATCGAGAGAGCTCGCGCGCCGTCGCGTGCTAGCCGTGCTGGTGCTCCAAGACTGATTTGACCTTTTGGAACAGTACCTTGTATATAAACATATATATTTTTTCCCTTTAACATAAATCATTGCGATAATATTTATAGAACATATAGTTTACAAAATATTGAATAATATATATTTTTTTAATCTAAACGTTGCCGTAAAATGTATGTCATTGATTTCAATAATATTGGAATTATCCGAAAGATGTCGCTTGATATGCTTGGAGAGAAAAGTCATATCTACATTTGAGTAAATTTGCCATACAGCCTACATTGCTTGTTTAACTTTAGCGTTGTACAAGGTGCCTCGTACTTGTACGCAATGTATCACACTTATGTATAACTGTTGAATTATTCGCACCAAACTGATAATACGCTAGTAGGATGATATTAGTCGCCTGAATTAAGTGAGTGGGTTTCTGATACGATTACTGTGCAGTCAATACCAATTGGAATTTAGCTGTATATCTGAGAACGTCCCATACTGTCAGTCGAAATTGAACCTTAATTGTACCGCATGTGCTGCTTCAGCTGAGTGTGGACCGTGTTTGTCGCGGTCAATCGGTGCCGGATTTGTTACTCGTGTTGTGATGGCTCTCGGAAGTGAAGTGAATGATGAGAATTCTACAAAAAATACTTCCCAAAAAGTGAAAAACGGCTCGGCTAATAACAATGTGAAGGAAAAGAGTGGTAGCGAGAATGTTATCAAAGGTATGTTTAACTTATAAATGTTCATGCGTTCAGTTATGTAACATTGGGTATGGTTATTACCATAAACTATTATTTTAACTGTATTCACTTTGCTTCACCCAAGTGCATCCAGTCAAAAATAATGGTCATGTGACGGACAAAAAATTGTAGTTCAGTATCATGTGATTAACCTGCTCTCATGTGCACTTTGCACGTTTTTTTCTGACACCTGAGAAACATGTAAGTATTATTTTGTTCTTGCTTAACCTTTCTAAGTCGTTTAATTAGCTGAAAGGTTATTTTATTGTATGTATGCACGTACATACCAAAGCTGTAATACTTGTAAGAAGTTGTGTAATGATTACATATTCAAGGTAATGTCATTCATTGTCATATTATTCGTTTATACTACTCCTATAAGTATGTAGTTAGATTTATTGTGTTAAACAGATATTGAGAAAAATATTATTTGAGATAATTTAATATCTGGTAGCTATTGAGGTGGAGGTTTATCTACCTCAACCATTGTCTATCTACTATTCAAGACATTGTACTGTGTTTCAGTTCAGGTACTCAGTGTGCATTGCTAATACATGCACAACAAATATTATACTTAGTTTGCCAATGCAATACTGCCATGACCTATGGTGCCCTTCATTTCTAACTTTCAATAAAACCAGTGGCATGGTTTTATGTTGCAATACAAAACCTCATTTAAGTTTTCTAATAATCTATAAATTTTCATGAAAACTTAATGGAATCTGCTTGAAGGAAGGGAAGTAAAGTGAAATTAGAAGAAAAAACTAGAAGTGAGATGTGAATTTAATGATAATTTTGTCTTAGGAAAAGGTAGGAAATACTTGAAACTAATTAATGGAGATGATTTGTAATAATAAATTTGTAAGGATTTGTATTAATTTCTAAAAGAATGCTTATGTGATAAGTAAGTACAACTTACAAGTGCAACTATTGAAAACAGGTAGATATTTCCTCCAAGATGATTCTAAGGAATTTCCTTGAGTTATATTTGTACAGTTATTTAATTCACATTTATTATTTTACTACAGAAATTCCTTATTCCCTA
This sequence comes from Epinotia bilunana, assembly GCA_947049275.1. Lineage (NCBI taxonomy): Eukaryota > Metazoa > Arthropoda > Insecta > Lepidoptera > Tortricidae > Epinotia > Epinotia bilunana. The sequence goes on from OX346264.1 coordinate 13,983,601, forward strand.
ATTCCCTCGGTTACTGCCTTAAAAAATATTGATTATGCAGCTCTATTAATTTTATTGTCATTGCTTAGAACAGGGTATTATTAAAGTGTAGTCCATGGACCCTCAGGGGTCCGTGACATGATTGCTAGGGGTCCATGCCTAACAAAAGTGTAAGAACCACTGGCTTAGAATATGAATGAGAGTTTAATCCTTATTTTTCTTTTATCAAATAACATTCACCTCTTATTAAGCAAAAAAAAAAAAAGGTAAAGATTCAACTCTTTGTCACTTGTAGACAGAAAAAAAAAAGAAAACAAGTGACATAAATTGTGCATCTTATTCTTTACATAGCAAGTAAAGGGTTGAAGAGGTTCTATATCCATAGTGTAGTTCGCTTCTGCTGTGAGGCCACAGGGTTATCTTGTGTCATCATGACCATGACTATTATAGTAAACTAGCTTCTGCCCGCGACTCTGTCTGCGTGGAACTCGTTTATATTGCAGCTCCACACAAATTCACCCCCCCATTCCACCCCCTCAGGGGATGATTTCTGGGATAAAAACTATCCTATGTCCTTCCCCGGGACTCAATTATCTCTATACCAAAATTCATCTAATTAGGTTCAGCGGTTTAAGCTTGAAGAGGTAACAGACAGACAGACACACTTTCGTATTTATAATATTAGTATGGATTTATTTAGGACTTCAAAATGATGACAATTTGTATAAAAATCAAGTTTTCAAACTTCTACAATTTTAGGTGTACCAGTTTTAAATACATATTTTCTACTGAGAACCGTAAACCCTAATTATCAAATGTCCAATTCCAATTCATTTTTGACCAGTTGGTCAACTAGCTATATCTTGTTTAGCTTAATTTTGTTTATGTATTCATTATGAATTTCATAATTAGTTGTTTTGTTGCCATTCACAAGTTATTGTTCCCAATTGATAAGCTTAATTGGCTGGTATGGTATGGATGGTGTGACTTAAAATTTACAGTATTGTCATTGTTGATAAGACTACCAAGTATTATGCTGTCTTGACTTCGACCAGAGACATACAAATCTTTTTACTGTGTTCATCTTTTTAAGTATCAGAGTAAACCCGCCTACTTGTAAACATCAACTGACTTAGCATATCTTTACATTAAAATAGGCTTTGTTCCTTTACAATAAGTACATGTTTCCGGCCATTTTTTTAATAGTAACTAGTTACTTTCTTATAATATGTTGAAATACAGGATACAGATCAGCCCAAGCATCATTTAGAAAGAAAGTTAATAAAAATCCCTAGAATATTATATCTGCCCAAGAAATAGGTCTGTTGTGGGTTTAATTTATGGTGCCCAAGATTTAAGAAAAAAAATTAAGAATTTATGTTCTAACAGACATATACTACTCAAAAGAGAATAGGGGCCACAAGTATGGTGATCGTTACGTGAAAATTATATTAAACAGTAATATATACTTTTTTCTAGCTTTTAGACTTAAACTCCAGCATGAAAGAGGTTAGATTCTGAAGGATACGGGAGTTCATTAATTAGCCACTTATTAATTCGTTTATGTCCAATAATTAACAATAAAACAGAAAAATGTAAGTGGCCCTTATTTTGTTTTGAGCAGTATACATATTTTCAAATGCTCTAATTGCATCTTGTTAAGTTCCTTACCAAAATTAGTCTAACTAATAATGGAACACTTTGTTAGGCTGTCATCTCATAATATTTCTGTTACAGGCTTTTTTAAACTGTGAATTACTTTAAAATCGCCTAAATGAACTGTGGGGTTAGTTCCAGAAGTGAAAAACTCAGTAGTTGATAAACAAGATTTATTTAACTAATATAAGATTTCTAATTGACCAGTACATTTTAACAGTAATTTAACAACTGTGACTAATGAATGTGAATTCAGTTTAATAGTTCAGAGCAAAGTTCGCCGTGTACGTTTCATCGAAACTATGAATGACTAAAGAATTTGGTGACATTTTTGTCGGTTAAACGCGTACCAGTTGAAAGTACTTTACTGATATATTACGAGACATTGATTTGCAAAAATGAAGACATGATTTTTCATACGCCGAGTTTCACACACACCTCCAAATATATAAACTAGCTTCTGCCCGCGTCTCCGTCCGCGTGGAACTCGTTTATATCGTAGGTCCATACAAACTTCCACCCCCTATTTGACCCCCTGAAGAGATGATTTCCGGGATAAAAACTATCCTATGTCCTTCACTGGGATTCAAACTATCTTCATACAAAAGTCATCTCAATCAGTTCAGCGGTTTAAGCGCGAAGTGGTAACAGACAAACATACACACAGAGCTGAGCATCGTTAATCAAATAGTTAACTTTGTTAATCGTTATCCGTTAATAAGAAAGTTAACTTCCTTAAATGTTAATGCGTTACATTTCGGTAGACTTAACGGAAGTTAACGTTAATCGTTAACCGTTAAATCGTGATAGAAGTTGTAGTTTATACGTCGTTGCATTAGTCAAACTGCTAAAATAATGGCATTTACTTTGTGATGATAATAACTACAAATTAAAATAAGTCACATAAAATGCACTGCTAGTGAGCAGATGAAGGGTCATAATTAGTTATAAACATCAATATACTTATACTAAAGATTTCGGCTGAAAGCGAGGATCATTTAGGTGTGAAAGTATATTTGCCCCTACAAGTCTAGCACACGACGGCCGCGACATACTCTCGATTTTTATCGCACTATACCTAGCTTCTTATAAGTGTTCTAATAAGAGAGAGACGGATAATGCGAGAAAAATCGAGAGAGCTCGCGCGCCGTCGCGTGCTAGCCGTGCTGGAATGAAAGATTAATGGTGCCCCCCTGGCCGTATCATACTATGAACATAACTGTACCGATACATGCAAAAATATTCTTTATGTGAATAACTATGACCACCAGAAACTAGTTGTCAGAACGCGTCCACGCGGTGTCACACCGGAGCGTGCATGGCACGGGCCGTCCGGCTAACGTCGACCGACCAGAAACTAGTTGTCAGAACGCGTCCGCGCGGTGTCACACCGGAGCGTGCATGCCACGGGCCGTCCGGCTAACGTCGACCAACCAGAAACTAGTTGTCAGAACGCGTCCGCGCGGTGTCACACCGGAGCGTGCATGGCACGGGCCGTCCGGCTAACGTCGACCAACCAGAAACTAGTTGTCAGAACGCGTCCGCGCGGTGTCACACCGGAGCGTGCATGGCACGGGCCGTCCGGCTAACATCGACCAACCAGAAACTAGTTGTCAGAACGCGTCCGCGCGGTGTCCTTTGGGCAAAATATCATTAATTAAAGGATTAATGATCTTGTGCCCAGCTCTGCATACACACTTTCGCATTTATAATATTAGTATGGATATCCATATGGATGGTTCTTTTCCACACCGACAAAAAGGCGGACTAAACTTGAAACCATAATTAGATTCCAAAAAAATAACCTTAAAATTGCCATTAAACTGAAAAAAAAAAACCCGACACTGGCAAACTTCCACTCTTCCAAATGATGGAGGTAGCTAGTTTTTAGCAGATTTAATTACCTATTTACCTAGTTACGTAGTCTAACCAAATTAGCCTAAGACCTTGCATATTACTGCCACGGATAAGCAACTTTCGCGTGGGAAGTGCGCTGTGATTCCTATTAAATATTTTTAGTATTATAATACCGTCATATGTTTTAGTTATCATGCTGTCATATTTGATTTAGAAACCATATTAGTTAATTGAAGATCATTACGTATAATCCCTGCTACTTAGGCGATTCACCCACTGCACCGCGCCCCGCCGTACGCGGGGCCGCAGATTTTACCATTGTATGCAAGAATCTCAATTTATATAGAAAATACGCCTCGTACAGTCAGCATGAAAAGTAACTGCGCAAATGAAGACGTCATAAGACTTTATTAAAAGGGAATAAGAGCTTTTGACGTCATCGCGCAGTTACTTATGTGCTGATTGTACAACACAGTGCCGACGCGGCAATGCGCGTGTAGAAAATCTGTCGCTCCGCGCACCGCGGCGGGACGCGGCGCAGTGGGTGAATCGCCTTAGGCACCTCGCAGAAAATTCAGTCAACAACTTTGATTTCTGTACAAAACGCGAAATAAAAATGTCTGAACATGCCTTTGTATAAAAACCTTGATTAAGGTTTTGCTCAGATCGTCTAGCACAAGACCGCTCGCGGCGGTGTCGCGGCGAGATAGACTATAACTATCCGTCTCTTTCTATAATTTATTACGTGGTTTTTGTCAGTACTAAATCACCGCGACGTGTCTATCTAGACTATGCCTACATTGTTCACAACGTAGGTAATTCGTTCAAATATAACACGTTTCGGTTTTTATAGACCACGATATCTTAATGTCCGGGATGACACCAAAGCTGCGATAGAAAGCAAACGTGTCCGGTACCGCTCATGACGAATTGACACCATATTCGAAATCGGTCGAATATTTTTTTCTTAAATTGATATAATGAAATAATTTTAGATTTCGGAAAAAATAATTCGTGCATTATATCAATTATCAACTCACTGTACAATGTCGGCTGAATCAGAACCCTGATGTTGTGCCACCCTGTACGTCTAGCACAACATGCGCTTCGAGCGAGACCGAGCGTCTCCTGTCGCACTCGCACCGTGCAAATTGGAAAGAGGAGGGTAGATCTTTCTCGACTCGTATCGCGGCGCGGCGTCACCTTGCTGTAGGTAAACAAGCAACTATAGGCCATGGATGACAAAAAACAGTTACTGCCCCCCAGGTCTTTGCACGTGTTTAACATGTGTTTGTGGAAGGTAGGTATCTTTTGACACAGTGGGCTGGCACATTATCCGACCGGGGGAGATGATTGATTACATAATTAAATTACGTTCCTTGTTTTCTATACGATGCGATGGGTGGAGGCCGTGGTCGCGATAAGAAAGATACAGAACACGATACCTAACTATTTAATAAAATAGTCCATGCATATGTTTGTAGGCACGGTATTATGAACAGTATTTTGGATAATCAGTGGTGTGGCGTCAAAGGTATAATGCTCGGAGGTCAAACTGCAATGTGGGCAAAACAACACACTAGTCATTTTGCGTTCTAGGCAATCCGCGTATAACCCAACTTTTTTATTAAGATATGTATGATGATAGTAATAAAATAGGGAAGCTGGTTGGAATACTTGGAATGGAGTTTTGTGGATGCTAAGGGGTAAATGGACACGTATCAAAAGTAAAAAAAAACTGTTCTTAATTTCAAAACTTGGTAAGAAAGCTATTTCGGCCCCAAAATTCTGGCACGGCAATCTTGTAGTTACCTATGAGGGTTGTGTAGGGGGCTGTTTAGGGTGAAAATTCATACTCGTAATGGTATCTGTCTGTCTGTTGTAATTTACCCTCAATTTGGTATAGAGATAGTTTGAGTCCCGGGGAAGGACATAGGATAGTTTTAGTAATGGGGTGAAAGTTTGTATGGAGCTACGATATACGAGTTCCACGCGGACAGAGTCACGGGCAGAGGCTTGTCTTTTATAAATCGTTCTCGTTGGACCGAGATGTAACGAAATTAAACGGACGGTTAGACACGTTAACCAAGTGAAATTAAAAGATTTTTTAAAAAAACCCCACTGCTTTTTTCAAATTTTATAGCCTATTTCACTCCCACGATTAAGAGGAATCCAACGACACCTCATATGTCGAAATCCGTCAAACGGTTTAGGCTGCAGGGCGTGCCAAAGAATAAGGTCACATACATACATACGCTCGAAAAACATAACCCTCCTCTCCTTCGGCAGTCGGGTAAAAAACCCCGACGTGATGTTGGCAAGTTTTTGCATCTTGGCCTTGGCACTGCCTTGCCGTGGGCTTCGATCTTTTTCGCACACCCATGAACAAGAAAATAGCAGGGAGAAATAGCATGTAAATTCGTTTTACCTCGTTAAACAAATATAAAATACTAGCTTCCGCCCGGGACTTCGTCTGCGTGGACTCGGGATAAAAACTATCCTATATTTTAATCCAGGCTATAAACTATCTCTGTGCAAAATTTCATTCAAATCGGTTCAGCCGTTTAAGCGTGATTGAGTAACAAACATCCAAACATCTAAACTTTCGCATTTATAATATTAGTAGGATAACTCAAACACACAATAACAAATATTACAAATTATAATAATCAACATTGCTCAAAGGTTAGCTGGAAGAGATCCCTTATAGGGATAAGTTCGCCTTTGTACTTTGATCTATTGTGTGACATGCATATTTTTTAACCTGTTATTGTGTACAATAAAGTGCTTACATACATACATACATACATAACTATAGGGGTCTGTGAACTGTTATTGGGTGTATATTTTGTTAAAAAAATGTTTTTCAAATAACAAAAAAAGCTATATAATTATTGAAACTGGTCACAAAATTTAACGAGAATCAGTTGAGAAATGTGGACAAAGGACATACGAAATAATTTTAGCCCAAGAAGCAAAGAACTTCGTTCGCTTCGCTCCCTCGTTCAATGAGTACCTACTTACAAAGCTTCGTTTAAATATGAAATTCTTATTAGATTTTTTTGGCTCTTTCTTGCTACAATTCCCTTACCTGCCTATCTGATCGATAAAAAATTTAGTTACTTAGATATCGTTCTTATCAGCGGTATTTATATTTAGAAATCAATTTGTAACAGACACCGAAGAGCCTAACAAATCGCATATTGATGTGTCATGTTCTTTATAAAATATATCCCATAAAATACATTCCATGTAAAAAAGAGGCCAAGTCTCGAAACTCTTTCACCGTAAATAGTTGTGAGATATTTCGTATAGCCAAGTCTCAGGCATTATTATTAATCTTTATTTGCTTCCTAGTTATTTATGCAGTTGGTGTATCTAGAAAACTATTTTAGATTTTTCTTCATTTATACACTAAACACTAATTGTATTCTAAATTTGAAGCGTCAATGTCTGCTAGACACTTCTAGTCAGTGAGTGAGTGACAAAATTATGAAACTTTGACTAGTTATAATTCTTAAACGACTGGTTCAAATTGAATGAAATTTGAAATACACCGTGTTTATACAATGCCTGCTTGGTTACTGAACAGGCTTCTAGTTTGAGCCACAACGAAGTTATAGGGGGGTCGAAAATGCCCTGAACTGCTTCGAGAAAAGGATGGCACGGCCGTGCCGCTGTTTTGCTCGACTTGGCGGGGGCACTGCCGTGCCCTCAGATCGGCCCCATATTACTGCGTGCAGTCTGCCGCCGATATAAAACTTTGTGCCCTATTATTTTATTTCAATCTTCGACTACTTCTGGTTGTTGATAGTATCTATTCGAATATTACGCTCACCTTTTCACTATTCAATTTGGTGAATAGGCAGTTTTCCATTTAATGAAGAATGATTATTGGGTGTGGATGTTTTTGTGACAAATAAGTTGTTTGTCGATGACTTTACGAGCTTGCGTGAATTAGTGATAGAATGTATGTCAATAGATTCACAGTTTGAAATGCTTTACTGAGTTTGCCTTTAAGTACCATGACAGTATCTTTTTAACTTCCGACGCAAAAAGAGGGGTGTCATAAGTTTGACATGTCTGTGTGGCGTCGTAGCTCCTAAACGAATGGATCGATTTTAATGCGATTTTACTGTCCGACAGCTGCCGTGATCGAGATGGTTCTGAGTTACGTTGCATTAAAATCGGTTCAGCCGGTTTCGAAATAGTGAACTTTAAAATGAAAATGTCGGGGGTTTTTAAACTTTTCTAAGTTGTAATTATATGTAGTATAAATGAATATAGAATTTATATTATTTTTCATCATACATGATAAAATTAACCCTACTAGGGTAGGGTAATGTGAACTTGAAATGAGGCAAAGCAATATGCCATGCAGAAAAAGCGCGAAAATGTTGTGAAATGTGGAATGTTTTAATTATATTGTACTATTTTGTGTAAGAGATTAGCATGTTATCGTCTGCAGTTTTTCGACAGCATCTGTTGTGCAAGAGTGTGATATTGATATGATATGAATAGCATGTGATATAGCTACATTATCATTTAGTAAGTAGCAGCCAATTTAGCTAAATATATCGTGACACACCCTCACTTCCACAGTAATAAAGACGTGTTACTATATACTTGGTTACTTTGGCTGCTTCTAACTACTAGGTACTATGCTGACGCAGACTGTACCTATGTACCTATTTCTGAAAATTGTACAAGCGTTACGGTTACTATGTTTCTAAAATTGTGTGATCTCAAAACTATTGATTGAACTATATACTTACTATATTTAATGAAAAAAAGATGGAACTAGCTGTTTAGGGAATATCTATTGATCTGCTATTGCTCCGTACAAAGAGCGAGTGCTACAGCCTATCTATTTGATATCCGGAAAGACGTGTAACGACGGGCCTCCCTTACTGTACAGCGTCTAGCGTCCCTGGAAGTCATAGACGTTCTTGTATTGATTGGGGAAACATGGGGACCGGTAAAACTGCGGTAGAATTGTCGAGACGTCCCTTCTCCGTTTCTTTTATACTCAAACGTTTTTTTTGTCAGGCAGATGGAATCCTTTTTGAATATCTACTAAGACAGGACATGATTATGTAAACTATCTCTAAAATGTACTCTTCAAAACGCATATTACGAACAGTTTATTGGACAATATATATTCTAATAGGTACATTTGTCCTTATCATAAAACGTAAAAAGTGTAAACGCATTCTGTAAATATTTATCACCCTTGGTCCGCAGGTTTGATTTAACCATCATAAATTAAACATCAGATAACGTTGATACGATTTCTGCCTGTGTGATATGATAAGGAATCTTATATGACTTCGTCTAATGTACAACTGCGGTTTTAGTCTTTTTTTTGCGGTAGGAGGTGCGAATAAATGGACACAGCAACTATTCTTAATCGGAGGTCGAGTATAGATATGTCGGATTTTCAACGTTAGATATTTTGTTGTAATGTGAATTTCATAGAGTTGCTGCGGGTCCAAGGGTCAAATTATAATTGCCCACTCATTTGAAAACCACCAAAGTAACTAAATAAGAGAGCAAAAGAGCATAATGAAACTTTTTTAAACTGCCTGCAACATCATTTGCTCGGGGACGCGTGAACAAATATCTCTATAAGTAGGTGAGTCTATTGAAATTTGTCTTTAGAGTTAGTTGCAGCTCGTTCAATTTGTATATGAATACTGAACGGTTATATTTCTAACAAAAGGTGTTATGTTACGAAATTCGGCGGTGGTCGTGAGTGTCCACTTTGAGGAGAGGTGTCATTTCTCCGACGTATCTGAAATCCGAGAAGGATGTAATGGAACGCAAGCAATAAAGCAAAAGCAATAAAAATAAATGTGTTACGTTGAGTCGAACACACCCTTGAATACCGTTAATTGGCTCATGATTAGGTGCCTATCGAATAGCGATCGGACGTTGGCACCGGTTCTGTAGTTACTCGCCCAATTGTGGCTGCAACTATGGCCCATTGATACATGCATGCGTGCATATATTACAGTCCAAGGCGAGTTATTACTCGCATCGCTTCTGTTCTTCTGAAGCTCTCTATTCGAACTCTTGTTATTAATTACCGTGCTCGGTATTCGTCAACCCTGACAGAGATGTAATTTGAAATGACAGAGCTGTTCCTACGCGTTTCGGCCTCTAAATACGTAAAGACGTGTTCTTGATTGATGGGGCGACTTAAAATCATTCTAAGGATTTTTAAGCGACTAAAACAGATTCGATGAAGTTTGGTTTAGTCTGGAAATGTAATGCAGAGTGGTTCCAGGCCGGTCAGGCGGGTTCAGCTAGTTGGTTTTAATTTAGAATAGCCGGAAATACAGAGTGGTTACGAAAATGGAGCGGAGCGTCATTGTTTTTCACGGCCTGAACTATCACCGCGACAAAATTATCTCGAAAATGGTCATCTACTGGATGTCTAATGGAACAAATATTCTTAAATTAATACCGAGACTACAAAGAACCAACAAGTCTGTGATTGAATGCTGATTGCGGTGCATATTCTGTAAGCTAATGTAGTACCTACCTACCACACTTGACCGACATCTTGAATTCTGTCTGGATATTTATATTTTTTTCTGTTAGTTCTTCAAATCTCGATTGCAGATTTAACCTTGGCTTCTAATGTTCGCTCGGAAACCACAAAAAATGTTCTATAGATGAACAGAGCTATTATACCCTACCTACTACTTTACTTTCAAATCGTATCGTTCGTATGCCAACAATTTTAAGATTGTATGTATATGATATTTTTCAAGTATTACAAACATGCAAGTCATCTCATAAGAATGTGACATCATTATGCTGGTGTAACATAATTTACTCTTATTATATCTACTTATTTGTCATGATAAAGGGTTGGCAAGCACATAATTACTATCGACATCATCTATTGTAGGATTTGTAGGCGATAATGCAGCGCTGTTAGGTATTCACCACGTTTATCGAACGCACTATTGTATAGGCGAACCAGTAAATCTGATTTCCGATTATGCATAGTTCGTTAACAACCTAAGCGTCAAATTATACTTGGGACGAGTCAAAACGAGTTCCGAGAGCTTTATGAATTAGATATGTCGGCGGCCGATCGTAAAATCCGCCAGATCACGAAATTCGTAGGCATATCGTGAAACGCCGCCATTTCATGATTTGGCTGAGTGACATCCGCCATATTGTTCAAAATTCACCATTTAACGATTTGCCTAGTGACGTTGAGGCTGATCATGAAATTCCTAGGCATATCATGAAACGCCGCCATATCGTTCAATACCCACCGTTATACGTAAGTAGGGTGTCCAAAATTGAAGTAGGTAAATGAAAAAAAAAACAAGGAGTGCGGACTGATAATCTCCAGCTAGTCGACGCCACCCCGCTGCGCGGGGTGTCTATTTCTGGTCTGAGGGACACAAGTGAACCCTAACCTAACCGACCTAAGACAGAGTTCGCTTTTGACAAGTCATTTTTGTCCGCCCTGATTATTGGCTCCCAACAAAAACGGCCACCATCGCATACGCAGCGCCACCAGTGGCCAAGAAAGAAACTATTTTACGATGTGCCCGGTATAGAGCTAGGAATATCGACGAATGCGTTACTATAATCGGTCTGCCGTATTGTTTATCGGGTACATCGTGCCTGGCCAATATCATGAAATGGCGGCGTTTCACGATATGCCTAGGAATTTCGTGATCTGGCGGATTTTACGACCGGCCGCCGACAGATACATTGGTGTTATCGGAGTCGAGTGCGAATTGAGATCGATGAATGGACTAGACAATCATTACGATCAAAAGCTGATTAAAAAAAAACATACATTGATAAACATATAAAGTAGTAGTAGTAAAACTCTTTATTGTACACGATACTAAAAGTAAAATGTTCGAAATGAAACGGTAAGTACAAAGGCGAACTTATCCCTTACACACCTACACTAAACCTTTTACATTCGAGCACGCCTTTGAATTATAGATAGGAATTTGTATTTACGCTTCCGTATTAACTATCCTACTAATTCTACTAATATTATAAATGCGAAAGTTTAGATGTTTGGATGTTTGTTACTCAATCACGCTTAAACGGCTGAACCGATTTGAATGAAATTTTGCACGAAGATAGTTTATAGCCTGGATTAAAATATAGGATAGTTTTTATCCCGGGTCCACGCGGACGAAGTCGCGGGCGAAAGCTAGTTTATAATAAATTACAAACATATAAGTCACAGAATGACGCTAATAGGGTCTTCGCTGTACATTAGCGGTGATTTTTAATCTTTCTTTGCTGATACATTTAAATTGTGTCGTACGCCTTGCATTGAATGAGGCGATGCAGTTTGCTTGACCTATTATTGATCCTGCTCGTTGTAATCATTATGTGCCAACCTAACAACTAGCAGTAGGTATATGATACGATACTCATCTACTAAGTTTAGTGTCTACATAAATAATGTAGAGTACAGTAAACCCGTGTTACTTTGACCCTGGAGGGTAACTTTGGCTCTCGCGAATTACTCTGTCCACCGATTTTTTATGAATTTGAACAGGGTCATATCATATCATTTTTAGTTTCAGCTAGGCTAGGCTCATGTTGTTACTTTTTATGTGACATTGCTATGAGTGCCTTTCATGCGGGTCAAAGAAACCCTCGATTGGGTCAATGTTACCCAAGTCAACGGTAGGTACTTTGCTTTGCTACTAAATGCCCTATCTACCGTGGAAGTGTAAGTGCAGATGCAGATGCTGTTTTATATTTAGATGTATAGTAACGTGGGTACGAGTAGTTAGTAGTAGCAACGTAGGTTATTATGATCTGACATTCATCATTTTGGTAAAAGACATATCACTAATGAATCAATAATACACATGTTTTTAAGACGCGATGAGATCTCTCCATCACTATAATTCAGTATACAGCTTTACATAGTTGATTTGATATACTTGGTTCTGCTTTTAACATTAATATATATTGCATTCATATTTATAACGCTTAAGATAGACCTTATAAGATTTGCGTTTGCCTTTTGATCTTAAACAAAACATCGCAGGAATTTAGGTAGCTTACGGTCTTGCAGCCACTCCCTGGCTTGTCGGTGTTTTCGAAGATAAAATATCTGTATTAACCTTTTTTCCAGATATATATTTTGTCTCTAAAACTGTTAATACGTCAACGTCAATCGTAATGTTTTGTTTATATATGTCAAATTTGTTGAAATTTTCACGTCCAGGCAAAAATTACTAATGGTTAAGTGTATTTTTAACTAAGGAAAGTTATAGAGATAGCTGTTCAAAAGGAAATGTAAGGTCAAGGGAGGAAATCACACAATAATCGGTAAGCTAAGGTTAAATATGCAAAGATCGTCGCTGACGCCGGTTGTTCCTTTGCATTATTCATTGATCGACGCGACGCGCTTAGCTGGTATTCACAAAGTTTACCGACAGGCTATAACTCTTCTCATACGAACCAGTACAAAACTAGCCTCCATCCTACTATATCCTATTAATATTATAAATGCGAAAGTTTAGGTGTTTGGATGTTTGTTACTCAATTACGCTTAAACGGCTGAACCGATTTGAATGAAATTTTGCACGAAGATATTTTATAGCCTGGATTAAAATATAGGATAGTTTTTATCCCGGGTCCACGCGGACGAAGTCGCGGGCGGAAGCTAGTAATATTATAAATGCGAAAGTTTGGATGTTTAGTTTTTGGATGTTTACACCGTGTCCAATAAGTTCGAATACAGTTATGATCCTTAATAAAATAAATGTACGCGTAGTTTATGTTATGAATATTATATTATATGAAAGGCACACTTATATACAATATTTACAACAAATGTTTTGAAATTACTCCACCTTTAACTTTTTTTACAAGCTTCAAACGTTTCTCAAAAGAGTCACAAGCTGCACGCACCGCTTCCATCGGCATATCGTCCTAAATTTGCACAATAACCTTTTTAAAATGGTTCAGGTTTGCGACTTTGTAATTATTTAGTTTCGAGAGCATGTATGACCATACGAAATAATCTAGTACGTTTAAATCGAAAAACGAGTGGAGAAGTGAGTCGAGTTAATTTATTGTGAATCGCATAGCAGAACCGCTCCGCTTGTGCCCGCATGCGATACTCAGGGCTCCTAGCAACACAGTTCTTATTCTGAATCACAAATCAAAGTTTTCCATCGTGCTAAATGACGTCAAACCCTCCAGTAATCATGCTTGCCGAAAATGACCTACAAGGTTTCTCCGCCCAATCCCGTTTTCTAGGAAACCTTACAATATCGGCTGAAGTGTGATAAGATAACCATTATGAGTTCAGGAAAAAGTTGCTCCTGGAAATAGGGTTTCGAGTCTAGAAACCTGTCCTCAGCTATGTCCTGTTATATTGATATCCATGATAACTAATTAAGTAAGTACATAATATTATCACGCAATATGCCTGCCTGTGATTTCGTGCCACTACAAGTACATGCCGCCGCATACAGGCCTACCGGGCCCAGGGGGTATGTCAGCGCTGTTACGGCACGCACGCTTTCTATCGCAGCGCGTTGCATGCGATATAAAGGGATGGCAACGTTTAGGGGGATTTGAGAGAACCTTTTGTACGTAGTACTATTTATTCTGTGCCTACACACCTTTTATTTTATTTTATTTTTATCTCTCGTGATATCATCAATTGTTTGATGTAATGTGGCGTCAATCCTGTCAGCTGTCGAATCTTCGCTATAGAAGTTTCATCGATCACTTTGCATATATATAAAATCCAAACAACTCTCATTCGGACTTCGGTCCCTGAGAGATCTCGCTATTGCAGTGACTTCTACATTGGTGACCCCGACAATGGACATAAGCGCAACTCTGAGGATCCTGACTGACGCCCAACTCTCTCAGCAAGCCAGACTCTCTCTCTCTCTCTCTCTCTCTCTCTCTCTCTCTCTCTCTCTCTCTCTCTCTCTCTCTCTCTTCCTCCCCCTACTCGCTCGCCACGCTGGCTCTGAGCACTGGCAAGCTGCACTTTTCTCATACATCGTCGCTGACCCATCTGTCTCGAAGGGGGGCTGATGTGGCGTCACTCCTGTCAGCTGTCGAATCTGACGTGTTCTGCATCGCGCTATAGAAGTTTCATAGATCACTTTGCATATATATAAAATCCAAACAACTCTCATTCGGACTTCGGTCCCTGAGAGATCTCTCTATTGCAGTGACTTCTACAGTAACAATATATTATTGTAAGTGTAAGGGGCCTTCATATACATCGTCAAGAATACTATATAAGGTGCGTTTATCACCAAATTTCACAAGTTTTAATACATTTGCTGACGGCGGCGCCTCGGATTGTTATCTCGTTCGGTAACGGGAACAAAGATAACATCAACATTTAGGTTGATAAGAAAGTTTATCTTCTCAGGCTCCGCTCAAGTATGTGATTTTTTTCCGTTCTAGGTAGTTAAATAAGGTGGGATAGTATTCATTAAAACCGTTACGTATTGAGGTCATGCATTATGGAGAGCAATAAATTGTTATGATTGCTTAGTCGTATGTCTCTCTTATCACGCAGCGTCACGACCTATATGTATAATAGGAGTAGGAGAATTGCTTCGTTGTAGATAATAATAAGTCGCTATGTTGTTAGTAACTACGAGAAACAAATGGACGCTCAAAATGATTGGTTTCAAGACTAATGCGTAGTCGTTTTCGCCTAGACGCCGAACACTATTGTTAGTTTACACAAAGTAACCATGGAGAATAAACGAGGTTTGCGGGCGAGAGTTCATAGCAGATGCACTCTCTGTTGCGATGCAGACGGAGTATCGTGGACGTTGATGGCGTCTATTGTTGGCGGCATCCCGTTGCCGTCTATTATTGACTCGCCGCTGGAGATAGTTGGCGGTGCGCCAGCGCCGACGCCGACCACGTGCTCAGCCGTCACGGGACGAGGCATGCGCGCTTTAGCTAACGCCACGCACCAGGAAGAACCGCTAGCCTAAAAAACCGGCATCGATATAAACATATGGCGGCTACGAATATAAATACATTCGTATAAATACCTCGCCCTAGAATTAGTATAATTCATTTTATAATTTTTTCTCTTTATGTCAATGTGAATGAATACAGAACGAAATGCCGCATTCCCTGTGCCGCGAATTCAACCGCCGGTAATGGATTTTCGTATGGCGCGCGTCGCGAACATGCCGCGAGCCGCCGGGGGCGGCGTCTGTTCACATAATTTCAGTATTTGAGTTGTTCATTTTTGATTTCATCACTTTTCTGTAAAGCACTATCCTCGGTCGGAACAGGATTGGCATGACTAGTATCTCCAACCGATTTCGATAAGACTGCAGCCTATATGCCCGCATGCACTGCAGCCTGCACGCGTCAGTGAATCTTTCATTTCCGGTTTTTGAAGTAATTTACTATTAGTATGACCCAATCCTTAACTGCAGAGAGAATAAATGAAGAAAGATTAACAAAGAGAGTGAATGAGGGAAAACTGGATGGTACTGTTGGAAAGCTCGACCTTTTCCGACCCAATCGAGAAATTCTACAAAAGGCCAGGTCAACAGTACCCGAAACCGACAAGCATGTATGATGAATGTTATGAAAATTAATTAAGCAAGATTGAACGGTTTGTCAAAATCCACGGATCTTGTTGCTATCTCTGCCTGCCTCTCCGGGGAACAGGCGTTAACCTTAATATTTAATGTTTTCCAATGAAACTAACATATTGTTTTATTTCGCGCAGCCGATAAGGAGGTCACAAAGATGAAGAAGAGCATAGCGGTGAAGACGGACAGCAACGGGCACGCGCGGACGCCGAATGGGCGCGCCGACGACGAGGGCGGCGGCGGCGCGCGCGTCTCGTACGCGGCCGCCGCTCGCAAGCCGCTCTCGCCCGGATCCAACAACCCGGCACCGTTCCCCATGCCAACAGGTACTAACTAACTAAACAATCAACTTATCAATAGGCTAGGTTCCTGTAAAAGATATGTTACGACAACATTCTTTGCTGACTGAGTTCACGAATTTTACGTTGCGTTAGTAGTAGTACATACCTACCTAATTAAGATATTTTTTAACTTAATAAGCATAATTCAATAATAAGCATTTACTACGCTTTTTAAGTAAAACAATGTCTATTGCAGTCGACCTGCGTATGACGGTTTGGTTTGGCGTTTCGCGCAATTCGATCGAATAATCACCAATGTGTAAGGCATGACCGTTTCGCCGTACAATTTACTACGACGACAGTTGCTTATAGTGTATTGATTTAAACTTTCACGATTCTCACCTATCCCCGTTGTCCCGTGACCATGGATGTTGCAACACATCCGAAACGTCGGGAGACCTCAGTGAGGTAAATAAATAATTTAATTATACGCGATTAAGTCCCGCTTAGTATAAATCTTGCTTATAGTGGTCGATGTTCGGGCGACTCGGGCAAATTCGTGTTGACTTCGGCTTATTCGACTCGTCCGGAAGCTTAACTAAATGTTAGTTACTTTATTAGTTACTAATGTCAACGTCAAATTCGACTCTGGCAAATTAGCTGCTAATGTTAACGTCAAGTCGACTCAAGCGGGCGACCGGGCGTCGGTTAGTAGTATTACTAATAATCGAATGATTTACGAATTAGTCAAATGATTAAATAATAATCGACTAATCGAATTAGTATCATTCAAAGTCGCGCATAACTGGCTCATTTGCTCAGGGACGTGGCGCAAGCAACATCTCCTGCCAGCGTCTCCTGATAATGCCTCGTAGAGAGGCGAAACACGTGTCGAGGTTTTGTCATTATTGGTGGTGGTTTGCTGTATTTTTTGCATGTTTATACGCAAATTGTTGCATCTCGTCTTCGCTGATAGACCAGCACGTTTTTTAGCGGAATAGCAAAGGAACATTGTTGTCGTAACATATCATGGACTTCCGCAAAGTAACGCCTGATTCAATCAATTATTTCCTGTATCTAAAAGAGCTACGGTACGGTACGGTTCGAATTCCGGCTCATACCAATGAGATTTTCGGAACTTATGTACGGAATGTTTACCGTTAGCTTTTCGGTGAAGGAAATCATCGTGAGGAAACCGGTCTGATCCCAATAAGGTCTAGTTTTCCCTCTGGGTTGGAAGGTCAGATGGCAGTCGCTTTCGTAAAACTAGTGCCTATCCCAAATCTTGGGATTAGGTGTCAATGCGGACCCTGGGCTCCTTTAGGGAGCACTACCGGGAATAACGCTAGGAGGATGATGAAAAGAGTTATGAGGAATATATCCGTGAAGACGGACAGTAATGTTGCCCATGGCACAGCACAGGTACCACTTACTCAATTATGATACTTGTCAATAAAGTCTGCTCTCCCAACAGTGCTAGGGTGCTGCAGATCGCAACGACGTAGAAAATACACCGCACCTTTCTTTGGAATGTAGTTGTAGAGATAGAGATTAGTCGCTTTACTATTTATTGTAAATAATGCCATATTTAAGATACTTAAATAGAACACGTAACTACTTATCGAGATATTCACATCTTTGAAAATAACACTTATTCGAGTCATATTTTTGAAAAAGTTCAGTAATTTATTTGATTAAATATTTTTGCGTTAATAGTTGTTTTCGAATATTTTTAGAAACCACACAAAAATCAAAAAACAATAACGAGAAGACACAAACGAAATCTAGTAAATCCACTTCAAAACTGAACGGGGAAGAACGGATACCTAGCGACAATGATGTTAAAGACGATAAATTGTGCACCAAAGAGGAAGTTGTAAATGGAATAGATAAATCCCACGTGAGCATCGTTAACGGTGACGCTAAAACGGAGAATTCACATTGTGATATTAGTAGTAGTAGTGATAATGCTAAAGTAGTTTCTAATGGAATCAACAGTGATTCAGACGATTCGAAGTCCAGCAAGTCGGACGAGGTCATTTTACCGAAGAGTTGTCCAAAGAAAACCTCTGAAAGTAAACAAGTATCTGATAAAAAGAAAGAGAATAAAAAGACTAAGGCAGCTGACAAGAGTAGCGAGTCCGAAAAGAAGGTGACTGTTATCCCACAATCGGATAAGAAGGAAGAGGAGTCAAAGGCAGCGGATACAACAGACAAAGTTAACGGTGAATGTAGTAAAATTGTTAATGGAGATAAGGACAGGGAGTCGACGCCTAGTGAAGATGGCGATGACAAAAAGAGAGACGCAGAGGTTGTGTTCATTCAGGATATGGGATTCACTGTTAAAATTGTCAGCCCTGGAGCAGAGCCGTTAGATATTCAGGTACAACTTATCATTTTAATTAATACGATACATTGAGCGTTTGATTTACACGTCGGATGAGTACTTACGTAAAATGTTTTTTTAGGTATTGAGCATGGAGCTCGTACAAGAAATCCATCAAGTCTTGATGGATCGCGAAGACACTTGCCACAGAACGTGCTTCTCTCTGCAACTCGACGGCGTCACCCTGGATAACTTCGCAGAATTGAAAAACATCGAAGGGTTGAAGGAAGGGTCGGTTATCAAAGTAAGTAGGATAAAAATAAAATTTTAAAGCCGGTCCCAAGAAAGATAATTTCGCACTTTTAAATAATAATGGTTCATGACGTAAATTCAAATGATAAAGGTCGCGGGAGTCCACTGGATGCGGGTGGCGCAGAACCGGACATTGCGGCAATATAGGAGAGGCCTATGTCCAGCAGTGGACGTCTTTCGGCTGACATGGTGATGCTGATGATGATTTCTAATTCTGTGTAATTACTCGCAGGTGGTAGAGGAGCCTTATACGATGCGAGAGGCCCGCATCCACGTCCGCCACGTGCGCGACCTACTCAAGTCGATAGACTACACCGACGCCTACGCCGGCCAGGAGTGCAGCTCCCTCGCCTTCCTCAACGTGATTACCCAGGGCGATATTCTAGGTAAATATTTATACATTGCCATACTATTTGCACACTGTTATTCAAGACTCCCCTACATCTCAAAACGTAAAATTACAATTTACAAATGGCATATTAAAAAATCGAAATTTTACTAGGGATTGAACACTGTATCATACGATATTTTGCCTTCAGTTCAACCATTTTGTTGACTTGTGCACTTGAAATGGGAAAGGGCCCTTGTTTCTTTTGAGACGGAGACCAGTGGACTCGAATTCAACACAGCGGTTATCTTCTTTCTGCTGCAATTTGACCGATTATAAGGGAACCTAGGGGACACAGGACATTAAGCAAGGGAACCTAACCTTGTCTCATATAACCGTATTCTAACCAGAAAAGAAGAAATCACGCCCAGAGAGCGTGGACTGCACTCCACCCGACTACATTATGCCGGGCAGCACAGAGCGTCCCTTGTTGCCGCTGCATCCAGGGCTGACCAAGGAGAATAAAGCTCCACAGTGTCTGAAGGTATATCATTGATAATCTTCTTATCTTGTCTTGCGATGCGAAATTTGCTTACTTCGTAATCCTATTTGATTTGCCTCGTATTTGCCAAACTCTCAAAAAAATTGTGGAATTCCCGAGCGTTACAAGTGTTAATATAGTTATTATAGTGGCATATGACCCCTATACCAGCACTTGATAGTGTTGGGAAGCATGTTCGTTATACTGCAACTATTGTAAACTAAACTGAAAAGGCCATATAAGAGTAAGAATAAGAATAAGAATTTATTTATTTAGCACACAAAACACGGAAAAAAGAAATGCAATCAAAAAGGTAACCTTATCATATCATATCGATAAAGTGTCAGGAAAACTGTCCCAATTTGCACACGCTTTGAGAAAATAAATCTCTTTGTGCCTATTATGCTAATGCCCATTCCCGCCTGAGCTATGGAATACTTTTGTGGGGAAACAGTACATGTGCGTAAAAGCTGTTTATACTGCAAAAAAGGTGTATAAAAATGATAATGATTGTGAACGGCCAGGTGCTGACAACGTCCGGATGGAACCCGCCGCCGGGCCCGCGCAAGATGTGCGGCGACCTGCTGTACCTGCACGTCGCCACCCTCGAGGACCGCCACTTCCACATCACGGCCTGTCCTCGCGGATTCTACCTCAACCAGTCAGTATTCCATTTGTATCCTTATCACGCCAGCTCGCCTGCTCGGAAATTTGACGAACGATGGTCAGAATTGAGGCTTTAAAAAAGAATGGGCTCGCCTTCTTCGAACTCACTCTTCTATCTATTGCCTACTTTCTAGACTGTACAACAATGAAATATTATTTTCAGAACGTAAGAATAATCCTTACTTAATATTATAAATGCGAAAGTGTGTGTGTGTGTGTGTATTTGTTTGTCCTTCTTTCACGGCGCAACAGAGCGTCGTATTAATGTGATTTTTTGTACGGAGATATTTTAGAGGCTGGAGAGTGACATAGGCTACTTTTCCAGCGGGAAAACATCTAATTCCCACGGGAAAATTCAAAATGTTACATTTTCCTACAACCACACGGGCGAAGCCGCGGGCATCAGCTAGTACTCCATAAAACCATAGCTTGCGACAAATACCATAATACGGATACGATCTTATTTAGCGCGCACAATTAAAAAAATTCTGTTAAGGTTTCTTCTCATTTAGTTTATTTAACTTATACTAGGTACCTACCTATTTGTGCGCTCACAGATTATGTATTTTCTTTCTGTCTTCTTATTTGTGCAGCATGCGCAGTCGAGTTCATAAATATATGGCCGTTCCCAGAGGTTCTTAAAACAATAAAGTCGTGTTCAGTTGGTCCGTGTCCATGTCCCCTTACGCAAAACGACCCTTCTCCAAAAGGTCCCGTTCGCAAAAAGTCCCTTCACATAAATAAAGTCCCGTTCGTAAAATGTTCCCTATAATAGCTTAGTTATTAATATAAAAAATATATAGGAAAAGACCCTTTCATAATAATATATTTTTCGTGCTCACAAAGTAGGTCATATTAGGGTTATCAAGTGGGTCTTAAGTAGTAAGTAGGGAAAAAAATGCATATGTAAAGTCCCCATTCCACACAAAGGCCAATGTAGGGATTATTATTGGCCATCTCTTATGCCATGAGAATACCCTAGTCTCTACTTATACAAGCTTTTTCCAGACGGGACATTTTGCGAATAGGGTTTTTTATATAAGGGACCATTTGCAGAGAAGACGTTTTGCGAATGGGACGTAATTGTGGAGGGATGTTCTGCGAGTAGGACTCTATCTCTAATCATGCTCTATCCGTGCACATATTGTCTAACTCAACTGTACCTTTTACATTGCCTTTCCAATATGTATTTCAAAAAGGATGTTACAATGCAGGTCCACCGAAGAAGTGTTCAACCCTCGCCCATCAACTCCATCTCTGCTGTGCCACTCCCTGATCGAGTTGCTGAGCATCGTCTCCCCCGCGTTTAAGCGCAACTTCGCCCTGGTCCAGAAGAAACGCATGCAGAAACACCCCTTCGAGAGGGTCGCTACCCCTTACCAGGTAAAATTCTATTCTGGTTCTATTCTTTAGACCATCATGTATGAAGTAAGGGTCTATCTCTAGGTTTCTATGAATTAATGTACTGTGTTGATCGTTGAATAGTTCTGGGTTTTACCTAAGTAAGTAATTAATAAAAAAATAGTGCGTAACATTTTTTAAATAATATTATTACAGTCACGTTATCGTTTTTTTAATTGTAATTGGCATCAAATTAATAAAAAACTGATTTTAAATTTTATAACATTAGTGTAATTAAACCAATCAGTACACCACCATACCATATAATTATCATGTGATTGTGATACAACTTTCATAAGGCCTGATTCGTTACGGATTCGCCAAATTCAAAATTATTTTATTCCACTATATACCAACCTTTTTCGTTGGGGTTTCGAGTTTTGACAGCTTTAATGTCACAAGAATATGACGATTGCGATGTTTATTGTTAAATATTTACTAAACACCAAATAAGATGAATCAACGGCAACGCCGACAACTAATCATCACCAAGTGGCTAGAAAATACTCAACGCCCGAATCATTATATCGCCAGGGACCTCAAAATGCCAAGAAAAACTGTGGATGATGTATTAAAACGTTACTTCGAGACCCAGTCTACGGCTCGAGAGGCCAAGAACCAGAGAACGTAATGGTGCTCGTGACCCCGCATTGGAAAAAAAGATTTTAAGGACCATACGTAAGAATCGCACTATGTCCGAACGTGATATCGCAAAAAAAAAATCCACTGATCAATCCATGGTTCGACGTGTCAAGCAACGTGCTTCTATGAAGTCTAAAAAAAGCGTAAGATACCAAAAACGTCAGAAAAGCAAAAAGCAACAATTAAAACTAGGTCTCAAAAACTGTACGATTTTTTGGGCTCAAAAAACTTTCATATAATTCTTGACGATGAAACCTATGTAAAAGCCGATTTTTCGACACTTCCGGGTGATCAATACTATCCAATAGCTGACGGAGAAACTCTTCCTGATTCGGAAACCACAATTGGAATCGAAAAATTTGGATCAAAATATTTAGTTTGGCAAGCTATCTGCCCCTGTGGTGATCGTAGCCGTGCTTACGTAGCAAAGGGTACCATCAACAAGGAAGTCTACATAAATGAGTGTTTGAAGAAGCGGCTTTTGCCTTTTATGCGAAAACACAATATGTTGACATTATTTTGGCCCGATCTGGCAACAGCTCATTACGCAAAAGATACGATAAAGTTCCTTGAACGTAATAATATTAAAATCGTACCAAAAAACATGAACCCTCCAAATGTTCCACAGTGCCGTCCAATTGAGAGATATTAGGCTTTAGTTAAAGGAATCTTACGAAAATCAGGAAAAACAGCAAGAGGATTTCCTTAAAAAATTGAATTGGGCATGTAAACAAGTGTCTAAAGACACTGTCGCACGGTTGATGGAGGGCATCAGACCGAAACTACGACATGAGTGGAATAAAAAAAAGAATCCCTGAAAATATCGTTAAATGTCAAATTTTACATATCATTTCATGTCATCACCCATAATTAAACACAATATAGTGACTAATTTTATTAAAATTGCGTTTTAAATTTGGCGAATCCGTAACGAATCAGGCCTTACTTCCACTTCAGAACCCATAACGCGAATCGACTGTACATCAAGCGTGCATGAGAACATACTCAAACCGTTATGTATTTCTATAACATCTGAGGTGAAAGTTAATAAAATCTTGTATAAACGCCTCTTATTAAACCAGGAGCTGTCCATAGTCTAGTTAAGGCTTCACAATCTTTAATTACTGTTCTTATCTGACACGCTATATGCATAGACGGCAATAAACCTAATGAATGGGCGCATATCTCATTGAGTATTGTATTTCAACAGTGCCATGACACTTGCATTTGATCTTATCGTGTGTATTACAGGTGTATCAATGGGCCTCACCTATGCTCGACCACACAGTCGACGCGATACGAGCAGAGGATAGTAAGTAGTTCTGTAGCTAAATTACTATTTCACCCCGCTCACATTCTCGACAAAACTACCCACGAGAGTTTAATTATTCAAAGAACATTTTATGTGGCGCTAATTTTTTTTGAATATTTGGTACACGCGCGTCTTGAATAGCCTTGGTTCGGACCACAAACAAAGGCATGAGCTCAGTACAATAGCCATTCATGAGCTTAGTTTAGAAAATTTCAACTATACAAAGGCACCTGGACCGCCATTTTCCTATTAGTGCACTCGTAACCTATTACTTAGGGACATAGAGTCGATATTCAATTGAACTTTCTAGGTGGCTGTAACGACTTTACAATATGGTAATTTTGGTGTTTTGTGGTTTTAGTCAACAAAGACATTGTTCCTTGAAGTAGATTGGGCACAACTCAAACCGAACGACTTGTTTTATCCATTGGACATCATTGGCTACCTCCCTTAACTAACCTCTTATCAAAAATATGGAGAAGCAAGAATCTTTTTTATGTAACATAATTATAACAACCAAATACCGAACTGTTATCTAGAGCTTTCTCAAAGGATTCCTAATCAGAGCATCATTAATTAATTAGTGGCTACTAACTGAATGACTCTTATTTGGCTTATTGTCGATTTGCCCTATATTGGACTTTGATACTGATCGACGTCTTGGAAACTTCTTTCGCTGCAGTATACAACACTGTAGAAGATAGACGAATACTCCACACTCTCGTATTTGGCAAGTCTCGTATAGTTTTGTCGAGAATGTGAAGCAGGCTTTATGTTAATCATAACATGTATGTATATTCTCTAACATGATGCATGGTTAGGTACATCATTTACTTTACTGGGATTAAGATACATCTAAGAACGAAGTCATACTGTTTTGAAGTCCTACATTGGAATAGAAATTAATGAACACATAACCACAAAGGTATTTTTATGACGTCAACGTATTTTTCCTTTTTAGGTTGAGTCAAGAAATTAGCGCGTCTCCTTTCCTTGTTACATTACTGTCCACAAATATTAACGACATTCAGGCATACCATTGTAAGTGGTATGCAATGACTTTGCGTAGCGGATAATACCGTCTCGTCCGAAAAGTGCTCGCCTCCTGCAGCGTTAAACGCAAAACGTAGATTACGTACGGTTAAAATTATTTCAAATAAAGGAAACTGTCATTCAGAACCTTATTTTTTAACAAAAAGGTCGATATTAGAAGAGATTATTCATTCGATTCGATTCTAACAAAAGTTCATATCAAACTTAAACTGTACAAAAGGTCGAAACGCTCGACCTGAAACGCAGTGCCGCGTGTAAACCGCCATAGCAAAGTGTTATCTGCTTCACTGGAGCGATCATTTCTTAGCGTCTATGTAATTTGTATGGTAGGATGGTCGTTTTGCTGACAAGGACTTCCCATTTACATTGCTTTTTGCCTACAGCGTTCTCGTCAAAGCTCGGCTATGAGGAGCACATCCCTGGGCAGACTCGGGATTGGAATGAGGAGCTGCAGACCACCCGCGAGCTGCCTCGCGGCACCCTGCCCGAGCGGCTGCTTCGCGAGAGGGCTATATTTAAGGTAAACATTGATAGTCAGTTCCGATTCTAATTGGACTGGCATAACTGACCGCGCGACTTTATATCGTCCCTTTTTATACACCAGCACGTCTATCATGGGACGGCCGCGACATACCCTCGATTTTTCTCGCACTATACCTCTTGTTCTAAGAGTTCTGATAAGAGAGAGACAGATAGTGCGAGAAAAATCGAGAGAGCTCGCGCGCCGTCGCGTGATAGCCGTGCAGCACGGTTAGCAAAAGACCATGCGTGAGCTATCTCGCGCGCGAGATAGACTATCCATATTTTTCTAATAATAGACTGTTGACTGACTAACGCTGGACTGTTTAGTAGTAGGTGTGTTGTGCTATTTGTGATTTGAGGACTAGTTGTGTGACTTGTTTGTGGTCGGAGAAACAATACCTTCCTTATTCATAGAAGCAGGGTTGTGTGCGAACAGTGTCAAAGGTTGTATTTACCTTACCACACCAAATGCGAACGCAATTCGCCTTTAAAAGTTTAAGTGTAGCAAATACGACGTAGATACAAATATACTTACTTAAATAGTGGTGAAAATGTGTTAACCATATCAAATTGCCCCTAGTGAAAACTTCTCTTTGATCTCGAAAGTATCCATTTGTATTGGACAATTTCCTAATATTTATCCTGCTGTGTGACCAGGTCCACAGCGATTTCGTAGCGGCGGCGACGCGCGGCGCCATGGCGGTCGTGGACGGAAACGTGATGGCCATCAACCCCGGCGAGGAGCCTAAGATGCAGATGTTCATATGGAATAACATATTCTTCTCGCTCGGCTTTGATGTGCGCGACCACTACAAGGATTTGGGTGGAGACGCGGCCGCCTTCGTTGCGCCAGTGAGTGAAAGTGCCAATAAGATCATTTTGTAGGTATATATTTGCTAATCATCAGCAAAGCTCACCTTCGTCTTGTATAAATACTAACCAGGATAGCACGGGCGTTTACATCGAAAGGGCTTATATACATCTGGTCCAACCAAACCAGAGGGGTTTTAAAATCGTTGGTGAGTAATAACGCTCTTGGTTGGCAGCTCTGATAATCTGTAGACTGGTTCAATGAGACGCAGTATGCGCAATTCCACTTCTTAGCAATAATAATAGTTAAAAGTTTAAATAACGAGATGTTTGTCCGCAGCGCAACGACCTCCAAGGAGTCCGTGTATACAGTGCGGTAGACACCCCTGGTCTCCACACGCTGGGCACAGTGGTGGTGGACTATCGCGGCTACCGCGTCACCGCGCAGTCCATCATCCCCGGCATACTCGAAAAGGAACAAGAGCAGAGCGTCGTCTACGGCAGCATTGACTTCGGAACCACCGTGCTCTCGCACCCCAAGTATATGGAGCTGGTGAGTGGAACTGTATAAGGTGGACTAATGTACGATTTTCACGTACTCCGGAAAGTAGGGTTTAGGTGGTTGCCAAACAATAAGTTGCCAAAGGAATTTAAAGCATCAAGACAAGACGTTACATTTCATTTTGAATGGATTTGCGACCTGGTCGGCTCCTCGACCGGCGGACGTGGAGGGCTGTGCTCGGCTGTCGTCGCATCTGACCGGCTTTCTTTGGATATTGCCTAATGCACTCTTAAGGTCACAGCTCATTAGAGCCAGCGCCACCCGACGCGCACCGCCTCGTCTCGAGCGGTTAGTATTCTTTATATGGTTTTGTATCGGCATGCGCTCACTACATCGACTCTGTAGATAGTAGAGTTCCGAGGCGAGGCGGTGCCGGGTGGCTCTACTGAGCTGTGACCTTTATACGGTTCGAAGCGCTACTGCTAAGTGCTGGCGGTGGCAGGCGCGCAGTATGTCTTTCCCGACTCATTCGGTGGTACATAACGCGTCACATGAGGTCTATAATCCTAATAATCCTAGTAATGCATCAATATAGCTTTACTTATGCAATGCAGGGATTATAATACAACTTAACTAACCTGCCAAAACGATTCCTGGGAGGGCCAATGCCATTGCCCGGCCTTACACAGCTCTGCATCTCACTTGCATCTCATTGGTATACCAATGAAGAGCATGTTAAGGGCGGGCTGCACCAACTTACGATTCAGACGGATCAACGTTAAATAAATATGGCGCCGGCAGTTGTCATTACATAGAAACTTGTCTAACTTTCCATACACTCAGATTTGAACGAACACCGCTTACTATTACAGACGGTTTGGTGCAACCCACCCTTACTCTAGCAAATTCACATAAAAGCCTAATACACATGTCCTATCGTATACAGCTCAGCAAGGCCGGGCAGCAGCTGAAGATAATGCCTCACTCCGTGACCAGCGCCAACGACGAAACTGTCGAACTGTGTTCAAGCGTGGAGTGCAAAGGCATCATTGGCAACGACGGCCGCCACTACATACTTGACTTGCTGCGGACCTTCCCGCCCGATGTCAACTTCTTGCAGCGTACGTAAACTTACAATCTGCGATTTCTGCGAGCCTAGTACAGCTCAATTCAGATGGGTGATAGATATCTTTCCGTGGGACTACAGAATATATGTATATTATATATCTTATACTACGATGGTGGCAAACAAGCATACGGTCTGTTAGGCATCCCTGAAAGTAAGCAAACACCGTAGCCTAGGCTATAGAGCTTCCGGGCGTCTATAGAGACTCTTACGATTCCAGAAGAATCACAGGCGCGTTGCCAACCACTTATTGATTTGAGGATTTGTTGTGTTGTTAGCTAGAGACGAACGCGAGTCCCTCACTCTAAACACATCATCGGGAGCTCTGGCCTTACTCTTCCACTCTAATTAGAAAGAGAAAATGGAGTCAAGCGACGTGAAGAAGCTCTTTGTAATCGTAGAAAGTCTTGCGAGGGAACAAATTGGGATTTCAGCCGTTGCTACTATACTTGCTGTTACTTACTAAATTAAATTATAAATTTATTTTTTTAGTTGAAGACGACGAACTGAGAGAGGACATCAAAGCTATGGGGTTCCCTATTATACACAAACACAAGCTATGCTGCCTAAGACAGGAATTGGTTGATAGTTTCGTCGAGTAAGTATTCTTAACCATTGACAGATTAAAAGGAAACGAACGAAAATATTATGCGACATTATTTGCTAACTTTCTTTTTATCTCTAAAGTAGCATGCATTTTTAATAGCGCGAAAATGAGGATAGGCAACAGTAATCACACCGTGCTGATAGTGATTATGAGCATAGGCAACAGCAATCTCACCGCGCTGATAGTGTTTATGATGATAGGCAACAGTAATCACACCATGCTGATAGTGATTATGAGGATAGGCAACAGCAATCTCACCGCGCTGATAGTGTTTATGATGATAGGCATCAGTAATAACACCGTGCTGATAGTGATTATGAGGATAGGCAACAGCAATCTCACCGCGCTGATAGTGTTTATGAGGATAGGCAACAGTAATCACACCGCGCTGATAGTGTTTATGAGGATAGGCAACAGTAATCACACCGTGCTGATAGTGATTATGAGGATAGGCAACAGCAATCTCACCGCGCTGATAGTGTTTATGATGATAGGCAACAGTAATCACACCGTGCTGATAGTGATTATGAGGATAGGCAACAGTAATCACACCGCGCTGATAGTGTTTATGAGGATAGGCAACAGTAATCACACCGTGCTGATAGTGATTATGAGGATAGGCAACAGTAATCACACCGCGCTGATAGTGTTTATGAGGATAGGCAACAGTAATCACACCGTGCTGATAGTGTTTATGAGGATAGGCAACAGTAATCACACCGCGCTGATAGTGATTATGAGGATAGGCAACAGTAATCACACAGCGCTGATAGTGATTATGAGGATAGTCAACAGTAATTAGACCGTGCTGATAGTGGTTATGAGGATAGGCAACAGTAATTACACTGTGCTGATAGTGATTATGAGGATAGGCAACAGTAATCACACCGCGCTGATAGTGATTATGATGATATGCAATAGTAATCACACCGCGCTGATAGTGATTATGAGGATAGGCGACAATAATCACACTGCGCTGATAGTGATTATGAGGATAGGCAACAGTAATCACTCTGCGCTGATAGTTATTATGAGGATAGGCAATAGTAATTACACCGCGCTGATAGTGATTATGAGGATAGGCAACATTAATCTCACCGCGCTGATAGTGTTTATGATGATAGGCAACAGTAATCACACCGTGCTGATAGTGATTATGAGGATAGGCAACAGTAATCACACCGCGCTGATAGTGTTTATGAGGATAGGCAACAGTAATCACACCGTGCTGATAGTGATTATGAGGATAGGCAACAGTAATCACACCGCGCTGATAGTGTTTATGAGGATAGGCAACAGTAATCACACCGTGCTGATAGTGTTTATGAGGATAGGCAACAGTAATCACACCGCGCTGATAGTGATTATGAGGATAGGCAACAGTAATCACACAGCGCTGATAGTGATTATGAGGATAGGCAACAGTAATTAGACCGTGCTGATAGTGGTTATGAGGATAGGCAACAGTAATTACACTGTGCTGATAGTGATTATGAGGATAGGCATCAGTAATCACACCGCGCTGATAGTGATTATGATGATATGCAATAGTAATCACACCGCGCTGATAGTGATTATGAGGATAGGCGACAATAATCACACTGCGCTGATAGTGATTATGAGGATAGGCAACAGTAATCACTCTGCGCTGATAGTTATTATGAGGATAGGCAATAGTAATCACACCGCGCTGATAGTGATTATGAGGATAGGCAACAGTAATCACACCGTGCTGATAGTGATTACAAGATTAGTAACTTGATCTTCTCAACAGGGCCCGCTACTTCATGTTCATCCGCTACGCTGCGTTCCACTTGCAACAGCTCAGTGCTAAGCGTCAACGCGACTCCGGAGACGTCCTGCCCGTCGAAGGCAAGGAACCCGAACCTGAAACAAAAGAACCCGCCAAGGAAATCAAAGAAGAAACAAAAGACACTAAACGAGACAAGAGGAGCCAAGAGAAAGAAGCCAAAGAGAAGAAGGGAGCCAAGGACAAGAAAGAGAAGGAAAGTGCCAAAAAAGAGGAGACTAAAGAGGTCAAAGAGTCTGATAAGGGCAAGGAGGATGAATTATTGCTGAATGAGAAATATTCTGAAATCGACACTGATGTCGCTAAGAAGATTGTGGAAAGCATCACAGACTCCATCTGCGGTGATAAGCAGGAGGAGAGTGATGATAGTAAGTATTTTCATACACGTCATTTCTGAAGTCCTATTTTTGCCAGTAGGTATGTATAAATATACTTAAAAAACTTGTCACATAATTTTGCTGATATATAATTTTGATATTGAATCAATGTAAAAACTTCTGGATATCTTATTTACTCGTTCAGCTCGCATAACGACGTGACATGCGCTTTATACAATAGGGGTGTAGACTCGAAAATTATTATTACCATACTAGTGACGTCACAATCTTCCAGCGTCATCGTTTCGTATGAAGTTGCGTTTTGCGAAAAGGGAACAGAACATACCCCTTCTTAAAACTTTGGACACTTATAACTTCGTGATTATGTAACGAGTTCATTAATTACGCTCATCGGCGTATATCGAGCTTTTAGTGGCCGCGTCCGAGCCACAAGCTCGCGGTCGCTACTAGTGGACGCGTTTAGTGGCGGTGGCGGCCACTAATCTATTATTACTTTCGGGCGGAAAGTTTGTTGGAATCTTGATTACAGCCCCTTAGTATAACGTTTTAAAATGAAATAAATAAATAAAACCGGCCCAGTGCGAGTCGGACATGCGCACGAAGGGTTCCGTATCATTATATATAAAAAAAACACGTTTCTTGTATGGGAGCTTCTTAAATATTTATTTTATTCTTATTTTTAGTATTTGTTGTTATAGCGGCAACAGAAATTCATCATCTCTGAAAATGTCAACTGTCTAACTATCACGGTTCATGAGATACAGCCTGGTGACTGACGGACAGACAGACAAACGGACCGACAGCGGAGTCTTAGTAATAGGGACCCGTTTTTCCCTTTGGGTACGGAACCATAAGATCGTTTTTATAAATTAATGTCTTTCAAAACCGTATTTTGCCTAGAGCATAGTGGCTTAATTAGCGGCAGACTGGTCCCGTTTAGTGGCGCCCTCTATTGACTGTAACGCGCGGTCGCTCTTAGAAGCGTTATATATGGGCATTTTCAATAAAACGTGTACCCAATTAGCGTGAGTTGTTAAATAAAAATTAACTCAGTGTCAGTTTTGTGACGACAATTAAGCATACAAATGATGTGAAAATTAACTTTTATCACATTTAATTAACGTGTATATGCATATCATTTATAAATTAAACAGAAAAAGTGAGTATTTTTACAAACTGAATGCTTAATTGTCGTCACAAAACTGACACTGAGTTAATTTTTATTTAACAACTCACCTTAATTGGGTACACGTTTTATTGAAAATGCCCATATAAGGCGTTGATACAACTGTTTAGTGAGTGACCGTTACTCGTGTCTGTTTCAGCCGGCGGGCGCTCCCGCGCCGTGGTGGCCGCGGCGGCGCGCGCCGTGTCCTCCCTCAAGGAGTCGGAGTTCGACGTGCGCTTCAACCCGGACGTGTACTCGGCCGGCATCCGCCACGCGGCGCCGCCGGGCTCGCTGGCGCGCCAGCGGCATCTCGTCAAGGAGGCCGCGGCCTTCCTGCTCACCACGCAGATACCCGCCTTCGTGAGTACACTCGACCACTCATTTGCTTAGGGTGGGTTGCATCAACTTACGATTACACCGTTTTCCATACATTCCGATTTTAAGGAACACCGCTTACGATTACAGACGGTTTGGTGCAACCCAGCCTTACCATTGAAATTAAATGAAATACATTTAATTGCTAGAATGCAGGTTGACATTAACAGTTTTGAGATCCATATACATTCAGCCACCTAGTGCCATGCAAAGTGGTTACATTAATATAAGAATTTATGCAAGAAATAAGCATGTACTAGTGCTGTCAATAAAAAATACAAGATACAAGATTATTAGCCGTATAGACTGACCTGGAACATCTTGACGTCTTCCATGAGGCTGCCACCTGGAACATTTTGACATCCACAATTGCCTTCTTGGAATGTCAGTACAAGCGTGTATGCAACGGTACTTCCACTAGAGAAGGTGACAGTGACATGGTCAAGTTATGCTGAGCTAATCTGTGAGATGTTTGATCCAGGTCCGCGAATGCCTGGAGCAGCAAGCCGCGCCCATGGACGGCGCGGGCCTGGCCGAGGCGCTGCACGCGCGCGGCATCAACGTGCGCTACCTGGGCCGCGTGGCCGCGGCGCTGCGGCCGCTCGCCTCGCTGCAGTACCTGCACGCCATCGCTGTGGGCGAGCTCGTGCTGCGGGCCGCCAAGCATCTCTACACCGCGTACTTGCAGGTCTATATCATATCATTATTATACCATGTTTTATTTATATAGGAAGATCATCAGCTTACATACTACACAGTAGCTTAAAACAGTAGTGACAGTGAGCTTATAACAGATCCTCACCGATAGCGTAATAATTATATAAAAAATATGTGAGCAGAAGCCAAACAAGAGAGCAGCTAAGCGACACGCTGGGCCGGCGCGGTGCCCCCCGCGCGGTGCCCCCCAACACGCGGGCGGAGCGGGGTCGGGGGCGGGGGGCGCGTACAACATTTGAATATTGTATTGTGTCCCCATCCACATAACCCAATTTTTTTTGATTTATTACTGCCTATTCAAGTATTCGAAATATTCGTTTTATCCGGTTTTGCATTGATTCTAAATTCGAATATCAAATCGGGCGAATATCCGGATAAAACGAATATTCGGATATCCGGATTGCAAGCCCTAGTCGGGGGGCACCGCGCCGGGCCGCCCCGCGCGGTGCCCCCCGACACGCAGGCGGGGCGGGGGCGGTGGCGGGGGAGCTGTGATTGGGGAATCGCTGTTCAAACTGTCCAACAATAACAACCACTACTACAATGAAACATTGTAGTAGTAGTGGTTCAGGTGCTACAGCTATTGCCTACTTTCCAGCTTGGTTTTAGACCATCTATTGCCACATTTCCGAACAGTGGCTTGAAAAATGTATTATTTACCAATAAAGATCTGTATTTTGTACTGATGGGATTGCGACTGGAGTAAACATACAGCCGTAACCTCACGCTAATGTGCTCGTATATTACAGGGCTGCGAGCCGATGTGCATCGGCGCGGGCGTAGCGCACTTCCTGAACTGCCTGCTGGGCGCGTGCGCGAGCCCGGCCGTCACGGGCGCCGACACGCTGGCGCCGGCGCGGGGCCGCGGCGGCCGCGGGCGCCGCACGCGCCGCCCGGTGCCCGCCAGCCCGCTGCCCGAGTGGCAGAGCCTCACGCCCAAGACGCTCTTCACGCAGATTAAACAGGAGCTCAGGGTTAGTTGTACTGGTATTA
This sequence comes from Epinotia bilunana, assembly GCA_947049275.1. Classification (NCBI taxonomy): domain Eukaryota; kingdom Metazoa; phylum Arthropoda; class Insecta; order Lepidoptera; family Tortricidae; genus Epinotia; species Epinotia bilunana. The sequence continues at coordinate 14,017,540 of OX346264.1, forward strand.
TAGCACTTTGTCAACTGAGTGGGAGTAGCTTGAGTTTTCTGTAGACGGAAGGCAGCAAGAAGAAACTCTTCAGTGCAAGGAAGAGACTCCTCCTAACCGAGAAGCACTCCGATCGCCATTCTCGGTTTTGTATTTCTTTAACTGCCAGCTGGGCAAGTGTGCAACTCCCTCCTCCTATCGGGCAGGGAAACTTAAAACGTTAACTCGAATACACCAAGAAAGCCCACGACTTCGTTTGTTTCAATATTGAATCGGATAGATCTTGAATAAAGTATTAACCGTCTTTATTGTTTCTAGGCTTATTGGGGCTATGAATTGGTTGCTGATAACATGGAAAATGTTATTGAAAAACACGGCCTGCAGAAGATATCACTTCTCAGGTTTGTAAGACAAGGATGAAATATCATTCTCACTCTACATACTCTGAATATGTTTTTTTTATTTGATTCTTTTTGCAGGTCTTTTGCGTTAAAAGTTGGACTTCAAATTATGCTGCGAGAGTACGATTTCGACAGCAAGAACAAGGCCACATTCTCAAGCGTAGACATTATGAATATCTTCCCCGTCGTTAAACATATCAATCCCAGGGTAAGAAATATTGTACAGTTATATATATAAAAAATTAAGCTACGGTAGCTTAGTGCTTTAGGCATGCGGCTGTTAAGCAGCGGTCGTAGGTTCGAACCTCGGCTCGTACCAATAAGTTTTTCGGAACTTATGTACGGAATATTTACCGTTAGCTTTTCGGTGAAGGGAAATATAGCGAGGAAACCGGCCTTATCCCAATAAGGTCTTGTTTTCTCTCTACCAAACCTATGCCAAATCTTGGGATTAGGTGTCAAAGCGGACTCCTTAAGGGCACAACCGGGAGTAGCGCTAGGAGGATGATGATTGATGATTCATAAACATTTATGAAACCTATTTTAATTAAAATGACGTATTTTTTGTCTTCTATCTCTGACATTATTGTTTTTCGAAAAGGCGGGTCTCATTTTTGCTAACAGATGGTTATGAAATTTAATAAATACCATCCCTAGATTTAGGTACATTATTTGAAAGGTTCGTCACCCAGCTAGCTCTGGCTCCCACGATAGCTCAGTTGGTTCAGAGCATTGCATGGAACTCGTGGCGAATAATTTTTATATTTTTCGCTTTGATCGGCAATTACAATTTCTTTAGCGCTTCGATTTCGTAAAATTTACATTCGGTCTTTCTTTGTCCTAGGCATCAGACGCCTACAATTTCTACACAACGGGCCAAAACAAAATCCAAGCGGGCTCCGTATCCGAGGGCCACGAATTGATCGCGGAAGCCCTCAATCTCCTCAACAACGTGTATGGGGCCATGCACGGGGAGATCGCGCAGTGCTTGCGCATGGTCGCCCGTCTCTGCTACGTCACGGGGGAGCATAGGGACGCGATGGCGTACCAGCAGAAGGCGGTGCTCATGTCCGAGAGGGTCAACGGCATCGACCATCCATACACTATTACTGAATATGTGAGTATTGAGAACATACGATTACTCATCATCAACATTAGCCAATATACGTCCTACTGCCGGGTACAGGTATCGACAACACAGCTGACTGACCATCGGTACACCTTAAGTACATTGTAATAAGGTTCTATATAAACACAGGATGGTCAGTTAACAGTGTTGTCGTTTGTACAGTCAGCATCATATAGTTAGTAGCAGCCAATGTAGCCAAATATATCGGAACACGTCTTTATTACTAAAGGAGTATGGCTGTGTTACAATATATTTGGCTACTTCGGCTGCTACTATCTATATTATGCTGACTGTACCCTCATGGATAAGAGGGAATGGGCGGTAGTCCCCGCTGTGGTGTAGCGCGGGTTGGGGTTACGATTACTATGTAACATAAATATGCCCGTGTTTCCATGCTCGTGTCATCTAGCTGTTGATGAATGAGCAACACCAGCCAAGTGAAAAATCTTGCATCAATGTCTGAAATCTTTGACATCTTGCGCCTCCTAGCCCGCTGCAATGAGCGTACGAAAGTAGTATGCATATGCCCTATTGTGTAATGTGTGGCGTTAAAGCCAAGCTGGCAGCTGGCAGCTGGCAGCTGGCAGTAACTGGTCGTGGTATGTCGCAGTCGCACTTGGCGCTGTACTGCTTCGCCAACGGGCAGGTGAGCACGGCGCTGAAGCTGCTGTACCGCGCGCGCTACCTCGCGCTGCTCGTCTGCGGCGAGAACCACCCGGAAATGGCGCTGCTCGATGTGAGTCATTCAATATACCATCTGTTTTTATTCTATTCAATAACCATATTTTTTTGTAAACGGGAATTAATACACGAATTTAACTAAATTTCTTTATGTGTGTCTCTTTGAGGTGGCTAAACGGTCCGGATGATGTTAATACTTAACAAGATCTAATTTACCTATTTACCTACTCGTACCTTTAGTCATATACCCCCTTATTCATAAAACTTAAAATGCCTTTTCTAAATAAAATGTGCTTTATCCCTTTCTTACGAAGACAAATGTCAAAGTGACAGATAAGGACAAACGAATTTTAACGGCATTTTAGTTAAAACAGGCTTGTAGGACGTTTATGAATACGGTCGTTAGTCATTACATTAGTCATTTATTCACATAACAATATACATTGTGTTTGAATACAATAATTTAAAATAATAATAATGATGAACGTAGATACTAAACTAAAAAAAAAAACAATTATCACAAACATTTAAATTAATAGAATCACAATCAAAACCATAACTAAGCATAAATTCATTTAAAATACAATACAACACAAATACAATTTGAAAATAATATGTCCATAATTTAAAAACAATGTCAAAAAATCTAATATAATGTTAATACCATGTCAAACAAATTTCATACCTAATTTCATAACCCTATGACAAAAATTCCTCAATCGAGTAAAAACATTTCTGCAACAAAAAAACCTGGTATGCCTATCAGCACTATCTAGGTTCATGGCTGGATAAACAGATCAGTTGCGTAAGGATTGACTCCTGAGATGACGCCACATGACTATATGAAGTGAGGGCGACATCTGCGGAGTTGTATGTAAACTGTCTTATTAGCATAAGTAACAAAAAAAAGAATTTACGTTTTTTTTTCGTTACTTATGCTAATAAGACAGTTTACATACAACTCCGTGACATGTGTCACATCATCCTTGATCGCACTACCTGACAAAAAATACTAAAAATTACGTGTCAGAATCGCCACAGTGTCAATCAATATACATACATACATTCACGCCTTTATTTTTAAAAGGGGTAGGTAGGCCGAGCCTATAAAACTTGTATTCCAGTGCCACTTTTAGCATATATTTGGATATAACAGATCGACAAAATACCTATATCAAAATAATTAACCCCTTTGTCAGTAGCATAGTAGCTTTACCGTGAAACAATGTCATTGTACGCATGTACAGCAGCGAACGAAAAAAACTTAGAAGGCGAGCTCCTTACAAATTTCTACACAAATACGTGCCTAAAACCCGGTATGCGCATTGTCAACTGCGCATCCAATCACAGCTACCCAAAATATCAGCCTATATCCAATTATCCAACACAAATGGGCGCGATTGGTCAATCTACGAATGCATTGCTGTGATTAGCCGTCGTGCATCACGTCGGACGACAGCTATATGACAGTGACAACGAAAACTAATCATTGTTGAATGGGTAACCAACAAGAAGCTATTTAGTTGTCATAACGTTGGTGTAATATGTTTTATTTCTATTTTAGCTCCTTTCTTCGATGATGTAGGGACGAGAGTTGGAGTCAAGTGAGAACAACCAATGTCGTGGATGAACTGTCTTTATTAGGAATAACATAGCCTTATATATTACGAGTAGATACACTAATACTTACATACTAGACTCACACCACTACACCTCCCATTCTGATGAAAAAAAAAACATGTAAAAAAACTGTTTTTTTTTTCTAATCAGACTTACATTTATTTAGATTCTTGTGAACGACATCTGTTTTTCCATCTCTTATTATCTCTACATTTGATGCTAAATCTCTTACTTCTATAATAATGGGTCCATCTTAAGTCTATTTTCATTTCTGAGTAGTATAAGATCATTTTTCTTATAAATTACTGGGTTTATTTTCTTATCATATTTTGACTTACGTATTACTTTACTCCTAATTAAATTATCTTTAGCTTCTTTCTGAGAAAGTTGCAATCTGTATCGCAACTCGTGTGGGTAACTGTCATGGTTGTAGAGAGGTTCAACTTTAGCCAATAAATTGCTCGGCAAAGTGCACTTTTTGCCAAACACTAGTTCGTATGGGGTGTACTTAGTTTCGGAATGGACAGATGTATTATATGAAAATGACCAATAAGGAAGCCATTCACTCCACGATTCTGGATGACAATCTGTTTGAATTCTTAAAAAGGTTGCTAAATGTTTGTGGGAATTTTCTAAAGCGCCAATGCTTTCGTGGTGGTAAGCTGTAGATTGTATTTTGTTGATTTTTAGTAACTTACAAACCTCTGTCATGACGTTAGAGATAAATTCCGTGCCTCGATCGGTTGCTATTTCTAGGGGTATACCATACCTTAAGATAAAATTATTTACTAATGCCTTTGCTACTTCTGCTGTCGTTTTTGAAACCAGTGGATACGCCTCTACATATTTTGATAACTCGCACTATAGAGTTAAGATATATGAATAACTATAACTATCTTTATCTAAGGGCTCTACTAAATCTAAATATATCTTATCAAATGCCGAGTTGGCAGTGGTCGTTATGACCATTGGTTCCTTGATATGACACGTGTATTTTTGTTTTTTACATGTAGTACAACGTTCTACAAAAGTTTTTATGTCGCGTTCTAAACCCGACCAAAAGTAATATTTTTTAATATTATTAATCATTCTTCTTGTGGCCACTCGTGGGTAGCAAGTGAAAGTCGTTAAGTATTACTCGCTTGTCATCTTTTTCAGTTATTCTTATAATGTCTTTAATTATACACAATGACGGACCGGTCCAATCCTTCGTTTTACTTATTTCTTTTGCTAGCTTATCAACGAAAACGTAATCATCTTTACTTTTGACTATACACATTTTATCGATTTGACATGTCTTACAAAATGTCTCTTGTTCCCTCACAAATTCGGCTCGCGATATCTGTGATTGAGCGTTCGAGTTTATATAAATGGTCATTTTACTAGGCATATAGCATAATGTCTTACTTTTATGTTTAACTTCGTCTTGTAAACCTTTTTTACTAAGCTCTTGGCTTGTACTGAACAATAATTGTACCGAGTTCGAAGGTCTTTTACTCAGTTCTATTACCTTTGGTTGATCAGACCGAACGTTGTTAGAACCGAGATCAATCGACGAACTGCTAGAATTTTGTTTCGCGATTTGCTTATAGATAGATCTAGTCATTACGTTAATCACACTTCTGTGCATCTCTTTCAGTTCCTCTGCCGTAATTTTTATACGGGACAATGCGTCTGCAGCCGCGTTGTCCTTTCCTTTCACATACTCGACAGTGAAGTCATACTCTTCTAGTTCTAGTCTAAATTTCAGTAGTCTGCTAGATGGATTAAATAAATAAATCAAGGGTCTGTGGTCAGTCTGTATCGTAAATCTCCTACCATATAAGTACGGCCGAAAATACTTAATGGCCCAGACAATTGCAAGAAGCTCTTCTTTCTGTATTGTAGGATAGTTCAACTCGGCCTTATTGAGACCTCTACTGGTGTAGGCTGTGGGTCTTCCATCATTATTTGCCAATATCGCGCCATTAGAGTATCCGCTCGCGTCTGTTTGAATAGTAAACTGGTTTCCTTCTGACAAATCTGGATATGCTAGTACTGGGGGCGTTATAAGGGATTCTTTTAAGGTCTCAAACGATTTTTGACTGAATTTTCTGTAGTAATTCGCGAAGGCCACAAACCTTTTTACTTCATCAATGTTTTTTGGCACTGGATATTCGTTTAAAACTTTTAGTTTATCAGGATCAGGTAGTATGCCTTTTTCTGATACTACATGTCCAAGATACAGAATTTCTTTTTTGAGAAAATCGCACTTCTCTGGATTTAGATTTATTTCTACCAAATACAATAAGATCATCCAGGTAGACGAAACATTTTTCATAATTAAGTCCGGACATGGCTACAGTTATCATCCTGGAAAACGACCCGGGACTTACTTTCAACCCTTGCGGGAGCCGGGAGAGGTCAGTTGGTATGTACCTGAACAAAAAGCTGTATATTTTCTACTTTCTTCGTCTAATAATACTTGATAATAGCCAGAGAATAAGTCAAGGTGGGAAAAATAAATGGAACCTGATAGGGAATCTAAAATTTCGGTGATATTTGGTAATTGAAATTTGTCGTCTTGAATGTGATTGTTAAGTTGCCGGTAATCTATTACCGATCTCCATTTCTTCCCCTCTCCTTCCTTGCTCTTTTTTGGCACCAGTAGCACTGGGCTAGACCAGACCACTCGCTTTGTGTAGGTTCAATAATACCGTCATGTAGTAATTTATTTATTTGGTTATTTAATTCCTGTTTTTGGGAATGCGGTATTCTGTAAGGTTTTTTAAAGACTGGAGATGTATGTGGCTTTAAATGTATTTTTTGTTTATATATATTAGTCGTCGTCGATTTATCGTTTGGCAGATGAAAAACATCGGAGAATTTGGCACACATGTTTTCTATTGAGGTTTTCTCTTCTGTATTTAAATGATTTAATTGTAGTAATGTAAATAATTTTTTAACTCTCTCCGCGTTTCCTTGCATGGGACTAAATGATCATAAGTCGTAATTGTAAAGACTTTCCAATTGTGGCTTTATATTTTTTATGTGTATTTGCTCCTCTGTTGTATTTAAAATTTTAATAGGTATGACTCCGTTGACTGGTCTAACAATGGTATTGGCTAAGAAAACTCCACTGCAAAGTTCTTTCGTACATACTATACATTCATCAGTCATATCTGTGTTAATGTAATGAATAGATTCCGACCTGGGCGGTACAATTATTGAAACATCATTATATTTTGTATTAAAGAAAGGTAAACTGATTTCCTTTCCACTATTTCCAGCTAGCCGTAGTGTTCGAGTTGTAATCTAAAACTGCGCCATGCTTGCTTAAGAAGTCGTTACCTATAATTCCGTCGGCTAAACATGGTAAGGAATTGAAAATATAAATCTTGTGATCAAATGATTCACCGTTAGCAACCAATTGTACATAGATGTATCCTATAGCCTCAATAGTACCTCCAATCCCATTTACAGTACACTTCTGTTTATGGAATGGAATATTTAACGCAGCAACGTGTTTATATTTCAACGCAGAAATTGACGCGCCGGTATCTATGAGCCATAAATAGTCGTAGTCCTGAATCCTAAATCTAGCTACTAATGAGTTGTCGCTTGCTAATATGGACATGTTATTGTTAGTCACGAAAAAACTTATTCGCGGGATCTGCGGGTGGCTCGGTAACCTCGGCATCAGTTTGAGTCATCATTTTTATATTGGGGCGGTTCCACTGATGATTACCCATGTTGGAATTAAATGAACCATAATTACCTGGAAACCACCCACGCGTGCCTCTGGAGTTGCCCCGGTGGTTGCCACGATACGCCGCAACTCTGCCACGGTTCCCATAGGTGTACCGTGTACCGCGACCTCGGGTCTTATAAGAATTATAAAACCGATTAGAGTTGTGAAATGACCTCTGTGCATGGTACGGGCTGTTATATGATCGCCTATTTGTATTAAATTGCGATGACATACCTAAAATCTCTCCTGAGGTTGACCCGGCGATGACGTCATCCTCTTCTTGGGCTGCTTGGATGGCATCTTTCAGCGACTCGAAATTTCTCGCTGCAATGATAGTACTTAATCTGCGGTTTCGCAGGGCGTCGGCGAATCTTTTGATGGCCAATTTTTCGTTCAAGGGCTTGAGCACCTTGAAACTTGCATTATTGCCGTCGGCCTGTGAAATGGTCAGATCGACAAACAATTCATCAACCTCGGACCCAAAGTCTTTTACTATTCGATGATTTTGCCTAATTGTTTGCAACTTGCTTTGAATAGCGGTCGCAGCCTTTTTAGGTAGCAACACTTTTTTCATGTCCAGTATAAGTTCTGTAGTCCAGTCAATGAACTGACAACTTGTATGGAAAAAATGTCAATTTTGGAAATAATTTATAATAGCTTCTTTTTGATGTGTAACGGATATATTATCAATTAAATAGTTACCCAGCGACAAAATCCGACAAAATTTCAGACATCAAAAAAATGATAAATTAACTAGCTTCTAAAAAGTCAGAAAAAATATTAATAAACATGTTTGTCTTTATTTTGGTTCATTTACATTTGCTCTATAATATTCAATATAAATCGTACAAAAAAACGCAATGCATGCTTCATTTAAAGCTACATAATTACTTCCGGGTGGAAAGTTTATCGGATTCTTGAATAAATCATCTTAGAATACAATTTTAAAATGAAATCAACAAAAAAAACGCTATTATAAATTAATGTTTTTCAAAACCGTATTTTGCCTGGAGTACTGTTGACGTGGCATAATCGCTATTAAGTTTTAACTTGGCTGCTTGCGATAACCTGCTTTTCAAAAAAAATTGCATAAGTTTCGTTTGATCGTCAGTTTTCAAGACAGAGTTATAATATTCTATGCCGTCGATCAATTGTTTCGTAATAAAGTCGTCATCGGATATCACTGGCAATAAAGTAAGGGCGGTTTTTAAGTCGAAGGACTCCCCCATTGTGTCAGATTGTTCTACACTTTCTTGACAGTAAATTAATATTTCGCTATATAGCGTATTAAACTTTGTACTCAATTTATTGAATGAAGTTACCTCTTCAGTTGGTATTAACCCTTTTTTAACGAGCTCCGATACTTCGTCATTTAATTCTTTAAACGTTTTTTATCACTAAATCAGCTTCATTTAGTTTAACAGTAAGAATCTCACCCTGCCTACGCTTAGGGCCTAGTTTACATAAATAGGTACGTAAAGTTTGAAGGTCATTACATAAATCAGAAAGCCTTCCGCCATTTAGTTAAGCATATACATTTAATATTAATAATTACTAATTAACGGCTAATTTAGCACTGATTTTACTTTTTACGCATTTTATAATGTTTAGGTTGCTTAATGCACTATTACGCAAATACGGCACACATCAAACACTCACGCATTGTTCCTTTAGACGACTTCGGTCTGCCCCATTCTCCTTGTGCTCAAGGCCATAGCCTGAGCTCGCCTCTCGATCTTCTTGTTGATGGACTTATTAATGTAGCGCAGAAGAAGAAGCCCGATCACCACAAACGCAAGAACCAGCGGCAGCAACAGGTACCAGTTGGTTAGGCCGACATGTTCAATGACGTTGTTGTGGCTGCTCGATAACATTCTCGTACCCCACTTGAGTCAAAATGTCCTGACTCGAAACAGGTGGCCTGGTCGTCGTTGTCTTTGCGTAGGAGTTTCCCATCTTCATCCAGTTCATTAATATGATGAATTAACGCGCAAAATGTTCATAGCTATAAATCATTCACTATACGATGTGCAAAGTTCATTGTTTTAGATTCGGTCCATATAAGGGGCACATATTAGCCAGCGGCGGCGCCCGGCGGTGTCACATTTTGCGAAAAACACGTAGCCCGCGACACAATTAACTCTAAGTTGTATAAGTGTTTTCATGTTATAAATAACTTCATAACTGTCCGCACTATTATTTTCGCACAATTAAAATTCTATAGTCCTTGAAATTGACACCCACACGCGCTCATCGCCACTCCTGGCATAGTCGCCATGACGGGACGAGAGTTGGAGTGAAGTGAGAACAACCAATGTCGTAGATGAACTGTCTTTATTAGGAATAACATAGCCTTATATATTACGAGTAGATACACTAATACTTACATACTAGACTCACACCACTACAATGATCAGAATGATGCAGTAAACTAGAGATTCTATCCTATATTGTTAAAGTAGTAGGTATATTTGTAACCACGTTTCTTAAAAACGGCACCAACGATTTTGACGAAATTTGCAATGTAAGCGTTGACGGGGGTGAAAAATAGATCTTAGCTATAGGTCTCATATCAGGGTGAATTGCAAATAAATTGTACATTCCAAAATTGGAAATGTCCTCCTACTTCAAAATTCTATAAAAAAAAGGTACTGAACTAACACGTATTCCAGATGTGAATTCACGTAGTCTTGTTCATAGTTTAATTGGATTTGTACAGTTTTATAACTTTGATAAAAATGTGAAAAAAAATGCATTAATGAAAAAAGTGAATTGTTGCTCCCACACAAATTTTATCTGTCTTTTCCAGTCTGTTAATATTTGCGCTTGAAACAGCTCTGGCTAAGAAATGTGCTTGTGGTCTGCTTAACACCATGTAAAACTGCAAGGACATGGTTTTTCAGGTCTCTAGAACAAATATTTTATATCAACATCTTATATCAAAGTTCGGGGAAAGATTTCGTTTCTTTGTGTTACTTCAGCTGTTTAACGTTACATTTTGCGCTTCATTGCAGATAAGACTGCAACCGTAACATTTTTATGTCGGGCAGCAATTAAGCTACAACCGACAGAAGCGCATGTGTCGATAGCTATTTTCGTTTTTAGGGTTCCGTACCCAAAGGGTAAAAACGGGACCCCATTACTAAGACTTCGCTGTCCGTCCGTCTGTCTGTCACCAGGCTGTATCTCAAGAACCGCAATAGCTAGACAGTTGAAATTTTAACAGATGATGTATTTCTGTTGCCGCTATAACAAAAAATACTAAAAACAAAATAAAATAAATATTTAAGGGGGGGGCTCCCATACAACAAACGTGTTTTTTTTTGCCGTTTTGTCTGTCGCCAGGCTGTATCTCAAAAACGGCGATATTTAGACAGTTGAAATTTTCTCAGATGATGTATTTCTGTTGCCGCTATAACAAGAAATACTAAAAACAAAATAAAATAAATATTTAAGGGGGGCTCCCGGGCTTTCGCCGTTTTTATAGATAATGGTACTTTCCGTGCGCGAGTCCGACTCGCACTTGGCCGGTTTTTTATGTTGTGGCACGAAAATTGAAAAAGTATGTTTAAAAACCAATATAGTGTTATGTCTTAAATAGGTAATTTCTTTGTTTTTACTGCTGTTTTTACATAGTTGGGTGGTGAAATAAATAGGTAATCGGCAGGGCATACTAGAATTTTAAAATACCTTTCGGTTTTTTTTTTTTGCTTCCCATCGCCAATTTTGTTTCGTTTGTGTGTCATTTGTGTGACGTTTTAGTGTTACGCAAAAAATGTTTCCATATAAATTACCACATTTGTTCACACTTTTGTGTTACGTACAATTTTTTTGCAATCCACCCATCAAGCAAAATTTGTTTGCTCTAATTTCACCCGAGTGGGTCTCGGTCGCCCAGGTACTGCTTATATAATCAAATCATATATTCTGTGTTTAACTTATTAAAACAGTATTGATGTCTGTTGGCATGAAACCATCCCTGTACAAAATATAACAATAAAATCGAAATAATATGTATGTGTATTGCTTTAGTTACTTGTGACAAGTGATTTCATCTTTTATGATGTGCTTGTCTGAACGCCTCGCACAACATTTTACTGCACAAGAAGGCATTTTTATTGAATATGAACATTTTGTATATTCATCAGCTTGACAACACTGCCATGTCTGAACTAAACGGCTGCCTGGCATCGTTGTGACGCGCCGCCTACCATGGCACCCTTTCTGTAGTTAGAGCCTTTGTTGTTGATAGAGGAAAATCTCACTTCAAGAATCATACATTGTTTTAACTATACAGCCAACATCAATGAATTCAAAGACATTCATCGATATTTTTCATCTAATTTTCATGGAAAAGTGGAAAATGTACTTGGATACGCATAATTACATCTTTTTTTGTGGAGTTCATGCCGATGTGACTGCGAGCGATTATAGCGGACGTCTGCCTGTATAGATGACGGTACTGCACTCTATCGCATTTCTAATAAGAACTCGTCACAATAGTCGTAGTAATGTAGAGTCGGCTACGTATTCGAGCCACAAGTTCAACACTTCGTGGAGATTTCGAGTCTTCCGAGGTCTACGCCTAGAAAGGAATGAAAATGTTAATATATATCGATGTAATTTCAGAGCAATATCGCATTGATACTCCACGCCGTGGGCGAATACGAGCTGTCGCTCCGGTTCGTGGAGCGCGCGCTCAACGTGACCAGCTCGGTGCACGGCGCGCGCTCGCTGAAGGCGGCCGTGGCGCGGCACCTGCTCGCGCGCACGCTCTCCTGCCTCGGCGACTTCCGCGCCGCGCTCACGCACGAGAAGGAGACCTACTCCATATACAAGCAGCTGGTGAGTACTTGGATTATGCATGTCACCAGCTCGGTGCACGGCGCGCGCTCGCTGAAGGCGGCCGTGGCGCGGCACCTGCTCGCGCGCACGCTCTCCTGCCTCGGCGACTTCCGCGCCGCGCTCACGCACGAGAAGGAGACCTACTCCATATACAAGCAGCTGGTGAGTACTTGGATTATGCATGTCACCAGCTCGGTGCACGGCGCGCGCTCGCTGAAGGCGGCCGTGGCGCGGCACCTGCTCGCGCGCACGCTCTCCTGCCTCGGCGACTTCCGCGCCGCGCTCACGCACGAGAAGGAGACCTACTCCATATACAAGCAGCTGGTGAGTACTTGGATTATGCATGTCACCAGCTCGGTGCACGGCGCGCGCTCGCTGAAGGCGGCCGTGGCGCGGCACCTGCTCGCGCGCACGCTCTCCTGCCTCGGCGATTTCCGCGCCGCGCTCACGCACGAGAAGGAGACCTACTCCATATACAAGCAGCTGGTGAGTACTTGGATTATGCATGTCACCAGCTCGGTGCACGGCGCGCGCTCGCTGAAGGCGGCCGTGGCGCGGCACCTGCTCGCGCGCACGCTCTCCTGCCTCGGCGACTTCCGCGCCGCGCTCACGCACGAGAAGGAGACCTACTCCATATACAAGCAGCTGGTGAGTACGACAGTAATGATGGACGACGATACACCTACACCTTATCTCTTCACGTATGGTCTTTGTACAGTCAACGTCATATAGTTAGTAGCAGCCATAGTAGTCAAACATTTCGTAACACACCCTTATTACAGTAATAAAGACGTGTACCGAAATATTTGGCTACCTTGACTGCTACTAACTATATATATGCTGACTGTACTATTGTCAGATGTCCGATATCTGGGATTATCGAAACCGTTATCTAAACGGTTTCGATAATCCCAGATATCGGGCGCTGAGTTAGCACTTTTACACGGGAACAAAAAGTACGGGTAATGGAGGCTTCGCGGGAACCGTCCCTTGCGGCCTGTAAATCTGTGTACTGACGACTATATTGTGTGCTTCCAGTTGGGCGAAAAGCACGAGAAGACCCGCGAGTCGTCCGAGTGCCTGCGGCACCTGACGCAGCAGGCGGTGGTCCTGCAGAAGCGGCTCGCGGAGGCCTACGCGCGCGCGCCGCACGCGCCGCCGCAGCACCCGCCGCTGCACATCCAGCCGCCCGGCATGGCCTCCGTCATCGACATGCTCAACCTCATCAACGGGATACTCTTCGTGCAGATCAGGTACCTCCAGCTCTCCTCTCCCTTAGTGACCCACTCCACCCACAAGCATGTGTCCAATGATCGATGAATCGAACGTTTTATTTGCTAATGAATCCTAAATGGTTCACCACTGGTTTACCTCGTTTATCTTGTGGAAGTTACCAAAACGGCCAGTCAGTTTTCACGGTCCTGGCATCGAGTGAGCGCGGGAGAGCGGATCAGTGTTCGGCGGCAACCTTTCACCAGCCATGGGCCACATAGTAGCGAAAATGATGCTTGCCGCACTTGTTGATGATTTGTGAAGTTATCAGGCAAAAGGCTGTACATACAAAATCTAGCTACTTTCGCGGGGTCAAGCAACAACTGGTAAAGGCCCCATGCGGCCCGCAGCCTACTGCTTCTCGAATCCATTATGTCCGTCGACGTTTGCTTGCCCCACTGTCTTAATCACTTTCACGAATATGTTGCCGTCATTTATTACCATTGTCCAAATATGTTTCTCTCGATAAAAATTATGTTGAATAGAATAAGTTTATAAAAGTGAAATTCTCATTTCCAGCCCTCAAGACATCGAGCAGTTCAAGGCGGAAATAGAGAAAAGACAACTGAAAGACTTACCGATCCCGGGTCTAGCGGAGCTGACCGGCGGCAAGGCGGAGAAGACCCAGCTCAACGCGGCCGGGGACGCCTCCGCCGAGAGTTGAAACCCTCGCCATGAACATTTATACATTGTTACTTTATAATTATTGATTGATGATATTGTTCCTTATTATCGATGAATGTATGCCGTACTAGGTAGCGTGCTAAGGTTTGATGTAGATTTTTTTATTAGTCAAATTTTGAAGGTAATAATTTCGATCAAATAATTATGCGTTATATTAAGTCTCGCAGAGTGCAATAGGTTTGTATTTGTGCATGTGCGTACGTTGCGGTGTTTCGCTCAAATCACGCCTGGCGCAGTGATTTTATAGGACCTGGAAAATTGGAGCCGTAAGCGTTACACTACCTTGTATTTATAAATACAAGGTAGTGTAACGAAGATTGAACTTGGAACACTATACATAGATATACTGTTATTGATTCAAGCTTTTTTACACACTGTTAAAAACTACACATGGCGAGATTCATGCCTTGTTCGCATTCTATACTAGCCAAGGTCCCTCGCGGATGCCAAAATTATCCGCACGAATAGAACCCAGAAAGTTATATTTTTAGTACTTAATAGGTATTAAATGAATTACATGATTCTTGCCTACATGGCGTTTCAGTATTTGGGGTAAATCAGCCATTGCTTGGCGTCCAAATGAACGAACATTTATGTAGTTGCCTTGAAATAAGGTGCCAATAATATTCTAATTAAACGGCAGCCGTCAACAATTATAAACGACACTAAATAGTTCTTAAATATTGACTGAATCTTTGCGATATGTTGTGGTTATCAGAATAACTAATAGGGTTGTGTGTCTTTTTTTTTGGGAAATGCAATAAATAAAAGATTATATTGCATCACAAATTCCCGAAGCAATTAAACTAGAGCATAACAACCTTGAACTAAATAATGAAATCTTTCATGTCTCAGAGAATCGAAAGTCACCCTCACAAGTATTTTATTGGGAAAATGATACAATTACATTATTATTATTTTTATGAGAAATGTTATCGTTATCGAGGGGAACAAGGTTATCAGAAATATGAATAAATACGCAAGGATTTCGTGCAGCTTTGTTACACAAGAGAATTAGGTAACTATTTCGAGGTCCTATTCATCACTGCCGATTTAAGTTTAATTTTATGCTTCCGTTTCAAATTCACAATTTAATCGTTATCCGAAGGTAGTGCAATGAAATGTAGTGATAATAGCAATAAGTTTCGGTTGTGAGCCCGGCGCGGCGCGCGACTGGTGCTAGCCGGCCAGTCCGACTATGCAAATGATTTTATGAATTGTTAATGTCGAGTATTATTTCTTTACTTAATTAGTACGGGAGTATATTGTTGACATGCCCATAGTCGTAGAAATTTTGTTATATTGTCATTGAAATGTAACAGGATTTGATGAATTCTGTAGGTTTTTATTAAACACTTATTTTTAGATTGGATTTTGTTTTCTGTTCCGTAGTTGGCCCGTCTCACATCCGTGAGTTAGAGTGGCGGCGCGGCGATAGGGTTCTATTTTGACCAAAATTGTTGTTTTCGGGAAAGAACATTGTGAAGAGAGACAGACGATGGATTGTAAAAGCGACCGTACGGGTCTGGGTCGGAACGACGCAAATAAACTCCGAATTATCTACTGGTATAATATGTAAACACTGCCTTTGATTGTTAGCTTACTTTCATATTTTAGTGTGATTAGTGCCATATAAGTAGTGATAATAAATCTCTGCGTAATGTTTCTGTTAGTCTGTGATATAAATGAATTCATTTATCAACGAGTCACTTGCCTTGCTGTTTTACGGTACTTATCAATCTTCTATAGTTGTTTCATGCTCACATAATAACTATTTTGCAAATATTACTAATTTCTGATTCCGACAATAATCTTCCGGTACATATTATGTTTTAAAACTTCGCATGTGCTATCTTTTTTTTTTTTAAGTATGCTTAAAGCAGTTTAAACATTACTTCTACGCTTTATTCCTTTTATTTAACGCGAATTTTATCAGTTACGTGTAAACCAATGTAACTGTCAATTGAAAATCTATATACAAATCCGAATGAGAAGACCACTGTATTTTCTCGATGTATTTTATAAAGTTAATCACAATATACCTAAGCATAAACGGTTTATCAATATTTTTAGTGCATCACAACTATTGTTATAATTAAACAAGCTTATGCTTATTACGAGTTTTATAAGAGCAAATAGCACGCGGCGACTTTTTGAAGCGATATCTACTACTGCAGCGTTACTTTCACTGGTTTGGTCGCACTTGCAATGCGCAACAGTAGCGACTCCTCCAACTAGTATCACTCCTGCATCACTGAGCAAACTGTATCACAGTTGTCATCGGTACTAGCAGTGCAGAAAGTTACACGACCCACGTCTGCACCAGTGTCCCTGCATAAAGTCTCCTCAAGGTCTAACCAAGGTTGAAGTAACCACTATTACAAGTGTATTAACATTGTACTATTGTATCCTCAATGATAAGCTCCTCCCATACTAATATTTGGATTTTACTTAACTTTTAAGGAAGTTGTTAGATGAAGTATGTGCCTAAGCAAACAATAATAGTTGTTGTTGTTACATTTCTTTAACAATATGACGACCATGTAAATACGGCGCTGTTCGTAGTATACTAATAAAAATCGTTTTTAAAGTGTTTGTTTAATTCATTCCTGTTTAACCCTTCACCAGGCAAAGGGTGATATGTCTCCCACGTAGTATTTTCTTTTCGTCCGGTTTCAACTCCAAATCTTCTAAATATCAATTACCTTAAAATATACTACTCAAAAGAAAATAGGGGCCACATGTATGGTGATCGCTACGTGAAATTTTATTAAACATTAATATATAATTTTTCCAGCTATTAGACTTAAACACCAGTATGAAAGAGGTTGTATTCTGAAAGATACGGGACATCATTAATTAGCCATTTATCAATTAGTTTATGTCCAATAATTAACAATAAAATAGAAAAAATGTAAGTGGCCCTTATTTTGTTTTGAGCAGTATATGATTTCATAATCTTCATTCACAACACACAGCTCAATCCAAAGACATTATATAAGGTTCTTAGCTCAATCCGATAATGTATCTTTGGATGCCGTTTGAATTCATGTGACCAGTAATTTAATGATTTGTGACAAAATCCGAACACTACAGTGAAATAAAAGTAGATAGGTCGGATAATTTGTGTAATGAAAAAATTAAAATGGTTTTTTTTTAAATTGGCAATCAAAAAGGTTAACACAAGCAAGGTTGAATCTCCTTTTAAGTAATAAAAATACTTGTGTCAGGAGACACCGCTCCACAGACTAATAAGAGATACGAACACCGCTCCATAACCCGCGTAAGGGCACCACCAATTCTATTGAATGGGAGTAATTAAGCGTGTACTTAATTTCTATCTTAATATAAGTATTCGATTTCGGGCTTTCTTTCTTTTCAGCCCTTAGTAAGTAATGTACTGTACAAGATGTTCAATACGGATGCAAATCTATATAAATAACTTATTAAGACACGCTATTCTTCGCGTTCTGGTAAAGGGTTAATTATAATATAGTTCACAGGCAATGGGGCACACACCATTTAATGGGCCTAGGGATAGGTTTTCTAAAATATTAAAAACTAGCCGCCCACTATTTATAAGGCCTTCGGCCGCCGGATCGTCACCAGTTGTGTATTATACTCGTAATAATAATAATAAATACTCTTTTCAACACAATTGCTCGTAACGTACCTCTTATTGTGTCGCTTTTAGGCTCATAATAATCCTGGATATTAAACACGCGTGTTTAATAACATTACGATACTTGTGTGTTATGGTTATATCCCGATTAAGTCACGTTGGCACCTTGCAGCAAGATGAATGCATACACACGGTGCATTCTTAAACTAACCGGGTTGTACAGAATGTACATCTTTTTTTTTAATTCTCGGCAAATGGATTCTTACTCGACTAAACAAATTAAATCCTTTTTGTTAATTAATTGACTATTTATTTTGAGATATGATATAGAAACGGTTAATTTAGTAAAACTATTCACTTTTGATAACATTTTACATGAATTAACAAAGATAACATTTTAAAACGAAATTATTTATTTTATTTTGTATTGGCTGTTTAGAGATTTCATCTAATGCGCGCGCACTGCGCAAACTTCACAAAAAAAATGATGCGCGCCATTATAGGTTATTTCACAGATATTTGTAAACATTGTTAATGCGTGTTTGGTTATTAACAAAAATGTTGATTCGTGGTGACTAGAAAAGTGAAAAAGAATGGACGCCACTAGAAATTCTTGACGATGTATACAACATGTGAGTAAAAACCTAAACCATAAGTAAAGAAAATAACTTGGCAGGCCTATCAAATTTTCATCTTATGAAAAGGATTTTTTCCTCGCAAAATGTTGAAAAACGTTGTATGAAACGCGTGAGCTTTAATAATTACAATCCTCGGCTCTCTTATCACGCTCACCTGCGGCTCGCGTGATAATTCCGCCTCTGATGTAATTATCAACATACCTCACTTGTATCACAATGTACTATTATTGCACCACGACAAGAGAAACATCTTTCAAAAAATTGCTTAATAAATAATGGTAACAACAAGCGGTCTTTTGAAATCAGTTTAAAGTTTTCTGTTATATTTACGGAATAATCTGGCTACACTTAACGATGACACCCTGTATGTGCCTATAATCAAGTTTTTCGCTAAATTATGGGAAAGCAACAATTTCGATTAACATATGTATTAATAAAAAAAGTTTTTGAATTGGTTCGTAGATTTATTCCATTTATAAATCCACTCTTCTCTGTTAAAATGTAAGTATACATACAATAATATTAATAGAGCATATGACTAAATACATTACAACTATAATCATCACTAAAATTAATGTTTGATACACTAATATCAATGTGTTTTCACAATTCATTATTATATCTGATCGGTATAGTAGAGGCATTTGTGTGTTTGTTGTTATTTTGTGTTCATTGTATTCATATCGCTGACTCGTATTCTTTTGTTAGCGGTATGTGGCACTCAAACGGCATCCGATCATCTCGACACTGAAATATATGATGGAAATTATTTGAAGTGGGCGAAAAATAGAAACGTACGATTATGATTTGAATCTTCCTGCAGTCTATAAGGTCGATATTTGACCGCTTTTTTAACATATGTACGGCTCGAGTAATTAATGAGATGATTGGTGGTAAAGATATCGGCGCTCTATAGGCACGAAAAGTGATGTGAGAAATAAGAAGAGTCCGACACTAAACACATTATTATCCAGCTACAAGTGTGGTGTGGTCACTTCCTGGCGCGCGCGAACGCGCTCCGGCTACGCGGTCACTAACTCCGCTAGGGACCCACGCTCCTCCAGCTCGAGAGGAACACGATCCCGACTAGTTAGTCGTAGTTATGCGGAGAGCGAGATAGAACGGGTTGTTTCAAGAGTCCGGCACTATACACATTATCCAGCTACAAGTGTAGTCACTTCCTGGCGCGCGCGCTGGCCCGCACGCGGGGCCGCGGGCGCGCGCGGCGGCGGCGCACGCGCGGCGCGCGCCCGCGCTCCAGCTGCGCGGCCACCAGCTCGGCCAGAGACCCGCGCTCCGCCAGCATAGAGAGGAACGTGCAGATGAACTCGTCGTAGTTGTGCGTGCGCCGGCAGTCGTCCACCTGGCGGGAGAGGAGTTAGTTAGGCTGTTTTTAATCGTTTTAGTACCCTACCGATCGCCGTGGTGTAGTGTGTACCGCGCCGACGCATGCGATCAACTCAAGTTCTAGAACGCTCACTGAGGGCAGGCGCGCGAGCAGCGGTCGGTGCTGACCGCTCAGCGGCGCGGCCGCGCATGCGTCAGTGCTGACGCTTGAAAGCGCTCAACTGTCCGCGTTATTCTAAAACGCTTCAAGATATTGGCCAAACAGCGCGGATGCTCAGTGTGGCACTAAAACCGTGAGTACCCACAGAGCTCTCTTCCTCTTTAAAACCCAAAACTGCTATCTAAAGTAGCATTTTCATAATGGCATGCGCACTTAGATCTTATCTTATAGACGGCCGAGCGTAGCGAGGCCGGATAGTTATGAGGCTGGCAACCCCTTTTCACGCCGAGGTATGTATAGCGCTTTTCTCAAACATGCAATGAAATAATTTAAAAAAAACTCCAAGAAATCAAACTTCAATTTTTATGGCTGAACGCCGTGATTCTGTGCCACAAATGGAATGCAATGTGGAATAGAAATTAAAAAAGACCATCTTGCAGGCCTAGGCCTCCAATTTTGTATGAAAATGCTATTACGGATCTCTCGTCTCGCTGCGCCCGAAACGTGACACTTCGAAGCCCATAACAAAGAACACAACGTCAATATTTCATTGCATATTTGAGAAATCTGTATATAAACAGGTAATTTCACCTTCAGAATTAAATTATGAGTAAGAACCAAATCAAATCTGCTCAACTGTCCAATATTATTAAGCCATGTCTGCTTACTCCGGTATGCCTAGGTCTCAATAAATAGTGTACAGATTTAATAGATACCTTATACATGTCCCTCTTGTCATTCTCATCATTCAGCGCCTGCTGGCACAGCTGTACCTCAGCCAGTATACAACTCATCATGGCGTTGAGTTCTGCGTGCGTGAACAAAACTTTGCGCGGCTTGAAAGGGTCCTCAGGAGCCGCCTCGCAGTACGCCAGTATCGGTGTGTCGTTGCTCTTCACTAGGGCTGTGATGGATGTGGGATAAATCTGTAAGATATACAGTAGATACATCTATAAGTAAAATATTTGTTCAGTTGGCCTATCAACTATTTCTTGTTCTTATTCTGTCCCGTTGGCCAGAAGACAACATGACAGAGTTCGTTGTTACAATAAGGCTAAGTTTAGATGACCGCGCGGCGACGCGCGCTCCCGCGCGATTCAGCTGTTCACATGGCGGCGGCTTGCGCGCGGCAGTCTAGCGTGAACATTCAGTGAGAATAGACGTGGAGGAGGCTATTTGCTTGTGGGTTTTATACCGCAAACTACGACGTCGTCATTGAAAGCAAAGACGATACTGGGTGCACCCTATTTTAAGTCACAGACTTTCTTTAAGCCTGTTTTTGACTTTCTATCCCACACTAAGACTACATGAAGATCGATTTTTCAACTACTTTAGGATGTCGATTGCATCTAAATCCAAATCGCATCTCTTTTTTCAATTTCGTCAATTAGTAAATCAGTAGATATCCCGTCCTCCATTTTCGTCGCTCCGTGCGTCCGCCTCAATCCGCCTCAAACCGCGCGAGTCAACTGAACAGGTCGATACAGGAATGCAGATCTCAAACCGCGCGTCACCGCGCGGCGACGCGCGGTTCAAGTCAAGATATTGCGCGCGGTGCATGGCGTTGCGCGCGAGCACGCGCGGTGACGCGCGATCATGTACACAATAACATTGATTTGTTACAATCTCAAACCGCGCGCCGAGCCAATCGCGCGTTGTCGCGCGTTCATCTGAACTTAGCCTAAAGATTTCTAATCTGATTAGATGATTGTTCATAAATAAAAGGGCTGAAATTAACAAAGAAAGAAAGATGCATTTATTCACAAACACACAGGACACACGTATTAAACAATAAAATAAACAAAAAACAGATAAAACATGAAACAAGTGTGTCTCTGCGGCAGTGAACCGGACACAGGCTCAGCATTATGCTGAGGTGTCAGACACCTGCAGCGTTGATTTTCAGCCAGCGCCGTCGGTGACTCACGGAAACGTCATACAAATGTAATAAATAAACTACCTGCATTATTGGGACAGGCGAAAGAAAAATAAACATAAATACGTGTACACACTACGCTAGATGCAGGTTCAATAAAATATTTATATTTACAGTACACATTAAAAACAAAAACTAGATAAATGAGCGATTGGCATATTTATTGGTGTCACAGTGCTGGGGATTAGGATTTTGATTTCTGGAGCGTCAACAAATAGCCTTTAAGCATACGCTTAAAGGTGTATCTGCTAAGCACCCCTTAGATCCTATCTAAGGAGGGATATAATTCCAGCACTTAGAGTAGCCATTAATGCGCTATTAGCATGATGTTGATGATGCAATCAAAAATCGACCGTATTGACAGCCGACGAAGCAGTACGATTTGCATACAACATATTAAATGTAGTCTAAGAAAAAGCGAACTAATTATCAAAATTGTTGCTGGGTAAGATGGGATGCATCCTGGATATCCCAGGGAAACGCGGCTAATGGGTAAAAAGTTTAGATTTTACTTTAATAAAAAAAATTAGTTCCAGTTAAGTAAATAGTTGAATCATACTTACATCCCCAAGTATTTGACTGTCACGATTTAGTGTGAAAAACTTGATCACCTCACCCTGTTCAACAGGGTCCGCTGGAATAATTAGTAAAACATTTTAATTAATATAAACTTTTGAAAAAAGCAGATACGGTCTGAAAATGGGACATAGGAGTTTAAATTAAATATTATTATGGAGGGATAGCGGTGACAAATTTGGTAGTAATTATGGTGCAATCTAGTGAGTGGGCTTAGGTGATAGATAATAACTTTATTCACGTGATGTGACGTTATAGTAACGATAATAAATATCCTTTGAATAAATGTAACATACCTAAAATAAAACTAGTATCTTGGTTCTGTCTGTCCGTGGGGCCAATCTCTATATAGACCGGTTGCGTGTAATCTATGTCAAACAGCTGCGACTGTGCCTGTTCTAGAGCCAATAAGATGGTTCTTTCACTGAACTCTATCTCATTATCTTGCAATGAACTTTCGTTTGATTCTGGATTACTTTCAGGCTGCTCTTCTGTAATCATGATACAAATAAATATCTATATGTATCCCTTCGCCTTATAACAATGAAATAAGGTTAAGAATTCATTCCTCCAAAGTCTTGCAATTGATGATATATTTACCCATAACTGGAGGTATTATATGTCGGTTATTTAACCGGACCAACTAACAAAATTGGCTTAATAATAATAGTGCACTTATTTAGCATACATTACCATCGATTTCCCTGCTTTTAGCAAGAAGATGTCTCAAATGTTTTCCTATTTTCGAGATGGCATCCTTTACTCTTTTCTGGTTGACTTCAAGTGCACTGAGTTTCTGTGTTATGGCAATCCTTCGGTCTGGCACCACAGCCATCAAATTGAATCTGAAATATTACATAGTTGGATTTTTTATATGTCGGTAAGATTTGACTAATTAATATTATTTGATATGGTTCGCCAGATTAAACTGTACAATCAGACCACTCTAATAATGTAATGGGAATTTCTATTGTTTCCAACTGTAATTTTTTCGTTATTTTACATACACTTTAATTATTCTAGATAGTTATTATTATTTGAAAAACACACTTACAATCAACATTGAATGTTGTATGTTATGTTGATAAGCGGAATCACTTTCTCAATGATGCATTTGTGCAAGAGCAGTTGCCATGGATATCTCCGGTAATAACGATTCTGACAATTCTGGTAGATTTTCTTGTGATTCTTTTTGCCGAATTCATATAGTTCATTCAGGAAGTATATGTGCTTACAAAAATTGCCAAATCAAGTTTGAAAAGTAGCTATTACCTAATGTCATGAACCTGTTCCCCAGCATCTCTTCCTAGTCTCCCTGCCATGACTCTCCTGAACTTGTCCGTCCAGTCCTCATCTGCAGCCCAGGGGCCATGGTCTGTGGGAAATGGTTTCAAGCCATCCAATTCAAACAGATGCCCATTGATTGGCACGAAGCTGACAAAGTGATATGCTTCACCTGGAAGAACCATTCAATATTGAGTTTCAGATTTCGTGGAATGAAAAGGTTTGTCACTTTTGGACCTTAACAGCATTGCCGTATGTGGGTTAGTCAGTTTATCCATATAATATTTACAACAGTTGGTTTGATGCAATCAAGAGTACCTACTTGAAATACAACTTAACAATTTTCCTTTTCAAAACATCATAATAAAACTCCTATGTCTTAGCTCACCTGTGAAGCGACCTGTAGGGATAACAGCATTTTTATCAGTCTTCTTGCGGACCTGAGGAATAGCATGGGAATTGTGGGCACATGCTAGTTCGGGAGTGTTGCCTATAGCCCAGCCCTTGTTCTCCGGATTCATGCCCACTGTGTGGTGCTATTGAAAATAAGACTTGTTATTTGTATGTTCTACAGTGATGTTTCATCAGAGAACAACATTAGTAAACATACATACCTTTAACCTACTCAAAGTCTCTCCTAAATGTAGATTGGGGCAGTTGAGTAATATGGAGAGCAACGCATGTGTGGCACAACTATTGGGAACCATTTGCTGAGCGAAAAATATATTGTTAATACTTTCTTCATCGCGGACAAAACTCTCTATTTGTTCCACGAATTTGCGGCGCGATCGTCGCTCTTCTATCCATCGGAATAAGAATATAAATCCATACACTGGACTCTCTAATGGTTTATGCAAATCGTATATTTCTTCGACTTGCACGCCTTTGACGCCGAAGTCTTCCAGTAGTAAAGTGAATAGCCCAGGGTCACTCTCGAGCTCAAGCCACCCTTCTGTGAGACTGTTTAATTCAACAGGCATGTTTTTCATGTATGACAGTCTTGTTAACTCTTACTCGTATTTTATTGTAAGAAATTCTTTGTTTACAAGATGAGGCTGCTTTGGTTGGACGCAGCTGACAGTAAAGTAATGACATGTAATAATGTTACCATCACTAAAAATGCGTCCGGTTCAGTTTGAGTTATGGATAAAACGGCTTATTCTAAATATTGATTGACGTGTTGGAGTGCGGTTGGCACGGCGTCCTGCAAAATTCTATTCTTTGGCGTCAGCTATTGGGCCGTACATTAACTAGACCCGGAAACGCGAAGCGCGCCTGTGTTCAAACCTTAAGTCAGCTATTGGGCCGTACATTAACTAGACCCGGAAACGCGAAGCGCGCCTGTGTTCAAACCTTAAGAGTCCGCAGTAAGCACGATTCTCCATACAAACGTAGTTACGCTCTCATTTTAAAACTACGTGTTGGATTGTAACAAAACTTTGCATGTACAATGATATGAGGTATATCCAGGTCTGTAATTGGTTTATGTAGCTTCAGATACCATAGTAAAAAAATACAGCGAATTTAAGTTTTTCATACAAAACTTGTTTTTACTATATTTTGTTTGTTTTATAAACTGGAACCATATAAACTAATTACAGACATAGATATACCTCATGTCATTGTATATGCAAAGTTTCGTCACAGTACAACACGTAGTTTTAAAATGAGAACGAAACTCCGTTACTGCGTCTTTTTAATTTTTAGTCTGTAGTTTTTTAACAATGTTTTTTGGTAGTCGTTATGTGTTTGTGTTTTGTGTTGTCCGTTTGTTCGCAGGGTATGAACAGCTCTCGTTCGACTTGATACTGGCAAATTTGAGCCGACATAGTTGGCCAAAACGCCAAAAAAAAGAAGAAGCTTTAGGCATGCCCGAGCGGCTCAGTGAGCTAGGCATATAAAAATACTATACTATGAATTGGTATGAATCTATTATTATTATCATTAACTAGTTAACTTGCTAAGTGTTCATATTCTAACATATAAGATGCAAACTTTTATCTACAAACTACCTACCCTAACTGGTGCTGCGTACCCAAGATATCAAAAATCGAGAATTATAATAATTGGGTACCTAATGGTGTGAAAATCGTTTAGTGTGTCGGATGTTTAGATGTCCGGATGTCCCGGTGCAGGATGCATTTTTCAACCGATTTTTGTGAAATTTTACACATCTATTTCTGCCGCATCTTTTATGGATTTCGGGCCAATATTTGGGACACGTGCGAGAATGAGATTTCATAATAGGTAGTTAAAATTTCACCTTTAAAAAAAAAAAAAAAAATTTCCTCGCATGATGCATTGTAAACAGTTGTATGATACTCGTGCAGATAGGTAATTTCCAACTCGTGTCGATCAAAAACACTCTTGACGGTCCTGTTTTTGGTCATCGTCACTCGTTGGGAATTACCTACTTTCCGCACTTGTATCATAATAGTTATTTACGATACAAGTGCCAAAAATAGGAAATTCGCAACGAGTGGTGATAAATTAAAACATGACCGAAGGGAGTGTTTTAAATTGACACGAGTTGCGAATTACCTATTCGCACGTGTATCGTACAACGTTTTACTGTACATATGGCTCTTTAAAGTTTCGACATATGCACGAAAAGTGCTCTTTTCCGCACTAGTGCGGGAAAGTAGCACCATATGTACTGTAAATAACTATTATCATGTTATAATCTAGTTTGTGGGGACTTTTCATACATAATTCATCTGTAAGTCTTACAAAAAAAATGTAAGGGGCGAAAAAAGTAGTATTTTCCCATATTCTCAAACCAGAGATTTTTGCGACAAAATTGTAGGTTTATAGTGGTAAGAGTAATATATATTGAGCAAGTATGTATTGATATATTTAAGAGTCTCATCGAATATATGTAAAAGAAAAAACGAACTGATTTTGACAGTCGCCAACTGTATGTATGTCTTATCATAACACTTTTTCTGTTATGAACTAATTACTACTAATGGCTTTTGACAATGATTGATATTTAATGATCACGACATGAAAACAATAGACGTTTCGTGATTAGCCAGTTTCTAAGCGCAGAGCAGGTATTTCTTCGATTCTAAATAAAACAATCATTAGAGTAACGACATTTATTTTGTATGTACACTCAACTTTACTAACTTTGTACAATGTACAAATAATAAATGCACAACTTCAGTATTGTAAAACATCAACGACTCGCAGGCACACGCAATAATGATTAGATACAAATTTCAAGGTAGGTTAACATAAGCGCACATAAAAGTTATTGGTCCCGTTTTAAATTCATGATACACTATCGTCTTCAGAAACAAAAGGTTAACCTAACTGATAGGTACTTATTTCGAATAAGTTATTACTTTATCATAATTCCGATTAAGTAGCCCAAAAGGCAGTGCAAAATTTGCATTATTTTGTTAGGTATTGTTGCTAACTCCAAATCAACTGCAGTTGAACATGTCAGTTACAAGTATATGGCCTAAGTCCAACAGAAAACGCACGGTGGCAGTGCCAATGATTACAGTGGACACCTATTTTTAAACTGCCTGATAACCTCTACTCCGAAACATTCGGTACCTATTAAGTATACGAACAGCTACTAGTCAATACGTTTCAGAAAAACTTAATCAGGTATAGGTAGAGTATATACATTTTACAAATCCTTTTGCTTGGCTATGCAGAATCGAATATGTTGGTCCTTCAAGTTGTGCAATCAAAATGTGTACAAATTACATAACACATTAAGCTTCAACTCGTGGCAAAAACACAGTTAGTTTATTCGCTAATGGACTAGATCGAGAAGATGGACATTGGAATATTATTTACTAAATAATTCCAACTACTCATTCCAATCACAGTTGCAACTGGATTTTATATTCCTCACATCATCTTATCAGCATTCATATTAAGAAATACGAATGCAATTGAAAGAAAATGGCGCAAAGGCTTCAATTTCGGCTAGGTTAGGGCGAGGGAAATGTGCTGAAGAACGTTAAAAGATTTAAAGAAGTTTTCAAGAATCTATCTGATAATTGATGTGAAGATACCCATATCCCGTAAGCTAAGCTAAAAGTTGGTATCCACATTTGCCTTTGTCTCCTCGTGTGCTATCGACACTGCGTCAGGCGCCCCCTCGGAGCGCCGAACAGTCGTCAGTGGCAGCCTGCTGCCTGTCCCAGGTCAACTAGTCACTAAACTCACTACATACACACATTAGCTGATGACTACTGATTTCATTCAATTTTAACTCAAAAAACTTCATTTACTATATGTTCGAACATATGCGTATAAAGGAAAATATTACAGTTACAATTGGAAGAGGTTCATAACTTATCCTAAAGATACTTTCAACGAAGCATCTTTACAAAAAAATATTATGTACAGCAATTAATAATTAAGTATTTAATAATTACATTCTTAATATCACATAAGTACGCATCGCTTCCAAGCTCGACAATCTAACAAACAGTCGTTTCATGCGCGGATATGTACGTACAATAAATAATACCGTAGCATTGCCGGGGCTTCAATGTCGACCGTACGAGTACAGTCCTTATCCTAACGTTCCATCACATGAAACAGCAGTCGATTTAAAGTAACAGTAGCAGATGGGCGTGGTTCATCTGATGGCGTGGGTCGGTCTGTAGGGGGGCGGCGGGGTCTTGGGGATCTGTGCGCGGTGGACGGGCGCGAGCTCGTCGGGCTGGCCGGGGATGACCGAGGGCGCGTCCACGGGCGGCAGCGGCGAGGGCACGTGCCCGCTGCTGGACGCCGGCAGCAGCCGCGCCGGGTTCAGCTTGATCGCGTCGTCGTACGTCGGCGGCGCCCCCGCCACCGTGTCGTAGTCCGGCGGCTTCTGTTGCATCGTCTCTTCATCGGGCATCGATATTACGTGGATAGGGTCGTCGATCTGGAACCACAGAGAAAATACCGTTTAATAAATTGCAGACTGGCACGATCACCTAACTGTTACACATTGCATTAGTCCTTCACTAGCAAGTAGGTATGTGTGCGATAGGACAAATGCTGGAATCGTAATAAACATTAGATGCAATTGCGCGTCCGGAGCAGGGCTGCATAAAAACTAATGAATGTCAAGGTACGACAACATTAAATCGCAGCAATCAGAGCGAAGAATAGCAGATTTATTATCATCAGCATGAAGCGGATGACCTAAATTTATTAGTCCCGTTAGTTTTATGGCCTCTAATTTTCACGTAGTCGGAGCATGTATAAAATATTGAGATGATTGGACGGTTGGAGATAGTCGTTCTACAAAAACTAGTGTCTGCGCCAATTACGAGGTTATGCAGCAAGCGGAACCCAGGTATGCAAGGAGGATAACGCTGAGATTTGAAGGTGGTACTGACCTGGTGCGTATCAGGCGAAGCGCGCTCGTTGTGTGGCTGCCTCGCGGGCGACTGCAGCCAGCAGCACATGGCTGCACAGATGAGTAGGGCTCCGGCCACGATGCAGGCCACGCCCACGTAGCGCACCGGCTCCGCATAGTCTTCTGCTAGCCCCAGCCAGTTGATGAGGGCTCCGGCGCATAGCAACACCATGCCGTAACGGTACGGCCGCTGCGACTGTCTGCCTTCGTCGAGAGACATGCCTGGAAAAGGATAATGAATTATTAGTAAACTATTGTGAATGATATCTCGTCTTTATTAGGTTTAAGAATTTCGGCCAATATTATTTCTAAACCCCCATATTTCAATGTATGATTTCAGTTATATAAAAATGTTTATCAATTTTTTTATTTTTGGTACACGTTTTTATTGCCGACTGTACTTTTCTGTATACCATCATCAACTACTCATTGAGACGATTCTAAAGAGCCCAAACTCCACGGGGTTACGTCGGTTAAGTACTGAATTCCCATGGCCACCTTCTGTGTCCATCATCAGATCAGCTCGATGGTACCATAATATTGAATTGTCATCCAAACTTTCAGCTCAATCGGTCACCGGGAAGTGGGTCAAATTTAACTTACATTTAACTAAGGTTTGATTACAGACAGACAGACAACGGGACAGGTGACACTAAATAAAAGCTTGTAAAATAAACTAATTTGATGAGACAATTACTTAACTAAGCTCATCTATGGACCAACCTGCCTTAACCTGGGGCATTGTCTATTTAATTTTCGGAGAATATCTAACCCACTTTTACTGCGACTGTGTAAACAAATTACTCGTTCTAACAGCGGCTCGTCAGAACATGGAAAGTGTTCAATATTAAGCTCAGTAGGGCAACGTCACTAACGGGATTCGGAAACTGGTAGATTCAAATCGAAAGCTGGGAAAGTTCACAATTACATGAAATAAAATCTAAATATCAAATAGGCGAATGCATTAGCGAGTTCGCACAAACTGGCGAGATGGTGTATTGACGAAATGAGAGAGTTTGGTTCGGCGAGCAATCAGAATTTCGTTAGGTGAAGTGGGGTTGTAGCTGTTGAGGAAAATGTGCGATGTCAAGCGGTGGGGTCGACGAGGTCGGTCCAAGACAATGGTCGCGAAGAGATGTGGGTCAAGTTCGAGTCGGACGCACCATAGGCGGTCACGCGCCGCGCACCACATAAATACCCACATTAGTGTGTCAACATCCGATTGCTATTATGGCTACCGTGCGCCTGTGTACCATCAGCTACAGCGGAAAAGTGAAAGCTTTCCCTGATTTGTTCCGGCTAGGCCGAAACAAACGGCAGTGTCATGGTTGTCACAGTGAGTTTTCCGGTCCATCTTTTGTCGTTAAACTAACAATCTGTAATGGTTTATTAACTGTTCATTTACATCTCGTTACGACGTTGATTTTGTAGCAATTCGATGATATTACTTGATTTAACGTATGTCCGGTTTATCTCTAACTCGTAACGCGCTTAGAAGAGTAAAATTTTATATTCACAAAATTGCCTGCATGATCGCTATGTCACGTGTGTCTCATCGACCCCTGTATTAACAATTTTAATCTTTTTACTAATGAAAACTAACCGTTATGATTTTTACGCATTTTCGTGTATTTGTAATGAAATATATATATATAAGTATTATTTAAACACAGGAGAAAATTAAAGTAACGTCACTTACGAGTACTACATGGTTCCTCACCTGTAGGACGAAGAATTAAAGTAACGTCACTTACAAGTACTATACATGGTTCCTCGCCTGTAGGACGAAGAATTAAAGTAACGTCACTTACCAGTATAATACATGGTTCCTTGCCTGTAGGACGAAGAATTAAAGTAACGTCACTTACAAGTACTATACATGGTTCCTCGCCTGTAGGACGAAGAATTAAAGTAACGTCACTTACCAGTATAATACATGGTTCCTTGCCTGTAGGACGAAGAATTAAAGTAACGTTACTTACAAGTACTATACATGGTTCCTCGCCTGTAGGACGAAGAATTAAAGTAACGTCACTTACAAGTACTATACATGGTTCCTCGCCTGTAGGACGAAGAATTAAAGTAACGTCACTTACCAGTATAATACATGGTTCCTTGCCTGTAGGACGAAGAATTAAAGTAACGTTACTTACAAGTACTATACATGGTTCCTCGCCTGTAGGACGAAGAATTAAAGTAACGTTACTTACAAGTACTATACATGGTTCCTCGCCTGTAGGACGAAGAATTAAAGTAACGTCACTTACAAGTACTATACATGGTTCCTCGCCTGTAGGACGAAGAATTAAAGTAACGTCACTTACCAGTATAATACATGGTTCCTTGCCTGTAGGACGAAGAATTAAAGTAACGTTACTTACAAGTACTATACATGGTTCCTCGCCTGTAGGACGAAGAATTAAAGCCCGGGTACAAATATGGCCAAGGCATTATCATTTATTTGTTTCTTGTATGTTATGAACTAATTTGATAGTCACACGTATAAAACACTCGTGATCAATTTAACCGTCAAATCTGGGGCAGTATAATACATGTGTACACACTTTACATATTGACTAAACCTCTAGTCTAGTTAAACACTGAGAGAAGAGTATTTTTGAGATCTTATCTAACCTAAAATACCTAGCCTGATAAGTGATAACGAGCCAATCATATATACCTACGCAGGATATCTCTGAGGCCCACAATCATGGTCCGACTTAAGTTGCATATAAATAACGATGATGCGTTCTCCGTTTTTCTATGTGGTAAACAATGTACAAAAAATAAAAAAGTGACAATAACAAAGTCGAATAACAAAATCGAGTACCAGGGCTACTAGGTATGATAAATGTTTATTTGTTTAATTTGTGGCTTCAGTTATCGATAACGGATAAATTGGGGGAAGGGATGTCACGCCTTATCCGGCAACCGGGGCAGCTGTTTGGACTTCACTGGCCGGCCAGAGTGGAGTCGCAAGGGCTGTTGCTCGAGGGTAAGGTAAACGTGGTGGTCACCTAAGTTGCGAGTTAGGGGGGGTTATGTCAGGGGACAGTCGTACATAAAACTATCTAGTCCCACAGTAAGCTCCATT
The DNA here is from genome assembly GCA_947049275.1 of Epinotia bilunana. NCBI lineage: Eukaryota > Metazoa > Arthropoda > Insecta > Lepidoptera > Tortricidae > Epinotia > Epinotia bilunana. The sequence goes on from OX346264.1 coordinate 14,049,918, forward strand.
GTGTTACGGGTAACTAGACGACATGTTGCGTTTCAAGTGGATTCAAGGAAAACCAGCAATAGAAGAACTGGATACTGATTTGACCCCCATGTAGGTTCCTCAAAAATTGGTAGTTTTCGAGATGTGGTCGTGTAGATTTGACTTATTTGAAACTATTACATCCGGATCACTTGGATCAATCTGATAAAACTATTCGCATAGTGTCATCATGTCATGCATTACCCACTAAACTAAACTGTTCGCATTATTAAAATTAAAAAAATATATTTAAAATACAGATCTGTCAGTTTAACCACGATTATTACGGTTAGGTGGTAAGTATTTACATCACCGGATTAAAAGTACAGTAATGCCGGCCGCGGGCCAGTAGGCGCGACACTTGTATAAGCGGTCTCGCCCACGCACCGTAGGGCTTCGGCGGCTCGGGAGCCTCGGTAACACGATCAGTCGATCACATATTCGTTAACCAGATTAACTCCAACTAGGAAGGGGCTTGCAGCTGTCACGCTGTTATATGCGGTTAGCGACAGTTCGGCAAAGTCACTTTAGGTAAACTAGGCAAGCGTTACCAACCCTTCCCTCCTTTTGGTGTGCGTGCTCATAAGGCAGCAGGGGGGCATCGTGGTAGAATGCTAGCGATCCCATGATGCCCCCCCTAAACGGCAGAGCTTATAAGGGCGAGTCTCACATACCCCCTGGGCGTTCCCCAGGTCTGAATTAATAAGCCTTAATTGATTCATGGTTGTGTTAGATTACAGGCTGTCCCACGACTATCTATGCGACATGAAGGTGATGAAGTAGGTACTTTTATAACATTGAGATAGGATATTTTGCTCTAATAATTTATTCAAATATGATAGTGGTATTATGTTCACGATATTTTTCCGTACATTTGTACTTTTATTACTTTTTTAATAGGAGTATTTATTTAACTGCCCAGGTGTTCTACAGGGTATCTATTCGAGCATGAAAGAATGTGCACGACATAAAATAATTTACTAGTAGTTAACATGCAGCTGTTAAGAAAAAATATGAGTTATTTAGCATTCATATTTTTGAAGCCTAAGTACCTACTTATATTGCATTGCAGTAATGTAATATAGAATAAAGTGATAGTCAATATTGAGTTAATTCTATTTATCAAATCATGTTTGGACGATGAGACGCAGCTAACGATTAGAGAGGCAGGCATGATTGAAACGTCTTTATCTAATCAATAATCAGACGAGGACTTATTTGGGAAATAAATACTGAGGCCTGCCGGCCTCCTATTTCTAGGTTTCCTGTTTTACCTACAATTGACGAAAGTGAACACAACAAGTCACTCTAGTTGTGTTTACTTTCGTCAATTGTATCGTAGTTATTTTTGAGCTGAGGAGTAGAGTCTGGCAAACGAAAGCGTGACCTGGACTTTTTAAAAAGTGGCAACATTATTAATCTGTCAAAGGCACGTCAAAGTCTTTGGTTAGAGTTATCAGTATTTTGTGAACTCAATTATTTTGTATTTATAATTGTCGTAATATGGGTAAAACAATAAAAACTAATGTGCGAAAGCTGCTACATACTATGATCAGTAAGTTCAAGCAAAAACAAGAGGAGAAAGGAGTTGTTTTCCAAGAGAAACAACAATGTTTAGATTCGATGTCGGATTTTTAGGGTTCCGTAGTCAACAAGGAACCCTTATAGTTTCGCCACGTCCGTCTGTCTGTCTGTCTGTCTGTCCGTCTTCGGCTTAGCTCAGTAACCCTTACAACTAGAAAACTGCAATTCGGCGTGGGTATATAAACCAATCACGCTGACAAAACAGTAGAATTAAATCCTGAAAAAAAAATTTTTTTGGGGTACCTCCCCTACATGTAAATTGTTGATGTATTTTTTTTTCTCGTTAAACCTACTGTGTGGGGTATCGTTGGATAGATTGTTCAAAAATATTATGGGTTTTCAAAAACTATTTTTCAACTCAGTTATGCGTTTGCGAGATAATGGGATTTAAAGCCCTAATTTTTGTTTGAGTCATGTGTGTCCCCCCCCCCCCCTGCTGGCTAAATGGCTACTACTGGGGATGTAAAAAAATTCGTGGCAGTAGTACATATATTGAATTTTAAAGGATAACTATAACAGTTAAGTAGACATAACTTGTTAACGAGTAGTAGACATAACTAGTTAACTGGTAAGAAATGCACTTAATTTCGGGTGCAAATACATTGTCATTGGAATTTGAACCTTTTACCGTGGACGGTTGAGTTGCTTTTTCACGGCACGGTGCTTCTTGCGCGCGGCGAGCGCGCAAAAGACCTGCCCTGCGACATGCCCCCCCCCCCCCCCCACCCGTGGCAATGCTAAAACTTGCGGACTTACGGCACGGTGCTTCTTGCGCGCGCGGCTAGTTGTGATGTGCGGCTTGATGCTGTTTGGAGATTTTCGTAATTATATTACGTAAATAACCTGTTGCTGCTAAAAGTTTGCGATCTGCGGTTCGATTAGTTTTAAAATTGTGTACCTAATTACCTACATATCGTTTGAAAAAACTTAACGTACATACTGACCTCGTTCTTTCAATTGAGATGAGGAGTTGTGGTCCCTAACAACTGAGTGGTCGCTAACCGGCACATGAAATTAGGTGGTCGCTAACCAGCGAAATGAACCCTATACATTGGTGTGTTATAAAAATAATCATATTTACGATTATTTACGAGGGTAAGCTATAATAAAAACCCCAAAAGCCCCTTTTAAGTCCGCATTCTGTGACAGATGGGCAACTACGGAACCCTACCCTGCGCGTGGCCCGACAAGCACTTGGCCGCTTTTTTATTTAGGTCAGTATGACTGTAATCTTAATCCTTGTCGGCTGATTATTTGATATAATAATATTGAGGATAATGATGATACCGTTTCTTATGTTTACAGATAATCTTGAAAATATTCAATGAATCTATAAAAAAAAATCCTACTGTAATTAGTAATACCATATGTAATTTTTTTGAATTTGCCGCGTTTTCTCAAGTCACGCTTTCGTTTGCCAGACTCTATCTGTGTTGAAAGTGCGTGCAGTCTGTCAAAAACATTCCAAAGAACTAAAATGCAAATCAACAAACAAATCTGCATGTAATAGTATAAGTACAGTACGTACCTAGGGCGGTGAATTCGTGAATGGCCCAGATCGCAGGTGTTTGTGGCCAGAACCGAAGGTGAGAGCCATAAATATGCGATCTGGGGCTTTACGAATTACCGCCTGTGGTGAGTACACAATTTTACGTCTTCATCTGGCCACAATGCGAGTTTTACCGTACGCGCAGCGTGCAGTAAAACTCGCATTATGGCCAGGTGTGACGTAATAGTACATTGTGATACAAGTGTGGTATGTTGATAATTACATCAGAGGCGGAATTATCATGCGAGCCGCAGCTGAGCGTGATAAGAGAGCCGAGGATGTAATTATCAAAGCTCACGCGTTTCATACGATGTTTTTCAACACATTTTGCGAGGAAAAAATCCTTTTCATAAGATGAAAATTTTATAGGCCTGCCAAGTTATTTTCTTTACTTATTGATGACAACAGGTTTTTACTCACATGTTGTATACATCGCCAAGAATTTCCAGTGGCGTCCATTCTTTTTATCACTTTTCTAGTCACCACGAGTCAACATTTTTGTTAATAATCAAACACGCATTAACAATGTTTACAATTATCTGTGAAATAACCTATAATGGCGCGCAACAGTTTTTTTTTCCTAAAGTTTGCGCAGTGCGCGCGTATTAGATGAAATCTCTAAACAGCCAATACAAAATAAAATAAATATTTCCGTTTTAAAATTTTATCTTTATTAACTCATGTAAAATGTTATAAAAAGTGAAGAGTTTTACTAAATTAAACATTTCTATAACATATCCAAAAAGAAATAGTCAATTAATTAACAAAAAGGAGTTATTTTATTTAGTCGAGTAAGAATCCAATTGGCGAGAATTCAAAAAAAAGCTGTACATTCTGTACAACCCGGTTAATTTAAGAATGCACCGTGCGCATGCATACATCTTGCTGCAAGGTGCCAACGTGACTTAATCGGGATATAAACATAACACACAAGTGTCGTAATGTTATTAAACACGCGTGTTTAATATCCAGGATTATGAGCCTAAAAGCGACACAATAAGAGGTGCGTTACGAGCAATTGTGTTGAAAAGTATTTTACGTCACACCTGGCCATAATGTGTAGCCAAATGAAGGCGTAAAATTGTGTACTCACCACGGGCAGAAAAAAAGAAAGCCATCTATCGCATATTTACAACCCTCGCCTGCGGCTCGGGTCACAAATACCTGAGATTTCGGGCTTTCTTTCTTTTACAGCCCTTGGTAAGTAATAGTACATTACGTACCTAGGGCGGTTAATTCGTGAATAGCCCAGATCGCAGTTGTTTACGAATTACCGCCCGTGGTAAGTACACAATTTTACGTCTTCATCTGGCCACAATGCGAGTTTAACCGTACGCGCAGCGTGCAGTAAAACTCGCATTATGGCCAGGTGTGACGTAAAGTACTATTACGTGTCAGTTTCTGTTATCACATATTGTAGTATGTATATATTTCGTAATGTCGCGCAACCAATTCTTTAATTTACGTTTTCTGGTATATCGACCGTGCCGAAGAGTGCTTCATCATGGTTTACCAAGGTGACGCCGCCGGCGATAGGTCCTATTGAAATTTGAAATAGAACCTTTATTAGAATGTTTCAGTCCGCTTTTGTCCGTTCGTATAATCGATTGACAACTGGCGATTTATACCTTGCACGATCACAACGGTTGAACAGAATAACGTGTTTTTGTTCAAGAACTGCTTTAATCGATGGAAATACTCCCAGAAAAACTAAGCTATTTTAGTTACGAAACCTATCATCCGTTCATCATCGTCAGCATCACCCTCCCAGCCTTATTCCCGGTTGTGCCCTAAAGGAACCCGGGGACCGGTTTAACACCTATCATGTTTATTAAAAATCCATACTAATATTATAAATGCGAAAGTGTGTCTGTCTCTGTCTGTCTGTCTGTCTGTCTGTCTGTCTGTCTGTCTGTCTGTCTGTCTGTTACCTCTTCACGCTTAAACCGCTGAACCGATTGAGATGAAATTTGGTTTGGAGATAGTTTGAATCCCGGGGAAGGACCTAGGATAGTTTTTATCCCGGAAATCATCCCCCGAGGGGGTGAAATGGGGGATGAAAGTTTGTATCGAGCTACGATATAAACGAGTTCCACGCGGACGGAGTAGCGGGCAGAAGCTAGTTAAAAAATATGGTGGTAATTTATTATTTTGCACATAACCAAGCTACCTGTCTGTTACCTTTTCACGCTTAAACCGCTGTACCAATTGAGATAAAACTTGGTATCAAGATAGTTTGAGATCCTGGCAGGGACATAGCATAGTTATTGTCCCGGAAATCGTCCCTTAATGCTTAAAGGGTGAAAAGAGGAGTAGAAGTGTCTATGGGAGTGCGATAATTGATGCTGCGCCTGGAAGTCTTATAACATACCTACTAGCTTCTGCCCGCGACTCCGTTCGCGTGGAACTCGTTTATATCGTAGCTCCATACAAACTTTCTACCCCACACTTCATCCCCTTGGGGGGTGATTTCCGAGATAAAAACTATCCTATGTCCTTCCCCAGGACACAAACTACCTCTATATCAAATTTCATCCAAATCGGTTCAGCGGTTTAAGCGTGAAGAGGTAACAGACAGACAGACAGACAGGCAGACAGACAGACACACTTTCGCATTTATAATATTAGTAAGTATGTATTATTATTTGCTATTCGATTTTGTACGAGCGAAGTATTAAGGCGATTTAGGAGTATATATTTTTATAATAAATATATATTACTAGCTTCTGCCCGCGACTCCGTCCGCGTGGAACTCGTTTATATCGTAGCTCGATACAAACTTTCATCCCATATTTCACCCCCTCAGGGGATGATTTCCGAAATAAAAACTATCCTTTGTCCTTCCCCGGGATTCAAACTATCTCCATACCAAATTTCATCTCAATCGGTTCAGCGGTTTAAGCGTGAAGAGGTAACAGACAGACAGACACACTTTCGCATTTATAATATGAGTATAGATTCATTAATTACATCATAGAGCAGCGTATCACTGTATAGAGCAGGATATATCCTGCTCTATACTGCGGTATACCTTTACATAATTATATATATAAATCATTTATAAACTGTCCACAACACGTTTCCGTCTGTTGGTATTTTGGAAGATGAGCTCCTAACTTCGCACACGCAGGTAGCTATTATTGCGTTTAATGCGGTTTGCTTTAAATATTCCGGTTTGATGTCACAGCGTCGGAAAATAACCTGAAATAGCCCGTATTTAGGCGCAATCCGAGATATTTTTGTCTCTTAGCGCGGGCTAGGCCATCGCCTCGCACAGGTACTCGGATCGGTGACAACCCAAGTGCTCCCAAAATAGAGGGAAAACAAGAGAAAATGGGCAAAATAGAAAGCAGGCAGATAGAAGTTGCGATATATTGCTGCATACAAGTAAGTATATTTTGGTTGAATACGGATAATAACAGCCAAGGGAAAACAAAGTAGTTTTCCCTAGTTCGATTTCCTGTATATGTTGAAATGTTTCTGAGTATTTAGAATTTATATTCAGAATTAACTATATTCATGGGGGTCGAATAATATAATCCTTTTTCCTCCAGGTCCAGGTCCCAATGTCGGGAATCTGACCAGTTTTTGACGTTGGTTAAAAATAAAACTTAGAAGTATTACCTACTCAATTTCTCGTCGTCATATTGTAAACAAAATAATTATGTTGATTGATACGTCGTCGTTAAATAAGATACGACGCTGCTTTGCCAAAACGGATTAGTAGCTTGTTTTCAATTTGCTAAATAAACACGACTTTTATTTCGGGTTCTTCGAACTGTTCGACGCAAAAATAGTTTGTTGTTCCATTTATTTTAAAAATAGCATTATTTTAATTTAGTATTCGTATTTGAGATGATTGATTTGTTGATATTTTGATTTTTATCAGTGGATACCTAACGATTTGTCAATTGTTTTATTTTATTTTTAACACTACCCTTAACCAACAACAAACGGAGAAAGCGCTCATTTTCACTAGTCGTCACAGCCCGATTCGCGCATATATTCTGTGATATAAACAAGGACAGCGCGTGTTGGGCTGTGATCAATGACACAATGATTTAATATTATTACGTATAGACTGGCCATCTAGTACATTTTACTTGTAGTCTTTCATCAGGCCGCCGTCTTGGAGTTCAGCCCCCCCTATTCTGTAACTTGTTTTAAGCTCACCTCAACGCTCACCCACAAATATATCTTAACACCGCGATGCGTAGTAACCAACCAAGAATAGGGGGGCTGTACTATTTAGCGACCGCCTGCCCGCCCCCGAAGGTAAAAACGGGACCCTATTACTAAGACTCCGCTGTCCGTCCGTTTGTCCGTCTGCCACCAGGCTGTAACTTATGAACCGTGATAGTTAGACAGTTGAATTTTTCACAGATGATGTATTTCTGTTGCCGCTATAACAACAAATACTATAAAACAGAATAAAATAAATATTTAAGGGGGCTCTCATACAACAAACGTGTTTTTTTTGGCCTTTTTATAGATAATGCTACGGAACCCTTCGTGGGCGAGCCCGACTCGCACTTGGCCGGTTTTATTTATAAGAATCACGAGGGACAATTTCGTTTATGTATGTATTGAAATATAGGTAATAAATTCCAAGATCTACATCTAAAACGTAAAGGATTCCTAACAGGGAACCCGCGGCTGGAAATATAAACAAACCCGAGCTTAGACATTTACTCCCCGGATGCCGTTTCCTGCCAAATTATTTGGTAAACTGGGAATCAGACGGCGAGTACATTTTCAGATAACATTTAAGCCAAATATTATTAAGAAAATAGTTGCTCAGAATACGTACGTTATTTACCTTTCTCGGGAAATTCCTTTAGCTAGAATAATAACACCTTGTTTATTATGCTGATTTTATGACTTTCGCACGAGAAGTGTTTGTTATAGATAAGCAAAGATAGCAAAGGATAACGCTCTTCATTCATTTGCTTTTGCGTTTTAGCGTGATTATGTACGGTTGTATTAATTGCTTTATCATTGTTACTAAAGACACGACTAATTGCTCTAACATAACGATTAATCTACTTTTTGTAGTAGGTACTTTTTATTCAGTAGGTATCATTAGGACGTCCACGTTGGAGTAGGAATGGCTTCACTCGATGCTACTTTAAACGTTTTTAGACGTACTTAGCTCAACGTACGTTTAAGGAAATGCTTACAATATATACTACCACTCACTAACTGCAAAATAATTAATCTGCGAATCAATGATTTGCTTTGCAGTTCTATCGACCGTATTAAAATACCTACACAACAGTTTTATGCGCCTGTTAGAAGAACTTTCTTATAGAACATGTCTTTATCAGTTTTTCCAAGCATATCTAACAGTTTCACAAAATATAGTCCCTTTTTACAAGCTTTTATTTACTTTCACCTGTCCCGTTGTCTGTCTGTCTGTCTGTAATCAAATCTTGCAAGTTAAATTTGATCCACTTCCCGGTTTTCGATTGTTGAAATTTTGCACGAATATGCAAATCGCGTGACAATGCAATATTATGATGACATGGAGCTGATCTGATGATGGAGCTGGAAGGTGGCCATAGGAACTCCGTAATAAAATCACATAACCCTATCGAGTTTGGGCTCGTTAGAATCGTCTCAATGAGTAATTGATGACCGTATGCAGAAAAGTACAGTCGGCAATAAATGCTTGTACCAAAAATGAAATTTTTGACAGAAACTTATTAATTTTGTTCGTGTACCTTAAGCAGATGATTCTGGTCCTTTAAGTGTGACGTCGTTAATTTAATTGCATGTAGGTACGTATCAGTTAACTACGAAGTCCATTGACCTAATTGAGTTTAGGCAATTTACGATACGATACACAAATCAAATTTAAATGGATCTACTTCATCCTAATGGGGTTTATGGTGACCATGAGTGCGAGTAGGTGCGGTGCGTCTAGCGCAACCCACTGCGCCCAGGATGCGGGCTTCTGGCAGCTTAATAAAAAACCTAATTAAACGAAATCTGGCTACAAACTGGCATATTCCTTTCACCTCTACAGCAAACTCGATCCTTACCTGTAACAAAAAGTCATTACGTTAAAATTTCGAAATCAAACATAGCAATATATGTTTTGTAACAGTTTTAATGAGACAATAAAACTATTGTGCCAATGCGATACGGGTTCTTGTTCAGTACAATGGCGGTGGGTGGGTAATTTGTAGAAAAGGCTGGCTAGGGATTGTTCAGAGCGGCGTCGGCGCAGTGCAGCGGCCGTGTCGGCGCGTGAGCAAACATCGCGTACAACGCAAACGAAAACAAAAGAGCAAGTTGTTGTCTAACTAGCTAATAACATTTTAAACTCAATTTGTCTACAATCAGACTGCGATTGCGACCTGCTTGATTTTAGAGTGTGATGCATTTTAGTTTTGAAGGTGCAACATGTCAATGCTATCTGGCGCACATCCAAAAACTTTTCAAACACAGTTTGAATTGAACAAAACAAAGTTAACATAAATAATCAAGTCTAAAAGTAGTATGATTCGTATACCTAATGAAATTAAAATATATGGACGATTAATTCAAATTATGGTGTTAAAAACTGGCTTTTAACGTTGTTATAATCGTGCAACCAATTTAACCTGTAGTTTATCTCCGAAATACCTACCATACCTATACAGGGTGTAACAGAAATGTGGTATGAACCGATCAAGGGCTTAACAGGTAAATTTTTTTTTCTGTTTTTTCTTATCAGAACACGATACCTGTTAAGCCCTTGATCGGTTCATACCACATTTCTGTTACACCTTGTAGAAAAATATCATTATTTATTTTAGAGTAGGTATGCCAAAGTTATATGACTATTAGATAAACCTAATTAATCAGTTGGTATTTAACCGGCAAACCTAAACTAGAGATAAGTACGTTCCTTAAGAGGGCGAAGTAAGCTCGGCCGAATTTTACCTTCCCGTACAAATGGAGTTTCGTTCTCATTTTAAAACTACGTGTTGCGGGCGTAGCACGGTTGCCATTTTATCACTTATCGTTGTGGATAAGGCATCCTTCACTCTCGCACTCGCATACTTGTCAGAGCGTGATGGGCGTCTTTACCACGACGATAAGTGATAAAATGGCAACCGTGCTACGCCCATTGGATTGTGACGAAACTTTGCATATAAAATGACATGAGGTATATATGTCTGTAATTAGTTTATATGGTTCCAGTTTATAAAACAAACAAAATAAAGCAAAACTTAAATTCGCTGTATTTTTTTAACTATGGTATCTGAAGCTACATAAACAAATTACAGACCTGGATATATCTCATGTCATTGTACATGCAAAGTTTCGTTACAATCCAACACGTAGTTTTAAAATGAGAGCGTAACTACGTTTGTATGGAGAATCGAGCTTACGCGGACTCTTAACTAATCGCTGATATCCGTCGGGGGGACAATGAGCTCAAGCTACACGCAATGGCTACCGGGCGTAGCACGGTTGCCATTTTATCACTTATCGTTGTGGATAAGGCATCCGTCACTCTCGCACTCGCATACTTGTCAGAGCGTGATGGGCGTCTTTACCACAACGATAAGTGATAAAATGGCAACCGTGCTACGCCCTCAGCACTAGCGCTATATTTAGGCGAGAGGTGTATCAAAATAAGTTGCTAAACTCGCTCGGAGTCGCCGACCTTTCGACGCGGAAGCGACGTGTCCGATCTTAACCTTCAGATCGAGTGTTGTGGCCGGAGGCTTGCCGCCTAACGAAGCCGGCAATTCGGTGACCCAGGGCCACGCACGTACTGGTAGAGCTTAGGATAAGATGACGAATCAACCAATGTTATGTCATTTCGTGCGGCCTATGTGTTAATAAGTAAAATCAAAGATTACTTCTCAATAATCTTTGGTAAAATATAGTGGATACATCTCAGACACTCTTCAATACAAAGTTGTTTAAAAACTAATTAACAGTGCTAACAGCTAGATAACATTTGTCATAGGTATGTACAGTCAGCATCAAAAGTAGCTACGCAAACGAAGACGTCAAGTCTTCATTAAAAGGGAATAAGTGCTTTTGACGTCTTCGATTGCGTAGTTACTTCTGATGCTGACTGTACATACCTAAACTTAACCTAAAGATTGAAAATGTCTTTCCTTATATGACTAAAGCTGATTTCGTAATTTCATCAGACCCATTTCCGCCAAGAGGAGAGTACAAGGCAGTGTCCTCTCACCTACTAGCGTGTAAGATACACAAGAGGTTAATTAAATAGTGAATGCAAATGCACCTCCATAAAATAGACCCACCACTGCAGTGTCTATACCAGAAGCTCTAGTATAAGTTTTACCGAAACAAAACTTTACGATCGCGTTTGCGTTTTACCCTCAATTTATATGGGATTTGACAGCTAAACGCAAACGCGGTCGTGACGTTTTGTGTCGGTAAAACTTATACTAGAGCCTCAGTGCAGTACTCTTTATTATACTGTGCCAGTGCCGTACGCATAAAAGCGGCTACTGCTAACATGAAGTGCAAATCGATATTTACTCGTACGCAATATGTGTATAAATATAAGGGGTGAAAATAGGACTATTGCATTGGCCGCGCCTGGTGCGGTTAATATTCGTCCTGCCATGGACTGGTGGCGTGGAATACCAATGATAGCATTATACGTAATGGATCCAGCCTGGCTACAAGTCTGTTATAAGCAGGTCCCACTTTCACTTAATTTGTATTGGTTGGTACGAGTATGTTTACCAAACTGTTTGTGAAAACTGATAAACAGTAATGTTGAAGAAGCTGAAGTCAGTTGCTGGGGATGACATCTATGTAGGTATATTAATAAATATACACTGAATTTTAATACAAAGATTAAAATTCAGTGTTTATTTAGATACAGAAGAATTATATATGAAAATACAAGTATACGGTACCTCTCTGATTATACTATAATAGATATGTATTCCACTATAGAAAAAGCTTGATATATAGGTATACTAGCTTCCGCCCGCGAGTTCATCTGCGTGTACCCGGGATAAAAACCATCCTATATTTTAATCCAGGCTTATATAACCTATCTTCGTGTAAAATTTCATCCAATTCAGTTGCGTCATTTAAGCGTGATTAAGTAATACATACATAGTAGGATTTACGTAGGTGGTACTGCTTGAATACTCTAAATAAACGAGTGCGGCCAATGACAGACTGCAGCTAAAAAAACTGTAGCAGTTTTTGCTACTCGGAATCAGTTTAAATTAAGCAGAATTAACCTTGATGCAATCGCGAACCAGAAAAACCAGGAGTTATTTTAGATACAGGAGCATTTTAGTCTACTCGGGAAGTCTTAATCATCTTAAATTTGAAACCCAAACGATCTTTTAGTTCTGTCATTCCTAAATGATATCCGCGTATACTTGGATTGCTTGAAGTTGGTGCAAAGTTGTTCGTTGTGCACTCCATTCAAATATGGCATTACAGCCAGGTGATATTTAAACAAGTGACACTTTATAATATGTATTTTGTGTGTTTACAATAAGATGTAGGTATAGGTAACTCGTATAAGTTTGTACAGGCTATATCAATATAAAAATACAAATTAAAACCACCCAGACATAACTACAATTTAGAAAAGTTGAAAAACCCCCGACATTTTCATTTCAAAGTCTAATATCTCAAAAACGGCTAAACAGATTTTCATGAAACATGGCTAGGAACACTCGGGCTCACAACAGCTTTCGAATAAAAAAAAACCGCATTCAAATCAGTCCATCCGTTTGGGAGTTACGATACGACATACAGATACACAGACACACAGACACGTTAAACTTATAACACCCCTCTCTGCGTCGGGGGTGAAAAAAGACAAAACGACACACAGCGCCATAAAAGTATGAAAAAAGAAATGCTTGCCGTATTATTTTGTATGTTTCCTACGGATAAAACAAAATACCGGTAGAAAGGAGTTTATCCCTAGAGACTCTTCCAGCTAACAGATGAGAAAATGAAACAGGATCTAATGACCAAAAATATACTATTGGGTGATTCTACGAGCGTTCCAACCGCCGTCCTCTGATCGCATTATTGTCAGTGTACCGGCAAACTAGCATAGCATGTTATTTTTAACAAGCCCAGGACTGCTACAAATTTACTAGGAAAGGGGATCCAAATCTGCAAGAACTTTGACAATAATCGAGAAGGGTACTGACGGAGGCTGGAAACCTCGTAGAATCATCCTTGTATGAGGACCAATTGGGCACAAAATAAACAATTTTGTTAATATAGTGTTTGAATGTCGTCATAATAGTTGATCATATTTCCTTTTGCTATTTTTGATACTTGATCCGAAGGAAACACCATTATATTATAGACCGCATAGGCGCATATCTGCTACCTACCTGCCCCCCTATTCTGTGACTTGTTTTAAGCTCACCTCAACGCTCACCCACAAATATATCTTGACACCGCGATGCGTAGTAACCAAGCGTAGGTAGAGGTCTAGTTTCGTGACGGGTGAACGGCGGGGTGAGCCGCATTAACGCTTAGCGAATAACAGCCCTGCGCGTGCGGCGCAATGGTCGACATCACGATCGCGTACGCTCGTAAACATTCATGTCTAATAGGGATTTCTTTATGAATGAAACACAAGATTTTCCCTGATGCTAAGTTCCCTACAATAATTACCTATAACTAGCTATGTATTAAATGACAAAGACTCTGAGGTGAGTTCGACTCATGTTATATGTATGTTCCAATGACAAAGTTAACATTATGTTGTATGTGAACTCTACGATTTATTATTTGTCGTATCAAGAGATTAGAGAGAGAGAGAGAGAGAGAGACATTAGTAGAGAAGTGCACAGAATCGCGATTGCCTACTCCAGTGTATTTCAAACTGTGGGCCGCGACCCCCAGGGGGGCCGCGAAGCCTTCTAAAGGGGGTCGCGGCTGCTCATATTTTTAAAGTTAAAGTGCTGAAGTATTTTGTACAGCGTAGGGTGGAAGGTTGCGAAATATTTTTTTCTGTACAAATGGGGCCGCGGCATGAAAAAGATTGAAAAACACTGGCCTACTCTATTGACAAGAGCTAGGCTCTGAAATATATGATGATGGTGTACTTCTAAAGCCATTATTAAACTTCGTATCTAGATAGATACCTCATCATAAATCTGCTTTCCTTGATAACACTGGAGTTCATCATACAACTAACTGTGAGACAAGGAGTGCAACGATACAAATAATAGGTAGACGACATTTTGGCTACACTATTTTCCCCTCTTTGTATTTTTTAACCTTGATCTTCTATGCTGTTACACTAACTACATCACTAAACACTGTTTACTGGAAAGTAGGAACTTTTGTAGGTATGTACGTGTTTATTTACGACAAATTGAAGTTCTTAACGACGCCGATTCATGCGCGTTCCAAGAGAAAGTGTAAATGACTTCAAACTCAATTGTCATTGCTATTGAAGGCTTCAATAAGAAATTCAATGGTAAATACAATACAATGGTGCATTTCCTATTTTTCGGAGCGGGTTGCGTGAAGCGCATTCCCGGTTGGCAACACGTCCGCCCGCCGCACTCAAGGCGAACTTTCCATAGACAATGTCGACACTCGATACGATTAAATCTGATGCTCTTTTATCAAATAATTACTAGAAGTGCACTATGCTCATTATGTGCTGCATTATACAAAAAACATTTCGTTAACAGGTTGTTAAATGCCTACTGTAATCGATATCTTAAAGTGGTTCTTCGCTTACGTAAGTAAAGTTGCACAATCCCCAACCCTAAGAGTAGGTAACGATTCATTTGTTCACATTACGACAAGGAAAGTCTTGCTGAATACTAAATTAACTGCCACGTTCTAGTTTACCTATGTGAAGTGATGAGTTATGGTAATGGATATGTGACATATTTCAACTTGCATATGGCTTTGTCAATCAAGTGCAACCCTCAATCAACCACGTCGAGGTTTTCTTCATAATTTAAAAGT
Source organism: Epinotia bilunana (assembly GCA_947049275.1). NCBI lineage: Eukaryota > Metazoa > Arthropoda > Insecta > Lepidoptera > Tortricidae > Epinotia > Epinotia bilunana. Next base: position 14,065,033 of record OX346264.1, read on the forward strand.
AATAATGGGTGAATTTACCTTCATACTGAGTACAAAGAACAATCATCAAAATCACTTAATTGAATTGTAGGTATTGTCTTTATTTTCTGATGGCACACAGTTTATCGTGCAATAAGTATTATTAAGAAATCCTTAGTACTCATAGCCTAAGCCTCTTATTTTAACCGACTTAAAAAAGGAGGTTCTCAATTCGGTTGTATTTTTAATCGTTTTTTTTAACGTTTGTTATCTCAAAACTCCGTCATTTATGAGACGATTCGTAGATTTTTTTTATATGCTTCCAGGTTGTTCCAATTTTTTTCAAAAATTCATTTGGATGATGGGATCCGTGAGGAATTGAGGGAACTCCTCAATTAAATATTAGGCACGCGTGTAGTGATTTCGGTTTTTTCTATTATAACTCGTGTATAACCCGGAAATCATCAATTTGGTGGAGTGGAATTGATGATGAAGACCACCAGATGACTTATGGAATTCCTCAATTGTGTACTACAAAAGCACGTCGCAGATATACCTAGTTCCGTAGGAAATACAACGGATGAAGTGCCAAAGGTGATCCTTGTGGAATGGACGGAAGTCTTCAAATATTATCGGCCCACATACAGCGATTCGATTTTTAGGGTTCCGTAGTCAACAAGGAACCCTTATAGTTTCGCCATGTCCGTCTGTCCGTCCTTCCGTCCTTCCGTATTCGGCTTAGCTCAGTAACCATTACTACTAGAAAACTGTGATTCGGCATGGGTATATAAATCAATCACGCTGACAAAACAGTACAATAAAATCTTGTTTTTTTTTTATGGTGCCTCCCTAAAGCGGGGATGTATTTTTTTTCTCGTTAAACCCATGGTGTGGGGTATCGTTGTATAGCTCGTTAAAAAAATTATGGGTTTGCGAGATATTGGGCTTTAAGGTGCTAATTTTTGTTCGAGTCATGTGTCTCCCCCTGCCGGCTAAATATGTGAATAAATTCGTGGTAGTAGTACATATAATGATTTAAAAAGGAAAACTATCACGGACAAGTAGGCATAAGTAGTTACCGAGTAATAGTCGACCAACTTAATGCGTACTTGGAAATGGAAAGGCCAATTTTCGTACAAATTCGGCCGATGCAACCGCACCGCACGTCGATGTAACTAAGACAGACGGGCAACTACGGAAGACACTGCGCGTGGCCCGACACGCACTTAGCCGGTTTTTTCTCTAATAATAATAATAATAATAATGACCGGGTGGATGGTTGGACAGGCCCCCTGCCTCTGGCTTGCCTTTACTGGCCGTTCAGAGTGGAGTCGCAAGAGCTGTTGCTCGAGGGTTGATGTGGACACCTAAGTGGCGAGTTGGCTATATGTTTAAAGTCCAGTGCCACCTCTCTTCCCCCCAGCTTTCTGACCGGTGTTGCCCTTAGGCCATTTTTTAATGTCGCTATTAATAGGGGCCCATCTAGCAGTTGGCGAGTCACCGTCTGCCAGAGATAAAAAATGAGACAGTTTTATTAGGCAGGCGTCCGATGTTTCACCCAATAGCCCAGCCACTAGTCCATCATTTTCACCCAATAACCAGTTTCATTTAGATTCCATCAACCATCAATAGGCCCTACGTATACTCCTCAGCGGGTGCTGTCTCTGTGTGCGTCCCATGACACGGGCAGGGACAGCATCCGCTCGGTGTACTCCTTGCTTTTTATTAAATTGTCAAAAGGGCCTCTACGTGTTGGCTCAGTTGGTACTTTGTAGGCTCCACGCACGCCTCCCAAAGGTCCGGGACGTCATTGTCCCGTGAGCGGGAAACACATAATAATCAACGCATTTGCTTTCGGAAATCAGTTCAGTCATGTGGTAAATTGGAAAAGAAATGTGGAAATGTTCACGTGGCTTTGGCGGAGTACTAAATTGAAGTCGGTTAAAACTTTGTTTTTAAAGTAAATAATTTATTACTTTCATAAATGTGGAGTCTTATCGATAAGTATTACGTTTTTGACGTACGTAAGAAAAATTGCTGACGTTTGTTCCCGCGTATAAATTAATGCTATTGCACGAAGGACCGCGTCTCCTGCCTCGATCGTGCTTTATCGTAGTGCCGCGTACAATATACACACATACAGTTGCACAAACAGTCAACAGTTATAATGTCGCTAGTTGTTTCTCGAGGCAACATGTGAACCATATGTCATTCGATACTCTAGCAAGGATACAGGAAAACTTATTGACTTGAACATAAATAAATAAATAAATATAAGGGGACAATCTTACACAAATCGCACTAGCCCCATAGTAAGCTCAATAAGGCTTGTGTATAAGACAAAGATACCGTTATTTCCGACTATTATGATCATAACCACGTGTAGCACGTAGGTGGTATTTACGTAATACCTCCGTAATCCACAACACAATGGACGTAGCACTAAATTAATCGAAATGTTCAAATTCAAATTTTTTTTTAATGTAAGCCGGTAATTTGGCAATAAAAACGAAATCCCATCAGATGACATATATTAGTAGTAGTTGCACAATTCTGCGATGTCCAGCATCATCTGAGCTCAGATAACGATTAAGGTATTATTTGCACATTGTAAAAAAGTGGTCTTGTGAGTCAGAAACGGTTCACGACGGTTTCCGTGATTCATTCCGCACGTTGGATACAAAGAATTATGATGCTGTATGAATGACAGTTTCTCTTTTTACCTAAATCCTGATGCGAAGCAAATTATTCATACGTTTTCACTTTTCGTAATCATCCTTGCTGAATTTTACTTCTTCTGAAAGATTTCTGCTAATAATAATATAACGTTTGTATATGATTATTGATTAGGGTTACAGGTTCGACATTTATAATAGGTAAGTAAGGGCATCTTTTATGGATGTTTTTTCTTTTCTCAAGGTCAATATGATCATAGAAGACTTTAACCTGTGTCAATTGACACACATATGTGAAGTACAGAAAAGGAAAATTTCATTGATGATTGATTAACTTTCGCGCTAATTGGATTCAATAATTGATAAATGTTTGGTTGACACGTTATATATTTTATAGTTACCCTAAGATAGGGTGGTCTCAAAGTAATGATGGTCTTTTGATCCTTGATTGATAAATTGTGGATCACCAATATTCATTTATTGTAATTTTAAATTAAAGAATTTGGGAATGGAATGTCCTACAAGGTCGAATAACAAAAGAATGGTTGGCTGGATACTGGAGACCTGTTCAAGTTTAGAGAGTAAAAGTGTTAGTGAGATCAACCGCCCCGATTTTTAGAAAACGGTATAGATTGACACCTTGGCAGCATATCATTATAGTGAGTAATGTACACCCACCGTTTACCTCTCAGAGGTTCACCCCTACGAAATAATACATAGTTTACATAGGTACGTAGGTACAAAGAAGTATAACGTTTAAAATTAAAATATACTTAAATAATGTAGCATAAATTAACATCTAAGTCCGAAGTTGGACGACCGTTTCACCCTAGCCTAAGTTGACCCTGCCTACGATGCTGAGGGTGCTGGGTTCGAATACCGATCAGGCCTAATATTTGTGTGATGACCAGCATGAATATTTGTTTCCGAGTCTTAGATGTTTCCTGTGTATTTAAGTATTTATTAAATATGTCGTCGTGTAGCACCAGCCTCATAAAGCTTAATTTGAGGATGGGACTAGTTCGAATTGTGTAAGATTGTCCCCGAATATTAATTTATTTTATTAATTAGAGATGGTGGATGGATATTTTATTTGACAGAGGTGCAATGTCACGGTGTGTGTAAAATAAAAGTACCAATAAAGCACTGCACTTAGTGCCGCCAACATCAGGTCGTAACTTCATACGAACTCTGTAGGGACTTGCGGCCTTTTGGCTGGACCGGTAGTTTAGTGTTCTCGGTGTAGCGTTACTTGTACCGCGTTAGTTATAATTTTTAAACAAGTGAGCGCATCACCACCCAGCTTCGAAGTAGTTTGGCGATACTTTAATTTAAGGTACTTTGTATTTTTTTTTGTTAGCAATTTAAAAAGAATCCTACTCCTACTAATATTATAAATGCGAAAGTTTAGATGTTTGGATGTTTGTTACTCAATCACGCTTAAACGGCTTAACCGATTTGAATGAAATTTTGCATGAAGACAGTTTATAGCCTGGATTAAAATATAGGATAGTTTTTATCCCGGGTCAACGCGGACGAAGTCGCGGGCGGAAGCTAGTAATAATATATAAACGAAAACTTTTTATCTTGGCAAGTAAATAAAGTAACCCACTGCTACTATGTTAAACAATTGTAGCAAATTTCATTATATGTTATTATAACATATAATATGCGTGATTACCTGAAGGCGGATTGCTGGATATCCTGGAAATTTTGAAGCCGGCACTCAACACACGCACAAAACGTATTATTTCCTCGAATTGTAAAGTATGAAAAGTATTGACGTCAAAGCACTTAAAGTTACTGTCTGTTATCAGTTATCAATATTAATTGTTGTGACAAGGCGTAGCTCGTAGTGCGCTGCGTCCGCTCGAGGTGGCGGATGGGATACGTATGGTCGCCGAGTGCCAGCCGTCAGTCGTCAACTCACCGTCAACTACAGTCAACTACATGTGTTACGCGGCGACGCGTGACGTCACCACCGCCCAGACGGGGTATTCCGCTCCCGTCTATTGAACTTTAAGCACCGCTTTCCCACATCCTACTTATTACACATAATTAATTCAATAGCCTAGATAACTTGGGGCCGCTTGTCTAGATTGTCTATTTTTAATGTCATTACAAACTAAATGGAAAATAATACGCGAAAAAAGTTTTTCTTGTGCGTCGAATTCTATTTCAGTTGCACAATGATTTCAAGTGATTAGGGGATTAACGTCATAATATATGTCAGGTAACATATACAATTGTTAGCATTACAATAACATCATAATATAGATAATGATTTCCCCGTACTATCAACATCATTCGCATAATTACTTATTAAATCAAAATATTTCCTTCCTTGTTTCGGGAGAAATCTAGCATATATGGGGAACCACATCATGTGTTCTAAGTTCTAAATTACGTATCTTTTAACATAATCACTGTCAAGAATCTGGGCGCCTACGCCGAAGGCGCTTTCCGCTACTTAGGGGGAAAACCACGGGATCGGCTACGAGCTTAGCGCGGCGATTCTTGACAGTGAATGTGTTAAAATACGCAAGAAGCTAATAGGTACCATCTATCCAACAGAATATCTTTGTACGTCAGTGTTTTAGGTTAAAACAATTCTTGTTCCTCGTTATTTTCGGCCTATCACGTAGGAATTGGTAATGGTGTTCTGGGACGAGTGGGTGGAAAATGGGTCACACTGAAAAGGTTGACCTTTTTCGGCGTCACTGGGTGAATTTGTTATGGGTAGTTGACGTAGATAAGCATAGATATAGTCGATGTGACGCAAGGGAATCCCTCATTTCCTTGAAGACGTTAAATCGTGATTTTTTAATAGTTATTATCAATAATTGAAACAATCGCGAGGACCTCGTGAAGGCCGAAATGGCTTATTTAGAGATATTTATAGCAAGGGCCATCATCGAGTAATCGTCCGAAGTGGCACTGTCGCGATATTTGTTTCCGTTACAAACTAAAATCTAGAGAAACTTGATAGATGTCTGGTTCTACTCGTACTGTCAGATACAGAAGGCGGTATGGTGAGCACCGGACGCGCGGGGGGTCTCACTTCTGGAAGCTGGAAGTTTGAACCCAACCCAGTTGTATCTTTTTATAATACCATGTCAGGGACAGACAAGCGTACAACCTGCCTGGTGGTAAGCAGTAACCGTAGCCTTTGGACACCTGCAAGTCCAAGGAACTTGCATGCGCGTTGCCGACCTGTGATCTAATTTGTTTTTTTTTTATAGTCGGTATACTCAGGTACCTCTTATTCGTAAAATTGTAATCTACAAATTATATAAATATCAATAATACATTTAATATAATCATTTCTTTCTGTCATCTAGACCTATACTTACGACACGTTGCGGCCGTGTTGGCGCATTTGCGGAAAACTGTGAAATTGAAATGAAACCACCACGTTCATAGGTAAATAGGTACGGTTCAAAACTAAAATCAATTAAAATTCCCGATTTATATTAGCGTGGGTATTGTTTGCTACTGAGAATAAGTATATAAATAAATGGCTATACATATTACTTGGAGTCAATAAGTTTATAATTTTAATTCAGTATAATAAATATATTTTCAATTTAGTCAGACTGAGATAGTTCACAAGTCATTCTTATACGGTCACTTTCAGCCACCCTTGTCATACCTATTATGTGCTTAAGTTTTTAAATAAAAACATCAATGCGTGTTTATATTAAAGGTCACAGATTGCACAAGCTCGGTATTAATAATGAAAATCACAAGGATGGATGACGCGCGTATTGTATCAATTCATCGCATCTCGACGTAGACTAATAATTGGCCGGTGGAATTCTCCGCACCGCTAGAAACTTCAATAAAAAACGAATTTACTTGTTGCTCTTTCTTATCAGTCAGCGGTTGAATGATGTTATAGTTCACATTGCGCAACGGCAGGGTATCGCTGTTTTAATATTTGTAGGCTACAAGTTCACCATTAATCTCGATCTCTGGGTTCTTTCCCCCCGATTGGATTCACACAAAGTACTCGTATGTAAGTACGCGCATACGCTCAGTAGTACCTACCACATACGATAACTGGAAAAAAAATTGGTTGCTTAAAATGATCGGGCCGGAAATCGCACCCTCGTGCTTGATGACAGCGCGTCGATCTAGTAAATCTGACCTTTGCCCGCGTAACATTTTTACACGTTGTAGTGTTATTTTATATCCATACACGTTATGCCGATAAGGCGATAATTCGGATTATGTACGGTTAAATCAGTCTTATTACAGCAGCTCCAATGAAATTATCGCCTCGGCTTCCGTGAGGCTGGAAATAGACGCTAAATTTGTAAATGCCGTTGTGCTAATGTACGAGCCACACCTGATTGCGTTGCATCTATTTGTGCCGGCGCTAGTTCTGTGATATTGTCATTTAGGAAAGTGCACATAAAATTAAAAACAAATAATATTTTAAACCTATTATAATTATTATCGTTACATATATTATGTACCAAAGTAAGTTCAAATATCGGGAGACCGTCGGGCGACTGAAGCGGTCCCCCGACGCGACGACGCTTGGAAAATAAAAATATTTAAACTTACATAACATATGTGACGTTAATATCCATACTAATATTATAAATGCGAAAGTGTGTCTGTCTGTCTGTCTGCCTGTCTGTCTGTCTCCTCCCCCCCCCATCCCCTGAGGGGGTGAAATGGGGGATGAAAGTTTGTATCGAGCTACGACATAAACGAGCTCCATGCGGACGGAATCGCGGGCAGAAGCTAGTTTATAATAGGTTTAAAATAGTATTTGTTAGTTTTTAGTTTATTTTTTGTGTCGGGAGGTTTTAAATTTTAAAAATTTATTTTATTTTGTCCTTTTTAAAGTGATGATCTTCAAACGGCTGATCAGGTCATGGTTACCTTACCATATACTTTAAATATCATTGAAGTAACACGTTACCAAATTTCGAATCGATCGGACATAAGGAAGTTAGTCAGATCCCCTCATCAACTAGAAAAGAGCTGATGATCTTCAAACGGCTGAATAGATTTTTATGAAACATAGCTAAGAACACTCGGGATACAATTATCTATGACACAAAAAAACTAAACGAAAATCGGTTCATCCGTTTGGGAGCTACGATACAGAGACAGACACGTTAAACGTATAAGTTATACTTATACGAGTAACACCCCCTCTTTTTGCGTCGGGGGTTAAAAATAGAAGACAATTGCATGCATACGGCACATAGAAATCATGCTCCAAACCAGAGAATGTTACCGCGTGTTGTGACAGGTAGGTAGGTGGTAGGTACAATCCAAAATAGTGTGCAAAAAACTTTCTTAAAATTCGCTTCCATTTTCCAGTTTTGAAAGGAACACTATTGAAATAGTTTCTTTAAATCGAGAAACAGTTATATCCATGACCTAGAATTATTTTAGTCGTCGGACGAATTTACGAGGGCTACGACAGTTGTTCTAAAAACATTGTTTTTTATTTTGTGAAATAGACGATCTCGATGTCAAATAAATCATTTCACGCGTGTTTATATGAATAGATATTACAATGCGCCAGACAGCATGCACAATCGGTCAATTCCGGGTATTGATCAGGGCTATTGGTTTGTTCAGTATACAGTTATTGACCAATTCATGCCTAATCATCAGCTGGTCGAATTTAAAGTTTAGAGCCCTCGAAATTTAAGTAGTGTTGAAACGGGACTGTAAGGTCAAAAACACTGAAATGACAGAATCAACTGAGTCATGAATTTGGTTGAGCGTGCATTGCTCGGACTAACAGTGGAAAACGCTAGACCGATGAGAATTTGTATCATTTCAATTAAAAACTTAAGTATTTCGTACTTTTTTATTCAGACATAACCGATTACAATATGTGATGTTCTAAAATCAATTGTAAAGATAAAATAAGTTATAATATTGGCAACTATATTTATGCAATTTACTTAAGAGTCCGCAGTAAGCTCGATTCTCCATACAAACGTAGTTACGCTCTCATTTTAAAACTACGTGTTGGAGTGTAACGAAACTTCGCATGTACAATGACATGAGGTATATCTATGTCTGTAATTCATTTATGTAGCTTCAGATACCATAGTAAAAAAATACAGCGAATTTAAGTTTTTCATACATAACTTTGCTGTATTTCGTTTGTTTTATAAACTGGAACCATATAAACTAATTACAGACATAGATATACATCATGTCATTGTTTATGCAAGTTTCGTCACAACCCAAAACATAGTTTCAAAATGAGAGCGTAACTACGTTTGTATGGGAAGGTGAAATTCGGCCGAGCTTACTGCGGACTCTTAAATGGAATTCCCACAAACAGTTCGGTTAGGTATTTGCGTTACCTGCTATTATATGATAGTCCTTAATATGTTGAATATGTCACCAAAAATTTGTACATTCGTTATTTTATAATGTTACGCGTAAGATTTTTAAGAAAAATACGATACGTTTTTTTAATTTCAAGACAAACAAGCTCTTGATCAGATCCAAACAGCCACATGAAAGAACTCTTGTTCGTTGTAAGTCATACTTATTGCTTAAAAATGGAATAGTCAATTAAGATAACCGTCGAATTGTTCGAATGCCTTGTTTCCGTTTCTCTACCAGTCTACTGTTATTTTTATAATTAGTGGGAGTGCAGTTTTACGGTTTAGATTCTAAATAATAACCGTTAGCGAAGCGTGCACGCAACAGAAAATACGTATGTTATTACAATTTAGTGCACCTATAAAAAAAACGATTGAAAACAGAAGGGGAAATATGCTAGGGCACCTGATACGACATGACAATTACATAAAAACTATAATTGAAGTAAATTTTGAAGGAATGAGAGGCAGGGGAAGACCAAGACGAGCGTTTATGGAGCTAAAGAGAAAGTTAATATAATGTCGTATCAAGAGCTCAACGCAGTGGTAGAGAGAAGAACGGAACAAGGATTACTCCGCCGACAAGAGCCTGGCTCTTTAGTTTATGATGATGATGTGGCTCTTCCTTATGACTTCACTGCAAATTCTCATAGCCTACACTCGTAGATCGACAAAGATATTACGAGTTAGTAAAGGTGGTCAGTTATTGCGAAGAGTGACCGCTTGGAATGTTACTTGCTGAACGTTTTCGTGCGTTGGTGCACGTTCAGCTGTTAATCCCGGTAGTAGTTTATGCACCAGCCGTCGTTAATCCCGGTAGTAGTTTATGCACCACCCGTCGTTAATCCCGGTAGTAGTTTATGCACCAGCCGTCGTTAATTCCGGTAGTAGTTTATGCACCAGCCGTCGTTAATCGCGGTAGTAGTTTATGCACCAGCCGTCGTTAATCCCGGTAGTAGTTTATGCACCACCCGTCGGTAATCCCGGTAGTAGTTTATGCACCTGCAGTCGTTAATCCCGGTAGTAGTTTATGCACCAGCCGTCGTTAATCCCGGTAGTAGTTTATGCACCAGCCGTCGTTAATCTCGGTAGTAGTTTATGCACCAGCCGTTGTTAATCCCGGTAGTAGTTTATGCACCTGCCGTCGTTAATCCCTGTAGTAGTTTATGCACCAGCCGTCGTTAATCCCGGTAGTAGTTTATGCACCAGCCGTCGTTAATCCCGGTAGTAGTTTATGCACCAGCCGTCGTTAATCCCGGTAGTATTTTATGCACCAGCCGTCGTTAATCCCGGTAGTAGTTTATGCACCAGCCGTCGTTAATCCCGGTAGTAGTTTATGCACCACCCGTCGTTAATCCCGGTAGTAGTTTATGCACCACCCGTCGTTAATCCCGGTAGTAGTTTATGCACCAGCCGTCGTTAATCTGTGCAGCTTGAAGAATAAGAGAGGGTTGCTGGTGATGGTTTGGTAACCATCTGTAATTGTAAGCGGCGTTGTTAAAATCTGAATGTATGGAAACTTTGACAAGTTTTAATGGAATGACAGCTGCCGGCGCCATATTTAACATTCATATTCATATTCATTTATAATCATTTATTGCCTCATATGGTTTATGTAGGTTTACATTGATCGATCTGTAATCCTAAGTTGGTGCAACTCGCCCTAAGAACGTCCAACGTTCAAGTTATGCAGTACATACTTGACAAAGCCTAATGATAAAATGCTCTACCTAATAGTTTGCCATTCTAGTCCGAAGAGGAACAACAATGCAAGAAAGATAAGTAGTGGTACAGAAAATATTTTTGCAAATATTTAATTTTTGGTATAACATTTTATTGCCAACTCAGTACTCAATACTCAGCACAGTTAATTGAGAGAGAGGATTCTAATGAGCCCAACACGACCGGTTTCTTTCACTTGTGTGGTTTAGGAGTTGCTATGGCCACTTTCTGTCTCCATCGTAGACCAGCTTTATGAGACCTGACTTACACAAGTGTACACAATTTAAACTCGATTGGACTTCGACAAGTTTGCCATATTTGACTTGCAAGATTTTACCTAAGAAACAAACATCGAACATACATATATTACTCGTAGAAGTAAAAATCTTAACTGGATTGCGATGCTATCTGTTCTGATAACGAGGCTGATTGCCCAAACGAAAATTTCTATCCAAGCCATTTATTGGTGAATATCTCTGATATTTTGGGCAGCAGACCAGCACGACTGAGAATGTATTCTTGAAAATGTACCGCAAGGAAATCCGCAGACGTATCAGCTGGATCATAACTACACTCAATTAAGAAAGGTTTTGTTTTTTTTTTGTTTACAATAGTGGCGACGGTGGTCTATGTAGTTGACAGCTAGAGACAAATCAGGTCCCTCACTCTCACACAGCGCATTCTCGGGACCTCAGCGGACTCATCACCATCTACACAACACCATAGTTGACTGGTAGAGAATGCCTTAAGGCATTAAGTCCGCCAGATGTACCTTTTATGTATGCAATAAAGTTTTAATAAATAAAGAACACCAAATATATAACCTACGAGTATTAGTTTCAATTCAAATTTGAATACTTTGGTTGCTTTTAGCCTTCGCCGTAATGAGTATTAAATCGATCCAGTATTTGACGTCACTATGTAACGAACACAATTACGGCGCAATCGATTATAATGGTAGACATGAATCCATACCAATATTGTTCCATATTTGTGCACTAGTTCATAAAAAGGTTATTGTTTAACGTAGTGGTTGTGATTGTGAACGATCGTGATCTCTCTCTGAACGAGTGTCAACGTCTGTAAAGGGGTTTCAGGTCAATCGATATACGAGTTAGTTTCATTAAAAATGTATGCACTAAGAGGATAATCATTGTTCGACTACCCGTAATAGCTTGTCGATTATTCAGCTGGGTGTTTTATCAGACGGTTACTAACGTTGTAGCATTACTTATTGGGAGAAACCCTTGAAGCTCATGTATAATCGTTTTCAATATCGTATTGAATATATTATTAAAGAGAGCTACGGTAGCCTAGTGGTTTAGGCATGCGGCTGTCAAGCTGCGGTCGTGGGTTCGAATCCCGGCTCGTACCAATGAGTTTTTCGGAACTTATGTACGGAATATTTACCGTTAGCTTTTCGGTGAAGGAAAACATCGTGAGGAAACCGGTCTAATCCCAATAAGGTCTAGTTTTCCCTCTGGATTGGAAGGTCAGATGGCAGTCGCTTTCGTAAAACTAGTGCCTATGCCAAATCTTGGGATTAGGTGACAAAGCGGACCCCGGGCTCCTTTAGGGGCACAGCCGGGATAACACTAGGAGGATGATGATTATTTATATTAATTATTAAACTTCCTCGGCATTGATCAACTGTACTGTAATATGGATCGCATGTATGTCTTGTTACTTGTAAAAAAACTCAATGAATCTATTCGTAACCGTAATGAAAAAATAACCCATCATCGTCTAGGCCAGGACAAGACTGTACCGGCAACACAGAGGACAAGTTCAAGTCATGTCCTGGGGCCGTAGACAAGGTTACAATCGACAAGCGCTAACGGCAATAGAAAATAATAAAATGTAGGGAAATGACAGATGCCGACGAAACACTTTTCGTTAACATCTGTTATTCCCATACATTGTATTAGCTTTCTATTGGCGTTAGCGCTTGTCGATTATAACCTTGTCCTGGCCGGCCTAGACAAGGTTACAATGACAAGGGGGCCCCCTTGGCTTCAGAAGATGATGGTTTATTACAAGCTTTTATTTACTTTCACCTGTCCCGTTGTCTGTCTGTCTGTCTGTAATCAAATCTTGCAAGTTAAATTTGATCCACTTCCCGGAGTTGAGATTTTGCACGAATATGCAAGTCGCGTGACAATGCAATATTATGATGACGTGGAGCTGATCTGATGATGGAGCTGGAAGGTGGCCATAGGAACTCCGTAATAAAACCACATAACCCCATCGAGTTTGGGCTCGTTAGAATAGTCTCAATGTTGATGACGGTATCTGTATACAGAAAAGTACAGTCGGCAATAAAAGCTTTAACCAAAAATGAAATTTTTGACAGAAACTTATTTTTCCATTATACTTGTTCTCAAATTTGATCGTGGTAGCTTCCACGTTATATAATGAAATAATTTAATTCGTTAAGAGGTGAAATATATTCGTAAAAAAACATATAACAAAATTGAAAATTATTAAAAAAAAATATCGACATCCAATCCACTATCTGACCAGTGACCTGACTATGGCAGTATCCGTTCGTTGTTTGTTGTTTGTCTACTAAAGGCGAGGGTGTTAACTAGCACGCAGAGCACGCTATATTAAAAAATATTGATTTACCATAAATGGGCGGTCAATGCGTACTTTTAGACCGAACAAGCTGTGAGCTATACAAATTAATTGGAAATGTGGTAGAGTCTGGCTAGTAAAAGATGACCCTGAAATTTATTTAAAACTTTTTATATGGGATTTGAGAACATTAATATCCTTGTCAAATGTGTTTAAACGTCTTAAATTAGTGTAATGTCCTAATCTTGATACTAAATGAAGCAGCATGAAGAAGAATGCATGAATAGAATAAGCAGAATGAAGTTAAATAGTTTTATTTCATATAACTACTTAATTCTGCTTGATCATGATCACTTGCTGTGAGAATTGAAGAGAAATAATAATTGTTCAAGTATCATTATTATTTTATCGCGTTATAAATACACGTGTATGTTGCAACACACTGTTTTTTTTTTTAATTTGCCGGTCTTTTCTAGGCTAATCTTTCATTGGCCAGACCCTAAATGGACTGTGCTACGTGGTATAAATGTGGTATGTTAAACTTTAATTGAATGGTTATAGTACATATCACATCTCTGTTACAATTGAATACAGATTTTTAGGTCAGGCTTGAGAACTGGATGTCCATTACCTACAACGTAAACTATAAAGCTAATCTAAGATGAATGTATGTGGGTCGGTTCAATGCTGCAATGTGCAACCCGCGTATACTGGGTTATTCAGTACGCTTACTGACAACTAACCGCGAACCAGTATAAGTGTGGTCTTCGAATAAGCGTAGTTGTTACATCCGGGGGCCAAGTTACTCTAGGGGCGAGTACCGAGGTGAGCAGCTTGTGAATAGGTAGCCGGTTACGTTATGATATACCATACGGGCCCTGTGTGCGTGTGCGCCGCTATTTCTTATATCTGGAATCTGGGTGAGTGTCTTTTACAATTATTTATGAGTACACACACGTAATCTGTAGTCCAGGTTTAACTCATATTACTAGTAAAGATTTTGACTCATAATGATAACGCTGGTTGAGATGGTAGGCATGTTTCTGCACCATGGCCAATTTTTATGAATCATTAATTTATAAAAGCCGGTGTGACCTCTCAGCTCATTGATAAATTACTAGAAATCATATAAGTTCAATTTTACCCGATCTTTACAAATATTAAAATGTTTGTAAAGATCGGGTAACATTTGAATATTACACGTATAGTATTAGAACCAAAACAATATAAAATAATAGTAGATAAGTGCATAGAAACCAACACTGACTTTGCTAGAATTCTGCTTCTTTTGGCGACGAAAATGTTCTCCTGTAAAGTTCCAAAACGATCGATTCAACGGTTTAAGGATAGCCTTGAGACTTATATACAACTTGCACATCACCTATTTTTGAATTTAATCAACAGGACGTATCCTTAGCGATGAGCAAAATTGTTTTCGTAGAATCTGACAAGTTAGTGACATAAACTTTTGTCTTCAAATCCTATATGGTCAGGTGGGGTAAGAGGAACTACCGGGAAAACGAAACAGTTGGTAATACCTCTTATTACCAATTACCGTTGATATTAGAGCTGGGCGTTTTTTCCTGTAAGCGTTTTCAAAAACAGTTTCTCGTACAGTAACGGAAAAACAGTTTGTGGCTAGAACCACAAACTGTTTTTATAAAAACGATGACAAGGAGCTACGAGTAGAAGGTGACAGTCGCACGCAACGGTTGCAATGCAAAACGTGAAAAAGCAACTCGAACAGTTTCGTTTCACTTCGTTTGGCGACCGGCGACGGCGGCAACGCACAGAGAAACTAGTTATTTTTGAAACTGTTTTTCAAAACAGTTATGTGATAAAAAACGGTTACGTTTCGTTTCACGCAAAAGTCGAAACGACCCAGCTCTAGTTGGTATTACCAACTACTGTTTCGCTTTCCCGTTAGTTCCTCTTACCCCACCTGACCTTATGTCAAAAATTACAACTATGAAGTAAGCTGTTCCTATTCATTCCTTTGAGATTTCCATGCTGTTTTTTATGGCCCCAGGATTTGCTGGTTAGATAGAAGACTCTACATAGTAAAAGGTGTTACGTATACATCAGATACATTCACAGACATTATACTTTAATTTCATTTACCGAATCGGAAATACCCAAACTACGCTATGCAGTACAGAATGCAGAGGGCATTCCTGAGGTTCCCCAATGTTAAGGGGGATATTACATTACACTCAATTGAGGGTAATGGGAGGGGCCCACTACTAACGCCATTGCACATCCATCAAACGAGGCATGAGCATATCACACGCCATATAGGAATCCTGAATTTGTTAATGAGATTGTTTGTTGTTGTTTCATGCAAAGTTGACCTTCATGTGATTCACGTGAAGGCCGACATTGATAGTTAACTCTACCAAATTAGCATTTCTATACGTTGGCAGGTCTGTCCCTCTTGCGGTATCTCGCACCTCCGAGGTGTAATTCACTCGAACGCGGTTGACTAGGACTTAGGCCACTCATCGTACCACCACTATCGGCGTTGTACACCCGAGTTCAAAAAATATGTGCACGGACAAAGTACCTAATCAATAATATGTGAACACGGGCATACGGTTGTTCAGATATTAGGTGTTAAACCTTTGGGAACCTACATATATTTATGAACTCGACTGTACCACGACGATAATACGCAAACATGATAACCCTACGGTGAAGGAAAAGGCATGATTTTAGTTTTCTAGCTGTAACCAAATCGGATTTTGTTAAACGTTCATATCAGTATTGCTCCGTGAGCAGTAGAACTCGCAAGTCGGCCTTTAAAAAAAAACTGAATTGACAAATATCAACTATATAATTATCGAACTCAAAAATTTGCGAGAATCTGTTGAGAAATGCGACGTATAGATAAGGTGAAACGGAAAACTTTGTTCGCTTCGCTCGCTCGTTCAATAATGTTTATTATGTATTTATTTATTTCCAACGAATTACACAGCATTACATTTACACTATGACACTGCGGAATTTAGAACACACTATACATATAAAATCCATCGCTTCACAGTGCATCAGACATGCACCACATACATCCATCCACTTGCTCCCAAAAACATCACAGGCTGGTGTTGATGCGAGAAGGGCATTGAGGTAGTTCAGAGCGCGAGTTGGCGCAAGACACAGAGCGCGAGTTGGCGCAAGACACAGTGCGCGCCTCTGGCACTGCCAGCAAGAGATGTTGATGGATCGAAGGTCTGGGACACTTTAAAAGACCCGAACAGGGGTATTACCTTGTCCTACCCTACCTACCCCACCCTACCCTACCTGTCTGTCATATCGCCTAAACACGTTAACTGGTTAAATTTTTAACCAGACAATGTGACAGTCGCGTAAATTGAACACCTATTATATATTGATAAAGCTCCATATAAAGTGATGTTTGGTGTATATTAGATAATTAAATTAAGTTGTTACTTCACAATTTAAAAAAAACCCTGAATTTTAGTCTCATTTGCTCAAAAATTATTGTCTAGATAAAACTGGAAAAGAGCGTCAGCAAAACAACTTGAAGCCACACACTTTCGAAGAAAATGGTTAAATATGCTATGTCAATAAATAACTACCAATCATACTAATATTATAAATGCGAAAATTTGCATATTTGGATGTTCGTAACTCAATCACGCTTAGACGGCTCAACCGATTTGGATGAAATTTTTCACGAAGATACCTATCCTAAATCAAAATAAAGGATAGTTTTTATCCCGGGTCCACACAGACGAAGTCGCAGGGGGAAGCTAGTAAGTAATAAGTAATGACTTCGTCTTTTATCTCTAGTCTTCTTCTTGTAACAAAACAGGCCCCTCGCCTTTATGGCATAGCATAGGTAACTCTCCCTCGCTAAAAGGGTGTAAGCTGCTAACAAACCGACTCCAGTCACGGCACGGCACGTATTCACCACTATTTAATGGCAGTTGTGACATGGTGACATTAATTTTGAGGGATGGCGAGTAATGTCAACAGTGCTCTGTTATTATATTATAGTTATCTGGTATTCGAAAGGTAGACATGAAAATTCCAAATACTTCTGGCTAATTTCGTGAATACGGCTGTAGTGTAGGATTGTCATACACAATGCTTCCTGAGACATATACCATACAAAACTAGTAAATTATACTAGGACTTATAATCTGACCGGTGGCCCAATAGTGAAGGGCAATGAAACTTTAACCCATTCGAGGCCTAGTAACTTGTGCTACGCCGTAGCGCGTTGCAACATTTGTCCGCTTTGTAGCGGCAATCGCTTGCAGGGGCCTAACTTTATACATATGTGAGTCATGAATGAGTTTAGCAATAAAATAAAAAGTGCCACGATAGTATTTTTTATTCTGTATAAGTCATTATGAAAACGAGCGAACGCCGCCGGTCAGACTATAGTCTGACCGGCGGCGGGGTTGTACCTATTTTCGAGTTTTTATTACCTACATTCGAGTAGATACTAAATGTGTTGTGTACAGTATGTAGAATTTCACACAACACTAAGCAACGTTTCGTGTCTCTCGGGGCGAATTAAATGAATTCGGACCTATTGTTGTAGTGAAAGGAAGAATACAATTATTTTTTCGTAGGTATCTAACAAATGTGCCTCGAACTTTATCAGTTTTTGTTAAAGCCGCGATCTAGTTTTTTGTTTTTGCGAAGTTCTATTTTATAAAACTGTTTTAATACGCGACATTCTGCAGGTGTGAATATAAGTATTTAGTTATTTTTGTGAGAGTCAACTAATTATAACCAATCAAATCGACCACGCGAATAAGCTAAATATAATTGTTTTAACTAGTAACGTATTATGCAAATACAGGGTGTCCCGGAACTCAACGATAACCTGGTACCGGGTGAGAGGCCAAGGTATACCAGTTATGAAAAAAAATAAGAAAAAAAATTCATGTTGCTTAGTCGAGCGGTAATAGACATTTTTCGAAAAAGTTGATAATTTGACACCCTTGGTCGCATTTTAAGTACTGTGATCACAATTTTCACAATTTTACAGTAATTTTTTTAAGAATGTAATCTCAAATAACAGTGCTATTATTCGCAACCACAAATTAAAGTAATAAACATTCTTAACAAAATAAAAAAAATAAGTTTTGACGAGTTAAGGTTTATAAAATTATTGTCAGTCAACTTTGACACTACATGTTGGAAAAAAATGTACCGCACTACCCTTGGCAAGTTATTTTAAAAGATGGCCTATTCAGTCTAAATTTCAAAATGGTACAACACTTGCCACTTTTCTTGCCAATAAAAGTGCTATTTCCTTTTTTTGCGAAGGGACCTCAAGGAAAACGTAGTCAAAATAAAACAATCAATTATCGTAACACTTTGATATTCTCAAATACAAATGTCTATCGCAATTCAAACCCGATATGGAATTATTATAACGATAATATTATTGATTAGGCTATAGATAAATAGAAACAAATGACGTCATTTAGCGCAGGTATCTAACTATATAAGAAGTTGTATTTGTCCCGTACCGAGTCAAACCTGATGGCTGCCGCCCGTTTAGGCCCAACCGGACTGCATATTTAATTACATCTCTATATATACACGGTGATTTTTGATCCATGATCAGGAGTCGATATCTATTAAAAATACCGGCCAAGTGTGTGTCGGGCCACGCGCAGTGTAGGGTTCCGTAGTTGCCTGTCTGTCTTAGTTACATTGACGTGCGGTGCGCTTGCGTCGGCCGAATTTGTACGAAAATTGGCCTTTCCAAGTACACATTAAGTTGGTCGACTATTACTCGGTAACTACTTATGCCTACTTGTTCGTGATAGTTTTCCTTTTAAATTCATTATATTTACTACTAACACGAATTTTCACATCCTCAGTGGTAGCCATTCAGCCGGCAGGGGGGCGGGGACACATGACGCGAACAAAAATAAGGGCTTTAAAGCCCAATTTCTCGCAAACTAATTACTGATTTGAAAAATGCTTTCAGAAAACCCATAATATTTTTTACGTCACACCTGGCCATAATGCGAGTTTTACTGCACGCAGTAAAACTCACATTGTGGCCAGATGAAGACTTAAAATTGTGTACTTACCACGGGCGGTAATTCGTAAAGCCCCAGATCGCATATTTATGGCCCTCACCTTCGGTTTCGGGCCACAAACACCTGCGGTCTGGGCCATTCACGAATTCACCGCCCTAGGTACGTAATGAAACGTAATAAAACTATAAACGAGCTATCCAACGATACCACCATGGGTTTAACGAGAAAAAAAATTACATCCCCGCTTTAAGTGTAGGAATGTACTCTATAAAAATAATGTTTTTCAAGATTGTTTTGTACTGTTTTGTCGGCGTGATTGATTTATATACCCATGCCGAATCGCAGTTTTCTTAGTAGTAATGGTTACTGAGCTAAGCCGAAGACGGACAGACCAGACAGAAGGACACGGCGAAACTATAAGGGTTGACTACGGAACCCTAAAAAGGGCCAAAACAAATTTCAAAGGATGACGTCTTATGCAATTACATAACTGTTTAGTTAATTATACATAATTATAATGTTAACACTAATATCCACTAAATGCATGGTCACCCTACATTTCTTGAAGTAGATATATACCTACGTCAAATATCAGTGCTTTGGCGGGAAAATGTATACGTCTTACGGCAATTCATACACTAACATCTACCTACCTATCATGCATGTGACAATTTACAGTTTATTCCACTTAATTTTTGAATTGAAAACTTCTTTAGCGGCGCTGTGCACTTTTTGTGATGGGGAAACATTGGTAAACTCGCCACAGGTCACGTGACCGTAAGATTCGTAAGACGTGAGATTCGAGACAGGTGTGTCCGTCTTACGGCCACGCGACCTGATCGAAAAACTGTTACAATGTCATTGAGTTTTCACTTCAGCCGGCACTCCCGGAGTGCAACCCGGTCTTTTTTTTATTATTAAAAATCACCGTGTATTGTGTGTAATGTTTGAATATATAATTACTACGCATTAAAGTAACTGGTTTGCCGCATTAAAAAACGATCAGGGGGCCGATTTTTGACTTTCGAGCGCTCGAAAATTAAACAAAAATAAATGCTATTGTAGTGTCATAATCACAGGCACTTACTTTCTACCGATAGAATTGAATACAAGTGGTAAATACCGCACGTTTTTCAAAATAGTCATTTCAAAATAGCATTTCATAATTTTGTACAGTTTTCGAGTGAAAGAGTCGAGCGCTCGAAAGTCAAAAATCGGTCCCCTGTTCTTTTTAAGAGAAACTATGACCTTGCTTAATTAAAAACTAAAAGTTTCGCGCTTTCGCTACATTTAGCCACAAATTTATCTTCGCCTCATTTTTAAAGCCATGTGCAATAAACAATAATGACATTTACATTTTTCATCTACTAAATTCTTTAGAAATTCGCGTTCACATTACTTGCCTGTCAAACGTGTGGCAAAAGACATGCATTGGCCCGTTTTTGTTGCGCAGTTCGCAAATTTTAGCTGTCAGGGTGCAAATAGTAATTTTCTAGTAATCTATTATACTGGGTAGGGCTGATGTGAAATACACAAATTTGGATTTTTGTACAGCCGCATCGTCTATTAAGGCTATTTAATGCCTTTAAGTAGCTTGATTGGGTGATAGCTCACAGGCCATGCAATGTCACGAACCATGATTGAGAACTGTGTTATGTAAATGCAAACCACAGCAGCTACATATACCCAGTTGCAATATACAAGTTTTATCCGACTTAGTATATTTAATTGGAATTAGTTTGGCATTTCTCGCGTGTACTCGCTTCCTTAAACAATCCATACTAATATTATAAATGCGAAGGTGTGTCTGTCTGTCTGCCTGTTACCTCTTCACGCTTAAACCGCTGAACCGATTTAGGTGAAATTTGGAATAGAGATAGTTTGAGTCCCGGGGAAGGACATAAGATAGTTTTTATCCCCGAAATCATACCCTAAAGGAGGTGAAATGGGGGGGTGAAAGTTTGTATGGAGCTGCGATATAAACGAGTTCCACGCGGACGGAGTCGCGGGCAGGATCTAGTATGTCATAACAACAACTAAGAACGAACGCGATTGGCAATATGAAAACGACTCCAAGTTGACGCGATGCGATACGAATTCAACTGTTTCGGACTATCGTGTCAGTTACTAACGGCTCAGGATACATGGGAAACGAATTAGATCAGTGCATTTATAAGCATTTTATACAAAACTGTTTACGAGACAAATTCCTGTCATGTATTGTAGCAGTGACTTTTTTACAATACAAACAACATACACAATCCTAAACTGTGACATCGTATCAATAAACCATATCCAGAGGCATTGGTTTACAAATTTACAAACGCTACAAAGCAAGAAGGTACGTATGTTTTTGGGTTTCATCAATCAGTTCGAGTAGGAACTGTGGTTGACTTTGCTAAGTTCTCTATTAAAATTAGGTAGGTACCTACACCATGTAGTTCTCTCATTATATCATAGTGTAAATACTGTTTGACCTCTTGATACGACAAGAAACCATCTACTTTTCTTCAATAAAATGTATCTTGTCTTTATATATTTACTGATATTCTAGACCGATTTATGATTGAAACTGTATTGAACGATTTGAGCGCGGTCATATTTAATACACTCGTTAAAATGATTCCATTTAGTTCTAGCAATCAATAAGCACTATGTCCTCACTCTATGGTCGTGGTTGACCCGGTTATCGCGTGGTCGAATAAATATATCTAGACGACTCTTTCGTTCGTAACATGCTGTCTATGAATCTAATATTCGAGAAGCTTCCTGTTTATGAACACTCGCCAGTTTTCTACGGATCACATTTCATTTGCAGCACATCCAGTGACGAAGTGACGAAGAGTACGACAGTCAATCCAATTAATTAACTCAATCCGAACCCGAGTGGACCAAAGGATATTAGTGTTGCTTTGACCTCGTTTGACTATTTAGTTAAAGTACAGTGTACAGTAGTCATTATTCCTGACTGTCTCTATGCTTATGAGTCTATTGACCTCGCGTCACTAGGGTTCAAGTTGCAATTTGTTAATTTAAACCAGCAGCACTGGTCAAGGAAACCACTCGCTATTTGTCGAAACACCTCAGTTTTGCCAGTTTACACATCAAATTAGGGTAGTATTTGACCGAGTGACTGTAAATTAAAGATTTAAGTGTCAAAAATAATTAATTTACGTTATAATAGTATTACTAAGTCAGCGACTGACTGCGAGTGACGAGAAATCAACAGAACAGCAACTTACAAACATTAATTTGACTTACTTAAAATTCAAAATGAGAAGCTTCATAATATTTGAGCGACCTAATATTTGTTTGAGTGTCAACGTTACGTCCTGCATTATTTTCAATATTTGGCAAATGTTTTTTTATTATACTGAGCGGCATTTTATCTTAAATGAGTTTCGAATACAAAAACCACTTCGAAAAATACTATAATGAGCAAAGGTTTTTCCGCTCTGATATAAAAAAATAACCACGAAGACGAAAGCGGGAGCAAAGCTACGGCCTTAGTTACTGCCTAATATAATCGAGTCGCTAATATCGCGTTTGGATTTGATCGCTACCTTCAGTCGTCGAGTGAGACGAACGGATTATGTCGGTTACGATTACGAACGGACCGATCAACTGTGACCGATTGCGCTTGATCAGGATTAATAACTGTTTCGCTGCTAAGAATCTTTAGCACGATCTATTTATAAGATATCTTTACAACTTGATGGTAGATATGATAGGCGTGCACTATATTCCTCTTCATATTTGCGTGCCAGTTACGTCACTATCAAGATATGTACCTAAACTGTATAAAATAATGAAAGTTACAAGGCTTTGAACTACGAGCAAACATTATATATATACGATGCGTGAAATCCCAAGGCGTGTCAACAGACTAATAAGACTTTTACGTCCCCACATTGAGGATGTTCTAAAGCTGTATGTATCTACGTTAATGCGATGATTACATTGATTCCCCGGCGACAAGACGACCGCTATCAGCCAATTATACACCATCTACTTACAACGCAATAAAGTGAGCTATCCTGTGTAAGTCCCCGGACTACATTTTACTGTCAACAAACGAATCGCACACAAACACTACTTAAATTTACCCTACATCAAATATTATTAAGATATAAATGAGCTGTATATTTTTGGTAGCTCACAAAACCATCGATCCAATTGAAATTTACCAAACTGCTCTTGACATGATGTATATAATAATTCAGCATGATTAAAGTAAATTAAAGTAATCACCCGCTGCTTCGTAAAATTAGCGAGAAGGTCATGGAACCGGCATTGGAAGCACTTTGGCAATATTTACCTAAAACGAGGCGTTCTGATTTCGCACATAGCAGATTTACTATTGAAGCAGTTACGAGTACACGGACGATTCCATGATGTTGATAAGTCTATCACAGCAGTACAATGGGTGTCCGTCTAATCAAATTAATAGTGTGCATACATCTACCCATTGTAAAGGTAGTTACTTTACTACGAATGCCGAGCACGTCCAGCGGCGTCAGGCCATGTAAAGCACGAATGTAACTGCACCACTAGTAAACAGAGCAGAATGAGTCTTCACTTCGCCACTTACATACATGGAGATTTTAACTTAGGGAAATAATGGCCTTAAATTTAACGCGCGACCTACTTTCGGAGTGGACTCTGAAACGCGTATTTCACTTAGTCGGCAAGGCGCAGGTCAAATAAAACAGTATCGTGTGTAAAATATAAATCACTTAATTTGGATTTACCAAGCAGAGCGCGTCACTCATGAACGCCATTTGCCATTCATACTACCATGATGGGCGCCGGTCACGCAGCCCTTTTTCTGTATAGCACTTAATAAGTAGGTACCTTCGTACTTACATATTAATAACGTGACACTTCTCTGGATTTGAAGCGACGAAACCCACAGAACTACAGATTAAACTTTTCTCGTAGCTAGCTAATTAAGTTGACCAACGTACGAGTAGTTTGCAGGCCTGTATGCGATAACATTTCGCATGCAAAAGGAAAGGACAAGTCTCGAGCTCAAGAGCTTCACTTGGGAGGGTCGCGCGCAATATTGTTACTATGTCAGCGCAACAACGCCAACATGCTTTTGTTTGGCTCCTCGTAAAATTTAAAAGAATTTCACTACCATCTTAACCGTAATAACTACTTAAGCTTTTGTTATAAAGAATTTAGAGCATCTCGCAAACTTTTATGGCGGTTCTTGGGATAGAGGAACCACAAACCACAACCCCATAGCATACTGCATCGCGCCGCGGCGCATAAAAAGAACCTTCGAATAGTATTTCCAGGTGAGACGTGCACAAAATTAAAGCAGACTCTGGAGCGAATAATAATCCGTCCAATTTTCTGGTCGTGAGTTTGAAATACCATGACGCGGAAATGAAGGAGGTCAACAGACAAATAACTTGAATACCTACTTATTTTTCAAGATCTAGAATATATTTTAAACCTTTTAGACGTTTTTTGTTCGCCATGAGCAGCGAAAAGAGTGAACGAATCACCTCCAATTACCTACATTGTTCGTTAGTGCAGATTTCATAATGTCAATGTGGGAAACGTTAATCGTATTGGATTGCACTCGGTGGCGGTGGAGCATTAAGGATGTCAAGGCGTATATGATGCAGGCGGCTAGATGTAGACAAGTAGCTGAAGATCTAGCAGACAAGCAATTACACTCAATTACGTTACGTAACCTCAAGTGGGTAATAACAAGCGCTTCAATCAACGTTTTCAACACCTATAAATCTCTGTGTTAGGTGAGAAGGCCTTTCCTTTATTAAATAAACAAATCGGAGCGACAAATGATGTTGATGGTATCAACTGCATTCACCACCCGTCCTTTTTTTTGGATTAGATTGGTCACAGCTTCTCGATACGACATCGAGGGGAACGTTGGGCAATGCGAACGCCTCACGTATCGCAGCCGGAGTCGGATTTTCGCACGTTCGTGTCTCAGCGTACGGCTAAGGTGGTGAGAATACATCTCATTGTGAAGGAAACCCGTCAGGGCCGTTCTGTTCGCAGATCTGGTTTGCGCGTCACCGGTGAGAGTGGTGCCCGCTCCAACAGGATATAAATATCTATTCATTCATATTGATGGCCTTGTATAATAGTATTGTGCAGGCGTTGGTGTATATTTTAAGACATTATTGATTCGAATTTAGCACCTTTCTCTTCTTAATTCCTTGACTCGTTCAATAATAAATTCTGAATCCTGCCTGTGGTTTAATAAAGTCGTGGCGTAAGAAAACGGTATAGTCTATTCAATACCGCAGTAATCACTTCATTTCCTTGACATAACAGTTTTTGTGTTGAGATCTTACTCTTTTCTTTTTTATGCTAATTAGCCTTGTAATTAACTCTCAGCGTCACCGATTTAACTGCTAGTCTGATCGGTAACCTTCATTTACCTATTTGTATTGGATGCCAATTTTACCAGAGACGAGTCGTTATCACAGCGTGTTCAGGTTGGATATAAACAACACTACCTATGTTTAATACCCTACCGTCCCAAAAATCTAATTACCACTAACATAGACGTACAAACGAACATCCATATACCTTATGGCCGGTATTTATTCACTTTGATTAGTGATTAGTGCGAGTCCATACAAAAGCTACTCGCACACGCAGCAAATGTATGAACTCGCACTAATCACTAATCAAAGTGAATACAGGCCATTAGTTCAAGAACTGTAGATGAATAGGGTACCCGTAGAAAACCTGTTAGACGTTTCCTAGCCGGCGGTACCTACTTATAAATGCTACGTGAACTTGTAAACAGAAAGCGTAAACAAATCGCTGGCGTTGAGGTGGAAACTTCATGAAATCAGCGGAGGGATTGTTGCAAACAATGAAACGAATGACCCGAGACAAATGACAAAACCAAATGTCATTCGTTGAAAGTTGCTAATTTTAAGAAGTTCAATGTTTTCTAAAGTACCGCTAATTTGTTTGTTTTGAGTTGATGAAACCGGGCCATTGTTCACATAACTACCTGTTATGCAGATTAGATTAGTCTTACGTTACAAACAGGGTGGTTACCGAACAATAGCGGAGTTTAAGAAGCCTGATAAGTTTGAGAAAGCTTAAACTTACTACCGCCAACGGGCTACTTAGTGATTATGCATGATTAGTTCTGCGGCTAGCGGCTCCCGCTCTCGCGTGCTACTACAAGTCGCCGACAGAAACTCATCGGCACCTCACCTGCTCCACAAGTATTCCTCCAAAAGTCTGCAAACTTGCTGCACGCGCTCATCTCGATCAAGCGTCACTTCGCACTAATGCCAATGTATTTTTAAACTTCACTTGTACAGTTTCGCAATCCTTCAGCCCAGCAACGGGTTACGCTACGGGAAACTTGGTAAAACGTGAACTCTCAAACATGTAGGGATTGTAGGGCCGCGTGTACCGTTGTGTAGAAAGCGGGTGGAGGCACTGTCAACGTTCGCGCTGCGTGGGTAACGGACTCGCGGGGCGGCGTGCTGCCGGTTCGACTGCCCTCGTGCGACTAGCAGTACTAGCACTACCGTACCGCAGTCTCGGACCGTGAGCGGAGCGCGAGCGGCACTCGCCGCGGCAGACGGCAGGCGCGGCACTCGCGCGTTATTAACGTCTACCCGCGGGGAAATAGAACGATTAGAGGGGTGACGGCGGGTCGGGCGGGATTGCCAGGGCTGTTCACGCGATGACGAATAACAGTTAGATTTTTGCAATAGTAGTTATAAAGAACCTAGATCTCGTGATAATTGAAAGAAACGTCTTCTGCGTAACACCCCCTGGCTTAAACATAACGGAAAAGTGCTAAACACTCGTGTGGAAAGGAATATATTATATTTGTGTGGGTCGGCAATATTAATTCATGTTTTTCTCTAGTTTTACCAAATTAATATTTCAATGAACTCCTTTCAACATATAGGAAGTCATGTCGATTTCCCGTTGTTCACAGGAAAATGGATTGAGATGCACTGCTATGTAGCTGTTCCCGTTAGCTGTTCCTCCACGGTTCATCCCTATATAAAATAAGAAGATTATTTTCGCGGGGGTGCCGTCGGCAGGTGAGCCTCCGAGGTGGATGCCGGTTAAATTGGATCAACAACTCGTTACTCGTTCATCTATCCAGTCAGTATCTAACTACGGTAAAATCTGTCCCATTTCGTAAATAAATTGATGGATGGCTACCTTGTAAACAAGACTGAAATGGGCAATCAAGGCTTTGCAAAATGTATGAAGGTGTGATTTAATTTAAACTTTATTACTCGAACCATGTTATTAGCCTAACTTTCGTGAGCCATGTTGAAATAATGCTAATAATTACACGGTTCAACTCACGTATTAAATGTCAATACGGGCGACATGTTTCGAACTCTTCGGGAGTTCTTTTTAAGATTTTTTTTTGGTGCGGTGTCGCTTGAATCTGAGTTCGAAACTTGCGCCTGTACTGACATTTAATACGCGAGTTGAACTGTGTAATTATTAGCATTAGTAAATAAAGCTGATAAAAAAACGTCTAAAATCAATTACATTATATCCTTCATGACTTCATGATCCAACATCGTGATCATATGACCAGTAACTTCGTAATAACTTGTTGATCAGCCCACCGAGCATCTTTGATAATTATAATTCGGGTATGTCTATATTCAAATTAAGTGAGGGACCATAATTTGGAGAATTCCCATACAAAAGAGTTCAACGAACTTAGTGCCCGCGGGTCCGGAACCGCACCGCTACGAAGGGTCCGGGGCACTTCGTGGTCGTAAGCACCGTTGCCATTGTGAGACCAATTGTTAGACAGTTGCATCATAAACAGTTCTATTTGTGATAACAACTCATGAAAATATCCATGAAATTAGGTATCGGAGGAAAGGTTCGTAGCTTACTTTACCAGCTTTCGCAGTCCCAGTGATTTCTCGTATATTATCCAAGATTTACCAAGGATTTTCTTTTTGCATATACTTTACGTTGGACAATTACAATTTCACCTTTTATGTATAATTTTTAATTTCCTCGCATGATGCATTGTAAAATGTTGTATAATACTCGTGCGGATAGGTAATTTCCAACTCGTGTCGATCAAAAACACTCCCTCACGGTCGTGTTCCTTGGTCATCGTCACTCGTTTGGAATTACCTATTTTCCGCACTTGTATGATAAATAACTATTATTCTTTAAGACTTTCCAAAACAATGAAGAAACTATCATGTTGTTTTTGAAAATTCAATTGCATTTTTCAGCTCGTGCTATTTAAATACCCTAGGGAGCGATATCAATGGTTCGATAATACCGTGTGTGTTCTATGTTCGCACTTGACAGGTGTGGTTTCAGTATGAAATTAATGTATCTGTATAGAATTCTGTCAGACAATTTATTACTTGAGGTAATCATTAAATAAGTACCTTCTTTAGGTCAGTAATTGTGACATTCAGGTTTAGTTGCCTTGTTTGTCTGGTCTTTTAATCACCTGGAGCAACATATACCACTTATGGTTACCGGCGGGTAATTAACGAGATTAACTATATTCCGTGCGGAGGGATGATAGTCATGTTACTGCAAGGACTATGCGTATGAATGTAGAGGGATGTAAGAGAAGAGATAGACCAAGGAAAAGGTAGATGGACTGCGTGAGACGATATGAACATGACAGATGGGTGTGATGAGTTGACGGGCGATAGAGAGGTATGGAAGAAAAAAACATGCTGCGCCGACCCCAAGTAAATGGGTTAAGGACAAGCGAATGATGATGATGATGAACTATATTCCGGTTTAAGTGGTCATCAATTAACTTACCCTACCCTAATCTCGCTGGTTCCTCGAGATGGTATATTAAATTTGGCAATTTACTATATTTTCACTTAAAACACGACTTTAGGTTTTTCACTATACATATGTACACTAAAAGCTACATCACTTTATATTGGTCGCAATTTTCTTTCGATACGGCTCTGTCTCTGCGCGGATAGAGTAGGTATAGACTGCATAAAAATGTCTATTTAAAACTTTTGACATTTAAGGCAAACCATTAACAGTCTACGCTATGTTAATAGACAGGTATATCAAATACAAACATGTTTGACGATTTTAACTTTTCCTGTTCGGAACGCGCAACACAAAAATATAAAACGGGTTATAAATAAAAAACCGGCCAAGTGCGTGTCGTTCCGTAGTGGCCTGTCTGTCTTTGTTATCACCCGATTTTTTACAAATCCGTGATCTCTGCCTACCCCTGCGGGAAATAGGCGTGATTATATGTATGTATGTATGAAAACTAGTAGGCAATGAGAAAATGTGGCGACCTCATGGATTGACACTAGTAGTTTATAACGTATATCATTTTATCGATCACACTACCTGAATCAATAATTATCATACCATGTTATTATTTATTTAACAAAATATCAATAACCAACACATGCGATGCGCAATTTCAAAGTGATAGTAAACTTTTCGCTGTAAAAGATAACAACACAAATGTTTTGACATTAAAGACTAAATAATATTAACCAATAACCATGTAGTAACTACTAACTAATCATATCAGAAGATGATAATTTAAGAATGGCCTACTTGATAAGAAGTGGAATTATGTTGATGATATGAGGTGAATATTACCCGATATAAATGAAATTTATGACCACTTTATAAATATCATTCAACACGGGAATAAAAGAAGTGTCATATTTTTCGACAACGTGCGACGTTAGCTACTTTACACCCGGTATAGTGTAATTGTTTGTCCCAGTCAACTATCCTAGAGCCCGATACATGCCACTTTCAATCTTATGTCAAAACAATAGAGGTGAAGAATAGGTGCCAACTATTAGGCATTAAGGTGTCGAGTAATAGGACGTTTACCTTACATATTAGATAGGAGTATGACATCAAACCAACCCGCATTAAACTCTGATGTTGGTCAAGGTCCAAAATTTACCTGCGACCGGCATAATAAAAAAACATTTGTGACAGCTAACAATTCAAAATACATCATAGTATCCTCAAAACCAAGAGGCGAGTCAGGCAGTAAAAGTCAGTACTATTGTTGCACGGCCCGCGCCATAAGGCAGTGCAGGTGTGAAAGAGATATAATGATCTAATTATTTATGACCTGACTCGCCACTTAGTTTTGCGGATACTATAGCTTCTGGCCGCGACTCCATCCGCGTGGAACTTGTTTATATCGTAGCGCCATACAAAGTTTCACCCCCCATCCTATGTCCTTACATAATAGGATGGGGGGTGAAACTTTGTATGTACACAGGAGGAGGAAGGCCCCGGGACTCAAACTATCTCTACACCAAATTTCATGAACCATCATGACCATGAGACAGGAACCATCTGACGAAGCAATGAGACTTGACATGTTAAATTATATTATTTAAATTTGTATGCATATGATTTGACATTAAATGTATTTTGTCACGTATTTTCTGATGCACTAAATATTGTAAAGAATGACGAACCTAGTGGTTGATATATGTATTTGTGTTCTTTTGCTTTTGATTTGCTTTTTCTATTTCCTTGTGATTGTGTTCTTACATTTTATATCCTAATTTTTCATGTACATGCAAATCTGTAATGTTTTTTTTATCATGAATACACAAATAATCACACAATATAATAATAAATAATCTAATCTAATCTAATCATCCAAATTTCATAGCGGTTTAAGCGTGAAGAGGTAACAGACAGATATATAGACAGACACACTTCCGCATTTATAATATTACCGCATTTACATATATATATATATATGTAAATGGCAGTTAACCGTCACATGTCATGAGCATTTTTATTTTTACATACGACTTCATAACTAAACATATAGGTATAGTAGGTAATATTTGCGGGCGCACCAACCTTCTTCGCATGGCGCCGCTGACCCGGGCATTGCGAACCCTCAATATGATAGCAGAAAGCATAGATTTGTTTTCGTGTTCTCTTAGTGAATTCACAAATATGGCCATGTACGTAATATGTTATAAGATAAGTTAAAAATAGGGATGTACAATATTAAGTTACACTATTGTCTTAGGCGTAGTACCTGTAATAATAGTTGTGTGTGTGGTAAATAAATAAATAAAAATAAATAAAATTTAGACAACCATTACTACTCGTATTATTTAACATAGGGCTCCATAGAATCGTATCGTGATGCCGGAGGTCATACGTGCGCTAACGTTCTTGGTAATTTAATTACCATCGTCTAGAATAGACTTATTCTCACTCCAGTATTATATATACTATGTTCAGTTATGAGGTAGTCTTTAAAAATAAAACAATAACCAACCGGGTACACCTTGTTAACCGACGAAAAAAACGGAGGAAGTTCTCAAGTCAACGCGTATTTTTTTTTACCGTAAAAGGTTTCATTGAATGTATCTTTCGCTGCTATTTTATTACGTAGAATACCTTTTTTTTTGAAACTTGAGGATTTTTACGAAGAAAAACTATCCTAACCTAATGGGTTCTATAAAATAACCTTTAGCTGTACCTAAAAGTAATGAAAATTCTGCAAAGCCATACATTTGATGAAAAGTTTGTCAATGTAATAAGGATACACCCCTGTTTCTATGTCATATTCATAACAAATTTACTACCAAGAATCGCTACGCTCGTAGCCGATCCCCTGGTTTTCCTCGTATGTTGCGGAAAGCGACTACGGCGTAGGCGTCCGTTAGGCGGGTTCTGGTAGTGAAAGTGATAACACATGTTCCTTCGAGTTCGCTAGGCTAGGGTATTAGTTCGTTAAGGTTCAAACTTAGTAGTATTTATAGTGTCGTACCATAAAAAAGTTTACTATGGAAAGACCTGGCCACGGCATAATGTAAACTACATTATGTTTCTGCAAACGTAAGCAT
The DNA here is from genome assembly GCA_947049275.1 of Epinotia bilunana. Classification (NCBI taxonomy): domain Eukaryota; kingdom Metazoa; phylum Arthropoda; class Insecta; order Lepidoptera; family Tortricidae; genus Epinotia; species Epinotia bilunana. The sequence goes on from OX346264.1 coordinate 14,097,246, forward strand.
TCAAATACCAAGAGGCAGTTTTTAATCGCTTTACGTGTTTCGAATTACCAAGCGATAAAAATATGGCATAAAATCTAATTTTCTACAGGAATTATAACGGTTGTGATTTTCACACATTATTATCGGGTAACCTGACACATAAATATTAAGGCGAAATTACTTAGTTTCATATTAAATTCATCAATTAAGGTGGATTTTCTCGACCTTACTCATTCAGTGTTAAGCTACGATCGTAGTGCTACGCCATAGTCCGTAGCAACTTAATCTCCATATGTAGCGAAAATGGCTTGTAGCCTCTGAATATCGCATACATGATTAGTGCTGAAACAGTTAGTAAGGTATAGTACTTAGGCCGTGATCTGAGGGGTAGTCACATAACGTTTCGAACGCGCGTTAGGATAATGCAACTGTCATTTTTCCATATAAAATTGACATTTAGATCTACCTAACGTACGTAAAATGCGTTACGTGATCACGTAACGTTTTAAACGCGCCATATAAAATAGTATTTTATGCAATGCAATGTATGCTTTTTCAGTCGAGTATCACGTTAGACCACTCGGCAAGCTTCGTGGCCTAATTAAGGTACGAGACTTAAAAAGCTAATTATATAACTACTAGCTTCCGCCCGCGACTTCGTCCGCGTGGACCCGGGGTAAAAACTATCCTATATTTTAATCCAGGCTATAAACTATCTTCGTGCAAAATTTCATTCAAATCGGTTCAGCCGTTTAAGTGTGATTGAGTAACAAACATCCAAACATCCAAACATCTAAACTTTCGCATTTATAATATTAGTAGGATTGTATACAATACTTTTTCTACGAGTCAACTGAACTAATTAAACCATACTTGGTATCTATTGAAAATCTTCTTCAATGAAGTGCAAGAAGTGCCGGCAAACATAATGTGTTAAATTAATACAATTTCTACGTGATCAACCTGCTGGACGCCAGCAGACAGCGGGCGACGTCGGCTGATGTTCATATATTTGAATACATACATTTGATTGAGTTAACTTATGAACGCCCATGTCACCCCGCTGCCCGCTGGCGTTCAAAACGATTCATGACAATGTACTTTTAACGTATTTCTTTACGCCGGACGTCAAAGTTGTTTATAGTGAAGCTCCCATGCACCTCAAGAAAACAAGGGAATTTTATAATGGCAACGTAAAAGATTGGCTTTCGCTGAAATTTATGTCTTCCAGATGTCTAAACGGGCTTCAGCCAACAATAAATATTGACTACTTGTCAATGATGGTAGGTAAGAATTTGGACCGGCAGTTTTATGTTTTGTGGAGCGTTTCATTGACCAATCCCATAATATTCGTAGAGAAAAAATAAAATCGTACAACGTCGAAGAAAATTATAATAATAATCTTGGAAATCTAATGAGCTATTGGAAATAGAAGTCATTCGACTCATTTTTTGGACTCTTGAGGTAGACTTATGTTCAGGAGCGTACGATTTCTGGTTGAAATTATGAAACATTGTGAACAAATGATTCACTCATCAACGCTACGTTACGGCTTTTTTAATACTAGGTACTTACTTTAAACATTTTTCTTTACCATTCCATATTTGTGAACAAAAGTATTATTGAAACCTAGACATGGACAACTTCCTTTCCGTAGGTAATTGGGTAAGTAATTAGTGTAATAGTATATGGGATTGTTTATGACGAATATTAATAAGTGAACAGGTTATGCGACATTCAGATTGGCTGCGTAGGTAAGGCACACACAACAGGTATAGGTCAGTAAGGTAATACAAGCTCGTAAACAAATGCGATCAGTCAGACACTTAAGTCAGACTTCATCGTTAAAAGGGGTTTAGTTGGTCGTTTTGGAAAATATCGAGAGATATCCACTCTTCACGTTTTATTCTTTAAGATAATTGAAATTTAATACCTTCTGTGTTCATCGGTGAAGACTTCCTTCTACCTTTCCGCTTTCTACTACGTATGCTAAATCCTATCTATGCTAAACATTTGGGTGTGGTGGAATTTATCATCGCACCTATTAAGGTGCGATGATAAATTCCACGTAATTAAAAAGGCGTTGGCGACAGCAACGGTGAAGCTTTATTAGGATGCACTTCCCTGGACGGATTCTTTTTTCCTTGCAACCTTTTAAATAATTGTGTTTTTATAATATGTAAATCAATGTGCGTTTTTCTTTACTACTTAATATTTTTTAAATGTGTCAATGTTCATAAATAATAGAATGATGATGCATTTTGAACAGAAAATAGTCCAAAATTCATCATTTTATTAAAGACTAGCTTTAGCCCGCGACTCCGTCCGCGTGGAACTCGTTTATATCGTAGCTCCATACAGACTCGCCCCCCCCCCCCCCCCTTTCACCCACTTAGATAGATCTCCGTGATAAAAACTATCCTATGTCCTTCCCCGAGATTCAAACTATCTCTAATTTGATCTAAATCGGGTCAGTGGTTTCAGCGTAAAGAGGTATACAGACAGAATATTAAGTATGGATAGGTAAGTCACCATAGTTTCCTAATATCATATTATATTATATATTTTTGCCATTGAAAACTTATTTTTCGTGATTATCTTTTTGGTGATTATTAATAACTGTAATGATTTGCTGTTACCGCCACGTGTACTGCGACGGAGGCTTATCTGCTTGTAGGAACACGCATGCAGCGTCGACGAAGGCCGGCAGCTCTTAAAGGAAGCGGGAAGTGGCTGCCGGTGACGTAGCAGTTAATGTGATCGATGCCGTCAGAACACCGACAATGCCGATTTTGGAAGGGGTGAGGTGTGGGGGGAAAATCATGTCACCCTGTATCCAAGCGTACAATGGCGAAAGTCGTATTCCAGCAAAAAACTAGGGGTTTTGACGAAATTTCGGTTTTAACGTAAAAAACCGGCCAAGAGCGTGTCGGGCCACGCTCAGTGTAGGGTTCCGTAGCCCGTTCCGTGAACCGAATGTATGAGCAAGAGAGTTCAAATTCCCAAATCAAATCGACCATGTATTATAGACAGACACAATACAAGCAATACTTAGCGAACAATTTCATTATTAGACAACGAACGACCAAAGACAACTAAGACAATTCGGGTAGGGCAGATTTTAAACCTGCTCCGACCCCATTAAATCAGGACAAATCTTAACAGCGCCATGTACAATGTGAGCGTTCCGCGTACAGCGACATCTATCGGCAAGTTAAGTAAACTATTGCGCGCGAGCTTAAAGTATGGAAGATGATTTTTAACCGACGAAAAAAACGGTGGAGGTTCTCAAGTCAACTCGTATATTTTTTTTTATGTATGACCACGCATAACTTTTTACAGAGTAGTCCGATTTTTATGTGATAATTCTTTATTGATTGCGTGAACCGATTTTCACCGTTTTTTAAATTTATTTGAAAGCACGTCATTTCATTGTGATTTTGTAGAAATGACATGTACGATAAACACCTGCTTATACGGTTAAATTACTAACTTAGTTCAGAAATTATTTTGTTTTTTTTTTCAAAAACTATTCAACCTATCAAGTTCAAAATAATTTTCCTAGAAAGTTTTTATAAAGTTCTACTTTTGAGATTTTTTCATATTTTTAAAACTTATGGTTCAAAAGTTAGAGGGGGGGGGGCATATTTTTTTTAACTTCTGGAGCGATTATCTCCGAAAATATTAACATTATCAAAAAATGATTTTAGCAAACCCCTATTAATTTTTAAATACCTATCCAACAATATATCACACGTTAGGGTTGAAATGACACTTTGTCGGCGTGATTGATATACATATTAGTACCAAATTTCAGCTTTCTGGTGCTAACGGTTACTGAGATTATCCGCGGACGGACGGACAGACAAAGCGAAACTATAAGGGTTCCTAGTCGACTAGGGAACCCTAAAAAGTGTTTTACAAATTCAAATATTTATTCGTCTATGACTCCTATGAGGAATCGCAAAGTACACGTATCGAACTGTGCTGCTCCCCCTATGGCTGATGAAGTGATGACTCGAGGTGTAACTGTGCATGTATCACCAGAGTTGGTTCCGTGAGGTACCTAGGTGTTATGTTGGACGAAAATCTCAACTTCAGGAAGCATATAGCAGCTACATCTAAAAGAGTACGAAAATTTATATATACAATGAAATAGTTAAGAAACTGTGATGATAGAAAGTTATTAAAACTGATTTATGTTTCCTTGTGTCAGTCTATCCTTGATTATTGTATTTTAGCCTGGGGTGGATGTGCTAAGTCTTTATTACTAACCTTAGAACGTGCCCAAAGAGCAGTACTGAAGGTTGCCCTGCGTAGACCCCGGCGCGGCGCTTTCCTACTGTAGACCTCTATAAAGAGTCTGAAGTGTTAAGCGTGCGGAAATTATTCTTGTATCGGGCTGCCATCTTCACCTACAAAACAATTCTCCAACTCCCATCATATCCTGAACTACTAAAGAAATTTCTTTAAATGTCCTTTACCGGCTGTAATAACTGCTTTTGCCAAACGCTTTAAACTATATCTCCTTCCTCTTATTTTTAATAACATTGTTAAAGTCTGTGACATAAAACTGTCGCTTGGCTGTAGCTAAAACTTGAATACGGGAGCTCTTGGCGTCGTGGACAACCAGGCTGAAGAAGCGTTAAAGTAAATCCTCACTCACTTGCATCCTTCCCTTCTCCACACACACTCACTCCTCCTACACTCATTCACATACCTAAAATCACTGAACTAAATATTTAAATTAAAATTGTTAAGTCTCTCTAGTGTTTTTTATATATAGATAAAGTTACTGTTAACTTTATTTAATACGAAATTATTAAACTATATAATACATTACAATTATTCTATAAAACTACTCTAGTGTTAATAGTGTATAATGTGACTTTTCCGTAATTGTTGTATAACGCCGCATGATATCCTGTAACTCTCGTAAACGATCCCGACTCCCACGATACAGGCTGTGCCTAGTGTGGAAGTCACCGATCATGTCAATTGTTAAATTTATTTTTGGTAAATAAACTATTCTTATTTAAGAATACTTCTTATTCTATTCGTGACAGCAAATTAACTAATATACGTATGGAAAAGACAAAAAAAAAATATACGGCCGTGGCACGAAATGGACCCGGCAGCGAGATGCTAGCTTTAACTCAACAGCCACTTTTGACGCGGTTCATCTGTTATTTCGCGAAAACGCGGATCGAATCAGTAGGATTGCGTAAAAAGGGTGACTTGAACCTCTGTAGATACTTCATTCTCACGAAACTAATCTTGTCGTTCCGCGAAAACCTTGATTCAATCTGTTTTCTCGGTCATATTGCTTTAACGGGTTTTCTGTGTATTACATACGTATGATGCTACATGCATTTTAAATGCAAATGAGGCATATTGTACATAATTTAAGTCAGTTTTTTTTTAGAGAAATCCTAAACTTTAGATGAAGCTATAGAAACGGATAAGTAAGAATGACTTTCTACTTATCTATACCTACGTAAATACTAATAAGTAGTACCGAGAACGTGCAATGCGATGAGGCATACAGTTTATTAAAAACGTTTATAGGAAACACTAAGGGCGAGATAATTGAGAAATAGGTATTTGTAAAATGTATTGCTGTCGCGCCAACCTCAAGCCTCCCCCCGCAGAGCGCAATAGAGACAACTGCACCTTGGACCGAAAATACCTATTAAAAGTACATAAAATCAACGTTTCGTAGTCCCCTGATTTCTTCTCCAAAACTTGACTAATTTAACTATTTTTTTTATTAAAAATCAAAGAGGCTTTTGCCGTGTTCCTATGTTTTCTTTTTTTTTAATAATCTAGTCAAAAATGTTTTCTGGATGTTTGAACACAGCGGAAGATCTGGATTTTTTTAAAGGTTTTTGTACGTTAATATCTCTTTTAAGAATACATTTATGAAAAAAAGGAAAACATAGGAACATGCCAATAGTAGCCATAGATTTATGGAAAAAAAATTATCGCTCTACTGCCATTATCCAGGGAGAAAACAGGGGCCTACGTTTGTATGGGAAAACGGTCCTTGTGTTTCCTCTTAAGAATAGGAAATACATCTAGTAATTTTAAAGTTACTCTAATACACAATATCAGCGATTTCAATATTTTTTACGCGTAAGTATGCTCCTCCCGAAATAGAACGGCGGACATTAAAGTGACGCAGATTGACAATAATGATAATAGCATTCATATATTTTGCATACAATCGTTAACTATTTATCTGTAGAGGACGTTTATTTTACTTGTTTCTCATAATTGGTCCTCACCCACTCACACAACAACTAAAACATCGATTATTATTTATTTCTGAATTGGGAATTCACTGCCAGACAAATTATATAACAATATATAATTGGTTGGTTGGTGGTGGTATACTGAAATGACCAAGAGAAAAAGCCAAAGCTAAAAATGTTGTGTGTCAAAACACACCACATTTTTAGCGACATTACATTAGACACAAAGTCGAATTCTAGCTAGCCTGTTCGAATGTTTTTTTCACGAGTCCACGTCCCACTAGTAGGTATTTAGGTAATCTATTTCTAGTTTAACTTAAATAGTCTTAACTAACTCCATCATGGACTTTATTTAAATACGTGTGTGGGTGCTTATAAATTTAGTCTAGAATTAAAACAAGAAGTTTAGTCACTACTCAATCTGTCACCCTGTTTGGCTGTCATCATTTACCTACATACTGTAGGTACCTTTCTGGAAAGTATGACTACAATTATGATCAATAAGTTGCATCATGGGACGGAACCCTAAGGATATTCCCTCCGTTTCGCAACAAACCTGAATTAGAAAGGTTACTAAAACGTTACCGAGCTAGTCCCGACCGTGGGTGGGCGCAGTGAAAGCGTTCCTCTGCGTGACGCGCCAGGGCTGTAATTCGGCACGCGCTTACCTCACCCGTCACGCCTAACGAAACTATAGCCCTCTGATTACGCTTAGTTAGTACTAATCGCAGCGTCAATATATATTTGTGGGGGTACGGTGAGGTGAGCTTAAATTACAGAATAGCGGGGCAGGAGCGACCTGCACACGCCCAGCAAGGCAATGGACTCACTATTATTACTCCATAAGAAGGCAAAAAAGATGCCCAGTGTCGAAAATACCATTTAGATATCTCAAAAAATTACGAAGGTGCAAGTTGCAACTAGAGGTGTGTAACTCAGGAGTGAGAGATTCAAATGAACTGCATCTCTTCGTTTATGTCACTCGCTCACTCGTTCACTGAAGGATGAAACAACTCACTAACTCACTATGTCAGTTCAGTTGTCACGTTACGTGGACTTACAAACCTTTTTGGAAGCCCACGTAACAAGTATGAAAGCTAAATACAAATTACAAAAGAAAAGTTAGGGTCGAGGTTCTTTATTAAGAGAGTTTCTTGACAAGCAAACAGTAGTACCTAGTTACCAGGACACGTGGTGGTTAAATTAGGAAAGAGTTAAACGGAACCAGTGGGATCCCCAGGAAGTCGCGCCGTAGGATGTGAGGGTTCCGCAGGTAGAAATGACAGGCCGGAGGCGTGCGTAGCAGCGCGTGCGAGGAGTAAGCGTACGGGCGTACCGTCAGGGTATAAGCCTCCGCCAGGCGCTCGGTAGGGGCGCGTGTAGCGCGGCAGTCGACAACCAGGCGCGTAGTAGGGCGTGAGCAGTAGGTAGGCGAGAAGTAAGGCGCATGCAGCAGATAGGAACGTCCCGTAGGGCGTGAGCAGTGGCCGGCGCGTAGTAGGACGCGTGCAGCAGGGAGTCTTCCAAGCCAAACGCTCGGGAGGAGCTCAGCTGGGCCGTTCCGAAGGGTGGTGTACAGATGTAGCGCTTCGGGAGGCAGGTGCTCAGTAGGGGAGCCCCGCAAAGGCAGTCGTCCAGCAGGGACGCAATTCGTAGTAAAACTGACGACCGACGAGTAGGTTTAGGGACCCTCTTGAGTTGCGGGGCCGACTGTGACCCCGCAACGGATCTGTTCTGTACTTCTTGTTTGGAAGTCGAAGGTAAAACTGATTTAATACAGCGGCTGTATCGGCTTTTATACCCAAGGGATCCCATGTTCTAGAATTACATATTATAATTTCATATTTCAAAAATTACAAGCTACCAGGGTTTCATAAGTACCTAAAAGTATACAGACTTAGCCGAAAAGTATAAAACCTAACCTTTATGGTAGTGAAAATGACTATTTAGAAGAACACAACGTTGTTGACAGATTGTCAACAGAAAATAAACAAACGTATTTATTATTTTTAAGAATTTCAGGAATAGGGAAAATATAGGATTAAATACGGTTCAAATGAACAGAAACCGATAATATAAGTAATCACGATATCAAAAGCAGTGTACAGAAGTATACCCTTTCTTAGAAGTTGGGGTTACAAGAACCAAGAGAGTGAATCAATGATGTAAAGAAAGCCTAAAAAGACGTAATTGGATGGATGGCAATTGCAAGGTCTTGCATTAACTGATGTGACCTACAGGTGCAACGCAGATAAAGGTAAATGCTACATTACCCCAAAAACCCAGGAAAAAAAAAACTTTTTCGTACTAATTAATGAAAAGTTTTGTTTTGTTATATAGATATGCTATGCGTGGTGATTAGTGCATAAATGAGATGAGGTGCTAATAACATGAAGAAAATTATATACAACTAAGAAGCTCCAGATCTTCCTTGCGTCTCTTTCAAAAATCACACATACATTCATCTCCAGATAAAATAAGGGGATGTGGTTCACATTCAATGACGCACACTCCTAAGGAACTCCTTACCATGACCTAAGGCTTTTTTTTTTTTGAGGGAGTAGTCAGCCGCTCCACGGGAAAAATGACGAACCCACGGCTTATTTTACGAGTTGGCGATCCGCTCGAGGAAATACTATATACAGGCCTAGTTGGTCTAGCGCCAACTAGGGGAAAATGTGAAGAACCTAAGGGCTTATTTAACGAGTTAGTCATCCGCTCGAGGAAATTCTAGACTAGTTGGTTTAGAGCCAACTAGTAGAGGGGAGTTAGTTTAGAACTAAAGAGGGTGCATATACGGAGGGGCTACTACAATTTTTTATTTATTTACAGAGCTAAGAAAGAAAAGCAGAAGCGAGTCATTACAGAACAGTCGCACGCTAATAAGTCAGCATAATGAAAAGCTGCAAAGAAAAGAACGTAAAATAATGTGTAATGAAGTGAAATTAAATAAACTTAAACTAAATGCTATGTTTTGAAATCCTTAATGTGCCATTTGTTTCTTGAACCATTAGGATCTTCAAGCATATACACCAGGGGCGAGAGTTTTTGAATAACTCTGCATTTTAAGTATTTTGGAGCCAGTTTCGCACTGAAGTAAGTGCCAGCGTTACTTAGGACGTAGTTTTTCCTCCAAACTATATCATCGATGTTAAATTCTTTGAATGACCTTCTAAGATCGTACCTATTGCTATTCTTTATATGTGCTGTGTACAAGGCAACCTGAACTTTATCGTAAATAGATGATAGCAGGCCAAGGTTATTAGCATACATGTCTCTAGGAAGAAAAACTATTTCCTCAAGATTTTGGCATGGTGAATACATGGAGCCGCAAGGAATAGTTTCGCGTCCAAAAACTAGGAAAGAGGGTGTAAAACCGGTTACCAGGTTCACTGAATTATTCATAGCAGACTGAATAATTGGAAGATGGTTATCCCAAGATCTATGGTCGTCCCCAACAAGAGACGCTAAGGCCGTGATAAGAGTCTTATTGTACCTCTCTGTGGGGTTAACTTGAGGGCAATAAAGAGGATTAAAGTTCGCGAAAGGTATTCTGTATTTATTGATTAGGTTATGGAACTCACGCGACTGGAATTGAGGTCCATTGTCCATAATGATTGTCTGTGGTACTCCAAAAACCAGAAAAACAAAATTTTCTAGGTGAAAGGTAATGTCAGTAGCCCTTGCACGTTTTAAAGGGAAAATTATGCTGTATTTAGTAAAGTAGCAATTTATAACTAGTATATATTGGTTTCTTTTTCTAGTCATCGGTAACGGACCCACGAGATCTAACGATATGCATTGGAACGGGCGAGAACAAATTTTAGGTTTACCCATGATGCCATAAGGAGAGTGGTTAGAGTGTTTGTAGGCTAAACAAGTTTCGCATTTTGATATGTATTTAGCAACATCTCTAAACATGCCAGTCCAGTAGTATTGTAGTGCTAATTTCTTGTAAGTCTTGAATATGCCCAAGTGTGGATTAGGTAGAGAGCCATGGAATTCTTCGATAAGTGATTTTCTAGTTGAAGGAAGAGGAACTTCCTTCCAGGCAAAATCGTCCGTTATGGAGTTTTGATCGTAACTACGACGGAATAGCTTGTTGTCTCTATAGTAGTAGTTCGGGTAACTGTCCGGATTGTTTTGACAGTCCGAGATTAATCTGTTGTGGTCTTCATCGTTAGTACGTTGAATTTCTTGAGTAATTGGTGCCGTTTGATGAAGATCAGGATTCCTGTCGAACGAGCGAGAGAGTAGATCGGGGACAACGTTGTCTTTTCCTCGCTTGTGTTTTAAAACGCAGTTGAATGTTGAGAGTCTGAGGGCCCATCTAGCTAGTCTACCTGAAGGATTAGATAGATTTAGGAACCATTTTAGAGCAGCATGGTCCGTGTAAACAGTAAATTCTTTTCCATTGTCCACGTAGCATCTCCAGTGCTCAAGAGCTGAAATGACAGCTAACGTCTCCCGTTCTGTGGTTGAGTAGTTCCGTTCATGCTTATTGAAACTTTTGCTCATGTATGCTATTACGACTTCTCTATTGTCTTGCTTTTGTGTGAGCACCGCTCCGATTCCATCGTTGGAGGCATCGCAGTGAACAGCAAAAGGTTCATCAAAATTAGGGCAGGCAAGGATTGGAGTTGTCACAAGTAGTTCCTTCATCTTTAGGAAGGCGGAGTTGGCTTCGGCAGTCCAGCCAAATTTTGGCGAGTTCTTCCCCGAGGCTGCCAATTTATTAAGAGGTGCTGCAATAGTACTGAAGTTTGGGATAAATCTTCTAAACCAACTGCAGCTGCCGTGAAATCTTCTTATCTCTTTTTTTGTAGTCGGCGTAGGATATTCTAAAATTGCCCGAACTTTGTCAGGGTCAGCTCTCAAGCCTTGTTCATCGACCATAAAACCAAGGTATTTTAGTTCTTTTTTGAAGAATTGACTTTTTTCGTAGTTAATCGTCAAACCTGCGTATGTTAGTTTTTCAAGAACTCTGATAAGAAGGGAAATATGTTCTTCAAAGGTCTTGCTGATGATGACGATATCGTCTAAGTAGCAAAATACTTTATGCTCAAACTCCGGAGTGAACAGCGCGTCCATTAGTCTTTGTTGTGTCGCTGGAGCATTGGTTAGACCAAAAGGCATGACAACAAAGCGGTACATTCCTCTACCTGGAACGTAAAAAGCTGTCTTATCCCTGTCTGGAGGGTGTAGTGGGACTTCCCAGAAAGCTTTCGCAATATCAATGCTTGAAAGATATTTAGCATCTCTCAAGTGGTCTAATATTTCGTTCATTACTGGCAGGCTATAGGCATCACGACGAGTGATAGAGTTAAGTTTTCTACTGTCAACACAGAAACGCCATTCACCATTCTTCTTAGGAGTTATGATCACCGGAGATAACCAAGGGCTCTCGCAGGGTTCAATCACTTTCCAGCCAAGCATCTTGTCTACTTCGTTTATAAGTGCTCTTTGTTTTTCAGGTGATAGCCGGTAGCAGCGTTGTCTTACAGGTGGAGAGTTCCCTGTATCGATTTTATGGCAAATCAGATGAGTCTTTCCAAGTTCGCCTTTTTCTTCGAAGGAAATTTGCTTGAATCTGGCGATGATGTCTGCAGCTATGTCTTTCTGTTCCGTAGATAATGCTTCATAAGTGAGGATCTTCCCAGTGTCAGATGTAATGGTATTACACTGTACATTGTCAAAGATAGTAGGTTTAAGCAATTCGGGTATAAGATTAAAAGTTTTCCAAAAGTCTACACCTAAGATGATTGAAGGGTGTATTTCAGGAAACGCGTAGGCTCTTATAGCATGAGTTTGATTATTAAAAGTCATGAGTAAGTCGATATAGCCTAATGATTGCAATTTGTGGTTATTAGCTGTAGCGACTGAAAGTGGGCACGACTTCGATAAAGAATAACCCTTTTTCAAAAGGTCAAGGTGAGAATTGTTGCCTAATATAGTTAAAGAACTTCCACTATCTAGCAAACCGGAAAAAGGGATTCCGTCGATAGTAAAGTTAAGAAAAGGTCTATTATGATCCTTTTCTTCTTCATAAAGGACTGACGAAATCTTGTAAAGATTGAAGAAATTACGAAGATAAGTAAGCCAATTTTGCCAGTCAATTATGTCAAAAGGGCTAGAGTTATTGGTGCTATCGGAGTCGTGCAAAGTTAGTTTTTTGGAGAGGAATAGTGTTTGGTATTACAGTCAGGACAGTCTGGGGTTTTAAAGCCTCGCAGACCGCATTTAAAGCAAATGGGGAAGTGAGGTTGCTGACAAGTTCGAAGAGAGTGGCCGTTTGCGCGACATCGAACACAGAAGAGGTTAGAGGTAAATTTATCAGAGATGCTATTTACTTGTTTAGAAAAATAATTCTTAAAAGGGGGTCTTGAGTCTGAATTGAACTGGGTTTTAGGCTGGCTAGGGAGGGAAGGTTTAGATGAGGATGTCGAAGGGTTGTAATTGAATTCAGATGCTAATTGATCAATAGCAGGTTTAGGTTCTTTAAAGTTACGGTCTCTATCCAAAATATGTTCGTAATTTTGGCAGGCTGATATCAGAGAATCAATGGAATCAATTTTATTCAATGCCACGAATACTGAATAGCAGGGGCGTATGTTTCTGAGGAGAATTGAGAGTTGCTCAGATTCACTTATTTTTTTGTTGAGACGAGAGAACATACCATGCATAATGGAGATATAAATGATGATAGTCTCGTAATCACCTTGAGTTCTAGCGTTGATAGCAGTCAAGAGTTTGAAGTCATAATCCGTATTTCCGAAATCTCTAATAAGTAGGTTTGAGATTTCACACCACGAGAGGTCTGGTTGACGATTTTTCTGAAATCGAATCCAATGAAGGGCTTTATCAGTGAAAATTTCAAAGACTAAGTCAGCAAGGCGTTCCTTTTTCAGATTGCGGGAAACACCAAACTCTTCAATTTTTTGGAGAAAAGATTTTGGGCAGGAGTTGCCGTTATAGGATAGTTTTTTAAGTTCTGGGATTATATTAGGAGAGGACGTCGTTTGAGCAATATTTTGACAGGGAATACTCTGTTCTGAGTGTTGGTTTGTAACTAAGTGAGAAGATAAAGGGGCTTCAGGTGTTGTTCCAAGAGGAGGGCAGTGGGGAGATGCTAAGGGTGTAGTTTCCGCAGATTCTAAAAGTAGAGCTTCATATTTGTTCTCTAAAACCTTGAATCTTTCCGAAAGTCGGTTAAGTTTGTCTGTGAGAGGCGAGTTATGGTCTAAGTCGATGCGTCTAAGTCGAAAAAATAAGTGATTTTGAAATGATTCTAATCTTTTACACGCGTATGGAGAAGCTTTGGATTGTAACTGGTTGATCTTTGATTCAAAGTAATTCAGACAAGTTTCAACCTGTTCGAGATCTTCTTCAGGAGGAATGACTGACTGCAAGACCTCTGTCGGTGGTTGCGATTGACCCAGTGTTTCTGCCTGTTTTTTTAAAGCTACCAAATTTTCTCTTGGTTCCTCTAACCTAATTATAACCTCGTATTCGAGTTCAGGCTTATTTAAGTTAACATATTTGATAGGACGTGCCATAGTAACTGAGTTAAAAAAAAAATATATTTTAGGTAGAAGTTAGTTAATATGAGGCCGAAATAAAGAGGTTTTAGTGACGTATGTTGTCTGTAGTTTTAAAATTTAGAAAAAAAAAATAAGCTTGTCAAAAAATAAGGCCTCTTGCGTTGGGCGCCAAAACTGTCACGTTACGTGGACTTACAAACCTTTTTGGAAGCCCACGTAACAAGTATGAAACCCTCCACTACGGCAGAGCGACGGGGCGGGTGATGTGACCTACAGGTGCAACGCAGATAAAGGTAAATGCTACACAGTATGCGTCCTTCCCCCGCTCTACCGCTCTCAACTCAACCGAGCAACTGATGTACGAGTAGGTTGCGCTCTTCGCACTTACGAGTCGAAGCTATAAACCTATCGCACACTCGCGCGTGCACGCTTACGTTACTGATAGAAAAACATGTCAATGTGTGAGTCACTCATTTATACTTGTGTGTGGGAGTGATTTAGAGCTGTTAGGAGTCCACAGATCAACTGAGCGAGAGCTGTTAGGAGTCTATAGATGAACTGAGCGAATTGAACGAAATGAACGAAAAGAGTGATACATATCTTTACGACATGAAGATATGAATCGCTCCTTTCACTTCAGTGACACGTTTTGCGCATCTCTAGGTGCAACCGTTTTAATATTGCTTGTTAGACTGAGAAAACGCTCAGAGGGATAGGGACATGAGACGTCACGACTAGTGCATGCTCCCGGGATTTTTCAAGATACTGAGTACCGGTACTGACAGGGGAAAATCCCGGTTCTTCGGTACTTTTCGGTACTGAGTTATAGAACTTTGTATTTTAAATTTTAATGATAAATTATTTAAATTAAACGCCGAAAATGAAGACTTACCAAGACCAACATCAACCATTTATTAATATTTCGGGTTCTAGTTAACGTAGAATCACAAACTTTGTGATTAAATATACATATTTGGGGTCTATGAATTCAACTAGATATTTTTTAGAGTCGATTTCCCAAAGGATATCAAACGGAACCCTGTTCCTAAGCTTCCGGTGTCCATCCGGCTGTCTGCGTATCAGCAATAGCTAGGCTATTCAAATTTTCACAGAATTAGTTTTACTATTGCTCATTATTGCTATTACTCATACATGAAACGTAATTTTATGGCGTTTTTTTGCCCGCCCATATCAATCGGTATATCTCTAGAACCGTAATATGTAGACACTTGAATTTCCGTAGATTATGTATTACTATAGCCTCTAGCTACCCGAAGACTGGAACAAAGGCCTTCTCATCACCGTACCTAAGAAAGGAGACCTCAGTGTATGTGGCAATTGGAGAGGCATCACTTTGCTCTCGATCCCGTCTAAGGTGCTCTGCAAGATTATCTAGACAGATTATCGAGGGCCGTTGAACCGCTTCTTCGCAAAGAGCAGGCTGGTTTCCGACCCAACCGGTCGTGCACGGACCAGATCAATACCTTGCGCATAATTCTCGAACAGGCATCAGAATGGCAGAGGGAAATGTATTTGACCTTCGTCGATTTCGAAAAAGCCTTCTATACGCTGAGGTGGAGTTGCATCTGGGACCGATTGCGTGAAGTTGGGGTCCCCGAGAAAATAACCAACATGATTAAGGACATCTACGGGAAGTATTCCTGTAGAGTGACAGTGACACACGACGGCCTCGTCGCGGTGCATGCGGGTGTACGACAGGGGTGTCTTCTCTCACCTCTCCTATTCCTTGTTGTTCTCGATGGCACCATGAGCACTACAAGCGCCGCGGCATAGAGTGGGGACTGTCCAGCGTCTTAGAAGACCTGGATTATGCCGATGACCCATGCCTGCTGAGCCACACACGCGCCGACATGCAAGCCAAGCTGGACGACCTACAACGAAAGGCAAAGGAGACGGGACTGAAATTCAACACCCGGAAGACCCAGGAAATGAGGTGCGGGGCAACAAGCGCTCTGCCGTTGCTCATTGGCACAGAGGCTGTGGAAAGGGTCCACAAATTTACTTACCTCGGTAGTGTAGTGTCGGAAACTGGAGGGACAGAAGAGGACATCGCTTCGAGAATCGCCAAGGCAAGAGCAACCTTCGTGTGGCAATCGCGGAAACTGACTAGGAGAGTTAAGCTCAAAATAATCCAGGCCCAACGTAAAAACCCTGTTGCTGTACGGATGTGAGACGTGGAAGGTTACAAAGACTATCTCGCATCGCCTCCAGGTCGTCGTCAACCGCTGTCTTCGCCGTACTCTCGGTGTTTACTGGCCCGAGAAAAGCTCCAACAAAGAACTGTGGGAACGCTGCGGTGAGACTCCGATCGACCAGCAGATCAAACGCCGCAAGTGGAACTGGATTGGCCATAAGCTCCGAAGGGACCCTGAGCACATACCGAGGCAAGCCCTGTACTGGAATCCCCAAGGAAAGCGTAAACGTGGCCGCCCTAAACAGAGGCGAAGAGCATAGGGAAGACTTGGAGCGAATTGAAGCGCGAAGCCCAGGACCGAACGGGATGGCGGCGCACTGTGGACGCCCTCTGCCCCATCTAGGGGACACAGGAACATAAGTCAAGTCATAGCCTCTATAATAACGAGTAATAACAATAAAATAATAAAATAACGGTAATAGTGGGGCAGAGTGCTCGAACAAATTGTCGTAAATCTCGACACGCTGGACAACAGCACCAATTTTTTTCAGGCACTTGTTAGGTCCATAGCTTTAAGTTTTTAATAGGAACCAACTCCTCCGTCGTTCATATTTAGTTTAATGGGAGCCATTTCGAATTATAGTTACTTTATTAATATCTCGAATTGTAAGTCACTTAGAATCACAAACTTGGTGTTTAAATATACATATTTGGGGGTCAGGAAATTCAACTAGATAAATATTTTATCGATATCTTAGCTACTAAATTACTTGAAAATACAAAATTATGAAATATGTATATTTAGACACAAAGTTTGTGATTCTACGTTAATTAGAACCCGACATATAAATAAATCAACTATAATTCAAAATTTCAAACTGGCCGCCATAAAATTAAAGATGGCCGACGGAGGAGTTGGTTCCTATCAAAAATTTAAAGCTATGGACCTAACAAGTACCTACCTGAAATTAATTTGGTGTTTTTTTCCAGCGTGTCACATTATCACCTGAAACTGAACCTTCTATATGTCTAATTGTCAATTTTTACGTTGTTTGTTACGTCGTGCTCGTATTATTTAATGAAGGAAGACTGCTTAATTGTGGAAGTTGTTAATTAATAAACCAATTTATAAGAACTGTTGTTGTTTGTACGACCCCACCCTCACTCCACACCTTTACTACTAGAAATAATAATAACGAACTATTACAAGTGAATTCAGCCAAACTTAGTAAGTTAGCACCAAATGTGATAATCATATCTTTTTAAAGTTAGATTTTTGTTGATTTGGCGACTTTTATGGTGGTGTTCGTTCTGAAATTTGACTTTCAGTTCGTTAATAAAAGTTTAAATTAGTGTATAGTATAAAAAATAAATAAAAAAACAAGAAATTTAGACTCAGTACCGAAAAGTACCGAAGTACCGGGAATTCCCGGTACTGGCTTGGTAGTTGGTACCGGAAATCTCAGTCCCGGTTCTTGGACTGGTACCGGTTCTGCACTCCCTAGTCAGGACACTCGAGCGTCGTAGTAAATGTCAATCGTGTCATGAAAGTGCATTATTTTCGTAAACGGGACAGAATATACTCCCTCTTAAAACTATAGACACTTATAACTTTGTGATTGTTTAATCTCCTGCTTTAATTTTTTCTCCATTTGACAATATTTTTAATCCTTTTTCGAGAAAAATCATCGTTAAGGTAATTTTATTTGGTATCTTCACCCCTAATGTAAGAACGATCCAGTGCAATGCTATATGTGCCCGTAGTAGACTTAGTGTACCTCTGACCTCACATAACTAATCGTTGTTACGATTAAGAGGCCTGCACCACACGCTAAGGGCGAATGTTGTATTGTGAATAGCCACAACCACCTAAGTTAGTTACTACGGTTCGATTCCGATAACCCGCCCACGGTTCAATGTCGTCCGTCACACACACTGACCAACCCATTAATTGTATTTACTTGCTACTATCTTGTTTTAAATATACATAATTTTTACATTACAACCATTCTCACTCATCCACATTATTTATGTTACACAGAATTACCTTATATGTATTGATAAATTCATCAAAAACAATTTCATTAAGCAGTTTTGTCTGTGGGTACTTGTATGGTTTTGCCTTGCATTCATTCACATAGTACCTACATTTGTGAGGTCACTGCGTGTTTGCTTGCTTCCCACACCATCGCACTACCGTAAAAGTACGTCTCCACATTCGACTTATAATTAAGCTACACCGTCTAAAGGTTTTGTGTTTACATGGTTTTTGTTGTTTATACTTGTACGCTAAGTGGAGAAAATCTGCTATGGTCTATGGCACAATCCATTCATGCGTTCGCGGTACCTACTAAATGTACTTGAAGTTTTAAAACTACTGTCACTAATGATAATAACCCGATAAGAACAGAAAGTAGGAAACGCGTACACCGCAGGTATATCACGTAACACATTGTACGCACGTTAATAAGATCTAAATGTCAATTATTTTATGTGGAAAAATGACAGTTGGACTGTCTTAACGCGCGTTGGAAACGTTACGTGATTACTGATTACCCCTTGGAGTTGCATAATCTGATTCCGTTATTTACCTGCGTCATACGATATACGAAAAGGCCGGTTAACTCAATTTAATCGAAACCAAATTAATTTTATAGGTACACATACTAATATAAAAGTGGGATATTTAGCGATCACCTCGCCATCAATTGACTTAATAAGACCATAAAGCCAATATCTAATGAGCCTTGAGCGCAGATCGACAAAGATGTTTAAACAATTTGTGACGCCCGTATTGTTACATTGTACATGGCCGTGACGAAGTTTACCATATGTCAACTTCAACTTTCTGTGATTGAATGTTGCAATATGACTGGTGTCACCCTCTGTCACAAAAATGGCCACCGCTAGGTATAACCTCCATGTCGGGCGTTCGTCGGGGATGCGGTCAGCGGTGGACGCCTTGCTTCTGACGCCGATTGCATTATTGACGACTGACCAAACTACAGTACCACGTCGCTTTATAAGCAAACTTGACATTGGTGAAATTAACTTAGATGGAAGCCATTTTTAGGGTTCCATAGTCAACAAGGAACCCTTATAGTTTCGCCATGTCCGTCTGTCCGTCCGTCCGTCCGTCCTCGGCTTAGCTCAGTAACCATTACTACTAGAAAACTGTAATTCGGTATGAGTATATAAATTAATCACACCGACAAAACAATACAATAAAATCTTGAAAATATATTTTTTAGGGTACCTCCCCTACACCTAAAGCGGGGATGTAATTTTTTTTCTCGTTAAACCCATGGTGTGGAGTATCGTTGGATAGCTCGTTCAAAAATATTATGGGTTTCCTGAAGCCATTTTTCAAATCAGTGATTGGTTTGCGAGATATTTGGCTTTAAAGCCCTAATTTTTGTTCGAGTCATGTGAAGAACCTCCATGTCACAAGCTGTGATTAAAGCTGACTAGCTTCGACTGAATTGCGCCTTTCTTATATACTAATGAATGTGCATACGTACCCATCTGAGAGACGTGGTAGCCCGCCGGCTCGACCCCCCGGGGGTCACCTTCGGACTCGCGCCGCGCCCGAGGCCGTGCATTCTCATTTCCTTCACTTACCTGCAGACAACACATTCACATCCTTAATTAAATATATTTTTCTACATCATTTATGGTGTTTTTTTTTCGCCAAACCGTATCCCATCATAAATCAAAGATGGACATATATTTGACGACATGGTAATAATTTACACAAGGCAATGACATTCGTTTAAATGACATTTATGTTAATTAATTCAATACTCGTACGATGCTAGGAGATCTTATGACATGAAAACAAGTATTAGAAAAAAAAATACCTAATCAAATTATGTAAGCAGTGATTTCTAAGCAGCGGAGTCATGTTTCACTGCAGGTGAATGTACCTGATTTTAATGTTTTTCTTCATCCTGGCTGAAGGTTATTATTACATGCATTAATGTATGTACATTATTTATATTTTTTAATATTCAATGAATAAAAAAAATTAGACCGAATGGGAATCATCGTCATCATCACATCGAAAGACGTCCGCTGCTGGACATATGCCTCCCCCAAATAGTGCCACAATGTCCTGTCCTCCAAATAGGCATACCTACTAATATCTAATACAATAATTATGTACTTCAGATCAATCAATCAGTTCCACATATCTTCTAGCACAATCTTGGGCTGTTTGTAATAAAATATGTTTATTTATGAAGCTCTATGATCGCCCGGTGGTTCGTTTAAGAAGTTGAACCTTGACACCATCCCTAAATAGACAACTATAAATACGCGTATTGGATTGATGAGTACGGCGATACCAGGCGATACAGATCGGATTCATTCTAACCATTCATTCATTAACGATATTGCTCAAATCGTTCAAATATTTACTTAGTAAGTAGGTCTCGAGAACTCGCATAAACTCACAGAGTACCTACATGTGTCAGTTATAATGTTCTAAATGCAATAAAATCCGCTAGAATGTTACCATGTTACCAAATCAAAGTTTGTGGTTACCCACTATAGGCAGATACTATACTGAATTACTTACTAAGTATATATTGCAAGATTTGCAACAGTGGCGATTTAATACCGAGCGGTTTAATAAAGCAAATCAAACGTTGAATGAATCCGAACGATACAATCCAATTGAAATAGAATGTTCGCAAAGAGCATTTTAAGGGTTCCGTAGTCAACTAGGAACCTTTATAGTTTCGCTTTGTCTGTCCGTCCGTCGGATAATCTCAGTGACCGTTAGCACTAGAAAGCTAAAATTTGGTACTAATATGTACCTATATCAAATACGCCGACAGTCGTAAAATAAAAAGTGTTTTTTTTTTTATTAGGGTACCTCCCCTATACCTAACGTGGGGAGTGTTTTTTTTTTCATTTCAAACCTAACGTGTGATATATTGTTGGATAGGTATTTAAAATGAATAGTGGTTTGCTAAAATCATTTCTTGATAATGGTAATATTTTCGGAGATAATCGATCCAGAAGTAAAAAAAAAAGTGTCCTCCCCCCCCCTAACTTTTGAACCATAAGTTTTAAAATTATGAAAAAAATCTCAAAAGTAGAACTATAAAAACTTTCTAGAATTATATTTTTTAACTTGATAGGTTGAATAGTTTTTGAAAAAAATTACAAAATAATATCTGAACTAAGTTTGTAATTTAACCGTATAAGCAGGTGTTTATTGTACCTGTAATTTCTACAAAATCACAATGAAATGACGTGCTTTCAAATAAAGTAAAAAAATGGTGAAAATCGGTTCACGCAATAAAGAATTATCCCATAAAAATCATCTTCCACACTTTAAGCTCGCGCGCAATAGTTTACTTAATTTGCCGATAGATGTCGCTGTACGCGGAACGCTCACATTGTACATGACGCTGTTAAGATTTTTCCTGATTTAATGGGGTCGGAGCATTTGCGCCCATACATTAGGTCGAAAATCTGCCCTACAATTGTCTTAGTTGTCTTTGGTCGTTCGTTGTCTAACAATAAAATTGTTCGCTAAGTAGGTATTGCTTGTATTGTGTCTGTCTATAATACATGGTCGATTTGATTTGGGAATTTGAACTCTCTTGCTCATACATTCGGTTCACGGAACGGGCTACGGAACCCTACACTTTCAGTATGGACGGTCTTTTCAGTATGGACCCGATTCAAAACGCGTTTATAACAAATAGATAGAATATGTGAATCGTCTTGATTCACGCGCCTCCTCTCGAAAAGCGCAAGCCATAGGGGAGTGTGCGCGGGAAGTACTGATATTGATATAGGATTGGTGAAATTGAAATTTGAATTTCAGTTGTAAAATTGAGACGGCTAGTAGACCGCGTGCTCGCAGTCAGATTGCAACTGAACCGCTTTGTTTGTCGGCGGCGACTCAATTAACGGAGATGCCCAGCCCGGGAGGGCCTCCGTCAAACTCGAACAAAGGTTTAAATTAAAATGTTATTACTGGCAATGCAAATGACACTGTGCGATTTGCTCTTTTAGTGTCTACCCTTTGTTATCTGTCGGTGGTGGATAAATGTCTGTGGGTAGTACTTTGTCGAGGAAGAAAGCACTTTTGGAACGTAATAGTAGTCGGGAAGTGCGGAGCTGTTAAGGTTAATTTACATCAGGTGTTCAGGATTATTTGTCATAAGCTATGGCGCTATCGATGTCTAAGTTAGTTGAAGACCTAGTATAAACGAGTCATTATTTGCAAAGCTTTCCGAGCTCATCGCTACAGGCGAACAAGTCTAACCTCCGATTACGCACGTTGTTACGAATTTCGGGTCACATTACTACTCGGGGTTACATACTACACAGGAGGAAACTGGCGAAGGCTACAGTATCGTCGATGATGGACGCAATATTGTTTATGGCACGGAGTAGGCAAATTAGTAATTACGCCTAGTAGATAAGTCAGTCCTGAAATTCATGGCCATCTTCAACCTCGAGATCGCGCAATTCCAACTATTTTGAAGTTACTTGTTCGTTTAGTTTCTAGTCTAGTTTAAACTGAGGAATAATATAGAATGCACGAATGATAAGACTTACTCCTACACCGCAGACCACGAAGACTGCTGATTGATGCTAGGTAGCAGATAATGGTGCAAGAAATCAGGACGGGCCCTGTATGAGGTCCCCCTTGTCACACAGTTAGTGTCTTAAATGAGACATTTCCTCTTTGCAAGAAAGAAAAAGTGACCTTATATTGTTGCAATTATTCTAATATCCTTATAAGAAATAAGTACCTAAGTGGTATGTCAGTGTGACGTATTGCTATACAGCCCTCTCACCAGTGACTATTTTAGAAAGTTGTAATGAGCGCTTTATGAATGAACAATACTAGGCGACAATGGCGAGTAGGATGTGCGGGCTTTTCTAAAATTATCCTGCAATCGATGCCTTCCCGCGCAGGCTGCAGTCTAGACGGACACATACGTGCCGGGAAACCTACAAACTCTAATTAGGTATATACTATAATATACTTATGCTAGCATACTCGTATACGTACTTGGGACTTTGGGACAAGCGTGTCACGTATCAAAGTGCACAAACAAGTGGAGATGAAACTGTATTTTTACGATAAAATTGATGACGGGTTTATTCTACTATGCGGTAATGACTAGGTCAAGGCCCTGTCTGAGATATACTTCAAATTATGCACCAGTGAGGCTACAGATGGACAACTTGGACTGGGCCCTTCTATAATATCTATTAGCTTATTACGGCGACTTATGGAAACTTCTCATATTATTAGACTAATATATTGTGTGTTTTTTAAGGGGCAGAGATATGTTGTGGTGCTACGTGATTCGTCCCCCAGATGCATACTAACTAAGAAATGCTGACTAAATAAGAAGAGCCGATATAGCCCTTCGAAGCACTAAACTTAAGTGGCAGTGGGCAGGGCACATTGCACGTAGAACCGATAGCCGTGGGACGGAAAGGTTCTCGAGTCGCGATCACGTACCGGAAGACGCAGCGTGGGTAGACCCCCGACAAAGTGGACTTATGACCTGGTAAAGGTCTATGGCACTCTTTGGGGAAGGCCTATGTCTAGCAGTGGACGTCTTTCGACGAGTCAATTCAAAAAGCAACTCTATCGTCCAAGGTAAAAAAACAAATTCCAATGACAGAATTTATTAAACGGTCATTATACCTACACCTGTCACGTACTCGTAGTTAAAGTCGGCGTCGCACGTTTAAACAACAAACGGCCAAGAATGTATGCTAATCTTCGACACTTATACCACAGTATAGGAACAGTAGATAAACTTCGAACAAAGGTACATCGCACGGCTGCACACATGCGCGCGTGTTCGGTACGCACACGCGCCTTAGCCTTCGGGAATGATGGAGAATGCTTCAATCGGGGCCGCGCCGTTGCGGTGTTCGCTCGTTCTCACTCGCTACGTCAAAGGAAGCCGCCTCGTAGGTATAAAGACAGCGAGCGGCCAGTGCCACGATATCAAAAGGAGCCGAATAGGCTTGTAACTAAGCACCTACCAACTTAGTGCAGTTTAGCAACTATTATACTTACTAGGAAATATTTTAGGCATAGTATAGTGGTATTAAAATATTCGATGAAGTGGGAAACTAAAAACACATACCTAACTATCTATAATATTATTACTTTGTGTATACAATTTTGTCTATTAAACTGTAACAGAAATACTTTGCATACTTAAAAGCAAAATCAGTATTATAGGTATGCCAAGCCACAAACGTGACACAGCCCTGCGCATCGAGCGAAAGTAGGTAACGAACGCTCCTAAACGGCCTCTGATTACCTACTGAATTATTCTTCTATACTGTGCTTATACCTATTATGCAATTTATGAATTGTTTATTCTGGATTCTGCAGTGATAAATGTACTAAAATGAGTTATGATTAGACGTTATCGGAAATAAACCGGATCAAAAGGTTATCCTTTAATGATTTCAGCATAAGCAATTGTAGATTTAGATGGATAATTCTTGGAAACGGATACATCGTAATATTAAGGTATTATCGTGTATACAAATACGAGGACTGTTGTTGAGTGACTCAATTGTGACCAGTCCTGTGTTTAGAAAAAACAAAACCATTTACTAACTTATCTAGATGACACTCGCCAAAACTGACCCGGGGCCATACGATAGTGCCTCCTTACCTATACAAACTCATACCGACAAATCTTCTTAAGCGAACTAGTATTAATCTGATTTTATATTACAAATAGTGGTTACAAATTTCGGAATAGAAAACCTATGCGTTTTATAGATAACAATGCATGAATATAAATATACTTTAAATAGGAAAACAAACTCCGCGGTATAATATTTATTACCCTGATTAAATGTTTAATTTATTTTTATTAAAACTTGTGGGCGTATAATGGTAATTTTAATATCAGTATTAAAATAACAAATTCGCATCAACTAATTTAATAATCATTTTTCTTGTCCATTCGTCGGACAGAAATTGCAATTGCGGTCACATTTTATCACCTCGCTCCTATCACTTGTTAATTATTGTAATTAATCACTATCTCGCAACACTCAATAGCGACTTATCTTCTGCTTATCTCGAATATAGAAATCAAAACGGAAATAGGCGCTTCACACAGCTAAGTGCCTATATAACGCTCAATCACGTTGGTAATGTGGGTATCAAGAGCAAGAGGTAGTTAGGGGCGCAATTCGATTAGACTGATCACCAATCTTGAGATATGGCCGTGATATCACCAATCATATAAAAATCCCCGTCACGTCAAGTTTCTATGATTTATTGTTAACTACTATTTGCACGTCGTCCGCGTGATACTCCTAGGTAGGTATATATCGTATCTTCATTATAAATTTCTCCCCCATTTTACCCCCTCGAGGGATGACTTCCGGGATAAGTATCATAGTTTTACAGTAGGTATTCATCACTCACTTAAATTTGTCTACCCTTGTTAATTTTCTTTCTCTTAAATCATTTGCTCACAGGTTAGCTGGGAGAGATCCCTTAAAGGGGTAAGTTCGCTTTTATACATCAATTATGTTTTATTTTTGTACCTAATGTATCCCGTCTGTTTTATATACAGTAAAGCTTAATATTTTATTTATTTTTTATTTATGTAATCATACAAAAATTATACAGTTTGACAGTAAGAAACCAAAGCACTGTACAATTTATAATTATTAACATATGTAAAAACCGAAAAAGAAAAAAAAAACATAATATTTAAACATCCATCGTCTCGCAGTATCTCAGACAAATATGACATACATTCGCCCATCGACTAGCAAATACATCACATTCAGGTGCTTGTGACAGAAGCGAGTTCAACAGTTTTAGTGCCCGAATAGCAGGGGAGTTTCTGTGCTACAGTACGAGTTGATGGGACTGCCAGGAGATTGTGACGTATAATATATATACATACCAAGTATATAATATACCTACACATACAATGTCCTTCCCCGGTATTAACACTATCTCCATACCACATTTCATCTCAATCGGCTGCGCGGTTTAAGCGTGAAAAGGTATCAGATAGACGGACAACCAAAGTAACTTTCGCATTTACCTATAATATGTATTATTATATTTATTGTGGTTTCTACCAAACCAGCACGGCTATCACGCGACGGCACGCGAGCTCTCGATTTTTCTCGCACTATCCGTCTCTCTCTTATTACAACACTTAGAACAAGAGGTAATAGTGCGAGGAAAATCGAGAGTATGTCGCGGCCATCGCATGATAGACGTGCAGAATAGTTCATACAATGTTGATGTTTAACCTAAGTTAAGCCTTATTCCATTTTGCTCAAATCGGACCTTAATGCACTAGGGACAACATAATTAGACAATTTGCCGCCGGTTGTCACGTTGGGCGTAGCCATACGAGTTGCTATGTCAGGACATGTCATTGAAATAAGTCGAATTGCGCCCCAGGTATAAACAAAGTAACAAAAATATGAAGCATACGCCAGACGTCACAGAGTAGGTATTGAATTGTTTTATTGTTTAATTACTTAAGTTATTAAAGGAAGTTAACAGTGCTAACAATTAAATTACCTGTGCATATAAAGTACATGCACACATAAGATGTGTAGGCAAGCCAGATTATTACGCGCTTGAATAGTGTTAACATTGTTAGGTGACGTATTTATGAATACCTAATACCTACATAGCAATTCATTTAACACGGTATAGACAGCTAGCTTAGAAATGAGCAAGCATCAAAACTTGCATTTGACAGCAACGGAATCAGTTTATTTTATCTATTTCTATTTAGTACTTAAGTATATGTAACCTGTTGTATAGATGGCCAGTAGCAGTGAGCGGTGCACATTGCACGTAGAACCGATGGGCGCAGACCCCCCACAAGGTGGACAAAATCGAGAGTATGTCGCGGCCGTCGCATGATAGACGTGCTGGTAAAGGTCGCGGGAGTCCGCTAAATGCGGGTGGCGCAGATCCAGTCATTGTGGCATTCTTCGGAGGGGGCCTATGTCCAGCAGTGGACATCTTTTGGCTGATATGATGATGATGATGACGATGAACCCGGTGTAAAAATGCACTTATTTATATACATACTAGAAACTGAAATGATGAGCGGTTTCAAAATGGCCCTTACCATTAATATGTCTGTCAGAAAGGTTGTCTTCCTCGTCCCACAAAGGTCGCTCATACCGCCGCGGCCGACGCTCAATATTACCATAGTATTGGAACTCCATGGTGGCACTTAGCGACTCAATATTTAAATTTTAACTACAGAAGGTTTAACACCAACAAACGCAACATAGTCACAAACACACCACGACTCCGTTATAGTTTACGCGATACTGACTCGCCGTCTCAAGTGAGATAAGGGTAACGAGCGATGTTAAACGACATAAGCGTTTATTTTTAACCGACTTCAAAAAAAAGGAGGAGGTTCTCAATTCGGTTGTATTTTTTTTGTCTTTTTTTTTCAATGTTTGTTACCTCAGAATTCCGTCATTGATGAGCCGATTTGTATTTTTATATTTTTGTTGGTAAGTATATGCTTCCAGGTGGGTCCCATTTTTTTCAAAAATTCACTTGGATGATGGGATCCATGAGGAATTGAGGGAACTCCTCAATTATATTAGGCACGCGTGTAGTGGTTTTGGTATTTTCTATTATAACTCGTGTATTTACACTCGGAAATCATAAGTTTGGTGGAGCGGTTTGGAATTGATGATGAAGACCACAGATGACTTATGGAATTCCTCAATTATTTACTTAAAAGTACAAAAGTTTATCACAGATTCTGATAAGATTCCGTTGAAATAGTAACTATTAGAAGTGCCAAAGGTGATCCTTGTGGAATCGACGGAAGTCCTCAAATATTATCAGCCCACATTCGGTTTTTTTCTCTAATAATCAACGCATTTGCTCTTGGAAATCAGTTCATGTGGTAAATTGGAAAATAAATGTGGAAATGTTTTCGTGGCTTGGCGGAGGACTAAATTGAAGTCGGTTAAAACTTTGTTTTTAAAGTAAATTATATTGCTTCATAACGATAGTCCACCCGGCTGTCCGATTGTTTTCCTTTTCTCCTGCGAGATTGCCAGTCTAACGCCTCCAGACTATTTGTTCCCGGGCAAACAAAACAACTGACTATCGGCAGGCTTAGTAAACACAATGTCGAGAAATGGAGCCCGGCGACTTGGTTAGTTTTGCCGAGATAACATTTCGCAACTGGGCCAATGACATGAAGACGAGGGCTTGACGTGTGGAGAGAGGATACGCTTGCCGAGATTTATTTCAGTCAGATGTGTTCCATATTACTTATGAAAAAAAGTTGATAAAAGCGGGTATGTTCTTTTCGTATCCCGCGAGACAGGCATAGCTAAGATTATTTTTCAGTTTTCACCTACTAGTGAAACATAACTCACATTGCTCCAATGGAAACACACCTGCCTGCCTGCCTGTCCGATGTACACGGTAGTGTCGTTAACTACATATGTCATGTAGCATTGTTGGATGTGTGCTCTACAAACGAACCCGTCACTTAGCACGTTAGAGGCGATTTTACAATAGTATGCTAATCGGCCAGTTTGAGGCACTAGTTTATTTAGGCAATACATACGTATTAAAAAGATACGCCCACGGATTTATTTTTAAATCATTTTATAGTAAGTTAAACGTTCTAGTCCTCGACATTGCACCAGATAATGACGCGGGCGCTTTAAATTTTAACTAAGAGGATTTTTCTTCATTCGAATTTCAGCCATGTTACTTTGACATAAACTGCCCGTGTCATAGACTAGTGCCGTTGCACAAGGACGTTGCCCTTACGATGTGCCTGAAACGTGAAATAGGTTTTAATAGGAATTTCCTCTTGTATTTTATTTCCAATTGAGTAGGTAGGTAGTAGTATTATGTTCTGTAACTTCTTAATGTTGCAAACGTAAATTATTGATAGCTTAGTGGTTATCGTTCAAACAGATATAAATTAACCATATCATTGTCAATGAAAAACGTAATAGCTATAACGAAGGTAAACCCCTTCGACGGAGAGCGATTGAGTTAAAATACCTATGTGGTAAACAATATGTGCAGCCATCTTGGTATACATTAAAAGGTGTCAGCCAGCAACTTCTATTATCTATTCAACCATAAGACCATGCACAATAACAGTATGCAGAGGTAACTGATGTAATCTACATCCTTAACACACATATGTATATACCTACTCGTGGGGTCTGCCTAGTTAACACGGTCTTTTGTTGGTTCGAATGATTTCTGACTCGAACAGATCAGCACGTCTAGCACACGACGGCCGCGACATACTCTCGATTTTTATCGCACTATACCTCTTCTTCGAAGTGTTCTAATAAGAGAGAGACGGATAGTGCGAGAAACTACGAGAGAGCTCGCGCGCCGTCGCGTGCTAGCCGTGCAGACGTGACAAGAGAATCACGATGTTATTCAAGAAGTAGCACATGTAATTCAGTGAATAGTATTCTGCAACGTTCCTGTACCTACATCAATTTTACATACGAGCTATGCTATTCACATGTGATTCTTCTGTAGAGTCGCAAAAGCGTACGGACGTATGGTCCTTTGAACCTTTGATGAAGTGGTATAGGAAATACGATTCTGAACTTCTGATATTAATAAGACATGGGCCGAGACTATCCTTTCCCCGCTGGGTTAGAGTTTTGGATTCGTCGGTTTGTAAAGAAAAAGAAAAACAATGTTTATTTAGCATATTAGAAATAAAAGACAAGAAATCAAAAATCGGAAGGAAAAGAAATGATTTTAATTGATATTTCTCCACTTGACTAGACACTATTTTATTGGCAAAGAAAGATTATTCAGGCGTAAGAATGAGTCAGGGGAAACAACTGCACGAACATTCTGATAGGATTTACTTTATTTGTGACTAGCTGCCCTCGCGACTCCGCCCGCCCCGCGTATTGCACAGAAGTATATACAATTTATCTGTATATGCAAAGGTGAAAGAATTTTCGAAATCTAATAGTGGTTCCGGAGACATAGAATAGAAACTTACAAACTCAGACTTTTCCTCTTTATATTATTAGTATTACCCACCTATAGGCTAGAACATTTTTTTTTATTGGACATGATCTCGACTGTATCAGTTCCAAGACTTCCAAGTATGTTGTACTAGCTTCTTCCCGCGACTTCGTCTGCGTGGACTCGGGATAAAAACTATCCTATATTTTAATCCAGGCTATAAACTATCTTCGTGCAAAATTTCATTCAAATCGGTTCAGCCGTTTAAGCGTGATTGAGTAACAAACATCCAAACATCCAAACATCTAAACTTTCGCATTTATAATATTAGTAGGATTACAGAAGAAGTCAGGGACGATCAAATTCTTTTCTAGATATTATATTGCGACATCTGGGTGCAGAGGAAAATCATTTCATCGATCGAGTGCGATCGAAGTGGGTAAAATAAGGTATAGCTAGTATTCGCATAATGTATGTACGGTAATAAATATTTCTATTTTCTATTTCTATATGTGGGTCAGTAATATCTATTTGTATGCGATATGTTCCGTCTTTAATATGGACACTTTCAAAGTATTAAGAGCTTCTAAGACCTCATTTTATAGGTTATAATGGTAGCCTAATAAATTGTTTGTGTACCCTGGGTGCAGGAGTTATAAACTAAATAAACTTCGGCTAAGGTTTACAAACTAACTGACAAACATGTTTCAATGAGCTCTGCCATATGTAATTAAATTAGATACATACATACACAACATGTACCGTGATTTTCCATAGGAGCATTTTTTTATGTGATATTTGTGTCTGCAGACCACCCTTCCGCGACCTTGTCTTGTTTATCTAAGATAGTTCGTTCAACCGGCAAGTAAAACCGCATGGCAAAAATAAATAATTTGTACACGATAAAGCGCATGCAAAACATACACACACTATCACTTGTTGACTATCACTAAGGACAATAACAAGTCACTGAAGAAGTTTAATTTACTATGTCTCAATCAAACAATACCTCTTCAATGTAATGTTTGAAGAAGCAAAACATTTTAGTTTGTAAAATAATATTGTAGGGAATATTTGCTGTTTCATTTGATTTGATGCATAGTAACGTTAACATGCGAATTTTGAGAACTTACATTATTTACCTATAAATGGAAAGTAAGGCTTTCTCTAGAGTACCAGAAACCTGGTTTTTCAATCAAATTTAAGACTATTTGCATGCTAGTTATTAACTGGTTTTACGAGCGCCCGTAAAGATAAAATCAAAACGTCGAAGAATACAATCTAACTAAAACTGGTTTAATTGTTTATGCTAAATTTGCAAACATGTACAAGCGTACCTACGCTTAATAAGAGGCCTAAGTTGACTTAGGGAGGGGTGAGAACGCCTATGGCCGTGTTTACGGACAGGTTATTTGCATGACGGCGGCGGCGGGAGGCGTATCGCGCGACTACGCCAACAGACAAGTCAAGACCTTTCGCCAAATCAAATCCGAATTAGAAATAATATCCCCACTGTGTTGTATCTATCTTTTGTCTATGTACTGTATATCTGACCAACATAGGTAGCAGTTGCTTCCAGATGAGCTAGTGCCGATGCCGTTGGGAACTCTTGGGATTAGGTAACCAGCACCTTGATTGCAGACCCGATATTGAGATTACAACAGGAAAATTTTGGACATGATACGGCACTGGTATTATTAGAGCAGAGATTTCAAAATTAAGGAAGAAATTTAATTCTTATCAGTTAGTAGCAGCCAAAGTAGCCAAATATATCGTAACATTTCCTTACTCCTATAGTAATAAAGAGGTGTTCCGATATATTTGGCTACTTTGGCTGCTACTAACTATGTGATGCAGATTGTACAAGGGTCAGCAAGGGAAAGGACCTAAGTAATTGCCCTTTAAATGTCCGTTTCATGCGATAGGTTAAGCCGTTATGTGACTAACACTACAGTATTGTAGGTACACATGCCTTATATACACTTATAAAACCAATTACAATCATTATCACTGAGTAAGGGCGACCGGTCCCACAGATACTTCAATCGTGTCAGACAAGTAGAACAGTTTAAATTCTAACCTCGGTCTGGTTTAATTTATTAGCAAGTCACATAGATTTTTCATGATCTAGGTCCAAAGTTGTTCTTAAATATAAGACAATTCATTATAACCAATTTTCATTTCGGGCTGTCGGTAGTTGGGTGATTGCTATTAATGAAATTATAAAATATTTACATCAGTAGTAGGTAGATTTAAAATTTTCAACACTAACAAAATAAATAAGTATTTATTTAAATCATAATCATCATTAATTCATTATACTCGTATATGTACACTTATAGAATACTAAAACAAATTAATAAGTACCTACTTAATTTTATTTTAACCGTTGTCATTCTTTGCAAAAACAAAGAAAGTCTCCTTATCGTCCTAATCAAACACTGCAACAAAGCCCTTTGCTGCATTAAATGACCGGCAATTATAGTTTAAACAATGTCATTAATAAACAATGAAGTGGAATACTCACGGTGGGATTCCTAATCCATCCGTACATACTTATTGGTTTGTTTAAAGCTTCCAACTATATAGTTAGTTAGGTATATACCGCAGGCACTAGATGTCGCATTAGAGGCGCGAGCGTGATCGCATGCACGTATGCCCAAACACTGACTGGCACAAGAGGGCTGATCAAGCGCCTTACATAACGCTATAAGCCTTCGTCAAACACCCCGCGACGCCTGATTATTTTTCGTGAGTTGCCGACGGCGACGCCACTACCTAAATAGGTAATCTAAATATACCGAATTTGTTAGCTTTAGTCTGCGATCTCGAGTTATAAGCCATATTTGGCATACATCTGTCGTTGTGTGCTCTTGTTAATACGAGATCAAAGTATGCTGCCTCTACCAACACACTAACATTTTCAAGAAACTCTGCCGGGGTACCCTATTGCAACATATTTTTGAAAAATAAACCTTTAAGTAAGCTTCGTCTGGACTCTGGCATGTACAGGGCTGTTATTCGCTACGCGCTAAAGCGGCTCGCCCCGCCGGTCACCCGTCACGAAACTAGACCTCTTCCTACGCTTTATAGTTACTACGCATTGCGGTGTCAAGATATATTTGAGATGAGCTTAAAACTAGTTACAGAATAGGGGGGCTGCAGTAGACGTCTTTCAGCTGATATGATGCTGATGATGTTGGAGCTTCTGTTAGTCTTTTGTAAATAAGATAAATGAAACTGGAGGCGCTATTAAACGATTAATCGAGGCAATAAAATGCAGTGAGATATTCCATTTCTAACCACATTGTTATAGAGAATTATGATTGCCTAACAATCATAAGAGCTATCACAAACGTCACAATATACGCATTAGATACTGGTGCCATAAATTCATTAGCACCTGCAAGCATGATTGCTGCATTTGTCGTTTCCGTAGATGTGTTTGTCACGTTCTTACAACCAGCGCAAGAGTGAGATATGCTTTATACACAGGCTAAACGACATCGACATAAAAGCACTATCAAAGGCCTTTACCTCAGTTTGCTAACGATGTTTGTTTTTTATGGTATGACAAGAGAATGCATTCGTCACTTAAGGTACATTTCTATGAAATACCACTCGTAGCTCTAGCGAGCTAGCGACACGTCCCCGTCATAGAAATACATAGAAACGAGTAGTGTCGCTGCGACACGTCGCCTGCTGCCTGCGGTCGGGTTCCAACTTGTATTGTACCTTTTCTGATTGACACAAAGAGTAAGATGCTTTGCCATTAATTTACCACCACGTGATAAATGAGACGACAATACTGCAGGTAAGAAGGTATGGGTGTACAATATATGTTGCAATGGACTTAGGTACTAGGTACCACAGGTGACGCTGTTACCACCAGTAAACCATTAAATTGCCTTAATGAAGCCACAAAATGGGCTGTATTGTATCGATTGCGAGGCCGGGCCGGTTTGGTTTCATTGGCCCGACACCTTACTAATAAGTTAAAGACACGCAATTGTTTTAGGGTCGTAAACTGCAGTTTATAACTTAGTGCAATCGCTTATTATATACGTATGAGTAATCTACGTCGTCTATTGTAATAGTAGGCTGCATCCACATATGTGTATGAAGTACAGTCGAAAACATTTGTTCTGAGCAGAAGTCAAAAACCCCCAGTTGAGGTTTTTGACTTCTGCTCAGAACAAATGTTTTCGACTGTACTATCTTTAAAAAAAACACAAGATAGGCGCGGTTTCATACTTTTAACACGAGTTTATGTTTTCGACTTTACATAAACTTGGCTACATGATGTTTAATCTTCTCTATTTTTCATAATAAGATTAATAAGGTTATAAGTATAAAAAATATATGAACTCTGTTCATTATATTATTTTCATATGTTTTTTTTAAAACGACATCAGATTCTTGTCTTAGCCTTGCTTGTAATTTAAAAGAAGATATTGCCTAATAAACTATTGTTAAGTAATGTAAATCATCGACATACAGTTTGAAGACTATTTTAGACTATATACAATGTATTCAAATGTACGTCACGTGGTGATTCTAGTATTTGTTCAATGTTTTATCATTTGTCATACTCAGGACGAACACAAAGGGGACTTAGCGGAATTGTTTCGCGTCACTCAATATTTATATTAAATCCCTGAGCAAATATTATAAATGACACCGTTCGCTATCATAAGTACTTAATCCCCATAGATGGTTTCGGTCGGGAATGTAATCATTGTTAGTGGCAAACGGAAACTGGCGTACTACTTATATCCAAATACTTGCTGTACATACCTACGCGTTTGTTTTTTAAGTATAATTGAATGACAGAGCGAAGCGAACAAGGTTCTCCGATTCGACTTGGACTTAAAAAACTTATGACCGGCTGTTCTCCTCTGCAGGGTCGCATTTCTCAACCGATTCTTGTGGCATTGAGAGTAGATTCAAGTATTAAGGCGATGCCTTGATTTGAGTCGAAAACGCCCCCTAGACAGAGACACGCTGATGCCTTCCACGCACGAGGAAAAGAGATGTAACACTATTCGGGAATGGCTTTTTTGGACAAATTTCGATAAATACCTAACTTAGAAGAATTATTTAAATTTCATAAAGTGATATTTTAGATGAGATAAAATACTATGGTATTAATTTGATTGTGTCGTAAAATAATGTATCGTTTGAGTAGGCTGAGTAAAAAAAGGAAAATACAGACCTAACTTTGGATTTTTTTTCTATAGAGATAAAATCAAATAAACAATCATATAGTCAAGAATCATATATCTGAAAATCAGACCTTATTGTTTCTTAATCTAGTCAGAACGGCGTTACAAAACAATAATTTCCAATGCACAGCCTTAAGTACCTATATATAGATTATTTCTGTCGATACAATAAGTATTGCACAAGTTTACAGAATGTTTTCATAGCGCTACGCGCGTAGCCGATAACACTGGCAAGACGCATATGTAGCGAAAACTCGCTACGAACAGAGAACCCACCAAAAGCGGGCACCTGGCAGTCAAAGTATTAACGTATTTGAGGTCAAGCACCGCTACGTGTGCGAGGCTAAGGCGTAGCGCGTAGCACCATTGTTAGGGTTCCGTAGTCAACAAGGAACCCTTATAGTTTCGCCATGTCCGCCTGGCCGTCCGTCCGTCCGTCTGTCCGTCTAGAAAACTGTAATTCGGCATGGGTATACCTATAGTGTGCAGGGTACCTACCCTACACCTAGTGGGGATGTATTTTTTTCTCGTTAAACCCATAGTTTGGCGTCTCGTTGGATAGCTTGTTCAAAAATATTATAGGTTTCTTAAAACAATTTTTCAAATTAGTGATTCGTTTGCGAGATATTGGGCTTTAAAGTCTTTCCCCCCGGGCCGCCTAAATGGCTGCTACTGGGAATGCGAAAAAACGTGGCAGTAGTTCATATATAATGAATATAAAAGGAAAACTATCACGGCTAAGTAGGCATAACTAGTCACCGAGTGATAGTCGACCAACCTTAAAATGTACTTACAAAGGCCCACTTTCGCACAAATTCGGCCGACACAACCATTTAGTTGGCGCGCGCGTGTCGATGTAACTAAGAAAGACAGGCAACTACGGAACCCTACACTGCGCGTGGCCCGACAGGCACTTGGCCGATTTTTCCACTTTGTGGCGGATATGGCTCGTAAAGGCATGATGGGCCTTAAAACATAATATTTTTATGGTTTTTTATGGTTTTATGGTCACGAGAATTACACGTCAAATCTTACTTAGGTGGTCCACGCGATGCAGTATGTATGGCTAAGTGTCGCGTTCGAGAAACGCGTGTTTGTATCGCTGCAAAAACTCGCCATGAAGAGTCGGAAAAAATGTCTATCGGATCGGATCAGTCTTTAAAGGATGATCCATAATTAATTATGTATTTACATGTATTATTGTTAGTATATTTAGTTCGTTTTTTCTCATTGCTCTCACCTTAGCAAGTTTCTGTTTGGCCCTACACTGTTCACTGATAGAGAATGCCTTGTGGCATAAAGTCCGCCCCTTGTACTTATTTTATTTGTGCAATAATTAAGTTTCAATAAATAAATACACCGGTACCTGCCTGTTCCCAGTCCAGTCCAAGCCCGTTCCGCATATTCATCAAAGCGCCGGCCAGCAAACTGTTACACCCGCCAAAATCTCGTAACAAAAAGAACGCCAGTAATGAATAGGCGGAATATGTGACTGTGACGAACGCTTTATTTACTCGGCTTATGTTCCGAAGTCAGACTGGGCATGGGCATGGCACGGGCACGGAACGGTGTACTCTTCATCCTTAAAACTATTATTTTAACGACGAAACAGAAATGTCTGTAGGTAACCGACTTTGTTGTCTAAATAAGTGGTTGTTCAAATATTTTTAGGACCCTTGAAGAGTACAGATATATATGATGGCCGCTTTTAAAACCTCAACATTTTTCTTCGAACATGTTTCTTCGAACATGTGAAACTATTCGCATTAAAGTGAAGAAAAACGCCTTAAACCAGAGTTTTATAAAACTGTAAAAAATATAATAATTTAATAAGGTCTATATATGAACTAATCTTAGAACACAATTTACAGTTCGAAGACACACCTCTAAAGACAAGCTGACGCCCAAAAAGCTAATACGAGCGAAGCAGTACTTCCCCCGGGACAGAAACTTTTATTATATAAGTTACAAATTCACATGCAGATTACTTTCATATTTGGGTGGGTGCACCTGGAAACCAGGTTGCGCCTTTTGACACCCTTCGGAGACGTGCTGTGTGAATCGAAGGAGAGGTTTCGCCTTCTTGTGCGTGTTCTTTCGCTTGTACATATAATGGGTTTTGCTCCGAAAAACTGGGCGGCATGAGGCCTACGGCTGTTTTCTACCGCCGCACCGCTCGTTATCAGCAGGGCATTCTTCCCTTCCTCACACCTCGGTCATTCACATCGATCGGTTTACCGGTCGTGCCATATTGCCTATTATATTTTCCCGTACGGTACGGTCTAAGATTATTTCATTTTCTCCCTCGAACGCTCCGGTTGTGGAATGAGCTTCTAGCAGAGGAGTTAGTTAGTTATACTGGGCTCTTTTCCGCAAGTCGACATCCAGTGTGCCTATTTTGCGTGAAATGGTGGGGTAGCGCTACTCTAACCACCCCAGCTCCTCTAGAAAGTTGGTGAGTGCCTTTGTGTTCCTGACTGCGTTCCGTAGTGTGTCTGGAGACCCTAGGTGCTTTTTCCTGTATACTTCTACCTGCTTGCAGTCCAGTAGAATATGTTTGGTCGTTTCTTCCGCCTCCATGCAGGCTCTGCACATGGGGCTGTCTGTGATACCTATTAGAGGTGTCTGTTCAGGGTATTATGTCCTGTTATTATTCCTACTATCTTGCGTAGTTGGTTTCTGTGTGTCCTCAGTAGTGGGGTTGTGAGTTTGTTGTCACGTTTTGACAGAATCTCTTTGGTCTGTCTGCATGTGTCTATCTCCTCCCAGTATCTTTGGTGTAAGTCTTTGGTGTATAGGTCAAG
The DNA here is from genome assembly GCA_947049275.1 of Epinotia bilunana. NCBI lineage: Eukaryota > Metazoa > Arthropoda > Insecta > Lepidoptera > Tortricidae > Epinotia > Epinotia bilunana. The sequence goes on from OX346264.1 coordinate 14,135,215, forward strand.
TTGATTGTATATGTAGCTTTGTGGCAGGGGTAAGATTGGTTCCGGTCCATATGCCGCTTTTTCAGAGCCTTTCCTGGCCAGTTCGTCCGCTGCATCGTTTCCTCTTGAGCCACTGTGCCCCTTGATCCATTGTATGGTAACGTTGTTTTTGTCTGCGCACACCTCTGTTAAGTTTTGGTGGCATTCGTATATCAAGCTAGATGTGATCTTGTCACTATTCAGTACTTGTAGGACCGATTTACTGTCTGAGAGTATCCGTATGTTTGTGTTCTCAACTTGTCGTCTCTTTATGGCATTGCAGGCTTCAATTATCCCTACGCATTCAGCCTGGAATACCGTGTTTTGTTCACCCAGTGGTTTGGATATGTGTATGCAGACAGCAGAGGAGTAGGTACAGTATGGGATTCTTCAAGAAGGGAGCGTAGGGTCGGTCGGTAAACCTTACAGGCGGTAATAGGGGCAAACCTCTCGCTGTCGAGAGTCGTCAACGCCATGCTCAACAGCGAGGAGGCGTGGAGAGCGATGGCCTGCTTCTGTGACGACGTAATGTCACAGAAGGGGGCTACGGAGCAGGCTCGCGAAAACAATCCTCTCGCGGATCCGCTTCGCCGACGACGAACTGGAGGCAGAGCCAGGCGTTATGCGCATTTGTCGCCTCCGCCGTATAGTGGAAACATGCAGGGAGTTAGGGCAAGCCCTGTAAACAAACGTTCCACAGAACTGGAGGCGCTCGCTTAGCTGACGCTGAGCTGCTACTGTGGGCCGCCCGCCGGGACGTACGCAGTTATTGAACTGCATTCGGCATTGGCTTGGCATTCGCCAAGCGCGATCCTGCGACGCCCCCCTTTACAAGACGGAGCCGGATGTCGTTGGTGGTTTTAGATGGTAGTCCAGCTTCGGTTAGTTCGTCATACCCGTCCTGCCTCACCGGATGGGACGAATTGCGTAAACGCATTTCCCCAAAGTTAAAAAAATAAAGGGTCGGGCGGCAAGGGGTCGGCCACGCCCACGTAACACCCCTTGGACTTGCAAGGCAGGCTGCGGTTCGGTATCAGGCGGGCTGTACAATTGTTTGCCACCGACGTGGCATAAATTAAATTAAATAAATTAATGTATTCTTAACCACCGACAACAACGAAGGGTGATTCATAGTCTAAGTATAGTTTATAGGTCATGTGATGTATCATATATGAAAGGGTTTAAGTTTCATTATAATAAGGAAAAGTAAAAAAAAACCGCAGGTATATTGACGACTAATCTTAACGAATATATTAGCTATTGCCAACGATACCTCCGCGTATCTTCAAGATCGTCAATTAAATATATTGTTGATGTTTTTCTCATGCGTCCCGCGTCATCGGAAGTTTTACCACTATGGTATATAATAGATGAATAAGCCTTTGAGTGTGACTTCACGCGTAATTTTTTTAAGGTTTAATACGTTTTCAGGCATATTATCTAGTACTTATAACTTTTAGAGATTCATCGCTTCTCAAGATAGAAGTTACTAATGCATACATATCGCGTATGTAACGGTGTATATAACGAACATTTTATCAATGATTGAGACCATTAATGGTCTTTGAAATTGTTATTTCCGCAAGCTCGAGGTAAATAAATTACAGATTGCAGTAGCATGCTAAGAGATAAAGAACATGATAATAGTTATTTGTTATACAAGGGTGCAATGTTGTATTTTACTCGCGAGTGTGAGTTCTAAATTAGAATCCTGAGCGTAGCGAATGTTTCAGCACACGAGAAGTGAAATAAATACATTTGCACCCGTGTGTAACACAAAACTTTTTTTAACACAATTGCTCGTAACGTACCTCTTATTGTGTCGCTTTTAGGCTCATAATCCTGGATATTAAACACGCGTGTTTTATAACATTACGACACTTGTGTGTTATGGTTATATCCCGATTAAGTCACGTTGGCACCTTGTAGCAAGATGTATGCATGCACACGGTGCATTCTTAAATTAACCGGGTTGTACAGAATGTACAGCTTTTTTTTAATTCTCGGCAAATGGATTCTTACTCGACTAAATAAATTAAATCCTTTTTGTTAATTAATTGACTTTTTCTTTTTGGATATGATATAGAAACGTTTAATTTAGTAAAACTATTCACTTTTGATAACATTTTACATGAGTTAATAAAGATAACATTTTAAAACGAAAATATTTATTTTATTTTGTATTGGCTGTTTAGAGATTTCATCTAATTCGCACTGCGCAAACTTCACGAAAAAAAACTGTTGCGCGCCATTATAGGTTATTTCACAGATATTTGTAAACATTGTTAATGCGTGTTTAGTTAATAACAAAAATGGTGACTAGAAAAGTGATAAAAAGAATGGACGCCACTGGAAATTCTTGGCGATGTATACAACATGTGAGTAAAGACCTGTTGTCATCAATAAGTAAAGAAAATAACTTGGCAGGCCTATAAAATTTTCATCTTATGAAAAGGATTTTTCCTCGCAAAATGTGTTTAAAAACGTCGTTAGAAACGCGTGAGCTTTGATAATTACATCCTCGGCTCACGTGATAATTCCGCCTGTGATGTAATTATCAACATACCTCACTTGTATCACAATGTACTATCACCTCACTGCAGCGAGGCAAGTGCAACATGCAAAACAACTTTAGTTAATTAAATTTTTTTTTTTTTTACTTTTTTAACAGTAATATTAACCTGGTAAAGGTTGCTGGAGTCCGCTGGATGCGGGTGGCGCAGGACCGGTCACTCTTTGGGGGAGGCCTATGTCCAGCAGTGGACGTCTTTCGGCTGATATGATGATGATGATGATGAATATTAACGTAAGTTATATCAAGTAGAATTTTGGTCAAGTGCGAGTCGGATTTTAGTTTTCCCATACATTTTGATACCCAGCGCCTGATGAAGGCAACAAGCAATTCTTTAAAGTTCTTAAATATTTATTTTATTCTGTTTTTAGTATTTGTTGTTATAGCGGCAACAAAAATACATCATGAAAATTTTGTATTATGAGCGTTTTACGTTTTGTTATCTGTCAAAGGCTACCTACTTAAACACGCTCCAAGGTCAAATTACTTTCCCCACTAGTGGATAAAATGCGTTTTTGCCCACTGGTTTCAAAGGATAAAAGACAGCTTTCCGAGGCAGTGAGGGGAAAAAGGATATTCCGAAGAATATTCTCAATGTTTTGTAGTTTAAGCACCACTATAGTCGCTACGCTACGTTGTTATTTTACTCTGTATGTTCAAACTAACCCAATAATACGATATTTGTTAACATCGTCACAAATACTTCCACGAAAAAACGAATCGGATTTCGATAAATCTTTTCAGTAATATGTATAGCATTAGGCTATAATTAATACGCGTACAATGTCGCGGGTAAACAGTCTAATCTATAAAATCGTAATAGTGTTGTAAAAGAATTTGAAGTAAATGAGGTCTGAAGGTACTGCGACCTACTTCCGCTGGGGCCTCGACCTAATCCTCGACACTTGATGAATGTTCTCTCCTAGAATAAGTTTTTTATGTCAATGGCTTCGTTCGCCGCGTTTCTGTATTTAGCATATTTGTTATAGTCTCGTATAACTGCGTAGTAAGGTAGTAACATTAAGGGGCCGGGTGTCTTAAATTTAATGTCCATTCAAGTTACGTTCGTTTAAAATGGGCTGAATAGAACGTTCAAGCCACGGAGACGCGTCGCATAGTGATGTGCCGTTCCCAGGAATATTCCCCAGGCGGGAATATTGAAATTGTGTATATTTATATATCTTGCTATTAGGGATTCCATTATAACTTGGGCCCTTGATTTTTTTACCAAGACATTAACCAGTGTAATTTACCCGCAAAAGTAAATTCCCGCGAACAATGGGAATATTCCCAGTTATTGGGAATATACCCGATCAGAAAAAAACAAATTTTACCAAAGTACTTCTGAAAGTAACAAAAACGATACATTATTTAATAAAAAACCACAATAAAAATATTATACGAATACAAAATATGAAATTATTTACATTAAATGGTAATTGAGATAAAAAGTCAGAATTAGTACAATAATGCAGTTTTTGGCGAATGGCACTTTATTTGTCGGGGCACTATTCATTTTATTTACTTTTATGACAACTTTAATTTTCCTTATTTGTATTTCAATATTCCCCGGCACATCACTCGCACTCCTACTGATGCTGTAAATATGTAAAATATGGCTGAAACTTGAACGCAATGAGAAGGAGTTGCTGGGCACATTCTCGAATATCAACAATATATGACAAGTTTGACAGTTCTCTATGGATATGAAGCTGCTGGTGCCACATTTAACGTGAGCCGGCCCCTTAGGGTGAGATTCCACCACAGCTGTGCGAGGTTACGAGACGGAAAAAATCCACCAATAGCATTGTCGAGCGCGCTCGTGCATCGCTTCCTATAGGTGCACTTTTTCCTCGCTCACCCCGCAACGCAACCCGCCCAAGTGCATCTAACACGAACACTCACCTTCGTCTTTCGGCTCCTCTCCCTCGCCCATCGCGATCACCAGATTGCTCCGCATCATGCGAGCCATTTTTCCTATCTTACTATACTGACTTTGTGCGAAAATTTGAGTGTACCACAAAAATAACTAAACTACATATAAGCATACAATGTGCTATAATCGCACTTAAACGAAGGAAAAATAATATAACAATACAATTATGTACATCTAGGGTAAATTGTTACCGCACGAGTCGGCTGAGGCGCTAATTGGCTACATCTCTGCTACCGGTTTAAGAAAAATTACGATTGTCGTTAGAAAGCCGCGATGTGATCAGTCTCGTCACCGAAGTACGAGTGATGTAAACCGCGCGCTACACAAAATATAACCGAGTTAGAAAGACGCACAGAGAAAACTCTGGAGTGTTCGTCATACAAACATGTATGAGACTATACGTCCATCGCAACCACAAATAAAAATTGCTATTTAAGAGGATTGAATAGAGTATATTTGATTTTGCTGGCTTATTCTACGTAAGTTGAATTGGTTGTAGATAACCAGAGGGGTCAAACACGTAACTTTTCGAACGAGCGTTAGGTTAAAAGGGCTTGCATTCCGGATTTCCGGAATTTCGAAAATCCGGAATTTCGGACCTTTTTTCCGATATTACAATTCCGGAATTGAGACACTCAATATCGGAAATTCCGGAATAGTTGAAAGCTAATTATGGGTGTTTCTCTGGAATTCTGCTACTTTTTTGACTAATTTTGACCGAGGTGGTTTTAAATGCTTGTTACAAAACTTTACGCTTTGCACGGCTGGTAAGATACCTACGAGTATTATGATGTAATTGATGTATCCAAAAGAGCCAGTCACTTTAACGGATATTCAAAGAGAAAATTATGACTTTTTGAATTTGTGTCCTAGGGACTGACGCCGCCTATAGTTTTTTTCAAAATAATCACACCACATCAATGTCTAATCTAATCATAAAAGCTAAAAACTAAAAATAAAAGTTCGCTTATCCAAAACGGCCAGTCAAATAAGCGCGAATTTAGGGAGAAATTTGCTCTTTTGAATTCAGTATGCCAGGGACTGACGCCGAAAATAGTTTCCTCAATAAAATCGTGTAAGCACTGTAAGCAGTAAGTAGTGTATGTAAAATTGAATTTTATTGTAAAACAAAAAGGAAAGATTCCATTACTACGAATTATTGGCCGTTTAGCTTTAATAAGTAATAGTTAAGAAGCCTAAGTCTTCTGGTAGATGTCGCTACACGCCTCCCTAAGGCGTTGTAGGAAGGAACTGATTTAGTGGCCGAGAAAGATTGTTCCGATAGCTCAGTTGGTTAGTAGCGACGGGCCATGAATGCCTGTGGTCGCCGGTTCAAATCCGGCTCGGAGCATTAAATTTTTAATGTTTTCCTTTAATTAAAAAAAATATATAAGTAATAGTTTCAGATATATGATAATTGATAATTCATAGTCATTTATATAACGAGGGACTGATACTGACAGTATGACGTATTCATTAGGGGTACAAAAGGGCGAATTTAGCAATAAAAAATTAATGCTGTGTACACCAAAGTGAGTGACCAAATTAAATGAAATTTATAATATCACTTCTTACTACCTACTAAGACATATTAACTAAGATTATCTTATCTTATATAGGCTCCGCTCAGTGTCCAGGTAATGTTTATGGCCACAGGGGTTTGCAAGCGAGTGCCCGAGCGAAACAATATCATTGTAACTCCTTAACACAAATATCTTTGTCTCTTTTCGTTTTCTCACTTAATCAATAATAAATATGCCATCAGTTTCCAGTGCAACCCCGTTGACGAAAGTTGTGGGCGACCTTGTGTCTGTTAGGAGTGTTGTGGTGTTTTAAGTGTGTGTTATGCGTGCCATCAAGGGATAAGTATTACTTACCTGATTGTTATTTTTCCATCCATTAGTTCAGTTGAACTATGAATATGATGAATCTAAGTAACTTCGTATTGTGTAGTATTCTTACTTTAGTAGTTTTTTATAACAACGATTACCTCTATAGTGTGATAACATTCGTGTGTTCTTTAAAAAAAGGTCATTGAATAATTATTTACGTTTGTTGATTATTAATACAAAAAAATTGATAACTATTTCTGATTTTATTTTGCTCAAAATCCAATTACAACAACATAAAGGAATAAAATCCTTAATTCCGGAACCAGTTCCGGAATTCCGGAATTGCAGGCAAATCTCGAAAATCAGTTCCGGAATTGAAAACCGTCCGATATTGCATCTCCTAATCAACTGTCATTTTCCAATACAAAAAATTGCATTGCGGAACTACAAAATAATAAAATAGTATAACTTGTTATATTATTGTAATATAACTAATAAATAAATAAATAAATAAATAAACATTAGGGGACAATCTTACACAAATCGAGAGTCCCAAACTAAGCAAAGCTTGTACTATGGGTACTAGACGACGATAAACATACTTATATAGATAAATAAATACTTAAATACATACTCAACTAATAGATTAGGCAAGATGGTACATTAAGCTTAGCAAACTTTAGAAATTATACAAGAATACCTTAAAATTAAACAATTGAGTCATATATTTACTGTATGTATGTACGTACGACTAAATAACAGTTTTTTTTTCACCAAATACGCCAATTGACAATGAATAGAAAATTTCCATATATATTTTTTTGTTTAAAAAGATACCTAAATATTGAAAGTACAATGCGATACTGATTAACCTTTAACATATCGGCACCATTTTAGTTACATTACAGAAAAATGTAAGAGTACAGAAGCTGCATATCGTCGCCGTTCTCTCGTACACGATAATATGTTGACTTAACCAAGGAAACAGTCTCTGCTATCAGTATCGTCTGCGCACCGCTAACACCGTGTTCGGCGGGTTATAAAAAACTAATTCTAAACCCGATGCGCACGAAATAGTTGTAGAATAGGAAATATATATTGACAATAACGATTTAACAATTCGTGAGCTCCTTGAGTACCTATTCGACGCATGAAAAATAAAATGATGGCAATTATATCTCGTAAAAATCGACCAAGAGCGCGGCTGGCCACGCGCAGTGTAGGGTTCCGTGGTTGCTTGTCTGTCTTAGTTACATCGACGTGCGGTGCGGTTGCGTCGGCCGAAATTGTATGAAAATTGGCATTTCCTAGTACACATTAAGTTGGTGGCTGGTGGCTATTACTCGGTAACTACTTACTTATGCATACTTGTCCGTGATAGTTGTACTGTTTTGTCGGCGTGATTGATTTATATACTCATGCCGAATTACAGTTTTCTACTAGTAATGGTTACTGAGTTAAGCCAAAGACGGACGGACGGACATGGTGAAACTATAAGTTGTCCTTCCTTGTTGACTACGGAACCCTAAAAACAAACCTTTTCACCTCACCGGCTCGGAAAGACTTGCTTTATCGCTCAAAATCTGCGCCCAAAAGTCCATTATATCCGCTAGCGTGGAAAGTTTTTGAATTTGGAACGTGACGGTCAATCGTGAGATCCAATTTTTTTTCTATACAGAATGAGAGGTCATCATTATCCTGCGTTCAGAAACTTATACCTACCAATAATTAATTATTACTATTTTGATAAAAAAATTATTAATAATACTTATTCTTTCTTAATTACATATGAAATATTAATAATTAGACAGGCTTATAACAATACAATACAAATAAATAATTTTAAAAGTAGTTTTATTTTTCAAAATCCCTCCCCCCTCTGTCGTTACTCGGCGCTTACTGATTAGGGGCCGCACGGTCCGGCGTCCTAGGCACACACTCACGGACCCGGACGACGAAATCACAGCGTCCATCGAAAGATGGAACGCTGCGCTTTCAGCGCCCATCACATCGCGTACACTTCGGCGTTCCCGCCGGCGGGGACGTCCACCGTGAGATCGCGACAACACAGACACATACAGTCCCTATTCGCCCCGGTACCGCCGCATACCGGGTAGTCAGTCCGACCCAAGTCGGGCCTAGCTGAGTTTCTTGCTGGACTCTTCTCAGCTAGGCTAGGTTTAAGTTCGACACCACTCACACCCCAGATTCGGTTGATACCGTTCAACCAATCTCACTGGAGCGCAAACTCGTAGAGTATTCCAGTGTTTAAAATTGGATTGGATTTTCCCCAGGCTACCCTCCAACCTCGCAATTCGACCGCTATATTGGGTCCGTCCTATTTATAGCAACAGTCAGGTTCCAAAAAACATCATTTGTGTACGATAAATCTTCCTGACCAGTTCTCCGCACCGTTAATCGCCAAAGCTCCCAAGGAAAATGGACACCCCGACTGAAGCCGACCAAGTCGTTGCTCTGTTACAAACAGGGCTTAGTCAGCGGGTAGTGGCTCGACGACTGAAACTATCGCGATCGTCGGTCCAGCGAGCGTTCCAGAGGTTCCAAGAAACAGGCGCTTTCTCAAGGAGACCCGGAACTGGCAGAACATGCTGTACCTCAGGGACTGATGACCATTACATTACTGTTACATCTTTTCGGGATCGCCAACTTAACGCTGTTCAGCTTCAACAAAAGCTACGGGAGACCAGGAATGTGTCCATTAGCCGATGGACAGTTAGGAGACGTCTGCGAGAGGTGAATTTGACGCCACACAGACCCGCAAGTGGGCCTAAGCTCACCCTATCTCACCGAACAGCACGTCGTCTGTTTGCTCAGGAACACAAAAATTGGACCCTTGAGCAATGGAGGCCTGTACTCTTTTCCGACGAGTGCAGAATCTGTCTTTTTGGCAATTATGGCAGGGAAAGGGTCTACCGAACGCCCGGAAAGCGTTTTTCTCAATGCTGCATCGAAGAACGGGTTGCATATGGAGGCGGATCAATCATGGTTTGGGCCGGCATATCACTGGAAGGGAAGACGAACAATGTTTACATCACTGAGCCTGGTATCAGGGCCAATTCAGGAGGTTTGACTGCTTAACGATACATCGAGGAGGTGCTGGAACAACATGTGGTCCCATTCGCTGAAAATATCGGCGAAAACTTTATGCTCATGCGAAATAATGCCAGACCGCATACGGCTCGGATCACTACGGAGTACCTCGAAGCCTTCGGTATCACCACTATGGATTGGCCAGCAAGGAGTCTGGGGCCTATAACACAAAACTTTACAAGCGTACAATTTGATAAAATTGACAACTTTTTCTATGGAAAATTGTACAATTTTGTCGAATTGTAGACTTGTAAAGTTTTGTGGTATAGGGGCCTGACTTGAATCCTATCAAACACGCCTGGGACAAGCTAAAAGGCGGATCCGGGCTAGAAATCCCGCCCCTGAAATCTTACACCAACTGAAAACTGCAATCGAAGAAGAGTGGGCGGTTTGTTCTAAAGTAAGGGCAGCGCGGGCGTATTGAGGACGGTAGGTTTACAAGGCTTAAAAGAAGAGAAAACATTATCTTATATTCCTGAAAAAATACGAAATTACAGATGCTGAAATTATCTTTCAGATGGTATGTATATGTTCATGATCCCGCTTACAGCTTTTCCAGAAGTGGCAATAATATGAAAATTGTTAGGGTGGCTCGATTTCATTGCTCCCAAGTGTATTGTTGTTAGAATTAAATTGTTTATGCTATCCAGAATCATGAGTAGATAGGTACACTTTACAGCTATGCTCTTATATGTATTGAGGCATGCAAACAAGAGTAGGTATTTGTACTTATGGTATTTTTAATATATACTTAATATTATAAATGCGAAAGTTTGGATGTTTAGATGTTTGTTACTCAATCAGGCTTAAGCGGCTTAACCGATTTGGATGAAATTTTGCACGAAGATAGTTTATAGCCTGACTTAAAATATAGGATAGTTTTTATCCCGGGTCCACGCAAACGAAGTCGCGGGCGGAAGCTAGTTTTTATTGTTTTTACTTATTTCTTAGTAGCTAGGACCTACTTACCTAACATATTCACATAATCTTTATGATATTGACATAAGATTGAATTTCACCTGGCCTGTGCAAAAGGCTTTGTGACTATATTTACCTGTACGTGTTCCATTAACCTAAGTAAAGAAGAACGAATAGGTACGCAAACTGCCTCACTGGCGGGCGGTCAATAAAATAAAACTATATTTTTTACGTTGATGGGGAAATGCATTTACGCGTCCTTTGTGGCGAGGCAGGATTGGTATGGACTAGCTGGACTAATACCGTCTAAAACCACCGACGACATCCGACTCCGCCTTGCAAAGGAGGGCGTCGCAGGATCGCTCTTGACATTAGACTGCGTAAATAAAAGTAATCCCTAGAGCCAGGCCTCTAGCCGTTTCTTTTGATTTTACTTTACTTAAGAAAAAGAAGCGCGTATAACACAAACTACGAATTATTTTATGCTATACCTACACGTGGCGCAGTTCATTAAAATATATCTACCTACCGGCCAATGAAAGCCTCAAAACCATGAAAGTTAGAACAGATAAATGGTATTGTAATAAAAAATGGTCAATTCTCGTTATAGAAACACAAAACCGGCCTAGTGCGTGTCGGGCCACGCGTAGTGTAGGGTTCCGTAGTTGCCTGTCAGTATTTGATTACATCGACCCGCGCCATGTAAATGTGGTTGCGTCGGCCGAATTTGTACGAAGTACATTTTCAAGTACATTTTAAGTTGGTCGACTATTACCCGGTAACCAGTAATGCACGAATATCTTCACATTCCCAGTAGCAGCCATTTTGCCGACAGGGGGTACACACGACTCTAACAAAGATTTGGACTTTAAAGCCCAATGTCACACAAATGGACCACTAGGTAGAAAATGGTTTGCTCCATACATAACGGGTATAACGAGAAAAAAAAATGACATCCCCCTTTACTAAACAACCATAAAAATATATGTACATATAATATTCTAATTTTTTCGGCGTGATGTACCAGCTTATTATCCAGCGTTCTAGTAGTAAAGGGTCACTGAGCTAAGCCGCAGAAGGACAGACGGACATGCCGAAACTATAAGGGTTCCTTGTTGACTACGGAACCCTAAAAAAGTAGAGGAGAGTGGGGACAAACGTAACAGTTACACCTATCTAAGCCCTTGTACGCACTAAGCGGCTAGCCACGTGCGGTTGCGGCCAGCCGCTTAGTGCGTAGAGGTTTTGTATTTGCGGTTTCATATGTTTTGTCTAACCGCACGGCAAGCCGCACGCGGCTAGCCGCTTAGTGGCGTTGGCGTCCTTAGGCTATCGCCCGACGGGAGCGAAGCCATGTTTTGTTTGAAGCGTAAGCCTACAGCTTACTGAGTTTTAGGTACAATGGACCCGCTGTTATGTTTGTACCCGCTTTCCCCTACCTACCTAGGTAGGTAGGTAGGGGAAAGCGGGTACCTAGGTAGGTATATGCAATTCTTAACTTTCCGGGTACCTACTGCTACTAGCCGTTTTCAACAATTCAATCGGATTCTAACAGGAGACGGTGCGCAGTTAGAATCTGTTTTTGTCGTTGCGTCCGTCCATGCTCTATCATTTTGTAGATCTATTTTATTCAAACTTCTCTAAACTGCTATTTGATGAATGAACCTAAGAAAAATTGACGGCACTCTTCAAATATTTTTGCTAAAACTACCTACTCCTCGATAAGCATCGAAGTCGGTTGCCACATATAAGTACATTTTAAATTTAGTAATTACTATAAAATAACTTGACTCGTAAGTAAACTTACAATGTCCATATAAAAACAGTATTTATGCCCTATTTACGTAACTGCCACACATAACCACACCCATGTTTGCGGATTCAGTTAATCTATTTTCGGTCCAGCTAGATTTACTTTGGAAGCGTATCTTTATTGTAAACTAGCTTCCGCCCGCGACTTCGTCCGCGTGGACCCGGGATAAAAACTATTCTATATTTTAATCCAGGCTATAAACTATCTTCGTGCAAAATTTCATTCAAATCGGTTCAGCCGTTTAAGCGTGATTGAGTAACAAACATCCAAACATCTAAACTTTCGCATTTATAATATTAGTAGGATTTGTGAGCAGTAAGCACGCAGCTAATTGGGCGTGAAATGATGACAGCCGCCGCCTCCGGCACCTACCAATTCTCGGCTAAATTCGGCTCAATTTCCGACCTAGATCCTTTTAAATCGTCAGCCCTTCCGTGTTTATATTTATGCATATCTAGTGGTAATATTACGTTTCACTACGCAAATAACCTTAAGAAAATAATCCGTAGGCATCTCGTGTGTATTTCCGTGTCTGATATAGATAGGTAATCGTACCTATAACGTTTTATGGTGATGTGACTAGTATAATTAAAGTGTAGGTAAGGCAGGGGCGGTTCACTCTGTGATTTCGTCGGGCCGCTACAAGTATACATCCCCGCCCGCCGTCTTAGTGGTTGCCGCGCGCCGCTACGGAACACAAGCGTTCGCGCTTTGCATCATCATTCGCCTCGTAAATATGCCTACCAAAAAAAGCTAAAACGTACTGTATCGCAGTAACTTTTATCTTAACGTATTGTTGAATTAAAACATAACATATTGTTCACGCTAAATTTTGTCACTGAAATAATTACTATTACTTATTCTGTGACCTAGGAGTGTCCCCCATACAGAACATGTGCACTAGGTACATTAATTTTGTATTAAGCAGTAACGTCCGCTAACGAGGGAAAAAATAAAAATGCTCCGAGCCGGATTCCAACCGGTGACGACAGGCATACGTGACCCGCGTCGGTATTATCCAACTGAGCTATCGGAGCAATCAGTCTCGGTTACCAAATCTTTCAATCGGTTCCCTCTAAACAACGCCTTAGGGAGGCGTGTAGTGACCTCTACCTAGATAACTCAGGCTTCCTAAATGCACCAACATCTCAAATTACATTGAAAAAATCGACGGTAACGATGCACCACCTCATACAAATTATTTTTGTATTAAGCAGTATCGTCTGCTAACGAAATGTATGAATTTCTAATTAAAGGATTTTTTTTCAATTGTAATGCTCCGAGCTGGATTCGAACCGGTGACCACAGGCATACGCGGCCCGTCGCTACTAACCAACTGAGCAGCTATCGGAACAATCAGTCTCGGTCACCAAATCTTTCAATCAGTTTCCTTTTACCTACAACGCCTTAGGGAGGCGCGTAGCTACATCTAAGGCGACCAAGTTTGGAAATAAATTCTGATGTACATAAATTTATTGAAAACACCCTATGATAACGATCTTTTGAAATATGGTTGAAACATAACTCAAGATGGGCAGAGCAAGGTAAGCAGATATTATATATATATATATGTATTTATCAATCAAGCAAAGTGCGTCAACACTAGAATCTATTGTAGGTATTGACAATAGTTACCTATCTGAATCACTAAAAATTGTTTGCCAGCTGTGTCGTTTGTCCGAATTTGCATTTGTCCTAAAATAAAAAAGGGGTTTTCTCTGAAGCCATGACATTTTCAGGATTATTATAAAACATACCTAACCTAACCTAACGGGTTCTACAGTTTTAAGTATCAAAAAAATGAAAAGTTTTCAAGGCCTTCGAGAAAATTGGCTTATTGCCGAAATGGATATTCGAACAAATGATACAAAAATCGGAAATGAAATATAGTGATAGCTATAGGATACCATCGACCATATACATAACACATAACATTCCAAAATAAAATAATTTGACTAGTTAAAGAGAATGCGGAGACTTTTGTGTTTGGTCAGCGTTGCTAGGGCTACGCCCGTTCGACCGTTGGCCGCAGATCTCAAATCGACTTATGTTAATCGTGAGGTCAAGGGCGAGACTAACGACTCGGCCAGAACGGACCTAAGCTGTCGTAGAACGAAATTAATGTGCGCTATAAACACCACGATACGGCACTGGTCCCACCGCCGGCTAGTAAGCTAGAAAAGTTGGGCGAGTAACGGTTCATTGTGTGCTGACCAGGCACAGTGTGATCAATCGACCTTTACAGATCCGCAATGTAATGCTACTCGCCCAACTTTTCTAGCTTACTAGCCGGCGGTGGGACCAGTGCCTATAGGTAGTTAATGAGGTGGGTTGCTAACAAAGTCAAAGATTATGGCTGTGGTTCACCGAGAGATTTGGGTTGTGTCGTGTTGACACGCACGGACCATTTTAATTATCTTGGAGTTTTGATTACCTACCTAAGATTAAAAAAACAGAGAAAATAGTGGTGTCTTATCTAACCCTTCTAATTCTAACGGCAGACATGATATAATTATTTTAAAATAAGAAGGAACATATTTGTTTAAGGGGATGCCTTGATTTGAGTCGACCACATCCCCTTGACAGACACCTTCCGCACACGAGAAAAAGATATGCAACACTTCGGTAAAGGCTTTTTTGGACAATATCTAACTTAGTGAAGTTTTATTTATATTTCATTAGGTGAGATTTTAAATGAGATAAAATACTAATAGTATTGACTTGATTCTGTCGTTTAATAATGTATTGTTTGAGTAGGCTCCGTAAAATAAGGAAAATAAAGTCCCAACATTGGAATTTTTTTCTATCCAGAAAATTTTAGGCAATCATGTATCGATTAAATCAGATAAACAATCATATAGTCAAGAATCACATCTGAAAATCAGACCTTATTGTTTCTTTGTTCTATGCAATAACAATAACAAGATAATATTCCTTATGCTATTTTGATCATCATTTTAAACTGAATTTAAAGCCTTTATATATAAGAGCTATAAAAAAGTGCACAACTAAAACGTAACTTCTATGCAGCTTATTTTGTCGACGTTAGGTATTATTCATTATTAAGTCGATCCGCCAACAGACACGCGACTTTCAATTGAAAACTTTTTTATTCGAACCTTGTTGTTTTCCGTTTTTAAGTCAGTAGGTAGGTATTAGAAATCGTACCGGGATGTAGTTGTCATACGTTTGCACCAAGATTTGACGAAAATAGTGAATCCATACTATACTATCCATACTAATATTATAAATGCGAAAGTGTGTCTGTCTGTCTGTCTGTCTGTTACCTCTTCACGCTTAAACCGCTGAACCGATTGAGATGAATTTTGGTATGATGATAGTTTGGATCCCGAGGATAGTTTTTATCCCGGAAATCATCCCCTAGGGGGGTGAAATTGGGGATGAAATTTTGGATGGTGCTACGATATAAACGAGATCCACGCGGACGGAGTCGCGGGCAGAAACTAGTAAAAGCATATTTTACAAATACCTAGTAGCCATCCGGTAGTAAGTCGTTGTATTAGGCTAACCACAGCCACCCTATTCTGTAACTTGTTTAAGCTCACCTCAACGCTCACCCACAAATATATCTTGACACCGCGATGCGTAGTAACTAAGCGTAGGTAGAGCTCTAGTTTCGTGACGGGCGACCGGCGGGGTGAGACGCATTAACGCGTAGCGAATAACAGCCCTGGGCTGCGGGCTCCAGCGGGAAGTGTAGCTTTCTCCGCTGCTGATTACCTTTATGCTACTTATGTCTAAAATAGTCAACTAAAACTCCTTTTCATGAACTGTTAAAAATTCAAAACAAGCCTTTAGAATTTCGACCTTATGGTTAAAATTGGTATAAGGAACGGATAAGGTTGAAATTGTAGTCTTTTCAAATTTTCATTCATTACTAATTTCAAATATGACTATTGGGCGCCATTTCAAAAAGCCAGCTATTTAACTGGTAAGCAAAGTTACACGCTTGATGCCGCGTTCACATGCTCGCGTTCAAAGCGACATTCACGTGCACGGGCACGGGCACGAGCGTGTGAACAGCCTGAATGTGCACGCGCCCGTGCCCGTGTTCGTGAATGCCGCTGATCCGGACGACTGTCAGTTTTTTTACAAAGATCAAAGGGTGAATGTGCTCGTGCTTGTGCACCCGTTCACACGCTTGCGTGCAGTAAACATGTCGGAATTGAAGTCGTCAGAAGATTAAAAATGGTCAAAGAAAGAACTTTTGCTCCTTCTGGGGGGGTTACCAGTGGGACCAAACAATATGAGACCCCTAGAATAAATATTTCAAAGATAAAAAAAATCTCCCATGTTCGCATGACAAGCACGCCCGCG
The DNA here is from genome assembly GCA_947049275.1 of Epinotia bilunana. Classification (NCBI taxonomy): domain Eukaryota; kingdom Metazoa; phylum Arthropoda; class Insecta; order Lepidoptera; family Tortricidae; genus Epinotia; species Epinotia bilunana. Next base: position 14,151,753 of record OX346264.1, read on the forward strand.
AGCGTGTGAACAGCCTGCTTGGGCCGAAAAAGTGCACGGGCTGCTTGCCGGGCTGCATGCCAAGCTGATTGCCAGGCTGCGTTACGTTACTATGCCATTTTTTCCCATGCAGTATGTAGTGAACACCGCGCGCAGCGTTTTGACGCATTGCATATTGGAAGGGCTTTTAACTTTACTTGCATATGCGTATTGCGTAAATAACCCACTAGAACTGGACATGTAAAAGTGCCCTTGTGGCCTATTTGCAGAACAAATGTTTGATTTTACTTTTTGTTTATTTTAAAATCTACATACAAAGTTACTTTGAATATTCAAAATATATATACTTATATTAATTAGTGCATACATAAAACTTAGTGGGTACCTACATAAATTGAATAAAAAATATACAAATGTTCTACTCTACATATTTAATTGTATAGGACTTAAACCTACTTCAGAAAATAAATAGGCAGTAGACTCCACACGGAAGTAAGTGTCAATTTCACATGCTGTGGCATACACTTCCAGCAATTTTTCATCTCTGCAATGAGCAATGTTTTCTGAAAAAAAAGACACCTGGATAGTGTAAGATGATATGAAGAATGATATTATTTCTGGAGACTGGCAGATGAGGGAAGGAGGACTGTTATGATTTCAAGATGTCCTAAATGTGTTAAATATATTGTGCAATTTTGCATCTAGTTTCAATTGAAATAAGAATCATACCTGTAACTACTGATTTAAGTTTGTACTCCTGTTGCAGATTGCTACATATTTCATTCACATTATCTGACATATCCTTTGCTGTCCATGTGAGTATAACGGGTTGTGCTACCTGCTGCAACTTGGCTAAAGCTTGCAACTGTTTATTGATAACTGCTACCCCTGTTGAAACATATTTCAATAAAATAAAATAAATAATTATCAGCCTCTCATGGATGAGAGAGAACGGGCAGTAGTCCCCACACTGGCCCAGTGCGGGTTCAGGACTTCACATACACCTTTGATGTATGCAGGTTTCCTCACGATGTTTCTCATTCACTGAAAAGCTAATGGAAAATATCTTTATTTCTTGTGAAAGTTTCCTGAAATTTCTTAGAAGTTTCTTATATTTTTGGAAAGTTTCCGCAACTTGCACATTTGTGGAATTAGTATGTCACATTAAAAACTCAACCACCTTTCCATGAACTACTTTTATGTTTAAGTACAAATTTAGTAAATTAAGAAATAATTGGTTATTAAGAGAGACCCAAACAGTTGTATGTAGGGTACTACATACTTTCCAGGGGCCATTATGTAGTGCCAGTGTGCTGTGCCAAGAAATGAAGCCCTTTCTCTTACTACACTACCCTGATCAAACGAAAAACTCTCTGAATACTTTGTAACAGATCTAGCTGAGCTTTGAAAGTAAATACTAAAAAAATACCTTCAATTAAACCATTTAGACTTTCTAAAACTTCCATAAGACTCTCAGTGAGCGGCTGTAACTGGTGAGGATAGTAATCATCAGTACACTCATGTAGCTTCAGTGCGATCACCGCTTTGCACAGTTTAGTGCCCTTGTCACGAACCCTGATCCAGTCACTGAGCAAACCATGAAGACGAGAGACGTGTGTAAATACTGTCTTAGAAATACCGTGCGTATCCTCACTCTGCGTTGGTAGTCCTAAAATAAAATAAACACAAACGTGATTATAGTGAAGGAACGTGTGCACATTCTTATTTAAATACGTATATATATGTACTGTACTTTTAGTTGGAGAATTTAGCATTTTAATAAGTGGTATGTAAATAATCATCGATTTGATTACGAAGAAATACAGAAATCATAAACTTTTAGTAATTAGACACGGATTGAACAATAACATAAACATAACCTACAAATTTAATGTCAAATTACAGTGATGTCAGAGTTGTCAGACTATAAAAAGATTTGCCTCTAGACCTAGACCTCGATGTAAAAGCACATCACACGATCCTGCAAAGACAAAACGAGAAAGCAAAATAAATTATCACTAAATTACCATGGTTTCTCGCTCTATCTCAAAACTTGCAGGACAGCCATCGTGTTGATCGTCTATCGTGTGAAAGCAGTCTTACGATACCAATAATACAAGTTCTATCCAGTCCAGCCCGGCTAGCACGCGACGGCGCGCGAGCTCTCGATTTTTCTAGCACTATCCGTCTCTCTCTTATTAGAACACAATATGTCGCGACCGTCGTGTGCTAGACGTGCTGACCAAAGAATATAATGGGGCTTCTAAACGGGCCACATTTTCCTGCAATGTCATGTCTGGCCGGCAACTATTGCTGTCTTACGCTGACTTTGTACGCTAGAGAAAGATGCACATACTTGCCGGCCACATATTGCCTAACAATGTTGCCCGTTTAGAAGCCCCATAATACTCACTAATGATGTCCAGACAGTCCAGTATCCGTCATTGCTGATTGTCATTGTCATTTGTCTTTGTTTGCTGTTTAGTTGGTTTGGCTTGGTTATTTCACACATTAGTAATCTGTGGGTTATTTTTTCAAGTAAAATAACTAATACAAGTTTCAATTTTGGGCATAAAAATAACGTAATCTAAGTTGTCACTCAATCAAGTAAGCCGTATTAGTCTCAGCAGTTAGCAATGGCTGAGTTCATTGAGGAAGATGCAGCAGATTTGCGGTTTCCCAAAGGTACATAAAACATAGCGTGTGATTTCAATTTCTCCTATACAGTAGAGAAATCAAGGGTTTATTAGAAATCATGAAAGAGGTTTTATGTTTTCTAATAGTATATTCTGAGAAATTGTTTTGCTGTGAACTTAGCTTAGGCAATATTATTTTCTTTAAGTGGCTCTAAATAGACTATTTCTCTCCCTGACCACTGAGCATGCTTTTACCAGTTTTTTATATTATTTCAGAGTTCGAAAATGCAGAGACACTGCTAATATCTGAAGTAGACATGTTACTGGAGCACAGGAAGGCACAGAATGAGTCTGCTGAGGAGGAACAAGAATTCTCAGAAGTATTTATGAAGACACTAACTTATACTAACATGTTTAAGAAGTTCAAGAACAAAGAAACTATCACTGCAGTCAGGAAGTATTCAAATTTTATTTTAATGTAGACATACCTAATAAAAATAATGGATGAGAGGGAACGGGCAGTAGTCCCCACGCTGACCCAGTGCAGGTTGAGGACCTCACACACACCATTGAATTTCTTTGTAGATGTATGCAGGGTTCCTCACGATGTTTTCCTTCACCGAAAATCTAATGGTAAATATCAAATAACATTCAGTACATAAGTTCCGAAAACTCATTGCTACAAGCCGGGAATCGAACCCACGACTGCTGTTTTACAGCCGCATGCCTGAACCACTAGGCTATAGCTTTAATTTAGACATAGTTGAAAAAATATTCTTGTTACTATAATAACACGGTCAGTGCCGATGACACAACATAATGTGACCAAAAATTTCTTGCCCAATGCCTATGATACAGACCTGCGTCAACGAATTTCTTACTTCAATGCTGGTGACACGGATCCGTATTGGTGATGTTGCATACTTATTATTTGTCCCCACAGTGACAACAGATTGGCGAGTATTATTATTTAGCATCCTGGTTCACTAATTATTTTGTATGCATTCCTGTGAAATGCTGAAATTGATATTGTTTGTTTTAGCCTTTTACAAGTGAAAAAGTTACACAAATTTGAAATAGCAAGTCTAGCAAACTTGTGCCCAGAGACACCTGAAGAAGCTAAAGCTCTCATTCCATCACTAGAGGGCAGGATAGAGGATGAAGAACTAAGAATATTGTTAGATGATATACAGACCAAACGCAGTTTACAGTACTAGGAAAATAAAAAATATGTATAATTTTTTTGGCACCTTATGTTTTATTTACCACTGGTCACTGATGCCTATTTTTCTAAGCAATTCCCTATTCTTACCACTAAAGCGTTGATGGTAACATATATATATATATCACTAGCTTCTCCCCGCAACTCCGTCTGCGTGGAACTCGTTTATATCTTAGCTTGATACAAACTTTCATCCCCTATTTCACCCCCTCAGGGGATGATTTCGGGGAAAAAACTATCCTATGTCCTACCCCGGGATTCAAACTAGCTCCATACCAAATTTCATCTCGATTGGATTAAGCTTGAAGAGGTAACAGACAGGCACACTTTCGCATTTATAATATTAGTAAGGATATAGTCCTCCTTGTCGTATCCGACGACAAACCTTACAATTTTCTTTTATGAGCATATGTGGGTAAGGACCAGATTCTTGGCCAGTAGTTAGCCTGGTTAGTCGGTATTTAGCCATACAGACTGAAGAAGAGAGAAAAGTTCCGTGGTGACACAAAAATAAACCATAGTATTGTATAGTAAATTTTCGTGTCACAACGGAAAACTTTCATACAAAATTTAATTGCGTGACGCTGGCCAAGAAGTAGAGCCTTCCGTTCCAGGTGTTTGTTCACTTCAAAAAAAGCTACACCTTTTCTGACTTTATTTTGCTTAACTAATGGGGTGATTATAATATATATATATACATATATATTAGGGAACAATTACACAAATCGACCTAGTCCCAAACTAAGCAAAGCTTGTACTATGGGTACTAGAAGACTATATTTATATATAGCTAAAAAATTACTTAAATACATAGAAAACATCGAATAAACTCGGGAATAAATATTCGTACTCATCACACAAATAAATGCCCTTACCGGGATTCGAACCCAGGACCTTTTGCTTCGTAGGCAGGGTCACTACCAACTAGGCTAAAGCGGTCGTCACGATTATGTACAGTCAACCAATTTTTCCATACAACCGGCACAGGAATTAAAGCTTGTCGCTTTAATTCTATGATGGCCTAGGAATCAAACCGGTTCACTGTATATGATTTTACCAGGAAAATCTGCACTTAATTTTAGAACAAAAGTGATTTTAATCCAAACCGCTTGCATCATTTTCTCTTGTAATTGACTAATATGCAGACTCGGGAGTAAACTACCGGAGCTATTTTGTCTGTGCAATGCAATATAGTATGTTGATCCTACATTCATTTTAAACCATGGACCTATAATACTCAGGACGCAGTCTGTGACTCAGCAGACAAGCTATGATAATGATAATAAAATAATACCACACCCGAGCGAAAAATCATTTGTTGTCCTTGTCATAGTTCCACTTTGTATTGTGTGCCGCAACTAATTAAGTATGAGGTTGCGGCAAATAAACTATTACCCGCCCAAATTTAGTAGGTTGTTTATGGTAAGCCAATCTGCCATAAAAGGGCCAATCCAATATACCTTGTGTGTTCATAAGTTTTGAGACGAAATAAATCCTACTAATATTATAAATGCGAGTTTAGATGTTTGGATGTTTATTACTCAATCACACTTAAACGGCTGAACCGATTTGAATAAAAAATTTGCACGAAGATAGTTTATAGCCTGGATTAAAATATAGGATAGTTTTTATCCCGGGTCCACGCGGACGAAGTCGCGGGCGGAAGCTAGTGTTACATGAAAAATTAAGGAGAAAGAAATTAGATATATTTATAAAATTTACAGATAATGATAATTACATATTAACGAACAACTACAAGCAATTACTATTCAATATGACCACCCCTATTTTTAATACAAGCTTTTAGACGTTCTGGCCAGTCATCGATCGCGGCACGAATCTTCTCCAGTGAGATATCCTTCGCTGCTTTGATGAGAGCTCGCTTAAGGGAATCTACGTTTGGGTGGGACTTTTGGCAGGCCCTGAGCTCCAATCCAGTCCACAGAGAATAGTCCAGCGGATTGAAGTCAGGGCTGGAGGATGGCCATTCTTCCGCCGCGACGAAGCCTGGCAAATTTTTCCTTAACCAAGCTTGAGTCGTTTTAGCCTTGTGGGCAGGTGCTGAGTCTTGCTGGAAGATCCATTCTTTGTTGTGAAATAAAGTATCAGATAGGGGTTTCACTACAGTCTCCAAAATGTCACTGATAATAGTGATAATTTTTTGTGTTGCTGTGAAAGCACCTTGACACCTTGTTGGCAAAAATAGAGCGGAGTGACACCTTCGTACGAAACCCCCCGCCATACCATCACACTCGCCGGATGGTGGGCACGCGAGGCATTTCGTGCTGTAGCTGGAACATCTTTGCTACTTTTGGCTAAATAAACTTTATTATTTTGCCGGTTAAACTTTTCTTCAACCGTAAAGATTTTTTCGTCGGTGAAGAGTATCTTTTTCGCATCGTGTCTCTTAAGCAGCATCGGGCAACATTCACGTCGTAATTTACGAAGGCGATCATTCAGATAATGAACTTTCCTACGACTGTAAGCCTTTACTTTGAGATCGTATTTCAATATCCTGTTGACTGAAATACGCGAAATGTTAGTCTGCAGAGCGAGTTTTTTCTGGGTGCGACATGGATTTCGGCGAAGTCGCTCTCTGATTATTTTGATGTTTGCAGCCGTCCTTACAGACCGCAGGCGACCAAAGAATTAGTCTCCTTTTGTAACGTTTAATAGTGTAGTATACGAAGTTGCGGTATACCCCAAAACATTTTATGTCACGGAAAATGTCCACTGGTTTTTTTCCCGCCATATATGTAGCGAAATGACAGTCGCACATAATTAATAATTCACCATATATAGAAAAGTCCTCTGTGAATTCACCTATATACTTACTTTACTCTTTGATTCTTTCGTTCACGAGAAAAACAAAAGGAATGAATTTTAAAAACATTCAAATTGCACACTAACATTACAAATTCAAAATTTGAAAAAGAATAAAATAGGTGCCAGTATTATTTTGTTTCATTATATTAAGTAAAAAGTTTGTCTCAAAACTTATGAACATACGAGGGAGTCCTCGACATTAAAAGGGTTAGGGAAAACTTTCATGGTTGGCAATATAAACTATAGGTAAAGAAAATAATAAAATGCAGTTAAATCAGTCTGTATATTGGATATGTCTGCAATACAGCAAGATACATTACAGTGAAAACAGGTAAAGTGATAAAATATTGGAAACAAAAATAGTAATTAGAATTTCTTCTCTGAAACAAAACTATAATAAAACCATTCTTATTATTACTTAATGTAGACACTATTATTAATGATGTTAATTAATGCCTCTAAAAGATCAAGCCTTTTGTTGAGCACCGCATGTAAAAAAACTAAATCATTTTTTTATCAATAAACCTCAACAATTTTAGATAACTAAACTCAACAATCCTCCGATAAATTTCTTATACCCTAATTTTGTCGCCTAAACATTATTTTCAACAAAATGCTGAACAAAAGGCTTGGTTGAATTGTAAACTTATCTCAATGGGCACTTTTGGTTTAGTTTATTTAAATGTTAGTATTTAATATCGTAGTCATAAAAATTATAAACCTATCCTTCATCTAAAAGCAAACATTAAAATAATATTAACCATCTATAAAATAACTATCAAATCTAAAGATCTAGCTAAGTTACTTTTATGGTACTCTTCTTCTCGCAAGTCCTACCCAAACATACAAAAATATTCTTATGTACTTTTAAAAACATTTCACTTCCCGGACGAATGTGCCTCACAGCATCAGGCGAGCCCTGGGGTCAACGCAGTACCTGCTGTGAGCCGCCTCAGTCCCAAAAGCCCTTCCACTCCTATTCACGATAGGTCAACTTGTCTGTATAGGGACTATTTGTATAGCACACTTTACGGCTAATAATAACTCTTCGGGTCACTTCGCTAAACCTTAAGTTAGGTAACGACACTGGGAGAGGCTTACACATATCCTAAATTACAACCTGGACCTGTGACATAAGTCTAAGTATTGTATGTAAAGCATTTAATATTATTTTGGATTTAGTGTAGGGGAGTCTAGAAGCATCACGGAAGCTGACAGGAAGCAATGGAAATATAACCACAAAGCACTATTACGCTAGCCATGGACAAATCTGCAACTCAAATGTTATATTCAATTACATTGAACCTTTCAAGACAAATTTTAAATAAAAAAATGTAATAAGTATACCTTTAAAATATTCAATCACTACATACTCAAATGTTAGATTACAATGTTATAATACATGGTTGCTAGAATATTTCCAACATTACGGCTAGATATTGCACTTATCGGGAATTTTTACACAGAAATCCGGATTTTAAATACTGGCTCGGTTTTTTTCTTCCATGTTCATTGTAAAGCAGCAGTTAAATACGACGATCATAATCTTTATCCACTAGAGAATGAGCATATATAAATTGCTGCAGCCTGTTATAAACGTAAGGCGATGAGAGATATGAGATGAAAATGATAAATTCGTACATTTCTTAACAATACGCCTGCCATTCTATGTTTCATTGTCGTTTGGTCACATCCATTCATTCGTTCGGATCGCATCCATGGTCGGCATGGATGAAAATTAAGAAGTTTAAACCCTGCTCTTAGTTACAAGTCTGTTACTTCACGCAAACGCAGTTATACTATGAACCAAGCTAACAAGTCAGCACCTTAACACTTGACAACTCCTCGACACACGCTTTGTGCAACCAACGTACGGCCCGTGCGCCACTCCAGTCGCGTCAGTGGTTGTCAAGTCTATCAACATTCACATTAGAACGATTCACTTACATAATCACATTCATTAACTGAATAATGAATAGGTAGGTACCTACTATATGTACATCAGCAACTTGGAATACATCACATCATTTTCAATTTCAAATTCGGCATTATGGCTCCTATTAACAATTTGATTTGAGCAATGACAAGATTAAAATACTCTATATTCCAAAGGAGAGCCGTAATAAATATATATTTGCCGTCAAAATGTACAAAATTTTCAAAAATAATCGCGTACATCGAAAAGCAGGTCTCACTATGATTACGTGTAAGTTGTCGACATTCTACATTATCATATCAGTCTCGATGGTAACGCATTTTGGCCATACGAGAGATCTACCTGGCATGGTCCATCTTCCCTAATCGAAATACACGATGTATAGCGTGTGCATGTGCACCCGACGCACCTGATACAGATACGATGACGGCCCGCGGGGGCCAGCTAGCGACGATCGCCTGGCTCTGAAACCATAGACAGGTAACGGAAGGTATTACAATTTAGAGTTAAATTACTATAGACGATGAAGAGGCACTTCGCAGTGTTACACGCTAGGAAGATACAACAAAATTGTCAAGATACCTGTATCAAAGTACGAGTTTAAAGTCAGTCTATTCTCTTACATCTTTATGAATTTCCGCAATTTAAAGCTCTGCTTTAGAAAATCGATCTGGCTTCACCGACCAATATCCGTCCCGCAACCTTGGTCCGAGTTCTCCTTACAATTTTCAATTCAAATAACAGAAACATACTTTGAGAAATTGTCACTTACAACCCAAACCATTGCAATAATATACATGTGTTATATTCATAGTTCTCAATAATACATAAAATGAGATCAAATATTCACAGTTTTCAGTACTGGCTGAGGGGTCGTGATGTAAACCAATTAAAGTAAAACGTGAATATAAACAGTCTAATCAAATTCTACCGGGTACAGGGAAACAAGTTTGTGAATTCTTGCACCAAAAAGAGGACGACCAAGTCACTGCCTGACGCGCAATACTGTCAGGATATTTTTGTCAATGTCATAACTCATTCTTGATCATAAAAGATAAGTTAGCAATATCCTCGTGCTTCTGCAGGCCATGACATGATCCGTCTTGTAACATTTTCTGTGGCAATAAACGGTAGTATCTAAAAGTAAAGCATTAAGTCCCCAGGAAGCTCGACTAGTTTCCGACTTAGATATTATCACAAGAGAGACATAACAACGTTAGTATGCGGAGCCGACTTGTGTCGAGTGTCTCGGGGACTCTTCATTCAGTCCTCTTTAATGTTTACGAAAGTTAATGTTCATAACCAAGCAAATCAAATTATATACAAATATGATAAAAATAGGGGTTAAATATAATCACCACCAAAAAACGCTTTGGTACCCTAAGCTCTCTTATCAAAAAAACATACTGAACACAAAAAAAAATATCTACCATTACAATAGTACTAGCTGTTTTAGTAACGACTGCACATTAAATTGTATTCGAAGACCAAATTTAGTAAATGATCACCAAATCTTAGCGAGCAAATTAATACAATATTTCTACCTAAATAACCCACTATGATTGCCACAAAATGTATGCATATTACCAAAAAAAGTATAATGATGCCAAATTTACAAGTGCTACCGAAACCCGAATTAGTGCACCCACGCACTTCCACGTGGTCTTGTCCGTTCTACCCCTAGAGTGTATATAAAAGCCCGCGGAGCCAGAAGCTCGCGAAGGAGGTCCTGAGTTGAACGGGGTGCACGAGGCCGAAGCGAAGCGAGTGGGGGAAGGTGGCGAGCCGGCGAGTTCTCGAGCGGAGCGTAGGTCGAGTGCGCAAGTGGAACGAAGGGCCGACGAAGCGAGTTTCTGGCGGGAGCCCGGGCGGAGGGCGGGAGACTGATTCCCAGAAACGAAAGCGGGGCTCCGTCGAATTTAGGAAATTATTTTATTATTTTTGGGTTAGCAATGATTTATTAGGATAGAATTTTCTTTAATAGGATAGTAAGATGTTATAATTTGGGTTATTATTTCACATTAAAATCGAGATTAAATTTTGGTAATCATTTACTATTTTAGGCAGTAAAAAGTGTTTTTTAGCGTTATATTTTACTATATCTGGTGATCCGTTAAACATATGCCATAAAAATATATACATTTCTAAATGCTTTGGTTGGTACGAGTGATAAATATCGATTTATGTGACATTGCTAATTCAAAATGAAGCAACTTATATAAAATAAATAATGCCTAGATACAAGTTATTTTTACATTAACAGTAGCTTGTTATTGTCAAGATAGATTTCATGGATTGAAAATGCTTATCGCCGAAAATCGAGTCGTCGGCAGATAGGCAAAAGAAAAGCGTATTAGGTTTAAGCCTAAACTAGGTACATGTTTTCACTGCTTAATCTTAACATGAAGTTGTACACCAACACTAGAAACAACGAAAATATTGTTCCTTATGGAGCGAGTGCTTTTCAGAGACTGCGTTTTGTATGTAGCCCATCGTCCAAATAACGGAAATCAATGTATAATTGAAATCTGTACAAAAAATCCTATACACATATGGTTAGAATACCCTACAGATGTGAACACAAATGACACAACACTTTATACCTAGACATGGTCAATTTAAAACTCATTGTTTAAACGAGCCTACAGATTCAAACAATTTCAGCACATAAACTAGCTATATTAACAATGAATCGATGTATTAGTGAAAAATAGAACTTGTTGATAATATTTCTCGTGACTGTGACCTAGTTTTACAGTCGATGTCAAAGAAATGTAGACAATTTTCGTAAGTATAATGGAAAAACAAGCAAAGTGTTAACATATCTTTGAGGTTGATCGTATAGAGGTAAGCACACACCAAGAGCGCCCGAGCCATGCGAGACGACATTCAGACGCTAAGCAGAACTCGAAGGTTACTCCCAATTTCAAATACCGAAAACTGTTAGACATAACATCGCCAGATACATACTAGTCATTGAAATATGATGGGATTTCTAAAGATGTTACTACAGTACAAAAAACATAAATTGTTTTTAATACCAAGCTGTCCGTTGCCGTTTTTTGGCCACGCAGATTGCTCAGCCTTACGGTCGGTTTACGGTCAGCAGTTTTCCGGCCGGATTTCGCCGCTTCATGCAACCGTCCGGGGGCCGGTGCTTCAAACAATCAGTCTAGTAAGTCAAGTAGTTTAAAATTCCGTCTGTATTTCAATGTAGTTGACCATCGTCTTAAAATGGCTCGACACTGAAGTGACGCGTATCTACGGCGGCCGGCGTGACACGAAATAAAGATGAAGATAAAAAATCGGCCAAGTGCGAGACGGACTCGCGGACGAAGGGTTCCGTACCATTATATATAAAAACGGCAAAAATCCACGTTTGTTGTATTGGAGCCCCCTTGAATATTTATTTTATTCTGTTTTTTAGTATTTGTTGTAATAGCGGTAACAGAAATACATCATCTGATAAAATGTTAACTGTCTAACTATCACGGTTCATGAGATACAGCCTGGTGACAGACGGACGGACGGACAGGAGCGTCATATGGTCCCGTTTTTACCCTTTGGGTACTGAACCCTAAAAATGATACATCTTTTTGTAGTCGACTGCACTGAGTAGTAAGAAGTAATTGTTGCGATCAGTCGTGCTAGCGGCATGGGTCGGGAGTCAGTGGTGCGGCGCGGAGGCGGGAGCGGGCGTGGAGGCGGGCGCGGGCGCGGGCTGGAGCGGCTGGAAGGCGGAGCGCAGCGAGGGCCGCAGCGTGAAGTTCGGCACGGCCGCCACCACCGGGACGGCCGCCTGCTCCGGGTACCCGCCCTCGCACCCCTTCAGGTTTACCTGGAAGTAACAATGCTACATCACCCATGGAACAAAAGGGATACATTCAACTCCCTGAGCATATACAGTCGAGTTATCCGATATCCATCCATACAGAGAACCTTTCAAAATATCTATACACAGTCTATAATGTCATTGGCATTACACGCATGTGTAGATATTTTCAGATGTTGTCTGTATGGATATTGGAGAACTCTGTAATGCACGGCCATAATCCGCGTCCACTATATTTCTGCCTCTTTTAAGCACATGCATAAAGAGGGAAGGTACGTGGACGCGGATTATTGGGCCATACATAGACCGGACCCGTTCCAAAGTTCCAACAACCAAAAAAATATGCACACATGAGTCGTAATTTCAGACACGTATTACTAGCCCCCAGAGACAACTCTTTGGGGGAGGCCTATGTCCAGCAGTGGACGTCTTTCGGCTGATATGATGATGATTACTTACCAACAATTTATACCATACTACCTGATGCCCGCGGCTTCGCCCGCGTGGTTATAGGAAAATGTAACATATTGAATTTTTCCCGTGGGAATTAGATGTTTTCCCGCTGGAAAAAGTAGCCTGTGTCACTCTCAAGCCTCTAAACTATCTCCATACAAAAAATCACATTAATACGACGCTCCGTTGCGACGTGAAAGAAGGACAAACAAACACACACACTTTCGTATTTATAATATTAGTAAGGATTTTAATGTGTATTTTGTGTATGTGTGTGTATTTTCTGTGTTTGGGTCGTAACCTTATTGTACTTGATAGTCACAAAAATAGAGTATGTACCTTTTCACAACCATCTGGAGGTTCGCGCGCGAGGAAACGGTTTATCTGCGGTGAGGTGCCTAGTTTTGCCCCGTCCAAATCCGGCGAAGAACACACACTGCCGCCTGCAAGCAACAACCTTTTTAATCATATACCACATAATCATTGGACTATCTGCTTCACTTTATAAAGACTAACTACGCTAGGCTAGACACTAAAAATCTACTACAAACTGACATAGCCTGTTGTTACAAGTTCAGTACTTCATTAATGCAACCAAAACAATTGTCAATAAGAAAAAGTCTGGGAAAGTAACCCACTGGGAGCAATTTCGCGGCAACACTATGGCTACCAAATCAAGTTTATCTGAGGCACTTCTGGGGCGCTTATAACAATCAGTATGAGCTAGGCGCGCCATAATCCCAACACCGTGTCTCCAACAAATTAACTCCACTGCATATTCTCCTTATTCTTATAGAAAATGTTCCGGAAAACTGACCTTTAATATTTATTGCACAAAAGAAGAATAGCAGTACAAAAGGCAGACTTAATGCCACAAAGCATTCTCTACCAGTCAACCTTATGACATATATGTATACATGTTGACCAATAAGTATTGCCGCGTAATTGTGTCCAGTGGGTTCAACTTTCGTTAACCGGACTCTACGTAAATTGAGCTACGCCTTAAACTGAGAAGACATTTTATTTGTTTCATAATATCCTCAGTAACTAAAATTGAAATTAAACAAAACAAATGAGCAGTTAAAAACAAAAAAAAATGAAACATGCTTGGATTGTAAGCATCTGTGTGTTAAGTGCAGACTATGAAACATTGCGAGGGGTCACTAGAAGGTGAATGATTTGTTGACCTGCGGCGAGTAGTTCTGCGGAACCACTGCTGGAGAGTGACCTGAGCGACCCTCGGGACGGTGGATCTGAGCCCACAATACGATATTTTACTCAAGAAGAAAGATGAGCAAAAAATATGCTTAACATTGAAACCGAACGTAAAATATGTTGACAAATTACGAAGTTAAAGGCGTTTTCACTGTTTCTAGAGAGAAAAAACAACTAACTAGTAACGTCACACGGTGTTCTGCAAGTACGTTCGGCCTCACCAGGGGCTGAACATCTTTGTACCGTGTCGCTTTAACGTCATGTTTGAATTGCTAGACGAAATTGTGCAACGGGTAAAAGCGACAAGGTATCAAGGTGGTCAGCTACTTTGAGTTCGACGGCACTAACTTTCGTAGGTGGAATTGGACACTTTGAACTTCGTCAATTTACCAATTACGAGGGCTGTTTGATAAGTCCTTTTAAAAACTATTTATAAAACCTTTTTTTCTGGTAAATGGCATTAACACGCCCAGTCGAGGTCACTACTGAGGATGTTGTTGAAGAAGTCTATAATATTGTACTCGACGACCGCCGAGTGAAGGTGCGTGAAATAGCTGAGAACACAGGCATCTCCAGTGAGCGAGTACATAAAATCCTGCATGAAGATTTGGGTATGACAAAGCTGTCTGTACGATGGGTGCCACGTTTGTTCACAATCGAACAAAAACGCGAACGAAAGCGAATTTCAAAACTATGTTTGGATAAGATGAAGCGTAATCCTCGGAATTTTTTGAGTCGATTTATCACTGTGGACGAAACTTGGGTCCATCATTATACACCCGAATCAAAACAGCAATCAAAACAATGGATGGCGACTGGTGAACGTGCCCCAAAGAAGGCCAATACTGTTTTGTCGGCTGGGAAGGTGATGGCGACAGTCTTCTGGGAAGTCTGGCGAAGGAATCATTATGATTGATTACTTGGAAAAGGGAAAGACTATCACTGGCCGTTATTACGCAGAGTTATTGGACCGTTTTTATGCCGAATTGTTGGAAAAACGACCAAAATTGTCCCCCAAGAAAGTCCTCTTTCACCAAGACAATGCACACGTCAGCTATTGCAATGGCCAAAATCCACGAGTTGGGCTTCGAGCTGGTTCCGCATGCTCCGTATTCGCCGGACCTAGCTCCGTGCGATTATTACCTATTCCCAAATCTGAAAAGATGGCTTAGAGGGCAAAAAATTTTGACAAATGAGGACTGCATCGCAGGTGTAAACGGCTATATTGAAGACCTCGACAAAACGTATTTTTTGGAGGGAATCAAAAAATTTGAAACTCGCTGGAACAAGTGTTTGGCACTCAAAGGAGACTATGTTGAGAAATAAATGTAAATTGTTTAAATAATATATATATAAAATACTTTTTAAAATGACATTAAACAGCCCTCGTATAATCCTTTTTCGAATAAATACATTCAGTAGGTATTCTGATGTTCTAAAACACCTTACTCATTGTTCATATAGCAAAAATCATTAACACTAAACAATAAATTATTGTTCAAGTTCATTCTTAAAATCATATCGTATTCATTTTATTGTTGTCGTTTGTTCAAATTAATTTGAATTCACTTAAGGATAATAGGTACGGGTGGTTAATAATGAGCATTTTACCTGATGAGTGGCCAGTGTGGCAAAGGTCGTGCGGTGTTTGAGTGTTGACGGAACGCCTTAGAAGCTCGGCTAGCGGGGCGCGGTGGCCCTCCGGGGTCACCTGGAAACCAACAAATAATGCAAAAGCCTATACAAACAAATCCTACTAATATTATAAATGCGAAAGTTTGGATGTTTAGATGTTTGGATATTTTTTACTCAATTACGCCTAAACGGCTTAACCGATTTGGATGACATTTTGCACGAAGATAGTTTATAGCCTGGATTACAATATAGGATAGTTTTTATCCCGGGCCCACGCAGACGAAGTCGCGGGCGGAAGCTATCCTACTATCCTACTAATATTATAAATGCGAAAGTTTAGATGTTTGGATGTTTGTATGTTTGTTACTCAATCACGCTTAAACGGCTGAACCGATTTGAATGAAATTTTGCACGTAGATAGTTTATAGCCTGGATTAAAATATAGGATAGTTTTTATCCCGAGTTCACGCAGACGAAGTCGCGGGCGGAAGCTAGTAATATTATAAATGCGAAAGTTAAGATGTTTGGATGTTTGTTACTCAATCACGCTTAAACGGCTGAACCGATTTGAATGAAACTTTGCACTAAGATAGTTTATAGCCTGGATTAAAATATAGGATAGTTTTTATCCCAGGTCCACGCGGACGAAGTCGCGGGCGGAAGCTAGTAATACATAAATAGCAACAAATAATATAATGTACCCCATCTTTAAAAAAATATAAGGGTTCCATTTTTTACCATTTTGGACCCTAAAAAGGCAGAGGAGAGCAGACTTCAGAAATTGAGAAAATGTGCCCTAACTAATGTGAATCTAATCATAGGTAATATAATTTACGTAACCGATTGCGCTCTGGCGCGCCACGACACAAATTTGAACCCGGCTATAATCATTAATAATGCTTGGTAATTTGGCTGATGCTCAGCAGTCAAGTTAAGGGCAGGAGAAGCAGAGATTTTAGATGAAATGGTGTTAAAATGTCACACGAATAAAATTATTAAACACATAACTGTAACAACAGACAAAACTATTTCCACCAGCAAAGGCTCGTTAAGCTTTAATAATATGATGGGGTCGACAAGAAGGGTAGAGCATTGATTACACTTCAGCCCAAAGTTCATCCAGCCTCATGTGTTTTTAAGGAATCAGAAGATAACACAGATTTTTTGAATTTAATATCAGACAGTAACCAAGCGGGAGTCGCCTGGATGCGGGCGGCGCAGGACCTATCACTTTGGCACTCTTTAGGGGAGGCCCATGTCTAGCAGTGGACGTTTATCGGCTGATATGATGAGCAATCCATGCCATGCTGAGTCGGGGCTTTTTCGTGGACCCTGCTACTTTTACTTTACTGTGTTTTGTTTTGTATACCCATTGTTTTGTCCACGAATAAATGTTTTCTTTCTTTCTTTCAATCAAGCCCCTCTGTCCCCAGGCTCCATGTCTACAGGCGGCAAAACGCTAGGACGACGATGACTAGACAGTAAGCATACCTTGTCTTTTAGTCGGTCGAGGTGTGGCGTCTGGGTGCCGCTGGCCGGGTACAACACGAGTCTCTCGATCTCCTGGTTAAGCCCTTCTACCGACGACCGCGCTGCCCTCAGTGGTACACTACCGCTACCAAAACGTGACCCTGAAAAGATAAGATGACACTTTGATGATAAATCAAACTTAGCGAGATTCTAAGGAGAGAGACTTAATTGGGCTAGTTTTATTGCAGAGCTCGGAGGCCATGTTCGCTCCATAATCAGAAATGATAATTATCGAAATGTCTCATGGAAGCATTCAACATCCATAAGTATGATAACTTTCAGCTCAGATAAACATTCGTTTCTATTTAACTTATATAATTTGGTTACATAATACGTTTAAAATTGTAAATAGGCGTGTCCACACCGGACGAGCGGTTCGGCCGAACACCGTTCGCCCTAACGTGCGCGTTTAGTATAGACGTGGTTCGGCGAATCACCGCTCGCCTGAACCGTTCGGCCGAGCATCCGAATGCTTGCCCGAACAGTTCACCCGAACCGAGCGCGTCGCAGCCTATGTGGTTGTTTTGTTCGGTTCGGCCGAACGGCTCAGGCTCAGGCGATTTTTGCCCTATAAATATCGAACTCGAGATCGAGATCGATCAAATCGAATTTCACGAGAATGTGTTGAGAGATGCAACCTATAGAGGGGACAGCCGGACATACAAAAGCATTTTTGCCCTATAGGCAAATATCGAACTCGCTCACAAAACTTCACGAGAATTTGTTGAGAGATGCGACCTATAAAGGGGACAGCCGGATAGCCGGACATACGAAAGCATTTTTACCCTATAGTTATATCAAACTCGCTCACAAAATTTAATGGCCCGTAGGCCGAACCGATTTGGCTCGGACTTGCCGCGCGCGTATGCCCGAACGCGTGACCACACCGACCGAGCGCACGCGTCCGGTGTGGACACGCCTAATGTCTTACAGTAGCGGAAATGTTCTTCACGAAAATGTGTCCAACTTATAAATGGATATGAATGAGCGTTTCTCAAAATAAATGCCACTACATTTTTTCGGAGATTTTCTGTAACTTTTATGTTATTTCTACTCAAAATCACGATGTCTTTCCATCCCAATAGGAGAAAAAAAGTGTCCCAAAATGTTCATACATTTTTGAACTTTCCTATTGTGTTACCTTATTGGTAAATGGTAACACAATAGGAAAAATATCTTTGGGACAGTTTTTTGTCCTAACAGGGTCGAAAGAGCTCCTGATTCTTATTGGAAATAGTTAACATAAAATTCCTAGAAGTACAATTAATAATGGTGGATTTTTTTTTGAGAAACGCTCGAATATTCTCGACAGGGTGACCACTATTTACTACAACTAAAATTCCCTGACTTTTCCCGGTTTTCCAGTCGTTTTTCAAGTTTTCCCTGACCATAATCTTAAATTATATATAATAAAATAATATTATATAAAATATATAATTGGGATACATTTTTGAGTTTTGCAGAATTATCTGCTAGCAAATTATAAAAACGGAAATAATAAGAAGTAGTATCTGAATAGCTCAGTTGGTAGTTAAGAGCGAAGTAAGACGGAAGTCGTGGGTTCACATCTTACGTCAGGTGACGTTATTGTATTGTTTCATTGTATTTATAAATTGTAATTTGTTATCAGACAGTTCCACAATTACCCAATAATTCATTGAATTTTTGACCATTTTTGTTAAAAGCTGTACAGGAAAAACCAATTAAAACAGTACCTCTGACTACTCAATTTATTGGATACGTTAGTTAGTTAGTTAGTTATACTGGGCTTTTTCCGCAAGTCGACGTCCATTGTGCCTATTTTGCGTGAAATGGTGGGGTAGCGCTACTCTAACCACCCCAGCTCCTCTACAAAGTTGGTGAGTGCCTTTGTGTTCCTGACTGCGTTCCGTAGTGTGTCTGGAGACCCTAGGTGCTTTTTCCTGTATACTTCTACCTGCTTGCAGTCCAGTAGAATATCTTTGGTCGTTTCCTCCGCCTCCATGCAGGCTTATTGGATACGTTAAATGTATCATATAATATAAACCAGCGAGAAATACTAAAGGGAACACTTTATACGGGCCTTAACCGTATTATTAAGTACTATATACTTCAACGTTTTGCGTATTATGGTACAAATTAAAGCGACGAATTGAGAGACCTCATTTTTCAAGTCGGTTAAAAATCTTGGGTATAACTGACACAGAACTACCTAGTCATCAGTTATCATGTTTATTATATGTTTATTTGAAAAACTAATAACAAAATCTATTGCAACTTGGTAATCCGTTTTTTCAATAACGCAGCTTCTTGGCAGCTCCTTCGAGAATTTTTTGCCTTTTTGCTTCTAGTTCTCTGACCATTTCCGCAGTTTTTCTTATTTCTGCTCTGATTTTCGCCTCTGAAGTTAAATTTTCCTTTTTTTGTGTAGCTCCTCCGTGTACAAGTAGTGAGCATTACGAGCCGCGTGGATCTTTTTTTTCAATATTTATTTTGTCTATACCGCCGTAGTAGGATATAGCGTCGTAAACGCGTCTTTGCGCAATTATAGACTCTTGCGAAAGATTTTCCACTAATATCTCCTTATTGATGGAAAAGCCACCCTCACTATAAACACCATGACCATTTTTATTAAAGTTTGCAAGTCTTTATTTTCCTTTTTTTTATCAAACCGAGCCAAAGATCATCCAATCGGTGACCATCCGTTGTAAAAAATTGTGTTGTGGAAAATTGTTTCATTAATTTTATAAATTCAGGTTCGTTCACAAATATCATTGAAGGCACTTTTGACGTTATCTGCTCATATCCTGAAACCCGGTTATTTTGACAAATATGTCCAACACTTTATCGAGCCTCTCTCGTCGTCGGAATTCTGCATTGACTGCGATTGCGGGATCGAAACAAGATATTCCCTTAGTCAAAGCATACGAAAGTGGGGATGTTTGGCACAATGACACGCAAAATTCTATCAGATTCTTTCGACAGTCTTGACGAAAACGCAAGATATCGATATCATTGATATCGCGGCTATTTCGAAGAGCATTCTTTACGGACAGTGAAGCCCAAGTCGATTTCTTTCGCGTTTATCAGATTAGACTCCCTTTTCAAGTCAATATTAGTGGCAGAATCCAATACATCCGCTTTAACAACTCTTTGCATGTTTTTTTTCAGTTTGGCCAAAAGTGATTCGTACAAAAGTGGAGCAAGTTGTGCGTCGGATTGAAATAATGTTAAAAATGGCTCCACTTGCACCGCCACCGATTGAAAAAAGGCCAATTTAGCCTTTAATAATTTGTCTTCCAATGCAGCATTTACTAAAGCTTGCGCTGTCAGGTGCTTTGTTTTCGTTTTTAATTCCCTGCACATATTTTTCAACGTTGGGTATAATTTTAGTGGCGCGATCATCAACGCTAAAGTTCTCGAGCCAACGTACTGCACAAAATTTAATGGAACTCGAGCCTGAAAACATTGCATTTTCACGTCACGCGGGGCTATAGCAGAATAGGTAGTATAGAAGAAGGTAGAACGTAAATAAAACCGACGGCGATTTCCGAGTAGTACAGTGCCGCGCGGTCGCATTTACCTATTATTAACCTATTATAGTAGACATAATAATGTTTGGAGGTTTTTTTTTTTAATTTTAAAATTTCCCTGACAATTCCCTGACTTTTCCATGACCAACGAAATTCCCTGACTTTTCCCGGTTTCCCCGGTTTTCCAGAAAGTGGCCACCCTGCTCGACTTGATAACCTATAGCACAAGCTTCAAGACAGTAAATATAAAGTGTAAATATTAAGTTGCCCTTGCTGCAGTTTGCTGTGCTGTAGGTATAGGCAGATCCACTAGCGATGAACGAAAACCTGAATCTTCTAACCTAACCGCCGTTCGCCACATATAAAAAAACGTCACAGGCCAACATCTTTGCTACAAGGGAGCAAATGTACAGCTTACTTGAGAGGTTCCCCCTGTTTTTAACCCCCGACGCAAAGAGAGGGGTGTTATAAGTTTAACGTGTCTGTGTGTGTGTATCTGTGTATATGTGTATCAGTCTGTGGTATCGTAGCTCCCAAACGGATGGACCGATTTGAATGCAGTTTTTTTTATTCGAAAGCTGTTGTGAGCCCGTGTGTTCTTGGCCATGTTTCATGAAAATCTGTTAAGTCGTTTTTGAGATATTGGACTTTGAAATGAAAATGTCGGGGGTTTTTCAACTTTTCTAAGTTGTAGTTATGGCATATTTCTTTTAGTTAGAATTCTATTTGGCATAATCTGTGTAGCCATAATACACTTTGCGCATAAACTGTTTTGGCAGAATCGCATAATTCGATTACGCCAAATTTCAATAATCCGAATATTATTGTTCATAATTTTGATGGTCCGAATCAAAATTACCTATGCGTAAATATAATCGGCCATAACAATATTATGCAAATTTAAATTCGGACTAACACATTTCCGGAATTTTAGAAATTTGATTAAGTAAGGTTTCTGCCACATCAACATTCGGCGAAAACCGAATATGCCAAGTCTGTTATGCGAAAAACGTTTCGGACAATCAAAGTTATGCCAAATAGAGGGAACCCATTCTATTAAATGTATGTTATTTATAACTTCTAAACCTATCACTGCAATATCACATTTTGTCGATCTTTTATACCCACATTTATGCTAAAAGTGGCGCTGGAATATACGTTTCATGTGCTCTGCCTACCCATTTTGGGAATAAAGGCGTGTATGCATGTATGTATGTATGTATGTATGTATGTATGTATGTATGTATGTATGTATGCATATATGTATGTATGTATGTATGTATGTATGTATGTATGTTTATAACTTCTCTAAGAGAACGACTCACAGAAGCCAGGACTCATGGAGTGTGCCGAGTCTCCCGAGGTAGAAGGTTTGTGTGTCCGCTGGAGGCGGCTGCGCAGGAATCTGTCCAGCTTGTCGTCGTCAGACCCTCTCGAAGATCGCCCTGACGCTCCACCGCCTTCGTCGGTCTGGAAGCGAAACCAGTTTATTTAATCTATAAAGTAAATCATAGGAGGATACAAAACATAGTTATTTGTGGTGTTCTTGCATTATATTTATTATACCTACTTTGCTTAGGATTTCGTTTTACGTATAAATTTAAAGAGGAGGCTAAAACCTATTGCAGTTAATTGAACATATTTAGTATAAACATACTTCGATAATCGCATCAAAATCGATCCGCTATATTTTGATATTAGTTAATTGCAGTAAAGTCTGTCTTTACTTTATGTTTTACATATTATTGTTCACAGATATGGAGTTGCTTTATCATTATGTTTCATTTCGCTAGAAGTTTAAAACTTGTATGCCACTGGATAATAGCCTAGTCATCTTATCTCTTTCTAATACGCTAATAATATTACCCTATAGAAAGGAATGAAATTATCATTTTATGTTTACAACTTTCCCGCTTATGACTAGGTGTGTCCACACCGGACGAGCGGCTCGGCCGAACACAGCTCGCCCTAACGTGCGCGCTCAGTGTAGACGCGCCGCAGCCTATATGGACGGTTGGTTTGTTCGGCCGAACGCCTCACTTAGCGTTGTCGGCTTTTTGACAGAGATCAATGAGCCGGATATACGAAAGTATTTTTGACCTATAAATCGAACTAACTCACAAAATTTCACGACAATCTGTTGAGAGATGCGACCTATAGAGGGAACCGCTGGACAGCCGGGCATGTGAAAGCATTTTTCATGGCGATCGGTATCAACTAATGGCCCGTAGGTAAATTCGGACGAGCCGATTTGGCTCGGAATTGCCGCGCGCGTTTACCCAACGCGCATCCACTCCGACCGAGCGCATGCGGCCGAGCATTCGGACGGCTCGCCCGAGTTGACACACCTATTCATTAAGAGGCCAGACTTAGGTACAGACAGTAGCTGTATTTCTATGAAATAACAGAAATCGGTAGTGTCGCTGTGACACGTCGCATGCTGCTGCTGTCCGGTTCCAACTCTTTATACAAAAAATATACAACAATACATACTTGAGTAGATTTGTCAACTTGTAGCTGGCCGGCGTGAAGG
Organism: Epinotia bilunana; assembly: GCA_947049275.1. Classification (NCBI taxonomy): domain Eukaryota; kingdom Metazoa; phylum Arthropoda; class Insecta; order Lepidoptera; family Tortricidae; genus Epinotia; species Epinotia bilunana. The sequence continues at coordinate 14,175,062 of OX346264.1, forward strand.
TAGTAGTCCCGCGACCACTGGCCCTTGTGGTACAGTGTGTCCAAAGAAGCTGTGCGTCTGATCACACTCGCACCAAACCTCCCTTTACCTTAAACAATGAAAAACATCTGCTTTTATGGGGGGTGTCCGCATTGAGTGTTGAGTGGTATGTAATTGAGCACTTCCCTACTAAAACAAATCTTATACTTACTTGAAAACCATATCCTAATGAAGTCTAGATTCTCCTCTGGGTTGGAAAAATCAGATAATGGAACATTTTCTGAGATTAAAAAATGATATACCAGGTCATCACTTCAGTCCACCTGGGGGTCTACCCACGCTGCGTTGTCAATGTCGCGGGAGTCCGCTGGATACGGATGGGGCAGGAGCAGTCGCGTTGTAACCCTTTGGGGGAGGCCTATGCCCAGCGGTGGATGTCTTCCGGCCGATATGACGATGATGACGAACAACACTCATCCTGACGAAGAACTCCCGAGGAGCTCGAAACATCTCGCCTGTCGTGACATTTAATACGTGAGTTTAACCGTGGATTTATTAGTAGTATAATGTATAACCCTGTCAAGATGTGCTTAAAGATAAAGAAAACAATGTAGTTAGTAGATGTCATAATTTAAAGTGAGGTGTATTGTTGAATGGAAAATCCTGTTTGCTATTCATTGGGTTGGAGTATTTATATTGTATTGTAAGTTTGTTATTTATTTTTAGTTTGAACGCCTAACCTTTCGCATGAAACGTGGTGGATGTCATTGTATGGAATTGAATAGTAATTAATTTTCAAGTACCCTATTATATGGGTGACTGTAAATTTGGCCAGGCATATTATACACAGTAGAACTCTTATAACACGAAATAAAATGCCATTCCCTTCCCTTCAATCCCCAAAACCTCTACAAGTCGAAATATTTTACCTCGATAAGACAAAGTAAACAACGATTCCCTTCAACGTTGTTCATTTCAATCAGCACTCTACAAGTGGATTTTTTTTTTACCTCTGCAACTAGATATAACGAATGTATTGCTTTAGTACCTAATGTAGAGGTTAGTTCTCTACTTGAGTTCTTGAATAAATAGCCTCTGTAACTCAAAATGAGAATGGGATGGCAATGGCAGCTTCTTCAATTCAAAAAGTATTGTGAGTACAATCGAGATAAATATAATTTTAATTCGGACAGAAAAAACCATAAAAAAATAATTCTCTACTAACATTTTTTTGACTACATTAAAAGCGGCAAAGTATGGTACAAACTTATTAACCCCCGACGCAAAGAGAGGGGTGTTATAAGTTTAACGTGTCTGTGTATCTGTGTACCTGTCTGTGGTATCGTAGCTCCCAAACGGATGGACCGATTTGAATGCGGTTTTTTTTGTGTCATAGGTAATTTTTTCCCGAGTGTTCTTAAATATGTTTCATGAAAATCTGTTTAGCCGTTTTTGAGATATTGAACTTTGAAATGAAAATGTCGGGGGTTTTTCAACTTTTCTAAGTTATAATTATTTGCTCATATTAACCCTCTGAAGTGACTACCGAATTATAAGATTTGCTATCGATTTATGCACCAGCTTAATCACATTTTGGTACCGTAGATAAAGATAATTACAAGTAAAATACCTCTGTAACACGAACTTTTAAGTGTTTACACCTGAAATAATTTTCTAGTTTCGGAACCTCTACAAGTCGAACTTTACCCTACATCAAAATCGACTAAGACGAAACCTCCTTAATTAGTTAGACATTTTTACCCTGTTGCCCCAAATGGTTTTTTTTTAAACATATGTAAGTAATGCAATATTATATTCTACATTAAATGACAAAAAATTGAGGTTGTCCCTATCTCTGAAGTATTAAAAATTAAATGAAATATATATTTAATCGATGTTTAAGCCTTTGTAAAGAAGTCAGACCTAGATTTTTTTATTTAAAAATTAATTAATATTAGGTATATGCAACATCCAAATTTCAAAGAAATCGAACCATGTGATTGATTTAAAAAAAACCGAACCAAGATATAGATAGACTTAAAATTTGGTAAAATGATATCTTATAATAAGACAAATAAACGCACCTACGAAAGCTTATACATTTCAGCCAGGGGCAGTTTCACTATAGGATTGCGGCTAGCTTTAATTGTTGGTTGCACCAACTTACAATTACAGACCACCGTCATCATCTATTTAAGAGCTAGGCTCTTGTCGGTGGAGTTGTCGGTAGATGGTGGAGTAACCGCCACTGATTTTGGTCCTCTGCTAGCCTCTTCACGTCTTCGTATGACTCGACAGCCACTTTCTCTTTTATTTAATTACAGACCAATCAACATTAAATGTGGCACTAGCAGTCCACAGATACTTCTCAAACTTTCCATATATTCAGATTGTAAGAAACAGTCATAAGAATGACTACAGGCGGTTCAGTGCAGCCCACCCTAAGGTTGTTACCATCTAATGGTTGGGGTCGTTATCATCAATATTGATGAACGAACTACATGACTATATTTATATATACAGTGGTGGCCATATAATTAGAAACAGTACATAAAACTTAGGTAAACACAGAATGAACTATCGTTATGACATGAGTAAAAAATATATAGATTAAATCACTAATAACTATGCCAGAATATAGGAGTTAAAAAACTCATAAAACAAAATAAAATAGATCTATCTTTAATTATTAAAAGAGTTGAAATATCATGATAGTTGAATTTCTATTACTGCACTTGGACAACTAATTCAAAACAGGATCCATGGTTCATTCCATTTTTAAAATAGAACTACTACAAGTGTTGTTAGAAAGGCTCGTCCAAGGAAAATGTCTCCCTAGGAAGATTTGCAAATAATACGTGTAGCTAAACAAGACCCGTTTAAAGGCTCCAACGAGATTAGAAATGAAGTTTTTTCACCTGATGACCCACGTGTTATATATGAATAAGAGGGTAGCATAAGAAATGTCAGCTGTCACGCGCCAGTCGCGATCAGATGTTGCATGAGTCTCAAGAGTGTTTCATTGCTGCGTATTTAACAGTGGCGACGAGTGGATAAAAGTATAAATAACTCGATTAAAACGTGTAAATATTAACTAAGCAGTGTTATTAAGTGTTCACAATGTCTATTGGTAAAATGAAAGAGTTCGACGTGGTCAGCGGGAACTGGTTATCGTACTGTGATCGACTGAAAATGTACTTTACGGCGAACGACATTAAGCCGGAATTACATCTGCCAACATGAATTTCGTTAGTAGGTGATCAAACATACGAACTGATTGCAAACCTTACGAGTCCCAAAAACGATGTCAAAATCGCCCCAAGCAGGATAGACCAGTTGTAAAACGTTATGGTTTCGACTTTGATTAAATATGTTGTGATATCTGACTTTGAACATACATAGCATAACTATGGATAGTTTCAATGATGATTATTATTAGCGCTGACTTAGTAGTAAGATGTATTAGCATAAGTAAGTATATACAAGTGTTAATTAAGTGGTGAGGTGTTATATATGAATAAGAGGGTAGCATAAGAAATGTCAGCTGTCACGCGCCGGTCGCGATTATACGTTGCATGAGTCTCAAGAGTGTGTTTCATTGCTGCCTATTTAACATCACCCAAGGAACATTTCTTCGAAACTAGTACGCTACAGATTAGTGGAAGCTCAATTGTTGGGGAGGGTTTCTCGAAAGGTACTGCTTCTTACCAAGCATCACTGAGAGAAGCGATTATTATTTGCAAAGATATATCTTATTAACTGGACCGAACAAGAATGGAAAGAAGGTGTTATTCTCGGATGAAACGAAAAAAATAATATGGTGAATTTAGACGGCAAACACTACGTTAGACGTCCAATAAACCATGCTTTTGATTATAAATACACGAGGAGCATAGTCAAACATGTGGTGGCAACATTAAAGTATGGGGATGTTTTTCTGGTTGCGGAGTTGGACCCTAAGATTGAAGGTATACTGGATCAATTTTAATACAAAAAGATCAAGAGACAATGATTCCCTACACCGACAACCATTTGCCTGTGACCTGGATCTTTCAGAATGATAATGACCCAAAACACAAGGCCCGCAGTGTTAAATCCTTTCTTAGTGAACAATGTGTTACCATGTTAGACTGGCCTGCAAATGGTCTCGATTTAAATCCTATTGAAAATGTGTGGTACATCTTTAAAAAAAATCTCAGTTAAACGTTGCAGAGCCGTCCTTAATAACAAAGGCTATGCAACTAAATATTAATTTTTAAGATAATTAGTAAACCAAACATATATTTACATAAATAATTTGAAATTGATGACGTTAACACATTAATAACTTTGATTTTTACCTCATTTCTTTATTGTTTCTAATTACTTGTCCATGACGGATGGTACTGCAAATGTCGTTTAGTTGTTTGTATGTAGCTGAATATCTAAATGGTAGTTGTAAACCCGGATATTTATGTGTTTTTTGATGAATTATAAGTTTTGAATGTATTCTATGCATTTTGTTGTTTTATTTCCAAAAACAAAAGTTTTACGCCAATGTGCCTTGTATAACGTGAAATATGTTGCAAGTGTTTCTAATTATATGTCCACCACTGTATAATGGTCAATTCCTAGCTGCTAACCAAGATTTCTGTGGTTTCCTCAAGGAAGGCCAGTTTTACATTGGTAAAACTGGCCTACCCATTGGGGTAGTAACCATATATATGTCTAAACCTTGGTTCATCCATCTAGCAGGATTCTTGAAGTGTCTGATGAGATTTCAGTATAATATAGTTTGCTAAAACAACTAACAGGACAATGATCGATCAACAATACACCTTTTGCTTTCCTTGTGAACCAAATCAAACATGTTGGTAACTCTTCTATATTTCCGGAACATTTTTTAGGGTATGGTGATGTTCACAATCACTTGTACTGTAAATCAAACTGACATCAGGCTTATCAGTTAAAATAATTCAATCTAACTAACATTTAGTCATATCCATATCATGAATTATTTTTAACATAGCTTTAGTTATTATATGTGATTATCTTTACAAGGTTACATTTGTGTTACTTTTAAACATAATGTAAGAAAAAACTGAAGCAACTAACAAACTGCAGAACACCAAGGATGAAGTTCCTTAACTAAGTTCTCTTGAAGTATAATAGGTATACTGATCAAGAAGAAAATACCATATAACAAAGTATTGTTACTTCACAGTTTGTCAATATTGCCTGCAAACAATTGATCTTCAGTTGCAGGTTAATAAAGGTTGACCTTTATGTCATTTGAAGACAGGAAAGAAATTGACTAACTTGGAAGTAAGATGAATGGATTTAGGCTTTGTCTATGAGATTTACAGTCTTCATGCCTAAATTGAAAGCACTGAAAATAGTCAAGACATCCGTGGAGGACAACTCATCAGTAGAGGACATAATTATAAGACACAAACCTTTGTAGTTGACTGCGCCAGGACTGCGCTGGCCCGAGAGGGCGTGATCGGGCGATATCCTTCGCCACACGTTGGTGGGCGACAGCGTGGGGCTGTTGGCGGTGCTCTTCTTCAGCCCGCCGCTCTGCTTCATCACCGACGACACCGGCAACGTCGCCCTCATCGGGCCCTGCTTGCCCACCGGACAATCCGTCTTATTCCGTACACGACCCGACATTTCGTTTTCACTTACACTACAAAGCTCTTTTCACCACACGATTACACTGTCAGCTCTGACACTTCACATAAACAACCAAGGTTGCTCTCGAACGCCGCTCGGCTTCTTTGTCGAGGAATGTTCATAGGCCTCAATATAAGATGCTTTTATGTACGGGTACCAGTTTATTATGCAACGTTGTAACAGGCATTTCGTCTAAAACGAACTGTAATCATCATATAACGGTTCTACTTAATGTTCATCTAGCACCCAAGAAATAAAAACAGAGTTACAAAGCGCACAAGTCACATTTTTTCAGAACTACAATGGATGAATGAAGCTGACAGATGACACCGCGCCATTATTTTTGTTTCTTGCAATAAATGTTTTATGACGAGAAATAGCACTAATATAACTAAAACTTTACACTGAAAAATTGTTTAAAAATTATATTGGAAAAGGAAACAATTAACGAATAATTAAACAATTTACAACTACTCGTTGGCATTGCAATTAACAGCTGATTACTCCGCCATGTCAAGTTTTTTTGTCTTTGGTTGATTCCATTCATTTCATTCCTCCGTCCAATCTCTAATCCATAGACATTGTTTAGTTTCGTCAACAATAATAAATGAAGTTTTGGAAATCAATTTAGAAAGTTTATTAAAGATTAATTTGCATTATGATTTATTTAGGATTAAACGCCATCTACTTTTTATTTAAACAATATTTTATCGGAATGGTACCTTAAACGAGAAGGGACGCGACTTTGGAGTGAGGGCCTACCGCGAAACGAAAGCGAACTTCGTTCTTGTATCTCCCTCTCTGTTGCACTTGATAGTTCGAGCGACAAAGGAGATCACAAACGGTCTGAGGGTTTTTATTGTGAATTCGAGAATAAAAAACACCTAATATTTGAAATTAATTATCTTTCCTGATTGGTCGATTTGAATATCTAGCTGTATTCTGATTAGTTGATAGCAAATATAAACGGTTTTTTTAAAGAGTTGTGATTGATGGATTTAATACGGTGAAGTGTTTTGATTGGTCAAATTAGAATGTTTTAAAAAACATAAATATGCACACATATTTTCCCTATGGGCTTAATGTACTACTTTAGCCCCGCTATCTACGCCTAATATGGCACACTTTTCGAACATGAGAAGTGAAAAAATGTTTACGACTGCGCGGACACACGACCTTGGGACTTACGGTTTAAAAAAAACAAATGACAAAATAGCCTGCAGATGCTGGGTAAATTAAACACGCCAAGAATATTTTCTGTTTTATTGACATTCATCAATGCTGTGTCGTATTCCCTATTTGTTTTTCATATAAAATACATTACAAAGGAACACAAAGAAGGAGTAAAGTGTAGGGTAGACTGATTTCATTACCCCTGCGGGGCTACCACAGCTCACGACGAAACGAGAAAGTGTACCCCTCCCCTTTCTAATGGTAGGACTTGCGACTTGCAAGCATGCAAGACCGTGCTAGCCCCGCTGCACAACTAGCACAAGTATTATATCGCTCGGTTCCCTGTCGTCATAAACACATCATGTTAGAGCTCGTTATAATGAGCTTAGGGCAGCCGAAATCTGTAGGAAACAGGAAAAGTCGGGAATTAAAAGCTTGTTTTAAAAATTACAACTCATTAACAAGTCGTCTTAGGGCCTATGCAGACTGCGTTTATATCACGCGTTGTCGACGCGCGTGCCCCTACTACCTAGCAGATGGTAGTAGAGGAAACACGCGGCGACAGAGCGTGAAAAAACGCAGTCTGCATAGGCCTTTTATTGTGGTCTTTGGTCAACAGTTATCGGCTTATGCGATTTCGACGGTCCCAATTAAAAGAGTCGGATCTGCAAAATAGCTTCTTTTCAGAAGCCGTCAGTTTTCGAAAAAAAAATGTATGGGAGAAATTGTCAATTAATGGAATATCGTTATCAAAATTCGAAGTTTGCTTATTAGTAGGTTTTTTATTACTAGCCGTTGAGCATACGTGTACTTTTTCAGTCATTTTTCCAAAAAAAATACAAAATCCTATATTACTTTCTTAATCGGAATAGCGTAAGCATCATTTGTCAAAAGTGCCACAACGACATTTTTGTCTGGAAATTGTACACATTAATATATCGGATGTACCACATCCGACAAAAAAAGGTACTCCAAAAATGTCGTAACTGGCAGAACTGACATTGTTGCACGGAAACTCTTATGTAACAATTAAATACAGAGAAAATTTACCTGATAACTTAACAGGCTGTAAATTACATAAAATACACAGCAAAAAACACGCTATACTTTTCCGTGTAAAATAGTAGAATGCGTCATATCCGACACTTTGTACTCACTGTGTTTCCCGTAAAAAGGTCGTAACTGTCACAACCGACGTTTATAAAGGTCATCTGTTCTTAGATCTGACCTTTTTATCGTGGTTTTTACGAAAAGTATTGAGAAAAACGAAACTGTGAATGTGGTTTTAAAATTTAGAGTTTTTTACGACCTAAGCCGCTGAAAAGCAAAAATCTCAATTTTGCAGATCCGACTTTTAATTGGGACCGTCGATTTATATAACAGGAAACGCTGTTGCATATCATGTGCCCAACCAAAAACTAAACTTTAGGTATAAGCCCTTAACATTAGTAATATCCACAGAAAAAACACGCCAATCTATATCTCTAGACCCATAAGTCCCATAACGGATTTCTTTTTTACAAGCTTTTATTTAGTTTCACCTGTCCCGTTGTCTGTCTGTCTGTCTGTAATCAAATCTTGCAAGTTAAATTTGATGCACTTCGCGGTTTCCGATCGAGTTGAAATTTTGCACGAATATGCAAATCGCGTGACAATGCAATATTATGATATCGTGGAGCTGATCTGATGATGGAGCTGGAAGGTGGTCATAGGAACTCCGTAATAAAAAAACCATAACCCCATCGAGTTTGGGCTCGTTAGAATCGTCTCAATGAGTATGTGATGATTACAGTCGGCAATAAAAACCTTGTACAGAACGATTACTGTTAGTTAAGACCTGACAGATGGATTGCCTTCATTTAATTTTCAACTTAAATTTCATATAGATAAAGCATTTTTCAGAATACTGTTACCCACATCTACCGATTTAGTAATAACTATTTTATTTGTATAAGATTAAAGTTGAAAATTAAATGAAGGCAATCCATCTGTCAGGTCTCAACTAACAGTAATAGTACTGTACCAAGAATGAAATTTTTGACAGAAACTTGTTTAATTTGAAAAAAAAAACGACTACTAAGTAGGAATATCAAGAGACCAGTCGAGAAAATACAATGTGTGCGTGTCGCGCATAGAAAAATATGTAACCCGGTTGGGTTCCTTGTCGAAATATATATACAAATGAGATGACTTTTTGAAGTTTCATGCACACTTGCAAAGTCACTACATTGTTATTAATGTTATGACACTATACAATCTCACGAAATGCATCCCGAGAGATTAGAGATACAGAGACCCTTTGTGCAAAGGTCTTAATAATAAGCGTCGTCAATATGATATTTTTACGATCGTCTTCCGATGTAATAAAGCCTTTGCAGGTCTTCTAATCAAACCATAAAATTATATATATTTTCCAATATTTCTTACTTATAAGTAGTGCATTCAATTTTGAAATATACTTATTTTAGCAAGTTAATAATATTTTAAAACGAAAAATACATTTCAATCTACAAATTAATTTAACAACCTATATAATAGCTATCACAAAATACGTTCACCAAATAAAATTGCACCAACTCGTATTATTCATATGAAAGGAAATCATACCTACAGGGGAATGTTAGTCCAACACAGTCATTTTATGTAAACTACTGTACCACGGATTGACATGTAGACAAGTATACATCACATTATTATAAGTTTACATAACTAACATTCAGAGTTATTGCTCGTCTGTGTTCACAAGTCCTTATTGGCGAAGCCCATGTGCTGACATGAAGCAATCATGGGGTCATACATCATTAAGTTGGACCTCTCGCTCGGACTAACACTCGCATCCCTAAAGTGGGAGCGGGAGACAACCAGTGCGAGCGAGAGGTTGTTTATGGCCACATTAATTTTGACCTTAGATGCCATCCCTATGCAAACCAACTGTATGTAACGTAAACGTAACCCATTCCAATGCTTATTGAATGATCTTCGCCAATAGTTGGCTGTGTAGATGAGCAAATACGGCATCGTAACACATGCTTATTTCATACTATGTACTTGAGAACTGGGTGTGCACATCTTTACCCCAAGAAAATACTACACACAACCATCTTACAAGTGTACCTTAACTTAGGCTAAGTTCGCATGAGCGGTACAAGATTCAAACCGAATAGTGTTATCATGTAGCCGACCAAATGAAGTAGGCCAACTTCTCCTTGTAATAGTTAGCTTTTACAGTCATCCAAGAAAATGATCTATCATTTTCGAACTATAACATAGAGTCGAAAAGTGATAGACCACCTCTTTGGCTTGCTGTAGATGACCGCGCGTGAAATCTAGAAAATATAGTCAGAGAAAAAATCATGTCAATAGAAGAGTAGCTGAAAAATACACCTCTGGTAACAGCTAGTGTAAGAAAGAGGTAGGTGGAGTCTCTGACAGCCGTTCCCTATATTAAACCTATCTATGGTATTGCCATACTGACGATAAACAAACCAACCGGTCATTTTGACATCGCAATAAATATATTAACAATACGTAGGGTAGCTCAATCTATAACCTTCGGTTGAGTATAGGGGACGACACTAATGGTCGGTCAGATTGTATCAACGGTATCAACGTAACCAGCGAAAATCGAAAGTCAAAGCTCGCAATACCTCCCTCTCTGTCGCTTAAATATGCAAGTACGACGGAGATAGTAATAGACGAAGGAACAAAGTTGGCGTTTCATAGTAGCCGCTCAGAATCGACGGGGAGCTACTAAGGAAAGGTTTAATTGCCACAGTTGATAGACGTTAGAAATTGACGATAGGTTCGAATACGTTCTGCCAACGTAAAGTATAAAGTTTTGGAACCGACTAAACTAATGCATTTCTTACTCCCCATGCTAAAACCAGTGACGACTAAATAATATTGCCTTCATACTAAGCTGCGTTTTTCCGAAACAAAGGATGTCTCAGTAGCATACAAAATATATGGGACTGAGACCTCGTTTATTCCCTATTTTCTGAAAAGCGCAGGATAGTATGTAAAATGGCATCTTTATTATTTTACCCGTCTATACTAAGACTACCTATGGCGTTAAAACACCTAGCACGTCGAATATAAAGTAACGTATAAAATTGAAAAATCTAGGTGTCACTGGTCCGGGGTTGAGCAACTTTCTGCCTCTTTTCGGCGATCCACGCGTGGATCCTCTCCTTGAGTTCAACGTTCGACTTCACTTGGTCCATCGACAGCGGGGATCGGTTGAAGGGATCTGACTGGTCGCTCAGTAAGTGCCTGAAATCAGAAACACATAAATTTATAGATTCCGAGAAATACACCAGGCCGCCTAGTGCCGTCGCGTATTCATTATAGGAACCGCCCAGAGCCGACTGTCTTCTTCTTCTTCTGTCGAATTCGCTAATTCGAGCCACACCGAGGGAGATACACGAACGAATTCGTCCTCTTTTTGCGATAGTCACTCTGATCACGATGAAGTTGAGAATTTCAAGAACTGTTTAAATGCATTCTTCACGAATTGAGTTTGAAGGACGATTTGTTTATTACAGGACAAATCAAGTGGCAATAGGTTTATTCAGAACATACTCCTGTCGTTTTTGGACTGGCTAGAAAGGTCTCGATGTTCAGGTACTGTAGGTAGTTGACGACTACGAAGACAAGTTGAACAATAAATGAAGAAGGTGAGCCATCTCCCGCGTGGCCGCAGCGAGCTGATCAGACTGTGTACCTGGCGATGGTGGTGCGGTCGAGCGTGGTGCGCGAGGACGGCAGCAGCACGAGGTCGAGCATGAGCGTGCTCATGATGGGGTCGAGGAACTCGTCGGGCGCGTTGGCGAGGATCTCCTCGTCGCGCTGTCGTTGCTCAGCTAGAGCGGCCACGCGCTGCGCCACCTCCTGCAGCGAGCTGATCAGACTGTGTACCTGGCGATGGTGGTGCGGTCGAGCGTGGTGCGCGAGGACGGCAGCAGCACGGGGTCGAGCATGAGCGTGCTCATGATGGGGTCGAGGAACTCGTCGGGCGCGTTGGCGAGGATCTCCTCGTCGCGCTGTCGCTGCTCAGCTAGAGCGGCCACGCGCTGCGCCACCTCCTGCAGCGAGCTGATCAGACTGTGTACCTGGCGATGGTGGTGCGGTCGAGCGTGGTGCGCGAGGACGGCAGCAGCACGGGGTCGAGCATGAGCGTGCTCATGATGGGGTCGAGGAACTCGTCGGGCGCGTTGGCGAGGATCTCCTCGTCGCGCTGTCGCTGCTCAGCTAGAGCGGCCACGCGCTGCGCCACCTCCTGCAGCGAGCTGATCAGACTGTGTACCTGGCGATGGTGGTGCGGTCGAGCGTGGTGCGCGAGGACGGCAGCAGCACGGGGTCGAGCATGAGCGTGCTCATGATGGGGTCGAGGAACTCGTCGGGCGCGTTGGCGAGGATCTCCTCGTCGCGCTGTCGTTGCTCAGCTAGAGCGGCCACGCGCTGCGCCACCTCCTGCAGCGAGCTGATCAGACTGTGTACCTGGCGATGGTGGTGCGGTCGAGCGTGGTGCGCGAGGACGGCAGCAGCACGGGGTCGAGCATGAGCGTGCTCATGATGGGGTCGAGGAACTCGTCGGGCGCGTTGGCGAGGATCTCCTCGTCGCGCTGTCGTTGCTCAGCTAGAGCGGCCACGCGCTGCGCCACCTCCTGCAGCGAGCTGATCAGACTGTGTACCTGGCGATGGTGGTGCGGTCGAGCGTGGTGCGCGAGGACGGCAGCAGCACGGGGTCGAGCATGAGCGTGCTCATGATGGGGTCGAGGAACTCGTCGGGCGCGTTGGCGAGGATCTCCTCGTCGCGCTGTCGTTGCTCAGCTAGAGCGGCCACGCGCTGCGCCACCTCCTGCAGCGAGCTGATCAGACTGTGTACCTGGCGATGGTGGTGCGGTCGAGCGTGGTGCGCGAGGACGGCAGCAGCACGGGGTCGAGCATGAGCGTGCTCATGATGGGGTCGAGGAACTCGTCGGGCGCGTTGGCGAGGATCTCCTCGTCGCGCTGTCGTTGCTCAGCTAGAGCGGCCACGCGCTGCGCCACCTCCTGCAGCGAGCTGATCAGACTGTGTACCTGGCGATGGTGGTGCGGTCGAGCGTGGTGCGCGAGGACGGCAGCAGCACGGGGTCGAGCATGAGCGTGCTCATGATGGGGTCGAGGAACTCGTCGGGCGCGTTGGCGAGGATCTCCTCGTCGCGCTGTCGCTGCTCAGCTAGAGCGGCCACGCGCTGCGCCACCTCCTGCAGCGAGCTGATCAGACTGTGTACCTGGCGATGGTGGTGCGGTCGAGCGTGGTGCGCGAGGACGGCAGCAGCACGGGGTCGAGCATGAGCGTGCTCATGATGGGGTCGAGGAACTCGTCGGGCGCGTTGGCGAGGATCTCCTCGTCGCGCTGTCGTTGCTCAGCTAGAGCGGCCACGCGCTGCGCCACCTCCTGCAGCGAGCTGATCAGACTGTGTACCTGGCGATGGTGGTGCGGTCGAGCGTGGTGCGCGAGGACGGCAGCAGCACGGGGTCGAGCATGAGCGTGCTCATGATGGGGTCGAGGAACTCGTCGGGCGCGTTGGCGAGGATCTCCTCGTCGCGCTGTCGTTGCTCAGCTAGAGCGGCCACGCGCTGCGCCACCTCCTGCAGCGAGCTGATCAGACTGTGTACCTGGCGATGGTGGTGCGGTCGAGCGTGGTGCGCGAGGACGGCAGCAGCACGGGGTCGAGCATGAGCGTGCTCATGATGGGGTCGAGGAACTCGTCGGGCGCGTTGGCGAGGATCTCCTCGTCGCGCTGTCGTTGCTCAGCTAGAGCGGCCACGCGCTGCGCCACCTCCTGCAGCGAGCTGATCAGACTGTGTACCTGGCGATGGTGGTGCGGTCGAGCGTGGTGCGCGAGGACGGCAGCAGCACGGGGTCGAGCATGAGCGTGCTCATGATGGGGTCGAGGAACTCGTCGGGCGCGTTGGCGAGGATCTCCTCGTCGCGCTGTCGTTGCTCAGCTAGAGCGGCCACGCGCTGCGCCACCTCCTGCAGCGAGCTGATCAGACTGTGTACCTGGCGATGGTGGTGCGGTCGAGCGTGGTGCGCGAGGACGGCAGCAGCACGGGGTCGAGCATGAGCGTGCTCATGATGGGGTCGAGGAACTCGTCGGGCGCGTTGGCGAGGATCTCCTCGTCGCGCTGTCGCTGCTCAGCTAGAGCGGCCACGCGCTGCGCCACCTCCTGCAGCGAGCTGATCAGACTGTGTACCTGGCGATGGTGGTGCGGTCGAGCGTGGTGCGCGAGGACGGCAGCAGCACGGGGTCGAGCATGAGCGTGCTCATGATGGGGTCGAGGAACTCGTCGGGCGCGTTGGCGAGGATCTCCTCGTCGCGCTGTCGCTGCTCAGCTAGAGCGGCCACGCGCTGCGCCACCTCCTGCAGCGAGCTGATCAGACTGTGTACCTGGCGATGGTGGTGCGGTCGAGCGTGGTGCGCGAGGACGGCAGCAGCACGGGGTCGAGCATGAGCGTGCTCATGATGGGGTCGAGGAACTCGTCGGGCGCGTTGGCGAGGATCTCCTCGTCGCGCTGTCGCTGCTCAGCTAGAGCGGCCACGCGCTGCGCCACCTCCTGCAGCGAGCTGATCAGACTGTGTACCTGGCGATGGTGGTGCGGTCGAGCGTGGTGCGCGAGGACGGCAGCAGCACGGGGTCGAGCATGAGCGTGCTCATGATGGGGTCGAAGAACTCGTCGGGCGCGTTGGCGAGGATCTCCTCGTCGCGCTGTCGTTGCTCAGCTAGAGCGGCCACGCGCTGCGCCACCTCCTGCAGCGAGCTGATCAGACTGTGTACCTGGCGATGGTGGTGCGGTCGAGCGTGGTGCGCGAGGACGGCAGCAGCACGGGGTCGAGCATGAGCGTGCTCATGATGGGGTCGAGGAACTCGTCGGGCGCGTTGGCGAGGATCTCCTCGTCGCGCTGTCGTTGCTCAGCTAGAGCGGCCACGCGCTGCGCCACCTCCTGCAGCGAGCTGATCAGACTGTGTACCTGGCGATGGTGGTGCGGTCGAGCGTGGTGCGCGAGGACGGCAGCAGCACGGGGTCGAGCATGAGCGTGCTCATGATGGGGTCGAGGAACTCGTCGGGCGCGTTGGCGAGGATCTCCTCGTCGCGCTGTCGTTGCTCAGCTAGAGCGGCCACGCGCTGCGCCACCTCCTGCAGCGAGCTGATCAGACTGTGTACCTGGCGATGGTGGTGCGGTCGAGCGTGGTGCGCGAGGACGGCAGCAGCACGGGGTCGAGCATGAGCGTGCTCATGATGGGGTCGAGGAACTCGTCGGGCGCGTTGGCGAGGATCTCCTCGTCGCGCTGTCGCTGCTCAGCTAGAGCGGCCACGCGCTGCGCCACCTCCTGCAGCGAGCCTATCAGCGAGCCGCCACTGATGCGGACTGGAAATACAAGGTAAATATTAGTTTCTCTGGTACAACAGTGGTCTAGTAAAGCAGTCGGCTGCGATGGTATGGCCATTTTTTTTTAATACAAGAACGGTGGCAAACAAGCGTACGGCCCGACTGATGGTAAGCGGACACCGCAGCCTATAGACGCATGCAACTCCAAAGGAGTAACATGGGCGTTGCCGACCCTTGATATGTTTGAGGATTCGCCGTGTCGAAAGCTGAAGGAACAAATTCCCTCGCTCTCAACACAACGCATCCTCGGGAGCTCTGGCGACCTTGCTTACCTCCAGGAACACAACACTACTACAGAGCAAGTAGTAGTGTTATTATGGCTGTGGTCTTCTGCAAGGCGGAGGCACTTCCCCAGTTGGGCTGCTCCAAATTCGAGCGGGATGACATTTCGCTATGCCCTACCTCACCAAAATGTAAAGAGGCTATGTAAAGAGGTGGCCACCCGACTATGTGGGAAATTTTGCACTACAACTTTCATCTCCGGTCGAAGATATTGGAGCAGACCTAACGTAAGTTGGAAGGATATAGCGCTTAAAGACATGATTCCAAAGACGAAGTCGAGGGCAGAGCGAAGTGGAGGATTAACAGGGAACAGTCCATGGAATAGAGAGGTGAAGCAGTCGTGTCGTGGTACACCCGGTGGGAACGAAGACTGTTTAAAGTAAAATTACCGGCCCCAAGGTAAGTATCGTAATACTTACCTTAAGAGTTACTTATAGTGACGGTCGAAGTCTTGCACTTTTTCGGCCCATCTCTCATTCGCCAAGTGTTTGTAATGTGCGAATTGCATTCCACAATACGACATTCTGTGAAAGTGTCCAGTCCACAAAATACGGTACTTGAGTAATGTCAAATTAGCCACTTTTATGAAAGGTCAAATACGCTAAACTATGAAGCAATGTGGGGCAAAAAGTAATTGCATTACAAATTACAATTACAAAATGTAATTTCAATTATTGCATTACAAATTACAAAATTTAATTTGTAACGCAATTATTGCATTACACATTACTAAATGTGATTTGTAATCGCATTACAGATGACATTTTGTAATTTTAATTTGTAATGCATTACTTCGTAAAATTACAAATTACTTTTATTTAATAAAACATTTTTCATTATTAACCTTGGGTGGGGGTATAGGAAAGGGGGCCGGTTTTTGGACTTAACAAAACTTTCGATAATTTTTAATTTTTACCTTTTTTTAATTTTCTTTTCTTATCGTAAAAATGCGTAAAAATAAGCATGTTTTATTCTTTAAACTTTTTCTCTCGATATTTACGGTTCTGGGACCTAAAAAATATCGGTATTGTGAACAGACTCGAATTTTTGGACTTAGCATTTTTTGATATTTTTTGTTTATTTTATTATTTTCCTTTCCTATCCTTATAAATACGTAAAAATAAGCATGTTTTATTCTTTAAACTTTTTCTCTCAGATCGATATTTACCGAGATATTCGGGTTCAAAGGTTTGGCATTTAAAGGTGCCATAACCGACTCGGATGACGGATAGGTGTTATTTTTAGGGTTCCGTAGTCAACAAGGAACCCTTATAGTTTCGCCATGTCCGTACGTCCGTCTGTCTGTCTGTCTGTCTGTCCGTCTTCGGCTTAGCTCAGTAACCCTTACTACTAGAAAACTGCAATTCGGCGTGGGTATATAAACCAATCACGCCGACAAAACAGTAGAATAAAATCCTGTTTTTTTTAAAAAAAAAACCTCCCCTGCATGTAAATTGGTGATGTATTTCTTTTCCTCGTTAAACCTATAGTGTGGAGTATCGTTGGATAGCTTGTTCAAAAATATTATGGGTTTTCTAAAACTATTTTTCAACTCAGTTATGCGTTTGCAAGATAATGGGATTTAAAGCCCTAATTTTTGTTCGAGTCATGTCCCCCCCCCCGTGCCGGCTAAATGGCTACTACTGGGGACGTGAAAAAATTCGTGGCAGTAGTACATATAATGAATTTAAAAGGAAAACTATCACAGTTAAGTAGGCATAACTAGTTAACGAGTAGTAGACATAACTAGTTAACTGGTAAGAAATGCACTTAATTTCGGTTGCATATACATTGTCATTGGAATTTGAACCTTTTACCGTGGACGGTAGAGTTGCTTTTTCACGGCACGGTGCTTCTTGCGCGGGGCGAGCGCGCAAAAGACCTGCCCTGCAACATGCCCCCCCACCCGTGGCAATGCTAAAACTTAGGCGGACTTACGGCACGGTGCTTCTTGCGCGCGCGGCTACTTAGTTGTGATGTGCGGCTTGATGCTGTTCCCCAAAAGCCCCTTTTAGGTCCGCATTCTGTGACAGACGGGCAACTACGGAACCCTAGCCTGCGCGTGACCCGCCACGCACTTGGCCGCTTTTTTTAAATCAAAGAACAGAAAAAACGAGAAGCTTTTCTAGAAGAAGATGCTTATTTTGACGTGTTCTATACGTAACAATCTTTCAAAGTAGGTGTTATAATGACACCACTGGCAAAAAAATACTAAGTGCTGAAATGTCCCTGCATGCGATTACGAATGTAATGCCGTAATGCATTATATTCGTAATCGCATTACATTTTTTTCATCACACTTGCTCGAAACGGGCTTCATAATGCGCAGACACACAGAGCTGTAATAGCCTATGTTACGCCCACGGGCGTAATGGTTTTTTTCTTAAATTGTATCTGTCACTCATGCGGCAGTTACAAAGCAAAGAGGTTTTATATCAAATACGATGTCAGAAAACGTATTTATAAATACATTTAAACTTAAAAACACTACTAAAACATGTTTAACAGAATTATTTACAGTTTTAATATGTAGTTATTTAGTGTCTATGTAAAATGTTTTTAAGTGTTTTCAAATCGTGGCTGTATTACAGACAGGGTTGGGCAAAATGCTGGCTTCATTGTATTTGAAATACAAATTACAAAATACATGTAAAAATTTATTTGAAATACAAACTACAAACTACTTTGGTGACAGGTATTTGAAATACAAAATACAAAATACAGTATTCAAAATAATGTATTTGAAATACAAAATACATGATTGAACTTCTTTGAAACTTATCTCACAACAATTTTTACACGTTTTTATAAAGTGAAGAAGGAATTTCTTTCATAAAAACGAAATTCCTAAAAGTATTGTCAGAAGTTCAGTCTAGTAGGTGAATGAATGTATCCAGCCCATGAGATGGACTGGAAGAGCACAACAAGATGCTTCAACTTTTACTGGATCTTGGCTTCTACCACCGGGGAGGGAGACACTCGAGCCCGTCGTCACTGTAGTATTTGCCGGTTAAAATTAGTGAATAAGTTGTTGAACTGTAACCATCACCGTCGTCATTATCAACGTGGATGTAAATGGACGTGAATTTAAATCCGTTATCTTCAGGTTCAGATCTATCTGATTCAAATCAAAGAGTATAATAAGATTAATAAGTATATTTATGTAATTCAAATCCTTCGAAATGAATTCCTCTACTCCCCTCCTGAACTAAATTGGCAGGTACCTATGTATATTGTAGTCTTTGATTGGCAGTTTGCAGTTGACGTTTGACGTTGACACTTACAATAAAGTGTTGCCACAGTGCCCTAAGCCCCTAACTACATTTAAAAACGTTCCATTATACAGGTATAGAATTAAATAAAATGTATTTTTGTGCAAATGTATTTTAAAAAGTAAAGTATTTGAAATACAAAATACTAAATACATGTGAGTGCGGTATTTGAAATACCAATTACAAAATACTTCGTCAATCAGTAATTGAAATACAAATACAAAATACGTATTTGTATTTCAAATACGTATTTCAAATACATGTAATTGAAATACTGCCCAACCCTGATTACCGAAGGGTTTTTGCCATACGCGCCTCACGTCAGATTCAACAAAATGGACAACTGACATTTCGCAGTTTTTATTACGATTTGTATTAATTTCACCTAAAATGTATTTGTTTCCTCGCAAATGTGATGAAAAACATTGTGTAAAACACGGGCGTAAGAATATTGCAAACTCAAGACATCATTCTGATACTCTTGTTCGCAATATTCCACTTGCGCCCGCGCTGTTAAACAATGTACTATAATCGCATTACATGTAATGCAATTACGTGTAATCCATTACTCGTAATTGCAATGTAATGCGATTACGAATGTAATACGATTACAAATGTTATGCATTACGCCCAACACGGTGCCGGTTAATGTACAGCCATAATAATGCACGGCCAAAATAATGTACAGCCCAATAATCCGCGTCCATACTGTACATGGATTATCAGGCTGTACATTATTGGGCCGTGCATTATCACCCTGAGCAAACTTGGTCCGGGGCAATAATTAGAAGCCAATTTTGTACGAGCTGATAATGCATGGCCCAATAATGTACAGCCTGATAATCCATGTACATTGGGACGGCCATCTGTGCGGACTAATAATCTCCAGCTAGTCGACGCCACCCCGCTGCGCGGGGTGTCTATTTCTGGTCTGAGGGACACAAGTGAACCCTAACCTAACCGACCTAAGACAGAGTTCGCTTATGACAAGCCATTTTTGTCCGGGCTGATAATGCACGACCCAATAATCCGAGTCCACAAAAAGTGGACGCGGATTATCAGGCTGTGCATTATTGGTCCGTGCATTATTGGCTCCCCCCAACACTGCTATGAAGTTTGCAGGGAAGCACAGATTATTGACGCCACAGTTTTCTTTAAACAAATGGCATCTTATTTTCGGTTTTATCTATAAAAAATATTTTAAATAGCAAAATTAAGCTGTAGCTTGATATTACTCGAGTATTTTTGTAAGTTTTGTTTGTTGGTAAGTTGAAACGATTATTTTAGCTGTTGCCAAATACCGTAATCTGTGTTGTGTCGTGTACAATATTACACTCACCCAGCACGTCCTCGGCCAACGTGAACAGCTGCGGCGAGTAGGAGCGGCCGTCGTCCGACACCGCGGCGCAGAACCGCTCGTTGCTGCTCAGCTCTACGTACATCCGGCAGATGTCGAGCACGGTCGTCGCGGGGTCGAACTCGAACTCTTTCATGTCTTTCACCTGGAAATAATGTATATTTGTTAACAAATATTATATGTTTGTTGGCAAGGCTACATGGTTGCCAATTGACGCAAGAGTTCACATAGGATCCTGAGTGTAGCGAGGGACTCAAAGACGCAAGATGCAAAATAAGTTTGGCGACATATTTTGCGTAATAAGACTACAGCCGGCACGGCGACCTTAATGAGTCCAGCATGGGGCGGATGATGGGCCTTTGACACTAGAGCACGCCACTTTGTTTCGTTCGGGCAGTGTCACGCGACAGTCGTGCGTTCGAAAATGCGCGTTTGTATCGTGGCAAAAAGTCGCCGTGTGCAACCGCTCTAAAATGTAGTTTTCTTTTTCAGTCTGTTAATCATAGTGCACCTTCAAATTCTTCTTATTAGGGCCAACCAAATGCAGCAGGAAGTAATTGAGCATGGAGGCGATCCGCTCCACCAGCGTGGGATGGCAGAAGACGAAGGGCGCGTGCGCGGTGAGCCGGCGCAGCGTGCGCACGGTGTCGCGGCCCAGGATGTTGTCGAAGCGCGCCAGCATGCCCACGTGCGACAGGTTGCCCGCGCTCTGCTCGCGCTCCGCCGCCGACAGGTTGGCCCACATCCCTGATTCCCTGGAACAAACAATCAATCTATTTGTCAATAAATAAAGATAAACTGGTGTACAAATATTCAACAGTCAAATGCGCCTTAATTACATATATTGTCAGGAGTGTGCAGAATTATTTAAATTTATATAATAAAAAACATAATGGTCAAAAATTCATAACATCTAAAATCAAATAATAATATCATTTTTTATAGTTATATAGTTCTTAAAAATTTGCTCATATTATTCAAGTAATTTATTGCATTCATGTTGTTACATAAAGGTCTCAAACATGAGCCATGCAAGGGCATCGCAAATGTAGTAATTAAATTACAACTAACTTAAAAACTAACAAAGCTTCAAGTGTTATAATAGCTACGAGTATAACAAATCTATTTGCACCGAATTGCAGTTAATGCTTGTTGGTGTAAGGTCGTGACGATATCATCAGTTTATTTAGATATTATTATGAAAATTTTGTGGAAGAAATTACTTTCTTATAATAATTTGTCTAAAATACTTAGAGTATTCACTAATATACGAATAGAATTTGTTTTACTTGAATTTTACATTTGTTTTCTTTGCTTTCTTTTTTAATTTTATCTGGTAGTTTATTATATATTTTTATGGACATTATTAAAGGGCCGGATGAATGGAGTTTCAATCGGGATGGTGGTATTTATTCATCTTATTTACATAGTAGTGTAGTCGCACCACAGTTTTTCATAATAAATTATAGAGTTCCTCATAAATGTACATAAAGAGTGAGATGCTAATGTATGACAAATGATAGAGTGCAAGGGGTATAGTTGAAATTTTCTAAACTAAGGCACTGGTCCCATCGCCGGCTAGTAAGCTTAAAAAGTTGGGCGAGTAACGGTTAATTGCGTGCTGACCAGGCACAGTGTGATCATTTGACCTTTACAGATCCGCAATGTAATGCTACTCGCCCAACTTTTCTAGCCTACTAGCCGGCGGTGGGACCAGTGCCTAAGCTCATGAATGGCCATTGTACTAAGCTCATGAATACCTTTGTTTGTGGTCCGAACAAAGGCTATTCAAGACGCGCGCGTACCAAATTTCCAAAAAAAAATTAGCGCCACATAAAATATTCTTTGAATAATGAACTCTTTCTTCTTTTACCATTACAAATTACCATAGCGCCTTGTACCTGGCTCGCTGGGAGCTGGTTTTTGTTATCTTTTAGTCCATTTTGAATTTATTGAACAAGACGATAGACTTCATTATACAATGAACATTTTATGTGGCGCTAATTTTTTTTAAAAATTTTGGTACGCGCGCGTCATGAATAGCTTTTGTTCGGACCACAAACAAAGGCATTCATGAGCTCAGTACAATGGCCATTCATGAGCTTAGTTTAGAAAATTTCAACTATAAAAACGCATTTAACAATCGTGCCAGTAGATTAGTGTGTCATAGAGGTTTGTTATAGATTTAAACTTATTGGGACTTAATCGCATATTGTTAAATTTATTTATTTACCTCTTAGAGGTAACTCGACGTTCCGAATGAGTCCTCGATTGACTTGCGGAATGACTTGTCGATTAAGTCCCGTTTAGGAACAATACGAGTAAACTGGCAATGTATCAACTTAAATAAAAAAACCAGCCAAGTGCGAGTCGGGCTCGCGCACGAAGGGTTCCATACCATTATCTATAAATATGGCAAAAAAACCACGTTTGTTGTATGAATAAATTTTATATATTTATTTTATTGTTTTTTTTCTTAGTATCTGTTATTAAAGCGGCAACAGAAATACATCATCTGTGAAAGTTTCAACTGTCTAACTATCACGGTTCATGAGATACAGCCTGGTGACAGACGGAAAGACAGACGGACGGACGGAGGGACAGCGGAGCCTTAGCAATAGGGTCCCGTTTTACCCTTTGGATACGGAACTAAGAATGGGTGAATGGGTGTTTCGTCGATTTCTACTGTAACTAATAAAATGGATTCATACTGGGCAGTCTGCATAGTGCGTATCTGCGCCATGTTGCCGAGCGCCTCGTCGAGGAGATAGATGGCGTCGTTGATGAGCAGGTTCACGAAGCGTAGGAACAGCGGCGGGTGGACGGCTTCCATGTTGGCCTCCGCTTCCCTGGCCAGGCGTCTGTAATGGGAATTAAAGGTTTGGAGCCCATTCGCGTGTTCACATTTTAAGCAACTCAGTGTTGCCAGCTTAGACATGTAGTCGTAAGTCATAGCTTCGTTAAATGGGTCCTGGGCTATAAAGTCGTAAGTCATAGCTTCGTTAAATGGGCCCTGGGCTATAAAGTCGTAAGTCATAGCTTCGTTAAATGGGCCCTGGGCTATAAAGTCGTAAGTCATAGCTTCGTTAAATGGGCCCTGGGCTATAAAGTCGTAAGTCATAGCTTCGTTAAATGGGCCCTGGGCTATAAAGTCGTAAGTCATAGCTTCGTTAAATGGGCCCTGGGCTATCAAATGTTCGATGCTTAAAATGTATATAGCTCTTGGAATTTCAGTTTTAGGTAGAATAGACAATTTGACAAAAGTCAAATCAGCTTCTTTTTATGAAACGTCAAAAACGCTCCGTTAGTATGGAATTTGTAGGGATTACTGGCTTGTGACGTCACATTTAAACAACCTCTTTATTGTTAGTTGTTAGTTTATACGTATTTAAAAATCTTAAAATTGCAAACGTAAATGAAAGCTTGATAGTTTTCGAGTTTTTTCGTAATGTTTAGCTGTTGATAATGAAAAAAACAATTTATTTTCACTGTTGTCAAATACCCTATTGTATAATATATCAAAATTAATTTACTGTAGCGTCAAGGTAAATACGTTTGTACACGTGTTAGTGTACACTGTAAGGGACAAGTTCGACTTTGTACCGATTTAACTTTTTTGTCTGTATTTTTACCTGTGTCTTGCTTGTGTACCATAAAGTATTTACATACATACATATCACTAACATTTGTCCTCGACTTAGTCCGCCTCAGTGCTTAAGCGCAAGTTGCGGAAAGTATCTGTAAACATGAGAAAGTTCTCGGCAATTTCAGGAAACTCTTGAAATGACCAAGATAATTCCATTGTGAAATTTTCGAGATTTCGGAGACTTTCCGCAGGCACATCAGAGGCACTAGTATAAGTTTTACCGAAACAAAACTTTACGATCGCGTTTGCGTTTTACCCTCAATTTGTTTGGGATTTGACAGCTAAACGCGAACGCGGTCGTAACGTTTTGTTTCGGTAAAACTTATACGAGAGCCTCAGTAGTTGATACTCACGTGAACACGGCCCTGTGCTCCTGCATGGTCCACAGGAAGTCCATGACGAGGTACATGGGGCGGCGGTAGTTGAACTTCTGCTCGAACTGGACGCTCTGCCCCGTCATCTCGATCCCGACGAACACGTCCAGTAGGCACGGCACCATCTGATTGATCAAACATAAATCACTACATAGTATAAAACAAAGTCGCTTCCCGCTGTCTGTCCCTATAGATGTCCCCAGACCGACGAGGTCCGGCGGCCGGATTTGGATTGGCATGTGTGGGTGTGATTTGCGTAAACGTGTGTGCACTGAGCAAATCCGTACATAGTTCTCGGACGATGTTTACACAAGCGCACTGTGAGAATGTGTGCCGTGGGTTAGGCTCCGTTCGCGGTGCCCAACCTGCGGTGAGAGAGTCTGGTTCGCGCGCAAATTTAAATTGCAGCGCGTCCCGTAATGTAAGTAAAGAAGTAGATTGTTTTAAAACCTATTATAGTATTATCAAAGAGAAGAAAAATATAGTTATTTTGCAAGGTAGGCACTGCCTATTTGCCTATATGGTACGCACGCCACTGGATGTCCCTTAGATCTTTGAAACTACGCGACGGATTTTGATGCGGTTATTTTAAATAAATAGAGTGATTCAAGAGGAAGGTTTATGTGTAAAATATAGTACAAGTGCGAAGCCGGGGCGGGTCGCTAGTTAATGATAAGGTTATGATAGCGATTCCCGCATCGCTTATGATTATGAATCTCGCTACACGCGTATTTAGGTTCTTTGAAGTTGTATTTGTAACATTAGCCGACATCATTACCCGATGGTAATGGGTCTTGTTAATATTTTTTTGCAAGTGAATCCTTAATTCGACGCCAGGAAAGACGCGCTAGTTGAGTGACTTAAAATTATGAGTATACATCTTCCTCGAGTCTATATACACCCCATAGCCGGAAGAAGACTTACTACTTTTAGGTGAGGTACGGCACAGCAGATGTCATCCCGCTCGAATGTGGAGCAGCCCAACTGGGGAAGTGCCTCCGCCTTGCAGAAGACCACAGCCATAATAACACTACTACTTGCTCTGTAGTAGTGTTGTGTTCCTGGAGATGAGCAAGGTCGCCAGAGCTCCCGAGGATGCATTGTGTTGAGAGCGAGGGAATTTGTTCCTTCAGCTGTCAACACGGCGAATCCTCAAACATATCAAGGGTCGGCAACGCCCATGTTACTCCTTTGGAGTTGCATGCGTCTATAGGGTGCGGTGTCCGCTTACCATCAGGCGGGCCGTACGATTGTTTGCCACCGCCGTTGTATAAAAAAAACGTACATGAGAGAAAATGGTGATGATTAGACAAAATTGACTGACCTGTAATCTGTGTGGATGTTCCTTGAACAACTGCTCGCGGTAGAACGACGCGAGGCCGTTCAACGGCTGCTGATCGTCTGGATGGTTGGGCAACATGGCCTCTAGACATTCCGCTAGACGGGCCCTGAAACACATTATTTGTAAAGACATAGAAGAACTGGCGTTTCGTATGTAGAAACGCCAACACACTCTTGATTTGAGTCGAACACGCCCCCCAGATAGAGACACGCTGATGCCTTCCGCGCATGAGGAAAAGAGATGTAACACTATTCGGGAATGGCTTTTTTGGACAAATTTATATAAATACCTAACTTAGAGACGTTTTATTTAAATTTCATAAAGTGAGATTTTAGATGAGATAAAATACTATGGTATTAACTTGATTGTGTCGTAAAATAATGTATCGTTTGAGTAGGCTGAGTAAAAAAAGGAAAACACAGACCCAACTTTGGATTTTTTTTCTATCGAGGAAATTTCAAGTAATCATGTATCAATAAAATCAGATGAACAATCATATAGTCAAGAATCATATATCTGAAAATCAGACCTTATTGTTTCTTAATCTAGTCAGAACGATAATTTAATACGCGATAATTTCCAATGCTCAGCCTTAACTGACCATCCTGTATTTATATAGAACCTTATTACAATGCACATAAAGTGCACGGATGGTCAGTTAGCTGTGTTGTCGGTAGTACGTTGACGTTCGTAAAATATTACCATTCAAATATTCACCATAGCAAAATTCCAAAAATAAAAAGTTTACAATACTGTATAACACCAATAACGACCGGTCAGTCGCCCTAGCTTTCGTGAAACAGGGCACTGAGGGCTCGGAAAGCTCTGGTCTGCTTCCTACTGGTTTACCTCAGATGTGGGTTGTAGGTGCGGCCCGAGTCGCCCATGAAGGTGAGCACGAGGGTGAGCGCGGGTTGAAGGAGCCCCGCCACGTCGGCCTCCTCGGTGATCGCGCCCACCGTGCGCCGCGCCATCGTGATCAGCACCACTATGTTCTCTAGCACGAATTCCGGGACGCATCTGTGGAGATTGTTTGTATATAAGTATGCTGTTTCTTGGAAAGTATTTAACACTTAAGCAAACGAAATAATGTATCAAAACAGGCAGAAGGCTAAGAGATTCACTGACGAGAGACGGGTTCGATTCAGTATGAAGTTGGAAGAAGTCATCAAAGCTTTCAATGGCCAAAAATCTTGTCTTTCGTGCCATCTGCACTGAGCTGGTCAGATGAGAGTAAGTTCAATTTCTAGCCAAACAATACTAACATTAATAGTAGATTGTATGACAAGGGTCTAAAATAAGCCATATCACCACGAGATGGTTATTTTCCCGAACGAAGTGAGGGAACATTGTTTGAGGGGTAATATGGCTTGTAGACTAGAGTTATACCACGTTATACACTCTGCTTTTCACTTCGACTGCGAGAAAATAGTTAAAACGAAGATTATCCATCCATAAGCAATAATAAATTACACGGCGGCGAAAGGATTATTCAATTTTACCGTTCGAGAAATAGTTCCAGGAGTAATATGGTTTTTAGACCAGAGTTATACACTCTACTTTTCACTTCGACAGCGAGAAAATAGTAAACACAAAGAATATCCATTCACAATCGATGATAAATATCACGGCGAAAAGATTCTTCAAGTTGGCGCCATATTTTTTTTAATAAACTGCTTTAACACAGAGACAAAATATTGACACCACGAATAAACGCCTCTGATCGTCTAATAGCCGCGTCCAAACGGCCGAGCGCGGCGGACAGCATACAGTGCATATGATAAAGCGAGATAGACAGCGTCTATCCCGCTCTATCTCATAACTTATGTCATGTATGCAGCCAACCACGCTTGAACTTTTGGACGCGGCTGTAGAAGGCCGGTGTTTATTTTTCTTAATGATTATGAATTCGGGAATAAAAAACGCCTAATTATATTTAAATGTGCTACTTTAGCCCCGCTATCTAAGCCTAATATGACACACTTTTCGAGCATGAGAAGTGAAAAAGAAGATATGCAGATATCATTTATTCGGCATTGTTGTGTGGATCCACGAGATCCCGTTACACTGCCAGGGGGCATCCACTTTCAAACAAAGTTGTTCTTTAACACACAGCCAGGAACCTACATAACTTATTGTTACTATTTAGCGGGAAAACTAAGACATCGGCAACGAGCGTAGCGCTACGAAATTGACAATGAATGTGTTCAAGGCAACGGGAAAATGAAAAAACCGGCCTAGTGCGAGGTCGTTTCAGCGTGGATTCACGTTCTCGAATCGTTATTGCTGATTGGAGAACAGAATATTATACCCGTGGATCCCCTGACAGATGGGGAAAACACAGTACAGGAAGCGGTACCGTAAAGTATCAGGCGGCGGCGTCGTGATGGGCATCTCTATTGGCACGATGGTGCCGGGCGCGTAGCTGGCGCTCGGGCCGGCGGGGGCGGGGTCGGGCGCGGGCCGCACGGCCACCTGCGCGAGCCACGTGCACGTGGCCGCCTGCAGCCGGTTGAGGTTGGCCAGCATCTCGCTTTCCAGCAGGGCGCAGCGGAGGCTGACGAATCTGGACAAGCAATGTTAGGTGAGAAGCCTTCACAATACGGGTGTACACTAGAAAATTATTATTACTCGAAATGAAAGAAGGCATAAAAATATGCCCAGTGACGAAAATCCCATTTTCAACACAATTGCTCGTAACGTATCTCTTATTGTGTCGCTTTTAGGCTCATAATCCTGGATATTAAACACGCGTGTTTAATAATATTACGATACTTGTGTGTTATGTTTCTATCCCGATTAAGTCACGTTGCCACCTCGCAGCAAGATGTATGCATGCACACGGTGTATTCTTAAACTAACCGGGTTGTACCGAATGTACAGCTTTTTTTTAATTCTCGGCAAATGGATTCTTACCCGACTAAACAAAATAAATCCTTTTTGTTAATTAATTGACTATTTCTTTTTGGATATGATATAGAAACGGTTAATTTAGTATAACTATTCACTTTTGATAACATTTTACATGAATTAATAAAGATAATATTTTAAAACGAAATTATTTATTTTATTTTGTATTGGCTGTTTAGAGATTTCATCTAATGCGCGCGCACTGCGCAAACTTCACAAAAAAAATGATGCGCGCCATTATAGGTTATTTCACAGATATTTGTAAACATTGTTAAATGCGTGTTGGGTTATTAACAAAAATGTTGATTCGTGGTGACTAGAACAGTGATAAAAAGAATGGATGCCACTAGAAATTCTCGACGATGTATACAACATGCGAGTAAAAACCTGTTGACATCAATAAGTAAAGAAAATAACTTGACAAGCCTATCAAATTTTTATCTTATGAAAAGGATTTTTTTCCTCGCAAAATGTGTTGAAAAACGTCGTATGAAACGCGTGAGCTTTGATAATTACTATCCTCGGCTCTCTTATCACGCTCACCTGCGGCTCGCGTGATAATTCCGCCTCTGGTGTAATTATCAACATACCTCACTTGTATCACAATGTACTATTAGATGGGTGAGGACCAAATTCTTAGCCAGTAGTGAGCGTGGTTAATTGGTAGTAGTTAAAAAGTTCCGTTGTGACACGAAAATTAACCTTACAATTGTATGGCTAATTTTTGTGTCACAACGGAACTTTTTAACTACTACCAATTAACTAGGCAGCCAGTAGTTACTGGCCAAGAATTTGGTCCTCACCCATATCTCAAAGAATAACGAAGCTACAACGGTTTTAATATTGCTTGTTAGAGAGAGAAAGCGCAAACAGTGTGTGACGTCACATTACGGGATGCTGCCGGGGGGCCGCCTCGAACACGACGGGGCGCGGCACGTTGCAGTCTATTAGTGTGACGTCACAATCTTCCAGCGTCATCGTTTCATATGAAGTTGCGTTTTGCGAAAAAGGGACAGAACATACCCCTTCTTAAAACTTTGGACACTTATAACTTCGTGATTATTTCACCTTATGCATTGATTTTTCTCTATTTGACTACATTATTAATCCTTTTTCGAGAAAATATGACAATATTGATTATTTTATTTAGTGTCTACACCCCTATTTTAATTTGTGGCGGGCAGGACATACAATAAGAAAATCTGAGAAATGGAACTAAATTTCAACAACATGGTACCCAAGAGGATATAAACGGAAGAGAGGCAGACAATTTAAAAGATAAGAAGACGAAATTATAGCAATGGCCGGCAAGACGTGGACCAGTGGTCACAGACGGGGACAAATGGAGAAGTCCGTGGGAGCTTTTGAAAGAAAACTATAATTATGCGGTTACTGCCGTTTTAAGGTGGAACATCACTTCTAGACAGCCGGACATACGAAAGAATATTTTCCTAAGCTGAAATGAAATACTTCGTTCGTCTCGCTCGCTCGTTCAATTAAGTATATGGATATTGTTATCGATTCAGTTTTTAACAATTAGCCAACATTTTTTTTTTAAAGGCAGACTCACGAGCATGGACTGATTTCGGTTACGGTTATACCGGTATGGGACCGGATTCCATTACGATAGCGTTATATTGTAAAGGTTAGCCGCGCCACCAACATAACGGTACCGGTTCCGGAACCGTGTAGAAATGTATATTCGTTACCGGTTTTATTTATTTATTATACTGATACTTTTATAATTCCTTTTCCAAACCGGTATAATTATGATACCGTTATTTTTTCTTAGCCTTTTCTTCTCGTCCATGAGAGGAGGTCTGTGCCCAGCAGTGGAACGTAATATAGGCTGATTTATTATAATGCCAATTTACATGAAGTCATTATTATAATAGTCAAAAACGAAATAGATATAATACTATGTATAAGGCCTTCCTCTGCCTCTCTTGCCTTCAATTTTACCCTCCAGGATGTTTGGGAAGAAACTGTCGTGTCGTATCAGGTGGCCCACCATCTTGCCTCTCCTATTTCTAATACATCCTAGCAAACATCTTTTCTCATCTACAATCCTAAAAAACCTCTTCGTTCGTCTTCCTCTTCTTTTCTTTAGGCCTAGTCTACACTGAACAGCGTGAACCAAGCATTCACAACGCCAACCACCAGTGTCACTAAGTCCAACATGGGAACAAATAAACCCGAAGAACTCATCCGATTGCCCAAAATCTCAATACCAACCTTTTCTGGCCGATATGAAGAGTGGATCAGTTTCCGTGACATGTTTGTTTCACTGATTCATAACAACAAAAATTTAGACGTTGTTCAGAAGCTGCACTATCTAAAAGGGCATTTAACCGGTGAGGCTGAGCAGTTGCTGAGACATGTTCCGATCACAAGGGATAATTACAGTACCAGCTGGGAGCAATTAGAGAAGCGTTACAATAGCAAGTGGTGTTATTATTTTTGGACCTCGAACATGGTCTAGGCTAACATATTTTAGCCAAATAAAAGTTAAAGCTGATGTGTCGTATGAGGAAGCCAAGAGGCTGGCAATGGACAGAGAAGAGTGGCGGTTACTCCACCGACAAGAGCAAGGCTTTTAAGTAATGATGATGATGATAAGGCCTTCAATATCAGATGATCCTCAATAATGGTATTGAAATGTGACATTGGATAATATCAATACCGGTATTACCGAGATTTCGATTTAATACCTATCTAAATTTGGTTGCACATTAAAATTCACTTTTCCTTATAAAATAATTTTGAAATTAAAAGTGTAAACAATATATTTGGGTTTTCACCAATTACATAACACTAAACAGTAACAATTTAATTTAAATAATAATTTGTTTTTTTTTACGTATTCGCAAAATTTTGGTTCATCTGCATTACTTGGATTTACATTATTGGAAGTTTTGCAGTGTTAGTTTGTTTGTCAAAAAGTACATTAGTATTGGTATAATATGAAATTAAACACTCAAATCCAAAAGCAAAACCAACCTTTTTACTTAAAAAAGCTATGGGGCTGTTTGCGACTACTGCTTTTATCTGTTCAGGGAGTCATGGTGTACTTCGAAACTGTCTATACAATAGAATTAGTGCGTATGTGAAGCCCAAATACACCTTCCCTCCCTGAACTGATAGAAGTAAGAGTAAACAAATAATATTTTTTTAACAATAATGTTAAAAACCATAAGTTTAGTAAGGTTTTATGTCATTAAAAGTTTTTATAATCGGTTAACAACCCTAAAAACTACGTTTTTTTTGTGAAAAAAAGAACGAACATACCAGTACAAAAATTAACAAATTTATTATTAACTACATTTACGGTGTTCTGCGTTCATTCATAGAAGTTACCCATTTTAGCGGAAGCCTATTTTACCTTCTAACAGATCAAACCGTGCTCCTACCACCAGCATCATTAGAGTGGAAAAGTGATTATCCTTCAGTAGAAAAATTATGAAGGACAGACAGTAACAACTAAACTGATTCAAATAAATGTACTTAACTAGATTATGCGTTTCTTTTTTACCAAATGCATGAAAATTTCATATTTTTTATTAAAAACCAGCATCCGCCCGCGATTTCGTCTGCATGGACCCGGGATAAAAACTATCCTTTATTTTAATCTAGGCTCCTCCTAAGGCCTAGCATACAATACAAAATGGCATTGAAATTGGAAATTCAGCTCTATTCCAGTTGAATATCATTAATTCCTTCGACAGCATAAGCCCTATCAAACCCATGGGCCTTAGGCAGTTAAACTGTCTTCGTGCAAAATTTCATCCAAATTAGTTGAGCCGTTTAAGCGTGATTGAGTTACAAACATCTAAACATTCCAACATCTATATATACAAACATTCAAACTTTTGCATTAATAATATTTGTAGGATTATTGTTTTTTTTTTATACCGGTAATCCAGTATTTCAATACTGGTCCTTTTCAATTCCGGTATTAGAATAATGGAAAAAGCGGTCCGGGATTCCAGGATGGCGGTTTGCATTCCCTATATGTACGTTAATAACATTAAAATAAATTAAATAAATATGTCGGACCATTTCGATACCTGCTGCATATTTTGCTGCATATTTGACTACCATAAAACAACGGTTACGGTTATTTTTTTCCGGTACCGTAAACGCTTTCATAAAAGTTGTAAAAGTAACCGATATTATTATTAGCGAACTAGACCCGCTTAATTACAAAAAAAAACAGTATCGAAATAATACCTGTTTGGAACCGGTATTCAAAGGTATCACTAGTCATTAAACAAGCTTCTGTCAAAAATATCATTTTTGATACAAGCTTTTATTGCCGACTGTACTTTTTTTATATACCATCATCAACTCCTCATTGAGACGATTCTAACGAGCCCAAACTCAACGGGGTTACGTCGGTTAAGTACTGAATTCACCTTCTGTCTCCATCATCAGATCAGCTCGATGGTACCATAATATTTATTGTCATCCAAACTATACTTATAACCAAAATTTCAGCTCAATCGGTCACCGGGAAGTGGGTCAAATTTAACTTGCAAGATTTGATTACAGACAGACAAACAGACAACGGGACAGGTGAAAGTAAATAAAAGCTTGGAAAAATACCGGTAACCGATATTTCTAACTGGTCACGGGGAACCGTTGTGTTGTCGCGGCGCGGCTAAACTTTACAATATAACAGTACCGTACCCAATGAATGGAATACCGGTTTCGTACCTGCCTAGCCACCGGCCGTAACTGACATCAGTCCCTGCACCGAAGAATGCCTACGAGTATATAATTCTACCCTCACAACATTATAAAGAAGACAATTTGTGACTTAGTTCATTTACATGCCGGGTAATCTAATCTCCGGTAGTTGAACAGACGATTCCTAAATAAGCTGCAGTAGTTATTTTACTGTCAATAGATGTGTAGTCGACTAAAGCGAATATTTAAATTTAACAGGTTCACCCTAAATGCATAATTGTCCGTTACATTTAATGCTACATTAAGTAACATTCACTGAATCGAAACTTATAAACCCAAGTTGCAAATTCATTTGATCAAATCCTATATGCAGGTATACGGTCGGTGGCACAGATTACGTTTCCATATTGTATCTTACTCCTATCTAATAAGACGCAAATGTATGTATAATTATCGTTGCGTGGGACTAGGTTATTGTTCATGGAAATCTTAATAAATCACGAATAAAGAGCAAAGCATTGAACTTCATACATTGTTGTTTGAAATTCGTTCTATCAAAAAACAAATGACATGTCTGTGACGTCATTACCAAAATGAGCAGCGTAGCAAGATAAAATGAATGCTGTCTCTTTCAGTAGAAAATTAAAATGTTTACACGATGGTGTCACCGTCTGGTGAGTATAATTACTACTATTCACTCCGCTGTCTAACTAATCTAAATTTGATATCAAAGACATCTATTGAAGGTTTTAGGCAACGAGCTGTCATGTGCCGCAGCCATTTTCTTTACACGGACAGTGTAAAACTCACTCACACATACAAGGCTCGGAGTAAAATTTGATGAATTTTTAATGGCTATATATTAAATATTACTGGTTTTTACGTATTCAAACTGCGGGAGAAGAGGGCCATATATTATCTAAATATTACAATTTTAAGTTCCTGACATCAATAGATTAGCCGTCTAGTCCGAACGAAAATTGTATGGAATTCGCCAGAATCGTTGCACCTTAAGTATTTCATTGTAATTTTCTGAAAAGAGGCTATAAACAAATGTATTTCCAAAAATGGCTTTGTGAAATAATTGCCATGTATTACTAGCCCTAACCTAACCAATGAGACAGTGGTAGCCAAGTAAGGCAAAGGCCAGTGGACAGAAGCCAGAGGCGCTAGACCAATAAAGACTGGTCATTTGACTGCTGTACATGTTCACTGTATACACTTGCAAATTGTAACTCGTAGATTCCTAAAACGGGATACGGTTCATTCGTGAAACCAATGAAAAATTACTTAGTCAGGAGATGGTTAGTCCTCTGCCGCATGGGCTCCAAGAGGTGGTGCGCCGCGCCGGCCACGTCGGCCATGGCTCGCTGTGCGCGGCCCACGTCCTGCCCGTAGCGGTACAGCTTCTCAGCACACACTCGGACTCCTGGAAACGAATCGACACTTTACTACTTTACTACAAACACCACGACACTTTTTAGGGTTCCGTAGTCAACAAGGAACCCTTATAGTTTCGCCATGTCCGTCCGTCTGTCCGTCTTCGGCTTAGCTCAGTAACCCTTACTACTAGAAAACTGTAATTCGGCATGGGTATATAAATCAGTCACGCCGATAAAACAGTAGAATAAAATATTGAACAAAAAAATGGAGGGTACCTCCCCTACACCCAAAGTGGGGATGTAATTTATTTTCTCGTTAAATCCATAGTGGAGCTTTAAAGTCCTAATTTTTGTTCGAGTCATGTGTCCCCACCCCCTGCCGGAAAACTATCACGGCTAAGTAGGCATAACTAGTTACCGAGTAATAGTAGTTGACCAACTTAAAAAGGCAACTTTCGTACAAATTCGGCCGACGCAACCGCGCCATTTACTTGGCGCGTGTCGATGTAACAAATACAGACGGGCAACTACGGAACCCTACACTGCGCCCTGGCCCGACACGCAGTTGGCCGGTTTTTTTGGTCTCGCCGGAAAATCTGCGACGGCGCTTGTGTTCGTATTATGCTCAGGATCTTTTGTTTCATTTTTTGTTTGTGCCTATAGTCACGAATAATTGTTTTCTTTTCTTCTTCTTTATTTACCTGGCCGCGAAGTTACGACATGTCTTAGTATATTAGACCTCGGAAGTACGCGAGGGATTATTACTCTATGTTATTTACGTCGATTCGAACCAAACTGCAATGCAATACGGCCTTGACCTGAGGTTATGCACTAATTTTGCATATTATTATTATTAGTTTAAAACTTTCCGCTTGCACATTTTTACTATGTTTGGTTTTGCCTTATAAATCATTAATTAAGTAATTAATAGATGATTTCAATTATGCAATTACCAATATGTATAATTACCAACATATCTAAGGCTGTAGTTATCCTTGATACAGATAAAAAAAAATATTATTTTTTTGTATCGTATTCCGTTACGTCCAAGTGGACAGTTATGTTGATGTTAAGGTAAACATATTACATTTTATTTGAATTACCCAAATCAATGCATTTTTGCGTCATGAAAAAGCATTCAGTCACAAAGTTGTACGATTCTGCGGTGGGTCTCTTCAGTGACTGGTTGTTTTCGTCCTCCCTGGGTGGCAGCAGGCTCGTCTCGCTGTGTAGACAGTCTAGGTGAACCGATTTAGCTGCACATTCTTCTGGCTGCAACATATTAAATTATTAAATATTAGGGGACAATCTTACACAAATCGAACTAGTCCCAAACTAAGCAAAGCTTGTACTATGGGTACTAGACGACGATAAACATACTTATTTACATAAATAAATAATTAAATACATAGAAAACACCCATGACTCAGGAACAAATATTCGTGCTCATCACACAAATAAATGCCCTTACCGGGATTCGAACCCGGGACCTCTTGCTTCGCAGGCAGGTCACTACCAACTAGGCTAAAGCGGTCGCCGTATATGAATAGTATTTGCGTAAACAATTGACAAACGGATAATACCACTACGACGAGTTAATTAAATAGAAATAGTGATTTGTAGGATGCTCATACAAGCAACGTTTTCTGTCTGGTTTGTAACTATAGGCCTGTTCATCTAGCAGCCAAGTAAGAGCAAGACATATATAACTACTTGCTGACCAGCTAATATTGCCGTAAAATGTTAATTATTTACACGCGCCTTGAGGAAAACAATATTGGTGTATATTTATATGTTATGCATGTGATAGATATGTTTTTTTTCTTCTTTATTTATTATGAATAACTAATTTTAATTTTACAATTTTCGTTTTCATTGTTTTTTAACGTGTAAACGTAAGAAAGTTACGGGTTAATTCCATTAAGAACGATGTATACACTAACTATCCTAAGTACTAAGGTACAAAAGGTACTTAGCATATGGTTCTTAAATGTAATCTTTAATACATACATACATACATTCACGCCTTTATCCCTAAACGGGGTTGGGAGGAGCTGAAACTTGTGTTCCAGTGCCACTTTGAGCATCAATGTGGGTATAAAAGATCGACAAAATGTGATATCGTAGTGGCAGGTTGCTAGCCCATCGCCCACCACACACTTCAACCCTGTTCCCTTAGTCGACTCTTACGACACCCACAGGAAGAAAGGGGGTGGTGCTATTCTAACCCGACACCACATGGGGAGTAATCTTTAATGTTAATCCTTAATTACATCACAAAAATTCTCTGTAGTTACAACAAAATTGTCTGTAGTACCATAGTTATGGTACTGTTGTTTTCTGAGTAGTGGCAGAGAACATCAGAGTGCTGAGTGTTGATAGACCCATAAATATTAGAACGAGAAACTTACAGGTACTGCAGCATATGTGGGGTCAATTTTGAGCGATTTGGGGTCATCAGCGGTGGTGCAAAACGGCTGACATAACTGCAGCAGCACTGCGCCGAGGTTCAACATGAATCCGTCCGAGACACAGCTTACTGATGATGCACTCACTTCACCCTGAAAATAGCTAGTCTCAGTACAGCAGGAACTTAACAGAATGCTGCAAACAATGGTTCATCATCATATCAGCTCAAACACGTCCACAGCTGGACAGAGGCCTGCCCCAAAGAGTGCTACAGTGACCGGTCTGCGCCATCCCTCGTCCAGTGGACTCCCGCGACCTTTACTAAGTCGTCAGTGCTCCTTGTGGGGGTCTAAAAAATGAATTTCGAAAAAAGTGAATCGGCAAAAAAAAACTATGTAATCAACGAACCTGCTCACAAAATTTCACGAGGAACGGTTGTGAAATGCGACCCGTAGAGGAGAACAGCGGGACAGCGCGACAGACGATAGAACTTCGTTTCACTCGCTCATTGGATACAATCGCTAATACAGTCTAGTTTTGCGTCACTTTAATTCTACTGAGTGGTTGACGACCATCTCGACAGAGAATACTTTCAATTTAAAAAACCACACTCAAATCGCTTCACAGACTGAAACACATGTTGACCTTATATCAATCAATCAATCAATAAGCCTTTATTTCGCTAAGAGATTGTTTCCTTCGTAGCTCGTTTTCTTTGTTATAGTAACATGTTCAGAATATCTCTTAGTGATAAGTGCCTGTCGGCATAGGCCTCCTCCATCTCCTTCCATTGATTTCTGTCCAAGGCCACCCTGGTCCAGCATGGTCCTAGTGTTCTCTTTGTGTCGTCTTCCCATCTTGTTTTTTGTTGACCTTTTTTGCGCTTGCTTGAACTTATAACACTCCACATTTGCATGATGGGGAGTTAAAAACAATATCAGATCATAGCATACACTGCTCAAAAAGGAATAAGATTAACAATTACTCTTACCTGAACACTCCATAATTTTCCTTTTGCCACATTCATCTTCAAACAATTGCCGATCCATGCCAATAATCGGTTTCTCATTGGCGTGCCCCCTTTGAGCAATGTCAGAAAGATTTTATGCAGATTGTTGGTGAGATGTGAAGATGCATTCCAAATTGAAGTTTCCATCATTGAATTTGCTGCCTGTAGTTTGAATGAAAATAAGCATTAATAACAATCACCATTTTTAAAAGAAATAGTGAGTCAGTGTAGTGCAGTGCCAGAAGATGTAGTGAGAGAAATTGGTTTGGGCATGTGGAGAGGATGGATGAAAGAAGATTAACAAAATGTATGGGACTGTTGCAAAGGTAAGTCCTAGGTGATCCTTTTCCAACCAAATCTGAGAAGTTTGAAAGAAAGGTTTCAAGAGTACTCTAAACTGACAAGTGTGTATGAAGAATATTATAAAAGTGAATAAAGCAAGAGAGGTTTGTCAAAATCCTAGCACGAAAAATCCAGCTGCTAAACTAAAATTGTGGTAAGTTCAGACCTGATCCATTGGATTGTCAAAGAACTGATGGAAAGAGGTGGAAGTATTTGGTAGAACTGATAGACTCAGCAGCGCGCCTATCACGGAGTCCTGGTAAAACCTGCCATTTGTTTGGTTTTTTGGCTCACATGTTTCCATCAAAATCGGGGCTAGATTTGGGTTACCTGTAAATAAAAATAAATAACAATGCCCTTGCATAATAAAGGGGTATAAACAAGTTTTTAAAATAATATAATACAAGAAAGTCAAAGAAAACTCTAGATTATATTCATACTACATAATGCTCGCAATTTTGTTCACACACAATGTGTTTAAATACGTTTGCATACAAAAATCCCACGTATATGTTTTACGGGAAAAATCTCCTTCTCTAGAACTCAAATCATCCAAACACAAAAATTCCTCCACCAAATCAGTTCTGTGGTATCAACATGCATAGGTCTGTAACATAGTTGCCGCCAGACAATTGGACTGATTAATCTTTGAAAACATGCAACACTTACTGGCAAAAATATGTACTGATGGTAGGATATAGATGGGCAGGTTGATTATGTTGGACTTGTTAATTTCCGTGTGCAGCATCTGAAGAACTGGCACCATCGTGTCCCGCAATTGTTCCTGAACTCCATCTTCATCTGCATACAAATTAGCAAATTTATTGGTTTTATTTTAAGATATTCCAAACCATATTTGATAGAAAAACCATCTTATTAAAATAATTATTGATCAAAGTCATGCCGAAAGATACCAAATTATTTATTTTGTCAGCGAGTTATTTAACCAATTCGCCACCACAAAAAAATGTGATGTACGCCCCATTTTGGACTTCGTAAGTTTGTATGAAGTCTGTGGCAGATGGTTGGCAAGGGTGACCAACTTGAGTTCAGTGTCAGCACATGGGATAAAAAATGCCTTTAATTGCTTTCTGCAAAACTATGATCAAATGAACCTCATAAAAATACTATTAAACTGAAAATTGAAAAAACACATTTAAGATAATAGGTATTTACTATGTAATGAAATAAGAATCTCACCATCAAAAACAAATGCCCTAACAATATCAATAAAAAATGCATCACTTTGAGGATCAACGTGTTTCAATATTTCGACAAGTTGGACAGTGAAGTCCTGTCCTTCGAACAGGGCTGGTTGCTTGAGTGCTGTTACAGCATTTCGGAAAATTAGATCTCGCATCTTTTGCAATCCATTTTTCACAACATTTGAACTATGATTCTCATAACTTTGAAGATTTTGAATTGAGCTAAATAAATAGGAAAACACTTGTTTCTGGACCACATGTTCCTGAAATACTTTCATGTTCTTGGGTATAACACACAGTTGGACATCAGGCAAGAGCAATCTCTCAAACAGAGCCTGTTCCAGAGCCTCCAAGTCTATGTGAACTCGAGGTTTCATTGCTTCAGCGAGTTCTTCTAAGTACACCAACTGTCTATTGCATTGTGGTCCGTCCAGGGCATTTTCGTTTATCGTGAAGTGGAAAACATTTTCAACGATGCTATTAATTATTTCCACATCTTTATCCTCTTGTGATTTCTTAGGGTTCCCTTGCAGCGGTGTGTTAGGGTCCATGTAATTTGTATTACTTGTTGCTTTGGACTCTGAGACTCCCAGCAAACCAGCAAATGGATTATTTGGCTCGGACATTGTTAAAAATACGCAGATGTAAAATTGTTATCAAATAAATTATTAAGTAAAAGTCACACTGATATTATTTCATGTCTAGTACAGCATATTACGTATGACCGTGGAGCACGACTGTGAGCATATAAAATCTGTACTGATAAAATGATTAATCAAATTTTGCATTTGAAACTATGACAAAATTTCACTATCACACAAATTGATAAATGTGACATTTCATTGTTCTGTTTTGAAATTGACAAGAATATTGAAAGCTTAGGCTAAGCCTCATAAATTTCGAACTACATTATTTTTCATTTCTTACATTTTTTACAATGGCAAAATTTAACAGGTAATTTTAATATTTGGTACCATTATTGGAAAATAATATTTGAAAGGATCTATTTGTAAAACTTTTGCAATTTTTTTATGCCGGCAATAACTAACAAAATGTAGTCAATATGGCTTTCCTTTATAAATACTTGTATACCTTGTATATGACACAGATAAATACAATATTAATAACATTGTATATTTCAGCATATTTTTAATATACAAAAATATCTTAAGGTTTTAGTAAAGAACCGTACAAATTCAGTTAACAGGATATTGCGTCATGGTTTCTAGTTCCAACAAATGACCGGTAGTAGACCGACGTCAGCGCTGCAATTGGAAACGTGCAAAAATGTGGAACTAATATTAGCCACAACGCTTTCTTTGTACGCTGCAGTCGCCGTTCGAAATCATTATTGCGTACCCGATCGTTACGTCTCTATGCAGCAATGCTATGAAATAATTCCATTTTACATGGCGTATAGTAGTCGCACATAGTGAATCGTTCATTAATGTAAGATTGGTAACACTTACTAATATTATTTACTTCTTAGGTCATAATGAATGCGTGTCCCCTCTTTGAAAATACATAGTGCTTTTGCAGCTAAGGTTTTGCCATATACACGTGAAACATCCATTTTACACACCAATTGTAATTTAACTACAGTGATTAAAATGTACCAATATAAGTCTCGTCAATCAAATGCTCATAAAACTCATCAATTGCATATTGGCTTGCCACCAGCCGTCCGCCAAAATGGCGGAACAAGGTCGCAATACTAATGGCATAATTACTGCGATACATTTTCATCGTAGGTTTGTATAATGTAAGACTTCATTGATAATTTTAAGTGCATGAAAATTATATGTATTATTTCCTAAGTTAACTTCTACATCCACAATGCTGATGCATTAGTGATGTGTATCTTTTATGAATGCTTAAATGGTGACGGTTTTCCTTTGCATTCTCAGTTTTGTTTCCTAAGATTAACTTAGATTCTAATTTTTCCCATGTAACTACTAAACTAAACGTCACAGTTACAGCGTTATCCATATTATTCGTTTTCAGAATAATCAATTTCTCGATTGGTTGAGGTTATTTTTGAGTTATGTTGTAGGTATAATACGGTCATGTTAGGATGGTAACTTGGCAAGAGTACCTAGGAAACTTGTCATAATAGGTAGAATGCTATACGCCAGTAGAATGTCTCGTGGCTAAGTGTGAGTGAGCGTAATACGCTGTGTGACCTCGAAAAAGGACAACACATAGATACACTGTTCTAGAAGGCTGCTGGCGTCATTTATTCCGTCGTGAGAGCGCGGCGCATAGCAAGACATTGTGAAATGTGAACGGCCGCCCACTGCTTACCGTACTCAGCTCTATCTTCTAATTTACTCGAAAGTAGTGGCTATGAACAGTTACAGTACTGACTTCTGCCATTCAATGTTATAACATACTACGCAACTACCTATTTTGTGAATTTTGGAGATTAATTTCCAATGCTTATTGTCTCGCCGAATATTAGGTATAGTATATAAGACGACAGAAACTTGTTTCTGTATAAGACAAAAGGTTCAACATTATGTTTCTGATGTATTTCCTTATCTATGTTTAATATTAATCAAAGGAATCCATCAATTTATTAGAGGTAATTGAAAAATCCTTGCTTTAGTGAATGCTTGTGCAACGTCAGGACACTTAATTTCGGTTGTTCTATTTATGTATGTGCGCATTTTTTATCATTATCGTAGTTCCAGTGACAGCTCATAAAAATCAATATTCCCATGCGCTATTCTCATGTATTGCCTCCTAATTTTGGTCGGGTTATATTTGAACAAATATGGTTGCTCATGACTGTTGCCCATTGCCAAGTTTTAATTTGTTATTCGATGACGTGTTATGTTCTAATATACTAAAAAAGGCCACAGTGGACTAAAATACATAATAATCATATACATAAATTTCTTTTCGGTTACTTTCCGCCATTTTAAATAATATTCTTTATAAGTAGCTCGCTTGAAACGATATATACCTACCACTTGGTCAATGACGTATGCTACACAATAATTATATTCCTTTTTTTAACCTCGAATTAATTAAAATCCTCGGCAATAGATAACTTTGAATAAGTGCCCACCAATACTGATAAGAATATACATGTGATTATTTAATCTACACAACTGTCTTATTAATTGTATACAATAATGTCTGATCTTTATCTTATCCAGCCATTCTGCTAATTTCAAACATTTCACGCCAAATATTATTTCATATATATATATGTATACCTACGTACTTCCAAAACTTGTGTAATGTTACTTTATTTTCTTATATTACCACGATATAGCCATACATGAAAATCGTCGAGATAGTAGCTGAGAATATCGGAAATTTGAAATACAGT
Source organism: Epinotia bilunana (assembly GCA_947049275.1). Classification (NCBI taxonomy): domain Eukaryota; kingdom Metazoa; phylum Arthropoda; class Insecta; order Lepidoptera; family Tortricidae; genus Epinotia; species Epinotia bilunana. Next base: position 14,217,869 of record OX346264.1, read on the forward strand.
AATTATAATATGTACCTATAGCAATTTGGAGCTGTATTTTAATTCTTTATTTGGAACGCTCATGGTGGAAGGTCTATTGTGCTTTTTAAGGGGCTCCACGCGTTTTTTGGCAAATTTTGACGAGTTTTGAGTTGATATTCCTCCGTCAAAACTATAGATATATTTATGGCACAGACAGTTATCGGTTCTTTAATCCTTTATCTACATTTGGACGAGTTTTTTTAAAATGATTAATATTTTTTTCATGTTTTATTCAAACATGGTCCAGAAAAGCTCTGTTTTTGATATTAGTACATGTTAATTATGCACTTTTATATATGAAATCTATATATAGGTAACTGTTCCTTATTGACGTCTCTAAAAACCCGTGAGAGATTTTTTATTTTTAACTCATTTTTACAATAGTTACGTCCAAAAAACGGTTTTTTGGCCTGAAATTGCCAGTTTGGTGCCATATATCCCGAAAACTGAGTTGTGATGTAAATATGGGATACTATTTCGGCAAACCACGTTGTTAATACGATAAGCCATAAAAAACACGAAAAAACCGACAGTTACAGATCGAAGGTCATTGGGGCTAGGAGCCCGTAAAGGGATTAAAAAAGAAAGAAGTCTATAGTTTCCAAAGTGTAACTAAAATAAAGCATTAATTCTTAATACAATTTATACAGGTATTTTAGCTTTAACAATGCGATTAAAAAAAACCTATAATCTTTGTAGCTATAACAAGTTCATACGCAATAAGTGACTATTCTTAGCTGCAGTTGCAAAAAACGCAACTCGCTCTCCCATTTCAAATGCGTACTTTAAGTTATTCCCAGACACGTATTTCTACAAAATTTAATTATTTGCTAATTCTTTCGTAAATAAACCCAAAATTATATTTCATTGGAATTATTAGAAACAGCTTATTCACGTCTGTTTATTCTCAATTTCAGTGACATCTTTACAATGGCTGAAAGTGCGGCGAATATAGACGATTTGGAGGACGGAGAAATTGAGAGTGATGCTGAGGATGTTCAGGAGCCGGCAACTGAAGAGAAGAAAGAAGAATTATGTCAATTAGACGACGGAAAAAAATCAGAAGATAAATTTGATTCACATGATGCGTATTATCCAAAACAAGGTAAGAAAAAGAAAAAATCTCGCAAAGATCAAAAATTTAAAGATAAAAACAAGAAAAATCGTAAATATGCAGTTCCAAACGAAGAAGATTTTGCGGGCGATATCGAAAAGGCTATTAGAAAGGCAATGAATAAGAATGATGATGAAGAAATGAATATGGAGGAAGTAGATGACAGGAAAAAACACAAAAAAAGAAAAAAGTACGATGGTGGAGATGGACCTAATAAGAAACGTAAAAAGCAGGCATTTTCTGATGACATGGACGAAAGTGAGATGATGTGCGTAAGAGGAGCTTCCCCTGTACACAGGGAATCCCCTTTGGGTTCGTACGCTGACGACGATAGAGATTCCTATGCATCGGATAGTAGCCACGAAGAATCGCGTAATCATCAGCACCCCCAGCAGAGAAGAAGACCGCCCCAAAGAGACCGTAATAAGAATAATAAAAATGATAGAAGAAGAGGAGGTGCACACCCTATGCAGGACCCGGACGGTGTCTGTGTGTACTTTATGCAAGGTAAATGTCACAAGGGTGATGACTGTATATTTTCACATGACGCACTACCTCCTCGTAAAATGGAGCTATGCAAATTCTATCTTATGGATTGCTGTGCTAAAAGAGACAAGTGTCTTTACATGCATTCTGATTTTCCCTGCAAATATTACCATACTGGTCTTCCATGTATTTATAAAGATGAATGTAAATTTGCACACGGAAAACCGTTGAATGAAAACCTGAAGAATATTCTTTTAAAACACATTGAGTCCGCACCTAAAGAAATACTCGGAGATTTTCCCAGACTTAATAGAGAAGGTGCTTTAAAAATGATGCAGCAAACTCAAGCAAAACTTATGCAGCAGTTTTCTGAAAGTAATGATGGTCAAGAAAAAAATATTCCATCTCTTTTCGAAATAAATTTACCACTTCTTCAAACTCCAGATTCATCTTCTCAATTTCACCAAAGCAAAATTTCGCCTAAGGTGCGACAATCTAGATGGCAACACGATAAGTCTAACCAAAATTTTAATTCAAGTGTTTCACCTAACGGTAACGCAAATGCGGGAGCTAATGTCCTCAGTATTAAAAACTTGACCGGAGTTTTAACACCTAGACAAATTTCTGATCTTACGAAAATGGGTGTCGATACATTAGACCAATTAGGGCAATTAACTGTCATGCACTTAAACAGTATCGGAATTTCGCTTAAACAAATAACAGAAATACAATTAAACACAATGAGTATTCAAAAACTAGGACTCATAAATTCAACTTCTGAACAACCAACCCCTCCATTCTTAGGAGCTGTTTCCAGTAACAAGGACCTAGACCTAAGAGTCCCTCCCGTGGCTCCACCTGTGAACACTTTACCCGTACCAGACTTAACCGGGAAAGACGTTGACATGCGTTTCCGACCATCCGTTCAGTTGCCGATAAATGAAGACAGTTCAAATAATAAAATGGAAACGAAAACTGACCTCCGATCAAATAAGGATATGATTGATATAGATCAGTACACAAAAGATGCCTTAAAATTCAAGGATAAAGAAAACGTTGACGTTTCAAATGAAACTTACGATAATGAAAAGCCTGTAATTACAAATGAATCTAAGGATGTAGATCATAGAGTGCTGCCTTTTGCAGAAGACAGTTCAAGAAATTCAAATTTTGAAGAGAGTTCCATTTCGAAAGATTGTGATGTTGACATAAGATTTCTGCAGCCGGAACCAATATTTAAATATCCTGAAAAAAGACATCGCCGTTCAACTACCGACGACGAGGATAATAATCTATTGATAGATGAAAAGTGGTACTCTAGTGACGAGGAGAAAGGGCCTAAAAAGAAGTCTCCAGCATCGTCACCTAAGACGTCTCTTTCTCCACAGGCTCCAGCGCCACGCGTTATAGAGCCAGCTTCAGTTTTAAGTAAAATCGGCGACCTTTCCAAGATTGATATAAGCGAAGACGTCACTAAATTACTGAACACAATGAGGAATAATTTACACGAAAATAAAGTGGAACCTAGCATTGATGCGATTGGTTCCCCAAAATCTAGGGACCCTCGTTCTCGGCGGTCTCCGGATAAGCCAAATGATGCCGTTAAGCCTGTAAAGAAAGTACCACGAGTATCTATATACGAATGTGTCGATGGCGAGCCTACAGACGGACGACGTAGGTCAGACGTTGATCTGAGACAAACTGACTACCACCTTCCTGCCTTTGGAGATACAGATTTACGACAGGGAACTAGTGGAGACATTGATTTTCGCTTAGGATTGCCTTTTAAAGCAATACCTAATTACACTCCCGCATCCGAAATAGATGGCTCAATCAATAGTCATCCACATAAAACGTATAAACTAGTACCTATAGATATACCTCGACCAGACTACACAGATATTCGAAACAGTACCGCTAAATCACAAGCACTATCAGATCCTAGGCTAAGGAAAGTGTTTAGATTATCTTTGGACGAGTCTAACAGCGATAGTGAAAAATCTATCAAAACTGCACCGGTTCCTACGGGTCCAAGAGTTGATCCACGAAGGAAACCCAAAGAAACTAGCGACAGTGCTTCGCTGGAACAAAAACTTAATACTCTTGATATACAAACCATATTACAAAACTCAAATTGGTATAAAGATTTAAGCTCTACTCAAAAAATATTTGTCAATCAGAATTTAGCACCCATTACGCAAATGGTAAAACAATACCAGCAAGATAAATCAAGTGGTAAAACGTTTGATCTTAGTGCAGTACAAAACAATAGCATATTATGTAGTATTTTCACTAATTTGGGTATTACTTTAGGTGAAAATGGCGAGTTTTCGTATTTGCCTAAACCTAAAGAAGCTTTACTTAAGACACCCTTAAATTATCAGAATTCAAATCCATTTGGTATGAATACTAATATGCCGGGGAGTACCATGGACCCCAATAGTATGAATTTAATGAATATGCCACCTATGAATATGGCAGGGGGTATGAATAATATGAATGTTGGTCACATGCAGAATTATAATCAACCGTTCTCGGATCCACGTGGTGGCCCTGGCCCTGCTCCTGGTCTCTTAGGTATAGCTCCAAATATTCCACATAATTTTAACAATAACTTTGGAAACATGGGTTTCAACGGGCCAGGACCTGGAAATGATTACAACAACTACGACGGAGAACAAAATTACCAGCGGTTCCCAAATAGAGGAGGTCACAGAGGTCGTGGTAATGATCGATGGAATCGCGGCGGTTCGGGTCGAGGACATAGAGATCGTAAGAATTATAACGAAAGGGGTAGTTGGAAACATTAGCTATTAATTATAGGTAACAGGTAGTCATTCAACAATAATGTTACTATGGCAATTAAATTATTTATAACTAATAAGTAACCCACCCTTCCACATAATACGAATTGTGATTACGGTGAATATAATGACAGACTTATTGTACAGTTTATTTTTATATTTTTATGATCGCGAGTTAGGTAATTTGTTCTATAAGGTCATTGTAGGAATTGTACATATTTTAATACTTAAATGTAGGGCAGGATATTAACTAGCGAACAGTAATATCATTATTGTAAATTATGTCTTAAAATCATTTAATTAGGGTTTCTTAATGTAGCAAGTATGCATTGCTTAAGAGCCAAATTGTTTAAGACTGAGTGGTAGAATGTTAGAGAGTGACTTGATGTGTTTTTGTTACGAGTGAATAATTCCATGAAGAAAGTCTGTAATATTTATTTTATGAATCTACGTGCTTGTCTGTCACGATTTTGTTAACATATTTATACCTAAATTGTAATTCAGTGTCAATTGCTTTGTTACCGTACTGATTTTACCATTTCTGTAGATGGGCTGAAGGAAATTTTTCAAAAGTATGACAAACAAAAAGCAATAATCAAAACTGAAGAGTTAACTAATACCTATATGAGATATGACCTAGAATATTGTACAGGTAGAATTTTGGCGTATTTTGTAAATTAAGTGTAGTGTTGGGAAAGAACGAGCCTACTCAAAATAAATTGTTTATATTTGAGAGAGTATTCCTTTTGTTGACCTTTGCTTGAATATAGTTGAGTAAAGATTGGTTAATGATAACAATCGGCATAAGCATACCCTGCCTAAATAGTTCACTAGGCACTTTTTTTGCAGACGCGCTATGACAATGAATGAATGGATGATTTTCAGTGGACTTGCGCTACACGGAGGTATGTTTGAAGTTCCCCAGTCATTAGTAAGCAGCAATTGTGGTCGTCTTCATACAACGTCAGGTATGGACTAAACTTAGACAGAACGTTGGTATGATGTGGTTCACTTCTTCACAATTACGAGAGTACTGTACGGCATTGGTAGGTATGGTAAATAACTAATAAACGCATATACTTCTAATTAAGTTTGTTTATTGATTGCAAAATCGATATGACAAAGTTTGAAAAGTCTATTTTTAAACGGTTTCCTCCAGTTTTTAGGTTTATTGCCACTTGAGATACCTTCGAGAAAGTGGATGCTGTAACAGAATGATGTAAAGTTAGCCATAATCGATTTAAAGGGTACGTTGCTGATAAATTAAACAATAAAATCTTACACAAGTTCAACGATTCCAAGTCGTCTTGGTCTTCGGTGCAATTATAAAACAAAACGCACTGTTTAGTGGTTAGCTTAGGCTGCGAAACGAAGTAGTTGTACAGAAGTTCCATTTCTCTGGTAGCAGCATTTGCGGTGCTGGGCGAACATACTAATATGACTCCCTGTACCCCGACACGAAGTGCTGGCCAGCATGATTCAAATCTAAAATTAAATGAACATTCCAAGTTTTTTAATGAATTTCATCTTTGGTATTCCCATTCTGCCGAGGCGAAAGTTTTGCAACTGTAGTCGTCCTCTTGTCCTGTAGATGGCGCGGCGAATTGGAAAACTTAAGGCGCAGAACACATGAGCCGTACCGGCACCGCGCAATGCGGCTTTGCCAAAAATAAACGCCTCGTGTGTTCTGCGCTTAGTAATTTGAAGTTGATACTCGTATTATTTTTTTCTTATAAGTAGGTACCTTGATCTATAGACATAGCATTCTCACTTAAAACCAAATTTGATAACGCGGGTAATTCCCATGCCCAGATATTGATGGAGTAAGTTGACCTAAACAGGGTTAAAGTTTTAGCTATTATGTACTTAATATTATTATGTCTACCTGTGATCTCCACTGCAGTCCCATAATTCTATGTCATTGTTGTAGACCTTATCATTGACATTAATATTTGACAGTTCGAATTCAACAATTCGCACGCCTTGAGTAGGTTTCGGTGGTCCAGCCTCCTCGATATTTATTGATTCTGATATGAAATTAGCTATCGATGTTTTGCCACTCTGCAAAGAAAACGCGATGAGTAAGTATTGATTGTAGGTATAATAAATAACGGTCGTTGAATCCCAACTTAGACAGATAATTTGGTTGAATGACTTTCACTTGCGATTCAACTTTCAATATCGAACTTACACCTGAGGGCCCGATCAGCAGGATTTTTATTTTGTTAAGGTGCATTATTCGTGCAGGTATGTAGGTACTTTAACTTAGCCGAAACGAGTTGTAAGTACCTAATATAATAATTCTGTTCAATTAGTTGGCACACCACAAACACCTGAGAACACCTGACAATGCTGTATTGTTGTGGTACCTAAGCATTATTCATTGCCTAGCAACGCAACGTAGATATTTCTAATGTGTATCTGTGTTTCTGATATTTCTAATGTTTGTCATATAGCGGCGCCACTTTCTACGTGAAAGGAAGACGTATGTACCTACCTATAGTCAACAGCAAAAGTAGATAATCATTTTAGTACCTTGTCACTTTCACTATTTGACACATTCCGACATTCGCAGTTGCATTATTACGTAACGTTAAATGCGACAAAGTACTAAAATGCTCATCTATATTTGCTGTCGACTTTACTACTCTTAAAGTCTGAATCCTTTGATCCACTAGGAAACACCGAGATGTTCCCTGTTTAATTAACCCCTTTCGTAAGAAAGTGCCTGGGCGACCGAGCTCAGGGTGAAAATACGAAGAAAACGATTTTTCCCAGACATTGAGACCTAGCTAGATCGATTTCTCGCCCTCGTAAACACCCATATTCCAAATTTCATCGAAATCGTCGGAGCCGTTTCCGAGAACGTCATTGCAAATATATATAATATATATAGGTATAAAAATATAGTCCCTGGGCGACCGAGCTCTGCTCGCTCGGGTGAAAAACGGAGAATACTAATTTTCCCAGACATGACGCCCAGCTAGATTGATTTCTCGCCCCCGTAGCCCCCTATATTCCAAATTTCATCGAGCCGTTTTCAAGAACGTGATTTCAAATATACTTACAAATATTGGTCGTTTATTAGTATAGGATAGGATATACAAATATTGCTCGTTAAATAGAAGAGATATATAGAAACCATTCCAAATACGATGTAAAATTTAGAACAAGATAGGTGAAAGACATGCATTTGAAACAAATTCAACCATACTTTATACCTACTTAATGTTTTATACGATATTTTAGCAATCTAATTGATCACACAGACAAACTGTTTCGACAGTTTTGTGGGACCCTGTTAATTATAAATTTCTATATACTGTTTATCAAATAAAATAAATAATAATGATAATAAATTGTTGTACAGTCGCCATCAGATATATTGGAGCGGCCAAAGTGCTCACAAATATCTGAACACATCTCTAATGCCTCGACAATAGAGACGTGTTCAGATATTTGTGATCACTTTGGCTGCTCCAATATATCTGATGGCGAATGTACGATATGTGCTATCTTTGGTGATTAGTGATTGCACATGCAAGTGTAATCACTAATCACCAATCGTTTTTGTTAAAAAAAACACAAAAAGACAGGTTCCACCGAGATTTGAACTCGGATCGCTGGATTCAGAGTCCAGAGTGCTAACCATTACACCATGGAACCGGCGAGTGGGTATACGAAATTATCTATTAAGTCGTACAAAAAGTAACGTCATTCATATTAGATCATGTACGATAGATATAATAGCACAACAATGATTAGTTCATTATTAATACGGGTGAAGACTCGAAATTTATTATTGCTCCAAAAGAATGAAGGCATAAAAATATGCCTAGTGACGAAAAACCATTCAGACATTACAAATAATAAAATAAGTATTTACTTACCTAATAGAATTGTTAGAGAGAGATCGCTAGCCGATCGTGACGTCACGATGACAATAGTTTCAAATGAAGTTGCGTTTTGCGGAAAACGTACAGAATATACCCACATTTAAAACTTTGGACACATATATAACTGTGATTATTTACACACACGCCGTCTACATAGCAATTTAGGTCCCTCAAGCATGCAGCAAGGTGACCAAGGTGTCAAATAAGTACGTACATATATGAAAATACATCTTCGCTCATCTCTGGTGGATGTCTACCCGTATTGTGGACTTTGACTATCGAAAGAAGACTTTTCTTAAATACTTAAGTACTTATTTCTACCTTGCAATCTATTCAGCACTTGCTGGTCTGTGTATGTTTGAGACGAAATTGGCCATATTAGTGCAAGTTCGGTGACTATACCTACCGACTAACATAGTCGATACCATGCAGCCCGCTATTCATAACTGAGCTTAATCTGGGCTGTTATTCAGAACGCGCGAATCCGCCTCACCTTACCCTTCACGTCTAACGAAACTATACCTCTGATTACGGTTACTTAGGCACTACGAATCGCGGCTTAAAGACATATTTGCGGGTAAACGGTGAGTTGAGGTTAACAAGTGACAGAATATAGCGGGGCAGAGGTATATAGTTTCGTTAGGTTTGACGGGTGAGGTGAATTTAAACGCGTACCTAAAGAATTAGGCTAGCCTCACACAGTCGGAATTCATGCGTTGAAATCAGTATGTCTACTCAAGAGCAAAAAATGTTACTCTCTTTGGTGGACATCCTGTACAAATTGTATCGTTTTATTTGCTGTTCCGTGATTCAGAGTATGATTAAGGGGCTACCCGAGGTTTTCATCGATTTTTGACAAGTTTTGAATCGTTCTGAATACTTTTGCACTACAGATAGAATTATAAGTCAAACGGCTATCGGTTATTCGTGAGCGTGACACTAAAACCAGCCTTAAAGGATAAAAGAAGGGTTTCAGAGGCAGTGAGGGGAAAAAATATTTTATTCTTTCAGAAACGATAGCAAAATGGTAAAAATGATTATGATCTTTAATATAGGTCATTATGACAATTTTTTAATGATATTCAACATTTTGGTGAGTCCGCAGTAAGCTCAGCCGAATTTCACTTCAAGTTTTATTCTCATTTTAAAACTACTTGTTGGATTGTGACGAAACTTTGGATAAACAATGAAATGAGGTATATCTAGGTCTGTAATTAGTTTATATGGCTCCAGTTATAAAACAAACGAAATACAGCAAAAACAAATTTTGTATGAGAAACTTAAATTCGCTGTATTTTTTTTACTATGGTATCTGAAGCTACATAAACTAATTACTATTATTATATGTATACCTCATGTCATTGTACATGCAGTTTCGTTACAATCCAACACGTAGTTTTAAAATGAGAGCGTAACTACGTTTGTATGGAGAATCGAGCTTACTGCGGACTCTTAAACCGTATACTTATAACATAGGCAGAACAATTATGTTAATGAAAATATTATGCACAGGATCATTAATGACGAAATATTTTTATGACCAACAACTTTATGCGTAAAGTGTTATGACAATCGAAATTATAAAAGTAGTTATTATATGCGACTAGAGGGAGAGGTACTGACCCTACGTAAATTCCGTAGGTACAGAAGTCGATGAACAGTAGCAGTAGGCCCTACCGTGAAACGAAAACGAATTTCGTTCGTGTATCTCTCTCTCTGTTGCACTTGCCAGTTCGAGCGGCAGAGGGGGAGATACTCGAACGCAGTTCGTTTTCACTTCGCGTTAGCCCCTCTGGTCGTACTTAACGTCGATACATGCTTCCGAACATTCGTCATTCTAAAAACTTGTCCAGAAAAGGAAGTGTGCAACGGCTCTGTCGTGCCCGGAGGTGGTTAGTATCTAACTGTTTCTAACTACTATAAGCTGCATGCTGTAAAGCAAGAAGTACTAGTCCTCTTACGGGTTTTTATTCATTGCTTGCTGTACATAATACTGTTGGGCCGTAACTCAGGTTAAGTGTATGGACACCTTCCTTATAGTACCTTTTGGGAGAAGAAATGTCGTATGTGTCACTTGTTTAGGATTTATTTATAACGCGAATGAACAAGGCGCACAACAGTACCATCACATATAGAGTGGTGCTTTATATCCATACTAATAGCTTCTGTCCGCGACTTCGTACGCGTATAAATTATGGTTTACATGATATTCTTATGTTTAACCAAATACTATAACATCAATAATATCCGCATTACGTAACCAAAAAATAGAACCTACGTATATCCAAATTATTTTAAATATTTATAATAACAGTACAGCCGACATAAAACTACAATCTTCTAGTCAAACATTCCAAATCGAACGAGGCGTTAAACATGGAGACCCGCTATCTCCAAAACTATTTACCAGTGTTCTGGAGTAAATCTTCCAGACCCTAACGGCTTCGTGGGTGAGTAGTGGCATCGGGATCGGCGACAGAATGCTGACAAACCTCCGTTTCGCCGACGATGTTGTGCTCTTTTCTCCGACAGCTCACGATCTGCAACGCATGCTGCATGAACTCAGCGCCGCAAGCTTTGAGGTTGGACTGAAAATGAATACGTCGAAAACGCAGCTCATGACTAAGAACACTCCCCAAAGAATCGAGGTTGATGGGCAGGAAATACACTATGTCGAAGAATACTTACATCTATTTGGGCCAGCTAGTCTCTTTCAGGAACAGACAAGACAAAGAAATCGAAAGACGCATTGACCATTCCTGGAAGAGCTACTGGTCCATGAAAGATCCGTTAAAGGGAAACCTTCCACTATGTCTAAAACGGAAGCTTATCGACATGTGTATCCTGCCTATTTTAACCTATGGAGCTCAGACTTGGTCGCTGACCGAAACTCAAAAGTCCAAACTCAAGGTTTGCCAGCGCGCCATGGAGCGCAGTGTCTTAGGCATCAAGAGAATTGATCGAGTCCGAAATACCACACTGCGCTCTAGAACTAGATTAACAGATGTGGGCAAGAAGACTGCCTTGCTTAAGTGGAACTGGGCCGGTCATGTTTGCCGTATGCACCCACAAAGGTGGGCTCATGCGGCTACTTGGTGGTTGCCACAGGACGGACACAGGCAGCGAGGTAGGCCAAGGCGGAGATGGCGGGATGACTTGGACGCATTTTCAAGTGATTGGCCAAGGATTGCGGCGGACAGGGACGAGTGGAAATCCAGGGGGGAGGCCTTTGCCCAGCAGTGGGACACTCCAACAGGCTAGCAAAAAAAAAACAAATACTATTGACAAGTTTGAAAGTAAAGATTTAACTTGCAATCGAAACCGGAGACCAAAGCCCCGAAGGTGAGCGGCCAGGCAAGCGAGGCCGAAGGCCGAGCTATTCGTAATAATGAAAGGTCCAAGCCATAAGAAAGCGTTCGGGGGCTGAAGGCCACTTACTATCAGCAGGTGGCAGCGAGGCCAAAGGCCGAGCTTTACGTTGGTATGAAAGGCCCATCCCATAGCATCCCTTTAGAGAGCGCGAGCCCCTACGGGACACTAATTATCTTCTGGTTTCTTGCAAGCGAAACCTGAGGCCCGAATTCCCGAAGGTAAAATGGGAGGCAAGCGAAGCCGAAGGCTGAGCTTTTTGTAGGAATTAAAGGCCTATAGCATGGTTTTAGAGACCGCTCCATAAGTGAGCTCGATCCGTGTTTATATACGGCGTTAAAGTTAAACAAAGGTAAAAACTGTAATTATAAACAATTTAGCAAGTTCATAAGATATAGGCTGTTTGTCATAATTAAACATTAGTGAGGTGGGGTACTATAAACGCATATACCTACTGCGGTTTGTTAAATACCTACATTATAACCGACTTACTAAGTAAACTAACGGCAAGCGACCTTGCGGTTTACCGGAGTTTGTATATTAGGCCCATCCTCATTCTACCCACATGAAAAATAATTTTGGGATGACATTTGCCTTTTAAAATGCAAACATATGGGTGCATACCTACAACTTACTCATGAATATGTCCCATCGCTCTTCTGTCAGCGGATTAAGGTTTCGGTACCTGTTTTGCTCTTGACTGTAGGTACCTACAAACACAAAAGTTTACCATCCCTTTGAATACAATACTAGTTTTATGCAAAAGTAGGTCCTAACGTACCTATTAACTGGTTGAGTAGATCATACCATTGGGAAAATGAAATGTTTCCTGTACGTAGACGAAGCAAAGCATTAGGTACTTTAATAGTATTCAGTCAAGAATAATAAACACAATTTTAACATTAAGTCTCAGATTAAGGCCTAATTCTACAGCCATATACAATCACATTTCTAAAACTATAATTTACAAATCACTTAAGTACCTATTGAAAGTTCGAAAATTTTTTGCTCACTTTATGATAGGTAGGAACGTGGAATAAATTGCCTACAATTCAATTTTTTACTCCTAAAGTTTTGTGGGATGGGGTTGGGGCCTAGTTTGGTCGAATCCGGCCTTGGTCTCCGTCGCCGGTCACGGCCTGGATAGCCATAGTAAATGCGAAAATCGGTGATACCACGTTCGAAGATGGAAGGGACCTTCTTTCTTAGGTACTTTGCATAATCCTGTTGCTCAGTGCTCCATCATTAATGTCCCGCTACGTGTTTACTATGCCTAAGCTTTCATGCCTGCTAACGGACGGTCTTAGCGCTTGCGGCTTACCACATTACATCGGACATTATGTAGCGAACTCGTCCGCGTTTAGTCAAATCATGTTTACCTATAAGTATAACAAGCATACAGTTCGAAAAAGCCCGTAGCATAATTTCGAATCGATTGACACATCATTTATCAAAATCGGTTTAGTACCTAAGCTACGATGGAACACTCGTAAATACTGGTAGACAGAAGACTGCTAAAATAGTAGATTAATTTTTTGTTAATAGAAAAATGAGCCATATTAGCACGAGATGGTTATTTTCCCGAGCGAAGTGAGGGAACATTGTTTGAGGGGTAATATGGCTTGTAGACTAGAGTTATACCACGTTATACACTCTGCTTTTCACTTCGACTGCGAGAAAATAGTTAAAACGAAGATTATCCATCAATAAGCAATAATAAATTACACGGCGGCGAAAGGATTATTCAATTTTACCGTTGGCAGGTGCAGTTATTATTGTTATTACTTGTATATTTGTTCAATTTAATATGATAATAAGCCGCCCACAAGTAGTCAAGGTACTGATAAATGTGATTTGACTGGGCTGTTGGCTTTTATAGCCTATTGTCGGGAAATACATACTGATTAGCTTCTCCTTTTCCACATACTTACCTCGTTTATCGGATAAGTATTTTGTTTCAAAACGATTAAGTGGTTTCGTGAAAAATCGATTGATACAAAAACATTGTTCGAGAATCCAAAGAAACTGAAAACTGCATCTATTTTAGTGCTGTTTTATACAGATGCTGCCATTATTTTAAGTGTCTTCTCCTCACACATGTCGTGTCATGTGTCGGTCATACAACGATATATTTTTAATTAATATTTTGTCTAGGATCTTCCTTTCTGGAACGCTCCGGTTGTGGAAGAGCTCCCTATCGAGGTTTGCCCGAGGGATTACAAAATGGGGTTCTTCAAGAAAGGAGTGTACCCACACATTATCAAAGGGTCGGCAACACGCAAGTGACACCCCTGGAATCGCCAGCGTCCATAGGCTTCGGCGACCGCTCACCATCAGGCGGGCCGTAAGTTTGTTTGCCACTGACGTGGTATAAAAAAAGAAAAACTACGTTGGGTATGTCGGGATATATCCCGAAGACCTAAATTAGGCTTCTTAGTCCTTTACTCTCACGAACTGTAGGAGAAGTTCTTTTCCAGTCTCTGCACTATTAAATTACCTAACTGACTGCGGTAAAGATTTATCTTACAATGTAGTAAATATGTAAGTGCTAAGCTATAAACAGGTATAGCTTCGTCGCGGTCTTTAAACAAAACGTTATAATTATAATACGTACCTATTCATACATACACACACAACACAAACACATACACACGCACACACGCTCTTATTTTAACTTTTGTATTATTATTATTATTTGTAATTTGTACGCATTTGAAAGCACAGCGTCCAACTCCGACGCTAAGATTCTGCTACCCACCGAGCCGTAATAAGGCCCAGGCTGAAAACCAGCGCTGAACTCTTGTTGTTCAGCACATGCTGAGTCTGGGACCTATTGCCCCAAAATAATTGAACTGTACTTTTTATTTTTTAGCATATTCTTATTCTGTATTTGTCACTGTTTGTATATGTCTGTACTTGTTTTTGGCAATAAATGATTATTCTATTCTATTCTATTCTATTAGCGAAACGACGAGAAATTGCCTTTCGAGTCAAGGTTGTCCCGGAAGCGTCCCAGCGCATCGTTAGCCATTCTAACTGTCCAACTGAACTGGTCTAGAACTGGACTTCTAAATGCGTCTAATCTCTGACAAATATTTATTTATAAGGCCAGCCGGTAGATCGCTGTTGCACGATTCATGGTCCTAGAACTGGATTTGCAGTTATTGATGGTAAGGTGCTTTATTCTGAGTAATTTGTAAGTTTAAGAAATCACATGCTAGATTAATATAGGTAGAATCTAAATCTATGTTAGATAACTGTCTAGCAATCATTTAAACTCAAAAAAAAAACTTATTGGGTGTTGGTTTGTGTTCCTGGTGGAGAGTAAGGTCGCCCGAGCTCCCGAGGATGCGTTGTGAGAGTGTACCATTTCGTCTAAAAACAACCAATTTAGTAGGTATTTGGTTGTGTTCCTGGTGGTGAGTAAGGTCGCCCGAGCTTCCGAGGATGCGCTGTGAGAGTGTACCATTTCGTCTAAAAACAACCAATTTAGTAGGTATTTGGTTATATTCCTGGTGGTGAGTAAGGTCGCCCGAGCTTCCGAGGATGCGCTGTGAGAGTGTACCATTTCGTCTAAAAAAAACAATTTAGTAGGTATTCGGTTGTGTTCCTGGTGGTGAGTAAGGTCGCCCGAGCTCCCGAGGGTGCGCTGTGAGAGTGTACCATTTCGTCTAAAAACAACCAATTTAGTAGGTATTTGGTTATATTCCTGTACGGCTACCATGAGTTTGACATTGTCATTTTTCGTTAATGAGAATCGAGTTTTCTATCTGTGCATCTCTATTGCACTTTGACAGTACGAGTGGGATGCACAGATAGAAAACTCGATACTCGTTAGCGTAAGCCGTCCTTCTCAAACTCATGGTAAGCGTACTGATGGTGGTGAGTAAGGTCGCCCGAGCTTCCGAGGATGCGCTGTGAGAGTGTACCATTTCGTCTAAAAAACAATTTAAGAATAAAGAATAAGAATAAGAATTTATTTATTTAGTACACAAAACACGGAAAAAATAAATGCAATCTAAAAGGTAACCTTATATTACAGTGCTAAACGGGAGCCTTACTCAGCATGTTGTCACGGGGCCGTGACGCTGGATTTCAGTGAGAGCCCCAAAAATAAATAAAACGGACTAAACTAAACAAACAATTTTATAATTTTTGGGCACTGTATGCCTAGAAATTACAAAAGTGAACTTAAAACTAGCGGGTAACATTAGAATTTATTTGCATGCAACACTGAAATATGTAATTGACTTTGTACGTAATAAAAAACATCAAATAAAAAAGTGGTAATAACTAAGCGTAAAACTACTATTACAATAAACATAATCTTATACAAATAATAGTAGATTGTATAACAAGGGGCTAAAATGAGCCATACTACCACGAGATGGTTATTTTCCCGAGCGAAGTGAGGGAAAATTGTTCGAGGGGTAATATGGCTTTTAGACCAGAGTTATACATTCTACTTTTCACTTCGACAGCGAGAAAATATTAAAAACGAAGATTTATCCATCCATAATCACTAATAAATTTCACGGCGAAAAGATGGTTCAAAACTGCTTTGACACAGATACAAAATATTGGCACCACGAATAAACGCCTCTCACCGTCTATAGCCGCGTCCAAACGTCAGAACGCGGCGGACAGCATACGGGGTATAAGATAAAGCGAGACAGAGAGCATCTATCCCGCTCAATCTCAAAGCTTATTCCAAGTATGTAGTTAATGACGCTTGAACGTTTGGACGCGGCTATTGACGTTCAGAGGCGTTTTATTTTTTTAATGATTGTGATTTAGGGATTAAAAACACCTAATGTTTGACATGAATTCTGTTTTCTCATTGGTCGATTAGAATATGTAGCTGTATTCTGGTTAGTTGATAGCAAATACAAATATTCGTTTGAAAGAGTTGTGATTGGTGGATTTAATACAGTGTTGTTTTGATTGGTCAAATTAAATGTTTTAAAAATCATAAATATGTCTACATATTTTCCCTAGAGCCTAAATGTACTACTTTAGCCCCGCTTGCTAAGCCTAATATGACACACTTTTCGAGCATGAGATGTAAAAAAAAAATAGCTACGTGTTATGCAGCAATAAGATAAGTAAGCAGCATACTGCAACAGTCGGACTGTACTTGTGTAAGCAGTAAAAGTAAGTACCTATCTACCCACAGATTCATTTCTTATTTTATAAGTATTTATAATTTAGTAGGTATTTGGATGTGTTCCTGGTGGTGAGTAAGGTCGCCCGAGCTCCCGAGGGTGCGCTGCTGTGAGAGTGTACCTTTTCTTCTAAAAACAACCAATTTTAGTAGGTTTTTGGTTGTGTTCCTGGTGGTGAGTAAAGTCGCCCGAGCTCCCGAGGGTGCGCTGTGAGAGTGTACCATTTCGTCTAAAAAACAATTTAGTAGATATTTGGTTGTGTTCCTGGTGGTGAGTAAGGTCGCCCGAGCTCCTGAGGGTGCGTTGTGAGTGTATCATTTCGTCTCAAAAAAACAAATTCAGTAGGTATTTGGTTGTGTTCCTGGTAGTTCCTCCCGAGGGTGCTCTCATGCTCTGTGCGAGTGTGGGGCCTGCATTCTGCTTTTGTCACTAGCTGTCAACAGTGTCAACACAACGAATTACCCTTGTAGTTATGTAAGCGCGCCCTTACACTTTCGCAAAAACATTCATTATTCTAAAACTCTGTCGATGCGTTATACCTATTGTATGAAGGCTAGTGAAACTTATACTTAAGTACCGATACCTTTCCAAAGATTTCTTACTATGTTATGCGCCATAATGTTAAATCACACTCATATTAAATCAGGTACCTGTTAGCTGTTGTAAGCATTTATAACTCATAAACCATGTCTGGAGCATAAATAAAAATGGTTCACATTGAAATAGCTCTCAATAGTACAAGCCGAGTACAAGTACAATGTGATTTGAAATGGCAAAGCCTTTAAAATAAATTGCAAGTATTGCAACGAGCGTGTTAGATCGGCCGATGAGCGCATTTCACTAGCGCAGCTGGCACGAGAAACTTAATTGAAATAAAACTAAAATAATTATAGGTACCTACCGGCGGCTTGCTTCGTTGTGTGGAGGCGTCGAATCTTGCAAAGAAAGCGCGTTAGGTCGGCCTTCATCTTCCCAGTGTAAGCTCGGAGAAATTTATGCGAAATTAAAGTACTTTAGCTAGTTTTTGTTACTCCATACGTAATTTAATATGTTATTTTCATGTTACTTTTTACTCGTGCATGTGGAAATAGTGCTGGGTTATTAAAATGCTATGTCACGTTATTAAGTAGATACAAAGAATCAAAATGGACTCTGTCAATAATAACGGAGTCCATTTTGTCCACTTATAAAAGAAGCGTAGGCTCGTACATACTTTAATGTCGTGTTTATGGAAATCTCTTAAGTGTGCTCAATTTCGAGTTCTGACGAGACATGTATGTCCTCAGTTTTACATTGTATTGTATAATAAATTGTGCAACGTGTTTTTTCCAGGTGTTTAGGTTAGTTTACGCCAATATCTTGAAATAAAAGGAACCTTAAAACTAGATTTTTTAAGTTAAAAGTCTAGAAGTCTTACTATGGCAACACATACGATTTGACCAATGACGAGTGGCTTTATTGACCACCAATGTTGTCACTTTAGAGTAAAACAATTGTATCCCGTAGTTTAATAAAACGGTCAATGTGAAACTTAAATTTCTCATTCCAATTAGTTTCGTTGGCTACCTATATGTTCAAGACTTGTCCAGTCTGTGTGTCAGTGATATGTACATTTTTGCTAATTATTAATAAAAAAAAAAAGTTCAATCGGCGCCCGTGGAAAGGAGCATATAACACCAGTGAATTCAAATAGGAATGCGGAATGTATCCCGCATTGCAGCGTTGACCCCCATGTCATACTCATTGAAACTTAGTCGGCCGGAGTCGGCCGGCACCAGCCTTTATGATGCACTCGGAATTACTGTCATTATGCCTAGCCTGTGCATTAATGTCTCTTGCATTGTGAAATATTGTATACCATTAGCCATTGCCCCATTAGGTATAATCATTAATGTTGGAATTTGTTAATGTCTTGATGAAGTGCATGTACTTAGTGCGCGTGCTCTTGAATGAGTACAGTATATTCACTCAAAGCTTCATTAATATGTATACTACAACCTTATTGTTGCAGAAATAAGGTCTGCCTGCATATTTTTGAGACTGTGGTGTATACATATTGGTGCCCTTGACTGTACCTCTATGTCAAAGTGAAATTGTTATAGCCGCGGCTGATATAGTTATATCCCTAGGGATTAGGGACAGTACTAGTACGGTTACAGTTTTATGAAAGCGATTTCTAGGATATAATTAGCTACTACTATGGATACAGCTATAATTTGAGCAGAATCTAGTGATATATACTTATAGCTTAGTATATCCCTAAATTAGTCTAGCGAAATAGTTACCCAAGCGGTGAATCTCAGTGACAGTCCCGGATTAACTTACACTGGAAGATCCTTCGCTGCGACACTTAGGTAGGTACATAATATTCTAATTTACAATGTAGGTATTTATTTTGATAGCGATGGTTCGATAGTTACGTAGTGTAAATAAGCTGGTCAAATAATATAAGTAAGTCAAAGATCACGTTAGTGTAGGCAATCTATCAAAATTTTGATTAGATATGCCGTATTGAACAAAGTCAGTGCCAAAGGTCAGATGCTTTTGCTAATGCTTAAGGTGGTTCGATTTCCATACAAAATGTTATTTGACATTCGCAGGCTAACGGTGTGATTTTTTAAGAAACTTATGTAACTAACTTTCCATTTGCGCGAAATTTCCCTTTTTTAACCCCCGACCCGACGCAAAAAGAGAGGGATGTTATATGTTTAACGTGTCTGTCTGTGTATCTGTCAGTGGTATCGTAGCTCCCAAACGGATGGACCGATTTGAATGCGGTTTTTTTTTGTGTCATAGTTAATTGTATCCCGAGTGTTCTTAGCCATGTTTCATGAAAATCTGTTCAGCCGTTCTTGAGATATTGGACTTTGAAATGAAAAAATTGGGGGTTTTTCAACTTGTCTAAGTTGTAGTTATCTTGAATTAACTTTTTTAAACTAGAATAATTTGAGATATTAGTTTGTGACGTCATACTTTGGGAAAACAATTTTTCTCAAATTATTCCAGTTTATACAAGTTTATTCAAAGAAAGGGGGAATTTCGCGCAAATGGAAAGCCAATTTGTGAAAGTTACTTACATAGGTTTCTTAAAAAATCACGCCGTTTGCCTGTGAATGTCAAATAACGTTTTGTATGGAAATCGAACCACCTTAAGTAAGCATAGAGAAACATTGCGACATAGTCTTACATGAAATCGCGTTTACATTACAATAGCAGACCTGTTTGATATTTAGCATATAGGTACCGTGGCATCCGGGTTCGAGCAGTTTTAGCCATAGTGAGTCTAGGTCCTAGTCCTGCGGGTCCCGAAGGTCAACGAACCCCCGCCCGGGAGGCGGTAGATTTGCGGGATACGATAAATTTCAATAGTGCATTGACTGCAGCACAGTCCTGGGCTGTATTTACAACGCTTCAAGACTCTTCCAGTGATCCAGTATACGGCTGTCCTTCTTTAAGGCATTGTTGTTATGAATTTCGGGGTCAAGATATACTAGGAGCGAGTGGTGCAGAAGTCTGCGAGGTTGCGAGTAGTGAATCGCATAGCAGTATGGATCGTTAGACAGCGGGAAGTCTTATCATAAAGTAAACTTATTAATTGCAGCATCTCATCCGACTTCCTTGCGATTAATAATGTTCCCCGTCGTTGGGGTTCCGTATTCGCGGGGTACTAACCCCTATCCTATACCGTCAATCTGTTAGTATGTTGGTCCGACTTCTAGATATCTGTATCTTTTACATCGCAATTGATAGCCGGTTACGTATAGATTAACAGAAAGTTAGTGTAAATGACTTAGCAAGTAAAATTTAGATAATATTTCCAGATAATATTGGAATAATAATGAAGGAATAATGGTAATATTTAACGTATTATTACTCGTATCAGTCATATCAATGGCAATTTACCGTCATAGGGAGTTTGATTTTTTAAATTCATATTATGAACCAGATAGAACCAGGTACAGTCGAGTTCTCCAATATCTATACAGACAACCTTTCAAAAATATCTACACTGTGTCTTATGTAAGTAATAATAAAGTCTCTGTATAGATATTTTTGAAATGTTGTCTGTGTAGATATTGGAGAACTCGACTGTACCTACTCAGTCATCACTGTCATCAGAGTATCACTTATTCCTATCCACTAAAAAAAACTCCACGGCCGTCACCGTCTGCGCTCTGACGCGGAGGACTCCAGGGCTGTTATTCGCTGAGCGTTAAAGCGGCTCACCCCGCCGGTCGCCTGTCACGAAATTAGACCTCTACCTACGCTTGGTTACTACGCATCGCGGTGTCAAGATATATTTGTGGGTGAGCGTTGAGGTGAGCTTAAAACCAGTTACAGAATAGGGGGGCTGTATCAACCGAACGCACTGGAACATTCCCGCGCCACGCTACCTAGATCGGAACCCGCGGTGTCCAAGCGCGACTCGCACAATACCAAATTTATTTTTAATTAGCAGACAGGCTTGCACTTGCGGAATATTACCGGTATAAAAGCAATTAGCACATATTTTCGAAATAATTTGTAGATAAAGATCAGTATCAAGCTGATGAATGTTTGGTTCGAGAGGTTTACTCATTTTACGATTAGTCGATTACGGACTCAAGTAAACCTCAGACATGTCCGTGTAATAAACCACAAGTCCAGTCCACTTTATCAAAGGCAAGGCTTTAAGTCATCTAAGCTTTTTTTTATACAACGACGGTGGCAAACAAGCGTACGGCCCGCCTGATGGTAGGCGGACACTGCAGCCTAGACGCATGCAACTCCAAAGGAGTAATAAATAAAATAATAAATAAATAAATATTAGGGGACAATCTTACACAAATCGACCTAGTCCCAAACTAAGTAAAGCTTGTACTATGGGTACTAGACGACGATAAACATACTTATATAAATAAATAAATACTTAAATTCATAGAAAACATCCATGACTCAGGAACAAATATTCGTGCTCATCACACAAATAAATGCCCTTACCGGGAGTCGAACCCAGGACCTCTTGCTTCGTAGGCAGGGTCACTATACTAGGCTAAAGCGGTCGTCAAAAGTAACATGGGCGTTGCCGACCCTTGATATGTTTGAGGATTCGCCGTGTTGACAGCTGAAGGAACAAATTGCCTCGCTTTCAACACAACGCATCCTAGGGAGCTCTGGCGACCTTGCTCACCACCAGGAACACAACACTACTACAGAGCAAGTAGTAGTGTTATTATGGCTGTGGTCTTCTGCAAGGCGGAGGTACTTCCCCAGTTGGGCTGCTCCAAATTCTAGCGGGATGACATTTCGCTGTGCTCTATCTCACCTGCACTAGCACTGCACTGCAGCTAGACCGCAGACTCGTCCAATTTATTGGTTTTCAACACATTTGCTCATAACTTACCTCTTATTATGTCGCTTTTAGATGTGTTATGGTTATATCCCGATTAAGTCAGGTTGGCACCTTGCAAAAAGATTTATGCATGAAGACGGTGCATTTTTAAATTAACCGGGTTGCACAGAACGTACAGCTTTTTTAATTCTTGGCAAATGGATTCTTACTCTACTAAACAAATTAAATCATTTTTGTTAATTAACCTTCCAGGTTGTCAGTTTGTGTCCGTCGGGAGTCCGTCAATCTAGCATGTCCTCAATCTTAACGCAGTCTTTTCATAATATGGCATATCATAATCAATTTATTTTCTAAAGTATATACATTGTATATATTACACAAGTATATACTTCGCTCGCCACCTTCCCCCACTCGCTTCGCTTCGGCCTCGTGAACCCCGTTCAACTCAGGACCTCCTTCGCGAGCTTCTGGCTCCGCGGGCTTTTATAAACACTCTAGGGGTAGGACGGACAAGACCACGTGGAAGTGGGGTGCGCTGATTAGGCTTTGGTAGCACTTGTAAATTTGGCATCATTATACTTTATATGCATACATTTTATGGCAATCATAGTGGGTTATTTAGGTAGAAATATTGTATTAATGAGCTCGCTAAGATTTGGTGATCGTTTACTAAATTTTTAAACCGGAAGACGTTACTAAAACGGAGCAGCTAGTACTATTGTAATGGTAGAATTCTTTTTTTGGGTGTTCAGTATATTTTTTTGGTAAGAGAGCTTAGGGTATCAAAGCATTTTTTGGTGGTCATTATATTTAACCTCTTTCGCAAATATTTGTAAACATTGTTAATGCGTGTTTGGTTATTATCAAAAATGTTTATTTATTTATTTAATCTTTATTGCACAAAAGAACAACTTGTCGTACAAAAGGCGGACTTAATGCCGTAAGCATTCTCTACCAGTCAACCTTTGGGCAAAGCAGACAAATTGTGGGCGGTGGGTGCAACTACAGATATAAACACACATTAAACATACATTTATAATAAATGACAACAATAGACAAATAAATAAAAATACATACAAATATAAATACCTACATATATAAATATATATACATATAATGTTGACTCGTGGTGACTAGAAAAGTGATAAATAGAATGGATGCCACTGGAAATTCTTGGCGATGTACAATATGTGAGTAAAAACCTGTTGCCGAGTATTAAGCAAAGAAAATAACTTGGCAGTCCCATAAATTGTTCATCTTATGAAAAGGATTTTTTCCTCGCAAAATGTGTTGAAAAACGTCGTATGAAACGCGTGAGCTTTGATAATTATATCCTCGGATCTCTTATCACTTCCGCCTCAGACCCCGTAGTGTGGACCTTGCTCACACGATATCACACGATAAGTGACAAGAAGAAGAAGAGCGTCCGTCACTGGCTGATACCGTTCAATAGTACGAGACGGACGCTCTATCTTGTCACTTATCGCGTGATAAGGCCGATCATGATACTCGTACGGAGTCTAAGTATGTAATTATCAACATACCTCACTCGTATCACAATGTACTATTAACCATACTTAGTTAATCCTCGAGTAATTATATCAGGGGAGCTATACACGTTTACCAACATCTTACAGTTAGAAAATGCGGTAAACCGAAAATCCTAACTTTACTTTATAGGCTGTGCGTACTTTATTATGGTTCCAAGGCCCTCTTATTTATAGCAGGTGTTAAATAGTTAATAGATTGGGATAAAAACATATAACTTTTCAATTTTATATACCATTACTAAACTTTATAACAGTTTAATTCTATTAATGTATAATGCATCTTTTATATATAGGTAACTAGGTATCTTATGATTGTTATGATTTTTAACCGACTTCAAAAAAAGGAGGAGGTTATAAATTCGGTTGTATTTTTTTAAATTATTTTAAATGTTTGTTACCTCAGAACTCCGTCGTTGATGAGCCGAATATATATTTTTTTTGTTTGTAGGTATTATGCTTCCAGGTGGGTCCCATTTTCTTCAAAAATTCAATTGGATGATGGGATACATGAGGGAACTCAATTATATTAGGCACGCGTGTAGTGATTTTCGTATGTTCTATTATAACTCGTGTATTTACACCCGAAAATCATAAATTTGGTGGAGTGGCATTGATGATGAAGACCACAGATGACTTATGGAATTCCTCAATTATGTACTTAAAAGTACAAATGTACGTCACAGATTAAGATTCCGTTGCAATAGCAACTAATGAAGTGCCAAAGGTGATCCTTGTGGAATCGACGGAAGTCCTTAAAATATTATCGGGTCACATACAGCGATTGGGTTTTTTTCTCTAATAATCAACGCATTTGCTCTCGGAAATCAGTTCATGTGGTAAATTGGAAAATAAATGTGGAAATGTTCTCGTAGCTTGGCGGAGTACTAAATGGAAGTCGATTAAAACTTTGTTTTTAAAGTTTTTTTTTTTAATTTTTCAAGAAGGTACATAAAGGTATTCGCCAAACTGAGGGAACAGTTTGTTGGCGAGACCGCGCTCATTTTTTACAGGTATATAACCATATATGCACCTAGGTTACTTACTACTTAAACACAAATATAAATCTGACTAAACATAAGTACTAGAAATTGCAACAATAAAATTTCCTTTTTGATTGTTATTCACCGTGAAATCACTAAACGGTTCTATCGGATGATCAGCGCTGGCAGTAATGCCAGCATTATAAATGCTGATTGAACCGTTTCGTGAAGAAACGCTGCCTGACACACTTTCTTGTTTAATTGTTTGATTTGGTCTCGAATAAATGTTTCTTTCTTTCAAATCAATAGAGAGTTGGCAATGCGCTTGTGATCCTTCGGGTTGTCAGCGCCGTACGGTGTTTGCTTACCATCAGACATGCTGTATGCTTGATTGCCACCGTCGTACTATAAAAAAATGAAAATCATATGAATAAATAGGTAGGTATAAATTTAATTATTCCTGTCGGTCGCAAGTCTGGGGGGTCTATTGATGACGCGGTGCATTCTGTACTCCATCAAGGCAGCCTACGTATGGTTGGGATTGAATACCGACAACAGCTGTCATACATGTCAATTAGATATAAGGTAAACGCAGGTATTAACGACCCCCATAAGGCAATTTTAAAATCGACCTTACTTTTTAAGTATACTGGTTGCCATCACATTTTGTTTATTAATTGTATATGCTAGTGTTAAGTATAAAGATTATATTTACTGAGTCAAATGCCTACAAATAAAGAATTATCTTATTAAAAAACAAATAAGAAGTGACGAAGTCGTTTGTTGCTATTACCGCCCCAAAATAACGGCCATGTTTTTATTAACGATTTTTATGCAGCTATTACCGATCGTTAAATAATATAAAGGTAATAAATTGCGTCGATAATAGCAACCATAATAAATCATTACCGACCCATAGAAGTCGGTAATAGCAACCATAAGAAGCTATTACCGATCGTGACTGTACATCGGTAATAGCTTCTTATGGTTGCTATTACCGACTCATATGGGTCAGTAATAGTTTCTTATGGTTGCTATTACTGACTCCTTTGCTCGGGTTTGGGTCGTTAATAAAATAGGTAACGACTAACATAAAATTAATTACCGACTCATACAAAGTAGGCAATTTTTATTAATTTGACCTTTTGACTACAATATCGATTGTTAGTGATTAATATCACAAAAATATGAACAAAATAATACGGCTTTAAACGAGAAATAATCATTTACGAAGGTTACTATAAAATATAGATCTACCTAAATTATGATAATTTTGGTTAAATTGACAACGATTATATAAGAAAACTGGACAACAATTTATGTGTCGCTAATAGATTTTTACAAAGACTGATTATTTAGCTTCAAACTGGTAAAACTTAAAAACTTGTGTTATGATACAATATAATAACATAAAATAGAGAAAAACTAAACATTACTTTGCGGTCATTACCGACTCAGGGGTCGTTGATAGCTGCCACAACAAAAACTGGCGAAGCTATCACCGTCCTTTTTTAATTTATAGTTTTAGCGGTGAAAATGGTTTATTTTCAATAAAATGTGGTAAGAAACCAAAAGCTGACACTTAAACGGATATAATGAATAATACACGATTAAGTATAGGGATCACAAATTCGTATAAATGTCTTAAGCAGAAAAGTCACGTACTTACTTGGAGGAACAAGAACCAGTATGGCGCGACCTGCGTCCGCGCTTCCCCCGCAGAAACTGACGTGTTTTATCTCTTTTGCCCACTGCTACACACACTAACGTTAAAGTATACGATTCTCGAGGAACAAGCGCGTGTACAGCTTTCCCTACTTATAGCTAGAATAGTTCTGGAAACGTAAACGAATAACTATAATAGGTCGGTAATACCTTCCGATTTTCAATGGGTCGTTAATAGCTGCGTTTACCTTACCTACTTCCTTGTAAGACGGTGGAAGACCTTTGTTGAAGAATTCTATAATCACAAACTAATATGTTATACGTATAAAGCAGAAACGCACTTCGGCTTTAGAATTTGTTATTAGGTAAACAAATTCTAAAGCCGAAGCGCTGAAGCTTCTAAAAAACCCTGAAGCAAATGCTGATGCAAATTTTAGTTGGATAAGGTATTTCAATGGAATAAGAGGGGCAACCACGTAACGTTTCGAACGCGCGTCAGGTAGACGCGCCAACTGTCATTTTTCCATATATTGCGTGGAACGGAACGATGGACTTTCCCGCAAGAGGGGGATTATTGAGCGCTAGTACGTCGAGCTCGTCGCTCCAGTCGGCCAACGCTCCATACAAAGGTTAAAAAAAATCGCGTTAAAAAAATAGTTTATCTGGAAAATGTGACGTACTAGCGCTCAATAATCCCCCTATTGCGGGAAAGTCCATCGTTCCGTTCCACGCAGTATATTTGACATTAAGATCTAACTGACACGCGTACACGTACGTACGCGTACGCGTTTTTTTACGTGATCGACCTGAAGGTGCAAAAGTGTAAACATCTCATTGAAGTTTGACGTCGACTGTACCTTCATCACCCTCCGAGCGTCACTCCCGGTTGTGCCCTAAAGGAGCCCGGGGTTCGTTTTGACACTAATCCTAAGATTTGGCATGGCACTAGTCTTTACGAAAGCGACTGCCATCTGACCCAGAGGGAAAACTAGCCCTTATTGGGATTAGACCGGTGTCCTCACAATGTTTTCCTTCACTGAAAATCTCGGTAAATATTCCGTACGTAAGCTCCGAAAAAGTCATTGGTGCGAGCCGGGATTCGAACCCACGACCACCGCTTGACAGCCACATGCCTGAACCACTAGCCTACCGTAGCTCTGTATCTATATAACATCATCATCATCATCCTCCTAGCGTTATTCCCGGTTGTGCCCCTAAAGGAGCCCGGGGTCCGCTTTGACACCTAATCCCAAGATTTGGCATAGGCACTAGTTTTACGAAAGCGACTGCCATCTGACCTTCCAACCCAGAGGGAAAACTAGCTCTGTATCTATAGGTATATACGTGATATATATCTTAATAATAATATAATAAAGAATAATAAATCAGCCTATATACGTCCCACTGCTGGGCACAGGCCTCCTCTCATGGATGGGAGAGGGAACGGGCAGTAGTCCCCACGCTAGCCCAGTGCGGGTTGGGGACTTCACATACACCTTTGAACTTCTTCGCAGATGTATGCAGGTTTCCTCACGATGTTTTTCCTTTACTGAAAAACTAACGGAAGCTACGGTAGCCTAGTGGTTCAGGCTGTCAAGCGGCGGTCGTGGGTTCGAACCCCGGCTCGTATCAATGGGTTTTTCGGAACTTATGTACGGAATGTCAATTGATATATACATTATACAACTAAAACTTCAATCAAACTCATTTTTCTATTTATTGCTAATCCCATTTTATTATTGTATAGTGCGTTGTGCTTATACACATTGACTATTATCACGTGACACGTGATGGAGCCAATGAATCTTAGAACATTCACATATGATATCAATATCTATGCCAATGATACATTTTGGAATCGGGCTCCAGAAGCTCTGTCTCTCGTGCCCAGTTGCCGACGTCTCATTTCCATACCAGTTACAGATAGTTATAGTATAGGTAAACTCCAAATAATATTGCGTCGGATACTTGCGTTGTATGCATACAAAAATACCAAAATCAATACCGAATAGCTTGTCTTGGAATAATTGCTAGATATAAATAATAGGCGCAACTACAAGACAAAATCCTCACCTCCACACACAGTACACACTTATACAATCTTCAATCAATCAATCAATCAATCTTGGGTTTTATGGCTCCATCGGTATTGTCGATGATTCTGCCAACGTCAAGGTTAGAAAAGGCACGTATTATAATAGATATTTGACCGGTGACTGAAGATTACAAGGTTCACTCAGAGTTGAATCTATAACAAGAGACAAATTATACAATCTTATAATGGTTGCCGCCAGACCAGGTTCCTGTCATTTTAGTACATTTTATAACCTATAATTACTTTTAGGTTTTAGTACTGTATAATGACTGGTGTCAATTAATTGCAGTAATTAATCGGTTCCTCCTGTTATTTAATTCCATTACTTACCATTAATGCCGATCTAACAAACCTGCAATGTTATATTAAGATATCTTCATTGTCGCTTCTTCGAAAAAACAAGTGGTGCCGCTTCTAGGTACAGATTCATAAGATCGATGTAACGAGACTGCGAATAATGTCGTTTGGTTTATGTATACCGACGATTAGTCCAACTTAAATCCGTATGTTGATATATAACTTTAATGGCGCTGTAGATTTACGACACTATTCGCAGCCGAGTGTGAGCTTCGTCCTATTGGCATCATTACCAATGATGGTTACAAACCGTGTATGCTATTCACAACCTGTCTCCGCTCACCTCAACGCTCACCTCCCACATCCTTATAGTACGTAGGTATATCTTGTCACCGAGATTCGTAACAACTACTTTGGTGCCATCGGACGTTAGGTTAAACTGGTTGCAGGTGATTTGTTGGCGTTATGAATATCAGCATAGTTGTAAATGGATTGCCTTATTTTATTCCACATTTATTGTACACTGGCGAGGGCATTGTGACGATTACAACAAGGCCCTTAACGCAGTAGGCGCTTACGGCTTTAATGACTTTACTGCGATAGAAATGGGACTGTTTGTGGTGTATGTGCCTGTCTAGATAAGTGTTATTAGCTGTGTTCCAGGGATTTACCTACACTGACGGTAAAATTTTATTTTCGTGTTCTATTTGAAAACGATGCATCTGCACCTAGCTGAGAACTAATCGGAATCATAATTATTGCTGCAGTTCGATCCAGAATACCTTTCTAAGTTTCTCACCATTGATTAGATGGTACGCAATAAAAACAGCGGTTGTAAAAACGTAATCATAAAGTTTCAAAGACTATAGCGACGTACATATTCTTTAAACCCCCCCGTGAAGCTTTTAGAGATGCACGCTTCTATTAATTTTAAACTCATGCACATTTCAGAATGGACACGAAACTGGAGATCGCATGGTAGCCTTCTCCTTCCTGCCTTTAAGAGGCGATAAAAGAGAGTCATCAGTGTAGCCAGTGCTGTTCGTCCACCGCCACTACAATACATATCTAACTACCACAGAAGGCGTCAATGACGACTCAGAATCGGCCTTTAGAGACATGGCTGATACAACGCAGATTGCGGTGGCTGTGGATTTTAGTGAGTACCTAACACACACACAAATGCAGAGCAGTTTCCAAAAAAGAACAGTGAAAGTTATGGAACAAATTTTTCATTTCTTAACGGTGTGTATTTAAAAAAAAAGATCCGCATGTATATATCTATACTTGCCTTACGGAGACTTCCCCCAGAACCTGGGTACCTATGTGGCTCGTAAGTTTTCTCAACGAAAAAAAGGAGAGTTGGGAATGTGTACGACTTCGGAACGGGGACGAAATGAACCAAAATAGTATATCCTTACCTGAAGCTAAAAAGCCAATCAGATGCAAGATGTCATCTTAGTTATGCTGCAGTCGTGCATTTGGATAGCGAGATAATTGCACTAGTGTGTCAGCAACCGCTGAGCACGGAAAGCGTGCTACTGCCTCGAATTAAAGTAATCTCAGGGAAGCGAAAACTAACAATTAGAATGTCTAAGAAATGAGGGTATAGAAGTAAAAACACCTCTTTCCAATCTGCGCGCGGCGGCGTGACATTTCGAACAATAATGAAGCGAGTCTTTTTTCATACCACGCAACTTGGACAGAAGCAACCTTGGTCATATTATTCCCCTCTAGGTACCCAAGCTATGTTTATAGTCAGCCAGAACTTAAGTAAACAAAAAGTGGCGCCTTTTATTACCACATTAACCATATTTTATTAATAAGCCAGTACAACAAATATGAAATTATGCCGAATTACCCTGACGTACCCATGCTGCATTTATAGCGGTCCTCAGAACTAACTAGAAGTGTACGAATTATGCCATTATTACGTAAATTATACATAGTTACTAATTGAGTGACTTGAATTAGTGGAATTCTGCGTAACGCCGGCCACAGGCGAGTGCAGGCGGCAAACCACAGGCCTTACCAGCATCTTTGCAGCAGGCGTACCAGTGTAAGTCTTATCTCCGAGAACGCATAGTTCTTACAAAATGTAAGGTTCAGTTTATGCTAGGGGTAAGCTAATATACGAATACAAAAGTTTCTGTGAACTAGGGAGCGCAACGCCGCGGCTGTCACCCGCGCGAGCGCCTTGCGTCACTCACGCATGTTTTTGCCATTTAATATAAATGCTTCAGTCCTTTGACCTTTAAGTGGCTTTATCTTAACAACTATCTACTTACAAGAAAATCTGAGATACATTTACACAAATGTCACATAATTCTGACTCGCAATCTTTGGTATGGATGAAAACATCCGTTAAACAATTTGAGAGTAAATAAGTATTTCTATAGCAACTTTACGGTCCTCATTACGTACAAGGTAGCTTCAAGTAGCCCTATATAGGTGGCCATTGACATTTAGTTTCCGTGTGTCATGCTTTGCTCTGCATTTCAATAAGGTTTTATTCCCAACGACCACCGATTCCGAGAAGAGTTTCGATGTGTTAAAGTTCTCGCTACGCGCAGTCTAAGTCCTTATGTTTATGGAGATTTTATGTATCGTGGTATGCTCTATAAAATAAACGGGTAAACAATCGGAGTGTTGCGTCGCTATTTGCACGTGCTGCCTAATGGCATTAAATTTATAGTGAAACTACACATACCTACATAATCGCAACCAACACGCGCATTGAGCGAAAAATAGTTTAAACACGCTGTGCTTAATTCATAGACTATACCTATGCAGTGAAACTGTTTTTCGATCAATGAGCTGCTTATATAAATAGCTATAGGCACCATTAGTTACCTAGTTGATTTCATACTCAAGGAGATATATAAAACTGACAACACTGGGAACGATTGGTAGTATTATATTATAAATGACTTCAACAAAAAGAGGTTCTCAATTCGTTTGTTTTAATTTTTTTATCATTTTTATATGTTTGTTAGGTACCTCAGAACTCTGTCGTTTATCAACCGATTCGTATAATTATTTTTTGTTTGTAAGTATATGCTTCCAGGTTGGTCCCATTTTTTTCAAAAATCCAGTTGGATGATAGGATCCATGAGGAATTTAGGGAACTCCTCAATTATGTACTTAAAAGTACGTCACATGATTCAGATATGATTATGATTCAGAAAGTGCCAAAGGTGATCCTTGAGGAATCGATAGAAGTCCTTAAATACTATCGGCCAACATCCACATCGCATGACATCGCAGCGATTGGGTTTTTTAGGCTTCCGTAGTCAACAAGGAACCCTTATAGTTTCGCCATGTACGTCAGTCCGTCCGTCCGTCCGTCTTCGGCTTAGCTCAGTAGCCATTAGTACTAGAAAACTGTGATTTGGCATGGGTATATAAATCAATCACGCCGACAAAACAGTACAATAAAATCTTGAAAAACCTCCCTTCCCTGTAGGGAAGGGAGGTTTTTCAAGATTTTATTGTACTGTAAGTGTAGTAAAAAAAATACATCCCCGCTTTAGATGTATCTAAAGCGGGGATGTATTTTTTTTACTCGTTAAACCCATGGGGTATCGTTGGATAGCTCGTTCAAAAATATTATGGGTTTTCAAATCAGTGGTTAGTTTGCGAGATATTGGGCTTTAATGCCCTAATTTTTGTCGAGTAATTTCTATGTACAGACTTTATCCCCATCCCCTATTACCTATATTAGTATCCCCAACCAACTTTCGTTCGAATATCGGAAGATGATATTCTCACATGATATTCTTTCTGTGTTTAAAAAGTTATCGACGAAACCAGTCTGGTCCAGTCCTTAAATATTAATTACAAGAGCTGTCGTTGCCGTGTAACACATCGATACAAGATAGGATTATTGCATCGAAACGACGGCCAAAGCCATACATCTTTTTTGGTCTA
Source organism: Epinotia bilunana (assembly GCA_947049275.1). NCBI lineage: Eukaryota > Metazoa > Arthropoda > Insecta > Lepidoptera > Tortricidae > Epinotia > Epinotia bilunana. Next base: position 14,250,573 of record OX346264.1, read on the forward strand.
GTTTGAAAAGGAAACCTTTTCATTAATCTGAAAAGCTTTGTATGAAGAAAAGCCAACAGATTTAATTTAAACATGTACCTACCTATTCGTTTTTACTCTTTAATATAGAAAATCCATTGCACAATTCCAAGAGTGATTGTCCCATTGTACTCGGCAGTATGATTTATAGCAGACGTGGCTTAGACCGATACAAAATGTTCCTTTTATCATACATTTATCTGCGCGTAATCCTGCGCATGCGGCCCGTGCCACTCATTGTCCAGCGAATGTCATTTACGTATAATTTACTACTTGTCTCTTTGAACCGTCGCGTCGGAATTGTACAGACCTTCCCGCAGATTCTATATAACACACAGAATGAAATTTTTTTTTAGCAAAAGCTAATATTTTTTACGTAAAAACGTCTCTTTGCTAATTCAGTTTTTAGGGTTCCGTAGTCGACTAGGAACCCTTATAGTTTCGCTTTGTCTGTCCGTCCGTCCGCGGATAATCTCAGTAACCGTTAGCACTAGAAAGCTGAAATTTGGTACTAATATGTATATCAATCATGCCGACAAAGTGGTAAAATAAAAAGTGATTTATTTCATTTTATTAGGGTACCTCCCCTATACGTAACGTGGGGTGTTTTTTTTTCATTTCAATCTAACGTGTGATATATTGTTGGATTTTCGGAGATAATCGCTCCAGAAGTAAAAAAAATGTGTCCCCCCTCTAACTTTTGAACCGTAAGTTTTAAAAATATGAAAAAATCTCAAAAGTAGAACTTTATAAAAAAAATCTAGACAATTATTTTGAACTTGATAGGTTGAATAGTTTTTGAAAAAATTACAAAATAATTACGCACGAAAAACTACGGAACCCTACACTGAGCGTGGCCCGACACGCTCTTGGCCGGTTTTTTATTGCGTTATATAATTGTTATCCCTACCTTTAATATAATATATTTCTTAGACACTCACTTAAGGGCATGCCTTGATTCGAGTCGACCACGCCCCCTTGACAAAGACACAGTCATGCCTTTCGCGCACGAGAAAAAGATGTGCAAAATGGCTTTTCGATAAATACCTAACTTAGTGAAGTTTTATATATATTTCATTAATGAGATGAAATACTATAGTATTAACTTGATTGTGTCGTAAAATAATGTTTTGTTTGAGGAGGCTAAGTAAAAAAAGGAAAATAAAGACCCAACTTTGGATTTTTTCTATCTAGGTTTTAGGCAATCATGTATCGATTAAATCAGATAAATGATCATATAGTCAAGAATCATATATCAGAGCTTATTGTTTCTTAATCTATTCAGAACGGCGTTTCAAAGCACGCGATAATTTCCAATGCACCCCCTTAATTCAGAGCTACCAACTTTGCACAATCCCAAATCGATAATGGCAGCTGTAGTTGCCAAACGGAGTCTATATCTATCTATACTGGCCTATATGGTTTAGATTTTTTAAAGCAATGTAGGGTGTTGCCACACCAATCGATCGATATCGATGGATTGGTTTGGTGGATATGGCTGATATTGACCAAAGTGATCAATGGCATCTATCGATTGGTGTGGTAACACTGGCAATCATTTAAAATCCGAAATCAAGTGAGCGGTTCGTGAAATGCGCTCGTATACAATACGGTTACATACGGCAGCATAATGTTTCCTGCGCGTTCTGGAATTTAGTCCTAGCTATGCTATGAGCTCAGAAACATTGTTGTAGCAGAGTATCCCTCTCGAATGTTCACCGCAACACTGTGGGAGGCTGTACAAATAACAGGCATGACTTAGCATTTGGTTCAAGCGTGGGCCGTGATCTCAAATATTAATTATGTTTGCAGGAATCTGCGCCGGCGCGCCTCGCAGATTGTCGTGTGCGCAAGATAAGACTCGACGATAATGGGAAAGGTGGGATTAATCTTGGCACATGCGTTGTCGGTATGCGAAATACTTTTAAAGGTAAACGGCACAATACTTTACACTTTCAATTTGACTTCATAATCATCATAAAGGTAATAGAGATGGCGATGGATGATGGGGGGGGCACAATGCACGTAGAATCGATGGCCGTTGGGGCGGAAAGGTTGTCGAGTGGTGACTACGTCCCTGCAGCGTGTGGGCAGACTCCTCAGAAGGTTGACTGATGACTCGGTATAGATCGCGGGAGTCCGCTGGATGCGGGTGGCGCAGGGCAGGTCATTGTGGCACGTCTTCTATTTGACATATGTCTCAAAAGTTTGCATTATCTATTGAGTCAATGGAATGGGCAATTATATTAAAATTAAATAATACTGTAGGGACAATGTTCGCACATTGTTCCTTGTAATATCGCACACTCGAAAGCACTCCACTCAAGAAATGATAGAGGATTTGCTTCAACTCACACGTGTAAATAAATACTCGTCCGCTGTCGGAGTGTAAAATCCCAGAAGGCTTGAAGTGTCCATCTATCTTGCAGTTACATAGTTACCTGCTCGTTAAAAAGAGAGAGATTTTTTCTAAGGCGTTACATGCTGATGGTTGCGTAAACCTGCTGCGTTATTTTGCAATTAATCCACGTTCATCATTTACTCAGTCTCTTTTATAATTTTGAACTGACTTTGTTATAATTGGTTGCAATTTTTGAAGAATGTAGTGGGCAGCGTGGAATCTTATCTCGGTGAAAGTTGGAACACCTAAAAATGGCGATTACTAAATAACACTTCTTTGCACGTGGTGTTCCATCACTTCTTTGTCTTCTGCGCTGTTATTCAGAACGCGCTCATTTGCATCACCGCACCTGTCTCGCCTAACAAAACTAGACCTTTGATTACGCTTAGTTTCTACGAATCGCGGCGTCAAGATAAATTGTATTTGTGGATCCTCATTCACAAATACAGCGTTGGCGTGTTGTTGTCACGGTTAAAACAAGTTACAGAATAGCGAGACATACCACGCGCTGTGATCACATTGACAGTGGGAGCTGGTGTCCCTTGGATTTTCAACACAGACATCATGTAACTACCACACTTTGACGCCCACAACCGCTGCGCAAAACACTTGTAATTAATGTTATTGAGGATGTTATAATTTTCTTAACTCTTAACAAAATTTGCATTGCACTTTAAAGCTTAACATTACGCAAACGGATCCCTGAATCGAACAATGGTATTGAAATATCCACAATAAATTTTGACGAGCTATCCAAATGACACGCCACATTATAGGATACTAGCTTCCGCCCGCGACCCGGGATAAAAACTATCTTATATTTTAATCCAGGCTATAAACTATCTTCGTGCAAAATTTCATTCAAATCGGTTCAGCCGTTTAAGCGTGATTGATTAACAAACATCCAAACATCTAAACTTTCGCATTCATAATATTAGTAGGATTGACGAGGAAAAAACTACATCCCCACTTTACCTGTCGTCCCTACACGTAAAGTTAAAGGTACCTATTCTAAGAATGGTATTGTTCAAAATTTTATTTTACCACTTTATATTATGTTTCTAAGCCAAATCACAGACCGTACGAGAAACGTACTGACAGAAAGACAGACGGATATGTAACTATGACCTCGAAACTAAAGATGGAATCAGTTTCTGAAATTATGTACAATATAAGGGGATCAAAATATGAGAAGAAAAACTTATTTCTTTTGATAATATGCCTAATACAAAATAGAGACCACGCTTTTATACCTACTACACTTAGATAGATGATTATTAGAAAAGGTCGAAGGTGGCTTGATAGCCGATAATGGGAATTTATCGGTGTTATTAAAGTCCATCCAGGCTCTTTGGAGCATCCATCAAGCTGTAATCAGGCAGTCATCTCACTTCCTACATCTCAAACTGCAACAGCAATAAAGTCTTTGGTGTATTAATCATGTACAAGATGGGGTCAGCCAGGTGAGGCCCGTACCACGGCTCGTGTTGCTCGTCAACGTCCCGACAACGTCGGGGTAATGGGTTTTCTGACGTATTTTAATTATAATTAAATAGGCATGCTTGTTTTTATGCCTGTGGCTTGTGGATATTTGTGCCTTAATGAGGCGATGAGGAGACCGTTAATTGGTGGGTTGTTGTAGAAGGGATTTTTGGTATTTTCACTTGTTCTCTATTCGACATGTTCTGATTAAGTACTTGTCATATCGAAATGTTTCTAATAGCAACCTTCGATATTTGAAGATTGTTAGAAGGCACTATGTAGCCGAGCGGTGAGGTAGGTAAGGCACGTGACTTCCAATCTGGAGGGCGTGGGTTCGAAGTGTTTGAACCCCGGAGCCCGGCTCGTAGTTAGCACTGAGTTAAAAAACTTATTGTCGAAATATCGTTTGATATTTAGCAGATGAAGAAAATAATTTTGGGATTAGGTGCCAAAGGGGACCTCGGTCTCCTTTAGTGCACGACCGGGAATGACGCTAGGCGAGGCTGATGATTCGAACATTCTTAGTATTAACAGATTCGATTGAAAATTTGGTTGGTTATAAATGTTATAATAATCATTCTTGTTCCTGAAAATGAAGACTGAAAGTGAATATATACTACCTAAATACACATTTTTTTACTAGGATGGTGGCGACCAAGTGTACGGTCTGCCGGATAGTAAGCAGATACCGTCGCCTATGGACGCTTGCGATTCCAAAAGAATGCCAGTGCCGTCCCTTTGCTGATTTGAGGATTCGTTGTGTTGATAACTATACCCTATTTGGACAGGTATTCAACTAAATGTAAACAAAAAAAAAACCGCGTGACTTAGTCATTCAACCAATCATAGCAACCTTTTGGTATTATCTTAATGGCTGAATGACCAAGTAACGTGGTGTTTTTGTTTACATTTAGTTAAATACCTGGCCAAATAGATAGCTTTATAGACGAACGCGGGTCTGCGATTAGGTTGTAAAAACCCAAAAACTCGCAAACAAATCACTAAGTAAAAAATTGGTTTGAAGAAACCCACAATATGGTTTTTACGTGAAAAAAAATGACATCCCACTTTAGGTGTAAGGGGATATATTTTTTTACGGTATACCGTAAAAAAAAATATCAGGCGTTTATTCCGCTATTTTGTCGGCGTGACTGATTTATATACCCATGCCGAAATACATTTTTCTAGTTGTAAGGGTTACTGAGCTAAGCCTAAGCGATTGTCCTAATACAACGCGACTACTATCAATTAGGACATTGTATTAGGACGATCCCGAAGACGAACGGACAGACGGATATGGCGAAACTATAAGGGTTCCTTGTTGACTACAGAACCCTAAAAAGTAAGTAGCGGCGTTAAGCCATAGCTGCGGTATTCTATAAAGTGGCGGAGGCACTTCCGAGTTAGGCTGCTCCCAATATGAGCGACAAATGTTGATTTGAGCAAGTGTATTAAATTTCAGGAACATTTTACTTTCAGTTGGAATGTGACCGACATATAGGTACCAGACATAAAGACAACGTTGACTTGTCGAAAATTTGTCCGTGATACTGTTGAAGAGTCGGGAGTCTAGATTAGATCGCTAAAAGCTTGCGAACGCACTTTAACTTCAAACGCCTCATTTCATGAATATTATAATGCATGAAATGACGCCTCTTAAACATGCAAGTATCGTAATTGTAATGGGCCCGTCGTCGCAGCGCCGCCTTATCGAAGATCGGTGCATCGCACAAAGTGCCTGATCCTATCTGTCCTTTGGACAATGAGGCTATCCATGACTACCGGTTACTACCATTATAAATGAATTCCGTTCATTGAAATTTAATGGAGATATGATTATGTATCGTTTAGGTATTCAAATTCGGTTAAATAACTGTTGTCCCCAATTTTGTTGTTATTTATAGAAGGTGCCTCAAAAAATGGAAACGAGCGTCATGTTTTTGAGGTAGGTAATAGTATTGATAGATAGGTATATCGAATGGATCCCAACGGCGAGTTTTCAGGAGACCCTGTATCGGAAAGGATGCATTACTGACTGCTTACAAATGAAAGTGGACTTGAGGAGTGGATTCGTTACTAGATTAGGAAGCAATAAGTACTGATTTTCAGATATATGGTTGTTTATCTGATTTAATCGATACATAAATTTTCCTCCATGGAAAAAAAACGAAAGTGGGGTCTTTATTTTCCTTTTTTACTCAGCTCTTTTTCTAACGATACATTATTTTACGACACGATCAAGTTTAGGTAGGTATGCTATGGTATTGTACCTCATTTAAAATCTCAATGCATGAAATACCTATGAATAAACCTTCGCTATTGAAACTAGGTATTTGTTAAAATTTGTAAAAGCTACGGTAGCCTAGTGGAAGCTACGGTAGCCTAGTGGTTCAAGCATGCGGCTGTCAAGCGGCGGTCGTGGGTTTGAATCCCGGCTCGTGCAAACCCCACACACTCAACCAACACTGTGCATACTCGGGAGCACCACATTCAGCCACATTTATTTACCTTCCGTTGCTTTACTCCCGCTGCTTTGTCTTATGTACAGTTACCGGCACAAATATCTACCATAACAAAGCGGTTGTAAATATCTGATCCTTACGGCTTTAGAAATAGAGTCGTGTCAGGTATTTATGCTCGCATTGTTGGGGCAGATATTAATGCTGGTGACTGTACCCTTCTCTAGACTAGCCGAACTGTGTGCCCTTGGCTATTGTGTGGCACGTCATTAATTATATTTGTATCTCTCGTCAGCACTTTTAAACAATCGTAGATAAATGCAATAAAATGGTCGCATTGAATAGGCTGCGGGTGGGTAGCAATAATTGATTGCGGCTGGAACATCGATAAGGCCTATCTGAGATCGCGCGTACGCACAATGTCCAATAAACTAGGCGATGCTATCTGTCGTTGTAAATGAATCAGTCCAGGGGATCTATTTAAAAAAAACCTTGCATTGCAATCGAGTTTGTATTTATTGCGTGGGTCTAGTCTAAAGCGTAGGAATGAAACAAGCGCTCGACAGATTTAATTTCAATGCGTCCAGTCAAATGGCACTCCATTCCATTTTGAAACCTAACTATACGTCTGATATGTATGACATTAGTCCTCAAAACTGCCTAATAATTTTTTGCATGCCATGACGTGTATTTTTTACATTCTTCCTATCATTTTACATTCACTAATGCATTTGTAATTAAACAATGCTTTTAAATATAGCCGGTTTGAGATACGAAGTACTTAAATTAACTTAAGTAGGTAATTAACTTTTAATCATACTATCTTTTATAATTATAAACTTAAGAATGAAACTTACCGTTACGTGGATTAGGTACTGCTGGATAAATATTCGTCACAATATTAACTTGTTCAAACTCCACTGTCTTGCAAAAAAGAAAAATAAAATTTACATTCGTATACATATAACTAGAGTAGATATTAAAGAAAATCACAAAATAGGAATTTCCATGTGCATTTAGGTAGTTTAAATAAAAGACCCTTGCGGACTTTACTATCAATAAATAGATTAGTAAACAATTTGTTACCACTTAGGTAAGGTTGTCCTCAAATGTTAACATTCGAGGTGAATGTCGCACTTGCGAGTCAAATGTATGCAAAGGAAAACTTAATTGATACTTAGGAGCCGGATCTGCTGGATATATTTAAATAGCACACCATTTAAACCATCGTTCTGTGCGGCTATTCTATTTACAATAATTTACATGATCAAAGCGTCTTTGACCTTTAAGTATAGGCGTTAACTCAGTAAGGTAATTGATCAAACCTACCGAACTTTCGTGATCCTGATCTGTTTTAATTATAGATATTTAATAGCCATGTTTTTAGTGAGACTTCAAATATATTCTACCTAAATTAAATTTAATAGTACGATTTTCTTTCGATTTGAAGATTCTACGTAATATTGCGCGTATGATCGACTGCCTGCGTGACAAAAGTTTTAAATAGTTGCTCTAAGTGGATTGAATAAGGGACGTGTCTGCATGTGCAAATCTTATATTTTCCCAACCATTTTTTATTGGCTACAGGCCTCTCATCTGTGACGCACTCGGACTCGACACAAACATGGTAATAGGGCACTAGAGGGGCAATTTGCTGGACAAGTGGCGTTAGCGTCCTCGGGGTACGTAAAAAGTAATCCCCGAGACAGATACGGGCACGCTATTTGTAGTTAGTGACGTGCTAGTCAGGATCGAAAGGGTTAACGGTCAGAAAACACTGATCTAACGAATGACTTCTGCATCAAGTTTCTAGCAAATCACCACTGTACAAGAAAAACAAGTTTCTTCGGGCTAGGGTTGAAAATAAAAGAAGTGAATAAACCGAGTTGATAGATCGAGGTTCAATGTTGCCGTAAAGACGTTACGTAAGAACGTATGTTACGTAATTGTCTACGTGCATATAAAATAAATAAACTAAACAGAATTAACACCTGCGTTGTCATTTTGTGTCCTGCAGAATTATAGCTTAACTTTTCACACGCGCGGACATAATATCATTTATTGAAAGTGAATATGACAGTTGATGTTCTAAATCTCGTTCGAGTCGTTCCACAAGTTGCACTACACCGTACCCCCTTTTGAAGTCTGTCGCTTCAGAATCATTCGTGTCGTGTTAGTTATCCATGGAATTATAATTTCCTCGCATACCTAAGCTGGTTATGAAATAATGGGCACCGGATCGGTTAGTTGCGATGTGTGGGATCGTGAGGATACCCCATTACCGCGACATTAGGTACCGATTTACTTCGTCACGCGCGATTACACCTGCACATGGGAACCGTGCATTAGATGCCGGCTAGGCATAAATAAAAAATACTAATTAGGGTTGCCGAGTGGTAATTATTTATGCATCTGTGTGTGGGTCGTTAGGTACATGTTTTTGCAGTAGTCCAGTGAGTTGAAGAACGTTATAAGCCCATTATTTACCTACTGTAATTTAATATATTAGGGTTGATTCTAGACTGACACTTTCGAGACAAAAATAACGATATGCCCGATTAAAACGTAATGTTTTAAACAAGATACTCGAAAGCAGCGTTACGAGTGTATCCGTGATTTGTCAGCGTTCAAGTTTTCCCGGCGATCTCAGAGTAAACTTATCTTTATTTATCACTGTCCAGATGTATCAGACTCGTAAACATGTCGAGGCAGTGGACGGTTTCCGATGTCTCTCCTAAAAGTGCTTCACTGTTTATTTTGATCGAATAGTCACTTAAATAAACATTTTTTTTATAAGCTTTATATTAACTTGACCTGTTCGTATGTAAGTTGCCGTCAAAATTTGCAATCCACTTTTCAGTCACTTGCCGTTATCCGATTTAGCTGAAATTTTGGGTATTAGTATAGTTTGGATGATAATTCAATATTATGGTACCATCGAGCTGATCTGATGATGGAGACAGAAGGTGGCCATGGGAATTCAGTATTTAACTGACGTAACCCCGTTGAGTTTGGGCTCGTTTGAATCGTCTCAATGAGTAGTTGATGATGGTATACAGAAAAGTACAGTCGGCAATAAAAGCTTATACCAAAAATGAAATTTTTGACAGAAGCTTATTTAGTGTTTGGTATTGCCAACCAACCAACCAACATTGGTATAACGGAACATATCGTTTATTTGCATTATTATCAATGCATACATAGTAGGGGAGACTGGGGTCAATAGGAACGCGGGTCATTTGAAAGAAGCTTAATAACTCCTAGATTATTGATATTATCAATAATCTAGGAGTTATTAAGCTACCACCACCGGTGGGGTCTCTAGGAAGGAAATTATTAGCTTTAGAGTCGGGATTTGATTGGATTGATTTTTTACGAGGATAATATATTGCTTTTTCACCCCATGGGGTAAGAATTTTTGTGAACATTATTTTATTCATAAATCAAAAATAAATGATCGCTGTATAAATATTGCGGAAACCACTATAAGTATAGATATTCTTGTCAATTATATACTATCATACTCGTACTCAGACGCTTTCGATATTTTTCTACATAATTTAATATTTACGAAGAGTTGAAACAAAAAAAATGGAGGCTATACCCAGAAACAGTTCTAATTTGCCTATGTAATTTTATTTACGTCAAATTTAAAAAAAATATGTCGATAATCTGTACAAAAACACCACATAAGAATATAATATTGATATAATACGAGAAAATGGGACAAGGGTGAGGACCAAGTTCTTGGCCAGTAGTTAGCGTGGTTAATTGGTAGTAGTTAAAAAGTTCCGTTGTGACACGAAAATTAACCATAGAATTGTATGTCAAATTTTCATATCACAACGGAACTTTTTAATTACTACCAATTAATTAGGCTAACTACTGGCCAAGAATTTGGTCCTCACCCAGAAATGGACAAAACAATTTAAATTGTTAATATTATTGTAAATAGGTATTGTTACCAATATAAGTCCTAAATTATGGGTAAGTTAAAGTCAATTGGGACTAAACTCTGTTACATTCGTAAGCACGATATCAGGTAATATATTTATTTGGCAGGAAGTCCATTAAGTATTTAAAAAAAAAAAATTTAATAAATATTATAATCTTAGTTGTTTCAACTGACCCCAACCTTAGTTTCATCTGACCCAGGCCCAGAGTCGTTTGAAACGTTTTCCGATATTTTGTAAAATTCTTATAAATTACAAAAGATACCACAGTGAGGTCAATTAACCATTGTTGTTACATAGCCAAATATCCTGGCTAAAGTTAAAAGTATTTACCAAAGAGATTCTATTTAAAATGAGGACACAATTGCCTTTTATGACAACATCGTTCCAATTGACACCAGTCTCCCCTACACACGTCAATTACAATAACTGTAATTATATAAGGAATGTAAGCTATATTCTATGGAGCAGATTTCATTAATTGATCACGTATTACCTACCTATCCGATTTAGAGCAATTTATTTAGTGTAGTATTTGATTTTAATAGAAAAAAAAACTACACTAACCAACGCAACGGAACCATTGTTTCTCTTACGGTAATTACTACTATTTCTCAAACGTGATAAAAAATATGGATTCATTTATGTATCATGTTTTTTGCAAATAAGTATTAAAATATGGCCTGTAGTTATTTTTGCCTAATAGGGCATGATGATGCAATATTTACATTTTTACTTTCATTTGAAAGAATCGCATGTAGAATAGAGCAAGTGTTAAAAAATTAAAATACTATAATTTATAGTCAAAAATTCGTTACAAACTGTCAATTTAAACTTTCGCGCCTAAACGGATCTACAGTTGCTGTGACGTGACTCATGTATGTCACTCGCCGTATTTGTTTGTCCGTGGTTCGTCCCAAGATGTCATAGAGTTGCGTTAGTTTTGATTTTGGACAGGAGTGCATAACGTCACCAGACGCTCATTGTTGGATTAAAACATGTTCCGTTTCACATTACTTCAAATCGTAATTATTGTTTGAAATTAGTATAGTAATATAGACTAAAGTAAAAACGTTTCAGGAGTTATTACTTTATGTTTTTTTAAACATTTTGGTCACAAAATAATGGTAAATACCCAGCTTCTGCATCTTCCCTATTCATTACTTCATTACACTATTAAGCACTACGTTCCGTAATATTAGACTTATTTCTTTAATTATTACATGAATTATTATTTTAATTTTTATATTTATATAAGGAATGCATACGTTAAAAAAGGAGTCTATAAATTCTTAAAGGGTCGGCAACGAGCATGTAACACCCCTGGAGTTGCAAGCATCCATAGGCTACGTAACCACTTACCATCAGGTGGGCCGTAAGCTTGTTTGCCACCGACGTGGTATAAAAAATACGTAGGCAACTTGGCACCCACTTAGACATAAGATACTTATTACATAACACTAGTTCAACAAATTGTTTCCGTCCCTATGTAATTATTTTGCTATGTTCCATTAACAGCTGTATTTATACACTAGGGTACTTGAGCATTGCATTTATTGCACTATTACCACTGATAATCGAGTGAGGCGATCTCACCTTAGTAGTAATTATTCTTTATCCTTTCCCGCGGCGTTAGTAGTCTTAATTAAGTTCACAGGAATAGGGTACCTAACTGGGAGTTCGTGTTGTAAAGGTTTATTCCTTCCGTTAGTTTATTAGTTAGCAGCCTTTACGTACAACAATTAATTTTAGATTAGCGATTAAATCTTTTTAAGTTTTATTTTTAACTTTAAACTTAAAAATTGAGGAAACAATTTTTATTTTAAATACTTCGTCAAAAGCGTTGTTCAATAAAAACCCACCCTATATTTATTAAAAATGCATAGAGCTATCCGGGCATTCATCAAAAATGATTTAAAAGAGACTACTCATTCATTCATTTCAACATTAACATTTTCTTTTCAAATTATAAATGATATGTACCTATAAACACGTCACTTGAATGTGAAACAAGTTACTTTTTACAGAATTTGTATGCTTAATTATCGTCAAAAACTGACACGAGTTATTTATTTTTAACTAAGTACCTTACGCTAATTGTGTACTTACACCCATTTTGGAAAATGCCCACCCACTAAAGAGTCAGCTATTCGCAAAATTTATTTTTCTCCTAATATATATAAAGGCAAAAGTCCGTTTCCTGCTCAAGTTCTTAAAATCATATTATTTCTTATCTCATTTAAATTATTAATAAATTGCAATGCTACTTTATTTCCCCGTAATCGAACAAAGCTCGCAGCGTTTTGCAGTCTTGAATTCCTGGCTTATTTATCATATCCTCATTAAATATTCCGATATAGCCTTTGGTCAGATTCATCAATCATTATAGGTACTCAATGTTGATGGGCGTAGACATCTCCCAGGCTTATAAATATTTAAATTTCACATCAGGCACAAAGCACGTGCCGTCCGTCAGGTTTATGGATGTATTAAAGATTGTTCTCGTGTTTTGTTTTGAACGAGATATTTTGATACACTCTAGACGGGTCACCTGGAATTAAAATACCTTGCATGTTCATTCCGTTTCTCCATCGGTTCCTCAAATCCTGGTGACCACGACCAGTCGACCACACACAATCTGGCTGGGCGCCGGATGTCGGAAGACAAAAAATCCTGTGCAAATATCAAAGACAGACCACTTCTTACAAGCTAATCACATGTACAAATGTGCTCTTATATAAGTTCATATATATATTGTCAATTTTCCACTTAGTTCCAAACTAAGCAAAGCTTGTATTATGGGTAATGGACGACAATATACCTACCTAATTCATTTGGATAAATACTTAGGTTCTTAAGGTGGTTCGACGACCACACAAAACGTCTTTTGACTACTAGAATAATCGTTTTCCCAAAGTAGGTATCACGAGACAAACGAATTTCTTAAATTATTCTAATTTATACAAGTTTATTCAAGGAAAGGGGGAATTTCGTGCAAATGCAAAGCCAATTTATGAAAGATTGTTTCATAAGTTTCTTAAAATATCACGCCGTTAGCCTGCGAATGTCACAAAACGTTTTGTATGATCCTCGAACCACTTTATATGTTCATAGAAAACAACCACGACTCACGAACAAATAAACGGGCTCGTCCATCGGACAAATGAACCAACTACTTAGGCTTAGGTATGTTACATGTTTCAAAAAATAGACGCTCCTGTAGAAAAACATTTTATTCCTATTATTACTGATCTTTACTTACCTCATTATAATTTTAAAGATCCTGTTCTAGGCACTAAAAGGCAATTTGGAATGTGTTAATAAACTTGAATTTATTCCAATATTACATTGGGTTAGGATATGAAATTAAATATCTCTTTTTATTAACGATCACTATTATATTTTTCTTCAATAAATAAGTTTATGGATTGCGATGTTATTGGTTTAGGTTTATGTAAATGTCACGTCGTATGTATTTATCTTAGGAATACGGTTAGCAAAGGATTGTTTAGGACAGCGTTTTCTACCTTTTTCATGGCGCGACCAACCACTCTGCACTGTTTTCAGATTATCATTTTATTTTTTACAAATATGAAATCCCTACATGTTTTAACTTGCAAAATTCAATTAGCCGCGACCCCTTTAAGAAGCTTGAAAAATACTGGTTTATAAATATTATTATTTGAATGGCGTGAAATAATACGAATTTTGAAGACAACCTATTTGCTAGTTCCATACTCGATTACATTTTTTTTTCCAAATACAAGTTACATGATAAATTACAAATATATATACTCGCCGAACAATTAAGTACGATGACGAATATACAACACCTACAGATAACAGTTTGGGGGTGATGCAAACACATTTTTGAAGTAAACATTGTACATTTGGGCATTTTCTCTCAAAATTTAGCTTTCACTTTTTTATCTGAATTTGGAAAGTTTGGGTTTTTACTCGGAATCATGTTGACTCTTGATTCTGATAAAAAAAATGGTTATTGTGGAAACATAAAATAGTGTGATGCTCAATAAAAGTAAATTATTTCGAGCTGGAAAGCTAAAAATTAAGCACCCCGCATTGGAAATTATCGCGTACTTTGAAACGCCGTTCTGACTAGATTAAGAAACAATAAGGTCTGATTTTCAGACATATGATCGATACATCATTGCCAAAAATTTCCTCGATAGAAAAAAATCCAAATGTTAGGTCTTTATTTTCCTTTTTTACTCAGCCTACTCAAAGAATACATTATTTTACGACCCAATCAAGTTAACACTATAGTATTTTATTTTATTTAAAATCTCACTTAATGGAATATAAATAAAACTTCAGTAAGTTTTAGGTATTTATGGAAAATTTGTCCAAAAAAGCCATTCCCGAAGAGTGTTGCATCTCTCGTGCGCGGAGGGCATACGCGTGTCTCTGTCAAGGGGGCGTGGTCGACTCGAATCAAGGCATACCCTTAAGTGAAAAAGCCCATTTACGAATGTCGTTTTTTTCGGTAAAGGAATAAAATAATACACATAGTTCGTCAAGTATGTTTTATTTCGTTGCAGAAAGCGCGGGCCAGGGCGCGCGTGAGTGGAGCCCGCAAACGCAGCGCAGCCGTGTCCAAGCGCGCGCGCCGGCCGTAGCGCGCGCACTCCTGCACCACCGTCGTGTTACACGATTCCTGCGCAAGCACGACCCAGTTACAATGGGAAACGATGAAATAAAGACGGGGAAAGGGATTCCGTGACAAATTTAATAAATGGCTTTCTGAGGTGGTATTTTAAAGGCGTGCAACAGATAAGAAGTAGACTTGACAGCGTTTGTGCTCTACCAGCTGACGTCAACATTGTCATAGAATGGGATTCACAATTAAACGATACACGTACTGGTTATAAGCGTGCATCACGTTCCTAAATGTAGGTACCTATGTAAGACCAGCAGGTCGAGCACGTAACGCATTGTACGTACGTTAGGTACTTAGATCTAAATGTCAATTTTTATATGGAAAAATGCTAACACGCGTTCAAAACGTTACGTGATTACCCCTCTGTGTACGATTGGATCGGATGGAATAATTAAGAAGCATTTTTGACTAGATACGTTCTATAGTTTGAATTGATTTAGATACAACAGGGAATGATTTTTTATAGTTACTTAAATAATAAGATACTTAAAATAATGAAGTTATTACCTTGTAATGATTGAGCTGCACTTCACTGAAGGGCGCGGACCAGCCAAGGAAGCCTGTCGAGCCAATGCTAGCCAAGGGATAGTGGTTGAAGGCAGTCAGCACCTTCCTCGTCAACATAAAGCTCTTGCCGTATGACCCGCTAGGACTTATAGTCGCCGATCTCACAACATGCCGCGCTAACTTCGGCACAGACAAATCTTTCCCACATCTGTTTTTATAAATTTCATACCATTTCTTATCACTATTTTTAACATTTATGACTTCATCATCTATCCTATTCTCATCATCAATTAATTCTATTTCATCTAAATATTCGGCCTCTTGAATCCGCACGTCATCTCGCTTTACATAAATTTTGCTCTTATTAGAGTTTAGTCTTTTAGCTTTATATTTGTTAACTCCTTGCATGAAGCCGAAGAAGAATGCATTTTGTATCATAATGGCAGAGTTCTTGGACGGATCCCAGCCATAAATAATAAGTCGACGGAGCAACTCGGGCCACGTAGACACCTTTTTAGGCAACACTACTTCATCGACATCTAACGGGATGATGTACTCAGATTCTCTTAAATTCCGGTATAAACAATCATTGTATGTTATTATATGATCTCTTCTGCGCTGCCATAATGATCTTTCTAGCTTATGTTTAATAGGAACATGGAAAAGTCTAACGTAACCTTGGTCTCTGTAATAAAAGAGGACGTTTTCACATTCTTTAGTGATACTGTCTATATACATATCGATCATGTCGACGCCAAGTATCTTATTGGTTTCTATCCACTCGATTAGATCTTGTGAAATGTCTTTCTCAAACTTCATGTCTTTTACGCATACAGTAAAGGCTCTTTTATACTTGAAATTTCCGGAATACGATTTTAATGTGAATGCGTTGGTGGGATCGTTACATGGCTGTGTTACGATAGACACGGTCGATGGACCATTCAGGACTTCCGTCAAAGGACAGGATAATAGCAAAGGTGTTTCAATATTCGATGTTGTTGTGTCCCATTCGTGCCACCAAATTTCTAACGCCTTGGCTGCCACTACTTCTACAAATTCTTCATAAGGGCTCAAGGAACGTGTCTGGCAGAATAACGGCACCTCTGTAGAAACGTTGCGACCTGTGAACAAACGTAAAAGATTATGAGTTTGTAATGTTTTTATTACAGTGTAATGTACCCAATCCACCCTGAACGTTAATTCTTAATATTGGCGGAACAATACAATTTTGAAATTCTAATTTCAGATATTACTACCCTGATACGGACTTTTATATTAAATAAAAACGGAAATATTACTGTAACGGTAGCATGCTATTACTTATTTCCTATTGAGAAAGCTATTACTGATATAATAGTGATTTAGTCGAGTCGAGTCATTTCCTAAGGCAAACGGCACAGCGGTGCTTTCAAGGAACTGTCATTACAACGGTGCTTCAATTGCCGCCTTTCCCGAACAGGATGATGCCTCCTACTCGGGACGGATAGAATTACAAATCAATTTTGCCCATAGAAATGTTTTTTTCTTTTCCTGAGAACCTGTACACCTACATGGCACTGCGGCTAGTTAAGGCTCATAACTTACTACAAGTGGGATGTTATCTGTAAACCTATGCGTGCGGGGGCCGGAGTGAGAATTGCAGTAGCTGATCGACGGGTGAAGAGTGATTTAGTTAACTAGCGGGTTTACTTATTTATTATACTGATTAACCGTCTGTGAAGTGTAACTGCCGAAGTAATTATGGTGTTACAATGTGCTAACTAAAGTGTAATATTTATCTATGTACCTAAAATTTTAATGCAAATCGGTGAAAGAATGTTTTCTTTTTCTATTCTTTTTACAATGCCGCTTCAGCTTTGCTTGGCAACCAACGTTGCCAATACCAATTTAGAGATGTACGAAAATGAGCAACTCTATGTTGTTGCCAGAAGCACACGTGAGTGGCTAAATGAAGTGAAAAAAAAGTATTTTGATGAACATGCTTTCATCGCATGTTCATAGCATGGCCATCAGTAAGCGTACAGCGTTAGCATTTATAACGTCATCGATGGAACACATATTGATGGGAATAAGGAATATTAATAGATAAGACCAACGTTTAATAAAATTGAACCCTTATTGATCGATTCAATCTGCTAAAAATGGTCATCAGAAAGAGAATATCTCCTCTTTCAATAAACGAGTGGCGGCTATCTCGGGAAGGAATGTAGGTACACGACGTCCGCGCCCGTCCGCGCTGACAAATGACCGCGCGCTTATCGCGTTCGCCGCGTGCTGTGTCGTGTACTCGCACTTTTACCCGACACTTTGTTCCCTATACAGATGCATTTTACTCACTTGAACAAACAGTAAACTACACACCTCCAGAAGAAAAGAGCCCGAACTCGAAAAACAAAGCATTATAGACTCATTCTTGACACGCCTCTCTTAAATCGTAATTCCATCGGTTTGAGTCTGACTCGGTTCTCTTTTGGTGCGGTACGAAATATGTCAGCTAAAGAAATGCACTTACGCAAATACTAGTGCCCTGTTTCAAGCACTATTTAAAGTGTAACAGATTCCCTGACCTTTTAAGAGCGTCGATAAAATTAAGAGACGTTTATTGAGATTTAAATGTGCACTTTGCGGCAACAAATTTTAATGAGATCGGCAATCATTCAGTGGATTGCATACACGAACGGAACGAGAGGGCAGAACTAGTTTATTTAGTGCTTGCACTAACAAGTTTAGTAGTCTTAAGTTATAAAACTAATAGGGGCCCCAATTCTCGTTTGATCGGCTAGAAGTTTTCGTAATATCTGTGTGTCAATTTTAAGTCTTACCCATTCCAGACGTATATCTAAGTTCATCTCTTCAATAAGATATATAAATATAACTCAAGAAAAACTTGTATTCATTTTACCGGTTTCAGCGAAAAGAGACTATTGTCCTTTTTGGTCACGATAAACTCCCGTGCCCGCAGTATCTCGGCCGGAATAATTATGGCGTCGTTTTATCAACCGTCGAGATTTAGCCGATGTCTTTATTAGCGTAGATTGTGCACTTGTGCAAGGAACACATTATTTAAAGACTTTATCTCGATTCTGCTTGTTTACACGCTTTATTTTACCCTGTTATGAGTGGGCTTGGGGTAAAATTTTCGACCATAAATTTTTATATAATTACAACATAATGATTTTGAAGACGGTTAAAACTGTTGTAACGATTATAACTTCATAGCAAAACAACACTCCACATTTACTTTGTTTTGTAACATGCAAAAGCAGTTCCTTACTTTTGCTACGCTCTGGTACGTTTTTTGTTCATAACTATATTTTGTGTTACGATTAGTTTAGTTCCAGATATCCAAAATTTCAACCCTAATGCGTCATCAGGTCATCACCAACCTCCTAGCGTTTTTTCCGGTTGTCCCCTAAAGGGGCCCGGGGTCCGCTTTGTCACCGAATCCCAAGATTTGGCGTATGCACTTCTTTTCAGATTTCGAACCTAATGCGTCAGCTGAAGATATTAATTTAGACAGCTGCAATTTTTCAATAATTCAATAAGGAAATATAAAAAGGTGGTTTTTCCCTCCACCCCTATGTTACCTACGTAGTCGGTCCCAAAGTTCTGTCACTGGCATATTATTTTTAAATTTAGAAGATGATTTTAAGAAAATTTTATTGCATTCCATTTTTGAATGTTTGCCAATTATTTTAAAACAAAAAACAGTCATTCGTTGCAATTTCTCACGATGGAGTGGACATTGAAAGAAAACCGAATAGCTGTTTTAGCATTGCACCGCTGTGGGCACTCGCCAAGTACGATTTTCAAGTTGCTCAAAAATTTAAAAATAACGCTTAGGTTTGTGTACCGTACTATTGATAGGTACAATGAAGTCTCCAGTGTTGAGGACAAGAAAATAATTGGCCGGCCTCGCTCCGTACGAACACCAGCAGTGATCAAAGCGATCAAGGCGCGCATAGCAAGAAATCCTGTCCGAAAACAGAAATTGATGGCTTTGCAGATGGGTGTCAGTAGAAAAACCGTCAAAAAGGTTTTAAACGAAGATCTTAGTCTACGAGCATACAAAAAAAAGCGTGGGCACTTACTTAATGCCCGTCTAAAAAGAATAAGGCTTAAAAGATCCCGGAAGTTGTTAAAGCGGTACGCGAAAAATCGACACCGTGATATCCTCTTTACAGACGAAAAGATTTTCGATATTGAAGAGAAGTACAATAAACAGAATGATAGAGTGTACGCTAGAAGCTCTGAAGAAGCAGGAAAAAGAGTTCCGCGGGTGCAACATGGGCATCATCCATCATCAGTGATGGTCTGGTTGGGTGTATCTTATTACGGGCCAACTGAGGTTCATTTTTGCGAAAAAGGTGTCAAAATCAGTGCGAAAGTATACCAAGAGACAGTTTTGGATAAGGTTGTCAAAGATCTGCCCAACACGCTATTTTCGGGACATAATTTTGTTTTCCAGCAGAATTCTGCGCCAGCACACAAAGCCAAGACCACTCAAGCCTGGTTTGACCGTCAAAAAATCGACTTTATAAGACACGAAGATTGGCCTTCCTCTAGTCCGGACCTTAATCCTTTGGACTATAAAATTTGTCATGTCTTAGAGGGGAAGGTCTGTGCTAAACCACATAAAAATTTGGAGAGTCTAAAGTCATCTTTAAGAAAAGCAGTCACTGAGATAGATATGAAAATGGTGCGTGCTGCGATAGACGACTGGCCGCACCGATTAAGGGCCTGTATTAAAAACAAAGGAGGTAATTTTGAATAATTTTGAGTAATTTTAATTCTTTATTAAATGTACTTTAAATCGGTATATAATTTATTAAAAATTGATTGCTACTTTTGTTTTTATCATTATTTTCATTTGTGACAGAACTTTGGGACCGACTAGGTACAAAGTGTAGGTACTTACTACAAAAGTTTGAATTTTATCGTGTAGGTCGAGTGAATACGAAGGGCTATTTTAAGTAAATATGCAATAGCAATATGTCGGAGCAGTCAACTCGCGGGAAGTAATTGTGCAGGGACAGCCCGGGGCGGCGCGTGCGCCGTCCTTCCATAATTGCTGAATTTACTTTTAATTGTTTTCTTTCGCTTGACGTTTAGCTCTGCTTCAAAACAGTGCTTATTATGACTCCGCTTACTTACTAGGTACTCGTAAATTGTTTAATTTGTTTATTTCACTTATCTGAATTATTCATACTTTATAGAATAGAATAGAATAGAATAGAAAAACTTTATTTCGCAAATAACAGTAAGTACATTTTAGATTTACACTTAGATGCTATGTTAAAACTAAGATTAGATGCGAAAACGGAGTCCACTCAGCATAATGTCGCTCCACAGAAGGCGAAACGACGCTGGTATTATGTGGATCCACGTGTGGTGCGCTACAGAACTGCAGGTTACATAGTACTACTACTTAAAGGATTTTATTTATACACTAATAATATTCTTGTTAAATGTGTTTCATGTAAAATTACAAAGGATGCATATAGAACAAATTTGAATTTTGATTTAGTAAATACATTTTTAAGTTTTTTTTGAATGAATTTATTGTGGGAGCATTTTTGACGGGGGGTGGGATGTTGTTCCAGCATTTCGTGGCAGAATAGGTAAAGCTGCCACGAAAAGACGCACTTCCGTGTCGAGGACAGATAAGTCGAGGGATCCGTCTAGGACGAGGGTTCGCAAATCGAAGCTTCTGGAAAAGATATGAAGGTTCCTTAGTTTTAATGATGCCGAAGAGCAGTGTGGCAAGGTGCATAGTTCGACGAGCCTCCATCTTTAATAATTTCCCCTGGTTTAGAAAGGGAGTTATATGGGCTCGACGAGGAATTGGATAACAAAACCGCGCACACGCGTTCTGTAGGCGCTGAACTAGCTTTTTTGAACGAGATAGCAAACACTCACCAAAAACTGTATCAGCGTAATTGAGATTTGAAAGAATTAGAGAGTCACATAATTTAACCCGCATATCGACCGTTAAGTATTTTCTGACTCTATAAAGAACTTTTAATCGATAAAAACAGTTGCGAACAGTTTCAAGTACATGACCCTCAAAATGGAGCACACTATCCATAAGGACACCTAAATTCCTAGCTTTTGGCACGCATATCAAATCGTCATTATCTATAGACACCTTGGGATTTAAAGCTAAGACCTTGGCTACACGTTGTTTGGTACCTAAAACCAGAAACTTCGACTTGAGAGGATTTAAAACTAGACCATTAAGTTTGGACCACTGTGCTACTCGGCACATCGGCTCGGTTATATCATTATAGTAGTACAGCCAACATCGTATAGTTAGTAGCAGGCAAAGTAACCATATATATCGTAACACATCCTTACTCTTACAGTAAAAAAGACGTGAACCGATATATTAGGCTACTTTGGCTGCTACTAACTATATGATGCTGACTGTACCAATCATGTCCGATTAAGTATGTAAAATGAGATCTAATTAAAAATACTCACCATTGAAATAAGATATGATGTCATTTTTAAAATATGGGTAGCAAATACACCTTGTTATACAAACAATAAATCAGGCACCAATAGAAGTTGCCAAAGATTAAAAATAATCGTGCTACCAAAGTACCAACTTACTTATTTGACCCATTGAAAAAAATCTAACTTGCTTCGCATGAATACTTAAGAATGTATACAATTGAAATATCTTATAAAAAAGGGGGGGGGGGGGGCATAGCGGGGCGAGTCTTACGCAACTCGAACCAAACGCCGTGGACACTATCAACAGACGGCCTCTGATTGGTTGTTAGTCGGCGCGTGACCTTCATAGGCGAGCCACGCCATTTCGGGAAGCGTTTGTGAGATGTAAACAAAAATATCAAAACCAGTGATTTTCTTAAATTTTTTAGTGAATTTGAGCAGGAATTCTTTCTAAAACGTACTTACGTTCTGTACTGTATTATAGTTTATTATGGATCAGTTCCCTTTCGGATTTCTTAATCAAAAAGCACAAGGTCATTGAATCAAAGGTAAGATTCCGACAGTTTATGTTTAATTTTGAACGAGCCGTTGGGGCATAGTGGGGTATGGCGACTGGGGCCAAGTGGGGCATTTTTTGGGTCCCATTTTTGCAGTAAAGAAAAGTACCCCACTTTGCCCCGTTTTGAAAACTTTAAGTTGTAATTTATATAAGTATTTTTTTTTGTTTTTAGCCAATATGGTCCGGACATACAAGAGGAAGACTGAACAGCAGTCATGGTCTCTGGAAGCTATGAAACAAGCTGTACACAGTGTTGTGTCCGGAGAAATGGGCTACAGGAAAGCAGCAAATATGCATCACGTTCCACAAACAACGTTAGAAAGTTATGTTTCTAAATATCGGGGCAATCCGGACGACAGCATCTTTGGGAAGAAATTGGGGCATTTCCAATGCGTGTTTTCACCCGATCAAGAGAGAGAAGTAATTGATTACATAAAACTGATGGAAGCACGGTTTCATGGACTGACTTCACGTGACCTGCGCAAACTTGGCTTTGAAGTTGCCCAAAAAAATGGAATTCCTAATAATTTTGATTCAGAGATTGGTTTAGCTGGTATAGATTGGTTAAAAGGATTCCTCAGTAGACATCCAGACATTAGTTATAGAAAACCTGAACCAACATCGGCAGCTAGAGCTATGGGTTTCAATAGAGTGGCCGTTGAACATTTTTTTCAACTTTTAGAAAGTGTTTACAATAAACATCAGCTTACTCCACAAAAGATTTTCAATGTTGACGAGACAGGTGTGTCTACAGTGCCCAAAAGTCAATCTAAAGTCCTTGCTACCTGTGGCAAAAGGCAGGTAGGAACTCTGACCTCGGCAGAAACGGGAAAACTAATGACCACAATTCTCTGCTTCAGTGCAGTTGGCAACTATATGCCGCCAATGTTCATATTTCCAAGGAAGCGCATGAAACCGGAGTTGCTTGATGGGGCACCAGCTGGGTCTTGGGGAGAATGTCACGAATCTGGGTGGATCCAGGGTCCATCGTTTGTTCTCTGGCTAAAGAGATTCATTGAGTGGTCGCATTCCACCAAAGATAATCCAGCACTTTTATTGCTAGACGGATGACCGTTGCATGAGCAACACACGTTAAATTTCTAGAGGTCATTGATTTTGCTCGCGAAAATGGTGTCATTTTATTGTGCTTTCCACCTCACTGCACACACCGACTCCAACCGCTGGATGTTGGGTTCATGAAACCGATAAGCACATATTATTCCAGCGAAATAAAGAATTGGTTGCGGTGTCATCCCGGACGCGTGGTGACACAATTTCAGACAGCTGCACTATTCGGAAAAGCTTTTATATCTGCAGCAACAATGACGACTGCTATTAATGCATTCAGAACCACAGGTATATGGCCTCTAAACAAGGATGTTTTCACTGACGCAGATTTTGCACCCGCGGTCACTACAGACAATCCTGAGTCTGCTGAGGTGCCTTCAGCTAACGAAGCCATTTCGCAGAGATAACACCCCAGTGAGACAGGAAACCCCAGACGGCGGCCCTGGTGCTAAGACGCCACCCTGACAACCACTCCAAGAAATTTTGACCGGTAACAAAACACCACCAACGCAAATACTACAACAGGATAGGAATACAGAAACCCCACCTAGGCAACCTTCTCCACAACCTGGTTGTTCTTGGATGGTCGATAGGCTCTCAAGTTTTGCAACAACACCAGAACAAATAATGCCAGTTCGTAAGGATAACAGAACTAGCAAAAGAGTTAGTAAGCAACGAGGGAAAACCGCAATCATCACAGTCACTGTACAAAAACGATCTTTTAGCCAAAAAAAAGGACGCAGAACAAAACGAACAGAAAAAGAGGGTAGCTAAAGATTTGAAACTGAATTCCATCAAACATAAGAAAAAAAAGGTTGTCAAAAAGAAAGGCAAGAAAACCTCTGAAAAAGATGATAACGATGCTGAATGCATCTATTGTGGTTACTTGTGGTCAGAGTCAACTGAGGGATGGATACGTTGTCTAAAATGTTCTCGATGGGCACACTACTCTTGTGCTGGAGAGGATGAAAAAGATGAAGAGGCTTCTCATGTATGTGTATTGTGCATTGAAAACTAAATTTTATAAAAGGTTAGTCGTTTTTTTGAAAGCCAAAATATTTAAGTTAGGATACTGAAAGATGTATATGAGTAACTACGTTGATTTTTGTTATCTTTATTGAAATTTTAAGGCAGATCCCATTACTTTATTGTACCAAAGTTCTGTATTTCCTTTTTTTAATTTTTAAGATTTATAATTATATTAATGAAACGTGTTTAAGTTTTTTGTGTGATCTCTGATTTCTTTAACTTAAAAATATAATAATAAAGAGAAGTTAATTGTGATCTGTTCTGAGTTTGTTACACTAAAGTGTTGTTGTTTGTTTTATAATTTTGTTAACTGTCATTATGTTCCTAAGAAATAAAACTATTTCATTTAAAAGTTGTGTTTTGTTCCTTGTAATAACCACCCCACAATGCCCCATAGGGGACCCCACTTTACCCCTATACACGGGGCAAAGCGGGTCAAATGCCTTTTTTCATGTAAGTATTCATATCCCGTAAATTAATTACGTTATCAACATAAACGTATCCATAGTCATTCACAATGAATTAAGCTTTGGTTCTAAGTTAAAACATTTAATTTAATGACATTATTTTAATTTTTAGGAATTTTTAAACGTTAAGTACAATACTATGCCCCACCCACCCTACTTTGACTAATACAATAATAATCGTAGACAATACAATAATCGTAGTATCACGCTGGATCATCAAAAGTAATTTGATAATTTGGTAAAATCAGCGGCGCTTACCACACGAGTAAAGTGCGATAGAGATGGAGATAGTAACTACATATTATCCCAGTAATAAAGTATAAAAACAAAACATTTACAACAATGAATAGCCACAGTTCCGTGATGTAATCTTATATTTTATGTAAATGAGAGTTTTATTGAAACATCTGTAAATGTTAAGATCAGTAAATTAAGGTTATTCTCTTGTACAAATAGCTCTACATATAATCTCAATTGCTACTCAAAATAATTGACCTATAAATGGCTGACTAACCCAAAGCGAGTCTTGGTCTCCGACACGAGTTGTCGCCACGTCGTCGACTCAAAATAACCCTTAACAAAATTGCCTAGCTACTTTGCAACAAATTACAATACAAATATGGCTGAAGCTAATATAGAGAAAGAACAAAACGACGAGAAAACGGACGCAGCCGGGTGATTACATAATTACGTAGATTTTTTATTCGTACCTGCGCAGGTTTGGTCGTTAAAAACGGTAGAACAAAGGTGAAAAACGGCCAGTATGCTGATGTCTAAGCTTTGAATTATTCATGGTTAAATAGGCATTCGTTTCAATTAAGTTTCCCTGGACAAGTGTGGGGCAAGTGCAGCGATAATAACTTTACAGTGGAAGTATTTCTGTCTGTATTTTCCCTTCTTCTATGGCTGGACACTAGTCTATTGACAACAGCAGTGTGCTAATTGTCTGTATGAGCGTCTGGTTTTCGTTAACACGTGGTCTAAATAAATGGGTATCTTATTAATATTCTTCCTAATAACGCTTGAGATACAGTAGTCGGGTTATAACGATTTTGCGTATAACTTTTTAACGACTCACAGGTCGTCATACAAAGCACCATGTATAAGATACCATTCGCTCGTTTTCCATCAATTAAATACAATCTTGTGCGTCGTTCTGTTAGTGCTACTTAAAAAGATAAATTACTTAAGGTGTGCGCATTTTATTGATAGAAGTGGTTGCTAAGTACGGGAGTCAATTTCACTAAAATAATGATATATTTCGTGACGGCGTCTCAAGATATCACCTCACTGGTCACCCCACCTCTCACCTCACCTGTCTCCTAATGCCCCGCCTCTCGCCTAATGCGACAGACAAGATAATCTTACCCCGATACGTCACATTTATTTAATTTGAGAAAATTTTGGCTTTGTAAACATAAGTATGTTTCACAAAGTATACGATTAGCAAAGTTCAATTGTTACTTTAATTTATACATTTTTGTTGATTACAAGCCGCTTAAACTACTCAAATTAGAATAGTTTTAATACATACTTTCCGTCGATGTGTATATCGATAAGTATATAGAACATTACTAGGGGTGAGATAATTTGACAGTTCCTTATTCACTAAGCTTTTTTGACAGTCAAATGACGGGTTTGGGCATTATTCCAGCAAAGCTGTCATGATACAGCCCGCGAACTCCCTCGATTTTTCTTGCACTATCCGTCCCTCTCTCTTATTAGGACACTTAGAATAAGAGCTATAGTGCGAGGAAAATCGAGAGTATGTCGCGGCCGTCTCATGATAGACGTGCAGGACAAGTAAGTAAGTAAGTAAGGTATAATACTTTTACTGTGATACCCCTCCCCTGTCAACTACGGCACCTTGGTATGTTAACGAGGCTCTAAGCAAAAAAAATATAATCATGTTACCTACCCCCTTAATTATTGTAATAGAATATTCGTAACAAGCCAACATCTTATGGGGCTCATCTAAATGCTGTATTAATACTGGTTTTACATTGTTAAAATTTAAACAAAATACACGACCACAGCCAACAAAAGCAGAGTTGGTTATTTGTGATTATTTCTGGTTTTATAGTTTGATTGACCACAGGCTTAAGAGAGGTGCTATAATGGTAATGAAATTGCAACTTTTTAGCTTATATATATATGTGTTTGAATATAAATGAGACAGGTTCTTGTTCATTGTTGTTGTAATCCAATATTCGAAGACCGGTTTCATCTATTTACGTATTCTGTGGGTTTGGTCATTCGATATCAGTGTTGTAAAAATACCAACAATAAAATGAAAAGCTAAGGTTTTTAGTTATTACCTTTCCTGATAACCTAACCTAACCCGTAAGTGCCACCCCCTCGTGGGTAAACGAATATTTTTCCGAAAAATAACTGCAAGGGAAATGAATGATAACTACAGAAAAATAGCTACAAGTGGTCAGTGGCGGAACCACAGAGCTGAACCACTACCGGGTGCTGGATCCCGCACCCAGGACCAGGGGGGTCCGCTACTGAATAGGTGGAGATCGAGGAGGCAGGCGCGCCAAAACATGTGCCTGTCTGTGCCTCACATGAAGGGCCCCGGGGCATCCGCGAAGGAGCCGCTTGTGCGCGGCGTCGTCGCGTAAGCGTTCCTGTAACCTCACCACAAGGCGGCGAGGCGGCAAGTGGGGGGCTTATTAGTGAGTACACCGTGGGTCTCATTAGCCCATACGGGAGTCTCGGGAGTCCCCCCCCCCCCCCCCTAAACAAAACAAAGAAGGACATCTAACTGACACGCAAATTTTCGCTTGATCGAATACCTTGGTAGGACGCCAATATCCGTACGTAGGGCTGGGTCGTTCGCTGGTCGTAGAACGCGGCGTACAGCGCCACCCCGGTGCCCTCCACTCGCTGCCACGAGTCCTCGCGCGAAGCGTTGCGGGTCCAAGTTCGATTCTAGAATTAAAAAGAGCAACTCCAAATGTATACTTAGTATTTTTCTGACTTTTATGGTAAAACAAAAACTATTCTGGAACTTCATCATTTTCAAAAATAATTTATGTCTAGTATCGACGTTCAGCCAGCGACAAGATATGATTCGTTATTCGGTTTAAAACTATATTTAAGGCTCCACATTCGAAATTTTCGTGAAAATGAGTTATTTTGTAACCGTTTTATACATTATAACGTAACATAATAATAATAAATTCTTTATTTCAGGCCAGTTTGCCCATAGATTGTGAGTAACATACAAACTTACGATACTAGAGTAGAGAGAATAATTATTTTGGGTCTTTGGGGTTAAATAAGCGCAGGAGGAAAATACGTAATATCAAGATTTTTTACAAGAGAAGAGGAAAAAGAATACACAAGTAAATACCTATTCTATCAAAGTATCAAATATCTAAACAGTATCAAAATTGGGAATCGCTAAAACCAGACATTTTATTAGTAAATATATTTACAATATCTATTGCTTAGGAGCATGAACAATTATAGAAACAATATTTTTTTATCTGCTCGTATTAATGACTGTCAAGTGTTAATAAAATAAGTTCTAATAAAAATAGTGGGCTTGGCAAATATAGTAAGTACCTACCTATGGGTTGCATGCCAACTCCAAGTTCGATACAGTTATTATTTGATATGAAACAAAGTATGGTTAACGTACAACTAATCTATAAGTATATATTTACCCGAGGCCGATTTCTGTACATTCAGCATAATATAGTTAGTAGCAGCCAAGTTAGCCAAATATATCGGAACGTACATTCATTGAAATAGCCTTTGTTACAATAAGTAGGAATAAGGAATGTGTTACGATATATTTGGCTACTTTGGATGCTACTAACTATCTGATGCTGACTGTACACGCCATCATCATCAAATCAAGGAAGTAGAACGTAATAAATATACCGAAAATTAGTTTAAAACTTAACAACCTTACACTTACACAAAAGGTAACGCACTGACAGACACACTTTCGCATTTATAATATTAGTATGGAGTATGGATATGAAAGTATGGATAGTATGGATTATATGTCTTTCCCGCTCACGGGACAATGATGTCTCGGACCTTTGGGAGGCGTGCGTGGAGATCTGAGCCAACACGTAGAGGCCCTTTTGACAATTTAATGAAATGCAAGGAGTACACCAAGCGGATGCTGTCTCTGTATAATTTATGTATGACAAATATCTCGTTTCAATTAAGCATGACGAATGTCACCCACCCACGTCCACCCTTGCATTGGTAACGATGCGCCATGACGCGTCTGTAACTTAATCTATGTAACGCTTAATAAACGACGGCGGGTTGTCCGACTTGCGCGGGGAGAGGGTCGAGGCTCCGCCCATACGCTCAAGGACTTTAGCGGGTATACAAGCCTTAATTTGAGTCATCTCCACATCGGTATAGTGAGTGGATTCCTATTTGGATTATGTGACAGCTGTCATCCCAGTACAATAAACGTCAATATTGATAGCCCTGTCATAATGCAAATAGGAATGCACTCACTATTGTTGCCTATTTATATCAATTTATAGTGTTATTTATTCCCTTATTCTTATCCCTTTAAGTAATATATAAGTAAACGGCATAATAGGTTACATCAGAATAATTAAGCGGCAATCCTCTTATATTTTTTCACAACACAATTTTTACTTTAACATTTTGATTGACCTTAATTATTAAGTGCCAATTGTGAATTTGGCACCAACGTCAATTTGACAAACATAATTGGCAAATTTTTACGGTACTTATCACTCTGCTGGTACTAACCGACAAGATCCATCGACGTAAAAGTTCGTAAAAAAATATTCC
Organism: Epinotia bilunana; assembly: GCA_947049275.1. NCBI lineage: Eukaryota > Metazoa > Arthropoda > Insecta > Lepidoptera > Tortricidae > Epinotia > Epinotia bilunana. The sequence goes on from OX346264.1 coordinate 14,280,456, forward strand.
AATATCAATTAAAATTGCATGTGCCGAAGTTGAAGTTGGTCGGTTATTTATGTGGAAGGAAACGTTAATTGCCTGACATCACGCAGTTTTCGGCGTATTGAGACCGTACTTGTTTTATTTTTGTTTTGCTTCGTACATTAAGATTTTTTGCTGGTATTATAATTGACGATACAATTTGTTCACACGACGTAATTGCCTCTGCATTATGTTTTCTCAAAACACGATCTGGGTTCATTAACTTAAAACGATAATCTACAGGAAATCTATGTACTTACGTATAGTTTTATAAGAACAGGCTGCCGACTTGTCAGGCTAGGTTTCCTTCCTGGTCGGTTGTCTGACGTAGTTTTACCCGACAATCTTATAAAAAGTTGTTCCCAAATTTCCATTCTGTTAGCTTGGATTTTATTTAAAATCTTTATCAATCGCACAATGCTTTTGTGTGTAAGAACCTTAGGTTATGCGTTTTCTAAAAAGGGAGAACATTCACATACTTACGTATCGTTTGAGCTTTACTCCAGGCAAAATACGGTTTTGAAACACATTAATTTATAATAGCGTTTTTTTTGTTGATTTCATTTTAAAATGTTATTCTAAGATGATTTATTCAAGAATCCGACAAACTTTCCACCCGGAAGTAATTATGTAGATTTAAATAAATCATGCATTGTCTTTTTTTGTACGATTTATCTTGAATATTATAGAGAAGATGTAAATGAACCAAAGTAAAGCCAAAAATATTTATTAATATTTTTTCTGACTTTTCAGAAGCTAGTTAATTTATCATTTTATTGATGTCTGAAATTTTGTCGGATTTTGTCGCTGGGTAACTATTTAATTGATAATGTATCCGTTACACATAAAAAATAAGCTATTATAAATTATTTCCAAAATTGACATTTTTTCCATACAAGCTGTCAATTCATTGACTGGACTACTTGTCAAGAATGCAGTTTGAAATTGAGTCCTGCCGTACGGAATTTGTTGACGAAATTTTCTTTTATGCAGTCCTGGGAAGAAGTGCGGTGTAAGAAAAGAAATACCTAGGCACATTATCTACTAGCCATTAATACAAAAGAACTCTTGCTTGATGGAAACATGCCAGGTATGGTCAAGATACCACATAACGTACAAAATGTCGTACCACAATAACTGCCAAGTTATTGCCAGACTGTGCCCTGTCTAAGTTTCCGCGTATGGAGCGCTGACTTCCCCGTGGGAATGTAGCGAACGCGCTTCGAATCGACTTATGCAAATTGCACGCGAGATACCGGCATGCTGCATGCTTCGCTCGAACGTTTTAAATCAGAGCTTTACAACCTTTAGCTCTTCCTAGACCATTAATAACCATCTGTATGGTTCCTCATACTAGTAAATCTGTGCTTAACGTTTTAAGAACCGCATAAATACTAATAATAGGTATGCGACAGTAATTAAGGAAGCTTGTTGTTTGTGATTAGTGATTATTATTGAGTAGGTATGTATATTTTTACTTCTGGAGTGAAATGCCTACTTTCATTCACGAAAAGAGGCCGTTGTTTGCCGCCCAGCAGTGGGCTGTGGGAAGTGGGTAATATAAATAGAAGGATGATTGATAGCTTTCATAAAGTAAAAATAAATAAGTAGGTACCTATTCCAAATTACCAGAACAGGAGTTATTCAATTTGCCTGTAATGTCGGAGTGGATCGAGAAAGATTACTTCTGAAGAAATTCTTAGCATTCCTTATAACTCCGTAGCTTTACTAGAAAAGCCTACAATAAAAACAATCAAATGAACTTCCTACATGCAAAACTAATATTTTACGGTCAACGCACTAGTCAGGAACCAATGCTTTAAATCAATTAAGGCTCAGAAGGTGGGTGTACCTATCAATAGTATGAGTGGGAGTTCGGATTCTAGATACCATGTTAGCCTAAGCTACTCTGCCATTTTAAACCAAGAAGGCTTATCAGCCATCGGGAAGGAAATATTCAGAGTTCATTTTGGCTCAGTATTAGAGCTAAGCTGGGTATAGTTCGTTACACAAACAGATTGTATCGTCGGGAGAGGTAATCAATTCTGCGGCGTGCTTAGTTCAATTGTATTATTTTCTTAGCTTTTGTTTATAGAAATTCTTCGCGCTTTCATTTCGTTTCTTTATTTCTCTAATGTATACTATTGCATTCTTTGCGGTGAAACCGAAGGAGTAAAAGTTTAAACATTTTTAAAACCAGCAATTCAATAAAATCTCGTTTTTGTATATAATAAAATGTTTTAATCGGACTAGGTCGAAGATATATCCTGTATACCGTGTATGATACTTTAACCTTGAGAAAGTACATGATTATCATGAAGAATAACAAAGACGACCCATTTTTGAAAAAAAAAAATATAATTTTTAATAATATATATAAAAACTAGCTTCCGCCCGCGACTTCGTCTGCGTGGACTCGGGATAAAAACTATCCTATATTTTAATCCAGGCCATAAACTATCTTTGTGCAAAATTTCATTCAAATCGGTTCAGCCTTTTAAGCGTGATTGAGTAACAAACATCCAAACATCTAAACTTTCGCATTTATAATATTAGTAGGATAATAATAATTGTGAGTCGTGTTACAAAATCAATTTTGAAAGATAATCTGAAAATACATAACAGCCAGCTAGCTAAACATCGATATTGACGTTAGTAACATATGTAATAACCACCCAGCAGTGTTAGGCACTGGTGCCACCGCCGGCTAGTAAGCTAGAAAAGTTGGGCGAGTAGCATTACATTGCGGACCTGTAAAGGTCGATTGATCACACTGTGCCTGGTCAGCACGCAATGAACCGTTACTCGCCCAACTTTTCTAGCTTACTAGCCGGCGGTGGGACCAGTGCCTTAATAAGGATGGCGCGGTTTTTATTTATTTTTAAACTCGATGTTGTGAAGATCACGTACCATCACAAAAATACCCACAATCATTGCATACAATCGGGTATGATTGCCCTGCGCCGAATTCGACACAAAATTGGCCACGTACGGCGCTAATACACACGTGATATTCGACGTACAAACTAGTGTTGGGTTACTCACTCGTGAGGCACCTCATTTGTCGTACTCATTTTGAAAAATGTACTACTTCATTCCTCACGAGTCACCGACTCGCTCCTCACTCGCTCAGTCATCACCTCGCGCTTCATTTATGCCTCAAACCTCAAAGCCTCGCTCTCAAACCTCAAAGCCTCGGCCCTTGAGCTCCGGACTCGCCATTCGCGCCTAACTTTCCCCCTTCTACAATACAATATTGTATGTAGTGGAGGGAGGTAAGAATATTGAACACTAGCGACCCGCCCCGGCTTCGCAAGGGTCTTATATCATACATATAAGTCTTCCTCTTGAATCACTCTATCTATTAAAACAAACCGCATAAGCATACATAGGGACAGGCAGCGGGGAAGCGACTTTCTTTTACACTATGTAGTGATGATGAAATGATGAATTGACTGGTCTATTGTACACTACACTTGAAAAAAAACGTTGTTTTGTACTGCCGATAGATGCTAATTATTCTATGGGTAGCTTGCCTCATTTTACTTCAAATGAGGCAAGGTACCCATAGAATAATGACATTGTACCACCTTATTTTTGGAAATGGTTGTCTATTGTTTGCCCGACAGTCATATACTATAATAATCGTTTGCCCGAACTTCGCCTGCCCAAATTTCATTCGCCCGAATGTTTCGTTTACCATAAGGTGGATGTCACACTGCGCTGCATCTCCCTGACGGAGATGCGGAGCTCGTTGTATGCAAGTACCTCAGTTTGTATATAAATTCCGTGTGGTACGAGTACGACACACTGCACCGCACCTCCGTCCGGCGAAATTTGTATGCAGCTCCGCACCTCCGTCCGGAGATGCGGTGCAGTGTGACATCCGCCTAAAAGTTATTTGACATACTCTTGTTTACCCGAATATTGGATGTAATAATGATACGAATTTAATCAATAATAAATCAATTTATAACCCGTGTACAAATCCAATCTCAATTTCGTAATAATGAATATTAGGTAAGTAATCATTTATGGTGTCTATTCAAGTCTAGTCAAGTACAGAATGTTCATAATTAATTGTTTTTTATTCAGACTAGTATCAGAGTTTGTAATACCATCCTTAAGTTTTTTTTTAACGTTGTGGGAAATGCGTTTACGCATCCTATCCTGTCCGGGGAGGCAATAAATACATCTTAATGTAGCCGATCACACAAAAGTACTCGTAATTTGTGTTTTTACATGTAAGTAAAACCAAAGGCATGGCAAATGATTTTATTGCATATGACTATTATGGATTACAGTGATTATGGAAAATGAGATTATTGGTATTGATATTATGGAAAAAAAAGATTCAGGCATAATATGGTAAACAATGAGTATAACATACGAAATTATAAGAAACAACATTATGGCAGTTGAATATAGTTGAATGCAATTCGGGCCAATGAAATTCTAGCAAATAAGAGTATATCAGGTTAGCTATCAGGAGAAATCTAACTATATGACAATGAATACAATAAATTCTCACGAATTTTTAACGTTTTCCCGGCCGTTTGTGTTCTAAGAATAGGCAACATACTTATTTTTATACGTTCCTTATTTTTCACATTCCAAAAATAAGAGTGCCCTCAATTTTCGGGAAAAAGGGATATATATATTTATAAATATTTGAGGCAATCTTGCACAAATCGACCTAGTCCCAAACTAAACAAAGCTTGTATTGTACTATGGGAACTAGACGACGATATACATACTTATATACATAAATAGATAACTAAAACTAAATTTATTGAAGTAGAGAGAGGCCAAAGATGTCTTATCAAGATTATGTATTTTAAGCCGTATACATTTCCAACCAGCGAACTCTATAGCACTTCAGAACTACTACCATGAGAAAATTATTTATTTTACAATCAATACGTAAAGTACACAAATCTTTGACATACGATCCACTATTAGTAACAGGAAGGCGCAAATAAATGTTGCCCCGGTTCCTGCCTGTAAATCTCAATTTGCAATGTACCAATTTTGTAATATTTCTGCTCGTCTGTATAACAAAATAAATAAAAATGTGAATATTTATAATCTACAACATTATAAATGTAAGAAAAATGTGACGAATTGGCTAAAAAGCCTAAATTACGAAGCACAACCTGAACGGAAAACGTAAACATGTATTCAAACTCTTTAGGGTATAAAAAAAAACAACACAAACACACATACACCCGCGCACGCACACACACACGCACACACACACACACACTTGACTCGCTAAATTTAAGCCTAAGTTTGTTTTCATATTAAGAACATTGTTATTTTTTGTTAACTTAGCATATGCTATGGAAGAGCGGGATCTCCTGTCACAGGTATATGTATACTTACTAGAAGATCCCGACATTTGTGTATTTTACCCATTTTGTTTTACAACAATAATCAATTTTTCATTTTCATTTTTCATTCAGATAATTAAATACACAGGAAACATCCATGACTCAGTAACAAGTATTCGTGCTCATCACACAAATAAATGCCCTTACCGGGATTCGAACCCGGGACCTCCAGCTTCGTAGGCAGGGTCACTACCAACTAGGCTACAGAGGTCGTCAACATATTTGTTGAGTATCGGTGGTTTTGGACCCTATTTTTAGGGTTCCGTAGACAACAAGGAACCCTTATAGTTTCGCCATATCCGTCTGACCGTCCTCGGCTTAGCTCAGTAACCATTACTACCTACTACAGACAAGAAAACAGTACAATAGTCATAAAAAAATTTTTTTTTAGGGTACCTCCCCTACTCCTAAAGCGGGTATGTAATTTATTTTCTCGTTAAACCCATAGTGTGGGGTATCATTGGATAGCTCGTTCAAAAATATTATGGGTTTCCTAAAACCATTTCAAATCAGTGATTAGTTTGCGAGATACTGGGCTTTAAAACCCTAATTTTTGTTTGATTGATGTGTCCCCCCCCTACTACAGCACGGCTATCACGCGACGGCGCGCAAGCTCTCTCGATTTTTATCGCACTATCCGTCACTTTCGTTTTAGAACACTTAGAACAAGAGGTATAGTGCGAGAAAAATCGAGAGTATGTCGCGGCCGTCCCATGATAGACGTGCTGGGTACATATAATGAATTTAGATACGTAGTTACCGAGTAATAGTCGACCAACTTAATGTGTACATGGAAAGGCCAATTTTCGTACAAATTCGGCTGACACACCCGCACCGCACGTCGATGTAACTAAGACAGACAGGCAACTATGGAACGCTACACGGCGCGTGGCCCGGCACGCACTTGGCTGATTTTTAAAATGCGTTAAATACAATGTACAAGATAAAAAAAACGGGACCGTCAAACCACTTGATTTAATTAGATGTGAATATTCCACAGCTGCTATATAAACGTACCTATACATTATGCTTATTAATCCTTACTGATATTATAAATGCGAAAGTGTGTGTGTTTGTTTGTCCTTCTTTCACGTCGCAACGGAGCGTCGTATTGATGCGATTTTTTGTATAGAGACAGTTTAGAAGCTGAAGAGTGACATAGGCTACTTTTTCCAGCGGGAAAACATCTAATTCCCACGGGAAAATTCAATATGTTACATTTTCCTATAACCACGGGGGCGAAGCCGCGGGCATCAGCTCAGTTAATATAAACGTTTGTACCTAAATTATTTTCATATTTTTCTGCCCTAAATACCAAGCGTATAGCGTTAGGTACCTTTTGCCGGATATCACAAACAAAAACTACATTTCTATTTTCTTCATGTCCCTAGTCCGTCTTCTCTTTTAACGACAATTACGAGTATATTGTCAGAGTGCTCTAGCGAGAGTGATAACGATACTATAGACCGGGATGTAGACATTCGATGCAATAGCTATTAAAATCGCACTTAAAGACGTCTTTTTCTGTTTGTCTATTCTTTTCTTTTTAGTTTTGACTCAAATTCTGACGTTGTTTTACTTTTGGTACTTTTTGTTAATCATTTCTGTTGAAATAATAGTTTATAATTTCCACAGTGCCAGAGAAATATTTTACTGTAATACTGTGCGTTTTGTTGGGAATAAATAAATGACTGGCATCCTAAGTATCTAGTCAGCGCCTAGTTTCATGAACATCAAGTCCCTAGGCTGTTTTTTTATATTTTGCAGCTTATATACCTACTCATTGCACGAACTCACCAAGAACTCACTTTCATTTCAATAAAATATTGCGAATTGTAATAATAATTTCTTAGGTTATATATTGTTCCGTGCACTAAGGTCCTGTATTGTGCGACATATCGTTTATTCGACATTCAGGTTTCAACGACACATATGTCTTTTTATAGTAAGCTGCAGGTATACCTATAGGAGATTAATTATGCAACCAGCGTACCACAGCTTAGAGAGGAAAGCCGAACGGAAATGATAGCAATCGCTGTTATATGCAGCCTTATTAGCGGAAACTAAGGCTTGGGAAGGTATGGTCATATCCAATAATGCGTATACAGTTTTGAATTGTATTCTCCAGACATACGGTACATTATGTAATAGTGTTCCTACACATATCTGTGGTCGTAACTATACAAGATGCCGTTCATATCCTGTGCAGCGATTTGCAGTAATTGTGGTTGATTATGTTATCAAGTTATCATACGCACAAGTCATTACTGCCTGTCACTAAATTAAGTGCAGATATATTATTCTATATAAAAAATTATTTAATGAAAGTAAACGCCTCTTTACAATAGCAACGAGCATAGTTTAGACAATATGGATGTTAAGAACAGAACAAATGACGAACATAATCGTAAAATCAGTTATACTTTGAGACAATAGATTAAAAGTATACTAAAAACAATTTCTATTGATTTTTGACGAAAGGTTATTCCCGTTTGTCTTTCCGTGTAAAATAGATTACAATATTCCAGAGTATATATACAAGAATGTGGATACTTTACTGCAAGCCTTTGCGTATCACTTTGATAACTTTGTGGCAAACTCGTATAATGCACATGCATACACATGACTATTTGGTTTGGAAATCGCGTCATTAAAGTTCCAAATCACGTCATGTAGCCTCAAATTTGTGGTGAAGTCACGCGTGCGACCCCAGACTTCCTGTGACGCATAAAAACGGTAACGCCATTAAAATCACAGCCGTGTCATCGGAATAATTGCATCTGCAGTTAGCCAGCACACTGGCACATATTAACGCAGAATGAATTGACAGGAACCCCGTGTTCTCCTTAACTGTTATAAGTTATAAACACCGCTTGAAAGTGATATTTTATAGGAGCTTAGGACACACAGTATTAAGTAGGTTCTTCCTAGAATACCTACCATACAGATAAATCATCTAAACCTAGACTATTAATTTAACAATTGCGGTTTTCATACATACGTTGTAAAATGTTACTTTGGCTGTTTGATATTTCAATAACTTTCAATAATTTATTAAAAGTTATTGAAAACAGAAGAGGAAAAATTATAGGACACCTACTTCGTCACGATGACTTCATTAAAGTTATAATAGAGGGAAAGATAGAAGGAAGAAGAAAAAGAGGAAGACCACGAAGAGCTTACATGGAGCAGTTAAAGGAAAATATTGAAGTTGAATCGTATAGAGAGTAGAAGGAAAAGGCAGAGAATAGAACATAATGGAAATTAATCCACCGACAAGAGCCAAGCTCTTAAATATATGATGATGATGATGTTTGATATCAAACTTAATAGCTTGAGTTACAAGCTAAGTCAAGTTTTACGCGCATCGGAAAAGGTTATATCAAGTTTTTGATGCACGTTTAAAAAAAATTAAATACCTAATTCATTATCATATCACTATATCCGTAAGCATAAGACAAATGAAAATCGGTGATGTAGGTTTTAATGTCATTAATTAATGCTTATGGCCAGTTACGCATGACAATTAAACCTAGTGGCTCGAGCTGTAGAACTCGCGAGCCTGTCTTTTCTTATATTTCGAAAAACTTAATCGACCAAAACTGTAATATAGTTCTTGCTTCAAATTTCACGAGAATCTGTTGAGAAATGCGACCTGTAGAGGAGAACAGCCGGAGAGACACCGCCCACCGAAATGCGACCTGTAGAGGAGAACAGCCGGAGAGACACCACCCACCCTTATGCGACGTGTAGAGGAGAACAGCCGGAGAGACACCGCCCACCGAAATGCGACCTGTAGAGGAGAACCGCCGGAGAGTCACCGCCCACCGAAATGCGACCTGCAGAGGAGAACAGCCGCCGGAGAGTCACCGCCCACCGAAATGTGACGTGTACAGGAGAACAGCCGAAGAGACACCGCCCACCGAAATGCGACCTGTAGAGGAGAACAGCCGAGGAGTCACCGCCCACCCAAATGAGACCTGCAGAGGAGAACAGCCGGAGAGTCACCGCCCACCGAAATGTGCCGTGTACAGGAGAACAGCCGGAGAGACACCGCCCACCGAAATGCGACCTGTAGAGGAGAACAGCCGGAGAGACACCGCCCACCGAAATAAGACCTGTAGAGGAGAACAGCCGAAGAGTCACCGCCCACCGAAATGCGACCTGTAGAGGAGAACAGCCGGAGAGTTACCGCCCACCGAAATGCGACCTGTAGAGGAGAACAGCCGGAGAGTCACCGCCCACCGAAATGCGACCTGTAGAGGAGAACAGCCGGAGAGTCACCGCCCACCGAAATGCGACCTGTAGAGGAGAACAGCCGGAGAGTCACCGCCCACCGAAGTGCGACCTGTAGAGGAGAACAGCCGGACAGCCACCGCCCACCGGACGGACATACGAAAGAATTTTGGTCCAAGCTGAAACGGAGAACATCGTTCGTTTCGCTCGCTCGTGAAAATAAAACCCAAGCTTTTTGTTTCTCTCAATTTGCCCACGAGTATAATTATATAAATAAATTTATGCATCTCGTAGATGTAGATGCAATTGCGTCTTCACGCACGCGCCGAGTGGAATCGAATCGGACTAGCAGCACAGGACGTGACAATCACAACTTAGATGTCGCAAATACTTGCCATCGGGCGTTAAATTGTATGCTAAACAAAAACTAACTTCAACCAGTATAGAGTCAATGTATGGTGTCATCTTTGTTTGATTGTATTCATTTGTAATTTTAAACTCAAGAACAACAAAAATAGGTACCGTAAAATGGGGTGAGTAGGGTGAAAACTGACATTCAAACCTCGATAACATTTTATTTTTACTTATACAAACTGAATGGTGTATATAATAAGTGTTCCGGACGTTTGTCTTTTAGTTTTTATTTTATTTTGGGTAGTTCCATTCCATAACTTTGACGATAAACAGGAAAACCCACCTCACCCCGTAGTCCCTCGTAATTGGGGTGAGATGGGTTTTCATACAAAGGTGATTTTGGAAGATTGTTGGATCGTTTTTTTTTATTATGAGTATTGCTTTAGCTCCATTTTAAATTGGAATACATTATTTTTGTAGCAGTAGCCTTAAAAAACCATCTCACCCCCCTTTCATACCTTCTCTCTCCATTCATAACCCAACTCTCCCCGCGAACCCTACTCACCCCATTTTACGGTACCTAAACTTTGCATTGAATTTCTATAGAATGTGTACAACTTAATTTATCGAACCGTATTCATTCAGTGTATCATTAATTAGAATTGTATCATAAATTGAAAGTTTGATTAATTAGAATTATATAATAACGCTTTAGTAATATTTTTGTGAAACATTACCCAAATAGTCTCGAACCAAAATTCTTTTATGCAACGACAGTAAGTCCCACGTTTTTAAAAATCATTTGAGAAAGAGTATCCTCAAAATTGAACCAGTATCCTATCTAGGGTAAGGCAATTTTTTCAAAAAATATGTCTATTGCATGTAATAATTTGCGAAGGAAACTTGTAAAACAGTAATAACAGCAATGAAGTGCAATAACGTCAATAACACTCGAAGGAGCGATACGTGCTTCGTTCTACATGGCCCAGACAACCGGCGTACTTTTTATTTCTTGGAATATATTCTAGCTTTTATTTCCAATATAATAATTCAGCATTTTACGAGCTTAACCCGCTTTGCAAAAGTATTCTACTAACAGTTCTTAAACTTTATGTATTAACTAACTAAATTGTAGTAAGTGTTTTTCCTCAACGTAAGCGTGTCACGAACACAACTATAAGACGTCCAAAATTAAGACTAGGCTTAACTACTCTTTATTGCGGTAGGTACGTGATAAGTTAGCTGCTGATAAGTTACAACGTTCATGAACGGCAAAATCGAAGTGTCATAAACATTCGACATTTATCGTTTATTTATTAACTTTACCATTGCATGCTCATAAAAGAAAAAACCGACTGAAAATAGATTTTCTATCTCAATTGCTTTTATGAAACTTTTTAAGGTACCTTGCGCTTAAATTTACATAACTTGGAACGTCTATTTTCGAAAACTCTTAAACTCTTAAAAGTGTTTAAGTTCACTTGCCTTTGAATAACTAATTTATATTATTCACTCGTTAGACCAGACATTTCATAAGAAATAAAACTCGAGTAGCAGACATACAAACTACAATTTAAGATAGATTACAGGGTAAATTACTTAAACTTCTGTATCTAACTTTGACCTTAATAGCCTTGAAACCAAATCAACTCGGGATACAATTTTAAAGCAAATTTACCGAAATTATAAGCTATCAGATCAGTTTTTGCGAAGGCAGCAATAAATCTAAACATCATTTTTATAGTCGGGATGATTGGATGGAGTGAATATTTTTACGAAACTCCATTATAAAGGCGGTCTGAATGTTAAATAATTGAACCCAATTTAATTTTGAAATTGGTATACATATTTTGGAAACCACGGGGCACGTAGCATGGCAGCCACTAAGAAGACAGCGCTTTGGACAATTCGATAAAATGTAGATTGTAATAAATACCTATAACTATAATAAGTCTATAAGGCAGCAACGCCGAATGACATGATTACATGATTACACAATACATATTATGAAAACAAATGCGCATTCGCACTTTTAAATAAATTTAACATCGTTAGCTTTGATTTGATTTCACTCGCAAGATTGTATTCATAAGTTATTTATTTATTGGTTATGGCGACATCATGGTCAGATACAATGAGTGAAGATTAATTTTATATTATTCCTTGCACAAATGTTGAATAGTTGCCCAATATATTAAAAAAGTAGGTACTGCATTTTTCGCGAGAAGTTCAATCCACATAACAAATATTTCACGACTTTCTTGACGTGGGGTGGGACAGATGAAGAGTGGCCGCAATCGCAAACACGATAACCCGGTGGCTATATTCTATTACAAGTCAATATCTCGGAAGATATTGATTTCGATTTATTCTGCGTTCGTGACTAGCATCACAAAGATTATCGTATTACAAAAACCGGCTAAGCGCGAAATGTATAAAATCGCAAACGTTCCATTCACTTGCGCTGCAACAGTAAAGTGGAAGGTAGATATCCTAAACAGTAAATTTAGGTCTCCAAATTACAACGAAATATATGAATCAAAGTTAAATTTAAGAAACTTGATAGATTGAGCAAAGGTAGGTAGGACTATTATTTTTCCAAGAAGACTGTACTTAACACATTTGAACTGAAGTAGTCAAGCCCATATCTATACCTGAAACTGATCAAGGAACAACAGTATGCAGGTACTTATTAATCTTTCGCATTGCCGGAACACGGGCCAGCTCTACATGGAACTAATCCATCCATACTAATATTATAAATGCGAAAGTGTGTCTGTCTGTTACCTCTTCACGCTTAAACCGCTGAACGGATTTGGATAAAATTTGGTATAGGGATAGTTTGAGTCCTGGGGAAGGACATAGGATAGTTTTTATCCCGGAAATCATCCCCCAAGAGGATGAAGTGGGGGGTGAAAGTTTGTATGGAGCTACGATATAAACGAATTCCACGCGGACGGAGTCGCGGGCAGAAGCTAGTTAGAAATAAATGATTTAATGTTACAATGTGGTTACAAGGGGTTTAGTGTTTACTTATATATTCATTAATTTATTAGGAAAATGGGGAAATGCCCTGCCTCTGAGTATTCTTGAAATTACAGAATCCCAAAAATGAGTGGAAGCAAACGAGACGCCACACGGCGGGCAACGGAACGGGCCGCCTGTGCCGCACCGACCGATCCTTATCTCGGCCAATTTGTTATACTTTAGTCTTAATAAACTTGTGCCAATATCAGGGCACATCTCATTTTATTTTATTTAAACAGCCGATTTTTTAAGTTTGAACCACATTGAATTGAATGTTCATCGTTTCTTATCTTTATCGTTTAGTCGTATTATGCTACGACTTCTACAAAACTAGACATATTCTAAAACATGTTTTTGCCATAATACGCATAGAAAACTAATCGGACTGTAATCAAGACCAATTTTGTAGCAAAAAATGGCTAGCTGGTTTAATTTAGAAACCATTAACTACGATAGAATACGTGTGCCATATATCATCGGACAAGGTGTTGCTGCCGTAAAACTGTAGCCCAAGGCTAATTAATACTCCTCCAAAAATATATCTTCTAACAGCTTGTACCTTTGTACACTATGAAAGATTATATGTATTGTTAACTCTATTCGTTTTTTTAAATCAATTGTCATACGTAAACCAAAACATCATTCAATAAATCACTATTGTTTTATTAATACATTAATATTTGTAAATATGCTAAATTATTATCTCTCCCGACGAAGATTCCTTCGTTGGGACTTCGTAGGTAATACGTATAGATAAGGGTCAAGTTTTTCTAGTGCACGTTTCCTTTTTTTTCACACATATTCTGCAGTCTAAACGGCCCTGAGTTTGAGTGATTTACTCGTATGATACCTTCTAATCATATAAGTCGGGTTTTAGAAATAAAGCCTTTAACTCGTTCTAATTACAATGTAGGGAGTCAGCTGTTTGTTAAGTAAATAACTGGTACAATCACAATGCGCAATATTTCTTCCTGACAATCTTGATATTTTCTCTCCTGTTTTGTGCATTAATGTAGAGCATTTACATATTCGATGGGAAAATCTTGAATAGGTATAATCTTTTCTACCAGTTCTGGATCTAAACAGGTTGTATAATTCCTATGTACAATTTTCTCGATAGAACTTGTTTTCCCAAGTATATCATAACCATCAATAACCACGACTATTTAATAAGATAAAGTCATTGCACTTTAGACACCCCCGGCTAATGCGTCACAGTCACATAGTTACGATTGCTATGCATTATTTATAACCACATCTATTTAAATATAGTGCATCGCGCATTATGAAATAACCACTTCTTTTTACACGACTGCCCAACGAAAACGAGTGTAATGTTCTCAGTCTATTTGTAAGTATTTGATTGTTATCGAAACTTAACTTTTTACGTCTGGTACCTACTCTATTCAAGCTTTTGCTGTGAAAACTATTTGGTATACCTATCTATTAAATATTCAGATTCCAAACAATATATATTTTCGTGTATCTAAATAACTTTTGTCGTCTTCGATTGCGTAGTTACTTTTGATGCTGACTGTACCTACCTACTCATTTATCAAGCTTAATTTTGTTTCGGGACATAGGAGACAATTTTTTGTTTTACCCGTTTGTTTTCAAAAGTAGGTTAAAATGCGTGCTTGGTAATGTTAGTGAGTTGATTCTTTTTAAAACAGCCCATTTCTGACAGTTCTGCGTCGTGCGTATTGAATTGAATGAATACAACATTAATGCCAACTTTATGGAGCTACCGGTTATGTTGGAGATCCAGCTCTTTTATGGCTTTTAATTAGTCGTTACTAATTATTTATTAGAGTGCTCTTTATGGTTATTATTTTATTTCTTCTCATTAAGGATCAGTATCTAGTAGACGTTTCTCTGGAATACATTATTATAAGGCATGTTTTTATGAGGTACCTTTAACTAGGTATATTGATAGCTCTACATCAACTCGACTGCGTTTCGTCCTTTAAATCCTTGCTCATCCACTAGTTGCCATTGCCTTTATTGCAGTGGCTTCGTATATAATATACACAATTTCTCACAGTGCGAAGAAATTTATCTAAATTGACAATACTTACCAGGGTATATTAGATCTAAGGCTCTTGTCGTAGGTAAGTCAGTATTGCCTAGGAATAAATTTATATACTTATACAAAACATCACAATAATTATACGCAAGTTGTTGTTATGTTTATTTGGGTCATACACAGATTTAGGTTTGCGTCTTTCCTGTGGACATTATCAAAGTTAAGGGCTAAGAAGCCTAATTTTTGTTTAGACTCTTAAACCGCATAAACGGCGTCTCTTCTTCTATATTACGATTCGATAAAAACATTATTTATACGCACGTAGTTAGGCTTCGTAGCCCTTAACTTTGATAATGTCCACAGGAAAGACACGAACCTAAATCTGAGTATGACCCATTTTCCCTCGTCAGTTGACTATTCGTTAGTCAATAGCTGCACTTATTTAATACAGTGTCACTTGACATTTTGACATCTTCAAAGGCCGGAAATCGAACCCGATATATAATGCATTATGCGACTGCGTTGTAAAATGGAATGATTTCTTACAATGTATGGTATATCTGGAGAGGCTGGAAGGCGGTCGCAGGTGACAGGAGAGGGACGGTCCATCTCCGCCTGCTTGCCCTCGGAGTACGCCACGATGGTCCTCATGGTGGACAGCCCGGCGGCCCTTCCGCGCCGACCGGCCCACGCCACCCCTCCGTGCCATTCGTTAACACACACCATCCAGCTAAAAAGGAATACAGTCACCGCCGCCAATAAAAACTTTGTCACCCGCACCACCTTCCTTACGTTAGACGGCATAGTCAAATTCTGAACATCGCGATGCTTTCAAAAGTCAAACATTCATGGGACAATACTGCAAATGACAGTCACTACCGCACTCAGTCACTAGCACCTCCGCATTTAGCGGCATAGTCGGAGCATGCTTGGGGAGGTTTCGGAAATTTTATGTTGTTTAGACAGCGGCAGCGTTAGGTGCGCCGGCGACGATCGCTCGCGGGGGCCGGCGGAGCGCTTATTGCGCGCATGCGCTCAGAGCGCGGTACCATGGCGGACTGCGCTGGATCAGCTGATAGCGTATCAACAATGCGTTGCTCGCCGCTAATCGTTCTAAACGCTCGCGGACGTGGAAATCTAGTTTTCTATACCAGTTTTTACTCGTAATTCTTCTTTTGCGAAGCGACGTGAACGCACTTCTAACTTAAATGCGACTAGCTCTGTATAAAAAGCTCAGATTGTGGCAATCTCACGCGGAACAAGACATTTTATAGCTAGCTGAATAAGGCCGGCTCTTCTATCTTGCTATTTGATATATTGTGTACAATGGATATTAGAAAAGTTATCGCTCTAAGAAAACATATAAAAGAACTAGTTCGTGTGCATCAAGATTTGTTGTAATCTTCGATCTTCAAGCAGCTCAATAAAATTTGTCTTTGCAATGTCTTAATTAATGCAAAATGCTTCGTGGTCATCATTCGTCCCATCGCAATGGGGAGTATTATACTTGAATGTTTTCTTTGGAGTTTATTTGTTTTCAACGTGCCTACCTGTCGGAGATTTAATTTTGTACTGAAGATACGGAGGACAGAAATAGAAATTGACTGACAATGACAATATCGAGCTTAGAGAAAGGATAAACTGGGAGCACAACTTGCGTATTTAGCATATGCGTTTGCAAATTCAATGAAAGTTAAAGTATAGGTACTAAACTATCTGATTAATCCATCTCCCTACAACATAAATATAAAGGCACTAGTAAGTAATGATAGAGTGGATTAATTGACAGCTATCTACACCTACCCATCACTACACACGTCCTGTAAAAGTATAGACCCGTCACGGAGAACGAATGAAGAAGAAAAGAAACATGAAGAACCGAATAAATAATAAAACATGAAACATTTTATCATATAAAACTGTGAACAACGAATGTGTAAAAATATTTTCTATGTACATCTTTTCTGCACCAAACTTATGTACAGTAGAGTAGCGATCGCTCTTCCTTTTGGTGACCGATCTGTTCTTTACCTCTACTTTAAAGTTTACGTTCAATTATTGACGAATACCGTATACCGACCCGTCACTTAGCTGCTTACGTTTTAAAAGCTTTCTGTCTACTCCACACGCATTAAAACCCCGTGATAGCGAACAAAACAAGCGCAACTTTACCAATAATAAAGGTCGCCGCCGATGTTCCACGCTCGTAAATTACTTACGACAATTTAATAAACACATCAAGCTATAAACGTTTTTTCAATAGCTACAGATTACTTCCAAGAGTATTAATTTGAGCTTGGCGAATAGAGCTACCGTTCCGAGTAATTGTAGGGGGATATATGCAGGCCATTCTCTTTGCAGCTTTTAAAACTGGAATGTTGGTTTAAGGATGAACAATTCTATTGAGACAGTGGTCGGGAGTTGGGAAGCTGTAGAATCGTTTTTCTTTCTCGAATTAATTTAAGAGGACAGATACTAGAGGTTATCAACAGATACGTTCACAATTATAAATAATACTAGTGTAAAACTACTTTTGAACCTTAAAGAACAAATAATAGAGTCGAAAAGTGGTAGACCAATTTCTTGGCTTACTGTACAGTAAACGGCAGAAACATAATAGTAGTCCCGCAGTTTTATGGTTTCAATTTAACGCACGGTACCCTGAAAACTTGACACAAGCAAACTTATTGCCTCAGCAATTATTACTCCATAATTGTATATTATCTATTGTAAGCCTACACTTAGATAAGTAGGGTACTTAAGTTAAGTACGGCTTGAACATAAAACGAATTTGTTATAGTTATTATTGAGTGGTGAAGCATAAAATTGTTTCCTGTGGGACGGAATCAGATCGATCCGTTCCCACTACGAGCACCAATTGAACAAGTTTCCAAAGATAATTTAGCAATTGTGGTTTCCGTTAAGATTCAGCGGATGAATATAATTAGCCGTGAAACTGCAAGCAGCTCCGAGATATCACTACAGGATGAAAAGTTGAAACTTAAAAAAAATGCGAATGTCTCCCAAGATTGCTGTTCTTCTGATATTTTAATTTAAACTTTCCGTCTTGCTTAGTGAGGGTTGCTAGTAGGTACTAAACCAGGTCAAACACTTAAAACCGAAAAAAAAAACATCTTATTTAAACTGGCAAGATCCCACAAAGATGGTAGATCTGGGCGAGTCATGCCCGAGCGTTAAAGGATATTTATTTAACTAAAATGACATAAATTTATCTTCGTTTGTATGGAGCGTTCGATCCGATAGCCCGCCCCGTAAAAGGCCTTTGAAACATTTTCTATAATAACAACCACGGATCGTGTGAGGTTCTAGCGCAGAATTTATTTTCAATTGTGTTTTTCTTGTGCCTTTTATTTTAAAGGCATTTGAACTGAGGTAGAGGTCTAGTGTCGCACGACATGCACTATTGAAATGCAGGCTTTATCGTAATGTGCGCATCTCGTTCGTTAGCCGCACCGGCGCACGCGCTGCTGCCGAGTATTGAACCCGCTATCGGCGTTAGAGAGCCAATAGCCTGCTCCATAAGGATACTCGCCCCTAAACATGCATTCGCAAGGTTTGAAAATCGAAACTTAATCGTGCCTTTCTTACGCTCGACTTATTTACACGGGCGAGTAAAAGGGAAAGAAATACCAAGTTTCAAATGATCTTTTGTAAGTAGAATGCACTTATTTTGTTTTAAGTCTCAGCGGAATCCTTTAATTCAGTTGACTTTAAAGATACAAGAGTTAGAGCTATCGCAGTCGACTGTTTTATAGAGGATCAGGTCCTGGAATTTATAGAGGATCAGCTTTTTCCCGCGGTTGCGTCGTTTAGAACTAGGAAGGGAACAATTTAACTCTCACCAGGTACATAAAGGATGTATCAAAAATTGGGTGTGAACCGAGCAAGGGCGTATTCGGTAGCGCATTGCGATTCCAAATATGCATTTGTTTATATTTTATAATACTTTTGTTTACAATGATATTTTTGTTTTTGTTTTTGTTTACATTAATAGTCTTTGTTTTTGTTGATATTGCTGGTGGTGTATGACAACATTCCCCCGCGAGGGTGAATGTGGGGTGGTCATTAACTCATTTCATTTAAAACCGCTGCGCGCACAGCTGTGTTATGAAAATTAATGTTTTATGTATGTTTTTTTGACACGCAGGTGACAGCTTTTACGTTTTTGATGTCATACACAAGCAATGTCAACAAAATATACATTTCATCACCTGTAATCTAAACAAAAATAAATATTTCAATGTAAACCAAAATAAATCAAGCCTTTAAAAAAATAAACAAATGCATTTTTGGAATCGCAATACGTTACCGAACATGCCTTTGATCGGTTCACACCCTGTATTATTTATTTATTTAAACTTTATTGCAAAGTAAATTACAAAAGGCAAACTTAATGCTATAAGGCATTCCTCTCCTAGTCAACCTATATATAACTACTTCTATAAATAGAAAAACCGGCCAAGTGCGAGTCGAACTCGCGCACGAAGGGTCCCGTACCATTATCTATAAAAACGGCAAAAAAATCATGTCTGTTGTATGGGAGCCTCACTCCAACTCGTACTTGGCCGGCCTCGTATATAGCGGCCACAGAAATACATCATCTGTGAAAATTTCAACTGTCTATAACTATCACGGTTCATGAGATACAGCCTGGTGACAGACGGACAGACAGACAGACAGTGGAGTCTTAGTAATAGGGTGCCGTTTTTACCCTTTGGGTATGGAACCTTAAAAAAATCAAGTTTAGAAGTCTAAACAACACACAGGTCAAGTAGGTTGTTGTTGTTGGCCCTGCGCCTCAGTGTTGCTAGTATTAGACTTCTAACATTGTTATAGCTTCGCGAAAAGGGCTACCACCATTGTATAGATTTCCCACGATTTGGAATATAATGTCAGTGGTGCCATCTATTGTATTTTGTTTCCAGGAACGACACACGTCGCTCGGTCTAGATGGCGCTGTCGACGCGCTGCTCCGCGCTGCGGGCACACTCCGCTACATCCACGAAAACTTCACCAACGCGCCCTCTGTCGACTTGGCGGCTGACACGTTGCTTGTGCTAGCTGCTACTATGACGGTGAATGTAGTCTTTAATACCACGTCGATGGCAAACTAGCGGAGCCTGATGGTAAGCTGTCACCGTAGCCGAATGGACGCTTGCAAGTCCAGGGATCACAATGAGCGTTACTTTAAAAACCGGCCAAGAGCGTGTCGGGCCACGCTCAGTGTAGGGTTCCGTAGGCCGTTCCGTGAACCGAATGTATGAGCAAGAGAGTTCAAATTCCCAAATCAAATCGACCATGTATTACAGACAGACACAATACAAGCAATACTTAGCGAACAATTTTATTATTAGACAACGAACGACCACAGACAACTAGGGTTTAGGGGAAGTACCCTAATAAAAAAAACACTTTTATTTTACCACTTTGTCGGCGTGATTGATATACATATTAGTACCAAATTTCAGCTTTCTAGTGCTAACGGTTACTGAGATTATCCGCGGACGGACGGACAGACAAAGCGAAACTATAAGGGTTCCTAGTTGACTACGGAACCCTAAAAATGTCTAACAACAATCAAGGCATCGCCTTAAGTAAACATGGAACAAAGTAAGCAAACTCAGTTTCCGTTGTCTTCCAAAATTAGCACCCTGCTGAACACATTCCGCACCAGATGCAATGGTCCATGGTTAACAATATACTAATTCAATTAGTGTAATTGACTTATTGTACAGTCACCACTTATAATACAAAGTGTAACAAAAATGGGGTATGAACCGATCAAGGGCTTAACAGGTATCGTGTTCTGATAAGAAAAAACAGAAAAAAAAATTTTTTGACGCGATTTATTTTTTACATTTCTATGGAGCTTGTCGCCCCAGTCGGCCAACGCTCCATTCTAAGGTTAAAAAAAATCACGTAATTTTTTTTTCTGCCTTTTCTTATCAGAACACGATACCTGTTAAGCCCTTGATCGGTTCATACCACATTTTTGTTACACCCTGTATATACCATAACAAAGCGGGCACAATTATGTGACAAAACCTAACGGCTCGGCTCCAGTAATAGAATCGCGACAGATATTTGTGCGCGCTGTTTTGTGGCAGATATTATCTACGCGAACGAAGACGTGAAAATTATCTACACACGTTGAAATAATAGCTTGTTTAGCTCTTTTGTGCACCTTGCCGGGGTAGCTACTTTTGCTGGTGTCTATGTCAATGTACATATACTTCTTGATGTATTACAAAAGCACATTTTTAACGGCAATACGTGTATTTAATGAATTACCTAACGAATTAAAAATGCTGCAAGGTAATATATTTAAGTATAAGTTAAAGAAATGGCTGATTGAGAAGGTGTACTACAATCTTAAAGATTTTTTTGACGATGCATGCAGCTACAAGAATGTAAATAAAGTTATTATAGTATATGCTTAGTTTATAAGTAGTTTTTAAGATTTATATTGTATGTTCGCAGAGGGCAGCTGTTGATACCATTTTCTGTATTGATCATCTATATGTATACCTACACAGTGGACAATAAAAACATTCATTCATTCATTGATTTACCTAAACTGCAGTAACCTGCAACTCGTGCGGCCAGCTGAACAGCAATACGAACATTACTCAAGAGTCAAGACCATGGCTGTAACTTATGCCTATGTTCCCCGCGGTAATGGGCTATATCATTGAAAAATGTTCAATATTCAACCGCCTTTGCGCGGCTAATAATATAAATTCTGAAATTGTGAGAGGATGAAGCTAAAAATGTACCCATAACATTCGTAAATTAGTAACAGCTAGTAGGGTCATTACGCTGGTTACGCGACCACCTTCGGTTAGCGACCACCTGAAGGAGAAGGTTTTTTCTATTGAAGATAACATCAATTCTACAGACCCTATTGAGACAATTAGTTGTACATGCATTTTTGTTGGTGTTTTAGAATAGAAATCTACTAAAAAACCGAGGAAATATCCTTTCAGTTCACCAACTCAGCCAGGTGGTCGCCAACCGGCACATAAAATTAGGTGGTCGCTAACCGGCGAAATAACCCTATTTCATATAACAGTGATTACCGTATCGTTGGCAAAGTACGAGTAATAATAATAAATCAGCGTATATACGTCCCACTACTAGGCATGAAATATTTAAGTAAAATAATCGAGTCCTCTAACAAGCGGTGTAAGTATAGTTAAACAACTTTATTAGCGTATAGCTTTATTGAGTTTAGCGCCATTTGAATAAGTAGGTACTATAAAAAATTTCTGTCAAAAATTTTTTTTTGGTACGTGCTTTTATCGCTGACTGTACTTTTCTGCATACCGTCATCAACTACTCATTGAGACGATTCTAACGAGCCCAAACTCGATGGGGTTATGTGGTTTTATTACGGAGTTCCTATGGCCACCTTCCAGCTCCATCATCAGATCAGCTCCACGTCATCATAATATTACAACTCAATCGGAAACCGGGAAGTGGATCAAATTTAACTTGCAAGATTTGATTACATACAGACAGACAGACAAACAGACAGACAACGGGACAGGTGAAATTAAATAAAAGCTTGTGAAAACAAGCAATTCCTTGATGCAAACGAATCTCTCATTCTTATATTCGGTAGGTATTCTAACTTAAGTCAAGAGGTGGAAGATGTAGATATATTTATATTTGCATATAATAAATCGAGATAAAATGGTAAACTATTTCGTGATCGAAATCAGTGAATGCAACACTGCAGAGCTTCAACCTTCAACTTCAGTCTCAGCTTCACGCACCAATGGATCCGGATTGACTGTCAGTGTGATAAGAGTTTCATTACTTTCTTCAAGGAATTTTCTAATAATAAACATTAGCAGGATAAAGTCGATTGCTTAACGTTAGCTAGCATGCAGTCGAGCAGGAACTGGCCGGGGTGTTATAATGGGGTTTAATTGGACGGTCGTGTCGGGCAAATTGTTTGCGCGTGCTCCAGTAACTATACGCCCGGTTAAACAAAGAATGCCGTTACCGTATTAGGCTTGCTTATGTACGTACTACCTTTTAGTTTTGGCACACGGGTGCATAAAGTCAAATAGGTTCTTGAGTGTGAGAGCGGCCCACGCTTATTTCTAATTGATTGAAAACTAGCCTTTCGGATACTGAGCGTGTCTCTTTTATTATATGTAGATATACGGGAGTAATCAAATGCGGACTTTACACCTAAATATAATAAAAATACTTCTAGTAATCTCACGATTCCAAGGTAATGTCACTCTACATTTATTTTACGGCATTCGATGCGATGTAGTTGGCATACACTTACACGGGTATATTAAGCGAATTCCAGCTACTGTATGCAGACGGAGATATTCGTCTAAGACGCTCGTAGTTAGCACTAACTAGTGGGAGCAGTTATTAACATAACATTGCAGGACGTTCACATCACGGCCGGTTAACGTATGACGTAACGTGGACTACAACTGCGTTTGCAGGTTTTCTTTTTTTATACTACGACGGTTACGAACAAGCATACGGCCTGCCTGATGGTAAGCAGACACCGTCGCCTATGAACGATTATGACACCAAAAGAAACACAAGCGCGCTTCCGACCCTTTATTGATTTGAGGATTCGTTTTGTTGACTACTAGAGACAAATAGTGAGCGCTCTCAAATTAAATTAATTTCAATACGATTGTATTGTCCAAATTGCAGTCACATCCTTTCTACTGATACAATTGAAAGGTCATTACCAATCGTTTTAAATGTTTATATCGCTATTGCAAATTGTCATTTTAATTTTTGTAAGTTTTCGAGTCAAAAGCTGCTCGAAAGTCAAAAATCGGTCCCCAGGTCCCACACTCTCAAAACAGCGCATTCTCGGGAGCTCTGGTCACCTTTCCCACCATCAGGAACGCAACGGAAGGAAAGGAAGTAGTGGTGTTATTATGGCTGGGGTCTTCTGTAAGGTGGAGGTACTTCCCCAGGTGGCGTGGCGAGATGGCGTGCCTCTGTACCCTACCCTCTTTTAATTCGTTTCTCCATTCTCATATATATGTTCAAAAATTTTTGAGCTTTGCAAACTGTGCAGTAGGTATACAGATGTTCAAAAGAATTAAAGTAAAGAAGGATTACTATATTTATGACGATATTAAAACAGATAATCGCTTTCTCTATCTTCATTAGCCTTACCTCATTTTAGGATTGTTATTTTTTCTATTACTATAAGCCGAACCAGCGAGCGAACCGAACGAAGTTACGAAGTTGTATATGTATGGCTTCAGCTTGGGTCAGAATTCCTCGTGTCCGGCTGTCCCGCCGTCCAGCTGTTTGTCTCCACAGGTCATATTTCTTAACCGATTCTCGTGAAATTGTGAGCAGGTTCGTTAATTACTACTTACTTACTCCGTTGGCTCAGCGACGAAAATGAATCTTGGCCTCCGACACGAGAGTGCGCCACAATACACAATACAATTACACAAATCGATCTAGTCCCAAACTAAGCAAAGCTTGTACTATGAGTGGGTGCCCGTCGTATCGCATAATGTTGATCATCCTAAAAAAATTTGGCCGAGAATGTTTGGCATAATGTTCAGTGGCATACTATTTATTTAGCCTATTCATTTTTGCGCATACACATTTAAAATGTCTAAAGTATGTTTATCCTAATATTGATTACTCGAACATCGAATTACCTAAAAAGTGATAGTCCTAATTTTCATTGTCATAGTAATTATTTTGCCTATTATTAAATTAGCTAAAATTGCACCACCTATACTATTTTTATACTATTTTTAAACTCTGAGCAGACCCGACCTACATCTAGATAAATAAGATAGGTTCGTTAGTTGCCTTTTGGCCCTCAGAGCAGAAATAGGGGCCCCGCGAAGCGGGGCTCCGTTGACATGAGGGCGGGTTATAGGTTATTCATGTATTAGGCAATTCTTATCAGAGACAACCTTCATTTAGATCAATTAGATAGGTTCGTTAGTTGCCTTTTGTCCCTCATAGCAGAAATAGGGGCCCCGCGAAGCGAAAAAATATGCACAACGATGTTTATGCCATACGTTATTCGGCATAAAGTTGGTATGCGACAAAATAGTAGGACCAACAATTTTATGCCACCCGATATAGACCCACTATGAGTACTAGGCGATGATAAAAGGGTATGAATATATAATTAATATATATAATGATAAATAAATAATTGAAAGTCATGGACGTTTTCTATTAACGTCCATGACTCAGGAACAAATATTCGTGCTCATCACACAAATAAATGACCTTACAGGGATTCGAACCCGGGACCTGCGGCTGGGTCACTAACCACCTAGGCTACAGCGGTCGTCAAAGATATGAAACAAGAATAAATAAATAATAAAAAAAATATATATTACGGGACAATCTTACACAAATCGACCTAGTCCCAAACTAAGCAAAGCTTGTACTATGGGTACTAGATGACGATAAACATACTTAAATAGATAAATAAATACTTAAATACATAGAAAACATCCATGACTCAGGAACAAATATTCGTGCTCATCACACAAATATATGCCCTTACCGGGATTCGAACCCGGGACCTCTTGCTTCGTAGGCAGGGTCACTACCAACTAGGCTAAAGCGGTCGTCAAAATGATGTCTTAGATTCATAAACTAAGATAAGTAAATGGATTCGCGTCCTCGCTCAAAATACAAAATATGCCCTTATACATATGTAGCAGCCGCATTTATTAATAACTCGTAAATTTTGCCAACGCCATTTGACTCCGCGGTGGAAAAAAGGTAAACATCGCTGCGTAAATCCATATCAGATATTTTATTTTTGCTCACAATTTCAGAAATGGCCCCGTAAATAGTATCGCAGAAACATTATCTGTTGGATGTTGGTACGTTAAGAGAGAAAATGCCCTGTGGTCAATATAAATTGAATGTACAATGCGGTATTGAGCGGTCGTTACCGTGATATGTGAGGGCAAGTACTTCGAGTGTACTTGGAGTATTACTCCTTGTGGCACTGACGAATCCCTTAGAACATTTCAAGTTACTCTACGTACGAAAGAAAGGAAGACAAATTAATACCTAGGTACCTAAGTTTTGAACTTTCATTAATCATAAGTGCGTCCTACTTTTACGCATTTAGGTGCAATATGAAGCCACAGCGTGGTTAGTTAGCATCATTTAAGCGGTGTGAAATATGTAATAGAAAAACAAACAATAGGTACTTATATACCAATAATTAAAAAAAAACTTATTTTTATCACTAATGTCACAGGTGCATTGGAGTCCGGTAGAACAGTTCCACTGGCATGACATACTATCTAGAAAGGGGCAAGTCCGCCGGAGGAAAGCGGGACGATTTGTTCTTATCCACATAGCGGTCGCAATCTCAATAAACCAATTTGAGAGCGCTTACGATGCTCAGCGATACCGATACGGTGACGCTACTTTATGCGCCTTTGTTTCGGCGACTGTCGGTTGTCCGCCAACGATAGACCCCTAGTAAGTCCCCGCTAATGGACGTGTATTTTACGTCGTCGTGAATGGTAGATGAGAACAGTTTATCGCCGTTTTGTGAGGAGTGGATCTTTTATCAGGCGATATCTGAGGCTGATACGAATGAATGCATAATGTATAGGTAGTTTGTATAAGTATTGTAGGTTTTTCAGCGTTTAAAAATGAAGACGTTATAAATAAATAAATAACTACGTAATAAAAGGTCGTAGACTAAAAAGGGACACTAATTTAATTTAATATGATTCTTATGCTTAAGCAGAAATAGTCGCTTTTTGCTTCGGATCTTTATGACTCTATTTATCATAATACATTGTTATGTAATAGGAATGATATAACTAATATAAAGAATGCAATTAAAACGTTTAAAACAATCTTTCAGAAGGACTCTCCTCTCAGCTTCCTTTTCTGTCGCTTGAACTAGAGCGAGCAGCGCTTCCTGTCTGAACACATAAAAATTCCGAAGTGTAATTTGTCCAAAACCATCTTTATTCCGAAATTTAAAAATTCAGAATGCCGTTTTCCGTATATGCTGAAAAATCAAAAATTCCTGTAGCGGACATGGATTTCAGAATTATAAAATTTGGAAAAAAATATTCTCTTGGATTTATGTACCCTTCTGAGTACGTATCAGAATGTCTTAAATTAAAAAAAACTAACGTTAAATAACCTAAGTTCATAATCCATAAAATCTAAATACCTAATGGTTTTTTCACCTAAATTCAAAATACCGAAAGCTTAAAATGGCTACGTATGGCAATGTCTAAAATTAAAAACAACTAAAGTTAAAAACCTACGTTCAAAGTTCCTAAAATCTAAATACCTAATGGTTTTTTCACCTAAATTCAAAATACCGAAAGCTTAAAATGGCTACGTATGGCAATGTCTAAAATAAAAAAATAAAGAATTAAAAATAACCTACGTTTGATATCACTAAAATCTAAATACCTAACGATTTTTTCACTTTTCACTTATATTCAAAATACAGAAACCTTAATCATTAGGTATTTAAATTTTAGTGATTTGAGCCTATGTTTTTCTTAGTAGTAAATTGCCTAATTGTCATTAGTAGTAAGTTTTAATAACAAGTTTTTACGCTCTTTTATAAAAAAAATAACCTTGAAGATGAAAGCGGGAGCAAAGCTCCCGCTTCCGTCTTCTAAATGGCTTCTCTACATGATGGCCCATCCTGCTGTCCCACTAGGATGGACCAGCGTGTAGAGGGTAGTGGTGTCGGTTTACCTATCCGCGATCCGAGTCGGTTTTGCCACTAAGTCCCTGTTCAAAGGGTGGACATCAAATAAACTTTTCTCTGAGATCAACCAATGCCAAGATAGTGGTGTATCGTAGGCAGTAGGGAACAGGGGCTTAGTGCCAAAACCGACTCGGATCACGGATAGGTAAGAAGACGGAATTCGTCTTCGAGGTTATTTTTTTTATAAAAGAGCGGAAAAGATAACAATAGCCTACTTTAAAAAATCGGTTCAATGTAAAAAGAGTGCTGTCTTCGCCAACAAACTGCAAATAATGTTTGTTATTGCATCTCTTGCGGAAAAAAAAAAAAATGTTGGTGTATCAAACTTTTAGGTGTAATAGCTAGGTATTGATATTTTAAACATTAGATATATATCACCGGGACACCATGGCGGCGCAACCAGTCGCCGCCACCAACAAATTGTATGCAGCTGGTTGCGCCGCCATGGTGTCCCGGTGAGATATTATCCTAAGTCGAATCGGTATTTTAAACTTAGGTAATTCGTAGGTAGGTGTTAGTTGCTTAGGTGTTTTAAACCATTAGGTATTTAGATTTTAGGGTTTGAACGTAGGTTATTTGATGTTAGTTTTTTTTAAATTTAGACATTATGATACGTATCTAGTTTCTATATATGTCTAGGCGCATGTCGTTGGTGGATAGGGCCTGTATTTGGGTTTCGGGAATTTTCAAAACGCATGCCGCAGAGCATTCGAATAGCGCCTGCATACACGGTGTGGACATTCAACGCTCCTTCAACGAAATTAATTTAGAAACTTGTATGCAAAATGGCCATAGAAAATGTCGAGACAGAGTGCGTACCTGTACCGTGTTTACGGTTCAATAAAAATAAAAAACTGACCTATCGAAATCTGTGGCGAGTTTAACAATTTTTCCCCATCCCAAAAAGTGCACAGCGCCGCTAAAGAAGTTTTCTCTTTAAAAAATCATACATAAAGCTTTTTAATTCCAATTTTGCGTGACTTTTGTGACATCTTAGCAGCTCGCGCGGTTTCGCACGCGTATTGGAAAGATAAAATAAAGTATAGGCTATAAACATCCAGAAAGTCCATTCTACACGCAGTTGAAATAATTTTTGAAGTCGGTTAAGCGGTTCCAGAGATTACCCATTACATTACATACAAACTTACAAAGCTACAATTTCACAGACTTTTCCGCTTTATAATATAGGTATTATTATTTATTAAGTTTAGATTAAAGGTTCATTTATTTATTAAATCACAATGCAAATACTTAGACATAAGTAAGGCGCACATTTCGCACACTTACAAACTCAGTGGGTATAGGCAACTATACACAATGATTTTTAATCCGTGATCAGGTGCCGAAAAATATTGATAAACAGCCAAAACGGATTTAAATAGATGAGGTCTCATGCAATTAAATCACTATATTAACAATAAAATCCACTGAATGCCTGGTCACCCTACATTTCTTGAAGTTAATAGTAGGTACGTCAAACACTCAATACGTCAAATTTTCGCAAACTACCGTTAGGGTGATAATGATTTTGAATTATAAAGTGATTCCTTATTCATTTTTATTCAGAAAAAAGAACCTTTGTTTTAATCGTGTTTGATATCAATTACGGAATTAGAAAAATTTAATCCTGATCACGAAAAAGCATCGTGTATATTTAGAGCCTTGTTAAGCGCAACGTGCAAGAAATTTCATGCAAGTTTCATTACATTGCGGGTTACGTAGGTATAGGTATACTGAGTTTGATATATCAAACCCCGCAATGTAGTTAGCGTGAAACTTATTGCACGTGTAAATTGCGCTTTACAGTGTTGTTTCGTGTCGCAGGCCCGGGAGAATGCAAATCTTAAGTAAATATTGGGAACGCAGGGTCATTTACAAAGACGTGCGTGGGAGCATAACAGTTCGCATTGTTAGTTCCAACACTATTGCCAGCGGTATACAGTTACTCCTTTTTAAGTGCCATTTTACAGTTTTTAGTGAGCCATTTGACTACAATGTGGCCACGGTGTCAACGTGCACAACTATTTTACGGTCCGTAGTTGCAATGAACTATTTTAGTGTTCAGTTAATGTGGGAAGTAAATTGCTTTGTGAGTTAAAACGAGGTTAAGATACGATTTTAAAATGTATTGTACGTAACTGGAAGTAGTATTATAGTTACGTTTAGATAATATTAATAGAAACGTTACATTTAGATGCGTTACTTTAATAGACACCAAAAATTGTGTAAATTTATTAATATTATTTTTGAATTTTTTACGCAGTGCAGTGGGCTACGCACTAACGCTAATGCATGAGAGAGGATAGGACCAATCCATTACATTTTGAACTAACCTCAATATTGTGTAATTTGTGCTTTCTGGAATAGAAGAGATGCCAAAATGTGCATATTCATTTATTTCGCAAATACAATTTCTATTTAATTTCGACAATCCTATCGCGATATTTATGCGTGGAGCTTACGCATGCTTCCGCAAAACTGTACGTACGTCGCACAACTTACGATAATTCACATACTTATGATTTTAATTCGTCTAAAACGCGTTGTATGATTGCTGCCCCTGTGCTCATATCAAGCCTCTCTAGACTACGAAGCCATTACGCAAATCAGGTTTTCCGAACCGCGAATGCTAAGTACGTGTCAAAACAAATTACTTGTAATTACTGTATAATTCCGAGGCACAATCTTAGCGTTGGATCTAAATAATAACGTGATTTTTTGCTCAAAAACTTGATTGAAGTTTTTTTGCGATTTCGAGGAAGTGCGCTTGAGAAGCTACTTAAAATAATTGTTGAGTACTTAATGTACTTTGTCCATTAATACACGATTGGTTTTTTGTTTGGGCTAATCTCACACCTGCAGTCAAGTTGAAATACGAATAACACATCACTAATACGCTAAGCATCTGTTCCGTATCGTATCGTATGTATGCCGTGTCTATTCGCTATTCGTTCGGCTGTGTCAGAGACATAATTGTTCTTGTCGTCACAGGGTTACAATCATCATACAACTTTTAAATATAGAATAATGACTTACTTACTTTGCAGCCACGCTTGTACATACGATATCTGAATAGTCGGCTATTGCTTCATTATCATTAGTTGGACAGAGACAGTTTATAATTCTAAATTCAAACGTATTAACTGCCAGTCTCTGGATTGGAAAGAAAAGTGTTAATTAATACAACCTTGACAACTCGACTTTAAAACATATTTTCGAATTGAAATTTCCATCTAGTTCGATTACGCTCAGGAGTAATGAAATCAGGTCAATTGGCATGGAAGCTCTATAACACTTTTTTTTTGCTCGTATGTACATACTATAGTTACAAAATACCTAACTAATCCCACTGATACGTTTAATACTCAATCTGCATTGTATTTATTAAATTTGTAATTGAATACGTTGTGATCCGCAGGGGCCATACCCCAATAAATGGGGAATATTTTTAACTAGAAAGTCATCGATAATTTTCCCTGTCTTTACTGAAGGTGGAATAGCAAATTTCTTCATCATCAATTACAACCCCTTAATTTGGCAAAAAATATGGTTGTGGATGGTTCTAGCCTCTGAATATTCCAAACGATTTTGGTACGAAAAACTTTCAAAAACACGACCGTGGCATAAAGTTTGTTCATCCTGGTGAACATGGGTATAATCAGTCTATTCAGTATATACTTGTACCTACACAGATTATATAATAGTACAGTCAGCATCAAAAGTAGCTGCGCAATCGAAGACGTCAAAAGCTCTTATTCCCTTTTAATAAAGACTTTTGAAATCTTCGTTTGCGCAGTTACTTTTGATGCTGACTGTACGTGTTAGACGACGCCAAAAACAAAATAAAATATTAGGATTTAGATTAAATTCTTCGAGGATTGGTGTACTCTGCGCACATGCATCGGCTGACGGAGGCGATAAACTAAAAAAAGCTCTACCATCCCTTACAAAAATGATTTAGATGACATCAAAAGTCAATTACTTATACATTGACTCGGTTGCCGACTGTATTAAAAACTTAATTGATTTCAATGGCAATAATTCTGCACGCGTGAAAGAAGGGTTGTTCTTGGTTGCTCGTGTGATGATTTATTTTAATACGTGATTCCATGCGCTGGACGGTGTTTATGACTTGGACCTATAGTCCGATAAGAAAGGAACTTTTAAGAGGTAAAATTACCTGAGCCCTTTTTAGATGGATTAATTCTACATCAATGTTTCTGTGGCGCTGACGTAGGTGAGACCGCGCACGAGTATGATAAGGACAACTGCAGCATCGACTAAAAAAGTCTAAAATCGAGGTTTTGTTCGTGACGGTTTTTAACGCTTATAAAAATATGGATCTGAAAAAAGCAAAACAGACGGACACAGATATTGAATTATAAAAATCATTGATCTAAGGCCAAAAAAGAAATGTCAAAGAGGTTGCCTGGGATCGGCGTAAATGGAGGGCCTGCTTTGAGCTGCACCGACAAGAGCTTAGCTCTTAAATAAGCAGATGAAGAAGGTCAAAAAATGGGAGGTAACAGTCGAGAACGTTTGTAAGTAACAGATGAACAAATGTGACAATACAATATTATGGTAGGTAGTATCGCTAATTATATCGACGGAGACAGAAGGTGGCCGTACAAACTCCTAAACTACATAAGATAAGCATAAACACGTGGTGCTTGTGCTTAAATATTTATACAATCCTCTGAATTAGCAGGTAGTTTATTTTATTATTCTGTGTCAACAATAAATTATTGTAGGTACCAACAATTAAGTTGTTGACAGGAGTAATTAATGGCTTCATTAAAAATAATGATTATTATAAGTACTTACGCGATAAGTCCCGTTTTTAGGGTTCCGTAGTCAACAAGGAACCCTTATAGTTTCGCCATGTCCGTCTGGCCGTCCGTCCGTCTGTCCGTCCGTCTTCGGCTTAGCTCGGTGTATTATCGTTGGATAGCTTGTTCAAAAATATTATGGGTTTCTTATACTTAACAATTTTTCAAATTAGTGATTGGGCTTTAAAGCCTAAATTTATGTTCGAGTCATGTGGCCCGACACGCACTTGGCCGATTTTTTAAAACTTAATGTGTGAAATACATAGATGTTGGAATCGTGATTAATTATGGGTGTAAAAACAACGTGTACAGTTATGAGTGACTCCTGTTGTGTTTTTTTGTGTTAACATTTTAAAAGGAATATTATCTTAAAAGGAAGGGCATAACAAGTTTTTTTGTTACTTTATTTTCCATTCACAGAGAAGTCGACCATTACGAAGCATCTCAGTGGTTGTGATGACGGTGCAGGCAGAATGGCTCTGCTTATATGGTCTCTTGCATTTATGTCGCTCACTGATTAGTTGACTTCTGAAAGTTGAACCAAGTAAGTAATTACGCAGCAACCTGCTGTGCATATGATTGCGTAATGCATGAGGGCAGTCAGTTTTCAACTAATTACTAGTTGAGAAGCTCAAATGCATATAGGGGCATTCATGTGGCGTATGAGCTCTAAACATAAAATGTAATGTAATAGTGTTGCTCTGTAATTAGCTTCTTGACTTGATCAAACTTTATCGCAGAGAGGCTAGAAATTAAAAGTTATGTGTATGTCTTCATGTCCATTCGTTGCTGAGCAGGCAGGACACGCTGTGAACGGAAAATAGAAAATTTCAGGTATTTTTATGCTGACAGGAATCCTACTCATTCAGTGGATTGTAAACTTATAAAATTGAAAAGAAATTCTAAATTACTAACAAGTACAATTAATAGAGACTAAAAATCTCATCATTTTGATTTTCACGACTACTTCCTAAGTCACTTATAGGATCGCCGAGACGAATCCGACGATCGATACCGTAAATGTCGAAATCAGTTCAGCCGATGCGATGATACGAGGTAATAATGAATATTAAAATCTCAAACCCACTTATAGCCGTCGCCGAATACTACTCGGAATGAAAGCGTCTTCGTTTTATAGGTTGATTTTTTGCCCTAATGGCGTGCATGATTGCAGGATTGATTTCTGTTTCAAGTAAGTATAGGTACTCTTTCATTTTTTTCGTCCCACAATAAAGTTCACATGGCCAGTAAAGAATTGGCCGGCGGTGGTCGCTGTCCCATCACTAGCATTGAAGAGATTTGATTCCTCGGTGCAATAATGTCACATGAGAATATGCATATTGTATGTACCCAAAGCATTGTTCTGCCAAAGGTGCGAATTGAAATGATTGGCGCATCCTCGGTCATCACGGCTAGCTTTATTCTCGTATGGAAAGTGCTCGCCCATTCAAATGTCTCGCACTGATAAATTGCCCTGGATTTGCATATAAAAGGCAAGAGAAAAATGCCTAGTCTTTCTAACTTTGTCTTTATTGAAGCCCTTTAAGGAACGTTGAATATGCACATTCAGGCTGACATCGCCCTGTATTATGAAAACAGCACCGACAGGTGCACAGACGGTTCAAATAATAGGTGAACCGTCATTTCCATTTTTCCCGACTACGGGAGAGCCCAAAGGAATATCAGTCTATGTTTATATTTACGTGTGTTCCACCGTAGCATTTTAGATACTCAACCGATTTTGCTGAAACATACCTCATTCGAAACTATGCTCCGGGTGACATAGGCTACAAAAGATTGTATAAAAAAAGTTATTTTTTTCAGTTAGTTTTCCGCAGTCGGGATACAACTTTTTTGAACTTCTTATATTGTTATTTTGGTTCTTGTTTTTAGTAGGCCTAGCTTATAGCTCATTGTGCAATTAGGAAAGGGTCATTGAGTTGATTGACCAAATTGAATATGGAATTAGATCAAGTAAGAATTGAGTTTTTTCCAAGTATATTCGATCCAACTTTGACGTTTCGGTAATCTCAGATCTAACATATAGATTTATGGTTGGAACTATCTTTACAAGAGGTTAAATAATCAGATAGACTCACTATGTACGGAGCTAGCCTTTATTCTGGGTGTCCATGAGTTTGTTTCTCCATGGCAGTAAAAAACCATTGAAAATACCGCGCATAGAGGTGTCACTGGCATTGGAGACAGGCGTTGATATAGGCTTTTATGGGTGAAATAGCCGCAGTATGATAATGCATGACATCGCCCCGTGATCGCGACAGGTTGTGGGCGTCCGCGACGGGAAATGGGCCTCCTGTGGGGCTACCGCGAAACGAAAACGAACTTCGTACGTGTATCTCCCTCTCTATCGCTCGAACTAGCAAGTGCGACAGAGACGGAGATACAAAAACGAAGTTCGATTTCGTTTCGCGGTAGGCCCTCTGTTTTGCTATTCTTTAAGGTGACATCAGTACTGAACGCTGTGGGCGCTGTCCTACTAGGTATAAGTAAGTTCTGCGTGAACGCATGTTAAATAAAAATTGGAAGCTCCTTTCCTTTTACTGAACTCTGCTTTATTTGAATATCTTCAAGTTCTAGTTTATTAGTGGGTATATAGTATGCAACCATCTTTATCTTCTTCTATCGTTGCATGTTTATCTTTATCGTCCCTATCCCATGATTTATAAAAAACGAAGAGGGCAATTTGAGCTGGCATTCAAATAGTCCAGTTCATTGTATTTAAAGTTTGGTAAATTGGGGAAGTATGTATATAATACACAAACTACGTTGACATTAATTCCTCGGAAGGTATGAGTCTTTATGACCTCTTATTTATCTTAAATATATATTTTTATTTATATGTGTGTTTTTTTATAACTGTATAATTTTATTTTTTTAAGGTGTTTAGTGTAGTCAAGTCAATGAAGGCCCAATTTATTACCTAGTTATAATTATAAGACATACATATAAAACAACCTGGCATGGCGCTCCATGGTCTATGAAGCACTAATTGCGAAATTTCCTGCAATAGATTTTATTTTCTAGTCTGTTATGATGGACATCATACATATTTATTCATTTCTGCGTTTAATTATGCTGAGGGCATAGAATATGTAGGCAACCTAGTGAGTTAGCGAGCGCAGGGCTATACTCGTCGATTCGTCCGGTTTGCAGGGACTATTGAACTTCCTATGCTCGAAAGGGAAACCACTTCTTATTCAGTCCTGCTCTTGCGTAACTCGGTGCCCGATAGTCCAAGTTTTTGTCTCGGTACCGGCGTAAACTAGTTTCTAGTTACCCTAACTAAGATTTTTTCTAAGCTCAACATTTTATGCGTTGTAATAAGAACTAGCGCTTGCAGGTAATTGGAATAGATATAGCGAACTTTGCGTGAGCAGGGCAATTATGTGCCCCATAGACACGTCGTAAGTAAGGGTGTAAAAAAACCTTATTAACATTCACGTCAAACAAGTGTAAGCAGTTTATGTTTAAATCATTTACATCAAAACAGTAGTTAACAAAAGACCCCAAGTATGTGATCGGTGATCTGTTAAGAAACAGTTTTTAACCAGTGTTGTGGGCACAAGATTATTAACATTTTTTACAGACAATGTGTTAAACTCTGCAGTTGCCTTAATAGATAAAATCATGCCTAATAAATTATAATTATAATATAACACGGTCTGAACTGAATGTCTTTCCTGCACCTAGTTTCGTGACGTCATTACGATGCTCTCGGGTTATCGTATATCAACGATACAATGTGCCCATACATTGACTGTGACCTTGTTTCATTCATTGGATAGGCCTCTACAGACCATAAAATATAAAATTTAGCAATAATACAAGGACATGCGTGTGATATTGAAATTAACTCCGGAAATTTTAAAATGCAAATGCTCGATCGCTTTGATCGCGAGTCCGCTCGTGAATAAGTAAATAGGTAACCATAGGCTCTGAATAGCAATAACTCTTTCTATTGTGTGGTTCTGAATGCTAGGTAGGTATTAGCTGAGATTGAATCGGTGTTTTAATAGTTTTGCTTCAGGCTTTTAAGTTCACACGTATGTAATTGCGCTTTTATTGCATAGAATGCGGGGAAGCTATTATTTGAAATCAATTACCTACTGGGTGTATAAAAAGTACGTTGTGCGGCGGGCAGACATTTTATTCAATAAGCTGAGATTTAGAAGGAGATAAATATGATTGATTTTACTTGCATAGGAGGCGCATGCAATGCAATATGCTATGAACGCCTATTGTTCGGAACTTATGTACCAGGATATACCTACTATGATATTTATCATTAGCCTTTCTGTGAAAGATATCGTGACATCGCGAGAAAAGCGGCATATATCTGCGAAGAAATCCACAATCACTGGTCAGCGTGGGGACTACAGCCAGACTGAAACCTGCCCTGCTATTCTACAAGTTGTTTTAAGCTCACATCAACGCTCACCCACAAATATATCTTGACACCGCGATACGTAGTAACTAAGCGTAACTAGAGGTCTAGTTACGTTAGGCGTGACGGTTGGGTTGAAAGAATAAACTCTGGTGCACTGCTGGGACCGCTGATGTTGTCGTCGACGACGGCGATCAGATCCAACTCAAGAAAACTCAATGAATAATACTGAAGACAAACAAAACCGTGAAAAAAAGGGCTGATTTTTTATGTACGTATCTAAACTGTATTATTTTCCACTTAACTTCATTCATTCTTATGATTTCTAATCTAAAAGTAAAAATGGTACGTTTATTCCAACTCTGTACCGGAGATTGAATATTTTTGTTTCTCATTTTCTACTATCGGTGGGCCAGCGTGCGAATCGCGAAATGCTTTAGGCGATGCGCCGCGCGGGCGTTCGTCATTGAAATACGTTGCCATTGTGAGGCTCGGCCTGAATAAATATTTTAGTTAGCGTGCCACCCAGGGCGGCCATGATTGATCCTTGAAGGGCTGAATCGGGCCGCGATAAAACCCGCTATCGGATACAATTTGTTACTTTGAGGGTTCCGTTCCTCAAGACGAAAGAAATGGAAGGCTCGAGCGATTCTCTCTCGTGTGTTCCCAATCTTTGAAGTAATTCAGTAAGGATTTGCAAGTAAACAAATACGTAACTTGAAATCGGGTCGATATCGGGTGGCATAATATTTAAAGCCATAGTTTTGATTGGCATAACTATACTTGTGTCATAATCATTATTACGCATAACCGACAAAAGTCATACATTAGTTAGCATACATTTTTTAAACATTAATATTTGAGAGCATTAATAACAACTATCGTAAATTTATTGCGCATAAAAACTTTAAGCATCGCCATAATAGCGCAGAACGTTTATCATAGGTATAAGACCAACATTTTTA
This sequence comes from Epinotia bilunana, assembly GCA_947049275.1. Lineage (NCBI taxonomy): Eukaryota > Metazoa > Arthropoda > Insecta > Lepidoptera > Tortricidae > Epinotia > Epinotia bilunana. The sequence goes on from OX346264.1 coordinate 14,318,478, forward strand.
GGGTTTTGTAGTCAACAAGGAACCCTTATAGTTTCGCTATGTCCGTCTGTCTGTCCGTCCGTCTGTCCGTCTTCGGCTAAACTCAGTAACCCTTACTACTAGAAAACTGTAAATCAATCACGCCGACAAAACAGTAGAATAAAATCTTTTTAGGTTACTCCCCCCCACTCCTAAAGTGGGGATGCCATTTTTCTTCTCATTAAACCCGTACTGTGGGGTATCGTGGGTTAGCTTGTTCAAAAATATAAGTTTCTTCAAACCATTTTTGAACTGTGATTCGTTTGCGAGATTTAGCTTTGGGCTATTGGGAATGTGAAAAAAATCGTGGCAGTAGTATATAATAATGAATTTAAAAGTAAACTATTACAGCCAAGTAGGTATAACTAGTTACCTACTTACCGAGTAATCAATCAATCAATAAAATAATTTATTCCGGAAATGTTTCCATAATTCGTTAGTAATAAAGGTCTTAAAAACTATGTTAGTAGGTATTATATTACTATTTGCAAGTCGTCAGTTGGATGCCCTATGCAACCTATCCCAGTGAAATAGGAAGGGACCATCCAGGCGCGCCGCCACCGTTAGCAGGAGGCTGTTCGGGCTGCCGCGCAGGCGCCTCAGCAGGGACGCGACACGCTTACGCATATGGCGTGAAACCCATCCGTGTAAGCATCGCAAAACATCCCTGATGCACTGCAATGGCGCGGCAGCCCCAACAACATCCTAAAACCATTATTATATTGGACGCGTAGGGCGCTGTAAGCTTTTTGGGTATAGTTGATCCATAGGCTGCAGGTGTAAAAGGATTGGCAGAACGCCTTAAAAAGGGTGAACTTAACGTCGGTGGTACACCTGGCAAACCTACGAATCAACATGTTGCTCCTGACTGAGAGCGCCCTACGCTCCCTCTCCACGTCCTCGTTGTCGCTCAGAGTCTCCGTGACCCAGTGTCCCAGGTATTTGAACTCCTTTACCATTTTCAGAGGTGTGCCGTATAGGTAAGCCGGTGGAATCCGATGATAACATTTGGCCCCCGACTTAAATACCAGCAACACACTCTTGGAAGTATTATACCTAAGCCCATGGGACTCCGCATACTCTTCGCAGACCGTGAGCATCTTGTTTAGGGCGTTGACTGATGGGCCCAACAACACCATGTCATCTGCATAACTAATGTTATTCACAAATGTGCCATCCACTGAGCATCCAGTCATAGTGTTGTTGAGCTCATCAATCAACCGATTAACATACAGGCTGAAGAGTTTGGGCGATGACAAACCCCCCTGTCTCACTCCGCACTCCAGCCTGTATGAATCAGAAAGCGAGTCGGACCATCTGACAACATTTTTCTGGTGACCATACCAGTACCTAAACAATTCAGTCAACTCACAGGGCAGGCTGGTATCCTGGTACAGTTTCTGCCACAGTTTATCATAGTGCACCAAGTCGAAGGCTTTCGACACATCAAGGAAACACGCGTATACTGGTGTTTCCCTGTCAGTGTAATATCGGACAGTGTGCTTGAGACCGAGAACTGCAGTCTCCGTGGAGAGTCCGGACCTAAAACCGAACTGAGCATCTTGAAGACTCAGGTGTTTCCCCAGTTCCCTGTCCAACACACTGTGCAGCACTTTTCCCACAATAGTAGCCAACGAAATGGGTATAGACCCATAATTATAGAATTATTTAAGTCACCGGTGTCTCCTGTCCTGTTCTTGACTATGGGCACTACAACAGTCCTCATCATATCATCTGGTAAATACGAATGGCCGACACAGAAGGTGAAGAGCAAGGCGAGTACTCTTGGCAAGTGCACTCCGGCGTTCTGTAGATGTTCTATACTAAGAGAGTCGTGGCCAGGTGATTTTCCGCGCTTCATGCTCTTCACCACTGTCTCGACCTCCTTTGCTGTGATCCGCAAACAGGACCCAACAGCCTGCCTCTCAACCTGAGGGACCTCCCCTCCCGTACCCATTGGGGACGCAACTTTGAAATGTTTCCTGAAATGTTCAGCAATTTGGTAAGGCTCGCTAATACCCTCTACGCTCACAGGGAGACTCGACTTGGGGCTCAATTTGCGGGTATTTTTCCAGAAACTAGGAAAGTCCTTTTTTGAATGATGCATCGCTATAATGTTCATCTTAATTTGTTCAGCATTGTCTTGGCACCACTTAAGCTTACGCTTAAATACCTTCCTAGACTCTATTTCTTCGTGCACAGATTCTTCGTGCATTCGGTTTCCCACACAAAATACAATTTTGAAATGCAAGTCGAGCCTCCGAGTGGGCCTGTCGTACATGCTTGTTCCATCCAACAACTTGTTTTTTATGTTTAAAACACTTTTTTATAGAATAACTAATGGTGGCGGCTTCGCTTAAAATATTAATAATTTTTGCATGTAACTTGTCAATAATTAACCTATGATCTAAATGATTACATTGCTTGTCACTACACTCTCTAAACTCGTCCGGAAAATCAATAGATCCAAGCTTTTCATTACATTTATTTTTAAAACATGTCAACTGCTCAGAGGTCCTTCCCCCAAATAATTGAATTGAATGTTGAACTAATAACCTTATTTTTAGCCGTCATTAATCCTAAATTACTTTTTATTTCTAGCGGGTGATGATCGGAACAATACACATCGCAGTGGACTTTAACGTCTACGACTGTTTTCCAAGCCGCTTTAGTTACCAGGCAATGATCCAGCCAGCTTCTAGATCCACTAATGTCACTGACATATGTGTATGTGTCCGAGTCATAACCGAAATACTCCGTAATAGTCGACCAACTTAAAAATGTAAAACTTTATTTTTAAAGTAAATTATTATCTATAAGTAAGTTTTTTTAATAAACTACCGGCTCAAAAATATTGTTACTAACTATTTAGTCACAAATCGGGTTTAGTCGGTTATACTCGTATATCTCGTATAAAACAGGAAGAAAATTATATTTATGTGTTTCTCATTATGTGTTCAAACACATAACAAGCGTGAAGTATAATGTCATCTACGAAACACTAAATGGTTTCATGCAATTAAGATGAAAGCCTAACTAAAGAGCTTTAGCTTGACAAAATATCAACCTACTAGATAAGGTACCGATTCCTTTCGACTATTTAGTTAAATTTTTTTGAAATACCTTACAGTAAATAGGAATACCATATGGCAATAAGTTCGCAATTTGTGCCTTCTTTGTGTACTAAAGTATAAATAAATAAATAGGTACATATACATATCGAAAAACATAACTGCAATAACACAATCAACAGGTCAAGACGCGCGGCGCATTTACTGGGACTCTAATATGTTATTTAATTACCCACATGAATTAACAAAGTACAGTCAAGAGAGTGCATATTAAATGAGTATTGTCTATGTTTTGGCCGGCATCGTCTTTCCAACTGCTTTCCGAGTAGCCGGGCTCTGTGATGTCAATCAATTGTTTTTACCGACATCGGCAATGGGTATAATTGCTCTTCATAAATCCTCGTTGACGCGACATGATGGATGCAAAGCTGCCAACTCGGACAGTAGTAATGAGATATTTATATTACGGCTAATTTGCAACCCGTCAATCAAACGAGTATTAGACCCTAGCTGTGGTCCGCTTTGAAGCTGATTGGTTCTACCTTTTAGTGTAGGTTAGATGAGATTAGATTGGATTAGATTAGATGAGATTAATTTTTACGAAGACGTAATTACAATTAACGTAAATAAATTACATCACAATGGTAAAAAAACAATACTAATAATATTTAAAATTATAAATAAGTACAAACATCACAAAAAGTAATGATATACGAAAATGTCAATCAATCCTAATAAAAAACATCAAACAACAAAAACAGAGGTTATGGCAATAGCAGAAATAAAGTTTACTAATATAATTTTTGAACGAGCGAGCGAAGCGAACGAAGTTCTATGCTCCAGCTTGTACCGAAAATCGTTATTCCGGTGTCCGGTATCCCGCTGTCCCGCTGTTATCTTCTACAGGTCGCATTTCTCAACCTATTCTCGTGAAATTTTGTGAGCAGGCTCGTTAATTGAACTAAGTATATACATTTTTTTAGTCTAGTTACATTTTCGATAAAAAGACAGGCTCGCGTGAGCTCACAGAGCTAGAGATTTGAAAGGTCACGTAGAAAATGACTGGGTAGAGGTCAATAAGATGAACTATCGGTATCCAGCACTTCAGTTCCGTTCTTGTTTTATTTCTTGTGGTGAAACGGAAAATTAACGTGTCCAACTTTTTGGTCTACAATCAACTCGTAAATATACCTGAAGGTTGTTTAGTTACAATAGTTACTTCTCACTTAAATTTATCAATTACATCTCATCCACATGAATGACTAATTAATTTAGAGAATAATTTGTTGAAGGATTTTTTTTGAGTTGATGCCAAGAAAAATATGCTACGTGTTATAAATTTGTTTCATTTTTGTTTTGGATCCTTAGGCAGAATCCTCGCTAATTATAAAAGAGACGATGAAAACAGACATAATTGCAGTTATTTCTATGCTATAAAAATACTGTTATTTGATTGGAGTACAAATGGTTTCTTTCCCTTAATACATTACATTTACATGGCTTCTGTTTTTAATTGTTTATTGCGTGTTTGACTATCCGTTCCCAGGAGTCCTCTTCAATTTAAAGAGACTTTTTATTATGTTGTTTGTCACTAACATAAGGTAGTCTTATAAATTCCATTATTAGGTACTTAAGTACTTACTTGTTAGGTGCTTTTACATGGATTGCTATTTACCGAAATAGAAACTTTGTATTTGAATTTTACAATGTAATGGGACTAATGGGATACCTCGGTCCACTTTGCTGCAACTTATTTATATAATATGGCAGTCGCACAAGTAATGGGTTTCCACAATACATATTTAATGAAGGCTTGCGAGGGCGGACATATTTAGGGCTCCACTGCAAGACAGACACTACATATTGTGGCGTGATCGGGAACAATCCATCGCATTTGAATAACTTAATAAGCATGTTGGAATAAAGGCGATATTTAGGTATACATATTTAACCTCGCAGAAAGATGTAGAGAAAAACTTTTTAACAAAAAAATTAAACCGCCGAAAAAAAACTGACAAGCAAAAAATAATAAACCTTTTTTATTTAGTTTAATAACTAAGTTCTTAAACTATTGTAAGTATACCTAAGTATATATTTTTGTAATTATTTTGAGTTTTTAATTAACCTTAATAACCAAGTTCTTAAATTAATCTAAGTGTACCTAAGTAATTTTGAGTCTGCGCCAAACAATCAAGTGTGGTCGCTCCCTAATTTGATTTGGTGTAACTTGTACTTGTTTGGAATCTTTGTTCATTGATTGTTTGGCGCCGACTCAAAATTACTTAGCTTTAGCAGAAATGCAGACTACTCTGTAAAAAGTTATGCGCAAAAAGTCATACATAAAAAAATATATACGCGTTGACTTGAGAACCTCCTCCGTTTTTTTTCGTCGGTTAAAAACCTTTGAATAATATCTACACATTCGTCTTACAATAAAGTCTTTATAATATATATTTTTTAAAAGGCTATCTGTGTAAGATATTGGAGAACTTGACTGTCTGTACGTAAATACGTACATACATTATTTTCATTAGTAGCATTATGTTCAGTAGGATTGAAATAATGCTAATGTATAATATGATTACGGAAACCAATAAAAACCACAAATAAAATCTTAATCATTTTAACATACCTACAGAGATTGTAAAGAAATAAGCCACGATAGAACAAATGCGAATTAGATTTTAATCTTGAGAAATGTCAAATTTCACTTCTTAATGTGAACAAATAATAATATAGATATACTTTATATTGTCTCGCCTCAACTGTCCATTTTATAAAAACGTCAAGTGTTTAGCGTCGTCCCTTCAATCAACACTTTGCTGGAGACCACGAATAAGTTCGTGCTGAAGACCTATATTTTGCTCAAGCAAAAACTAGTTGAGAATGTACGCTTGACACCTCAGATAATATTCACGACTTTACTCCTTATACCATTGTAATAAGGCGAAAAATGTATAGGTACATTTCTTTGACGTCAACATAATTGCAGCGAACTGACACCATTCTACCGGCGCCGTTGTTGCCGTTGCTTACCTTTTTTGCTTTCGCACGTTCTATTTCTTGGTTCTTCGTGTCATTAGAAAAAAACTGACACTAAGTAAGCGGTACAAACGTTGCACTTTGAAGAAAAAGAACGGTTACGAAGGCAAACAATCTAGTTTTACTGAGGTGCATGCGAGCCAACTTGATTAGTCTAAGAGTGAACATTCAGCAGAGATGTGCGAATAAGTGTTTTCATAGGTATATATATGTAAATATTTGTCATTTTTCATTGTTGACTGCTAGGTGTCAAATACCTACCAGGGGCCGTAGACATGGTTACAATCGACAAGCGCTTAACGCCAATAGAAAATAATATAATTTACCTTGAAAAAAGAGTTTTAACCGACTTCAATTTAGTACTCCGCCAAGCTACGAGAACATTTCCACATTTATTTTCCAATTTACCACATGAACTGATTTCCGACAGCAAATGCGTTGATTATTAGGGAAAAAAACCCAATCGCTGTATGTGGCCCGATAATATTTGAGGACATCCGTCGATTGCACAAGGATCACCTTTGGCACTTCATTATAAGTAGTTGCAATTTCAACGGAATCTTATCAGAATCTGTGACGTACATTTGTACTTTTAAGTACATAATTGAGGAATTCCATAAGTCATCTGTGGTCTTCATCATCAATGCCAATCCACCAAATTTATGATTTCCGGGTGTAAATACACGAGTTAAAATAGAAAATACCAAAATCACTACACGCGTGCCTAATATAATTGAAGAGTTCCCTCAATTCCTCATGGATTCCATCATCCAATAGAATTTTTGAAAAAAATGGGACCCACCTGGAACTACCTAATTACAAACAAAAAAAAAATTACGAATTGGCTCATCAATGACGGAGTTCTGAGGAAACAAACATAAAAAAAAAATACAACCGAATTGAGAACCTCCTTTTTTTTGAAGTCGGTTAAAAATGTGTAAAATGACAGATGCCAACATAACACTTTTTCGTTAACATCTGTCATTCCCATACATTTTATTAGTTTTCTATTGGCGTTAGCGCTTGTTGATTGTAACCTTGTCTATTAGGCCCCCTGTTTAGATTAGAACAAATTAGTAGCGAACGAATACATAGGTATTAGGGAAATTGGCCAAAAGCTGGCCATCTCATACTAAAAATGAACTCTATTCACTTATAATATAATTATTTTTAGTATAAGGTGTTAATTACTGGCCACCCTTCAATAACTGGCCACGTCAATACTAAATTGAATTCTCTTTGTAAGGGAACAGAGTTCATTTAGTATGTGGGGGGCATTTATTGGCGATTTACCCTACTTTTAGTTAGAATTAGCAACCCAGCATGTATATCTCTAGTCGAGTTTCATTAGGAAAAAGTAGGCAGTAGCTTTATACATATAACTGGCTATATGTACTTTTTTTTTTTCATGGTGCCATTCGAACCAGCTTGATTCAAAATTACAAATGGCTATGACCTCAAAACATGCTTATACTAACGTCAATTACTTACACAGAATTATGATGTCACAAGTTTGTACTCTCTATGGGAGGCCTATGTCCAGCAGTGGACGTCTCTCGGCTGATATCATGATGTTGATGATGAAGTTTGTATCCACGGTACCTACTAACCGTTGGATGGAAAAATAACTAAATAGCTGTTGTCGTACCTATCTATATTAATTTAATTGAATAATAAGAAACCTATATGGGACTTTTAATTTATATCGTTGGATGCCAAGAAAAAAGTTATACCTACTTATATTTTTATGAATTATATAATATTAAAAAAAAAGTACTTCTTTAAATTATTTGACACCCTGTTATACATTTTAACAGGAGGCAACTACACAATTTATCATTTCAAATATTAAAAGTAGGTTAGAAAAGTTTGGCCCTTGCAGTTTCTTAGGCGAGGCAACCAATCGACCATACCACCGCGAATTTCGTTCGTGTCTTATTCTATCGCAGTCGCGTATATTCGCGCGACCGAGAGGGAGATACATGAATGAAGGAAATATATCGGTGTTTCGCGGTATTGACCGTGAGCCCACTCCCAATACAACTACGTCACATGAAAACATGATAAAAATGCATGGCAGCAGGTCGAGAAAGTTGGGCTGAGCAAGAAAAAAAATTGGCTAAATTTTGAAAATCCTTCACTTCCGATCAAAATTTGTGTGGGTAGATATATTTACATCATGTGACAACAGTACGAGACATGCGGCATCATTTAGCCCTATAATGGCCGCTCCACACAATGGGCCATCCTGACCCATCATACAGGACGCAACTATGCGTTAAAGGGAGTAAGAAATATTTATGCATTTTATCATGTTGTCATGTGACGTAGGTGTATTGGGGGAGTGGGCCCACGGTCTAGTAGCCGCTCACGCTCGGGCTAACTAGCGATGGTGCGAGCACAAGATCACTCTAGATAGGTACTGAACATAAATTATAGTACACGTCTATAAGCGACTTAACTTCAGAAGTCCTTGTAAGTAATGTCCTGTGAGATTTAAATTCAGTTTAATGCAAAGGTTAAGCCCGTTTAAGCATAAGTTTCTCAAGAAATATGAGTATTAATGGAAAATAACATTAATAACTATATATCAGACGTGTAAACCCACATGATGTAGGACTCGCGCAGTGTAACTCCGGCTTAACTCCGATCTGTGTTTGCCTCGTATTAAGTAAGTACATTATGGTAATTTGTTGCTACTTTATGGTGAAGTTGAAAGTCAAAATTACACAGACTGCTTGCACTTCGGTTAGTTAAACTGTCTCTTTTTTTCCTAACTTATGAATCCCAAATGATGGTGGGGTCTCCTCTCCTTTCCGTGTTAATCTTCACCGATTCCCTTGTTTAGTTCGATCCTGAATGATTATTAAATTTATTTGAAATCCAAGATACATTAACCAGTGACAATGAGGTACCCACATTTCTTTACAGAGTTGGAAGATGGACTTTTTTTGAGATAAGATAAGATAAGATAAGATAATTCTTTATTAACGCCACAATAAACGATTACACAAAACATATCAATGCAACAACAAGCGACGCTAAAAGGAGCCCCACTCAGCATATTGCCACGACAAGCCGTGGCGCTGATTTTCAGTAGGGCCCTAGCTAAAAAACTACTATACTATAATTAAATCTAAAACTAAACGGATGACGAATCAACTAAACGATCAACCAAACTTTTCAAACATACCGTCATGTTGCTAGTTTCCGACCGCTACCCAACCTATTACACGGGAAGAAAAGGATCGATAAAGTACAAAGGAAAAGGAGATTACATGTAGGTATTGAATATTGATCAACAGGTAAGAATTTAATGCCAGTCCTAAAACATTTAAAGTGAGAGCATATTAGATATATATTTACACATATGCAAAGATATTTATTTAGCTTCGCCTAATTGAATATTTAAAAAATGAAGTCTACACTTCAATTTAAACCCGTTAATTGTTTTTTTGCGTGTTCGAACAGTGAAATACGAAAATTAACCTATTGTCGTAGATAAAATATCAAGCCTGATCCGATATAGGCGACGCGTGCAGTACGTCTAGCACAACTTGCTGTTCAGTCGCTTTGCGCGCGACTCAGGGTCTCTTGTCTCACTCGCACCGTGCAAATCAGAAAAAGGAGGGCAGATCTTTCTCGACTCGCGTCGCGGCGCGGCGTCAGTTGTGCAAGCCCCGCAGGGGCGCGAAACGCATGCTGTAAGGCTATAACGTAAACACTCCCGAGAAACGACTATAGAGCTATGGACGTCAGCTTTCATATTTGGATTTAAGTATTTTTTTATTTATTTACATGAATAAAAAAACATAACCTTATTTCCTTTCTGGGGCAGTCGGGTAGTAACGCGATTGACTACCTACAAAAAGCGAAATCAAAAGATGGTTTTGGATGGACAACATCCATCAAACCGTTGGGACTGTATCCCGTGAAGTAGAATTTTCTTGTACACCATTCATACGCTCGTATGAATATACATATCTTACCCTCCTTCTGAGGTAGTAGGGTAAAAACACGAATAATATAAATTTTTTAACAAACTCAACTAACAAAAAACAACTTACATTAGCCCGAAAAACGTGTGTATGAGAGTTTGAGAGTGCACCGAAACGTTTAGCTTTAATGCGGTGTTGCGGGGGCAGAGATCCGACGCGTCGCGGTTAGTCGCGGTAACCGGCCATTGCATTAATCTCCGATGACAGCTCAATTACCTCAGCCCTTGTGCCGAGCTGAACAAAACCTAGGCAAAGCCTTCCCAACCTTAAATCAAGTCACTACAAATGTGTACCTTAACAGAACGAAACCCGGTCGCTTTTGAGTTCAATTATTTAAATGAGATAAGAATATTTGAAAGTTTGTGTCCGAATGTGATTTGCACTTTATTCCATTGCATTGCAATAATTCCCGGCTCTCAGAGGAAGGTTGCACGTCATATTGTCTCTTAATTTAACACGGTCTAAGGAGCCAAGACATGTATCAGGCGTGTTGAATCGATTTGGGTGTAAACTTTATAAAAAGTTTAAAGTAATGGATGATAGTATGAAAAGTGTATTTTAATATCCACGCGCAGGTATATTATATAATATTTTGCAGTTATCACATGAACAATCCAAAAGTATTACAACGGCAGTTTGCTTGGCTTCACGTATTGAATTAAAATAAAATTGGTCTCTGGTGATATTCTGAAGAAAGAAGAGGAAAAAAATATAGAGCTTCGAAGGAAAATTGTTACCAAACCTATTATGGTAAAGTCAAAAGTCCACAGTCACGAAGAGCCAAAATTCACTTGTTATAGACATTAAGATCGATACTGCCACAGCGGCAAATGCTACGCTACGCGCCATTTAGAAAAAAACGTGGAATTGCCTAAAGAATATGCTCGGGTGGTGCCCTCGTGGCTGGCATTAACATTTATATTTAGGTAGTAATTTCTATCAGGTTTTTTTTTTAATTCAAATAAATATTTAAACACTGTAACGAAATAAATTACAACGGCAATACTCATGTTTTTCAGGTTGTAAACCACGACATCTCGCGTTATTGTACAGCGTTACTTACTCTTCTTTATTTGCCTTCTTGAAGCTGTTACGGCAGTGGGGCAAGCAAAACTTGATTGGATGTCCGCACGCTTCAAGGCAAAAAGTAAAGATGGCGCTTTTATCAACGGAATTTAAAACATATAAGAAAATTTGTACGTGGCTATTGTATCAGGGTTTATGCAGGTACATTATAATTATATTAACTACTTACCTTATGAATACTTGACTAAGTATCATATCATATTATTTCTTTAATTTACGTTAAATGATAAAATGCAGAAATGGTTTGTAACATTAATTTCATATTAAGAACATATACTCGTAAAATTAAATAACTACTAATCATCACATTCAGTTAGCACTAAATTATATACCGTGCACCACACATAACCTTTGCACTTTTATACAAATAAAAGTTTAAGAGTAATTTATAACATAAATTCAGATGAACGTTGGGTTTATAACGTCGTACAACTAGATAGGTAGATAGGTACCTATCTCGTACGGCAAATCTTAAACTACAGGAAATATTTTGATAGACTCTCGTTAACTCTTATTGATTTTTACTTGTTGCCGTGGTGTATTATAAAGCTTAAGGTGTTATATCCATTATAAGGGTGCAGGCAGAGGCTTTATAACAGAGTCCGTCAAGAGTGTAGTAACACAAGATACTAGAAATGTTGAACAACACCGTTATGAAGGCAAAGCCTGCGCAATATTCTTGACTAAGGGTGTTTTAACTCAACAAGCGTTATAGATGACTTAACTGACGACTAAAGCTTTAAATGTGAGTTCGCCATTGTTTTGATGAACTCTAACCTACAAATTGATTGGGTTATACAATATTTGACAACTAAATACTTCATTATTTATGTTACTCTTGCCATTCTGGATGCCACTTAATTTAACATGCCACTGGCCAAGAAGCAAGAATAGAAAATGATAAAAAGTATAGGTGTCTATTTTATAATTCACAAGATTTATAAGAAATCTTTAATAAATCCTGGGCGCCTCAAAATTGAGATGGGAAACATGGTATACACTTACCGTAAAATCACAAGGGCAGATTGTTTTCACTTAAACTCACAAACGAAAATCACTTCAATTAGTCACTCATCTAATCCGTTCATTAGTCACTTCAGTAGTCCTGTCAAATATATTAACACTATCTTCGCCATTTTCTCGGTAGACTATATTTGTCACGTAAGAAGTGAGATGCTCACTTCAAACTGTTTAATAGGTCTAATAATGTTTTAAGTGATCAATAATTCTTAGCCGAGAGGCTTCTGATACCCATAGTGTTGACCAACCCTCTACAAAGATAGTAATAACGGTTAAAGTATTCGCTGAGAGTGAATTAACACTTGCTCTCACAGAAAGGTGAGAGCAATAGTGCTATTTCACTCTCAGCTAACACAGTAACACAAACACAGCCTGTATATACTTTTCTTTTACTACTACTACTAGAAATTGACTAAACTACTCAAATATAAAAATCAAGAAGTCATAATTACCATCGCGTCAAAAGAGTTTTCATTTCAAAGCAAAAACACGCCGGTTAAAATCCCTCTGATTCCGGCTTAGAAAAAAACTCCAGTGATGTTCGTTTTGCAGTTTGAGTGCTACAACAAGCGGCCTAGAGAATTGAATATCAAAAACGAGAGGAATCTATCTGACTAAACGTATTGAGTGAAATCTATTTTGCATTTGTTTTGCGCTTGTTTCCACGCGCACAAAGCCTGTGTTGGAATGAAAGCATGCCAAAAATGAAAATTCAGTTCAGTTAAAATCCAATGCGTTTATCCAGATACACTCCCAGATTGCTTCATGCGGCTTCGCCAACGGGTAGTTTTAATTCCGACGACTGCCCGATTCAAAGGCTCCATACAAGTGAATAATAACGTCGCTTTTATTGATTTTTATGGGAATTCCGTTACAGTGAAGATAAAAAACGAAAATTTCATAATACGTTGACGATACAGGGGATGTTGCCTGATAGTCAGATCAACAACTTTTATGAAACTACAAAAATGATTTGTTAGTATGAAGTTTGTTGAGAAATTGGAAATAGGGATGTCACGATTTCGTAGTTATGTTCGAACAACGTCAATGTTCAAATATGAATAAAATAATTGACTTTAAAAACAAAGTTTTAACCGACTTCAATTTAGTAATCCGCTAAGCCACGAGAACATTTCCACATTTCTTTTCCAATTTACCACATGAACTGATTTCCGAGAGCAAATGCGTTGATTATTAGAGAAAAAAACCCACTCGCTGTATGTAACCCGATAATATTTGAGGACTTCCGTCGATTCCATAAGGATCACCTTTGGCACTTCATTAGTTGCTATTTCAACGGAATCTTATCAGAATCTGTGATATACTTTTGTACTTTTAAGTACATAATTGAGGAATTCCATAAGTCATCTGTAGTCTTCATCATCAATTCCACTCCACCAAATTTATGATTTCCGGGTGTAAATACACGAGTTATAATAGAAAATACCAAAATCACTACACGCGTGCCTAATATAATTGAGGAGGAACTCAATTCCTCATGGATCCCATCATCCAATTGAATTTTTGAAAAATATGGGACCCACCTGGAAGCATATACTTACAAAAAAAAAAAATTACGAATCGGCTCATCAATGACGGAGTTCTGAGGTAACAAACATTGAAAAAAAAAGATAAAAAAATTAAAAAAAATACAACCAAATTGAGAACCTCCTCCTTTTTTTGAAGTCGGTTAAAAACAAGCTTCCGCCCTTCTTTCCTTCTGCACTTCGTTTGCGTGGACCTGGGATAAAAACAATTCTATATTTTAATCCAGGCTATAAACTAACTTCGTGCAAAATTTCATCCAAATCGGTTGACCCGTTTAGCGTGATTGAGTAACAAACATCCAAACATCTAAACATCGAAAATTTCGCATTTATAATATTAGTAGGATACCAAATGTAACAATTTATTGCTATCGTTGTGAACTAAGGTACTTTTTATTTAATTAGGTAATATATACTTACTAGCTTCCGCCCGCGACTTCGTCTGCGTGGACTCGGGATAAAAACTATCCTATATTTTAATCCAGGCTATAAACTATCTTCGTGCAAAATTTCATTCAAATCGGTTCAGCCGTTTAAGCGTGATTGAGTAACAAACATCCAAACATCTAATCATCTAAACTTTCGCATTTATAATATTAGTAGTATCTTCTGTCTGATTATGATTAGCCCGCAAACATCAAGATATTTTCCAGGAAAAGCGGGTTGCGATCGATACGTAGGTAACACTCGATTTCATTAAAGAGATAAGCTGCTGTGGTTAAAGTTTTTTTGTATGCCACGATAAGAGCAAACAAGCCCAAGCCTGCTTGATGGGAATCGAACGTAGCCTGTGGGTGCCTCCGACTTAGGCGTGACATGAATGTAATTGCGGGCTCCTTAATATATAATCTAGCATAGGCTGTTGTGTTAGCATAAGGGACGAATGATCTGCCGACTTTGCCGTCATCGAAGTTAATCCTCGAGAGATCTAGCAGTGTCACTCGTCACCTGGAAAACAAGCCTATATACAGAGTAACCATATCCGGTGTTGTTAAGGAAATAAATATAAGCTACAGTTGCGTAATACAGTACACATCAAAGAGATGTTTACATTTTTCGTCTTATTACAATGGAATAAGGCGCAAAAGTGTAAACATATCTTTGAATGTACACTATAACTTACACAATTTAGGTAAATATGACAGGTCGTGTGTCTATAATACTTTGCGAGATTTAACAGTAATTGGTCTATCATGACGTGGTCAATAACGATTTGAGACTTAAGTATGTATACAATCGACGTGACACCCACGGTATGCAAAGCTTCAGGTTATCACTATAAACTCATTTACGTGCACAAACTCTATAGACGTCGCGACATAAGGCTTAAATACGACTTAATTGAGGTACCTCACGTGAACGTGCTCTCCCAAGTATCTATAATTATTTAGCGTCATAATTTTCCGAGCCGTTGCCGTCCTCAGCGCTGTGACTACAATAAAAAACGGTTCTTTCTTCTTTCCTACTATATGTAGTTATAGTTACCTACGTAGTTTATTAATTAGGTAGTATAATCATAAATGAAATAAAATATAACATTTCCTTATTAACAAAAAACTTACGTAACGGTTAATTTCCCTAGCGAGTACAGATAAAGCGAGACGGGATCCATCTCTAGGGAGGAAGTGTCTCTTTGAACTACAATCCAGCGTATCTGAGGTCTCCAAGATAACCCCAAAAAGCGGCATAAACCATGAATGTCTCAGGTCCATGCAACTTTTCAAAATTGCACAGAGAATCTACTTGAAACCGGGTCAGACGTTGACAGCATTTCGCACTTTGTTTGTCTTTGGAACTTCTTGATAGTGTCTGGGTGAATGACGGCGGATTGTGGAGGCAACTAACTGTTAATGCAAATAACATTGTACTCTAAAGCACAAAATAAGTAACAATTAACAATACAAAGGTACAGAAGGTCCACACCCAGTGATTATGTTACCTGTCAAACTTACGCTATAAACGATACAAGAGTGCGATGAACATGAGAGAGGAATGTCGACAGATCAAATAAACATCTATTTAAATCTAGAGAAGTTATATTTACAATAAAAATACTCAATTTATTCTCCAATTATTTTCGCTTTCTTACGCCATTTAAATAAATTTAATACTCACAACGGTGTGTGATATTCGGTGCGATAAAAACCCTGACGACATGATGACCTGACCTATATGATGTGGATCAGGTAATCCTACTAATATTATAAATGCGAAAGTTTAGATGTTTGGATGCTTGGATGTTTGGATGTTTGTTACTCAATCACGCTTAAACGGCTGAACCGATTTGAATGAAATTTTGCACGAAGATAGTTTATAGCCTGGATTAAAATATAGGATAGTTTTTATCTCGGGTCCACGCGGACGGAAGTCGCGGGCGGAAGCTAGTATTATATAAAACTTGCCTAGGTTTCTGACAAATTGTGCAAAGATGAAGAACGAAGTTACCTAATCATTATTATATAGGTTACAGTTTAATAGTGTTATTGCTCACTGCAAAAACGACTGTATTTCACGTTATCTTTTAGACCGAATTGATAAAAATATGCTGTCAGCGCAGGGTTGTAATATGTAGGGCGAAGGAGTCCAACAAGATACTTACCTACATAAATGAAACGTATGCACGTTTACATCCTAAACCCGGAATCAGGGCAACCCTTGAAATGTAATTATAAATTAGTGAATCTGCAAATGCCTGTTCGGTTACGGGACCAATGTGTTAAAAGTGACAGTAAACTGCTTACTTAATTATGCACATGTCTGAGAAAGGAAGGATGGTTACCTTTTAAATAATTTATAAAGGGTTTCATCGCAGGATCGCAGCTGACGACGTTACGGTGAACTAGAGTGACTGCATCGGATTTCATTTAGCTACCGATGCTTTCCTATCTGATGAACGTTAAAGGAAACTTCCACAAATACAGACATAAACAAACCGGGGGACAGTTAATTTATATAAGTTGCTAGAAGGAATAAATAGTTTTACGGCGGAGGGAAATAATTATGCGTTGGGAATAGGATTTTACAGAGCCATTTCGTTGTAGTATAAGTGTACTGCCGCTACCGTCTGAGATAGTTTATAGTCTCAGTTTACGGGCGTGTTAACAAGACCTTACGCAGGAACGCAATAAAAGGCGAAGTACCGACATAACGGCGCTGTAATGAATTGGAGGTCCATTGACATGCGGCCGATGGGGGGCTTGATTTACTTAATTATGTACGAGTGTAATGGTTCAGCGCTACCATGACCTGTATAAAGCTGATTTTCCACCGGAGGGGCGAGACGAGACGAGGCGAGGCGAGAATTAAAATTCGTATGGCAAATTTTCAATTCTGTCCTCGCGCATCTTCGGTGGAAATAATAAGTGCCAAACAAATTTCAATTCTCGCCCCGACTCGTCTCGTCTCGCCCCTCCTGTGGAAAATCAGCTTGACAAAGGGAAAATAAGCTTTCAGCTGTTGTTGCTTACATATTTGAGCAGGGTTTCATACCCATACTAACAAACGTTCAAAGTTCACTCATGCAGCCAGTCTTTTCCAAGGTTCTCTTATTTTTCGCAGAAAATTGTTTGGCCAATTATTAGTTCCCAACCAACGTTTCGCAGAATATTATTTCGCCAAATAATCACTTGCCAACTTGTCATAAGATTTCGTTTCGTTTCCCAACCTCACAGTTGCCAACTGTACGTTTGGTCTCATGATTATAAAGTAAACTTTCAAAATGCCAAAAATCGTTTATGTTTCACGCAGTAGGGTTCGTACGAGGGCTGCTACTTATGTATCTGGAATAGAATGATCGATGCACTTTTGCATACGTGTAAAATGCATTTAAATTTAATAAATTTTTCATGTGTGTGTGTATTTTTAAAGCACTTTTGCCACTCTGATTGAGGTATCTCCAAAACGTGTTGTTTGAACGCGTCGACCGCATCTTCACGGGTCGAAAATCGTTGACCATGTAATTTATTCTTTACATTTGGAAATAAATAAAAATCATTGGGTGCCAAATCAAGGCTGTACGGTGGGTGACCCCTTTAATTCTATATTTTGACCTTCCAAAATCGAGTTGTTTCGCGTGATGTATGACATGGCGTTGTCATGGTGAAGAATGATTCTGCGTCGCTGGTTGTCTTTACGTTTTTCTTCAAACACTTCTGGCAAACAAATAGTCGTGTACCACTCCGAATTAACCGTTTTACGATTTTCTAGTGGCACTGTAGCCACATGGCCATTCATACCAAAAAAGCAGGCGACCATTTGCTTCAAGGTGCTTTATGCACGAGTAACTTTCGTAGGGTTCGGCTCATTTTGAAACACCCACACTGTTGATTGCTGTTTAGTTTCGGGATCATACGCATATATCCAAGATTCGTCACCTGTGTAGATATTATAAACAGCTTTTGAGTCACCACGGTTATATTTTTTCAACATTTTTTTGCACCATTCGACGCGAGCCTCTTTTTGATCCTTAGTTAAATTGTGCGGTATCCAACGCGAACAAATTTTTTTTACAGCTAAATGTTCATGTAATATCTTATTAATGCTCGTCATATATATCCCCAGAATTGTCTCTATCTCGCGATACGTAACATGACGGTCATGCATTATAAGTTTCTGCACTGCTTCAATATTTTGTGGTACAACGGCCGATTTCGGGCGACCTTCCTTAACATCGTCCGTAAGCATACTACGTCCACGATTGAACTCACTAAACCAGTGATACACAGTAGTTTTTGATGGAACTTCATCACCAAAAGTCAAAGTTAATTGATCTATGCATTGTTGTTGCGTTAAGCCACGCCGAAAATCGTAATAAATCATAGCACGAATATTTTCACGAGTAAGTTCCATTCTTGCAACGAGATAACATTTTAAACCCACCAAAAACAAAAGACTAGCGTACTCAAGAAAAAAAATATAGCGGCCAGTATTAAAAGAAAGTTCAAATTTTACCATGGAGGTCAAAAATTGTGTTTAAGAAAGTTGGGATCCTGGGTTCCGGATACATAAGTAGCAGCCCTCGTACAGTTACTATGTAATATAATTTACAATGTGGGTAAGCGCAACTGCTCACTTCTTTTAATAACTTTATGGGTGAGTAAGAATAAGCTGACTTATTAGCGATAAGTGTTTACGTTATTACTTGCGGGACGTTGCTTTGTATTTTTCTTTACTTATTTTGAATATTCAATAAGGCGATTTTGGCACTCGCCGGCCGCTGCCGCGGCACGCTCGGCTTCGTGCGCTGTAAGATCGCGGTTAACCTAACACGCTCCTCCTCGCTTCGCTCGTCGTCGCACCTATCTGGACTCTGTCACAGTTATTATTTCTGTTGCTATACTTATCACGAAACTGTTCTTTGTTTCAGGCAAGTTCAACAGATGGGTTTCGCCAAAAGATACGCAAGTGACGTAACGATTCATCGTAACTTTTAAGTTGGCTCATATGTTAAAACGTAACTATTGCACTTACGAAACGTTGTTCGTTCAATAGTTGTTTGGCCTAGTGAAATAGTTGGCAAGTGATAAGTTTTCCAAACATTTTTAGTCATTGTGATATTCTGCTTTATAAAAATTCGACCAAGTGTCAGGTTGTCATACAAAAAGTTGGTAATGGTTAGTTGTCAAAGTGAATCATTTTCGAAATGTTGGTTGGCAAGTGATGTTTGACCAAAGGAAATTCTGCGAAAAGGCAGAACACCCTTTTCCAAACACATACGACACAGAAAATACCAACAATTAAAGTTAAATTCTGCATATCGTATAGGTACATACTTTCGTCGCTATATGCAACTCGAGATAATTGAACCTGGCGAATGAACATAGTATAGTAACTAGGTATATAACATTTTTCACATTAATAAACCTTGAATGTACTATTTAAACTGGGAGCAAAAACATGAGCAAAGTACTAATTTAATAGATTTTACAATAGATTAAACCATTAGAATGTAACGGTATTTTCGGCGACCAATTATGATAATGTAAAGTGTGTTTGTGAAAATGTTTAGTTCATAATGTGAGCCTACATTCAAGTTAACTATTAAATACTGATGGAGCATACATGAGATAAAATTTTTGACAACAATTATTCTGGCCGTTCAGGCCCCTTGGTACAACGTGTACCTACCTATACTCAGGTATTACTGACTAGGTGGAGTAAGGCAGTACATTATGTACCCATCTATAGTTATATGTGTGACTACGTTTTTTCTTCGGCTCAATTTTACGCCTGGCTAGTGGTTTTCGTGGATTAAATGCTTTTGTGCGGAAAAGTAAAGGAAATTGCCAAGATCTCGTACCAATACAATTTTCGTCAAAACAACGTCACTACCATTTGTAACGTATAATTTTTAACTGTTAGTTTTGATAATGCTCTTACAACATCTAGAAGTGTTCTAATGTTACCTAAAATATATGCAATTGTTATCCACTTATTTAACCCATAGATATATGTATTATATATCCTAACCAAATGGAAACTAGCATGTCTTGGTAAGTTATGAATAACTTACCTTTGTGGCTAAAACATTGTCATTTCGGATAAAACATGATGTCTATATTATGCAGTTTATTACTTAGCAATGTTCAGTAAAAAACAGGCTGACGGGCATCATTATAATATTGCCTGTCGCTGCTCCTCTGAGCCCTCAACCGCATTCTAGTTCATCATTATAATTTATTGAAATGTATGCTATCCGAATTCTAATCAATCGGCATTTCTGAGCTCCAAATACGCAAATCGTAATCGCCTGCCAAATTGAGACCGTTGTCACACACTAGGATAACCAAAATCGTACCAATGGCATACAATTAAGGAATTGGTTAAGGCATTTGAATATGCACGACTCAAAAAAATCTATTTAATCGAACGCTGATGTCCAGTGATGTGTATGTATATCTTAACTTGATTCGTTTTCTTATGTTAGTACATCAACTGTGATGCCTGGCATAAAACTAGGTATATGGTCTCCCCTGCCTGTCGTAAAGGGCGACTGAAGAGTGTCAGCTGCGGTTGCGGCACGAATGCGTCTTATGGTAGGGGCCACTGGGCATCACCTAGTCAAGGAAATCCGTAAAAACCTTGTAGATATCTGGTATCTCTCTCTTTCTATATATCTCCGCCCTTTAGATTGCAGGGTCAGCTTTCGTTAATTTCCCTCTCCACCTTGCTCTGTCCTCGATCATTTCTTCAGATACCTCACGCTCTATAATGTCCTTTAGGACACCATCCTTCCACCTTAATCTGGGTCTGTCTCTGTAAATAGATATCTCAAACTTGAGTTTTCCCTCGAATTCTAGGTGCGCCTAATAATAGGTGATTATGATTTGCGTTATATTCGATGATCGTTCCACAGTTCCATTCGTATCCACAGGCTTATCGGCGAGCAATTCGTAGCGCTGGTATCTCGATTAGGCATTGGTGAACCGTGGCACGTTACCTGTAAGCTGCAGTTACAATGTGATAATCCTATTGATCGGGAATATTGGAATTCAGGGGATTCAGTGTCCGTGATTGACGTCGCAATTGAATTTCCGATCGATTTTTTTAACAATCGTTGGATTTGGCGGCTAGTTAATGTAAGCATTTAAAAGCAGTTTTCGTTTTATGCGTGTAGATAATCGTACTTGGCTAACACAAATAATTTTTATTGACAATTTAAATTTGATGAATAACAATATGTTTATTTAATTTTAAATGCATTTGAATAATGACGTTGATAGAATAAAGTAGGAGTAATTAACAATTAACAGCAAACGTTTACGGATTTGCGAATTTTCTTATACTTAATCCAATTTTGAAAATAAAGGGAAAAATCTTAATTTGTCACTGTGAGTTAGATTCGAACGTAGCTTATCACCACTCCGAGACGATTGTTCTCGGCCGAATGAAATGACCTGTCAGAGGCCATGCTAGAGCTAAATATACCTAAGAATAATTTTTCGCGCTATTTTAGTATAATATTGATTGTAGTTGGTATAGTATAGTATTGATAAATGTACTTATACATTATTTCAGTACCAATTAAACAACATAAAACATACTTTTGCTATGATTTAAAATTGTATCTATGTCTTCCTCCATGAAATTGAAAGAATTTCCAAGTAAACTTTTAATTGCAATTCAAAACGCTTAATAGGCAGAACACGTTATCAAACTCAATAAAATGAAAATCGCAACGTTTCCGTTTATTCAGTGAACCATTCAACAAAACTTAGTCAACAAGTCAAATTATACCCAACACGGGGCATTTATATCTTGAGATTGAGTTGGACAGCGACTGAATCGGCAGCAGACGGAAATGTTTCACTTATTCACGGAGCTACGCGCGGCATGTCGGAACCAGGTCAGCTGCATGCACAGGATTGATAGGATTCCCGGCCATGTCGGTGATATAAATGCGCATTATATCGTTGTGTGTTGATTCACGTTTACTGTATTCGTTCGTAAAATGTTTACAAACATTAGTTCCGGTTAGTGTTGTGGACAAAACGCTGGCGCCAGCCCTCAGACAAGCCAGCGCTGGCCTGACCCGTGTTGTTTAGATGAGGCCAGTGGGTTCATTTTATTCCTGGATAATTCTTGTGGTGAGCACAAGTTGTGTTTAAAAAAAAAACTGGTAGTCCGGCGGCAGTTGAAAAATAAATGTATAAAGAACATCTCTCCCCCCAGCCCCAGATCTTGTAGATTTTTAGATTTTGTCGATTTCCAAATGGTGAGTATTTCGAATACTCTTAAATTTTGTTTTAACTTCATTGATGAATCCATCACGCAGGGCTTCTAGTGCCGAAGCGCGCATTTGCTTGTTTTTGTAAGCAACGCAACGCTTATCCCACAAGCACTCTTGCTCTCTATGTACTCGTAGTTGTACAAATTTTAATGTTTCGTCCTCATTCCATTTTATGACACCGCGGAAAATCTTTAGAAAACCAAACGCGTATACAGTCTACGGATATGCGCCACCGACTGGCGCGATGCGTCTACACGCGTCCTCACACTGGCGCGGGGGTTGCGGGGCACGCTGAATTGAATAATCGACTAATTAATTTAACCAGTTCATCATCATTATCATCATATCAGGCGAACGATGTCCACTGCTGACATAGGAGCGTTTCTCAAAAAAAATGCCACTATTATTAATTGTACTTTTTTTTAACTATTTCCACTCAGAATCAAGAGCTCTTTCGACCCTGGTAGGACAAAAAACTGTCCCAAAGATATTTTTCCTATTGTGTTACCATTTACCATACACTTTGTATGGTGGTAACACAATAGGAAAGTTCAAAAATGTATGAAAATTTTGGGACACTTTTTTTCTCCTATTGGGATAGAAAGACATCGTGATTTTGAGTAGAAATAACATAAAAGTTGCAGAAAATCTCCGAAAAAATGTAGTGGCATTTTTTTTGAGAAACGCTCATAGGCCTCCCCCAAAGAGTGCTACACACACCGGTCCTGTGTCACCCGCATACGGCGGACTTTCACGACCTTTACCAGGTCATCAGCTACCTTGTCTACTGGGTCTACCCACGTTGCGCCTGCCCGCAATGTGGCACGCCCACTGCCTCTTAAGTTGAGCGATTCGGAGGGCTATATAGCGTACCTTGGTTCTGTTGCGGACAGCCTCATTTCTGATGCGATCACGCAGATAATCTCCCACAAGAGCCCTCTCCATTGCCCATTGGGTGACTTTGAGCTCCCTAATGAGGCACATAGTGAGCGACCAGAATGAATTTAATAAGTCAAAGTCTTCAATCGATATGAAAACCGCAATCATGACCTACCAGACCCACGATTCATCACAACATAAGTTTTGCAAGATTAAACAAAGAACGGGGCACAATCAGACACAAATCGACGAAGCAAAGCTTGTTCATTGGATACTAGGCGACAATATACATATATAAATGTATAGAAAACATCCATGACTCAGGAACAAATTCGTGCTCAGTAACTAAATATTACCTTACTTATACCAAAAACAGCATTTAAAATCAGACGACGATGAGTGACCAATTGGGTGCTAAAAAATGTCTTCGATAACGATAGATCTTGAGATAGTTGACATTGACAGTGCGAAGTCTCATTTATTCACAGACCCAGGGACCGCTATGCGCGGCTTCCCGAATTGGGGTCAGCCAGCCGTCGGATGCACTCGATCGCAGGGATTCCTGTCGATGTTGGTATTCGTTTTCGACACTATATCGTATTGCATGTCAGTGAAGTGATGTCGTAGGTAAGTTCAGTGAAGGGATACAACACAACTTTGTAGACTGCACGTAATCACATACCTCGGCACATAGGCGCGGTGTCAATAGACCTTGAAATATTATCGATATATCCAGGGACCCTTTAAGAGATTTAGCAGTTACCTAATCTTGTCATTACGTCACTGGTACATACGGCTCGATGGAATGAAAGCGCATGTGATGTAAAAATATTTAAATAATTCATGAGGTAAAAATGTTCAGTGTGTTTGATGTATTCATAATAGCTAAGATAGCTCGCCCTTTAGCTGAAGTCATTTTATTTATGTGTTATGCTCAGAAAATATCACTCTGACAGTCAAAGATGAAACAAAACGGGTTCCGTTCAATTTTGATACAAACATTTTGCATAACTACATTTAACTACTTTTCAAACTCATAATAAACATAATGTATAGAAACAAAATCCATAATATTATTTTTTATAATAATTAAATTACAGAATGTTCTATAATCATAAAAACGTTATTTATAACGATCATTAGGAATAATTTTACTTGCTATAACATAAAAGTTAGTATTATGATTAAAATGAAGAATTATATTTTAACAAATGATCGGGTGACATAATATAATATGACATAAATTATAAAACAACTTACATATTTTACCTTAAGGCAGACCTAAGGGCGAACCTTAACCAAAATCATTCCCCAAAACCCTATCTTCAATATCAAATGCACTTTCCCTTCATGTCGCATAAGTCTAAAATTTTATTACAATAGTAGAAATATATAAACATCTACTTACATAAAACTAATAATAAAACGGAAATATTTGTACACTTCACATAGCTAGTAAACAAAGCGACCATAAAAATATTCGCACCAAAATTTTCAGGAAGTGCCTACAGATGATTGAATACGAAATTTGTTTGCTCATCTCGAACTCATTTCGCGGCGAGTTGTCAGTGACATGTAAATGCGGCTCATAAAATCTGTTTCTACTCGGGACAGGCCTTCGGGCAGGGACACACTTCTATTAAATATTACTTTGTAAAAGCTGTGATATGTGTCGAGCGTGCATTCAATGGATAGCTGTATTTATCAGAACGTTTATATGCTTTCCTAGCTGTTTGAAAATATTACATCTACACATTATAAGTAAAAATCATGACTTCATGACTTAATAATAATATATTATACGGTCTTGTGGCCCCCGAAGTGCTAAGGCACTTCGGGGGCCACAAGACCAAGACACACAAGACAAGAACACAGACAGCACACAACAGAGACAGACTCGAGAACTGGCGCAGGTGTGTACTTATAGCTTACTATAAGTACACACCTGCGCCAGTTCTCGAAAATGGTCGGGCCACACTCTATTGGGATCGATCTGTCATCACGGACAGGACTATTCTTGCCAATAGGCCTGATATCGTGCTGACAGATCGATCGAAACGCTAGGCAGTGCTCGTCGACATCACCATCCCCCATGACGAGAACCTCTTGAAGGCCGAGAAGGACAAAACCAGCAAGTACCTAGACCTGGCTCACGACTCTCACGAGGTAACCGCCATGTGGAATGTTGATTCGACGATCATCGTCCCGATAGTCGTTTCGGCGAACGGTTTAATAGCGAAGAGTCTCGACCATCACCTCAAGAGACTCTCGCTAGATGGCTGGATCAAGGGTCAGATACAGAAGGCGGTACTCCTGGATACTGCGCGGATAGTCAGGAGGTGTCTTTGGTGCCCTGACCACCGGCAGCTTAGGCCCCGCCTCGCTGCCGGCGGTACCCTAGGTTAGGTTTTTATAATGATTTTATGTTTTGTATGTATAGTTTTATATTTTACTTTTATATAGTTATTGTAAAAAGCTAGCCTAAGATGAAAAATGAATAAAGAGAATAATAATAATAAATACTGTTCATTGCACTACTACAAGAGAGACATCTTACAAAAGATTTGCTTAATAAATAATGGTAACAACAGGCGGACTGACTGACTTAGTTAGTAATCTCCGAAATAACTCGCCAGTCTGTTGTTTTGTTAGAATGAATTATTAGGGCAGTTTCAGGTGATAATGTGGACACGCTGGACAAAAGCACCAAATTTATTTCAGGTGTTTGTTAGGTCCATAGCTTTAAGTTTTTGATAGGAAACTCCTCCGTCAGCCATCTTTAATTTGATGGCGGTCTTAACTTAAAGCTATGACCTAACAAGTGCCTGAAAAAAATGGTGCCTTTGTCCAGCGTGTCCACGTTTACGGCAATTTGTTCGAGCACTCTGCCCCACTAAAATGAATCTCAGGCATAGGGTATATTTTTATCCCACAGTTTCGCCCGCATTCTTTGTAAATCGTGGGCGGGGTTGCGAGAGCAGATAGTTTTATTATAAACGAACTGGTACACTTAATGTTTTATAATATGCTATCTTAATCGGGCGTTTACCAAAAAGTTGTTGAATCCGGTATTATTTTATATATGGGTTAACGGCAGGTATGGAAACGCCGGAGTGGTTTTAGTGGGTAGACTCCCTCCCCCTTCTGTTTAAATACAGTTGGCTGGAGGGCGAGAGCCCCACATACCCCCCCATTATAGCTTCCCCGGCTGGGGGAATGCGTAAGGGCATTTCCACTCCGTCAAAAAAAAAATGCTAGGTACCGTGCTACAAATTTCGATGAAGACGGGAACGTAACAAATTGAAAAAACAGATTAGTGATTACTTTTTTCTGCTACTAGAAACGAAAGTGTAATCCGGTCCTAAGTAGAATTAATTACTTTATCGAAATTAAGATCCAGTTTGTCATGTAGGAGCAAAAAGTTGCTAATAAAAGTGTACATTTGGAGTATTGCCCTTTATGGCAGCGAAACGTGGACAATGACACAAAGGGACCGAGAAAGACTGGACGCGTTTGAAATGTGGTGTTGGAGAAGGATGGAAGGTATAAGCTGGACTGGGAGAGTTACAAATGAGGACGTTTTAAGAAGGGTAAAAGAGAAAAGATCGATCTTGAACACCATCAGCACTAGAAGGCGGAAAATGATTGGTCATTTGATACGGCACGACAACTTCTTTAAAACCATAATGGAAGGAAAGATAGAAGGAAGGAGAGGCAGGGGAAGACCACGACGCAGTTATATAGACCAAATAAAGGAAAAAGCTGGTGTCGTGTCGTATCAGCAAATTAAAGGGCTGGCGTACGACAGAGAGAAATGGAAAATACTCCACCGACAAGAGGATAACTCTTAAATTAATGATGATGATCGAAATTAAAAAGAAACCAGAATCGACAACATTTTCCTAAACGCCCAATTAATTGGCATGAAACATGAAGTACTACTTACTGAAGACAGTAGATGATCGCCGGTCATTGAAGTTAGCATCGATTATTATGTTTTTGGTATTTAATTGTTATTGTGACGTTAACAATTTCCATGAATTTACGAAGTGCCCTTTATACATCTGGGCACTGCCGTGCCCTCGCCAAGTCGAGCAAAACAGCGGCACGGCCGTACCATCCTTTTCTCGAAGCAGTTGAGGCCATTTTCGACCCCTCTATAGCTTCGTTGTGGATAAAACTAGAAGCCTGAATTTTCTGTAAACAAGCACCCATTGTATAAACACGTTATATTTCAAATTTCATTCAATTTGAACCAGTAGTTTTAGAATTAGAACTAGTCAAAGTTTCTTAATTTTGTCACTCACTGACTGACTCACCGATCATCAAAAGTCCAAGGCACTTCTAGCAGACATAAAAGCTTCAAATTTAGAATACAATTAGTGTTTAGTGTATAAATAAAGAGAAAATTAAAAAAAATGCAATTTCAGTCCATACATAACTTTGTAATTCCATATAAATACATAGGATAACAAAGTTATATTTGCGGTGAATGGGACCAAAAATGCAATGCAGCAAGAATGGGACTGCATAATTCGTATATATTGATAACACAATAACGTACAAAAAGAAGTGAGATCCCATAAAAAACATTCCATTTAGCAAGCGAATAAAGATTAATAAGAATGCCTGAGACTTGGCTCTACGAAATATCTCACAACTTTTTACGGTGGAAGAGTTTCGAGACTTGGCCTCTTTTTTTACATGGAATGTTTTTTGGTGTATTTATTGGCTTATTAGAACTACTTAGGCCTAGAAATAACGATGTTTTTTATAGAAGCTGAAGAAGATAGAAAATATATGAGCGTACAGTTTAACCATTTTGATATAAAAATATGAAAGTCAATTACTTTGCCTCGCAGCCCGGGCCAGGCATTCGAATGATTTATCGTATTTCCCACGAAAATTCCCAAAACAGTGTTCGTGTAAATAAAGTGTTGCAATAATTCGCCCTACATGATCCAGTTATGGCCTTTAAACTTGGGGATAAAATATACGAAGCAGTTAAACCGGCAATTTCCCTCGGAGGATAATGATTTTCTGTTCAGGATAAATTCATAATGATTTCACTTTGATATTTTCAGACAGTGTAGGCAACGTTTTGGTAAATATATGCAGATATATTGGTTTATTTACAGGATTTATTGGACTTTCAACGTACCATACATATACAATTTAATTAATACAAATACTTACTACTTTTAGTGCATCTTAACTAAAGGAAATCATATAGATTACTAAAATAAATAACATTGTAAAATGAGTACACAACAGCTAATTTGAGAACAGTTTTTTTTTCAGAAATTCTTATTTTAGCTTAGTGTCCGTATACAGTATAATATTTTAGAAATCACAATATTGTAATAAACTTTTACCAGTGCGCACTGTGTTTCGCTCGGAACATGCTAGCTGGACAAAAATATTTTCTCTAATATTAAGCTTCTAATAGGTCTGTCTAGATGAAATATAATGTTATTCATAGTAAAATCTCCAAAAATTGGATACACCAAAAAATAAAAAAATATTTGTATGGAAAAAAATATATTTACACCACACTACAATACTGAAGCCTAATGAAATGACGTACAAAAATAATCTTAATGACCCAATTCATTACTGAAAATACATATAATTATACCTATTTAACAAATAACTCTATACAATTCTTAATAGTACCTAGGTAGTAATGATTCAGTCATCATTACAGTGTTCATCCTCGTCCTCGGAAGAATCCGAAACACAATAATCTTCGGATATATTACTAACAGTAATTTTATTTCTGACAAGATGTTCGGGTGAAATTAATAAATCTAATACTTCTAACGGGAGAGATCCTGTTTTTTTGCGGGGCGTTTCCCTGAGGCTGTTAATTAAAGGATCAGATGTGATTATTAACTTGTCAGGACTCTCACTGACTTCTTTTATCAATTTAGCAACGTTTCGCTTTCCAGATAGTCGGAACGATATTTCGGCAGCTACTAATAATTCTTCTGAACTACGTGTCGAGATCAAATCATCAACACGTCGACGTTTTGTTTTGGCACTCGCATCTTCCATGTTTAGTGTAGGTCTTCCAGGGCCCGGTTGAGATTCCTTGGAACTACAACATGCCTCAGCATGATCGTACGACACAGTAAATGTCAAATCACTTTGGAGCCATTCCTTATTGCTTGCCAAAAAGCGTTCCCGAGTTCTATGAGAACCTTCCCATTTTTCCGAAAGTTTCGATGAAAATCGGGAAATCACGGTCTTGATTTCCTTCATTGAATCTTCCATTATTCCGCTTATGTCCTGTATTTTCGAAATGTACGCGAAGAGAGCACCATTTCGTTCATTCTTGGAGTTTTTGAGCCATTCTTCAAAACAAGCGATTTTCGGCACGTTGAAAGTGTGACCTAGAAAAAAATTAATAAATAAAAATCAGGCAAAATCGGGCCAGAAAAATAAAGACCCTCGTTATCAATGAGGTTATAGCTACTTCCTAAAAAATATTCAGGTCGGGGAGAAGAGGGGATTTTTACTTATACTCAAATGAATTCGAAATTGAAGTTTTTTTTTCTTAAATTTGTAACATAACGATATATTTTTCTAGGTTACAGGTTAAAAGGATCAAAATATAATAGTATTTAAAATAGTACTTACTCTTAGTAACAGAATCCATCACAGCACTTAACCAAAATTAATGAAATATACTTGTGAGACGTTATCGCAATCGGAGCTAAAATGCAACTAAATTCATGCAAATAATGCAATTGTTTTATATACTTACCCCCATTACAAAAAATAAATGATTTACGACAAATCATTACCTACCCGTGTAATCACCAACTAATATACTAATTACCCTCATTAATGGTTTCTGAATTAGGTGATGTTGTTTTTGTCCAGCTAGCTTGTTCTACTCGACATACAGTGGTGCGTGTCAATCAGGCGAACAAACTAGAAGGTGCTCCTAAGCTCAGTTCTTTATCTTTCAAGGTACGGTACCAAAAAACAAGAATGCCAATAAGATTCTCGATAGACGGAGCATCTCGAGGCGCAAAGCTGTGAGGGAATAGGCCGTTTGCGCCTAATTCTAATTAGTTCCAGGTCGACGGTACATCAAAGTTGGGGATAAGTTTCTTTCGTTTAATTGACCGTAAACTCGGAGTAACGCGAATAAAGCGCGCTGGAAGCCCTTCGAAAGCAATAGCTCTCGTAGACTTGATTTATGTTTTCCCTTTGTGCACTTTTAATACCTGCTGTTTTACCGAAGGCTTAATGATGACTTCGTTATTGATGTTTCGTGTTAATTCTCTCGCTATGTGTAATAATGGAAACGGTAGGTCATTTAAATTTGTTAATTGAAACGAACCCCAAATGATTCTATAAAACTTTACAGTTCTACGTACTCGCAATAAACGCTTTTTTAAGCCTTGTCTGGCTTGTATTGGCTCTTAGAGCCTAAATCTCTATTTGAAATATTTATCACCGTCTAATGGCAGTGGCGCGCCAGAGTTATTTTATTAGGTAAGTGGGAGCGCGACAACTCCGTCCTCGAAGTTGCCGAGCGCCGAACATCTAATGTATAGCTACAAAAGTTCATGAGACTTGATTCGGTGATCTGTTAGTGAACGCGAGGCACTTCTGAGGCCTTAAGAGGATAGTAAACGGGTCGCCACGTCGATAAAGGGCGATTTCAAGATCTAGCTCTGGAATGTTTCCCCGCCGAAATGAAATCTTTGTAACAAAATTTGATGTACATAATAATCATTTAATACTGCGTTTTATAAATGACAAACTATGTACGTAGGTATCAATAAAGCCAAAACAGAGAGACATAGGTAGACTTTTCATTATTCTCTGCATGAAAAATCGTTGTAACAGGTTGAATTTTGGAGTATGAAACAGTCGAGGAAGGACCTAAAATTTTCACTTTTTGTATGGTCGGCATGACCTTAAGTAGGTACTATCCTCATACTGAATTTTGCTTATCGTTAATAGATCACTGATCTGTAATCTCCCTTGCAATAGATTCATCCACGAAATAAGTATCCTCATCTCATAGAGTTTTGTCCAGTTAGCATTTTTAAGATAGGGCTGGCGCGGTCCTTCATGAATCGCTATCTATCCTAATTAATACTAATAATTGGATGTTATCGTCTAGACCACAATACAAAAGTAAATGGCAACAAAATATAACACACTGAATAAGATGTATTTTTCGGGAACAAATGAATGAACTTCAAAAATCGAAGAGTACGACTATTTTGAGCACATATTCTAGTAGCCGTTGCGGACACGTCATTCTGTCATGTTATGTCCCGCGCCAGACCGCATCTCTATGCAGATTGGGTTTGTCGGCTCGCTCAACTCACTGCCTGCGACTGCTCTTAACTACGTTTATAACTGATGGCCCAGATACCATGCTCGGAAAAAGAAATTAAACATTATACTTGTAAATAATATACATATATATATATATATTTTAATATCAGTAACTTGTTATTATCGAATACTGGTACTGCATTTACAATGTATGCATCGATTAAAGAAAGAGAAAGCAAAAATCAAAACGAAAGTCATGTCAGTTGCACTGGCACTGAACAAAAGATTCTTAAAACCCACACTGATTTAGGTAGTACCTCTTGTCTTACGTAGCTTCGTGCTACCAAGCAAAACAAGATAAAATATTCAAATCGTAACCGACAGAGCAAATACTGACTGTCTATGATACTTTTTCTGCCATTAATTCATCGAGGCGTGGGAACTGGAAAGGTTGGACGCCAGGAGGTAGTATTACAGCTGTGAATAAGAAATGACCCTTTTTTATTTCCATCTTACTTGTGCCGCAGTCGGCTTAGTACTTGTCAGAATTCAGAGTACTCTTGGTTTTAAACTAGTAAATAAACTCTACGCAAGGCATCCGTTCTCTGAGAAATTTTATATGAATGCAGGCAAGCAGTTGCGGCAATGGAAAATATTTAATAAGAAGTAGGTATATTTTTTATGACTTTTGTATGTTGTAAGTCTGCGTGGGTAGGCATGCGTATAGGAACTTACATAAGACATAGCAGGGGATTTAGGAAAACGAGAAAAAACGTCCTTTTCAAAAGACACCGAAACTTTAAATAAATTAAAGACGCGCAGGAGTAAAATAGAACCTACATTATACCTACCATATGTGAAAGTTCAGTATATACTGAGGATGGTAAAAGGAATAATAAATTAGATTGTCGTCCATAAAGGTAGAGGGACCTTTATGGACGACAAAATTTGACACGATTTTAGTTTTTTGCTGAAATTGTGAAATATTACAGATGAAACATTATGTTTTCAACCACCATGATATGTAAAATCCTTTTGCCGATTATAAAAAAAATACTTCTAATATAAGAAAACTGCGCAGTTCCGATATAAACAGTTTTTTTCTTCTCCTGAAAAGTAGGGTTAAAATACATAGCGATTTTTGAATTCGCACCGACGAATTATGCTATTTCGGGCTTATTTATTACCGCCCGAGCTGTGATGTCTATACAGTTTTAGGCACCTAGCTCTCTGGTAAAGTGGATTATGGATAAATAAATAAATATTAGGAGACATCCCTACACAAATTGAACTAATCCCTTAGTAAGCTATGGTACTTACTAGGTGACAATATATTTAATTGATATAAATACTTAAATACACAGAAAGCATCCAAGACCCAGAAACAAACACTCATGATGCTCATCACACAAATTCGGAATCCTTACCGAGATTCGGATCTTCAGCTTCGTAGGTAGAGTCACTACCCACTAGGCTAACCGGTCGTCAAAATAAAGGTACCTACCTATATACTCGTACCTATGGCGATTTATAATTTAAGTGTTTTAATCCTACTAATATTATAAATGCGAAAGTTTGGATGTTTGGATGTTTGTTACTCAATCACGGTTAAGCGGCTTAACCGATTTGGATAAAATTTTGCACGAAGATAGTTTATAGCCTGACTTAAAATATAGGATAGTTTCAACCCGGGTCCACGCAGACGAAGTCGCGGGCGGAAGCTAGTATTACCTATTTTTAATTTGAAGTATTCCTTCTAGCACTATGAGTTTGTGTTACAAAATGCTACGGTAAGGGGAATTGTTCCCAGTGGCGGTTGAAGCAAATAGTTCAACATAATGAACCCGCGAGAATGTTGCCTACTTTTCAAACTTACGCCTTAATTTTCAGCTGACTCGCCATAGTTATCTGTGGTGTAAAAGGTATCATGTTGTTGCCAGGTTGGCCATGGCTGACGACACAGCCCAGCACACTTTGGAATGGTGCACTTGCTGGGCCGAAGAGCGCCGCACGATGGTGTTGGCCCTCGGAGTGGATGATCTCCCGCTGCACAACGTGGTGGCGGCCATGTTGAGCAGCGAGAGATCTTGGGAGGAGGTGGCCGCCATCTGCGAAGTCGTCATATCGCAGAAGGAGGCCGCGGAACGGGAGCGCGAAGACAGTACGGACGCGCTCCCGCTCCGGCGCAGACGGAGGTGTCGGGGACGCGCGCGGCTTGCAGCCGCGGGCCGCGTCCTCCCCCAGTAGGGCCAGTGGGTTGGGGACCCACATTGCACATGGCCCTACAAGTCTGGGGGAAGGTCAAGCGTCTCTGACCTTCCCCTCCCTGGGCGCGGGTGCCCTGGCGTAGCAGCCAGGGCCGCCGAGGGGAGTCGTGGTAAGTAATGCTGCATCCCACGACGTCCCTTAACGGCAGGTGAGGGTGACACCGCTGGAGTTTAAGTGGGTAGGTTCCTCTCCTCCCTCCGCTTTGTGTGGAGGGGGTTACGGGAGGAGAGATCCCCACATAACCCCCTCACTATGGCCTTCCCCGGGCCGGGGGGTATGTGCCCCCTTGGACTCGATTTGACGAGTCCGAGGGGGAGAAACACATTTATCCAGAAATTCGTACATTTAACAAAACGATTTAAAAGGATTTTTGGCGTATATTATTATTAAACTCTTCCCTACCTGTGAAAAGTCTTGAAAATGCCGAATTGATCCTAAAACTGTCCTCTGGTATGGAGATTAACAGAATGATATGACATGACAAATTTCTTCACAATCTGCGACTTTTATTTTGATGTTTGTTAGACGTAAGTAAATCACATTCGTCGTCAAAGATATACTCAGTGCAGTGGTCCGATAACCCACCGTCATTGCAAAACCGGCATTACAGCACAGGGTACATCTTGACTGCATATAAATAATCGTTCAGATCTTTTCACGGTCCATACGTACGTCCTGCGAAGTGACATCTCCCGTAAATGAATAAAAGAAGAGATATTCTATCCCATGAGGCAGTATAGGTACCTCTCCCTTGGGGGAGCTCGCGCCGACGAAATTAACAGCGAAATAGCATTTTAAAATTCCAAAATTACGAGCTTGACATTGTCAGCGGGCGGCGAACTCCTGCCAAAATATTTCAAGCTCGACTCTCAGGTGCGCTTTGCAGATACAAATGTACCTGCCTCCCTTAATGTTTGCTCAGACCGCTTTTGAATAGATTTTTCTTTTTTTTTCGAAACTGAGCGGTATTATCGTTAGAAAATAAGTTTTTGTCGACTGTGTTATGAAAGTATTTCGTGGAAATGCGATAAAATGTTGGCGGTTTTTTTAAATTCGTAGGTACAGTCAACAGCAAATATAGATCATTTTAGTACTTTGTCGCAATTAACGAAACAATACTGCGGCAGTTTGGCATGCGTCAAAGTAGTGAAAGTGAAAAGGTCTTAAAATGATCATCTACTTTTGCTGTTGACTATACATAGTGTGAGAGATGTATTTAAAAAGTAAGATCACGTCGAAGAAATTTAGTGTGTAACACCTGGCTGTCCCTAAGTTTATTACAAGAGCATCTGCGGCGTCTGGAGCAAATGACGCGCTTCCGCCACCGGTCGTAAACTGAGACATTTATTACTTACTTTTGATACCGTCTGTGGAGACATCTTTGATACCGTCTGTGGAGACATCTTTGATACCGTCTGTGGAGACATCTTTGCTGCACGGCTCCGTCTGAGAGTTTAAAGAAATTACACATGTTTGTAAAATGTTTCACTGATCGCGGCCTTTCGTTCACATAATGGGCAGTTTGAAGGAGTTGATATGGATGACTTCTGTCCATGATCGGAGGTTTTATAGTACGATAAATTTGCACCTGACTACACACCTAAAACATACACACCGCAAGTTAAATAAAAGATTTAACAAATATATGGACTCTTCCTTTCAAATGCGATTGTGGGGCGTAACATTAATCATATACGATAGCTATTTAACCTTTTGAACGCCAAAGACAGTATATCCGCATCACTGGTCCAACGCCAATGAGATGACGGATTAATCATGTCTTGTTGACGTGGCGTGTGTTTGACAACTTTTCTCTTTGACAGAACGTTGAAAAGGTTAAGCAATACACATCACATCGGCACCTTTCAAATTAAATTACCTATATCAATATCAAGACACCTCAAAGACGCTGCTGCATATTCCAAATCCACGCCAGGGGCCTCAAAGCAAATGCAAGTACTTCGCAAACGGCTGACACAAAAAAAACAAAATTTCCACCTTGTCGGATTGTCATGTCAGTCACGTCGGATATTTTTTTGCCTTGGCGAAATGAATTCCATTCCAACAAACAAATCACCACAGATCCAATCAAAGGCGGCGACAACTGGCGTTTATTCCGTAAAATAACGTGTTTTAGGGAGCTACTTTTTGTGAGATTCATTCATTTGTATTTATTAAACGCTGTGCCGTGTTGTCGTGTAGGTATAGTATCTCGTGTATAATTAACTCATAAACGGCCCTACTGTAGTTTTTTTATTACAACCTGCTTATAAATTCACATAAAGTTGAAATTATAATGAACTGACTCTTATTTTCTTTCCACGAGTTAATTCAATTCAAATTTACATTGTTGTGCAAATATATGTAGTTGATTTGCCAGTAGTTAGAAATGCGAGGATTTAGTTTTAAGCCAGTGAGATTCAGTCACCTCGAAATGTAGTTTTGTGAATTATAAGGAATAGAATAGAATATAAATGAATTTATTGCCAGTTGAAGTAACACCATATCAAAATTTTGTTTTTAATAAGAAAATATAATAATTACCAACTTAAACTAAAATAACATAGCCTAAGGGAAGACTATAATGCCCGCAAGTAGACACCACTCAACATATGCGCTTAAGGGGATGACGGACCACGCCCCCTTGACAGAGACACGCTTATTTATGCTTTCCGCGCACGAGAAAAAGAGATGCAACACTCTTTAGGAATGGCTTTTTGGACAAATTTCGATAAATACCTAACTTTGTGAAGTTTTATTTATATTTTATTAAGTGAGATTTTAGATGAGATATAATACTATAGTATTAACTTGACTGTGTCGTAAAATAATGTATTGTTTGAGTAGGCTGAGTAAAAAAAGGAAAATAAAGACCCAACTTAGAAATTTATTTCTATCGAGGAAATTTTAGGCTTTTTAGGCAATCATGTATCGATTAAATCAGATAAACAATCATATAGTCAAGAAAATTATATATGAAAATCAGACCTTATTGTTTCTTCAAAGCACGCGATAATTTCCCATTCAATTCACCTTACCCTTAAGGTAAACGTCCCAGCAGTGTTTGATACTGGCCCAATACTTTGCTACTTAATTAATTATAATAGAGGTGAGCAATAGGTGTCAACTTTTAAATTAGACCTTAAGTTGTCATTGGGACGTCTCCATCATAAGCTAAAATTATTAAGATATTTTAATTTTATGTGCTAACACTCAATTTTCAATATTACTGAATAAGTTGATAGGTACAGTCAGCGTCATATAGTTAGTAGGAACCAGAGAAGCCAAATTATTCGTAACACACCCTTATTCTTCCAGTAGACGTGTACCGAAATATTTCGCTACGTTGGCTGCCACTAAGTATATGACGCTGCCGACTCAAACTCGGCCGGTCATAACGAAAAATGAATTTTATTAAAATTTAATCCAAAGACGACCCAGAGACAATGGAATCTAGTGAAGATTAGGAAGTCTTAAAATAGAATTCGAAAACCTTGGATTCCATTATCCCAAAAATATTTATCATCTAATTAAAATGGTTCTCTTATTTATCGCCGAAAATTGTATGGCCGATTATCACTTCCCAACTCACGTTTCGCGTAATTTTATTTCGCCGAACGTTCATTTCCCAACTTAACAAATTTATTTGTTTTATTTGCCAACTGAACTCAACATGTGGTCTGTGTTTTATAATGACATTTTTCAAAACGCCTACTTTCATGTCGTATAATGTTTTAGTTCGCATAACATACATTTGGTTGTTTATTGTTTACCAATTGTTTTATTGAGTATGTTGTATTAGGTATTTAGATCGTCGTAGGATAAAAATTACAATATATGTATTGTGAACAAGTATTTCCGCTCTTTTATTAAAAAAAACCCCTAACCTATCCGCGATCCGAGTCGGTTTTGCCACTAAGTCCCTGCTGTTCCCGTTGCCGTTGGTCTTTGAAAAACTTGAGCGGTTCTTTTTTGTTATTGAAGTAAAATTACTTGCTATTATCCCTAGTTAGTTTGTTTTGAATTTTATGTATCTACCGCCTATTATACCGCCTGTTGTCACATTTCTATTTATAAATTTAATATTTCCAACCAAAGAATATGCTAGTATCTTTTCTTATTTGTATCTTGCCTAATGTATGAAAAGGGAACTGTTGCATCGACCAAACGTTATTCGTCCAAGAGTTGTTCTACCAAGTGAAAGATTTGACAAATGATGAGTCTGCCAAAAGTGTAAAGGCGTTATAATAATCCGCTTTATTATAAGTCTGCGAATTAA
Source organism: Epinotia bilunana (assembly GCA_947049275.1). Classification (NCBI taxonomy): domain Eukaryota; kingdom Metazoa; phylum Arthropoda; class Insecta; order Lepidoptera; family Tortricidae; genus Epinotia; species Epinotia bilunana. The sequence continues at coordinate 14,356,721 of OX346264.1, forward strand.
AAAGTTGTCATATAAAATTTTGGTAATCGTTAGTTGTCAATGTGAATCGTCGGCGAAACGTTAGTTGGCATATGAAATTCGGGAAAAAAACGTTCTGCGAAAAGGCAGAACACTAATTGAAATTAATTAATGAGGTATAACGAATAATTGTGACTTCCTAACTTCAATGGAAAATCAATGTAGTGCAATAGATACAGGCCAGGAGAGCAAGATACAATACAATACAAATACTCTTTATTGCACACCTCACACAAACACTTCTTAGAAAAAGAAACAATACAATAACATGTAGGTAGAGGTAGACAACAGTTGGTCTTATCGCTGAAGAGCGGTCTCTTCCAGACAACCTTTGGGTATCGGAGAAAGAGATAAAACTAGATTATGTAGTAGGTGGTGCAGAGATTATAATAAGCCAAAAATCAAAATAATTATATAAATACACGTACATATTTAAATAGCTCTATATATAAACATACATACACAATCATACATATATACAAATAACACAAATAAAAAAATATAATAGTAAGACAATCAGGGTTAGGGGAGAGATAAATAATGTTCTTTAAAAAGAGATTTTAAGTTGCCGATAGATTTAGCTTGTCTTATATCAAGAGGGAGAGAGTTCCACAGTCGAATAGCCTTAAATGTGAACGAACTACTGTAAAATTTGGAAGATGACGGAGGCACTGTTAATAGCAAATTGTTAGAAGATCTAACAGAATTAAAATAACTAAAACGCTCTTTGAGATAGCGGGGAGTTGCAGGGTTAAAAAGAACACTAATCAGAAGCGAAATAATGTGAGAGATCACAAGAATTAAGATTACAAGCAGATCAAATTTAATTGCTACTAAATTAGATACCGGTAAATCTCGTTAGTGACATGATCGAAATCTACTCTAATCAAGCTGGCATAGTAACTCGTGGGAATTATTACCGCAACAATTATCAAACCATAATTAAGTACATATAGTGAAATTACGAGAAATCAACATAGGGTTAGGTTATTTAAAATCAGGAAAATAAGACTTAGTCCTAGCGGTACGCCAAAATAAGCTGCGAATGGTGTTAAAAGCATGAAAATCGGAACGATTGGTCTTTAGGCCATACGAATCAATTTGACCTGTAGCACGAAAAAAAGGAGAGGAGTTAAATAACGTCTTTTTTTAGTATGGGAAAAAAAAAATGTTCTGAAACCTATGCTATCGTGTGTGGTATCTAATGAAAGGGCTTACTAAGCCGATTCTAAAAATATATTACATCATTATATTTCAGTCACTTGTTTTAAATAAAAATAAAAATCATTTAGGGTGTACCGCTAGGACTAACTGGCTTATGGTGAAATACGCCCATAGGGCTCGTACAATTTTTGGATAAGTACTTATAGACATTAAAATCTAGACATACTAGCTTCTACTCACAACTGTGAATAGGTAATTACTAGTGGCACTGTGGGCTGTAGAAATCGCGAGCCTGAGTTTGTTTAAAAAGTAACCAATTTTTTTTAATGTAAAAAAATGGGATTGACTATAAAATCTGTATAATGAATTATTGAACCTGCTTACAAAATTTCACGAGAATCGGTTGAGAAATGCGACCTGTAGATGAGAACAGCCGGACATTCGGACATACGAAAGAATTTCGACCCAAGGTGAAACGGAGAACTTCGTTCTCTTCGCTAGCTCGTTCAATACGGGTGTAGACTCGAAAATTATTATTACCTACTTACTCCAAAATAAAAAAGGGAAAAAAATATGCCTAGTGACGAAAATCCCATTCAGATATCTCAAAGAATTACGAAGCTACAACCGTTTTAATATTGCTTGTTAGAGAGAGAAAACGCAAACAGTGTGTTACGTCACATTACGGGATCCTTCGGGGGGGCCGCGCCGACGGCGGCGCCGAACACGATGGGCGGATTGCCTTTTATTAGAGACGTCACAATCTTCCAGCGTCATCGTTTCATATGAAGTTGCGTTTTGCGAAAAAGGGACAGAACATACCCCTTCTTAAAACTTTGGACACTTTGTAACTTTGTGATTATTTAAACCTTTTGCGTTAATTTTTTCTCCATTTGACTACATTTTTAATCATTTTTCGAGATAATATGACATTATTGATTATTTTATTAAGTGTCTACACCCCTATTACATGCTGTTCTTTGGTAGATATATAATTACTTATAGCTTACATCGCTAGCACGTTCCACAAAATCAGTTCTGTAATTTGCGTGAAAGAATAAAATAACATACAAACTTTCCCCCAGGCTGTTGCGTATAAAATAAAACATTTTTCGTCGTAACCTACTTACTATTAGGATAAATAACCCTTCTACGAGGGTTAAGGTTAGTTACAAGATATTGAAATTGACGACGCAGGCAGTATATAAGTAGATATGGCACGTCCGGGGACCGGTCCCACTGCCCAAAGGCAGTCGTTGCTGAAAATATCGACGTCATAACGGCCCCTTACTCATGTATACATGACCTTAAGTTAGGCAAGGTGGGCGTTTGGCACGACATAACTTTCATAGACATAAGCCGTGAGCTATTATCACTGGAAATAATAAGACCTATTTGTTTAACTGTGTGCTTATGGTAACAATTTTTTTTGTGGTTATATTTTTAGGCTACATTTAATCATTTGAATAAAAACGAATTAATATCATTTCGTACATATATATACATAAATTTATGTCTTTATCGCCAAAAGGGGTAGACAGAGCACATGAAACTTATGTTTCAGTGCCACTTTTAGCATAAATGTGGGTAGACATCGCAATGATAGGTTGCTAGCCCATCGCCCACAACACACTCCAACCCTGCTACTTTAGTCGCATTTTACGACACCCACGGGAAGAAATGGGGTATTTCGCTGTGACAGATGAATGGACACTGTGACCATTTGTGTTTCTTCTTTTTACGGAACTCTTAAATGAACTTTAGAGTCTAACCGTTCCTTATAATTAGATGAATGCTAAGAATCGAATTGTTTGCCTTCTTGATGCGCATTTCATTGAACAAAACCAGGTTAACTCAAAACGTGCATATTTTCTTGGAATGGCTGTGAGATTTCACTTGCGCTAGCGTGATAAAGGTGTGACGGAGACGGCGTCGCGTTGATAATTGTTTCTTTTACGACGGTGGCAGACAAGCATGCCTGATAGACATCGTAGTCTATAGACGCACCGTGGTCTAGAATCTCAAGCGTCCATAGGCGACGTATATGTTTACCACCGTAGTATTAAAAAATTGTAACAACTGAACTACATTTAATTCAAGAGTTAAAAATTGAATTTAATTAACTGTTGATAAATGCCGGTCTAGAGCTAGAGTCCCAGCTTTTCTATGGTTAAGTAAGTATTCACTCGAATGTTTCATTGTACTTTATCAGCCTATCAAAAATCGGTATTGCTGCGTATTTTACCGTAGGTAACCTATGAAACGGTATCCCGGAATACCGATCGGCGATCCAGTCTATTTGCAGGCGCTCCTTTGCAAACAAGTTGAAATTGGTTTTGAAGCTCTGCGAATACGCCGGTGGCCCGCAACACTGTAATTTTAACGTCAGGCGTGAATGGTATTATACTAGGCTTGAGGTTTAAAACCAGTACCTATTTCAAACTTCAGTATGGTTAGCGTTTTCTGAAAATATTAACGAGTTATCCATTTTTAACCGAGTTCAAAAAAGAGGTTTTAATTTGTCGGAATCTTTTATATTTTATGTTCCGCGGTTACTCGAACACGCCCGGACCGATTTGGAAGATTCTTTTTTGTTTGAAATTCCCAAATAATCTCATAGTCATCAGTTCAGGATCTGATAATGAGATCCTGGAGAAATCAAGGAAACTCTTAATTTTTTATAGGCACATACAGTGATTTGGGTTTTTTTTTGTAATCATTAAACGCATTTGGTTTCGGAAAGCATTTTATGTGGTGCTTAAAGTGGAAACGTTCACGTGTGCGGCTTGGCGGAGTAATGAATTTAAGTCGGTTAAACTTTGTTTTTAAATTAAATTATGTATAGTATATATTCTGGCATTTCCTTCAAACCGATATGAACGGAAAATATCAGGTACTATTGGATAAAACTTATTTGAATCAGTCTATCATCCTGCCTGACACAAATACGTTATTTAAAACCCCTGTTGATATGCATTTCTTCACGTTAGGCTTTAAGTTGATCTATGGTTTATTGTAATATATATATATGTTGTACATATGACTGTATGTGTGTCTATACTCTGTACTAATATTATAAAGAGGGAAAGTATGTGAGGTTGTAGCTGTGTAAGTATACATACATACATACGTACATACACATTCACGCCTTCATTTCCAAAAGGGGTAGGCAGAGCACATGAAACGTATATTCCAGCGCCACTTTTAGCATAAATGTGGGTATAAAAGATCGACGAAATGTGATATTGCAGTGATAGGTTGCTAGCCCATGGCCCACAACACACTTCAACCCTGGTCCCTTAGTCGACTTTTACGACATCCACGGGAAGAAAGGGGGTGGTGAAATTATAACCTGACACCACACGGGGTAAGCATGTTTCTATGTAATGGGTAATCTTCGGAACTACTCATCCGGTTTAAAAAAAAAAACTTGCACCAGTATATATCCTTCAAAATGGACACAGGCTATTTTATCCCGCGGCTCCGCCGGGGTTCTCTGCTATACGTGGAGACGCGAGAGCATTATTTTTATTATAATATCGTGATTGTTTAGGATTTTATGTGCAATAGGCATGATGCCTCATATTCAAATTGATAAAGTATCGATGCTATATGGATAGTAAACCATCAAATTATCGTAATAAAGTATACATTATAAAATATAGTTAAAATCATGAAAGTTTAGAAAAAATATGCATTTTTTTTATTGTCCTAGAGTAAATTTAAAGCTACCAATAGAATCCTTACGCTTTTATTGAAACAAAATTATACGACAACTATGTATTAAACACAGTATTTCGCGACCGAAACAACAATTAACCTGATTTTCCATACAACGATTAGTACAAATGTGACGTCATACTTGTGTCTATCAGTATGAAGCGTTTTGCGCTGCCGCCAGCGAGGTCAATCTTTGTCTAAAATGTTTGGGTATTTATGTTCTTTAACTGTAGTTGCTCCCATACAAACATTTTGTTCCTCTCCAAAAACTGGTTCGAATGACATCATAAAAAAATCGTATTCATCATCCCCATTCAGACATGACCAAGTACTACCCAATACCGGTTAAAATCGAAATACAGGGTGTCCCATAAGTGGCACGTCACAGTGACACCGGAGGTAGGTCAGCTAAAGAGGGACCTAACCAGCCTAACATGACCCCAGTAAAAGTTGCATGGCTTTCGAGTTACTACCAAATTCCGTTTTTTAGTGAATTTTCACCTTTTTTAACATTGTCAGGGTCAGAATTCTGCTGGAAAGCTCTAGAAGCTTATTTTTTTGTTGTAATGGAATCTTAAATAGTTATTTAAGATGACATGAGTATGATTCTGTCAAAAAGTTATGTGGATTTCCGTAAAAGAATGGATAAATCTTGATTTCAATTGCTAGCAAAACAAAAACTTCGATTTTGGACACCTGCTGTGAAAAAAAATCCTTGAAACAAAACGAGCAAGTAACATCAAAAAATTGGGCATGTTATGCAGATTTAGAAATGGTACAATACACGAATCTTATGCCCATAAAACTAGGTATTTTCATCATTTTACCGATGCCCTATTTAACTAATTTAAAACTATGCACCCCGCTAGCCGTCCCTATTAGGTAAAAATTCGTCCTCTTTTACCTGAGAGCGACTTATTGCCAGGTCCACGAGAGGAAAAGAGATAGAAACAATGTTTATTACCCTTTTGAAGGACATCGTTCGCTTCGACTCTGGCACACGTGTCGATTTCTACCTGAACCCCCACATAACGAGCTTTGTTCTGTCTCTCTTTATCTACTTGGTAAAGAAAGGGATGGATAGAGTGCTTTGTTCGATCATGTAGCACGAGCAGCGATGGCCCTGCAAACCAAATCAGTTCGTTACCTAGCGTTTCGTGCGATCCCCGTGTTCTCCGTGTCTCTGTTTTCGTGTGTTCCTTAACTAAAATCGACTTATCATTTCTCTAGACTCTGATTTACTCTTTATTTGTGGAATAAAGTGACAACTCGGCACTCTATCGGACACTGATTTGTGTATGCAACCATGGCGAATCACAATCTCCAGTTTACTCATAGTGAGTACGCTGACATGCATTTAATCTACGGCGAAACCAGGCGTGTTTCAAATCGAGGCAATGTGAGTTACAATGCAAGATTGGCTGCAAGGTTGTACTTGGAACGATATCTGAATCGTAATCCTACCAACTACGAAGTCATTTTGAGAACTGCAAATGCTTATCGCGAGGGCAGACTACCAGGGACGAATAGCCGATCTGGAAGACCTCGAACGATTGACGACGACGTCGTTTTAGAAGAAGTGCGAGCGGAGCCAGGAACTTCAGTGCGAAATATTGAACGCCGTACTAGAGTCCCCAAATTATCGGCACAACGCATTTTGAACAGGAACAAATACCATCCCTTCCACATTCAACGCGTACAAACTCTACAGCCGACTGATTATGCACCGCGTGTTGAATTTTGTCGAAAAATGATACAAAAGTGGAGAGAAAATCCCAACTTTTTTAATGAAGTGTTGTGGAGCGATGAATCGGCCTGCAGAAGGGACGGATACACCAACTTACATAATATCCATAGCTGGCAACTAGAAAACCCGCACGAAAAAAGAGAAGACCGGTCCCAATACCAATTCAAAATCAATTTGTGGACGGGAATTTTTAACGGCCAAATAATAGGACCGGTCGAGTTGCCAGCTATTTTAAACAGGGCAAACTACCTGGAAATGCTTCAAAATGACCTGCCAGGATTATTGGAAGACGCGCCGTTGGCACTCAGGCAGAGGATGTGGTTCCAGCAAAATGGCTGCCCGGCACACTACGCTCGGCGGGTTCGCGAGCACCTCAGCAACACGTTCCCCGACAGGTGGATTGGGCGATTAGGACCCATACTGTGGCCACCGCGATCCCCGGATTTGAATCCACTGGTTTTTTTTTATTGGGGATGTTTAAAGGACAAAGTATATGCAAAACCAATAAGAAGCGAGGAAGAATTGCGTGAACGCGTATTCGACGCAGCCCGGACCATATCGGAAATTAGTTTAAGAAAATTGAATCGTAATTTTATAAGACGGTGTCATTTATGCATTAGAGTCCGAGGGAAACAGTTTGAACATTTACTGTAAGTTAGATTTAAGAATTAAATAAATAATCGAAAGTTAAGTCTGTTTTTAATTCATTTACCTTTTTTTTTTCAATAAAATTCCTTTTTCGCTTCCCCTAATCCATCTTTTTCCCTATTGTGACTTTAACAAATAATAACAAAGCCCGGTATCAAATGAAATGTCATAGCAAGCGGCAAAATTACCTGATAGCGGGGTTCCTAGTTTCAACTTACTTAAGTAAGGCATCGGTAAAATGATGAAAATACCTAGTTTTATGGGCATAAGATTCGTGTATTGTACCATTTCTAAATCTGCATAACATGCCCAATTTTTTGATGTTACTTGCTCGTTTTGTTTCAAGGATTTTTTTTTCACAGCAGGTGTCCAAAGTCGAAGTTCTCGTTTTGCTAGTAATTGAAATCAAGATTTATCCATTATTTTACGAAAATCCACATAACTTTTTGACAGAATCATACTCATGTCATCTTAAATAACTATTTAAGATTCCATTACAACAAAAAAAATAAGCTTCTAGAGCTTTCCAGCAGAATTCTGACACTGACAATGTTAAAAGCCTTTATTTGTGAAACTTAATATACTCCCGCTGCCTTGCCTGTACATTAGAGACGCATGTCTCTTCGTCAAGGACAACCCTAGTCACTTTATAAATCGGTATGACACCAGTGCTAGACATACAAGGGCCCAGTACCAAAACCTGTTATACCAACCTCGCTGCCAAACAGTTATCTATAAAAAAAACTGCTACAATATGTGTATAGTCATTTATAACAACTTGCCTGATGACCTTAAATTAGAAAATAAGAATTCTTTTAAAAGTAAGTTGACAAAATGGCTGCAGGAGAAGAGTTTTTATAGTGTAAATGAGTATTTAGCAACTGACATAAGTAATTTCTTTGACATACTGACATAGAAATTTAGGGAATTATTAATTATAGAATAATCTGATGAAATGACATGTACGAAAATTTAGTTTTATGACATAGTAATACTTTGCACACCTGCATGCAGGTAGGATATGAGAAACAAAAATAGCTTTAAGACCTTACCTGTAACCATATTCCGGCAAATAAAGAAATTTTGAATTTTTGAATTTTGAATTTTGAAAAAAGGTGAAAATTCACTAAAAAACGGAATTTGGTAATAAATCGAAAAGCATGCAACTTTTACTGGGGTCATGTTAGGCTGGTTAGGTCCCTCTTTAACTGACCTACCTCCGGTGTCACTGTGACGTGCTACTTATGGGACACCCTGTATACACTAATAATAATATAATAATTGACTGTGTTAAACTTGAAAAGCGGTTCCAAACTAGATACAAATACCTGTTACAATTAAACTCCAAATGTGATTCAAACCCGACTGATTTCGTCGGCTTCCTTAAAGTTAAACAGATCGTTCCTCGGTTGGAAAGCTGCCCATTCACAATGGTAACGGAAAAATTGTCTCAGGTAAACCAATATAAGTCTGATCTGCAACTATGTATAATTGTAACGGATCTTGGGGTCAAGTAGGGGGAGGTGAATCGAAATAGCGTGCTGGAATGCGCGTCCCCGAAGAACACTCTGAACGTTGTTTAACTACATCTGGGTTCGCCGTTTCACACGCCATTAACTATTTTTGTTTTTTGTCGAAGACAATACTTAAAGTTAAAAAGGATTTAGTGCTAATTTATGCTATGGCTCGTGGAGTTTGACGCTTAACCGCAGCCTAAATCTTTCGCATGCCTTTCTCTAGGTCCGTCCAGAACCGTTTGAACCTTAGTTTGAAACTTCAAGGTCATTTAGTAAATTTTTGTTAGAGGCATCGTAAAGGTTAAGGATGACATAATCAAGGACCTAAACGTCAATAAAATGTATTCTTGTTATGTGTTAATCCGTTATGACATTAACAATCATTAATGTAATATCACCATACATACTCTTACATACATACATACACAGAACCACACATACATCTCTTGACACTTTCATGCGGTTACACACTTTCCAATCGCAAGCACCCTAGAATAAAATAGTTCATAGTTACTTACAGTCATATTTTTTGCTTTGTCTTTTTTTTCACTCTATGCCGCGTGGATTGTTACCTACCTTAACATAGTGTTCGACTATAGCTATGTTTCTGATGGCTCCTCTACATGATGGCCCATCCTGCTGGTCCACTAGGATGGGCCAGCGTGTAGAGGGGGTAGTGGTGTCGGATGGTTTATGGCGCGGCGGGATGGCGATGGGATGGCCGCGGTGTCGGTTTTTCGGCCGCACATCAAATGGACGTCAGTGGGCCAGCGATGGCGGTACGCATACACGTGGCCCATTCCACAGTGCGCGGTCGACTGCGGTTGAGTGTGCACGTTGGTGTTGTGTATTTTTTTAAATCGAAAATGACGTGTAGGTACGTGGCCTCAACACGAAACAATAAATTTTTGGAATTATATCGGGGAGAAAGCGTAATATGTAAGTAGGTAAATTGCCGCAGCGGCTAACGCTTCCAAGTACATCTTGCAAAACGATTCGATCACAACTGAATGTCGCCATCGTGTAGTGGCGTTCAACCATCGCATGGCCGTAGCGCTGGGCCATAGGATGGGCCATTATGTAGAGGAGCCATGAATGTATGTCCCTAAATTTCGATAATAGTGGAAAACGAGCGGGATTTGAACCAACAACCTCCGGAATCCGTCCATCGCTCTGCCAATTGAGCTATCTGCCAATTGAGCTACCGTGGGTCCGCTAATGGCGACGAATCTTTCAATCCCTTCAACTATCATCTATGTCTATCACTATCTTTATTTACTAGGTAAATAAAATTCTGCAACTTGGCAATCACACAACTTTACTACATTAATGGATTTTTGCATACCTAAAACAATGTATACGTAATGTATGTGATTGCCAAGTGACAAAATTTAATTTAGCTAGCAAATAAAGATTAATAAGAATGCCTGAGACTTGGCTCTACGAAATATATCACAACTTTTTACAGTGGAAGAGTTTCGAAACTTGGTGTTTTTTTTACATGGAATGTTTTTATGGGATCTCACTTCTTTTCGTAGGTTATTGTGTTATCAATACATAAAAAATATGAATGCAGTCCCATTCTTGCTTTTTAATTGTTTATCCCATTCACTTCAAATATAGCTTTTTAATTCTATATGTTTAGATGAGATTACAAAGCTATTTATGCAGTTGGTGTATCTAGAAAACTGGATTGAAATTGCATTTTTTTTAAACAATAATTGTATTCTAAATTTGAAGCTTCTATGTCTGCTAGAAGTGCCTTATACTTTTGATGATCGGTGAGTCAGTCAGTGACAAAATTAAGAAACTTTGACTAGTTATAATGAATAAACTACTTTTTCAAATTGAATTAAATTTGAAATATATCGTGTTTATACAATGCGTGCTTGGTTAATGAAAATTCAGGCTTCTAAGTTTTATCCACAACGAAGTTATAGGGGCTCGAAAATGGCCTGAACTGCTTCGATAAAAGGATGGTACGGCCGTGCCGCTGTTTTGCTCGGCCTGGCGGGGGCACTGCCGCGCCCCCAGATATATAGAAGCTATTATATATCTATTTATTCATGTCTATTTATAGTCAACATTAACACATTACGCTCGCACACCTAATATAGCCTTTAAGAGCGCTCGTATAGTGTTATTAGTGGGACGAGCTACGTCGGACCTAATTAGACGTTGTGTGTAGCCCCAGGGAAAGATTGTGTCGCAGGCTTAGCGGCTTCGGAGGTCAAGCTGACTAGACATTTTTGCATCAATATCAGGACAGTTCCACTTCTCAATTCGGGTATGTTAGGCTGTCGTGCTGCTCCGAGCAGACAATTTGTCCGATCTCGGTTGGCTCTCGCTCACGCTCGCGCTTGCAGTAATAAAGCACGGCTATCATAGGATGGTCCGCGAGCTTTGTCGCAGCGACATAGACTATGAGACGGATAGTCTATCTCACCGCGACATAGCTTGTGGGCCGTCGTGTAATAGCTGTGCAGTGGTAACGCGTACACCATGCTTCAATTCAAACATGATAAACCCGATTCGAAAGAGCGCGTATAGGATATAAAATTTAGTAAGTAACCTCTTTCCTGCAGTTGTGGATTTTTCGAAAAGTAATTGTTTTTGTTTGCGTTATTTTAAGCATGTGATGTCTATTTGAACAGATTACAACTATTCAAGAGGGTCTTTTTTAACTTTCTTAGCTTGCGACATGTAATAATGATGTTTCGGGTTATTTGTACTGTCCAACATCGAATTTGTTACATAGTGAACCTTCTGTATCTTAGCTTATTTAGTCCTATTATTATTATCTAGTCTATTCAATGGTAATGTATTGTGGCGCTCGAACGTGGTGTGAAGGGCGCATAACATAAATAAATACGATTGCAGACATGTCGAGTCAGATTGACCTCTAGGGCAGTGAACAATAAGTTGGGGGCGCGTCACCACGATGCAGGATGAAGTTGTTGACATGGGAGCAATGTTATCCGCAACATTGCCGGATTTTGTACCAATCTGCTGGACTGGAGCCGAATACACTTTAAATTTTATTACATAAAACTTGAATTGTTTTGCTTAAATTGTACGGAAGTGGTTAATATTTATGAAACACGTCTATAAATCTTAAATGAGTCTACATCTAAGAGTACTATTTTTGTAGTTTCTAATTTCAATTATTAGGAGTATAATCCCGAATATTCAGAAAAAAACAACAACAAACTCGACTACGAGTGGCAGCACTAGCCAGTGCCAGGACTAGCTTAGTGAGCTTAAAATTCTCGCAGTTCGTATATAACGAGGTACATAGGGTTGTAAATTTGTTACCTAAAGAGGTACACGAGTTGGCTAAGCGAGCTTGTGGACCGTGCTACCGCAGCCCCGGGCCGTCAGCGTGCGGTGAAATCGTCAGCACCACGTGACACGACCTTTTGAATTAAAATTCCCGTTCCGTTACTTCAGCATCGGTCATTCTAGAATATTCCACGTTGATGTGGACCGGCGAATATTATTAGCGACAGGTTTAGCCTATTAGATTGTGTTGCATCTGCTTGCGAAGCTGATGGTCCTGGGTTTAAGTCCCGATAAGAGCAAATATTGATATTTCCTTTTTCTGAGTCGGATGTTTTCTAGTTATTTATAGGCATATATTAAATATGTCGCCGTCTAACACCCATAACACAAGCCTTATTGCGATTACTGTAGGGCTAGTTCAATTTGTGTAAGACTGTTCCTTAATATTTATTGAAATCCAAAATGAATATCGAAGTTACATTGATATGCATGATTGGCACGCGTACAGCATTGTTTGGCACGCTGTCGGAATTTCTTATTTACATACGCCTACGGCTTTAGCGAGTAAATATCGATCAAAAAGTTGCTGACGCTTGTTGAAGAATAATTTTACTTATTGCACCCTTGTAACATTTCAATATTTGTTAGGACTTCTTTTAGGTGCCCACTTGGGAGATAAATATTTGGTGACGGTTATTACGATGTCACTAAACAAGCTAGGGTAAGTGCCCCAGTGAATGAATGCTTAAGGATTTTTTTGATTTCAAAAATTGTTTTATGTACGAGTAAGATAGCTATATTTCATATCGCCATGACTGTTTGTATACCTCATACAAGTATTCTAGTTTGGTTAAATTACTTTGCTTTTGCAATAGTTTACCATAATTTTAAGTTATATGAACTTTTAGGTAGAAAAATGGGAAATCACCGGTGAATGAACACGGTTTTCTAGTAAATGAACAACTAAAACCAGTGAATGAACTACTGTTTTGTTTGGCGTTATATCGATATACCAACACACACGGAATAGCAGTTATTGGTTTACTTTTTCTACAACAATTAATAAACTGTAACAAATGTACGTTCATTAACTGGTTCCAAAAAAATAGTAAAACCAATAAATGAACTTAGTAATTATAGGTTGATGTTCATTAACTGGATATCTATAAACCAGTGAATGAACTATCTTCATGTTCGAAAATGAGGTTTGTCCGAATACTGGGCCAACGATAGACAAGCCATTGGTGTGCCATGTTAATAGAAAGTAAATCCTATTACAATCACTAGAACTTATGATATTGCGAAACATTAAAACAGTCGTTGCCAGTGAATGAACACTCCAGTTCATTCACTGGATTTGGGCGATTTTGAATTCTAGTTATAGAACACCGACCAAAAAATGTGAATCTACTCTTGAATAATTTAAAACGATGTTTTAGTAGCACAATTTCACTCTTATGATTTCCAAAAACCACACACCATAAGTCACAGGTTTATAAAATTAGTACAATGGCACATCAAATAAATAGTGACATACTTGTCCTCTCATTACCGGCTCATACAAAACATCCACGCCCGTAGCCCGTGAACTTTAAGCTTCTCTCATGTAGTAACTGTTGCGACCGAGTTGATATAAATGTTACCAACCCCTTACAGTGAATGTTTCTAATCGAGAAAAAAATACCTGGTATGCTAGAAATACACAGAACTTAATTTAAGCAAATAAGCAGCGTTACGTTCATTCACTGGAGCACTTACCCTAGTCTGATTCCCACTTTTCTTTTTGTTTCCATAGGTCGAGCAACCAAGTCGGCCACAAGCACGGGCGAACTCTCTGCACGTCTAGCACACGACGGCCGCGACATACTCTCGATTTTTATCGCACTATACCTCTTCTTCTAAGTGTTCTAATAAGAGAGAGATGGATAGTGCGAGAAAAATCGAGAGAGCTCGCGCGCCGTCGCGTGCTAGCCGTGCTGGAACCACAAGCCTTCAAAGGCAGCGGTAAACCTTTACCTGCAAACGGGCCGTACGCTTGTAGTAATAAAAAATACAGTGCTTTACTACTCTGCCTACTACATCATTTGACTAAGCTATATGCCAAGACTACACGAGTATGAAGAAAAAAGGTCAAGTTGATCCATGAACCACAAATAATACCTACGTGAAAGTAAGTAATCTACTTTCTTGTATATTTCGTGCATAAAATACGTACTAAGTTCCTAACTTCGTAACAAGCTCGAAAAACATTTGGGACAATGGTCCAAGTCTCTCGCTCGATATATTATGGACGCTGCAACTACTTGTTTACCCAGCGCTCATGGACTGTTGTGACATAGCCAAAGGCCTTTAGAGACGGGGCAATCCCTCGTATGCGACATCGTGGTCGCCAGTAGCATGGCCAACTCGGCCCCTAGAGATTGTTTGCAAGATTAATGGTGACTTAAGTGCCCCATATCAGGGAACCTATGTTTCTGGGGCTACGTACTGGGTAATTGTACAATTGCGATTTGCTGCATTTAAGTAAAAACTACGCATAAAGTTAAAACTCACCTTTTCGAGAACAAATGGGCGCCTTATAAAGATCTTGTTGCCACGCGATGCGACCTAATGACAAAAAAACGAATAAAAAAAATTTATACGTTAATATATTAATCACAACATCTGCAGCATTATGCAAAGGAGAATCGAATAGTTTGATCACACGTGCAAATGCCACTATGCTCTTCACCGCTAGTAAGGCCGGTTTCGACCAAACAATAACCTCCGAACAACACTCGAGAAAATACTTGGAAAACATTAAAATTCAACTTGTTTTTGCTTCTTCAAACATTTTTAAATAGGTACATAAAAACCTAAAAATTGACCCTATTTGACCATAGAAAATCGTTACTATTTCCCTACATATATGAATATACCTCCCAATAAACAAAACTTGAGAAAATACTTGGAAAACATTAAGTTTCAACTTGTTTTTGCTTCTTTAAACATTATTAGATTCAAGAATCTAAAATTGATCCTGTTTGACCATACAAAACGTTACTATTGCCCTACCAACTTTATACATTTTATAATAGGTGGGCCATTTTACGGAAAGTGTACACTCGACTTTTTTCTAATTTTGATATAATCGGATTTTTTTCACTCAAAATCGAAAGCACTTTCGAATGTTATACGTACGAGAAAAAAATGTCACAAGATTTTTATTGCATTCCGTTGCCGTTTCCATACTAAGCTTGTATGATGGTAACGGAACGGAAACCGAAAATTATATGTAACATTTTGGACAGTTTTTTCTCCTATAAGGTTCGAAAGTGCTCTCGATTCTGAGTAGATAAAACCCGACAATATCAAAATTAAAAAAAAGTCGAGTGTAGGTACAACTCTCCGTAATAAGGCCCAGGTAACTGACCATCCTGTGTTTATATAGAACCTTATTACAATGCACTTTAGGTGCACCGATGGTCAGTTAGCTGTGTTTTAGATGGTACTACAGCATTTTTAACGTTTCATAAATAAATCTGATTTCAAGTAGTTTGGTCGACTTTACAGTAAACTGTAATATTCGCGTCTTATCTTTTAGCTTTCAGGATATTCACATTCGAATAAGTCAGTTAGGTAATGATAAAACATTACATTGCTAAAGCTAAAGCTTTGAAACCAGGTTAACCGGGTATAGTATTCTCGACGAGGTCCCGCGCGGGTTTTATCGGCTTCCATCGGCTTACTTGCGGCTGGGACTCGTTCGGGACTAGTGTCGGCGCCATAGAAAAGCAGAGTAATAAGCTTCCTTACCGTGATGTAGTGCCTACTAAAATTAAACTACATACCGTCAGGGGACGTACCTAAAATGTAAGCGTCCCATGGCTTGACCTCGGCTTGACTTGAATATCGTGATTCTCATCAAATACCGAAATTCACTGCTCAGGAAAACTTGGAAATAAATAAAAAACTACACAAGACACACATGATGGATTTTGCAGTAAGTAAAGAAACATATAGAAATAAATAAAAAATATACGATACACTTATAATTGCACCACAAATAACGTGACATTGACATTTGATTGACATCACAAATAATTTTACACAAGTTGAGTTCTCAGACCTATGACATTTAAAGATTTCTAAAGATAATTAAAGAGGCATTAATCCCTGAACAGTATTGGTCTTGATGCGAGTAATAGGATCTGATCATCATGTACAGTCGAGCTCAAAAGTATATGTAGGAACGTTGGCAAAGGCTCAACAATATCTGAGCAACCTTTAACAACAAAGTTCACATATTTTTAATCACTTTTTGTACTAGCCTTAAAAAAAATGTACAGATCGTATTTTAGTTTATTTACACCACTTGGTTACCTGAATTATGAACCAAGCAAGAAAGTTAGGGATAGTAACGGTGAAATGTTAATCATACCATCTTCACGGAGTACAAATCATTAATTAACTCACTCCGCTTTGCTTAAGCGCGGAGGGAAACTAAATTATAATTTGGAATTGGCTATGTGACCGCGCACTCCTGAAACTTGCGTTGACTTCCCAATCTATTAGACACCAAATCCAGAGGATCCTAAACGGGTTTCAATATTCCTGAATTTTGGAGACCGATGTATACCTATTGAAACTTACGGTGCCAATTAAGAGACCAAACATTGATTTTCTAAATTTAATGGTGATTAATTGATTATAATAGATTCGTTATTGTCTAGACTAACACTATTCAGAGGAAAAGTCTGTGAGATTGTACCTTTGCAAGTTTGAAAGTAATAATCCCATAAAAAATAATCCATGTAAGAAAGACGCCAAGTCTCGAAACTCTTCCACCGTAAAAAGTTGTGAGATATTTCGTAGAGCCAAGTCTCATTCATTCGTATTAATCTTTATTTGCTAGCTAAATTAAAATTTGTGACTTGGCAATCACACAACTTTACTGCATTTATGGATTTTTGCATACCTAAAACTACGTAGTATTTTATTTTAAGTCCCATTCACTGCAAATATAACTTCGTAATCCTATATGGGATTACAAACTTATTTATATAGTTAGTGTATCTAGAAAACTGGACTGAAATTGCATTATTTTTAGTTTTCCCTTGATTTATACACTAAACACTAATTGTATTCTAAATTTGAAGCTTCTATGTCTGCTAGAAGTGCCTTAGACTTTTTATGATCGGTGAGTCAGTCAGTGAGTGAGTGTAATGAGTGCCAAAATTAAGAAGCTTTGACTAGTTATACTTCTTAAACTACTAGTTCAAATTGAATAAAATTTGAAATATATCGTGTTTAAGACAATGCGTGCTTGGTTACTGAAAATCCAGGCTTCTAGTTTTATCCACAACAAACTTATAGGGGGGTCGAAGATGACCTGAACTGCTTCGAGAAAAGGATGGTACGGCCGTGCCGCTGTTTTGCTCGACTTAGTGATTGATACTTATTTTGAAGTGAATAATATATGGTAATTTTCGGAGCCACTTCTCCGATTTCAATAATTCTTAATTTCTTATACTTACTCATCTATAAAAAAATAAGGAAGGACGTAGGTTTATCCCGCGGCTTTGCCTGCGTTCGTGACAATACGCGGTCAGTTAAGTGAACTTATAAAACAAATGAATGGCTTGTGTCGATCTAGGACTCGTTAAATTTACTATACGACCTCAATGCTAAGATTGGTTTGAAGTTCCATTTTTTTTTGGTAGGTACTCGTGTAATTTTAATTCTCGTTTGAAGATTAATGAACACCTTATATAAACACTTTAAAAAAATACATAAGTCCTGAAGAAAAGTCTTTACTTACTCTATTTCCTATAACATCACTTGTTAGGGTTCCGTAGTCGACTAGGAACCCTTATAGTTTCGCTTTGTCTGTCCGTCCGTCCGCGGATAATCTCAGTAACCGTTAGCACTAGAAAGCTGAAATTTGGTACTAATATGTATATCAATCACGCCGACAAAGTGGTAAAATAAAAAGCGTTTTTTTATTTTTTATTATAGTGTACCTCCCCTATACGTAACGTGGAGAGTGATTTTTTTCTTTCATTTCAACCCTAACGTGTGATATATTGTTGGATAGGTATTTAAAAATGAATAGGGGTTTGCTAAAATTATTTTTTGATAATGTTAATATTTTCGGAGATAATCGCTCCAAAAAAAATGTGTCACCTCCCCCTCTAACTTTTGAACCATAAGTTTTAAAAATATGAAAAAAATCTCAAATTAGAACTTTATAAAAACTTTCTACGAAAATTATTTTGAACTCGATAAGTTGAATAGTTTTTGAAAAAAAATATAAAATAATTTCTGAACTAAGTTCGTAATTTAACCGTATAAGCAGGTGTTTATTGTACCTGTAATTTCTACAAAATCACAATGAAATGACGTGCTTTCAAATAAAGTAAAAAAACGGTGAAAAATCGGTTCACGCAATAAACAATTATCCCATTAAAATCATCTTCCATACTTTAAGCTCGCGCGCTATTGCGCGTAAACTATTGTTTACTTAATTTGCCGATAGATGTCGCTGTACGCGGAACGCTCACATTGTACAATGGCATTTAAATTTGAACTAGGAATTTGAAAATTTAGGAATTTGAACTCTCTTGCTCATACATTCAATTCACGGAACGGGCTACGGAACCCTACACTGAGCGTGGCCCGACACGCTTTTGGCCGGTTTTTTTTAAGTAACCAAAACGATATTTCCTGTTTACACCATTTTACAACAAAATACTTTGTTACCAACTTAACAATTCACACAGTTTTTATTTTAACACAGTTTGCTGCCAACTGCTGGGTGAATTCAGTGGTTTGGTCAGTTGGTAGCAACGCATTGTTGTAAAGTTGTATTTAAACGAAATATCGTTTTGGTGACTTTAAAACGTGCTGTTATGGGCAATAGAGTATAAATAGTGTTTTCTTCATCATGTATGTTTTGATATAAGTTCATGAATGTTTCAAAGATAATCAACAATATAGGAGTAGGTTCGAAAAGAACCAAATATTATACAAACCATTTTTACCGGTTGTTTTTTGACTTTACTCTGTGTATTCGTCTAATTTAAAATTCAACAGCAGGTATAGAATGCGCCCTTAAATTATCTCTAGTAATGGGATATTTCTCCCATCGGACATGAATATTATAATGGAAAGAACGCCGAGGCCCTTTGAGCGGCGGTGACCACGGTGAAATTGTGCTCTTACCAATATCCTATGAATATATTACGTGAGATATGGAGCACTGTACAAATTACTTTCACTGTTTATTGTGTTTCCGCATTAAACATACAACCCGTTTCTTCATTACTACACGACCGTGTTTAATTACGGTAATTTTTAGACACTTAAAATGAATAAAAAAAGTATAATACTTTTCATAATACTTCAATTGATAAATAGTTAACTGTCTTACACAAATGGTCTAGATTGGGTTATACGCATGTATTTTATATGATTTATTTATTACGGGATCGACAGCTTGACACGCAGGACCTTTAGTTTACCACTTTCACTGCCAGGAACCTGCCTGGCGGGCGCCTACACCGTAGTCACTAGATATGAAGGAAATCACTGGATCGGCTACGAGCGTAGCGCGTAGCTATTCTTGTATTTATATTTAATTGTATATGTAATTATATTATTCTATTTATTATATATATATATATATTACTTTTTGTTGTAGATTACAATACAATGCAATACCTAACTCAAAAATAACACAATACAGAACATAAAGCTTAAAGTAGAGGTAAACATCAGGCTAACAGGCGTAAAGTTATTGCAGTTATATACTCGACATTAGGATCGAGTTCAAATGCGAGCTAAAATATTAGCTAGGAAAGCAACAGTCAGTGCCTCCACATCCAATCTTCATAGCCAGCTCGCTATACAGATAACGGGACGGTATTTTTGCCAAATTGATTAGTGCTTTAGAATGAGGCGCCGACACACGGAACAGGTTGCAATTCGATTAGAGCGCTACACTGGTTATTTGCTGTCTGCATCTATGGAACAGTAAATCTCTCCGATGCGGTAAAGTTCCACTCTTTTACAGGCTTCCACGTTTAAACTCATTCAGTTAGGAGTTTTGTTCAAGTAAATAATCTAGGGATAAACGTTTTTGCTCTTCACTCAGTCCCGTTGATATTAAAATGACGTATTGTTTTCTGGTAAACAAAAGACTGCTTAGAAAAATATAAACACAAAGCTTCTTCTTTGTGCAGTGAAACTAAAAGGTAATCAGTTCATTTGTGTGCAAGCAGCCGACTTAATTTATACACCTCCGTAATTGGCTTCCATCCCTTGCCGCAAGAACTGGGTACTTAGAAGAAGCTGAAAAACAACTAACCGGGATTTCATTCAGCGGAGAGGTGTTAGTCAGACATTGAATGCGGCGCTCATTCTCCACAATTGAAATGGTAATGCGACCTCAACTCCCTAATTGCCATGCAAATGTAGCCTGGCTCGGCAAGGAGGGTATTCCCTAACCTTAGAGCGAGTTTTTCGTGTTTGGAGAATCGCTTTGTTTTAGATCTGATCGTATGATCCATTTTGCACCTAATCCATGCATTGTGTTATCTTTATATTTCCGCTTCAGTCCAGCCGTGTTCAGTATTTTATTTGCGAAAATTCGAAGCGAGAGCTCGCGTGTTGACTGAATACACATGATTAGGTGAAGTTGGCTCAGCAGCAACATATTGCAGCGTGTAGACAGGCTTTCTGGCAAATGAAGCGTTTAAGATGATTAAATTTATTCGATTGTATACTTTTAAATTGAATTAATTAATTCTGGCAGATGTATCGACCTATATTTCATCAGAATAAGAATATGTATCATCATTTTGATCTAGAAATACATTTTGTAATTTTTGGTAGAGGTGCGAAATTCAAGTAAGTTAACGCGCAGTGTCGAGTGGAGGTGTAATTAAGGCTACATTAGCATACCTAACCATTCTGACTAACATTTGCCACCGCGGTTGGTACATATGTAGTAACTTAAGTAACAAAAGAAGTATACCAACGTTTGTTTCAACATGCTAAAAGCGTTTTTTAGCTTTGTAATTTTTCTTTCTAGGACTATTTTTAATACAACGAATTTTAAATACGCTTGGCAAACAAGATTTATTCACGTTACAATTTAATACAGGTAAGAACAACATAGGCAATAAAATAGGTAAGATGTAAACGGATGAACTCCCACGTCTGCATATGTTTGTCGGCATTCAGCAAAACTAATCTAACTAAACGTGAAAACAAGCAAATTCAACACAACAAACAAGCATATATGCAAATATGCTGCAGGTGAAAACGTAAGCTAAAAATACCTTACCTTATATTCTTTCTTGTTTGTGTTCGTTTGACAGAATGAACACTTAAAAATTCGTATTTAGCCACTCACTTGCTTGAATTTCGCAGACTCCTAAACTGATGGTGGCAACTGTGGTTGCCAATCGAAGTATGGGCTGCCTTGATAATGAAAAATTAGAAGCAGTTTACGCTAGTGAGTGGTTAGGTACTATACCTTTTTCGCTCTTGCCACTATGGCAATGAAGGATAGCCTGCAATTTATAAGCCTGCCTACATTCATTGATTGAATCATGCGTTGCTTTGCGGAAGTCCAAGATACGTTTCGAGAACAATATTCCTTTGCTATTAAAGCTAAACTAAGCTGTTAAAAAACTAGACTGTTTTTTAGCCGAATAGCAAAGGAATTAGTCTCGTAACATGCCTACATTAACTCATTCACTGCTAAGCTACGTTCGTAGCGCTTCGCCATAGAACCGGCCTAGCGGGCGCCTACGCCGTAGTCATTTTCCACTACATACGAGTAAAATCACGGGTTCTTTTCAGTAAAAGTATAAATGCCCGTATGTTCAGAAAGTCGCACATAGCGCTCTCACGCATGTGTGTCGTGATGAGCGCTGAAAGGGTTAATATACAAATCCATGTAATGTACAACTCCTGCACATAATGTACACGTTTTTATTGGTCTCAATTGTCATTAATGTTTCAGTCAACTTTTAAATTTCAGCAAGACACGTCTCATACAATATTTTTTTTATGTAAAAAGCTATAACTACATAATAATTGTATAATGTGTAAAAATACCGGCTTATCCTCCGCGAAAAGAACATGTGCATGTGTTGTGCATGTGTGTGTATATTAAATGTGATTTTGATCTCATATAAAGTTCATAGTGTAGTCTTTATCTTTGTCATTTTGAGATCAAAATCAGACAGTGATTTTCAAATATTGAATAAGTAGTGGGTTGTGTTAGACATGTGAGTAAGTACTCGTACCAATCCTTTTCAATTAATAAAAAATCTATTACTACATGTTATTTCGTGTACGTATCTGCTATTCAAGGGATCAATTAGGACAGTAAACTCATTATTACACATCACCCCCATACTCTAAAGCTCACCTACACCTTTCAGACTGTCAAACTTGCGCACCGCTAAAGCCAAGATAGCAAGTTTTAGAGAAGTGCTCACTTTTAAACCTAAAGCTTGTAGAATGTGGACCCATTCGACACTTGAACTGACATCCACAATTCTTTGAGGAACTAGTTAAAAGTTAAATGGTGCGTCTTTGACAGCCACAGTTCCAACTCCAAAACTTTAACGTTCGTGACAAAGTTGCTTACATTACTACTTTGCTTTTTATCCTATAGACATAAAACTTAGGAGTTTATGTCTATTGTGTATGTGCCATTGACATAGTTAACTGACCAGTTCTGAACCTTAATGCAATGAAATAAGGTATACTAATGGTGTACCGTGTTGCTGTTTGTAGTTGTATTACAATGTAGCAGCCACCAACGGTCGCAAATAGTGGAATGAATTTTGAATGTAGCCTACTCGAGCGGAGACGATGTCTACATTTGAACTACCGACCCTTCTCTTTATAAATGTCTCAATAGTGATAGTGACGTTCTGATTTAAGTTAACCATTAACATTGATTTAAACTTACGACTTTCACACATTGTTCAATTAAACGAGAGATAATCGCGTAGGAACGTAAGCATATTAGACTAGCTTCTGCCCGCGACTCCGTCCGCGTGGAACTCGTTTTTATCGTAGCTCCATACAAACTTTCACCGCCTCCATTTCACCCCCTTAGAGACTGATTTCCGGGATAAAAACTATTCTATGGCCTTCCCCGGGACTCAAACTATCTCTATACCAAATTTCACCCATACAAACATTGCACCCCTATTTAACCCGCTTAGGGGTGGATTTTTCCAAAACTCTAAAATTATTTTTCTTGTATTGTAATAGGAGTCCATACACAACGTTTCAAGGCTCTCACTTAAAATTTTACTCCATCCCCATACAAACTTTCAACCCCTTTTTACCCCCTTGAGGGTGGTATTTTCAAAAATCCCTTCTTAGTGGGTGCTAACGTCACATAAATAAATACCTATTGTGAAACAATCAGCTTTCTAGGTTCAACGGTTTGGGCTGGGCGTTGATTTAAGTGAGTGAGTGAGTTAGTCAGGACTTTTACGTTTAGGTTATATATAATTATAGATTTGCTTATTTACGTCGACGTTTTGGACGTGTTGCAAGTGTTGCAACTGCTATGGTGGTAAGAAGACATTTTTCAGCACATGCGAGTTTTTCCCAGTAACTTACACATTTTTATACTTTTTATCATTCTATCAGTCCCTGGGCGACCGAGATCTGCTCGGATGAAAATAGAGAAAGTACGACGACGACGTTTCCCACAAAAATGAATTTTCCCAGACATAAAACCAGGTAAACTATTTTTCGCCCCCGTAAACCATTACTTTTCAAATTTCGTTAAAATCTTTAGTCGTTTTCAAGAACGTGGTTACAATAGTACATTGTGATACAAGTGAGGTATGTTGATAATTATATCAGAGGCGGAATTGTTCACGCGAGCCGAGTTTGTAACTATCAAAGCTTACGCTTTTCATACGTTTTTCAACACATTTTGGGAGGAAAAAATCCTTTACAATGCATGTGCTCGAAAAGAGCGTTTTCCAAGCACCCAAATCGTGCGGAAAGTGCCACTTTCGCACTAGTGCTTTTTACTTTTCAATTTTTAATTTTTAAGTCCGTCGTTAGCCCGACGCAAATAGTTTTTATTATTTGAGAAAAGTTTTACAAATATTTCAATTACTATTTTTCTTTCATATAAAAGGTACATAAATACTAATAATGTATAAAATTGTTTATTAATATATTTGAATTTTGAATTTAGTCAATAAAATAATTAATTTTAAATATTCACTTAATGTGTTTGGCTGAATGCATATCTTTCTTATGCCTTTTGCGATACGACAGTATGGCGACTTGCACATGCGCACATGTTGACCGCGCATGTATTTAAAACTAAAAAGCCCGCCATTGTTGTGATTGTTGTTTACTTCGGAGTTGTTTTATGTAAATATGTTAAAAATGTCGAGTGAAAGTGACTAATCAATAATAATAATGATTTATTGCGTTTCAATAGTGTCAGTATGTTTCTTAGAACTACGACGGTACAGCGTCATTTTGTCGTGGAATATATTGAGTTACTCGAAATTAATTGTGTTCCAAAACCAACAATGCAAGTGTAAAACAATGGTTTTAAATGAATAAGCTTGACTGCAAAAGATGTGGAGAAGTTGTTAAATGCAGGTCCAGATAATAAGTAGGTACCTGACAATCCACCTAGATTCTTCAATTTTAACCCATCTATTTTAAACTGACATTTCAACATTTAATATTTCCTCACACAAGGCATAGTAAAACGTTGTATGATGCGCAAAGATGATTTCTGACTCGTCGAAAATGACACTCGTCGGAAATCACCTACTTTCCACACTTGTAGCATAAATAACTATTTCATAAGATGAAAATTTTTTAGGCCTGCCAAGTTATTTTCTTTACTTAATGATGTCAACAGGTTTTTACTCACATGTACATCGCCAAGAATTTTCAGTGGCGTCCATTCTATTTATCACTTTTCTAGTCACCACGAGTCAACATTTTTGATAATAACCAAACACGCATCAACTATGTTTACAAATATTTGTTAAATAACCTATAAAGGAGCGCAACAGTTTTTTTCGTGAAGTTTGCGCAGTGCCGCGCATGTGTTAAGCCAGACTTTGATGAAATCTCTAAACAGTCAATACAAAATAAAATATATATTTTCGTTTTAAAATGTTATCTTTATTAATTCATGTAAAATGTAATCACAAGTGAATAGTTTTACTAAATTAAACGTTTCTATATCATAACCAAAAATAAATAGTCAATTAATTAACAAAAAGGATTTAATTTGTTTAGTCGAGTAAGAATCCATTTACCAAGAATTAAAAAAAGCTGTACATTCTGTACAACCCCTTTAATTTAAGAATGCACCATGTTCATGCATATACATCTTGCTATTAGGTGCCAACGTGACTTAATCGGGATATAACCATAACACACGAGTGTCGTAATGTTATAAAACACGCGTGTTTAACACCCAGGATTACGAGTCTAAAAGCGACATAATAAGAGGCACGTTACGAGCAAATGTGTTGAAAATATGTTTGTTTAATAGTATATGGCATATGCAGGCTAAGGTTATAGAAATGAAAATTAATTATTGGCTGTAATATATATCATTTAACTTACCAATTTTATTTGTCTTTCTATGTAATATAATAAATAATACCAATACGATAATTTTGTGTAATAACTATAATTATAGGATTTCACGAGTTAGGTTAGGTATAGGTACACCACTACCATTCCACCAATATGTTTGAAAAGCCGGGTAACATTGCAGGAGGCGAGGAAGTTGTGTCCCGAGTGGCAACCGCGCGTCACAGTAAACCTTCATAATCACTAATCTAGACCTCTATTTGTTACATCTCTCACCCCTGAACCACATTTGGTTGAAACCAAACGAGCGTAACGCGGAAAGCAAAACACGGCGACGCAAAATGAGTTGCCTGCTATCGCTGTAGTCAATTTCTTTGGCTGAAATTACGCAGCTCGCTAGTCACTTTGCGCTCGTTTGGCTTTACCCTTTTTATGTTTCACGCGCTCGTTATGAGATCACAACTCAAATCAAAATCGTAATTTTGATTCAACCCACCACTTAATACTGTGAACTCCACAAGAAGCTGCGCAAACAGCGACTGTAATGAATGAATAATTTATTTCAGGTCTTCACCGACCCATATGGACAGGCGACTGGTCTGCGGCATGACGCCACGGTATGCACTCCACACATATGCCCTTGTGGCACGGACGTGGACCGACTGGGTCACCACGGACTTTGTTGTCATAAAAGTGCAGGCCGCTTTTCAAGACTTGCGATACTTAATGACGTAATCCGCCGGTCTCCTGACACCATCAATGTACCTGATCTTCTTAAGCCGCCTTGCATTGTCAGAGATGATGGCAAAAGACCTGATGGTGTGTCTCTAGTTCCGTGTAGGTTTTGACGGATGCTTTTGTAGGACGCTACCTGTGTCGCACCGTCCCACCTCTAACGGACTACTTCTAAAACTGGTTCAGAGGCGTAACACGCCGAAAATCTGAACCGTAATAAATATAGAGGCTTCGGCAGAGAGTACAACCTTGTACCCTTTGGCTTCGAGACCCTCGGTCCGTGGGGCCCCAGTGCGCGTAAGTTTGTGTTAGTTAAGTGACCGAAGAGCTGGCAACGCATCAGCATTGCAATTCAGCTAGCCAATTCCGCGAGCATCCTCGATACAATGCCTCGACGGCCTTTTTTATTTAATTTATTAAATGTTCATTTAAACTTTAGAAAATAAATGCATTCATTTAGTACGTAAATGTAAATTATCATCTTGTACTGATCCATAATGAGAGGCTTTAAAATATGAGTGTGGTTTTATGAAACGAGCGTTAACTAGCGATTATCATAATAAGA
Organism: Epinotia bilunana; assembly: GCA_947049275.1. Lineage (NCBI taxonomy): Eukaryota > Metazoa > Arthropoda > Insecta > Lepidoptera > Tortricidae > Epinotia > Epinotia bilunana. The sequence continues at coordinate 14,383,722 of OX346264.1, forward strand.
TCCCACGAGTGTTTTAAGGCCTAATTATGTACAGTTGCATACACTACTTTATCTACACACATATCATAAGTACTCTAAGATGGGTTCACAATTCTACTTTCGTAACAGCAAAAAACCAACAAAAAAAATACAACAGCAATGGCGGCAATTCCATCCTCCGTCAAGACGAATGGTTTTTTTAAAATCATAGACAAACGAATGAAGTCCCTAATACTCATGTCACTCGAGATCAAATGTCGTGCGTAAATATTAAAAAAAACATACTGAATTGACGTTTCGTATCGATGCTTTAATATCTATGGATACTAGAATAGAGACCCACTTGATTTTTGACAGCTGTTCCAAATTTGAACTCATAACGTTACAAAAATCTGTACTGTTATAACATTAAAGTACAGATTTTACCTACCACAAGAAAATTCTCATAGTAAAATCGGTTGTAATATGCTGGTCATTTCCTATGGTTTCTGAACGCATTTTAGAGCACTAATGATATCTGCGTAGATAAATTGTATTATGTTCTTTGTTGAAGACCGTAATACTCAAAACATGTCTTACTGTTTTTTTCTACGCTACTGGCGCACCGCGGTGCGATGCGCGATAAACCAGGCCCCTGATGGAAATGCATGCATATTTCCCGCAGCGCTGCGCTGATAAATAATCCAATAACAAACTACACTTTACACGTATATGCCACATATAGTTCCTGTACCTACGTATTGATGACAGAAACTAAGTCAATGGTGTGCATTACGAGTATATATTCACGCACCTTCATCAAGAAGATTGACTATGTAAGCCACATACGACAGATATACATACACATACATAGACAACTACTCTCTACTCGAACAAAAATTAGGGCTTTAAAGCTCAATATCACGCAAATGGGGATCCACTTACACTTAACGTGTAGGGGAAGAAAAAAAACAAGTTTTATTTCTACTGTTTTGTCGGCGTGATTGATTTGATTTATATACCTATGCTGAATTACAGTTTTCTAGTAGTACGGATCTAGTAGTAATAGTGTTAAAATTTTGAAAAAAGGTACGATTGATCTTTAGGCCAAACGAATCGATTTGACCCGTAGCCCGAAAAAAGAAAACGAAAAAGGAGAGGAGTTATGTCAACATTTTTTTTTTTCGTATGGAAAAAAATATATTTTGTTCTGAAACCTATCATGTGTGGTACCTAATGAAAGGGCTGACTAAGCCGATTCTAAAACTATCATTATATTTCAGCCATTTTTGTTAAATTAAAATAAAAACAGTTTTCGAAACTTACCAAGTTTGGGCTCCTCCAGACACGATATGGCTTATTTTTTTTAAATACAATATACCACAAATGATACGTGATATAAAAATAATTTCATTGAGTATTTTTTTATAATTTTTAAAAATTACAAAATGTCATAAAATCACAATCAGTTGAAACATGTATAAAAAGTTCAATTTTAGACACCAAGGATGATAAATACTAGTCGAATCAGACTTTCTTTCTTGAAGTGTCATTAAATATTTAACATCAAATAGTGTGCTTGTAATTGTAACGTAGGTCTAATTTCACGCTGGTCAGCCTACAAGATCGTTTCAAGACTGTTCAGTGTATTCCATCCATCATTTGTAGCACTGCCGCTAACTGATCGGTTGACATTTTAAGGTGCGACCACACCGCTAACGCACCGTAAAACGCAGCAAAATATATGAAGAACTAGCTTCCGCCCGCGACTTCGTCTGCGTGGGCCCGGGTTAAAAACTATCCTATATTTTAATATAGGCTATAAACTATCTTCGTGCCAAATTTCATCCAAATCGGTTAAGCCGTTTAAGCGTGATTGAGTAACAAACATCCAACCATCTAAACATCCAAACATCCAAACTTTCGCATTTATAATATTAGTAGGATACGTGACGCATAGGACACGTCAACGCGTATACGCAGCGTTAAGGCTGCACATTCGAAATTTTCGTGAAAATGAGTTGTTTTGTAACCGTTTTATACATTATTACGTAACATTTTTCTCGTCGGAAAAAATATATCATAATCTGCAAGATATGCGACGAGTTTTCGTAGAAATCCATTTTAACAATAAAAATTCGAGAAAAAGAAATCTAAAGTCACCCCTATTTTTTCACTTGTAACCATTTTACTGCTCCATTTTTTATCAGAATAATATTAAATTTTATAACTTTCTTCATACAATAATGAACAAGGCCATAATTTTCTTACTTTCTTAATTTTCTTAAAAAACTATCTCGTTTTCTGAAATATTCCGCCAAAGTTCCTACTCCTCCCCGTTTTCGTCCATACGGTCAGTGCGGGACGAGACACGTTGCATGACGGACCTGTGTCAATTTGCGCTGCGCCGAAATTTTTAAATATTTGTGAAAATTGTGGACTATATTTGTTGCATAGAGTGGACAATCCGTTTTGTGATTCGTATAGTAGGTAACTAATAAACATTTGCGTATAGTTTAGTTTTTAGTGACAGATAATTTTGTTGCATAGAGTGGACAATCTATTTCGTGGTTTGTAAAGTAGTAGGTACTATAGACAAGACAGCTGACTGACCATCCGTGCACTTTATGTGCATTGTAATAAGGTTCTTGTATAAATACAGAATGGTCAGTTAACTGTGTTGGCGTTTGTACCTAATTAACATTTACGTAGGCATAGTTTAGATTTTGTTTTTAGTTCAAGATGGGACATAATAATAATAATAATAATAAATTCTTTATTTCAGGCCAGTTTGCCCATAGATTGTTAGTAACATACAAACTTACGATACTAGAGTTAGTACGTCTTAGCTTAGGTCTCACAAATTTTTCAATAATTTTTTTGGGTCTTTGGGGTTAAATAAGCGCAGGAGGAAAATAATTTTATATATATGAAATTTTACAAGAGAAGAGGAAAAAGAATACACAAGTAAATACCTATTCTATCAAAGTATGAAATATCTAAACAGTATCAAAATTGGGAAATCGCTAAAACCAGACATTTTATTAGTAAATATATTTACAATATCTATTGCTTAGGAGCATGAACAATTATAGAAACAATATTGTTTTATCTGCTCGTATTAATGACTGTCAAGTGTTAATAGAATAAGTTCTAATAAAAATAGTGGGCTTGGCAAATATAGTAAGTACCTACCTATGGGTTGCATGCCAACTCCAAGTTCGATACAGAGTTATTATTTGATATGAAACAAAGTATGGTTAACGTACAACTAATCTATAAGTATATATTTACCCGAGGCCGATTTCTGTACAGTCAGCATAATATAGTTAGTAGCAGCCAAGTTAGCCAAATATATCGGAACGTACATTCATCGAAATAGTCTTTGTTACTATAAGTAGGAGTAAGGAATGTGTTACGATATATTTGGATAAGTTGGATGCTACTAACTATCTGATGCTGACTGTACACGCCATCATCATCAAATCAAGGAAGTAGAAATAAATATACCGAAAATTAGTTTAAAACTTAACAATCTTACACTTACACAAAAGGTAACGGACAGACAGACACACTTTCGCATTTATAATATTAGTATGGAGTATGGATATGGAAGTATGGATAGTATGGATTATAATCCATACTATCCATACACAGACATATATGTCTTTCCCGCTCACGGGACAATGATGTCCTGGACCTTTGGGAGGCGTGCGTGGAGCTCTGAGCCAACACGTAGAGGCCCTTTTGACAATTTAATGAAATGCAAGGAGTACACCAAGCGGATGCTGTCTCTGCCCGTGTCATGGGACGCACACAGAAACAGCACCCGCTGGGGTGTAAGTCTATTGCTACTCGATGGAATCTAAATGAAACGGGTTATTGGGTGAAAATGATGGACTAGTAGCTGGGCTATTGGATGAAACATCGGACGCCTGCCCAATAAAACTGTTTCACATTTTATCTCTGGCAGACGGTGACTCGCTAACTGCTAGATGGGCCCCTATTAATAGCGACATTAAAAAATGGCCTAAGGGCAACAGTAGGTATGGATAATTATTATTACCTTTATATTTTTTTCGCACTATCCGTCTCTCTCTTATATTTAGTAACAGAGGTATAGTACGAGAAAAATCGAAAGTATGTCGCGGCCGTCTAGTGCTAGGCGTGCTGAGGGCCTACCGCGAAACGAAACCGAACTTCGTTTGTGTATCTCCCTCTCTGTCGCGCTTGCTAGTTGGAGCGACAATGAGAGTTATTCGAACGAATTTCGTTTTTCCTAACGTTCTAATAAGAGAGAGACCGATAGTGCGAGAAAAATCGAGTGTATGTCGCGGCCGTCTCGTGCTAGCCGTGCTGACGGAACTACACTAATCGTAAGTAAATAGTATTATAATAGTAGGGACATAATTTTTGAACTTAATCAATTATGTAATTTATGTATGACAAATATCACGTTTCAATTAAGCATGACGAATGTCACCCACCCACGTCCACCCTTGCATTGGTAACGATGCGCGATGACGCGTCTGTAACTTAATCTATGTAACGCTTAATAAACGACGGCGGGTTGTGCGACTTGCGCGGGGAGAGGGTCGAGGCTCCGCCCATACGCTCAAGGACTTTAGCGGGTATACAAGCCTTAAGCACCGGTGTGGTCGCTCCCTTATTGCCTGTGCCGCTCTAGTAGTGATCGATTTTCCAACATGTGGCTTGAATGACTAAGTCCCATTTAAATAGTTCCTACTGCGATGCATTCTATTAAAATGCAAGACGGAATTGCATTTGAAAATGAGCTGTGAAATCGGCGTTGCCATAAATTGCGTGGCTCTCCGTCGTCGCTCTTTGATCGTAAATGAACGCGTATCTCATGTTTTAAGCGGTTCATCATCATCATCATCATATCAGCCGAAAGACGTCCACTGCTGGACATAGGCCTCCCCCAAAGAGTGCCCCAATGACCGGTCCTGCGCCACCCGCATCCAGCGGACTCCCGCGACCTTTACCAGGTCATCAGTCCACCTTGTGGGGGGCTACGCTGCGCCTTTCGGTACGTGGTCGCCACTCGAGAATCTTTCCGCCCCATCGGCCATCGGTTCTACGTGCAATGTGCCCCGCCCACTGCCACTTAAGTTTAGCGATTGACCGATTATAAGCGTACAATCCATCGTGAGCTTAAAAAAAACTACGGCACGTTATTAATTTCATAACATTTTTCATTCCATTCTTATAAGTTATAACCACAGGTATAAACGTATAAAGGTATAAAATAATACAATACTCTTTATTGCACACCTCAACATAAGAAAGTAATACATAAACATATCACGGTCTTAAAAGTAGACGTAAACAACAGGTGGTCTTATCGCTAAAGAGCAATCTCTTATAAATAAATATTTATAGATATTTAGGGACAATCTCACACAAATCGATCTACTCTTAAACTAACCAAAGCTTGTGCTATGGATACTAGACGACGATCAACATACTTTTAGATAAATAAATACTTAAATACATAGAACACATCCATGACTCAGGAACAAATATTCGTGCCCATCACACATAGGGTTGCCATACGTCAGGATTTGTCCGGACATGTCAGGATTTTGACCCTTTGTCCGGATTGCGGCGGGACTTGGCAAGTGTCAGGATTTTAAGGAATGAGCTCAAAAAAAAAGTTTACATGAAATATTTATTACGAAGTTTACACCGTTTTAATGAATGAAAGACCAAATCTCTGTTACAAGAAATGTCAGGATTTTTAGGGTGATGTCAGGATTTTTATCCGGACATTTAATTCTTCCACATGGCAACCCTAATCACGCAAATAAAATGCCCTTACCGGGATTCGAACCCGGGACCTCCGGCTTTGTAAGCAGGGTCACTACCAACTAGGCTACGGAGGTCGTCAAAGTCCTTCAACGTCCGTCAAGGTCCTCTTCCAGACAAGTTTCGTGTACGGTAAAACTCGCATTGTGGCCAGATGAAGACGTAAAATTGTGTACTTACCACGGGCGGTAATACGTAAAGCCCCAGATCGCATATTTATGGCCCTCACCTTCGGTTCGGGCCACAAACACCTACGATCTGGGCCATTCACGAATTCACCGCCGTACGTAATGTACTATTTCTCAATATTTATTTTTGCGAGAATAAACGAGTAAACCGCTTCATGTCCGATTTATAAACTGTTTCTTTTTGCGTCCTGGTAATAATTCCCTCGAAGGAAAGACTGAACACTAACTAATAGTAAAAAGGTTTTGACCCTTATTTCGGTCGAATGAGAAATTTGGGTAGCTTGTTTAACAGCAAGCAATATACATGTTATTATTATTACATCGGTCACCAAATCAAACGCCGCAAGTGCACCTGGACACGGTCACACCCAACCCCACCGTAAGCCCTGGAATGGACACCACAAGGGAAGAGGAAACGTGGCCGGACGAAACACACCTGGAGGCGTTCAGTGGCAGCGGAACTGAAGGCAATGAGGCTGACGTGGTCCGAGGCGAAGCGCGTCGCTTACGACAGAACGGTCACGTCAGAAGACAATATACAATCATGTTATGTGAATCGTTTACTTTATCTTTAACCTTACGACCGGTTAGTCTGTTACAACTTGCTGAAAGGGCTTTTTAAGTAGTATCAACTTCATTTCCGACCTTATTTTTGCATATTCCTGTTGGGGTGCTAGTACAGTGCGATTGAATTTTCGCTGACGGCATAAAACGCGTGATTTCGTATCGCACACCATGCTCTTGGTCAAACTAAGTCTCAAATCACTATGAGGACCATAGTGACATATGCCTTTGTCGTATTATGGGTGCGATGTCTCGACTCGAGTGCGGTGGTGCTGGCGCGGCGATATTGAAACATAATAATGCATGCTTCAATAGAGTTGCGTGCCTGACGGAAATACATATAAAGGACTATTCCAGATATTTTATCTAAATAAATATGGCTAGTTTTCACACTAAGACTAGGCAGGGGAACCTATGGCAACAAGGATAACCAGGGCAAAAAGGAACGATTTTATGAAAACTATTGACCACAGGAGGGACGAGTTTTGTTTTTTTTTCACTACATGACGCAATTAACTAAATTAGAAAAAAAAATGGATGGAATGTTTAACATCAGCTGCAAAAACAGGGAGTTTTCTCATCATTAAACGAAATGCAGCAGTTTGCAAACCATAGGGGTTGTTTAAGTTCCCAGAATAGTCTTGTGTACCTACTAACAGTCGACGTAATCTAACGTTTGTTCTTCAAAAAATAATAAGCGTACGCTGCACGTCTTTTCTACTTTATATGGCGGGAATGACTGAAACATTATCTCATAAATAATCGTTCGTGTAAAGCATGCATATTCTTAATCATCTTAAGTATGCTGTAATACGTTTTAAGTATAACGTTTCCATGTGGCTTTAAGGCCCGGTTCTTAATAGCGTCACGTTTAAAAATGTATGACCTTTTCCATCTAGTTGTAGCCTCGTCCCACATTATTATACAACATGTGTACTAATTTTAGTAGTATTCTCGTCCAATTTCCCTCACTTAAACTTGAACTTCATAAACCCTAAAACACGCCCGTATCATAACACGCATAACTTGAGAAACTTTTCGTTGCTGGGACACTCTTTAAGATAGTTTTGCTGCGGTTCTAAGTCCTCCGAGCTTGGGCATGTTTGAGTCGTTCCTATTAAGCAGCGCAAGTAGAGTCCGTGGTGCGGCGCTAACGACACCTTATTGTGGAAAACTTTGTAGAAGTTTCTACGCCAACCATCAATTGCTAGGGTAAAGTTATGCAAATAAATTTGAGTAGTTTCCGGAGCAGTTGATATGGATACTAAGACAAATTTAACGACTTGCGTGTAAGTTACCTACCTAAAAATTATAATAACCAATTTTTGTAGACTCGCTACGTTGGTACGAAGTGTGGAGTTGCAATTAGAATCTACGGAAAATAGAGAATTTTTGCGCAGGTATTGTAAGTAAATTATCTAAGTCTCACGTTATATTCATTCAGAATTTCATTGTTAGATAGATATGGACGAAAAATAAATTAAACGAGCCTATGCAAGTTGTCGGACAGCGAGGCAAGATGCTTTGCAAATTACAAAGGCACCAAGCTTAACAGTGTAGGCTCTCTAAGATATTGTCTCATCTCTCTATCTCAAATACCAACAGTTAATATCGTCAACTTACCCATAATGTAACACCCACATCCACACAGTAAAGAATTACTTATTAACATACAAGAGGACATGCTTCTTTAGGTAGTAGGTTCTGCTGTATCAGCATTTTCGTCAAGCGTTTTCTTAAGTAGGTAACCATTAAAGAAAACCTAATGAAGCACAAGATTAATTGGAAGGAAACTGCGCTGATCCCCTCAAGTACGAGAATATTGCACGCTCGCTTGGAGCAACCTGGCCCCCGGTTAATTTACCGCGATATTGTCTCGTATGTAACGTCTAACGATATCACCGCCGCTCAAGGGGCTCAGACATCTTAAAACTGTTTAGTTTGGGTGGAACATGATGTACCTATATTACCTAATATTCACGTTAAGCAGAGATATGGTGGAGAGAAACCTCATGTGGGGATTTTATATAGAGTTACGAGTAAATAATTGATAAAAGAAACACATATTTTCACGTGAAGCTACGTCTAATTGTTTGTATTAGGTGGGTAATGGTTTATTCACACTTTACAAAGTTCTTATTGTATGCAGTCATGAATTATTCAAAAACATAAATCTAAGACGATGACTAAAGAAGTAGACTATAATGGAGGTATGGTACTGAAGACGCTGGTATACATACATTCATTATAAAGGGATATAAAATTTTATGATATTAATGTTGACCAAATAATTAGTTTTTATATGCATTGTATGTATGTTAGGCTTTAAGGTTTTTGTTGCTGTGGGCCTTAGATGCCTGTAACAAATGGTTTATTATTATTATTTTTATTACCTAGTATATTTCTATATGCTTTTTATTGAATTATAGCATTTACTTGTCAGCGCGAACCTGTAAAGGGGATTGTTTCTTCCATTTTTTAGTATATTTGCATTTATATATATTTAAGATGGCGGCCATTCTACGAGGTCCTGACCCGGGGACTTTTGTAGACGAAAACAGGGCTTCCAACGAACATTCGTACCAAATTTCATCAAACTCCCCGGGATTTCGAGGTTAGGACAATATCGACTGTACTAAATGGAGAAAAGTCGTGTTCTTGTGTCTATTGATAACGCGGTTTATATGGTTCCACTGCCCTGTGATGTTGTTTTATTCGGTGTAAACCGTTTAAGAGCGAGCGAGCGGCTCCGGCGAGCGTGAGCAGACTCGTTAAGCCCCTATCTTCCCTAACTATTATCTCCAAATTTTATGCTTGTCCGTAAACAATGCGATAATGAATGTTTACTTTCAATTTTCTAAAGGCTGATGTATTTGAAAAGGAACATCGAAACAAATGGCGGCGTGCTAAGTTTATGCTTTATACCTTTGTTGCTGCGATTTATTTGTCAATTTAATACCATTGTTATTTATGGTAGATCGTGATTCATGAGTACTTATGGGACACCTTGGGCTTCAAATAAAAAATTAATACTCATTACCACCTCATTAGTGTTAAGGACACGATTTGAGATGTCAAAATATGACAGTCCCCGCATGTCAAAGGGATATTAGGGCCTATGCACACCGCGTTCTTTTAAACGCAACGGTTACGCGCGGTTATTTATACACATATCAGATCTCATGTATATCGACACAAACGGAATAACGGAACGGATAGGCCCTTTCACTTTTATGTCTCGGTCTTTCGAAATCAGAATGACGAAGAAGATGAAACAAGGATGTCTTTTTCTCGAATTAATAACAAAGGGAATCGTGGCCGACTTAGGATATATCAACAATTTTTTTTAGAAGTTATTAATGACAGTTGACATGTACGTTATAATAATATAATATAATATATAAGTTACGCAATTAATCCTGCCGGTCATGGCGTAGTTGGCACATTCACCGCTCATGATTATTATCAGCAAAATTTTATTTGTTCTCGATATGAATTACGTTAGAAGATTTAAATTAAATATTCTACTATGTATTATAATTACTTGCAGTAGACTATAAAGCGTGTTTGTCTTTTTATGCGCATAATTGTGGTGTAAACTAACTAAATTGAGATATATTTTGCGTAAACCTTAAGCTCGCTCAATTTTTAGATTTTAGCGAACCTCAATTCAATTCCAGTAAGAGTTGCTGGAAGTAGCCGTGGCTATCGATTTTCTCTTCAAAAGATTTCGAACTCGTAAACACGATAAGAATATCAACAGTACTTTAGGTTACGCTCGCTTAACCCATTCGAGGCCACGTATCGCTACGCCGTAGCGCATAACAGCATTTTTCCGCTCCGTAGCGGAAATCGCTCGTAGAGGCATAACTCATATGTGAGACATTAGCTTTGAATGAATGAGGTCATTTCAGTAATACAATCATGCACTTTTCACTAGGAATGGATGTTATCGAGCAAAAAAACTTGTCACATTACTAATTTAGTGTCATTTTAAGTTTTAGGTTTAAGATCATTTAATCTGATATATAATGAGATACACATAATTAAAAACAAAAAATTGTTTTGAGCGCGCAAAGACTATTAAACTATCCTACTAATATTATAAATGCGAAAGTTTAGATGTTTGGATGTTTGGATGTTTGTTACTCAATCACGCTTAAACGGCTGAACCGATTTGAATGAAATTTTGCACGACGATAGTTTATAGCCTGGATTAAAATATAGGATAGTTTTTATCCCGGGTCCACGCGGACGAAGTCGCGGGCGGAAGCTAGTAAGTAAATAAATAAAAGCTTGTAAAAGGGTACTTGTACAAATAATAATCGAGTGCCGATGCCGCTCGCACTGCGTGCAGCCAGCGACAATAACAGCAAAAACAAGTAATGCACGGAATCGTTACAACTAGATACGGCATGCGTACGCTGAGCGTAGTTCGGATGGACTTAAGTTGTTGTCATTGTTTAATAATTTGTGTAAGTATTATATTTGTTTAATATGTATTTTTATACTGTATAAATATTTGACACTGTGATATTGCTCTTTTAATGATGATAGGGTAACGTTTTATTGTACTAAGTGTGTATCTACATACTTTATAAGTTTAATTTAAAGTTTGTTATTTATTTAATTTTATACGTGTACATATATATATTGTAGTATTTTATATATTATATAAAGAATCTATGTTTCATACATAAGTATATTACAATAATAGCTAGTCATTTCCTAGTAGGCCGTTACTCGTATTATTCTGAATAAAAATAAAAAAGTTATAAATTTCAAGAACAAAAATTGTGCACATGTTTTAATTATGATTTTTGTCGGTCAATGTGCCTCTACGTATATACAGTTAAAGTACTGGTGCTGGTACATAAACTGCCACATACGAGTGTTAACAAGTTGACTGATTAACACAATTTGTTAGAGGAACTTTTGTTTAGTTATTTATTTGGAGGTATTTCACCTGTAGGTATCCGTTCACAAGGACTTAGTTATTTGGACATGATCTCAATTCACTACGAAGTTTATTTTTTGCTTTTAAACGTGTGGTAAGAGTATACTTCTTAAACAATTTTCAGGTGAATGGAAACTAATATTTTTGTATATTGTTTACAAATAGCTGTTCTGCACGCATTTTCTGACATATATTGAGGACCATTGCATATTGAGATGTATTAAATCGTGACTATGCATTTAATCACGTTAATAAATAAACTAGATCAAATAATATTTTCAAACCAGTATTCCCAAATGGATATAAATTTTATTTGCACTGGATTAAGTCTTTTGATTGCTCAGTCGGAGTGATAGGAAGCAGAGATGCCTTCCGGCTCTGGGCCTCCTCTATAATCCAGTCTTGCTGCTATTACCTGCTATTACCGTCCTTTTCGAGATGTTTGAGTTAGTGTAAAGTGGGAGCGAGATAGTGGGGCTACTCGTTAGGTGGTCGAGGCTTTGGCCGCAGGCTATCGGTAATGAGTCCCACACAGCAGGGCCTCTCACAATCTGACTCACGTCACTGCTTATCTCTAGTGCAACTTGATCCCGGAATGAGTAACAACTGTGTGCGATCGGAGGTCAGACTTACATTGGTTTGTCTGTTGCGAGTGGCGGTAAGCATTGTGGATATCAGCTCAGCTAATCTTCGTCTCGCTACTGTGCACTTGCTTGCAAATTGGCTAGCTTATTAAAGGTATAAATAGGAGTTTTTCTTTGCAAAGTATCAACGTTCTGGAAATGAAGTATCAGACGGATTCAATAAAGATTTCGTCTCTGTTTTGAAAATCTCAAAATAACGTCTTCTGTATTTAAGGATAGGTACCTATAATGAAGAGCTGTTTAGACTCAAATGCGCCATTTTATTAAAGTCAATTATTTTAAGTGGTTTTGGGCCGGGTAGGGACCTATTATGTATTTTTCCATTAAGTACCTTTTTTCTTTTTTTTTTCCTGGAGATACTATGCGAACCAGGTGCCCAATCATTTGGCTCAATCTAGGGCAATATTAAGGTGTCGTCGCCTTCCCTGGGGTTCTTAAGCGAGTGCCCTGGTACGCGACAGAATACTGCGACCCCGATGACCCTTGATACCTAATCCTACCTAGAGGTAAATGTTAAATATTAGGAGATAATCTTTCACAAATCGAAGCTCTATAGTAAACTCAATAACACTTGTGGTATGTGTATGACGATATATTTAAACAGAAGATATTAATACTTAAGCACATATAAACCGATGGTCGTTGGGGCGGAAAGGTTCTCGAGTGGCGATGACCTGGTAAAGGTCGCGGGAGTCCGCTGGATGCGGTTGGCGCAGGACCGGTCATTGTGGCACTCTTTGGGGGAGGTCTATGTCCAGCAGTGGACGTCTTACGGCTGATATGATGATGATGATGATGACATATAAAATATCCAAGGCTCTGAATCAAATTATTCATACTTACATATCACACAATTTTTTACCGGGATTCGAACTAAAGACCGCTAGCTTCGTAGCCAATGTCACTACCCATTTGGGTAAACCGGTCGTCAAAAGTTGTGAAGTGTATTATTGATCACATAAAGATGTGGTATGGTATGGTAAAACTTAGTAACAGTCTGTTAATAAGTAACAATCACCTCGACTAATGTTATTGTTTTGCAATTAAATGCACTTGTGTTGCCTCAATCATGTTTTACACTGAACATTCGGTACGTACCGCTCAGTTGCTAAATGAAATGATGGAGCGAGCGCAGTTCCGTCACGTAGGACGTAGTGGAACGTATACAGGGCGTAACAAAAATTGGGTGTGAACCGATCAAGGGCATAACAGGTATCGTGTTCTGATAAGAAAAACTAAAAGCAATTTTTTGACACGATTTTTTTTTAACCTTATTAGGGAGCGTTGGCCGCCTGGGGCGACAAGGTCTATAGAAAAGTAAAAAAAATCGCAAACAAAGATTTTTTTCTCTTAGTTTTTTCTTATCAGAACACGATACCTGTTATGCCCTTGATCGGTTCACACCCCATTTTTGGTACACTCTGTAGAGAAGAGCTTAACTTGTATCGCACCTGATATTTCCTGTTTATAAGACAAGTGTAAAACACAATACAATGACCATATAATTGTAACGAGGTAGGTGGGATAACCGGATCCTATGTTTATTAATTACTAGATTCCGCCCGCGTCTACGTCCGCGTGGACCCGGGATAAAAACTTTCCTATATTTTAATCCAGGCTATAAACTATCTTCGTGCAAAATTTCATTCAAATCGGTTCAGCCGTTTAAGCGTGATTGAGTAACAAACATCCAAACATCTAAACTTTCGCATTTATAATATTATATAGTAGGATAATTTATAAGATAAATAAATACAATAAATACAGCTTCTAACGTTTTGTTGTGACTCCAAACTACGTTTTAAACTATATTGCTATTTTTTTATATATGCAGGACAGTCGAAACTGTAAGTAGTTTCCACGTGCAATTTCCCATGTTTCCCGACTTATCGCTTAAAAATGTCCAGAGCTCATTTCATTTAGCCAAACCGGGTGCACTGCAAGCGTACGTAGTAGCCGCCCGTCGACTAGCCCGATAAATAATTGAACAGAATAACTATCCTACACTCGTGTCTCATATTTCCGAGATGAAAACTAAATCGTGTTCAAAGCATTTTCATTTCTATTTAGACAGCAAACGGGATACTTTTGCTCGCTATTTGCAATTTATGTGTTTCAAATGGTAACCGATAAGTAATTGGATATCAATATTTTAGATTCTGTCAGTTTAAAGGATGGGAAGAGGGATTGTACGTTTGGGAATGTTCTGTTTTGAATACACGACACAAACATAATATAGTTACTGGTTTACCTGAAAAAGCGTCTGTAAACAGTATTTTGAACCAGTGCAGTAGGCATAAGGCATGCATTTAATGCTATCAGACATTCCCTCAAAATAGAACATTGTTTCAACGTTCCCTCTCATCCTGTGCCCAGCAGTGGGACGTAATATAGGCTCATTTATAAAATTATATTATTATATTCCACCATCATACCACGACGGTGGCAAACTAGCATACAGCCTTCCTGGTAGTACTCAGGCACCATAACATATGGACGCTTATGACCACAAAGTATTCATAAGCGCGGAACCAATCCACGATCCCTTATTGATTCGAGCATTGGTTGTGTCGATAGCTAGAGACATATGAATGTCCCTCATTCTCCACACAACACATCCTCGGTAACAGTGGTGAGTTTCTTAATCATGAGGTACACAATATCACCTACCAACAGAGCCAGTAATGTCTGCATGTATGCCTTAATGGGTTTGCACTTTTTCTATCAACACGCTCTTTGATAACCTACATACGTAGCTAGAAGGTAATTAACATGCATAGGACTTGTGGTGTCTGAGCTCACGTGGGCTTCTATTGATTCTCGTCAATTTAGGAGCGAGGCTATAATTGGGGTTAGCCTATCATAGTGTTGCAAGCTCAGAGCTCGACGGCAAAATATTATTTGCAATGCGCGAGTAGGGCTCTGAAAAACGATCATTAAACCACACTTAGCCGGGGCATCCCACCTGCTTAATGCATTAAATGGAGGTCGGTATGATATTCGCGTACCAAGCATTTATGCTTGATTTCTTGCTTAATAAAATGGACTAATCATGTCAGAATGCATGTTGATACGCTTTCAGATTTTGCGCACATGGAGAAGACAGCGCGCGTGCGATGAAATAGCAAACCCATTCCCAATTCAATACCTTAAGTCTAATACAGCCCCAGGTTACAACGAAATTGTAAACACTCGTAGTTATTGGAGAAAATCCAGCGGTGAATATTTGACATGTACATATTCAAACTACTCTAGAAATAAGTTATAGAACGTTACTCGATAGATTTTATTTTGAATGTTCTGGTCTTCAATTGATTCCCTATTTTGACATAATGAATACTTAGCATTTATTGTTATCCTGTTCGAGAATCTCAGCAATATGTATCGTACATTTTTAGGGCAATTAAATGATACATTGAAATACTTCCATACTTGTATTTACTTACTATAGACTTCCGTGAAGCACTCTTAGAAGAATTTAACACCATCTCCACGAAGATAACTGCCATGTATACTTACCATGTATTCTAAGGCAGTTTTATGCTTGGGAAAATAAAGTCACCAGAGCTGCTTGGGAGACTTAAAGCTGCGAGACAACCACCATACTCGTATGTTGTCACCATACGAAGTCAACGCAACGAATGCCCATAAGCATTAAGCATATTCCATAGAGAATTCCAAATAATTCCAAGGCTTTATAGAATCCAATGACTTACCGACTACAGTTATTTTCTTATTTGCATTCGGTTTGTTGAAGTAGTGTTTAAATTAGTCTTGTTGTCTTGTTTGCGAAAAAGTAATTTCCTTTGTTCAAACTTGGACTGCAGTAGGTAAACTTACAACTTTCCTTTGGAACTTTCTGTTAGTAACAAAAACGTTGATTAGGTAAGATTTGGTAACTTTTTGTATGAAAATAATTTGAAATTTTTATTACCCACTTATAAGCATCTACCTTAATAATGTAATACATAATACTTAAGAGAAAAAGCAATGCTACCTTGCTTTTTCTCTTAAGTATTATGTCAAAAGGATTATTTACTTTAGTAAATAATATAATAATATATAATATATATAATAGTAGGATAGTAATAATAATTTTTATTTATAAAAAAAACTATTCTGCCAACATTCCTATTGATGTCCGTTCACAATTGCCTAAACTAGATATTTACTTTGAAAAAGCATCAATGACTAGAATTACTTAACGATGTTTTAGTAGTTGGTCAATGAAAGACATCCTTTGTATCTCATTGTAGAATGAAAAATACGACTGTATCCTTTGATCACCATTTCTATACGCTTTAAGCGATGTTCGTTCTACAATGGTCGCAATACATTTGTAGCGATCATTGTTATCGGTATCTTTATCAAATAGACCACTACGTACCTATTTATGTTATTAGGTATGTACTTATTGAAGTCATCCGGGGTATTGTAAAAGTAATTTAAACTACAACATTCTGGAAAAAAAGTTAAAAAACCAATTTGTTGCAAGTTTTAAACACTTTATTTCGGAAAATATTACAAAACCTTAGTAAAATCAAAATAAAATGCCAAAGTAACCTTATTGTAACAAATGAATAACGATGAACGAAAGTAAAGCGATCGTCGTGATCGATTAACAAAAGCTTTAAAAAAGTTACACAACTAAACCAAGTGTAAAAATAATTTCGCTTGACTGGAATTAATACGTTGATATACAGTTATCATAATTATCTTAATATAATTAAAATTGACTAATATTTGGTTTATAAAAATCAGAAGCTCATTAGTGCGTGAAAATACATTATTATCACAGTGTTTAGCAGTTACTTTCATTTATACGGCGTGACTGGTAAAAAATTACTTATGTGAGTTAATAAATTACACAAAAACCTTAATAAAGTTACACGTAAACAATCGTAGTAAAATGGAATACTGATATCATAAGACCGTAAATGAAAAATTGAGACTTGCTCATTCAGTCTATGTTTTGCTATTTTCTATTTGGATATTTTTGATATGCAACTTTGTACATCGCAGACTAGAAGATGTTGAGCATTCGGGTATTTGGTAAAGGATAAAAGGATCAGTGCGCTTTCTTTTCATAGGTTTTCTGGACTACATTGTTTTAATACAAAGCAATGTTCGTATTATTTTATTACTCAGTCACATCTTCTATATAGCTAAAGTAGCCAATCTTGCTAATGAAAGCTGGGTCCACATTTGTAACATTTGCCGATTACGATCACGCGTATCGTATCGAGCTCGCGTCTCCTAAGTATGGACGCTCACGGCGTATCGCGTATCAAATCATAACTTCGTATCGTCATACAGTATCAAAACACATCCATACTTACCGATCTTGATACGCGTATCCGATCGCGAGTGTAAGTGTGTGATGTATAAAATAAACGAGTGTCAACATCGATCCCGAGCGATCATATACGGCGCGCTGCATTATCGCGCTGTTTTTGCGTCCTCACTAGCGATCTTGATACGCGTCGGTGCAACGCGACGGAGATACGATACAACAAAATGATACAAATGTGGACCCAGCTTAAGACGCGTCAACATTGTAACTAAGCAATGTAGTTCGAAAAACAATGCATGTTTGCATGGAAACCTACACCAAACATTTCACCTTAAAGACTGACTGATTGACTAATGCTGGTATTGTTCTAGACGGAGGTCTTGCTGCAGGAGTTGATGTCTCCGATGCTCTTGACCCGCCGGTGCCGCTTCTGCCTGACGATGGAGTCGTCGACAGACTTGGCCGGCAGCGGCGAGCTCACTCTGTGCGCGTGGTCCGCCTTTTGGCCATACCTATATACAAAAATGAATAACGTAGTTAGGTACTTTGAACTCGTGTTTGAGAACAGCTTGGGTTTAGTTGTTTAGATGTTCGGATAATTTATTTCGTACAAAAGGCCGACTTAATGCCATATTGCATTTTCTACCATAAAAAATATCAATATTTCTCTATCAAAAGCAGTAAATGTACGATTTTGTTATTCCATGCAAGGTAGTTTTTAATTACTTATATCATTTTGTGTATATCCCGTTTTTTAAAAATTTGTTAGACCAAATGTGATATCAAATTTTAGTATCTCACAGTCACTATTTTGACTTAATAAATGGTCTGAATTTGTACGAAAATTGGCCTTTCCAAGTTCCCATTAAATTGGTCGACTATTACTCGGTAACTTCTTATGCCTACTTTTCCGTGATAGTTTTCCTTTTAAATTTATTACATTTACTACCACACAGTAGTAGCCATTTAGCCGGCTCGGGGACACATGACTCGAACAAAAATTAGGGCTTTACAGCCCAATATCTCGCAAACTAATCACTGATTTGAAAAATGGTTTTAGGAAATCCATAATATTTTTGAACGAGCTATCCAACAATACCCACATCATGGGTTTAACGAGAAAAATTTACATCCTCGCTTTAGGTGTAGGGGAGGTACCCTAAAAAATGTTTATTCCAGATTTTATTATATTATTTTATTTTATTATTGTCGGCGTGGTTGATTTATATACCCATGCCGAATTACAGTTTTCTAGTAGTAATGGTTACTAAGCTAAGCCGAGGACGGACGGATGGACGGACGGACAGACGGACATGGCGAAACTGGGTTCCTTGTTGACTACGGAACCCTAAAAAGCAGGGGGGTTAATGTATCTAATTTGTATACATGGAAATAATGATGATGATGATTTTATGAGTTAAATATTGAAACATAAATGTACATATGTAGATATCGGTATGGTAGAAGTCTGCTGAGTCCCCATCTACGAAAAATATTTCAATCTCTGAAAAAATCGCTGCATGATATCCTTATGTCTCTAATTTACACACCTGTGAGTAATGCCTACATTCTCCTTTATATCATTCAGTCTCTGTAGACTGTCTCTCGTCGACACACTGGACTGGGAGTACAGACTCAACGGGGTGTATATCGGCTCGTACTCCTGCAGGGTCGGCGGTGGCGCGTACGCCATACTGAGCTGCGACAGCGTCCGTACGGCAATGGGGGGAGAGTAGGACAGCTGGTAGGGCTGCGTAGTAAGACTAAGCACGCTGGAACTCTCGCTCGAACTGGACGGCGAGGTGCGGTCGTGCTTTTGTTTCAAGACGCCCAGTGCTCGGGTTATCGAGCCCTGTTGAAAAACACCCTATAAATTTGTCGTTTTTAGAGAAAATTATCCTAAAGATGCACTAATACAAATTATCGGCCATATTTGGGGCAGCCAGCAGGGAAACCTCCACCTTTCAAAAGACCGCAGCCATAATGCCACCACTACTTGACCTGTAGGTTGATGGTGTTGTTGAAGATGCGCAGTGATTAGCTTGTCACCGTTGTAGTAAAAAAAAAACTAATATGGCACTGCGTGTAGTAAGCGTCAACCAAACTGACGTCTTCGCCATGACTGGCATAAATATATGCAATAGTAATGTATTTCAATAAGTGAATTAATGTAGTTTATGTACGCACCCTGAGACTATGCCTTCGAGAGTCACCGCTTAAATCAATTCCTGGCAATCCAGTCGCAACAGACCTTGAGAAGGGTCGTCCCAACATCCTTATCTGATGCCCGAACATGTTCCTGAAAATGTAATGAATCGATTTTATATCGATAACACCCAAAGTTGGTAACAGTATCAAAGCCAGGCAGAGCGTTAACGGCTAATTGTTTAACACGTACTTATTTGGTTTGTATTACAATTCTTCTTTTAGGTTCTTTAAAGTTATTGCTAAGACACAAAAAGCTAACATGCAACTTTTTTAATTTTGTACATTATTTCTCCTACGAAACCTAGTATATAGATTTAAACTCGAGTTATTTTTTCTATTTATAATCGATAAAGATAACAGCTATAAACACATAGTTGCTGTAAAAGTGTACTGACAATATTGAGTAATTGAATAGACACCAAAAGCATGATGCACTCTGCTGGAATAACAAATCATGCTTTTTATTGTGATAAAATGAAAGTCAATAATAGTACTTGGAGTGAAGCCTGATTTTTCAATCGTCAGGTGAATGTATCCGTCAGCCAAAGATAACCCGCTCCTCTACTTTTGTAGCGTGAAAGTAAAGGGTTGGCCTAGAATTTGCTGTCAGATAATATTTATCTGGAGATTGTAAAATCAGTCTTAAAACAAGTAAATTTCAGTTTGTTAACAAAGAACAGTACTACGCTTCACCGGGGGATTTGTTTTATATGACTGACTTGTAGCGAGTCTGCCACGCAGCACTTTTCTTTGCGAGCTTTATTGAAACGTTAAAATTCAAAGTAACAATAAAGACGATAAAAGTAAAAACAAGCACAAAATGTCGATGTGGTCGAAAGTGATTTTGTTGGCATGAAACCATAAAATGTTGAATGAAAGGAGAAGAGTGGATAGAGCCCGATTACAGTGCGGTCTACATGATGATGACAGAGGCATTCATGATGTATCGATAAAATGGTCGTTACCGTTCTGTCCCGACGCAAGGTTCGCCGAAATAGGGGTGGTGGGGGTAAAGAAAGGTGACGATGTCCTTTAGATTTCATCTCGTTAATCAGGATTTATTCACATTTATAACTCAATTGATATTGTTACAGCTGAACCTAACAATTATACACTGTCCTTTTAATTTACAATTATGAATGTATACAAGTCAAAAACATAGTTATTTTACAGTATCAATAAATGCTATTATTGTTACAACCCTAAAGCTATTGCGAATGGTTCCGTTTTTAAAACTAGAAAATGACAATTTTTTTATAACTGGTTCAAAATCTCGATAATGTACTTTAAATTTTGATATTACTAAACAAATCTTTTAAAATGTTTATTGATAAACGGGATCTGATTCACCCCCTATATAATACGAAGCATTTAATGCTTTTAGTCGATATCAATTAAATTGTATACATTTACTAATTAATTAAAGACCGATCGATCTCGAGTAAACATTGATGTGACAAATCTAATCTACGGCAAGTTAGGGTCTCTAGGGGGCTACGTGTGAACATTGAATCTAACACTGACGAAGGCAAAGGGTACAAAAGAACAGTTTCCGATCGCTTGATTTTTATGAGATTCATTTACTTACAAACGATGACTCCTACAATAGGTACCTTATCAGTCTTCACTGCTCGTAAAGTTTACAATCGCTTTATTATACGTTTCACAAACGAGCGGCTTCGACGGAAGAATCATAAAAAACTTTGCAAAAAATGCTTTGTGTAAAAATAGCAACTTTACAAACATCTTGATATAGGGAATTTTACATAGATACAGTTTCGAAGTTTGGCGCTGAAGCGGGATTTATTTTTTGAAGGATAGCTTTTTTATTTTTGTGGGTTTATCTTTGTTTTGTGGACAACATGGATGCTCGGGCAGCTTCCACTTGCAGTTCTTCCACCTGGCAAAATATCGTATACCTGCAGGATTGCACCTTACATTATAATCAACTACAGCGGCTCACCTACGGACGGTTCGGGAGCTGGAGCAACATGCAGTGTGTCGCTCGGGAGTGAGCTGCTACTAATAGTCCGGGACACAGCACTACTCTGTCATCTCTCGATACAGTTCCAACACTCAAGTGTGACCAGGTAACCAGTAAGGTAAAACAATTCTAATACATTATGGAGGTCAACTATGCATCCAATGTTCAAGATATTCATCATATTTTGAGATTAGGTACACTTTTATATTCTATTGCTAATCTCGGACTATGCAGAAAATTAGTAATGTTTAAGAAAATGGGCTATTACAATGAACAATTTGTTGTATTAATATGTGGAACATACAAATTAAAAATATTAATAGAACAATACAATATTTGCATTAAGTACATCGTATATAAGACCTTTAACATTTTAAACAATTTTGGTACGTTTTCTAGCACAAGCAAATATTATACTTTCATATTGGAAGTACTTAGTTAG
Organism: Epinotia bilunana; assembly: GCA_947049275.1. Classification (NCBI taxonomy): domain Eukaryota; kingdom Metazoa; phylum Arthropoda; class Insecta; order Lepidoptera; family Tortricidae; genus Epinotia; species Epinotia bilunana. The sequence goes on from OX346264.1 coordinate 14,405,789, forward strand.
TTGACAGATACTCACCTCGCTGGAATGATAAGAGCATCAAACTCCGTGACGAGATGCCTTCGGATAATGCTCTTGGAGGGCGGGATGCCGAGCGCAGTGGCCATGGTCTCGCCAGTGAACGAAGGCTCCAGGACTACCAGCCCACCGTGGACTCCGCTGTCTAAAAGCATACCAAACACTTGATAGCTTCCATTTTTCATGGAGATAAATCTTTCCTAAGCAACGAGTGGCTGAAGGATTACCTACCTTTTAAATTCTCAGCAAATTCACCTAAGTCAATATTATGAGCCCATCGCATAAATCTCTGATTGGTCCAAACTAAAGGATCTGCGTCTACATTTTCACACTGATGCCGTCTCACTGCCAACGCCTAAAAAAGAGGTAAAAATATAGTTAACACTTAGAAAAGATTGATGTATGCAGTAGGTACCTAGGTACGAGTAAATGCAACAAGGCCAGAGTTACCGTGTCATAACTCTTTTCTTCTTTCCTTAATAAGGAAGGAATAAATCTGCAATGAAATATTTATTTGGTAATGTTTCTTGACTTTTAAGTAATCTGTTTACACAGATTTATAAATTTATTTAAACATTATTGCGCAAAACAAAAAGTACAAAAGGCGGACTTAATGCCACAAGGCATTCTCTACCAGTCAACCATAGGGCCAAATATCTTATATTCATATTCCTAATGATACCGATAAACTTAAACTATACCTACTAATTATGTAAATAAAAACACAAAAAGTTTCATCTGTTGAATTGTCAGCCTATCGTGTGTACATAAACCGTATGAACAGCCGAAGTAATTCGGCTCAAGTTAAAAGTGAACAGGAATAAATGGGTTCGAAGTTATAACTTCCCGAATGTCGGTAAAGAATCGGAAAGAGGAGTGTACGGTACGAAATGATAAATGGGCAGGCATTACACGGGTCGCAATTCGAGACGAAACACTGTGACGTCAGATAATCGCTCATTTGTTTCTCCTCCTTATCATTATTCACGGGAACCGGTCACCTACAATTTGATGGATGGGTGAAAAATGTTTACAAAGGAAAATTGGGTTTTCCTTTTTAGAAAATTAAAAGTAATTATCACTAACAAAATTAACCCTCAAAATTGTTTCCCTTAACCATTGGTGGGCAAACTAATTTTAGATAAAATCCTGTCAATATTTGTTCGCCTTTATCTTTCACGAATGACATTTACATGTGTAACTATTTGTAAGAAAGATACAGTAAGGATTTTATCAGAGGTTTCTTAAACTTTATCAATATGATTGACACATATTTTTAACTGTTAGTACGAGTGTCATTGATATGACGTCCCGCTCTCATATCAATGACAATGACATTTCAACGTATCATGATTTTAGTCAACAAAAATCTGTAAAATAAGGTCGCGTTAGTCTAATCTTTCCTGCACGACGAACGTAAAAGCATAACAATCGAACTGGTAAGGTACCCACTTGTCTGTCGTATTTCATTATCCTGAGCAGATGTATGCCGTGCACGATGGACGCCTGGTGGAACTTCCTCGTGACCCCGAGGTATTTCTCCAGTTCCTTCTTGCTGATGGTGTCCAGCATTCGTGCGTCGACCAGGTTCACCATGAATGACTCTGCGTACTGTACATGAATGTCTAGTTAACTGCGGCTTACCTTTATTATTTACTAGCTTCCGCCCGCGACTTCGTCTGCGTGGACTCGGGATAAAACTATCCTATATTTTAATCCAGGCTATAAACTATAATCGTGCAAAATTTCATTCAAATCGGTTCAGCCGTTTAAGCGTGATTGAGTAACAAACATCCAAACATCTAAACTTTCGCATTTATAATATTAGTAGGATGGCTAGTATTAAGGCACATCAAGAAAAAACCTAGCAACCTAAACAATGCTAATTTACACAGCTTAAATACTAATCGTTACTCAAAATTCGGTTTTGATGTGCAATTGTTAAATTTCGATGACTTGCACAGTATTTTTGGTGGTGCAGTCAGTACGTTTTGGTAAGAGATTTAATTTTTCCCATTATTTATTAACTGCCCGCGCGCGCGGCTTCACCCGCATATTGCAAAGAAATCAGCTAAAGTGTGGTCACATACGATACGATACGAGATATCTCGTATCGTATCTAACGTCGACAATGTAATAACCACCTAAACCCGCGGGAACAAAAGCCTGTCTCCTTCCGGAAAACCCATTCTATGTACACACAGGTGTATGAATTTGAAAATGAAATCGGCTAAGTGGTTCTGGAGATTACTCTAATAAATACAAAGCCAAAATCTCAGAGACTGTCCTTTTTATAATGAGAGTATAATAAGTACTTATTCAAAAAAGGATGTTGTAGTTCTCAACTCTCATTCTTCATCGACCATGGGGTAGACTTTGCGTCCATCAGTGGGACGTAAGTATATATCAAGACGAATAAAGATATTTTTCTATTTCTCTAAATATGTTGAAAATATCGCCCTCAAAATATGTAGACCGCGTATTTACCGCGTATGCAGTAACAAATTCGATGATGTGTGTAATAAAAAGCCTTTTATATCAAAAATGGGAATAGATACTGAACATTTGTTATATTTTACGAGAATACTATAAATAAATAAAAATAATAAAAATATTAAATATTAAGGGACAATCTTACACAAATCGACCTAGTCCCAAACTAAGCAAAGCTTGTACTATGGGTACTAGACGACGATAAACATACACTTATATAGATAAATAAATACTGAAATACATAGAAAACATCGATGCCTCAGGAACAAAATATTCGTTCTTGTCACACAAACTAATGCTCTTACCGGGATTCAAACCCGGGACCTCTTGCTTCGCAACCAACCAACTAGGCTAAAGCGGTCGTCAAATAACTATGCTGAAAATATATGTTAAATTCATGAACTGTATTATTATTTTATTATTGTGTTCTAGGTTCCGCCTGCGACTTCGTCTGCGTAAACCCGGGTAAAAACAATCATAATTTTTAATACAGGCTATAAACTTTCATCCTTCGTGCAAAGTTTCATCCAAATCGGTTAAGAGTCCGCAGTACGCTCGATTCTCCATACAAACGTAGTTACGCTCTCATTTTAAAACTACGTGTTGGATGGTAATGAAACTTTGCATGTACAATGACATGAGGTATATCCAGATCTGTAATTAGTCTATGTAGCTTCAGATAGCCATAGTAAATGTAGATACCATAGTACACGTAGTTTTAAAATGAGAACGAAACTCCGTTTGTATGGGAAGGTGAAATTCGGCCGAGCTTACTGCGGACTCTTAAGCCGTTTAAGCGTGATTTAGTAACAAACATCCCAATTTTCGCATTTATAATATTAGTAGGATATTCAATGACCACTAACAGCTTGAATGAGCTTTGTACATCTTCAATCTAGCTCAATCTATTAATAACAATGGGTGAACTCGCGGAATCATATAAATTACTTAATAAAGCATAATTTGTCATCTATCATATTAATTTACGTTAATTATGATACAACACATTTCTGCTTATTCAACTTTAATTGTAGAAAATTGTGTTCATACGACTACCTTGCTATGAATGCTTTGATTCTGATTAATATAGGCTCACTTGTAAATGAGGCTTGGAAATAGTTGCTAAGTAGTCTACTTTGCTGCTATTTACTAAGCTGCTAACTACTCTACTTGTCCGCTTTGCTTTGAGTCTCGCGTATATTTGTGACGTGAGTATATTGTTTGCAGCAAAAACAAAAGTGCGTAACTTTGGAAGGGGAAAGTTCTCGGTAATTTTGTCCTTACAAAATATGATGATCATTCAGGGATTTTAGTTTACAAAAAATTGCCTCAAGTTCTCGTCAAAGTTTCCAGAAAATTCTCAGTTCCTATATTTCAACTTTTTTTAAGAATGTTCTGCAACTCGTACATTGGCAACCAAATCTACATAATTATGGTTACGATTGCATTTTAATATGATCTTGAATACAGTTACCTGTGCAAGACCGAGATCGGGCAGCCACTCGGCGGCCACCCAGGCGTGCGTCAGCTGTCCAATGGTCGGGTGCCGGACCAAATCCGGTCGGCGTCGTTCCTCAATGGCCAGCCTTAGCTTCTTCCGATGCATGGGCTGCGTCACGCCCAGCCCCACCTCGAGGTCCGTGTCCGTCAGCTCGAGCAGAACCTGCCCATTCAAAGCACGGATCTAGAACCAACCAGAACACAATATTTGACGCTACTATTGCGTCAATCGACGTAACTGGTGGATGGTGAAATTCTGGATGGTCAAAATATCGCGATTTTTTCGCGTCTTTACTTAATAATATATATAATTTATGAACATTTAAAGGTATTTTTATACTGCTAATAAAAACGTTGCAAAAATGTACTCATAGGTACATTTAAATTGAGATCTCTGAATTCTGTTCAAAAATACTTTTCCGATGTATTCGATAAAAACGTTAAATTTAACGCGTGTTTACGTAAAAGCGGAGCATCATACAGCGCATTTTGAATAAGCAAATATTATGAATTTTATGGCGTAATTTTAGCGGAACCGTTTTCCATATAAATTCTATACTTCGATATTTTTTTGAATAATGGGTGTATATGGGGTAACGCAAGAGGGAACACTGGTTATGTTTGTCATATTCAAATGTACGTGGAACTGTTTCCCCACAAAATCCGATAACGATGATTGTAGACGTGGATTGCAAAAACGAAATAATAATGGATTGGTGCTACGACCGAGGCAAATTTCCCTTTCATGTGCAAACAGCCGATTTTTTTCTATATGATTCTGCATTTGCTACATAAAGCCTTAACTACGGTAACTAATGGTTTGGTGAATGCTTTTAGCATTTTTGTACAGTAGATGTTTGTTAGTTTCGTATTTTTTTACATTATTCATTAAGGAGGATGCTCCTAGCGTTATTCCTGGTTGGCACCTCATCCCAAGATGACATAGGCACTATATAGTGTTACGAAAGCGACTGCCATCTAACCTTCCAACGCAGAGGGAAAACTAGACTTTATTGGGATTAGACCGGTTTCCTCACGATGTTTTCCTTCACCTAAAAGCCACTGCTAAATATCAAACGATATCTCGTACACAAATTTAAAAAAAAACCCTGTGGTACGAGCCGGGGCTTAAACCCACGACCCCCAGATAGAAAATCGCGTGCCTTACCGCTCGGCTACAGTGGTATTTTTTTACATCGTAGTAGGCGCATTTTTTCCGGCTTTTGCGTTTATGTATACACTAGCTTTTGATTGCCTTAAGGGACGAATACTACACCTGTATAAAATTTAATAGCAAGTATGGTATTAGATTTCCCATAGGTGGAGCATCAATTATCGAGCTCCCATGTGAACTTTCCCTCCCCCTTTCATCATTACAAAATATGTTGACATTTGCTACTTTAAATAATAACATTTAAAAAAAGATAAATGTTTAGAAATGACGGTACCATGACATTACTCTGAACGAGACTCCAATGCTTTCTACCCGCATGAAAGCAATAAAGCGGGCGAAAAGCCCTGCATCGTATCATTCATATCGCTTCGACTGTATTTGTTAAGTTAACTGAGCAGCAAAAGCTGCGCAATAATGCTGATTTATCAATGCATTCACTAGTGAACGAATGTAGGGCACGTAGAAAATGTTAAGAAATATTTTCCTGGAAACGGAACAAAATAAGTGCTCTTTAAAGAAAGTTTTAAAGGAATACCAGCGACACAGCCAATAGCAGAACAGCTTAACAGTAATAAGTTTTAAAAAGAAATTTAAATAGTTAAGTCTTGTACGGTTTAGTTAAGAAATTAGTATGGAAATAAATGATGGCACCTGTTACTGGACTTCGAAGGTAAATTGAGTAACTAAGGTGCTTCAACCATTGCTCGAAGCGGCATTCGACAAACGTTTCAATTACAACTTGGGATACCAAAGCATGTTGACATGGACGCTTCATCGCATTATTTGCCATATATAGGTATCTAATTCAACCCTCATGACCAAATGCCAGCGCTACCACGAACATCTCTATTATAGTATATCCATCCATCTCTTTTATTTATAGATCGAATTGTGAAAGTACGATAGAAATAGAAATATGCGAATATTGCCCTGTTACCTCTTAGCTAGAGATCATGTAATTTATGTATGAATGATGTTACAGTGTAAGCAACACGAACCTTGCCACTCTTGACGTTGTCTGCCACAGCAGCAGCGTACTGTGGCATGCCCAGCGCCAGCTCCAGCCAGGCGATGATCGCGGGGGCCCTCCACCGCGACAGAGGCAGGGACGCCGCTTCCCGGAGCGCCGCCTCGCTGCCGAGCGGTGACCACGCGCGGGAGCTCCCTGTACCCGCGTATACTGGCTCTAAATACAATAAACGAAAACATATTTTTAATGGACGCAACGTGCTCTACGGATGTTTCTATACGATCGCGGATAGTAAGCGCATGTCATAACTAAACAAAACAAAAGATGACTCGACTGCTGGGTACGAGTATCTTAGCATCCGCGTCCGCGAACTTGTTAACTTGGCCAAACTGTTGATTGGCAATCGATCAGTATATTGTGTATTACCGAACGAGAAATCATGAGTAGTAAGTTCAAAGTGGTTATTTAGTAGAGGTTCACCAACAACGATAAATTGTTGACGATAAATTGTTGTTAGATTAAAAACGTACAAGCCAAGGTGGATGTCACACTGCACTGCATCTCCGGACGGAGATGCGGAGCTCGTTGTATGCAAGTACCTCAGTTTGTATATAAATTCCGTGTGGTACGACACACTGCACCGCACCTCCGTCCGGCGAAATTTGTATGCAGCTCCGCACCTCTGTCCGGAGGAGTGGTGTCACAATTGCTTACAGGTAAACACGGCATGCAAAAGAAATATAAGTAAACAACTAGAAATACCTTCACTCATTTTCTAATTTATTAAAAATACTAGCTTCCGCCCGCGACTTCGTCCGCGTGGAAGCGGGATAAAAACTATCCTATATTTTAATCCAGGCTATAAACTATCTTCGTGCAAAATTTCATTTAAATCGGTTCAGCCGTTTAAGCGTGATTGAGTAACAAACATCCAAACATCTAAACTTTCGCATTTATAATATTAGTAGGATTTTACAGAACTACTACAGAATAGATAATAGATACATTATTTGTGAACGATATATAGGTACCTAACCTAACCTAACCTACCTAAGAAGCGTTGTGTGAAATTGGCTACATATCAGTACGGGTTTTGTTTTGATAGGATTTCTGTGGCGGTGTCTAATTTTTAACCCCTTACGCAAAGAGCAGGGTGTTGTCTGTGTATCTGTGTATCTGTCTGTGGTATCGTAATTTCCAAACGGATAGACCGATTTGAATGCGGTTTTTTATTCGAAAGCTGATGTGATCCCGAATGTTCTTAGCTATGTTTTATGAAAATCTGTTTAGCCGTTTTTGAGATATTGGACTTTGAAATGAAAATGTCGGGGGTTTTTCAATTTTTCGAAGTTGTAGTTATATTTACATACCTAGTATACTTTGCTGAAGTATTATAATGAGATATTATTATATATTTTTTATTTTGAAAACTTCTGTAATTCCAACAAACGAAATGGGATCTTAATTGTTAAATCTATAATAAACGTAAAAGTCCTGACTGACTGACTGACTGACTCACTTAAATCAACGCCCAGCCCAAACCCTTGAACCTGGAAAGCTGTTTTTTTCACAATAGGTAGTTTATATAACGTAAGTACCCTTTAAGAAGGGATTTTTGAAAATTCCAACCTCAAGGGGGTAAAAAGAGGGTTGGAAGTTTGTATGGGGATATCTAAATATATTGTACCAAAAATATTTAACAAAATTAATATCCTAAGAGAAACTCCCAAAGTAAGCAAAACTGTATTAAAATCTAAGTTAAAGGGCTTCCTCCTTGATAACGAGTCACCGTCGACTAGCTAGCTTAGATAAAGCTTTAAGGATAAGTAGTCGACTACGAGCATGCCTAATTGTTTGTTGTTGTTAAGTTAAATGCATGACGTAAGCACTTTATTGTACACAGAAACAGGTTAAAACCATGCACATGTCATATAAGAGGCAAACTTATTCCTATTATGATGTTGCTAAATAAGAATTTAAGTGTAAATCTCATTATAAATATTAGATTTTCAACACAATTGCTCGTAACATACCTCTTATTGTGTCGCTTTTAGGCTCATAATCCTGGATATTAAACACGCGTGTTTTATAACATTACGACACTTGTGTGTTATGGTTATATCCCGATTAAGTCACGTTAGCACCTTGCAGCAAGACGTATGCATACACACGGTGCATTCTTAAATTAACCGGGTTGTACAGAATGTACAGCTTTTTTTTTAATTCGCGGCAAATGGATTCTGACTCGACTAAACAAATTAAATCCTTTTTGTTCATTAATTGACTATTTCTTTTTGGATATGATATAGAAACGTTTAATTTAGTAGAACTATTCACTTTTGATAACATTTTACATGAATTAATGAAGATAACATTTTAAAACGATAATATTTATTTTATTTTGTATTGGCTGTTTAGAGATTTCATCTAATGCGCGCGCACTGCGCAAACGTCACGAAAAAAAACTGTTGCGCGCCATTATAGGTTATTTCACAGATATTTGTAAACATTGTTAATGCGTCTTTGGTTATTAACAAAAATGTTGACTCGTGGTGACTAGAAAAGTGATAAAAAGAATGGACGCCACTGGGAATTCTTGGCGATGTATACAACATGTAAGTAAAAACCTGTTTCCATTAATAAGTAAGAAAGAAAATAAGTTGGCAGGAAAATAACTATAACATTTTCATCTTATGAAAAGGATTTTTTCCTCGCAAAATGGGTTGAAAAACGTCGTATGAAACGCACGCGTGGCGAGTTTTTATGTTAAGGTATAAAATGTAATTTCTTTTTTTTAAATAAATAAATTTAAAAAAAAAACAAAATAGGGGTGCGAAGTTTGTATAAGGGAAACTTTTCCTTTCGAGCTAGATACTTGAAACTTTGTAGACAGATTGCTTATTTGAACACAACAAAAGAACTTTAAGCGTTTTGGAAAAATCCACCCCTAAAGGGGTTAAAAAGGGGTGAAAATTTGTATGGGGGATACTTTGTTTTTTAGCCAGAGACTTAAAATTTTGTAGAAAGATTACTTATTAGAATACAAAAAAGTACGATCAGCGTTTTGGAAAATTCTATCCCTATAGGGAGGTTAAAAAGAGGTGCACGGTTTGGATGAGAAACACTCATTTTGATCTGCAGACTTAAAACGTATAAAGATTTCTTATCAGAATAAAGAAGTTTTCAACGTTTTGGAAAAATTCCACCCCTAAACTTTTATCTCGGAAATCATCCCTTAAGATGGTAGAACTTTGTTTGGGACCCAAACTACTACAATACTACTGCCATCATTTACTAGCAATCATTTTTCTAAGACGGTAACAAGTTCTACGCGGACGAAGTCGCGGGCAACAGCTAGTGTTATATATATATGTCGGCTGTAATAACTTAACGCGATGAGCATCACGTATGGGCGTGGAGCTTGAAAGAATCAGATTGTCCCTGCTGAGTGACGTCAGTTCCCGGTTGCATCGAGGCAAGGACGGACGGACGCACATGAACAAGTGCAAGGATGCGGGTCGTACAATTTGGGACTGTCTCACGTTCGTTCCTTGTGTTAGAATAATGAAATCAAGTAATAATTGTAATGCGGACTAATTATTGATTTAGTGACTAAGATAATCAAGACCTTTAACTAGACATTTTATCTTGAATAGTAATTGATGTATTAAAATAATGTAAAGTGATTGTGTAGTTTTATTAAGTAATCACAATGATGGGTGACCAAGATCAAGCTCGACCTCCTGTACCGATATATATATGTTTTAGACAAGGCCAAGGGGAAGATGACGCACATAATAAGTTTATATCTGTTACACCGAAGTAATCTGACATCGCACAATAGGTATGCAATGTTATTATTTTATTTGTAAATACCATCACTCTCTGAAAAAAAACAGTAACTACTAAATATCCACGTCAATCATCAAAACCGAAATTCGTTTCATAAGTTTTACCGCGAAAGAATGATTCTAATGGGAAATTTAAACTTTTCTGATTTAAAGTTAGATAAATGTCGGCTCGAGGGTAGATCATCAACTAAATTGTAGCGTTTATGGCAGCCTAAGTATTCAACAAGTTAATAGGGTTTTGTTAGATTGCGTAATTTATATTTGACGTAAAAGGTCGACATAAGGCCGCTTACTGTTCCAAAATGATTTTATATTATTCTCATTCCATGCGCATGCGTAGGCGGGGGGTCTCACTAAACGTGGTTTAAGTTTATTTCCATTGCTAACTGGTTCAAAGAATTAAAACCTAGCCCGAGGCGAATACGAATGAATGGGTGCCCTTTCCGTGGCCTAATATTGATTATCTTAAAATCGTTTGGCCGAACACTTTTGGCATAACTTTGAATAGCATACTTTACATTTAGCATAATCTTTTTAATTGATTGTTCTAATTCTTTTTGCTCCTAACACTAAAGACTCAAAAATCTAATCGGCTAAAACTTGTTACGCCTACTATACGACATAAACATGTCTGGCCTAATTCCATTTCTTACCGCTCTCATGTCCGCCGGTGAGCACGCATGAGTGCTCACCCGGGCTTGAAAGCTGCTCCAATATCCTTCAGAAGATCTTGTATGGAAATGTGTTATTTTGGTTCTTACCGCTCTCGTGTCCGCTGTTGGCGGCGCTGCCGGACTTGGTGCGATGGCGCGACCGCGCGAACACGCGCGAGATCGAGCCCCAGGCCGAGCCGCGCCCGCGCGCGCCCTTCCCGCCCGAACGTGCGCGCAGACCACCCACCAGCCCCGAGTCCTCGCCAGGGCTTGACAGCTGCTCCACTGACCTTTATAAAAAAATATACATTTCAATCCTTGGATTACTTTTCCAGCAGAGCCATGCTAAACTATATTTTAAACAAATCGTATTGTATGGTGACGCAGCTTTGAAAATGACTGACGTATGAGTTTACTTCGCCGGAGAAGCGGTCTTAGATTTTATCTTGTAAAAGTGCCATTCCGGCTTACTAGCAGAAGAAAGTTCATTTATCATTTAGTAATTTACTATCATAAAAACAGCCTAACTAATCATTAACATAGCGTCATTTAGTTAAATGACGATATTCTTCCTGTAGATTTTAACGACATTGTTTAATGAATTGCAGTTTAATCCAAACATCACTATTTACCCATTCACTTAAAGTACCACAAGCTCGTCTAACTGAAAGTACCGGTATTCATTCGCTACAGAAATGTTCTAATCTAACCGGTACTGCATGTATTCGAGCGCTCTCTTAGTTAGGAACACAGGGTTCCGCACATTCCACGCAAACATGAACTACCCCGGATGTTTGATGTTTCAATCATAGTTGGAAACTTTACACGGGTGCTGAAGCTAGGCAGTCGATGCCAGTGTACATAAGCTTTAATTTATGTTCATTTTCTAGCTCGAATAAAGCAAAGGGCTCGGGAAAAACACTCTTATTCTGATGGATAACGAACCCTATGATCAGTATTTTAGTACCTACTCGGTCATTAAAAATCATTCCACAATGCAATAACGTTCAACTGAGTACCTATTGAAATTAAGTAATCTAGATTTTTTTTTATTGAAATAGTTGGGGGTCTATTTTACATTATAACGCTGCACATGGAATAAGATTAAAGACACGGTTCAATTAAACGGATTCATATTAAAAAAAAGTACAAACCTTCTGGCTAAAATAGACGAATTCTCTAGTTTATATACAGACCACCTTTCAAAATATCTACACATGCGTCTTATGTCAGTAACAATATAAACTGTATAGATATTTTTGAAAGGTTGCATGTAGGAAGATATTGAAAAACTTGCCTGTACATTGAAGTGATATTTTTTGTGTAACTTTTCATTAAACTGTTGTCGTGATCCCAACTTCGCAGTTGTGGTGACGCACGGTAACAGATATGGCGTTGAAAACCCTGCAGTATACTAACCTTGACAGGGAGCCGGCGTCGATGGATCGTGTGAACGGTGAACCGCTGTTATGGGGCGACAAGGTTGGGCTGCAGTCTCGCGGCGTGCTCACTAAACAATAATTAACGCCATTATTAGTTAGATCGTTGCAATTTCAGGACGATTTGTTTTAAATTAACAAATTATTGACACACGCGTCATTGTAACTTACTTTACTTTAAGGGAGACAGAAGCTTATAATCGTAGCTCTCTAGTATAGAGTTGCACTTGCTCATGTCTTGCTACTAAATATATAATTGTGACGACTATACGGCTACCTTATTGAAAAATCTTCCCAACAGATAACGATTGGTTTGGATTTGGACGACATAGACTCCCGTTACTTTAAATAACAGTTGCACAGGACCTACGTCCTTGATAAATGTTCGCAATTATCCTGTAAGTAGGTACAACTATCGCATAATCTAAGACCTTTTCTAGTTAATTGAGACTCCAGTCCGAAAGGCAGTACTGACGAATTGGGATCAAAATATTGGTATGTTTTCAATCAAATCTCAATTGATAAGTCTAGATTCGAGACACGTTAAAAAGTCTAGTTCTGGTATAAACAAAGTATCTCGCACAAAAATACTCGTAGCATGTGTTTACTCTAAATTACATTGAATTTTAAATTATAAGGTTCGTTGAACAGCTCCATAATGGAAGCTGATAAGATGCGCACCCGGGAACACTTAGGTACGTTAGAGACAAAGGAAAGCCACACTCCCCTCCAGATAAGGAAAAATTGCGTGTAGTCTCTATCTTAATAAACATACGAATGTTTATTTAGCTCACGTAAAAAGGTGAGTGTGAATAACGAAACACATTTGGCGCATAAATTCTGCTACCATTAGCCACTTATCTGGCTCTGTCATCGCAAGGCCGTTCAAACGACTCAATCTTGTCGTTAAGTAAGGCTTTCTGTAATAAAAACCGCTGTCTCGTAAGCGGAAATTTTTACCGCCCCGCCATTTTATGCCCTTTGATAAGAAAGGAATCACTGAATGTATAAAAAAATAAGTACATACGATTCTCGCCTTTTCAATCAGTAGTACTCACTAACTACATGCTAAAAGGAAAGAGAATACCTATCATTATATTCATTATGTAATCATGAGTGCTTAACATAAAAAACCTATCAAAAGAAAAAAAATATCGAATTTATTCTCGTTGGATCGTGCTATAATCCATTGACCAGATTTTTTTTAAGTCGCGTTTTGAATCCAATATTTCAATAGTTGTTAAATGGATATGTTCAATACTATCGGCATAGAACATATGGAATTGCAAAATTATTACTTTTGAAATGAACACGAAAAGAAAATTGTACGTAATCCGAGCTTTTTTTGGATACAATTATTAGAATAAAGCTGATTTTCCACCGGAGGGGCGAGACGAGACGAGGCGAGGCGAGAATTGAAATTCGTATGGCAAATTTTCAATTCTCTCCTCGCGCGCGCTCGGTGGAAATAGTAAGTGCCATACAAATTTCAATTCTCGTCCCGCCCCTTCGGTGGAAAATCAGCTTGATATTGCTTCAAGTTAATTATGTATCCGCATTCATCCACTACCTTTTCACCGTGCACACACGTACGGCCCGTGCTAGTGCCGAATTCGTAACGAGTTGACCTATTAGTGAAACGAGCAGGTCGATCACGTAACGCATTGCACGCACGTTAGGTGGAACTAAATGACACTTTTTATATACGAAAGTGGCAGTTGAGTTGTCCTAACGTGCGTTCGACACGTTACGTGATCACCTCTCAGTACAACACACATAACACACGCTGAAGCCTCAAACTTTACTCATGCTGAAAAAAAAGTATAAGGCACGAATCACTTACATTGATAAATATGATGAGCTGAAGACACGAGCGACGCGGCATCTGTGTCATATGGATCGAGCAGCGGTGGGGCGCCCTCCGCCGTGGAGTCGGAGAGGTTCCCCCCGCACACCGACGTCGCGCCGCCATCGCTGCTCCCTGTCACTGAATAATCGCCTTCAAATTGCCTTTGACATACTCCGTCACTCTTCGACCCATCGAGATAATCAATCGCAGCCTTTAATTGGAGCCGCCATTGATCAATCGGGGATTTATTCGATTTTAAAAGCAGAGACGCAGTTTTAAGGTATAAGCTTCCGGTGTTGAAACCCTTTCATACTTTGTAGTATGCTCTTGTAGCATTGTCTTTCCACTTTGGAGTGAAGTACGATAATACGTACAAAGTTCTTGATTAACATCCGTCTTAGCAGTGAAAGTGTTAACTTACAAGGGAAATTAGGGAAAACGGTAACGTAGGTAATGAAAATAAATTGCAATTATAAAATAATATTATAAGTAATAATATAAATAATAATATTATAATAATATTAAAACTTACAAGCGAATATGTATGTACGTCATCAACATTGATAATAGGTGCATTTAACCGTTTAACCGCCGAACGTCCAATAAGTTACTCGCAATTTACAAGTCTGTCATAATAAATCAGAGGGTGTCACTTTGTCTGATATATCAAACGATGGCGGTTAAAGGGTAAAAATACATTTTGGAACTTAAACTGGTTACAGGTAACACCAACTGTGTGTAATTGCCACGTTTTCAGTCAAGACCCCTGTTAGCGCAAAAATCAGAAAAACATTGTTGGTACAGTCAAGTGCAAAAATATGTATAGATAACATACTCTCATAAATAAGTACCAAAACCTTAGTCCGCTGACATAAGAGTTATGGGACATATTTATGAGTAAGTTGTATGCACCCATATTTTTACACTTGACTGTACATATGGAGCTATATCAACGATGTTTATTATTTATTATATTTGTAAGCTAATTGTTACTAGATCTTAAAATCCATCTCGATTAATGCTCTATACTGCTGTTATAAATATAGCAACGAATCAAAACAATGAATATAAACTTTGATCTTATTTCGCTGTTTATTACCGTCATTTCCGCTTTTACTCATGTTCTGTATGTAACTTGACATTGTCCCATAACTGAAATATATTGGAGTAGGCAAGCCGAGAGCAACACGTAAACAGAATACACGATTAAATAGGTACTTTATATTCCTTACCTAAAGATTATATCTACATTGTTTGAAGATGCTCCATTATTTTGACATCACAAGGTGGCCCGCAAACTATTATTATACGTACTCCTCGGAGACAAAATTTGGGCAAAGGAACATTCGTTAATAAATATCGTAATCCTATGTCGCTTATCGCTAGTGGCGCCGGCGCCGAGGGTTTCCTTCTGTCGGGCTATTGTCCGCAGATTTTTGTGCTAATCCCTGCTCAGCGAGATCTTAACGACTTAAGTCGAGAGCACTTCTCAAATTTCAAGTTTCGCTGATTGTCGCTTTGACATTAAATTGATAATAGACGGAGTTTCAGCGAAATGGGCCGAATCTACAATTAAAAGAGTTAAATTTGTACAATTAAGGAGTTATGAAAGCCTTTGTCATTTGTCACCTCTCACACCGGAGTCGGCGCTGCAGCTGCCCCTGTCTCCGACCAGCCCCGAAGGCCCTCCCAGCATCATCGGTGGCCCTAATCCGAGAGACGCCACGCTCTCACCTTCCGACAGACACCCGGCTGCTTGCAGCTGTCTTCTCGCCTTTTAAAAACAGTTTCTTGCATAAAAACGTTAATTTAAATAATATATAAAATAACCCTTCCTCTCTATTCGATATTACATTATCCTCTCAATAATTTAATCCCATTTCGTGCCTCAATAAATTTAAAGAAGATATTAAATTTAAATAAAGTAGGCCATCAGTTTCCGCGATGCGCAGAGGGGCGTTAACATTTAATGACAGAGTTTTCATCAAAGGGCCGTGGAGAGCATAAATTACTTACGATGTGTGTTAATAGGATTTACATTTCAAATAACTTACTTGAGAAATATAGACCACTAAAGTAAAGTTCTTTATGTAACAAAGTCATGTTTTTAGCGAGATTAAATAGATCTGCATTGATAGCTACATCAATAAATGGCGTAGGGATGTGGCTTATATATATATATATCTATTCGTATAGGAAAAGGTGAGATTGTAAGTTTTGTATTTGGGGTAATCTCCCGAACAAATCATCTGATAAAAAACAAATCACTGGTTTATACTCGTAGTATGGATTCAGGGTGGACCATAGTCTGTATTTTATACCGCGGCTCGGCCTGGGTTCTCTGTGACACGCGAAACGCGCGAGCAGCTCGTGTGTAAATAAAATGAAATTTTAACATTTCGCGTATCGCGACTGCTGGCCGTAAAGGCATGAGAGAAGCGGTTAATTTTCCGCTCAGTTTAGATCCAAAGCAGCAATTTGAAATGGTAATTAACATCGGCCATGATGGATAGTCGTCTCCGTCAGTGCACATTCATCATACTATCCTGTCGATACACGTTTATTTATCACTTTGTGAGACACTTTCATCCCTCGACGTCTGTCAGATTTTAGGCTCCATGTTTAAGATGATTTTGAAAATGTACAAAACTGAATGATGGATGGATGATTCATCGTAAATCTTGGTTTTTTAAGATAGGATATAACAAGAAAGTCTCCTTTTAAAACTAAGTAAGTATATTAAATATGCTACGCTTATAACGAAGTCCATCAGGCGGCTTTTCAATTTATTTTTTGCACCTATTGTGGAAAGACACGAACAATTCCTTAATGAACGGCTGGAAATAGTGAGGCTCTTCTGTCAGAAATACTTTAGCAACTTAACCCCATTACCGAGCGAGGTCACTCGAGCAAGTTATCTACGTAGTGTGGTACGGATACCGAATTCCGTCAAAAACATTTGTTTACTTCATTCTTTTATCCTTTGTTTGTAGTAAGACACGATAAGATATTGAGTTTCGCCGTCAGGGAGGTTGGGATTGGATTGGATGCATCGATAGCTTCTGTCGTAGCAGTGCTTGGAAGCGTTCTATTAGTTTAAGTATCTGATATTTGTTCATTCCCTTGGGTTCTTTTCCTTTAACTATTTCTAATCTGTGCTATTCTGCAATAAAAACGTAACGTGACATAAATTCGACTTTAAATTTTTTCTTAATTTTGTTGACACTGCACAGTGATAAAGACATTTTTTTTGCCTCTATAAACTATCCAGTGGTGTAAAAAAGAATAGCGAATAAGTACTCTAATTATCTTGTCCTAATCGCACAATAAACTGCGACTCCTGGTTTCAAAGTTGTTATTTTTTCTATCTTTTTAAGGTACTTTACTTAGGTACAGTCTTTAAGGCTTTTGGGTCTATTATATACCTACTGTATAAAGTATTCACGTTTCATTAATGTAGAATATGGTTAGTTCAAAAGTGGTGCAGTAGAGTTAAGAAAGTTTTTAAGCTGCTTAACTACTAGTAACGCTCACCTCAAACAGTTGCTCTCTAGCGTGTCTAAGCTGCGTGTCTCTGGCGCTGAGAGCAGCCGCGAGCTGTAGCGAACGTTCGGCCTCGTCGCGCGCGTGTCGAAGGAGCGCTGCTCGCTCCCGCTCGCGCTCCGCTCGCTCCGCCCCGAGTGCGGACGACGCGCCACCTCGGGAACGCATCTTTAAGCAAACGAAAAACTTTCACATCGATGAGGCCATGTCCTAATCTTTTACAAACATTTAACACAGTACCAGGAAGGCTGACTACCGGCTTTTTAGAACACTTATTGTTTCATAAGTAAAATGGTGTACTTACTTTTTTATTTTGATAGACTTAAGCAAACGCGGTTTGTCTTTGTAAGCATGTGTGTATAGTGTTCTATCGCTTTGTCGTTTCCAATCTCCCAATTGAAAGAGCTACGAAGGCCTTTTAGTTTGTACTATGATTTTAATTCGAAATTTCTTCCGGTGAACTGGTATTTGAAACGAAATATTCCATTGTATTGCGATATTTACCCTCACCGTTTTTCGAGAGTAGGTAATAATACTACCTTCGTCAAATGTTACTTAAAATATGCGCCTTTTTGGACCAAACAGAAAACAGAAGTCTCTCATGTTCATGTATTAGGTAAGTTAACGAAATTAAATAATAATAGTACTAACGTACAACTTCCACGGACAGAAACAAAACGTAGTTTTAATTACGCTACGAACTTGCAACTAACTGCAGTTCTGTTTAAATTATTATGATGCTTGTTTAAAGCCATCGTTGGCGCTGTATACTTAATATTCTCTAGAATATTTAGCTCACTCAAATTCGGAAAGCTGTATTTTACAGTACATTAAATAAATTGTACTTATAATTTGAGGATATCTGTACATTTTCACTAACAAAATACCGAGCTTTTTTTTGTTCTCTGCGCAAACTTAACATACTTATTTTATTACACATAAAATATTCTAAAATGCTTACACCGTCTAACAAAATGATAGTTAACAAGACGAAGATACTATCGTAATTAAATTATAATGGGTGTGAATAAGAAGCTTAAATACCTGCTCATAATTTCTAATGAAGTCCCGCAGTTCTTTCTCTTTGTCCTCCAGGGTCGCGTACAGTTGCTTCATTTGGTTCAGCAAGTCAAACTTTTCCGCTTTCAATCTTTTTTTATCTGCTTTCAGTGCTGCAAGAGAAAGTATTTAATTATGTCGTTTGTAATATAATATACATACAGTAGGTACCTGAGAGATCGAGCTTCGTTCGGCGGTTGTCGCCGAAAATTAGACCTACAGTTATACCGAGTTTTCGCCCGTTGCGAACTACTATACTGTATTATCTAATTATTGGAGGGCTTTCAGAATCATTTTACAAACAAACACATGAACAAATATTCAAATGTTGCTAGTTTAATAGTGTAGGATAGATAGGTTTAGTTTACCTTGAACCCATTTGTATTAGTTATTATGTAGGTTGGTTAGGGTTTCATCCGGTAAAACCATTTAAATGACAATAGTGTGAGGAAAACTATGAAACAGATCAAAGTGGGTTTACAGACGACATTTAAGTCCCCTTTGGCACCGCCCTCTCTGTAAGCGTCCGCTGCATGCGGCTTGTGTGCTTGATCTTTCAGTTTCTACAGAAATTCCCTCAGCTTGGACAATATATGTATATGAGTATGTCAAACGTTTCAACGCGAGAATAGAAGTGTTCCCGAGTAGTATTATTTTTATATGTTTTGTAAAATCATTTCTCAGTGCTCCAACGACAGAAAATATCGGTGCAATTCTCTATTGGATGTTACTTTGAAAGGGATTCGTGCGCGTTTTCCCTGTATTTATTCGAATGGTTTTATTTAGTTTGTCTCGTAACGGGCCATTTTAAAGTTCAGTTTCTATTTTGTGCTACTAGGCATGTAAAAAATAAAGTACATTCGAAAATAACCCTTGGGTCACGCACTGGCTCAAACGATTATCGCACTTTATTGGCTCAGCTGAGCCTAAGCGTCCTTTGATCGGCGCTCCATTGAGCGTACCTGACAGAGTAAGCGTGCATTTGCGATCCCTGTGTTAACCCTTATGTACATAAGTACATCTAATCCGGATTATATACATACATAATTAAGATGAATGCCAAGGATTGTTAACATAGGCTGCTCATGATACGTTACTATGTTTAAACGCGTTTGTGGTATTTTAAGTACATCTCATATCAAGTAGAAATCCACCTAAAAGGTAAACATCCTTTGTGACTTTGGTCTCAGTAAGCAACATAAAGATTTCATTACGAATAAAGCAAAAGAGTTGGTTTACCAAAGCCAAATTTGCTCTCTTTGAAGTACAATTTCTAAGATGTAAATTTATTTCTTTAAAAGTGGATCGTGGCGGAATTATGTTTTGAGTGGGAAAGTAGGACACAATTGCGACGGTGTCGGGTTTGATTTTCGTCAGTGTAATGGCTTTAGTGGATGTCAGTGGGAGTTGCCGCGGAGCACACAACGTGACGACGTGACCGGCCTGCCGATGCCGCGCCGCGTACAGTTACTCCGCGAATTATTATGTAGTTTATCAAACGACTCGCCCGCCTTAGGTGCGTCGTGATCATGAGCGCAGCACTCAACAAATTGCCAGCTTAGATACTTTGATCGCTGAAGTTTTCTTTGGAACAGATATCGATGTTCTGAAACTTTGTTGAGTTTACTATTCATTTTAATAGTTGAGTTTAGACTATAAAAGACTAGGAGCTATAAATAACTATAATAAAACCCTGTCTGCCGCGTGTCGAAACTCAATCTAGAGCAGGAATCATCAAATTTTTAGAAATAATCGCGCCTCGGCGAGAATGTTTACATTTCTTAACGATATACACTCACAAACATTTATCATTCAACAACATTCTGTATATATTTAAATACAATATCTATTGACATTAATATTCGATCGAAATCGAAATAGTACAAGTCATGTTCATACTTAAGCTACCTCCTACTCGTAAAAGCTAATCAGGTAAACTAAGTTGTCCAATATTTATCTCTGTCTGATAACTTATGTAAATATTAGAAAAAACTTCATAGTTTTCCTACGTTACGTACATCATGAAACATAGTTACATGATCTCTTTGTAAATTTAATTATGGCTCTACTTTGCAACTTTGAAAGCCCTAGAAACTTAGAAGTAACTCTACTTAATGCAATTTATAGTCAAGTCGCCCGATGGTTTCTGTCTTATGTCACTAGAAGAACCCGATTTTAACGATTGCCTACTATGTCAGCAGGACCTAGACCAATTAACCGAATATTGCTCATTAAATAAGCTAGAATTAAGTGTATCTAAGTGTAATGCAATAACTTTCACTAAAAACAGAAATAAAATCCTACTAATATTATAAATGCGAAAGTTTAGATGTTTGGATGTTTGTTACTCAATCACGCTCAAACGGCTGACCCGATTTGAATGAAATTTTTGCACGAAGATAGTTTATAGCCTGGATTAAAATATAGGATAGTTTTTATCCCGGGTCCACGCGGACGAAGTCGCGGGCGGAAGCTAGTAACCCATTAATACAAATTGTGTAACGAACACCTTCAACAGGTCGACCACGTGCGGGATCTCGGAGTAATTTTAGACTCTAAACTACACCTCAACCAACATGTTCACATGATCATCTCCAAAAGCTACAGAATGTATCACTTCGTCAGGAGGGCCGCCTCTGATTTCACTAGAGCTTCTACGTTCATCTATGTATTCAATAGCTTAATCCGTCCACAACTAGAATATGTGAGCAGTATATGGAATCCCTTTTACAGTAAATACATTAATACACTAGATAAAATACAATACAAATTCTTAAAATGTATCAACTATAAACTCCATAGGAATAGCCGTCCACAGCATAACCTGTTGTCAAAATATAGACTAATAACATTACAGAAAAGACGTCTGTTCCTTGACGCAGTGCTTCTCCATGGACTTTGCCATAACAAATTCGACTGCGTGCAGCTGGTGGACAGAATTACATACTTGGTTCCTAGAACCACTGCCCGCCGTGAGTCACGCGCCTACCGACTATTTGCTGAGAGCCTTTGCCGCACCAACGCCACTGCGCCGGCTCCTCGCTTCCTACAACCAAACTTTACCTGCATAGACATATTTCACTTGCCCGCCAACTGAACATGTCCTACCTTCAATAACCTTATAAAAGTAACTTGTGGATAACGTTGTTGACTGTGCATAAAATAATACTTATATTATGTAATGTAACACTAATTGTAACATTTTTTGTATAGTAGTTTGTTATCCCTAAAATAAATAAATAAATAAATAAAGTAAGTCGTAATTACCACACCGGCTATCCTTAATAATGAAATATTCTGTTTGTAATGTTGTAACTTAACATATTAACTGCCAACAATTTCGTAGCGCTACGCTCGTACCCAATAACATGGGAAAAACCGTTTGTAGAGGAAAGCGCCTACGAGCCAAGCGCGCACCGAGCAAATTCCTCGTTTACAAAGTAAATATTTATCGCTACTTATTCACGTTCGTTTAGAGCGGCGCTACGCCATAGCTCGTAGCAGGTTAACCCATTCACCGCCCATGCTACGCCGTAGGCCGAAGCAACTTAACACGGATCGGCTACACTTGTAGCCAAGAACATGGGATAACCGTATGTATACAAATGTAGCGCATACAAACAGACCATCTAGCGGGTAAAGTAAAAGTGTTTTTCAGGGCCAATTACGACACATATGTGTCAGATTGCCGTAGTCGCTTTCCGCTAAATACGAGGAAAACCACGGGATCGGCTACGAGCGTGGCGCGTAGCGATTCTTGGCCATGAATGTGTTAAGTCTATAATGTAGCGAAAAGGGCCCGTAGCGCTCTGACGCACATATGTCGTGGTTGCCGCTGAATGGTTTCTTTTCGACTTGTAAAGTCCGTACAAAGATCGCGATTGAATCACGAAGACAGACGTACAGTGCAATAGTTGCTCCAAAGCTGTACGGGATATGAGTACTTACCTATTTACAACACAATAATGAAAAAAAAAACATTTAATACTTAGTTATGCAGTGCAGTAGGTGTGTATTTTATGTCAGTACCTATGTACATTTTAATGTATTTGAAATAATTAAATATTGAGTTGAGTCTACTTACTAAGCTAAATGCCTTCACCAAATATTTCTAATTAGCACAATGGCTGACTGATAGAGAACGCCATAAAATTAAGTCCATCAGTTGTAATTATTTCTATTTTATTATCTATTTCAAAGAATACTATATTCGACTTAATTACATTCAATTGAAATTTATTGACCATGTAAATAATACTGAATAATAATATAGGTACATAAAACTAATAAAACTAAAACTAAAGGTAAAAATTTGCCCCAGGTCGCTGCCCGGCGGTAGTGTAGGTAGTGTAGGTAGTGTAGGTAGGCTGGCAGAATAGAATACTTGTTAGCTACTTATACAATAATAAATTGAATCTGTGGGTAGATGGGTACTTACTTTACTGTTTACACACGTACAATGAAACGACTTTTGCATTGGGCTGCTTACTTGTTTATTGCTGCATAACACATATTATTTTTTATTTGTATAAGATGTAGTTTTACGCATGGTTATTACCACATTTTATTTGGTGTTTTTTATTACGTATACTAAGACGATTGCATGTTTCAAGTTGTTGTTGTCTACAAATAAATCACTGTCGACAATTCTGATGGTACCCACTAGTTTTAAGTTCACTTTTGTAACTTTTAGACATAGGTACATGCCTAAAAATTATAAAATTGTTAGTTTCGTTTCGTTCTAGTTTTATTTATTTTAGGGCTCTCACTGAAAACCAGCGTCACGGTCCCCGTAGCAACATGCCGAGTGAGGCTCCAGTTTAGCACATTTACCTTTTGATTGTATTTTCTTTTTTTTCCGTGTTTGGTGTGCTAAATAAATAAATACTTATTCTTATTCCTATTCGCCACAGCGGTGAAATTCGCAAACAAAGCAAAGATACGTTGCCCGGTAGTTAGATCATGTGTTACAAACAAATTCACGGATGCTTAGGCCACAAACACTGTCACGCGCTATTAGCCTGGAAGCTGGCGTCGCCTCACTTGCTCGTTTACGCCAATCACGACTACAATTGTACTACTAACAAAGTACATTAAAGGCCATTTTCCTATTAACTCCGCCTTTGTTCCTGGCACCCGAACAAATTACGGGCAAAATTCGTTTACCACTCGATTAGCGCGATCGCACAACAGTATTTCGTAAGGCCAGATTCATTTTGTGTAATGCGAATCGTCATTAAATATGCCATTGTTCGAAACAAAAGAAATAGCCTATAATAATTAACGGAAATAATTTGTACATCTGATTAGAAACGAAATATATGTCGCTTATCAATATAATATCGAATGTGTTGCGCGCGCTCGCCAAATCTCCTATTCCTTACCAAGTTACATGGGTAGATACTAGACAATAATCATACGTATACATATGTAGGTAGATAAAAATATAGCAACGGTGGTTCACTAATGTTTCGGCGAAAAATATTTAGCAAATTTTTAACTCCCAAACTATTGATCCCATATTTTTATTTGGGCGAAGTTTTATTTCCCAAACTCAAAGTTGAGCACTGATATAATTTCCCTACTAATGATTTGATAAATTATTGTTACCAAATTATTACCTGGGCATTTTTCAAGATGTCATTTATGTATTCATCGAATGTATTGATTGGCATACCATACTTTTAGCAACATATTGAACACTATATGATTATGTAAGTATCAGGTAAAAAAGTGTTCGGTTCTGGCGCTTCGCCGGCCGCTGCCGCGGCACGCTCGCCTCGCTCGCTCGTCTCGCGCGCTTTAGGTCCGTTGTTCTTCCTAACACTCCTTCTCGCTTCGCTCGTCGTCGTACCTACACTGACCTGCCTTAGAGTCTACCAAAACATATTATGCTAACTGTACTTTAATAATATAATTCCAAAGCAAAGTTTATATATTCCCAAATGACATTTGACGATTGCTTTTTTGCCTAAGCAAATCATTTGCTTCAAAATTATTTGCTACATAAAACTTTATTGCAGTAAAATTTTGCATTATATAAATGTTGCCAAATAAGAAAAGTGCGAAGTAAAGTTATGCCAACGATTGGTTTACCAAATGAAAATTCTGCGAAAAGTTGGTTGCAAAGTGAAATTTTGCGAAACATATTTTGCCGAAAAGGCAGTATACCAGCAACGGTACCTACTACCGAACCTAACTTACCGCGTATTGTCATATGTTATTTTTTTTATATACCAACAAATAAATAACAAATATTTCACACAACTCACATGTCACAGCTTCTCTAGCCAGCAGTAGCTCCTTCTCCAAGAGCTGGGGGTCAAGAGGCGCCACATCCACCTCGCCTTCAGCCTTAGTTCTCTCCAACAAGGCCGTGCCGGCTTCGCCTCTTTCAGCCGCCGCTACCAACAGTCGGCGGACCCGCGTTAGTTCAGCCTATAGGTATACACGAAAAAAAACTATAGCAAATATAGGCTGAAAATCGGCCTGTGTAGCTAGCGAACGAAAAAAACCTAGAATGCGAGCGCCTTACAAATTTCTACCCAAACACGTGCCCAAAACCCGGTATGAGCATGTTTGAACTAAACGGCTGCCTGGCATCGTTTTGACACCCCGCCCCAATATCCGCATAATGGCAATGGCACCCATTCTGTGGGGTCATTTTGTTGCGCTACTTAGTCTTCTATGTTTTTTCGTTCGCTGCCTTTTCGTCCAATACGCCATAGATAAATAAAGTGAACGAAAAAGATTCATCTTTTTCAGAAAAGTCAACCGTGCGGAATGAATTCCACTAAAAGACGTTGAACTAAAATTCAATGCATTTCAAATTCATTACAAGGAACTCTGTGGGGCTCCACCCCACATGAAGAATGTAGGTATCGTAGGATGACGTCTGTGTAAAGAATGTTCCCCAGCGTATCATACTCTCAATTCCAAACAAAATTTGACGTAACAGCCCCGTTATGCTTCTAATAAATTTCAAAGAAAAAGCAGCTTTAGCGGGGTTGATATAAAGTTTATTATAGTGTGGTAGGAAAGTCACATAAGTGAGTGAAATTGTCAACCTGCAAACGTTCGTTCTCGAGCCTCAGCCGCCTGGCCAGTTGCGCGGCTGTCAGCATCCCCGGGGAGGCCGGGACCTCTTCCTGCCGCGAGCGGTCTGATCGCCCGCCGGGGGACGCTGCCTCTGTTTAACAAACACATTTTTAGCATAATTTTACGGCCGCTCCAAGAAAATCATAATTTACTTCAAATACCTTTTTGTAAAGGTGTTAAAACTTGGAGCTTTCTTTAAAGCACTTTGATTCTACGTCAAATGTTTACATCTTCAGTCTTTTCTCGTAATTTGTTTTCCGAAGTTTGAGCCCTTTTTATAATACCTACACCATGTTTTGATGAGTAAGTAAACTCACCGTTCTGGAAATGTCATTTTTTGAAAATTAAATAGCACGAATTCACAAAAAGATCGTCAGAGTGTATAAGAATAACAATAATATAAATGAAAGTCAAAGTCAAATAGTCAAAACCAAATAGATTCAATATGTTCAAAGTTAGATAGGTTTGTATACGCTTTAAGAAGATTGGGGGAAACTGTCTCCACTGAAGCTGCCATTACAGCCTACTACAGATATGTGTCGTCAACTTTAAACTACGGTCTCTTAATATGGGTTAATTCTGTGCATGTTGATAGAGCCTTCAAATTACAGAAAAAGTGTGTTGTGCGTGCAATCACAAATGCGTGGGCATGGATTACAGATAGTTGTAAGCCACAACCGCTTTAGCCTAGTTGGTAGTGACCCTGCCTACGAAGCTAGAGGTCCTGGGTTCGAATCCCGGTAAGGACATTTATTTGTGTGATGAACACGAATACTTGTTCCTGAGTCATGGATGTTTTCTATGTATTTAAGTACGTATTTATCTATATAAGTATGTTTATCGTCGTCTAGCACCCATAGTACAACCTTTGCTTAGTTTGGTGCTAGGTCGATTTGTGTAAGATTGTCGAAAATTATATTAAATATATATTATATTCATCTTCAAAAAATATAATATTTTGTCTCTCTATTTTGCAGCATGCATGTACTTAAAAAATGTTTGCGTATTTGTAAGGACACAGCGAATATTTTAAATTACGTTCAGATGTGTTTAAAGGAAAACAAAGAGCACAGTACAGTACCCTTTTACATCAACCTCCTTGTCGTGCGGATATTTATAAACGGAACGCCTGCAACAGTTGTATACAAATTTTTAATAAACTTCCCGATGGCATTAAGTTTTTGCATGATCTAGAATTTAAGAGAAAATTGTCAAAATGGCTTCAGGAACATTGTTTTTACTCCGTAAAGGAATATATGGAAGCAAAATGATGACAAATAAAATAATGTAAGTAGACTCATGATGTACCTATGTAATTAATTATTTTCTTTGATTGCTTTTCTTTCTAATTTTTTAGTTATTTTTTTTTCTAGTTATTCTAAGGGGGTTTAAAACATATACCAAATTTTATGTTTCTATGTTAAATAGTTTATGAGTTATGAGGGGGTCAAAACTGGCTCCAAATGGTTCGTGTAAATATACACACGGCTGCTGCGTCGCCAGTTCCTCTTCGCTTTGAACTTGGCTGGACACGCTGCCGCGTGTCTAGATGTCTTCAACCGAGTTATTCTTTATTTTTACATCCTATTAAATCATTCATTATCTTAGTATTTACAAATGTCATGCATGTCACATAACTCCGCCGACCGTTAAGTCAATACAAAGTTAAAACAAGTTGTTTGTTTACACATGAGGTTTACGTTATATCGCCATTAGCCGTAAGCGATACGAAAGCTTTAGTTTAAGTGTAGCGTGCCGCCGCAGTCTTACAAATGGAATAGGTTATGGCGACGTAAACATAGTAATAACGTGAAAGTTTCCCCAGTCACGAAAGCCGCAGTTCGGGCCGGTCCAGACAAATCGATTACTCGTACCGTACGTAACACGCATCAACCCGTCGCAGGTGTGCGCGACGCCTACTTCATTGTAGCTTCTCGCAATGAAAGAGACATATTGACTTCACCCGGCAATATCTTCCCGCTCCTAGTAATTATTCTTATCCAGACAGATCCTTAATTTCCCGGCAAATGAGAGATAACCGACACGAAAGGGATATTAGAGGAAAATAAACTTTTATCTATAGATAAGCTGGCAGAATCGGTTTGTTGAATATTCCTTCGGGAAAAAATTAAGGGATTGTGACAAATTATCTTAGAGTAAATGAGCTGCCAAGCTCTTGAGCTCGTATTATCGTGGGCTGAATCCTGCCCCATTTAGGGAGAAGGTAGATAAATTGCACGGCGCCTCTCAATTTCGTTCTGATCCCATAATTCTATCCACTCTGATAAATTCAATACAAGATTTGGCACATCGTTTACGGGAACAATTAACTTGATCGCAAATATATAGCTACTACTTTCCAAACTTTATACTGAAAATAATTTTCGTATTTCAATTTAACAGTTAAACAAGTTGTTAAAGAGCAATGTTCCAACTTTTCCGGCCAAATACATAATGAGAACGTGCTTAAGCTTTAATTTTAATTAAAGATCGCGGAGAGAATTAAATGACAAATTACAACGTGGAAGAAAAGTTTCATTCTTTCAAAGTTGGTTGCTTGGCTGTGCAGTTAGACGGCAAATGAGCTTATTCCCCAGGGCTAAAGGCTCATTAGAGGGGTGCCGGCTACGGGGCGACGACGTATGGATGCTTACACAACGACGAACTTGTTCATCTTCCTGATTATTAGACACTACTTTTCGTCGCTGTTATTTAGTGTCAAGAACGATTATGGGTAGTCATTACGAGTTTTTGCCCTTTCATGTGTGAAGCATAGAACTTTTATTGAGTAAATCCAGAATGCAACTCCTGAAATGACATTGTTTGGTCTGAGTATCAATAGGGCGTCACATGGCAACCTTGGGCCACTTCGCCCGACGTCGCTGGCGAGTTTGGTGGTGGGGTTTGAGCACAAAATCTGTTTGAACAATTTGACCATAATTCACTACAGCAAAAGCACAGTTATCAAAATTATCTTAAAATAATGGACAGTGCCTTGCATGGCAGAATTTGCCGTGATGTGTTTCTTTGAAACAGATGTTCCTACGAATTATGAAAATCATTAGCCAAAAACAAGGAATTACTAACTAATTGGCCGCGAACTAGTTCCTTCATCGGCAACACAAACAGCGGACTTCTACTCGTAGTTACCAACTATTATCCCCTGGACTACGGGCTTTAAGATAAACGAAAACACGGGATTGTATCTTGTGCGGACTTAGGTAATTTCTTGGTAACTTGGATAGTATTCCCCTATTACTTTACCGGTATATTTAGCCATCCCATTTTTACATTTAGGTAAGAAATAAGAACATATACAAAAGTTAGTGACGTTAATATGAAAATAAGGTATAAGCGTTGTAGATTTTCGTTAAGCCGTACATCGGATGATCTTACTTACCTCCGTCAAGTGTAGCAGTAATATCAGCTCTAGGCTCGGGACCATCACTACTTCTCCCCGGCGACGTCGCATCGGGCAAAGGAACCTCCTCTTCAGAACTGTCCGCTGGATCCAGAATATTCCTTTCACTAGCGTTGCTGTTTCCTTCCATACCAATTTCAGCATACGTCCCACTGTCACTGCCGTTCTGGGTCGACCATTTGATTGGCGATTCGAGTTTGCCGTTCGCTTGGTTTTCTTTATTGTCATCATCTAAAACAAAACACATAAAACGAAATTTATTCGAATATACACGATGGGTCTAGCGATATGATCGATGGTGAGAGCTATTGGTACTGTGAATTTTAATAAGGTAATTCGTACATCTGATATAATAAAAATACTAATATGTAATTTAAGAAATGTACAATGTTCATTTGTAATAAGTGCTGGGAAAAAATGCAGGTCTTGCTTATGGTCTTCATTCGACAGGGCTTTAATACTTAAGCGTAAGTTCTGACTACATACTAAACTTTATAAGTACATACATGTAACGTAATCACAGAAAGCACAAAGAAATTACTTTACTCCTGAGTGTCATAAATTCAAGAACGTAGCACTTTACATTATCATAGACATAAGCTCAGCTATAAAATTATACCTCTCATTTCTGATGGAAAGCCTCGCCTCTCTGTTCAGCGTGGCCTCCTTGTCACCATTCAAAGATCCGTTCCGTTGTATGTCTAGGGTGCCCATAAGGAGGCGCCGCTCAGGGGGTGAGGGCGGTTCGGAGGTGGCAGGCGTGATGAGAGGGTCATACACGAGTGAACATACGAGCGACTCACCTAAAAAAGGATTATCCTTCCCATTCCTGATGGAAAGCCTCGCCCCCCTGTTCAGCGTGGCCTCTTTTTCACCATTCAAAGATCCGATCCTTGGTTTGTCGAGGGTGCCCATAAGCAGGCGTCGCTCAGGGGGCGGGGGCGGTTCGGAGCTGAAGACGGAGCTGGCGGGCGTGATGAGAGGGTCCGCTGGCTCCGGTTCTGGTTCCACCACACGGGCCCCCACTGACACTTGTTCGTCCACCATCTTGCGGAGTTTCGCCTGTGACAATCATCAACAACCTTTACCTTTCTAAGACTAAGTATACAAGCTGTGTGTCAAGAAGGGAGATGTCATCTTTCATGGCTGTATAAGACATTGCGGAAGCGACTTACACCATCGCAAGTCTGGCAGATCGAAAATAATAAACAATCGTGTTTTGACTATTTCTGAAGAGAAAACACCAATATAAACATTTATCTCAAATTATAGTATTTGCATTATGCGATAGCTGTCATAATGCAAATAGGAATGCACTCACTATAATAGTGAGACGTTCAATTCTATTTAAAGGTGCTGGAATGCTTCTTCAAAAACACATACATTCCGGTATTTTGTTTGCCATACAATTGTGTTTTACAATACCTAATTATAAGTAAACTGCCATTATAGACAGATTTTCAAAGAAGAAACTTTTGAAATGCAGACATGAAGTACGCAACACGATCTTCAACGCAATCCTACTAATATTATAAATGCGAAAGTTTGGATGTTTAGATGTTTGGACGTTTGTTACTCAATCACGCTTAAACGGCTCAACCGATTTGAATGACATTTTGCACGAAGATTGTCTATAGCTTAGATAAAAATATAGGATAGTTTTTATCCCGGGTCCACGCAGACGAAGTCACGGGCGGAAGCTAGTTGTAGATATTTCAAGCCTACGAGTACGAGTGCTACACTCTAAGAATAGCAGTCTGTCCTTTTATGAGGCACAATACCCCATAAAAGCCTGGCATGTAAATACATAATTTGCCTGCTCCCTATTCATAGCATTAATGAATTATTAGATGGTTTATGAAGCGAGTTCGCTTTCGTGGACTCTATATTAACCGCCATACATTTCTCGGGCCGACGATGCCTTATCTCAGTCTATTAATCTAAGCGATGAATGCCTTCTATTTAGTTAATTCACCTGCTGCCGTTTGATGTAATGGCCGTTTTGGCCTGTTTAATGGCAACGTTTAATAGATGTGTAAATGACGCTTCCTGCAGATTGCCTGGTTCATTTGTTGCGAGTTAACAACTCTTATGTACTACTATTATAAAACTCATTTTTCTTTCTAAAGTGTCTTTGACCGCTCATTAATTGCATAGTGGTATTTTATAACTAAATGAAATGGATACTGGATGTTGTCGTAGAAAGTTTATATTAGTGCCTCGAAAAGATGATATATGTAAGGGATGAAAACGGCTATTATATCACTCTTGATGTTTTATACAATTTTGGAACACTTTTTTTGATTTAAGATCAATCAGTTCGATTTACTCGTACTTGGGATGTTATTTATAATGCAATATGCTACAAAGAGAAGCTAACTATTTTCATATGACATATCAGATGAACACTAGGCTATCTAAATCTAGTTCGTATGATTGGCTTGTATGTACAGGTATCGCAACTATAACAAGTTGCGATATCGATTAGACTAATGCTGTTAGGCCCCATGCGGCTGTCAGTCGTCCGTCACCACCGGCAGCCAACTTGCTAAGCAACAGCTTGGCTCAAAGACACGCTTAGTGATGTGCCGTTCCCAGGAATATTCCCTTGGTGGGAATATTCCCGGGATCATTACTGGGAATATTCCCACTCAAAGGGAACATAGGGGAATTTTGAAATTGTGTATGTCTGCATATTGTGATATCGGCGTTTCATTCAAAACATAAGCCCTTAAACTTTTTACCGAGACATTAAAGAGTGTAACTCACCTGTGATAGTAAATTCACAATGTTCCTGGTAATATTCCAAGTGTTTCTGGGAATGTTCCCAGTAACATTGGAAATATTCCCATAGTTTAAATAAATCAATTTTTTTAAAAGTACTTCCTTAATTAACAAAAACCGGCCAAGTGCGAGTCGGACTCGCGCACGAAGGGTTCCGTACCATTATCTATAAAAACGGGGGAAAAATCACGTTTGTTGTATGGGAGCTCCCTTAAATAATTATTTTATTCTGTTTTTAGTATTTGTTGTTATAGCGGCAACAGAAATACATCATTTGTGAAAATTTCAATTGTCTAACGGTTATCACGGTTCATGAGATACAGCCTAGTGACAGACGGACGGACGGATGGACAGCGGAGCCTTAGTAATAGGGTCCCGTTTTTACCCTTTGGGTACGGAACCCTAAAAACGATACAAATCCTCACAGTTTCATTAAAAATCACAGTAATTTGTTTTTTAACGGTGCGCATATAAATGTTATAGGGCGAATCTGAGAGCAGCAGACGTAAATTTCTTAGGAACATTACACGTACAGTCAGCATCTTAAACATGTATACTTTTGGTGGTTCTAGGACCTTATCGCTTAGAGATAAGGCCCGGAGAGCTACCAAAAGTGTAAACATGTTTATGATGCTGACTGTACATGAGTAAAACCGTTATATATATGTAAAAAATAAACGATATCGTTTACTTTTTAAATGTGGCCATACTCTGCTTTGACTTGTCAATGTCATGTCATATGTCAAAGTTGGGAAGTGAGGTTATGCAGATTTAAATGCCGCATTGAAGTAATCGCCGTTATAATTGTTAATTTGTTACTGGGAAAGAAGTGTGTGGGTGAAGCAGGAATAGACTTTAAATGTCGTTTCTTTGTTTACAGGTTGGTATTGTTAGTAATAGTACTAATAGTACATACAATGTAGGTTAAACTTAAAACTTGTAGAAATAAAAATAAATCTTTGTTTACAGAGCAACACATGAAGTTATCCTTTGTCCCAATTCAAAATAACGAAAGTGAAATCGTCTTATAAAACGACATTTCTAGTTTAAAATTCAAATAAAGATGACGAAACTTCGTTTTGAATTCACAATACTACCTGGAAGTGACGAAAAAACAAATGCCTGTTGTGTAACGTCAATAAGCACCGAGGACAACAAGATTTATGCATTACCGGACGGACTACAGGTAGTTGGTCATCACAAAGAGTTAATAAAAACAGCGGCTTATAGTAAAGTGAAAAATAGTTTATCAAAAAGGTATCAGACCAGGCGAGTTTGGATCTCGCTAACTGAAGAACTGAAACAAATTTATATGGATGAGGATGGCAATGTGCAGTTTGCAGACAGATACCTGGAGGAAATAAATCAGGATCAATGTACTTCTGCTGGGCCCGCTGCTACCGGCACAAAAGGGACAAATACTTTAGAAAAATTGTTAGAAAAGTTAATAGAAGGTACACAGGAAAGTAAACAACAGAGCTTGAAGAATATTGCTGACAAGTTTGTGATCGAGAAGTTTACTAGCAGACATTCTAATGCAGCTCAATGGATGGACATTTTTGAAAAGGAATGTGAACGTTTCCAGATATCGGATGAAAAGAAGGTTGAAGTTCTTAGGCTCTTTATGGATAAAAGTTGTATAGATTGGTACAGTTCCATGGTTATGAAACTGACTATGAATGCAGAATGGTCTGAATGGAGGGGAAAATTTTGCGATACATTTGTCAACAAAGGGTGGAGTCCAGTTACATATGCATTACTGTATAAATATAAAGATGGCTCACTGTTAGATTAATCTATAAAAAAAGAGAAGCTGTTACTTGATATGAGGAAGTTGATTGATGCCGGTACATTGGTGGACCTTATCGCAGTTGGTTTGCCAGAGTATATATTAAATAAAATTGATAGAGAAGCATTGAAGGATACAGTTGACTTGTTCAATGAAGTAAGCAAGTATGAACATATGGTTAACAAAAAAAGTTACACTTAGGAAGAAATATGAACCGTCGAGAACAAATTTCAAGAAAAATACTAATAAATGATAAAAACCAGGTAAATGCAGTTTATGACTCAGGTTCAGTTGTTTCTATTATAAATTCAAGACTCTTAAGCCTGAAAGGAAAAGGAAACGAATTGAATGAAGAAAAATTAGTAACAGTTGGTGGTGTTAAAAAAACAGATGGTTTGACCAACCTAAAAATAAAAAAAAATTAATATGGAGGAGAATGTTGATATAAGCATTGTGGATGAACAATATTTCAAGCATGATTTTCTGATTGGCTTAGACCTTATAAAAACATTCCAATTAACTCAAGATGAGAACTTGAAGATAAATCAGGTACTGAGTACAAACATAAAAAATAATAACAGAGTGAATGTTTCAAATGATGGATTAAGTCATAACAAATCGATTGTTCCAGAAAACGATGGTAACACAACAAAAGAATATTATGTCAATTTTAATGAACATATAAAGGAAGAGGATTTCAAGATAAAGATTGATCATTTGAACAAAGAACAACAGTCTGAAATAAATACATTGATCAACAAATACGAACCAGTTTTTGCAAGGCATAAATATGATGTTGGAACTGTCAATGGGTATGAAGCTAGAATAGACTTGTTGGTGGACACATATTGCAGT
The DNA here is from genome assembly GCA_947049275.1 of Epinotia bilunana. Taxonomy (NCBI): domain Eukaryota; kingdom Metazoa; phylum Arthropoda; class Insecta; order Lepidoptera; family Tortricidae; genus Epinotia; species Epinotia bilunana. The sequence continues at coordinate 14,440,282 of OX346264.1, forward strand.
AAGAGGCCGTACAGATGTACTATGGAAGATAAAAAAGAAATAGAAGAGCAAATTGGAAAGTTACTTGATAAAAGGTTAATTGAAGAATCCTACAGTCCATTTGCTGCACCGGTCACATTGGCATTTAAGAGAGAGGAGAACAAAAAGTCAAGACTATGTATTGACTTTAGGGACTTAAATAAGATAGTAGTACCACAAGCTCAGCCCTTCCCGTTGATTGAAGACCTTATGACAAAGACTAGGAATTGTAAAATTTTTTCGACACTGGACATCAACTCAGCGTTTTGGTCCATTCCTTTACGGATCGAGGACAGAAAGAAAACAGGATTTGTAACGCAGGAGGGACACTTTCAATGGACCTGCCTCCCTTTTGGTTTAAAGACCTCGCCAGCAATCTTCCAAAGAATTTTAAGCAATATTTTGAGAAAATATAAGCTTACGGATTTTGCAGTAAATTACATTGATGATATCCTTATATTTTCCAAAACGTTCGCCGAACATATTGAACATTTAACGAAGTTGCTGGAAGCAATCAAAACAGAGGGTTTCAGATTAAAATTTACGAAATGCACATTTGCATCTGACTTAGTAAAATATTTAGGTCATATAATACAAGACAATTCAGTTAAGCCACTAAAGGATAACTTGACCTCAATAAAGAATTTTCCCATTCCGAAAACACAGAAAAATATAAGACAGTTCCTAGGGAAAATTAATTTTTACCATGAGTATATTCCGAGGAGTGCAATAATACTAGACCCATTGCATAATCTATTAAGAAAAAATCAGAAATTCATATGGACGGCTGAATGCCAAAATGCATTTGAAAAGATAAAAGATCTTTTATGTTCTCAACCAGTTTTGGAGATATTTGATGAAAATTTACCGATAAATATCTATACAGATGCTTCATTAGAGGGTGTTGGGGCAATTTTAAAACAAATACAACCAGATGGTAAAGAAAAACCCGTAGCTTATTTTTCAAAGAAGCTAAATGAGACTCAAAAGAAGAAAAAAGCAATATATTTAGAATGTTTAGCCATCAGGGAAGCGGTACGATACTGGCAATACTGGTTAATTGGTAAATCGTTTATAGTATATTCAGACCACAAACCACTAGAAAACATGAATTTGAAATCTAGAACCGATGAAGAATTAGGTGATTTAACATATTACCTATCACAGTATGACTTCAAGATTAAATATGCCCCGGGAAAGGAAAATTTAGAAGCAGACTGCTTAAGCAGGAATCCTGTATTAGGACCAGATGAAAATACAGAGGAACAGTTGAAGATAGTAAATTTAATAAATCTTGAAGATATTGCAACAGATCAGAGGAAAAATCCAGAAATACAGAATAACAGAAGAAAACTAATTGAAAGACACAATGTATACTTAAAAAAGGGCAGAACAAGAGAAAAAGTTATTTTATCAGAGGAATTTAGTATAAAACTTATAAAATCAATACATGCTGACCTAGGTCACATTGGAATAGGGCAAATGCAGAAGACGATTAGTCCATTTTATGCAGCCAAAAACTTGATACAAAACATAAAAACAGTGTGCACGAACTGTGAAGTTTGCATTAAAAATAAGTCGAGAGGACAGGATAAATATGGATTTATGTCACACCTGGGCCCGGCTACCAAACCATTCCAGATCATGTCTATAGACACCATAGGAGGTTTTGGTGGCTCAAGATCTTCAAAGAAGTATCTTCACCTGTTAGTGGATCATTTCTCTAGGTACGCATTCATTTCTACTTCAAAGACCCAAAGTGCAAATGACTTTATAAAACTGATCAAAACTGTATCGGATACTGAGGATATTGGCATGATTCTCACAGACCAGTACCCAGGAATCAATTCGAAGGAGTTTAAGGAGTACTTGAGAAGCAACAGTATACCTTTGGTGTTTACAGCAGTAGACTCAGCTTTCTCCAATGGACTGAACGAGAGACTGAATCAGACTTTAGTAAATAAAATAAGGTGTAGAATGAATGAGGAAGGCATCAAAAAAGCTTGGACAACAGTAGCCCACGAATGTGTGAAGAATTATAATGAGACCAACCATTCAGTGACCCGTTTCTCGCCTAGTTATCTCCTAAACGGTACAGATCTATCATTATTACCAAATGAACTAAAGGAAGAAAAATCGCTTAGTGACTGGATCAAGGACAGGGAAGCAGCATTAGAAAACACAAGAAAATCACATAACTACAATAAGATGTTATTTGACAAGGATAGAAAATTCTTTGAGTTCAATGTAGGCGACATGGTGTATGTCGAAAATGGAAATAGATTGAACAGGAAGAAATTAGATGAACTCAGAATTGGACCATATGTAATTATTGAAAAAATCTCAAACTCTATATTTAAAATAGATACAGGACACAGAAAAGCAGAATCCAACCTCTTTCATATCACAACTAATTCCATGTCACAGAACGCAAGAACAAGGATAGTTTGGTAGAGAATTTTTTATGGAAAAAAAATTCTAAAAAATAAACGATATCGTTTACTTTTTAAATGTGGCCATACTCTGCTTTGACTTGTCAATGTCATGTCATATGTCAAAGTTGGGAAGTGAGGTTATGCAGATTTAAATGCCGCATTGAAGTAATCGCCGTTATAATTGTTAATTTGTTACTGGGAAAGAAGTGTGTGGGTGAAGCAGGAATATACTTTAAATGTCGTTTCTTTGTTTACAGGTTGGTATTGTTAGTAATAGTACTAATAGTACATACAATGTAGGTTAAACTTAAAACTTGTAGAAATAAAAATAAATCTTTGTTTACAGAGCAACACATGAAGTTATCCTTTGTCCCAATTCAAAATAACGAAAGTGAAATCGTCTTATATATATATATTTTGTGATCCATACAAAAGCTTAAATTTTATTGTATAAAACTAATTATATCCTTCCTCCGGAGTACTATTAATTGTCTCTGTTGTATCTAACTTTAATTCAAATTTTAATTTTCTCAATCTGTTTTGCAATATTCCCCTGTTTTGGGAATATTCCCCTGGGGAACGCTCAAAAGACATAGTAATTCAGAAAATTTGGGCTTGAGGAAGAAATGGCCAACAAAAAAATATAATTTTACGTGTACGTAGACGTGTATTCAAATAAATGCGACAAAATTTGTTAATACGTTTTTGTAGTTGATTTTCAAATTTAGTCATCTCCCATAATATCCCCCATTCCCCTAATAGGGAGTTTTTTTAAACCGTGACTTTTAAATAAGTAGCAACTGATTTATTATCAAACGCGATCTACTAGGAGCGTGATTTTGTGGGGCAAGTATGGTAGGTTGACAGTGATCTATAGCCCTTACGTTATGCAATTTTTGTACTGCCTCAGTTCCGAGTGGCCTACGCTATACGAATTTCCAGCCTCAACAATACATAATGTTAGGCACACTGTACATAGATACATACATTATCATGTCGTCTTAGATTGGAAACGGTGCGTTAGTATGAGTCCACAAGAGCTGTGAGAGGCAGCGAATTAGTGTGCGAGGATATAATCCACCAATAACATATCAAAAGCTCAGGTTAATACTCACCCCTAGCGCTACCATTGTGCCATGCAGCCGGTGAGCATGAAGCTAAGCGTCAGTCCACGGCGACAACTTTACTGTTAATGGTAAATGTGATGTTGTGTTCCTGGTGGTGAGTAAAATTGCCAGAGCTCCCGAGGATGCGATCTACTGAAAGTAAGGGGCCTCCATTTGACTCTATCTGTCCATACAACGAACCCTCAAATCAATAAAGGGTCGGCAACGCATTTGTGATTCTTCTGGACTCGCAAGCGTCCATAGACTACGGACACTACGCTGGTTTACTACAGACATAGTATAAAAAATGGTTATAGTGACCTGGGCGTCGCCTAGTATCCGGCGCACTAGCGCCATCAGGCCGCCGTGGCTCGCGCTGTCATGCTATCCCCCTCCCCCTTGCCGCCTCATGGTCTCTACCACGTTGATTCCACGAACAGCTCAGGGCCAACAAACTATTCCGCTTCGCTCCACGCTTTGTTCGTAACTGTTTGCCGTGACAGCCGGCGATGACAGTTTGAAATTCGTTCGTTCTTGATTTATTGTCTGAAACAAAGAAATGATTTATTAAACACGAGCGAGAATGTCTAGAATTCAACATTCGCCGCGGCTTTACAAGATTCTGCAATAGTTTTTACGAGTTTCGAATCTTAAGTAGGTATTGCAATCGAATTTCCACTAGCACGTTGCAATGTTTGATGACCAGTTTATCAACTGCATTGTGAGAAATAAATATTGAAGGTATATATCGACTATGGGCGGTGTCGAGCACTTAGACATATACCATAAATATAGATATATAGTTAAGTAATTTACAAAAAATGGGTTGCGTGAACTTTTAAAAATCCGTGAGCTTCTTTAAATTATGTCCGTTTTGCTAAAAGGATTTTCTCCGTATTTAATTTACATTAAAAGCGCTTTGCGATTCGCACAAAAAAGCTTAGCATTTTTGCAAGCCAGCGGACATTCGTCCATAATAGCTTTTTTACGACTTCATTTTCATGATATTCAGAGATTTATTTAAAGGCTTCTGGGAAACAATGCCGACCTCGTATTTATTGACAATAAAAGGGCAATTCAGAGTGGCCACACAATGGCTATGCTACAACACGGACTCTGGCCATGTCGTGTTTTTATTCCGCGCACGGTAATTTACAGAGAGAATTTTTAATGCAAGCACTTGATAAATTGTGAAATGTATGCAACACTGCTAATAATTAATACTCGTTAATTTGTGATTAATACATGAATATGACAGGATATTATAGTACTAGCTTCCGCCCGCGACTTCGTCTGCGTGGACCCGGGATAAAAACTATCCTATATTTTAATCCAGGCTATAAACAATCTTCATACAAAGTTTTATCCAAATTGGTTCAACCGTTTAAGCGTGATTACATCATCATTACATTACATCCAAACATCTAAACATCCAAACATCTAAACTTTCGCATTTATAATATTAGTAGGATTGTTTGCCCAAATTAAATTTAAAAAAATACTTATTAATGATTATAATTAGAATAGAAGAATAGAATATTTATTTGCTTAAACATGGTAAGTATATGTAGGTGGTCATTACTTATAACAATTATAATTGTTCGTTTCACATGTTTAGCCGATTATGGCATGCAAATTATACAAATTATACAAAATTTTACAAATTTATTTACAAAATAATTTTACAGGATTATCATCATTGATGAGTGGTAAAAAACCCACGAAGTAAATTTTAAGGCAGTAATTGTTCCTACAAGCTCTACGGCCAATGTAAATATTGACAAGACTCAAAGCTAATTTAAAAATCGGTTGGAAAAAATAATTGCGTTGAAACATTTCAGTTTCCATTCGATATATATAGGTAGGTACATAACGAGTATGTTCAACTTCCTGAGCACCCAATCCACACACTATTCTTGTATTTAGAACACCTTTATCTTGCAATCTTCTTATGTACGCTTAACATTACAAGGAAACACATGCGCGCCAAATACATTATAATCACTTTCAGATTGGAAATCCGGTGACAGCTGTCTTCTCAGTACAATTTATATCAACTAAAGATGGCATTAACGCCATTAACAGTACTGAGATGACAGCGATCACCGCTCTCTTCTGATCTAAAATAGATTATAATGTAATTTACCTACGCCTTTATTTGAAGCTCAAACCTTCGACTTATCGCACGTACCTACATAGACAAAAACATTTTACCAACTCTTCCACGGAACTCTTTTTCATGACCTTCTCGCCAACAATGTGGAGAGGTCTTTAGCATAATCGACCCTGTTACGCAAATGCCGAGACGAACTCAGTTTTTTTAAATTAAATTAACCGTTATCCTGACGAATATAGTCCAAGCAAACAGTTTTAGGCGGTAATTTGCGAAGAGCTTTGCTCGCCCGGCTCCAGTAATAACTGGCCACAAAATTGATTAAAATTCAGGCTGCGTAAGGGAGTCATCCACTTTTTTATTAGATTGGGCTCACGTTGAGAACGCTCCAGTAAATTTCTATTTTTATTGCGATCTAGTTTCCAGCATACGTTTTACTACGATGGCTATATTGAAAGTGAAAGCTAATAGGTAGTAGATACTATAAAATACCTAAGCACAGTGCATAGTTCCCTAAAGGGTATTTGTATTGTAAATAAATAAATAGACTATTCTTATTATATAAAAAGAATAGGTTTTTCCCATTTCTCATAATTCACGTTATTTACCTATACATGTTCTCCAAAAAATAAATAAATAAAAATTATCCTATGACCTTTCTAGGGTCACAAACGTATCTCTGTGCCAAATTTCATCTAAATCGGGTTAGTTAGAGAGTTACTTGATTCGCAATTACAATAGCTACTGCCCGCGACGTCTGCGTGGAATTCGTTAATATCGTGGGCCCATACAAACTTTGACTCCCTGTTTGACCCCCTTAGGGGATGATTTCCGGGATAAAAAGTATCTTTTGTCCTTTCCCGGGATTCAAACTATCTCTAAGTATACCAAATTTCATCTCAATCGGAACAGCGGTTTAAGCGTGAAGAGGTAACAGACATACAGACAGATAGACACACTTTCGCATTTATAATATTATTATTAAGTTACGGATTATAAAGTATGGATTAAGTATATAGTAATATATATAGTAAGTATAATAGTATAAAGAATGGATTTTAAATTGAATCGATAACGCAACTCGCATACATTTAACCGACTGCATTCCCTAATGGTAGACACGTAACGAGTCCAAGGCATCAACGTAATTGCTCTTTCATTAAAACCCTCCGCACATATCCAAGATTTGCATAAAAAGGCTCCAAGGGCTGGAGCAAGCCTCTCGCTTCGGTTACAACTAAGCCAATTTATAAATGTCGCCGACTCCCCGAAGTATCGATTGAAAGTGAAGTTCATGTTTTACTAACAGATTAGATCTTAGCTATACCGTGGCTATACCAGAGATTATTTGAGATGGCCGAATTGGGATCCCTTCGTTTCCCATAAACTTATCGATTCGAATCTAGTCAGAAATTTATACCCATACAATTTATAAACATAAACATGAATAGGCATATTTTTTGTTAAGTAATAACGCTTAATAGTTCTAACATTCATGAGCTATAATATTAAATACTATAAACACTAGTTGAGATAATCAATTAGATTATGTAGCTTCAGATACCATAGTAAAAAATACAACGAATTTAGGTTTTTCATACAAAACTTGTTTTTGCTGAATTTCGTTTGTTTTATAAACTGGAGCAATATAAACGAATTACAGACATACTCGTAGATATACCTCATGTCATTGTATATGCAACGTTTCGTCACAATCCAACACGTATTTTTAAAATGAGATCGAAACTCCGTTTGTTTGGGAAGGTGAAATTCGGCCGAGCTGACTGCGGACTCTTAAATATTGAAGTGCCGTTTTAAAATCGACTAAATCTAAAAAATATCATTAATAATTACACCCAAGATGAAGTTTTCACACAACTAATTTAAAATACTTAAATGAAGCCCGCCATTGCGTTCTTCATAAGTAGGTCAGAACAAAATTCAATACACTAATTTCAGAGTCTGGAAGCGGGTCACGAATAAATAAAAGTTCAAATCTAATCGCGGCATCCACGAATGAAGTACAGTCAGCCAAGAAAGTGGGCTAACACTTTTCGACTCCATTATTTGTATGTTAAGGTGGTAGACCCTTTTCTTGGTGACTATAGTCACTAGCATTCATATCCTGCAGTGGGTAAACAAAGCAAGCAAAAATATATATTGTATATGTTTAATATGTTGACTGTACATAGCGCTTGCTAATAAATAATTAAACAACATCGTCCTAGATTTTGTTTTTCTACAAATTTTTATAATATTTGTTATTACTTTGACAATTTGAGATGTTGCGAGGCGTCTTATCTTATTTAAATGATCGTTTGTGAAAGTACAGTATAGTATCTGCTTTATAGTATGTTGATAAAAAAAAAACAATAAGTAATTGAGAACTTCCTCCTTTTTTTGAAGTCGGTTAAAAAGGGGTATCAATATGAAACCGGAGATCAAACACAAATAAGTATATTCGTAATTCGTATAATTTGACAGAACTGAGAAACAAACGTTGATTCTGCTAATACATCGTACCAAGTCCTTGGTTACACCCAAATCTAATTGGAATAGCTTAGCAACCTTAGCTATACATATGATACTTAGGTTTCCATGCTTGCATAATGAATATCAAGTTTCCTCAAGTAGATGCGACACGACCTCAGAGAGCAAAACAATGCACAAGATGCTTCGCCCAAATTTATCTACAACCAATATCAACTACGTACATACGCTGTTGGTACACCGAGGTTGTTAGGAGTGTTGGGGCGAAATATGAGGCCAGAGCGTTCGCATGTCTACACTCAGGGCAAACTCAGTCCACATTTGCAAAGCTAGACTCACATGGATTGCGATTGCGACAAACGCAAGCGCATGTCGTCTAAAAACAAGACAAGTTTGACACAAACTGACCAGAGGGGTAATCAACTGTAATTTTTCCATATAAAATTTGATATGTATATATGGAAAAATCACGTCAAATCAAATCGAATCGTCCTAACGCGCGTTCAAAACGTTACGTGATTACCCCTCTGTATTCCGTGAGTAATTTATTAAAAAAAATTAAGTAATACGTTGCATGGTTTGGATGTAATTTACACTTTTCCAAACGCGGTCGCGGCGATGTTGATGACGTCAATATTGGGGAGACCGACTTCTTAGAGATTGTCACCCGGCAGTTTTGGAATCCAGGAGACATGCCTAACAAAAGATGGCGCCGGTATCCAAAAGTGACGTATTGGTTCGGCGGAATCCCGTAACCGCAAAGTCATGAGTGCTTTAATAATAATATTTCAATAGAAATAAAATTAAAAGTGCGATTAGCGTAAGCGTTTGTCGCTCTTGCGTTTCACTCCTGGCAACCTTAGCTTACGTAAGTTCAGCTCGGGCCGTTATTACAGCGTTTGAATACTTGATGCTTTAATTAAAACGTAGTCGGCGGGTTTTATATCTCGTCTCATACGCCGTTATATTTAAATTAGGTGGATTTTCCGCAATTACTCAGCTTCTATTTGGTAAAAGTTTATTTGGAGGAAACAATGTAGAATAAGATATTAAAATTCATCATTTTGCACTGACAGGACTCAGTTTTTGGGGTAAGGGGCCATTCATAAATTACGTTATCGTTTTTTGAGGATTTTTTCGGATGTTATTCCTTGAAATGGACCCTCCCCGCCTAATAAAATGACTATCGTCATCCAATGGCCAGACCCCCCCCCTTTACGAAAAAAAATACATTTTTAGTATTACTCATTGAAGAGTTCCGCATTCTGGCTCCATCTGTAGATCAACCTAATCGTACCAATTCATTACGATTCGTTATGATTAATGGAATTAGGTGAAAATCGACTTATATAAGTTAGTTGAAGGCCTATTTTAAACTTACCGAATTTAATTGCTCTATAGTGTAGGTATGTCAAAACTTTATGAGTTAGAAAGTACAATTATGTATACCAACAGACACGTTGATTTTAGATAAACAAAATTTTCATTCACTACTTTATAATTCTGTAAATAATTTCAATAAAATAATGGAAAACCTGTAATGGACGTAAACACGCTAAGGCTCTTATATTTACTGGATCCTGGAGCTGAAATACAGACGATTTGTTTTATTTTCTTGCCGCTTATGAACCAAATGCTTAATTGAATTGTGTCGGTGTTCCTGACTGCAGACAGGTCGGCGCAATGCTGGAGTTTTACGTTCCTCGGTTGCGTTTCAACACTTTCAACGGAATGCACGCTGAATAAAATATTACCAGTTCTTCTTTTGAAACGACGGTCAGCGGCTTTTCAAATGTCAGAAAAGAAGATTAATCTGCCAAGTAATTTAAAAATATACATTTATCAGCTTCATGTACTAATGAGACCACATTTTACCAATGGAACAGGGGAAGTCATGTAATACTGTGCGACAAAACACCGGCTAGGAAGCTCATTAAATTCTCAAATTACATCCGATATTGAGCTCGTAAAATGTGTTTGCAGTATTTTTATTTCCATTTAGATGTTTCCTCATTTTTCGCATCTTTTTTGCTAAATAAGCAAAGTACCCTACATTAATTAGGGGCTGCCAGAAACGTATTTTACCAAAATACGTTTCTGGCAGCCCTGCTGCTCGTAAGTTTCCTATAATTTAATTTGATAACATTTACTTTTTTCTCCCGTGATTTCTTGCTTTCATAATACAGGGTATTTTTAGTCGTTGAAATACCTCTTAGGTGACGGGAATTACTGGGAACTATTTACGGGTGGAAGTTGCACAAGTGGCGTCCAAGTTCGGCTGTTATAATGCCCTCATAAATATGAGGAGTTTAAATCTTGACATTAAGCTGTTTTACCGGGGTCTATTATTCCATTAGCGCAAGCAGTAAATTGTAGTTTTAAGCAAACTAGGTAATGTATGCAATCATTTCTGGTTAAATTCCTTTGTTACATATCTCCCAGACATGTACAAAAATGTGTTTTCATATATTTGACACCTCGCATGCTTGATTGGATTCCACGAAGATGAAATCTTATAACCGTCATCCCGGTTGAAATTACGATACCCGCTTTAAGTAGTCATGGCGTGAAGATAAATAACTTAATTATATGGGAGTAAGTCCTGTTTAGTCAAAATAATGTTTAAGAATCGTGAAATTTAAATTTTTCATATAATTAATAATTTTTAAACTTTTTAAGGTTTGCATTACTTCATACTAAGTTTTTTTTTATTATTAACATTTTTCAACTTTTTTGAAAGAAAGAAAGTAAGTAACAAGTGATGATACAGACAGCTCTGAAGACGATGATGTTATGTTATGAGCATACGTCGCACTCCAGCGAGCATTTTGCGGGCATGCCATTTGGTACGGTTCACAAATCAAGATTCGAGTTATCAGAATAAGTAATTGTACTTAGTATTTGGTACATAGTATTTGTAATGTGCAATTCCAAGTACCTTAGCAGCAGCTAAGGCTGTACGTTAGTTAGGTTTTTTTTTTTAATATCCATTCAGTTTTAAATAAAAATAAGAATTAATAGTATGTAGTATTAATTTTGAATTAAGCAGTGACGCTGCTAACGAAAATATAAATTTAAATTGGAGGAAAAATTTAATGCTCCGAGCTGGTTTTTTTTCCTTTAATTTAAATTTATAGTTTGTAGTATATTTCATTTAACAACTTAAGCATATTATGTAAATATATTATTAATATTTTTTCTTAATTTTTCGCAGTCAACATTATATTTTTGGGGCGTATATTAACTTTATGTGTATTAAGCAATATATGTGACTTTTCTTTCATTTAAGTTCGGATTGCTGTCGTAGTATCCTATCCATTTCAATACAAAGATGTGCAAATTAACAAATAAAGCAAATCTCTCTATTAAATAGACGGCACTGCACCTACAAATACAACTACGAACGACAGTTATAATGACGCATGCGAGCTATATATTTGACTAGCTTCCGCCCGCGACTTCGTCCGCGTGGACCCGGGATAAAAACTATCCTATATTTTAATCCAGGCTATAAACTATCTTAGTGCAAAATTTCATTCAAATCGGTTCAGCCGTTTAAGCGTGATTGAGTAACAAACATCCAAACATCTAAACTTTCGCATTTATAATATTAGTAGGAAGTAGGATTTTTTAAGTGGCCACTCAAAGGGGGTTATCACTTCAAAGAGTATTCACACATTTAAGATTGATACATGATAACGGGTATGTTACAAATACTAAGTACATATACTCGTAAGTTAAGATTTTTTTTGTAAACCGTACCAAATGACATGCCGGCAAAATGCCCGCTGGAGTGCGACGTATGGTTATGAGGGAATAATATTACATTATTTGTATTTTATTTAAATAGGTAATATAATTTATGTTATTTCCCTAAGCTTTAGATCTTCTTCGTACTGAAATAATGATTTTCATGTCATTTCATGTATTAATTCGAAAACGGCATATGTGCTCAAGTGTATTCTAGTCGCGGTTTGATAATATAATTATATCTGTCTTCTGGTGTGATGGTTGAGACGCGGTAACAAGGGTCTAGGTCTCGACAGCTGCCTGATCCGTGTTTCTTTCACCTTTACTGTTCAGGCCAGAGTGAAATGACACTTCCATCTGACCCTGCCGTCGCCTATCGCCGACGTAAAGTTTCCATGGAACTTACACAATAAGAATATTTTAAACATATAATTATTAGAATTTAAACATTCGTGAGACATGAACATTGATGGCACAGGGTTGAGGACTAGTTACGAGTAGGTACCTAACTGACAGAAATGCATGGCCCAACCCAGAGCCCAAAATAGCTTAATCATTCATAATTTAACTGTCATAGTTATACATGGCTTGGGAGCTAGACTACACAGTTCCTTCAAGAAAGTATACCCAAGAATTTAGTTAATAGTCGCATTTCCTTTTTTTTATTAACCTCTGCCTTGTCATTTGTGACACAGTTTCGCACATGTTTTCTTGTAGAACAACGCATTATGCTATTCTTTTTCTTTGTATTCATATTCAGTTTGACTTATTTTAAGTAGGTAGCTCAAGAACTATCATTGTAATAAGCTTTTTTGGCAAAAAACGACTGACTGTTGAGTTTGTTTCGGTGTTTCTTCTTAACAGTGGTCTTCTTTTTCAGAAACGCTGGTAGAATTTTGACTTGTAAAAGTGCCATTACGGCCTACTTGCAGAATAAAAATTCATTTATTTATTTAATGTTGAAATAATGATAATAATTACACAGTTTAACTCACGTATTAGATTTCACTACGGGCGACATGTTTCGAACCCTTCGGGAGTTCTTCTTCAGTATGAGTTTTTCGCAGTGGTGTCGCTTGAATCACTGCCCGCGCCCGCTCCGATCGCGGCCCGTGACACACGCGCCGACAGGGCGGATGGACGGTTCACGTGTAATTATGAGCATTATTATATATAATCATTATTCCACTAAGACAAATTATAGCTTCTAAGTATAGGCAGCCTGGGAGTAGGCATAAAGGAGGGGGCAAATGCACAAAAGATGCCACTGGGCCAAAGTGTTTCCGAAAGGGCCTTCATCTAAATAAGATAAGCTAGGTCAGTATAGTCACTTTCAGTATTTTGTCGCACCCCAACTGTCGCAGCATTGTTAGGTTTAGTGCAATAAAGTACTTAAATGATCATCTATATTTGCTCTTGACTGTACCATCAAATTAATGTTTTCTGCACGTCTCCAGTCGGAGCAAGTGAATCTTTTATTTTAATTTTACAACAATTTCAATGGATTTTTATTAAATCATCTTCCTGCTTTGACAGGGCGGGATCGGTATGCGGTATTTTGTAGGTACTTTAACGTGAGCTTCCTAATGTCGCACAGATTTCGCCTCTTGGCGTTATACGTTATAGTTATATACCCATCCCACATCAGTGAGGAATTATCATCATTGTTGGTGAGCAGTAAAGAATCGGTACTGACTCGACTGACAGCTGACCGCATACTGATATCGTACCGCCTCCGAACCGATAATTCAAGAAATCACCTAAGATGATCTCGTGGGCTTACTATTGCGACTGGGATATTTACCTTAATAGGTAGTATACCTACTACTCTCTAGTCGTCGTTACGAGAGTTTCACAATGTATAAAATACCAAAAACCAAACAACACGAAGTTCACTTAAACAATTACAAACAAAAGTTATCATTACGCAATCCGCTTATAATTACCAGCACTTTTCCGTCCAATTAATTAAGCTTTCCCTCATTCGGCATAACAAACAAACTTGAAACATCTACAATCCCATATTGAATAAAGTCCTTAGTGTGAATATGCCGGATATTTTCATCTCGGAATAATACGAGGGTATTATAACCCGACCTCTTCCATTGTTTTCCGTAATAGAGATACGTATTGCGCTCGACTGCGGAATACTAATATCTTTGCAAATAAAGATGGCACCAACGACGTAAATATGGAGAAAATTAATGCAGTGCTGGATTTAATAGCTAGACGCGAGTATGCCCCAGGCGCGCAATTTAATACAGCGATTGGCATTCTTTATTAATCAAACGCAATTCTGAATCTAATAAACATTCAAACTGGCTCCGTTATTCAATTATCTGTTGTATACATATAAACTAAACTACGCAGGCAAATAGCATTCGCGCTTTTGCCCAGCCTTTGTTGGACTAACAATACCAGAATTATCAATTTAAAGTTGCCAACAATCGACCTTCATTCAGCTAATTATACGACTGTCATAGCTTGAACGATGTCACGTCCATACTAATTATTTGCAGATCATGTTTCACGAAATTATACATACATAAAAAATATAGACATACCGTAGAACTGTACAACTTTGCCTTTTCAACATAGCTTTGCCCACCGCATCACATTTCAGTAGAAGCGAAATATCATAAAACTAGTAACAGATAAACTAGTAAAAGGGAGGTCTTTTCAATCTGTGGTTTATAGCTAATCATATTGCTGGCAACACTGGCCTATTGATTGACGTGTGTCTAACTTCAGTCACGCGTGAGCCGGCTTCAATTGAGGACGTGTTTTTTGGCGGGCCAAAAAAGTTAAAAAACTTCGGTAGGATATCGGGTCAGGAGAGTCCTACAGGTATGTAATTTAAACTGTAAATAATATGCAGCTTAGAAACGATGTAGATGAAGTTTCAACACGTTATATGCATTACTTTCGTAATTATGATCGTGGGCAATCTCATGATCATATTTACGTATCACTTTTCATAAAATTGCCCAGCACATTTTTACCGTAAGGGTACTAGTAGGTATGTTATTATTGACTTGCGAGGAGGCATTTACCATGCAACGTTGTTTAAAGTTATTTTGTTGATTTAAGAGGAAATATAAGAAACAACCTCTTTATGTAGACGTAGTCTCTTATTTTCACCCTAAATAATTACATTATATCAATTGTCCTTATACTTACACCTTGTTAAGTCGTAGTTGGGTAAAAGTGAAAATTTACAACCCTAGCCATATTTAGGATTTTGTATGAAGAATCGCAATTTTTTTTATGACTGCCCAAATAAGTTTGGAGGTGCAATACTGAACTTAAATGACTTAATACCTATACGATTAAACTATGCCATGTTTATTCTGGATTAAAGACTTTGAGTCATGAGCATAAAGTTGATAGTCGTGGAGTTAAGAGATTGTAAGTAAAAGTGGGCAATCTTGAAATTTTGAAATTTTTTGGCCCGCCTGTTTAAGACCCATTTTCTACAGTAAAGAAAGAGAACTGCAAAAGAAGACTGCAAAAAGCGGGCAAAGTTGTACAGTTCTACGGTACTCAAAATATTATTATATTATAACATTACATCGAGCCCGTTATGTCCCACTGCTGGGCAAAGGCCTCCCCCTCCTTTTTTTAGGGTTCCGTAGTCAACAAGGAAAAAAATCGGGGTAGTAGTACATATAATGAATTTAAAAGGAAAACTATCACGGACAAGTAGGCATAAGTAGTTACCGAGTAATAGTCGACCAACATAATGCGTACTTGGAAAGGTCAATTTTCGTACACATTCACAACAACACAGACAAACAGACAGTCAACAACGGAATCCTATACTGCGCGTGGCCCGACACGCACTTGGCCGGTTTTTTCATTACTGAAAACATTTTGATTTAGAGCATCAGTTTATGTAATAATGATTTTAATGTTCAAGTGGAACCTCTTTCTCCAGTACGTTAAATCGGCGCGCTCAGAAGAGAGGATGAGCCCAGAGGGGCAATCACGTAACGTTTTAAACGCGCATTAGGTAGATCCAACTGTAATTTTTCCATATAAAAATTTAGTTTTAGATCTACCTAACGTACGTACAATGCATTATCAACATCAATTCAAAATCAATTATTTATTCTGCACATAGGCCACAAGGGCACATTTACATGTCAAACGGTAATTTACAATAAAATAATAATAATCTTACACAATAATAATTAAAAATTTGCAGATTAAGGACCGATATAAATGGTTAGGGTTACCTATGTTTTACCAAAAAATATTTGACAAATTATTTCGTTCAAATTTTTCCAAAAAAATTCGTAGAATTTCATTTACCAAATAATCGTTTGCCAAATGAACACTTGACAAATAATGCTTACGTAAACCTAATGTTTGGCATATTCATGTTTAAGCAATATCTCGTTTACCAACTGGTACTTTGACCAAATTTCATTCAGTCAAATATGTTAGTTGGCATAATATGTTTTAACCAAAACAAAAAAAGGCAAAAAGACGTTATTGCGTTTTGTGTAGAGGTCGCAATTCTAACCTAACCGCCTGCGTGTCGAGATACTTAATGTATGTTATATTAAATATTATTATATAAAATGATCGTTATATTATTTTTTATTTAAGGGACCGTGCCGTTTTATTAAAAGTATTTTGGTAAAATTTCATAACATAACCCAAACAAATGTGATTTTTGTCTATTTATAGTTTGGCATAACATTAACTTGACTAAATGTTTATTGCCTAATGTTTTTTTGGGTTATTAAAGCATTTGCTAAAAGACCAAATGCCATAATGTAATTTTTCGTAATAATATTTTGCTGAATGAAAATTTGACGTAATGCAAATATTCGTATTGAAATTGTGCCAAAGTTTGCATTGGCAAACAAAATAGTTGCTAAAAATTGTTTGGGAAATGAAATTTGACCAAAATAAATTTGGTAAAAAGGCAGGATCCCAAATGGTTAACAACTAAATGTCACTTAGTTAATGAAAACAAAACAAAATTGCAAAATATGCCCATTACATTCGATATAAAGTTTGTTTCAGCATTAACAAGAAGTTAATGATATTAATTCAGTATTCCGAAGATGTATAAGGTCTCTGAGCGTCCAAATACAATTAATAATTATTCTAATGTTCGTCGAGATGAATACGGTATCTAAGTGTCTTACTATAAGTACATACCTGCGCCAGTTCTCGAAAATGGTCGTGCCACGCTCTATTGGGATCGATCTGTCATCACGGACAGGACTATTCTTGCCAATAGGCCTGATATCGTGCTGACAGATCGATCGAAACGCCAGGCAGTGCTCGTCGACATCACCATCCCCCATGACGAGAACCTTGTGAAGGCCGAGAAGGACAAAGCCAGCAAGTACCTAGACCTGGCTCACGAGGTAACCGCCATGTGGGATGTTGATTCGACGATCATCGTCCCGATAGTCGTTTCGGCGAACGGTTTAGTTAATAGCGATGAGTCTCGACCATCACCTCAAGAGACTCTCGCTAGATGGCTGGATCAAGGATCAGATACAGAAGGCGGTACTCCTGGATACTGCGCGGATAGTCAGGAGGTTCCTGTCTCTGTCGCCCTGACCGCCGGTAGATTAGGCCCCGCCTCGCTGCCGGCTGCACCCTAGGTTAGGTTTTTATATACATTTTATATTTTGTATGTATATTTTTATATTTTACTTTTTATAAAATTATTGTACAAACCTAACTTAAGATGAAATATGAATAAAGAGATAACACTAGTATTTATGCCCTTGCAAGCATGAACAGTCCGGACTCCACAAACAGCACCCGATCACGAGTATGACGCATATCTCAGCCATCGCCTATTACGTGATCGACCTGCAGATCTAAATTGAATTGGTCTGTCTCAAACGATCGCAATTTGCTAAAATGAATCCTTGTTAAACAACCCTTATTACGTGGGTATCAATTACACTGCCAATGTGCTTTCCCCGAGCGTCCAGCTGAAAATAGATTTGCCATGAATTGATGTATGAGCAGGACACGTAGGTAAATAAATCAGGAGGGCCGGAGATAATTTGACACCAGCGTCAGATGTCCGCCCTCTGTCCTAGATCCAAATTGACAGAGTGGTGACACCTTGTTGCCCGACCGCAATTGATGTTCGCATTGTTGTATGATATGTGTGTCAAGATGATACTGATTTTTCCATAGATATTTCTTTGTATTAAGTACCTGGTTTAGGTTTCATTAATTTTGGCAGTTCACAAATTCCCGTGTGGTGTCGGTTTAGAATTTCACGACCCCATTTCTTCCCGTGGGTGTCGTAAAAGTCGACTAAGGGACCAGGGTTGAAGTGTGTTGTGTGCGATGGGCTAGCAACATATCACTGCAATATCGCATATTGTCGATCTTTTATACCCACATTTATGCTAAAAGTGGCGCTGGAATATACGTTTCATGTGCTCTGCCTACCCTTTTTGGGAATAAAGGCGTGAATGTATGTATGTACAAATTACTTAGGGCGAGTTGCACCAAACTGTCTGAAATCGTAAGCAGTATTCGTTAAAATCTGAATGTATGGAAAGTTTGACAAGTTTATATGGAATGACAGCTGCCCTCGTCATATTAAAAGTTGATCGACAAGCGTAATCTTTCCCCCGCGAAAAATCCGGTTGGAATATAACGTTACGTTACGTAAGAAATAGTAGTACGTGTAAGCGTAAGGCCGCTTTTATGGGCGGCGCGGGCCCCACATCGGAAATCGCCCACACACAAACAAACATAGTATTGCTTATTTAGGAGTGTTTATGTATAGGCATTCCATAGTCGCCTGACGGCACGCCGGTCGCCTAAGGATTATGTTTTGGGATGCTAATTTAATATTCCATAAGAAATTAATGTTCTACCCGTGATCTTTTAGATTTGAGTTGACATCAACTGGCACACTCTTGTAAGTATACCTATAGCAGTATTATAATAATTAAACAGGAAGTAAAGTTGAGAGGCGGTGACGGCGGTGTATTGGAAACGAAACTGCTCGCAGCCGCGTCGGTGGCAAAACTTTAAGTTTTGCATAGTACTGTCTACGCAGCAAGTTTGACGCGCAGCGAACTGCGCTAACTGGGGCTTCCTATATTGTTAGTATTGTATTTTACTTCCCAACTTTGACTCAAAACTATGTATAGTTACGTTAACACGAGTCATCGCGGTTATTTGTTATATACAGTTTCCTAACATACATTAATTTACTTAAAAAGAAAAAAAGGTTATTCGTTTAAAAAAATGCTTTCTATTTATCCCTTACAATTAAGATCGAGAGATTCCTCACGTGCCTGTGGGTATAAATTGTAGCATGTATCATATTCATTTCTAGAATATAAACATGTCCAGTAAACGAAGTAAATAAACGAAATTATGACGTCCTCACGGGCTCTCTACAGGTTATATACCTACATAGTTATAATTGCTTTGATCCAAATTTTCCCTTTTCAAATTGTCAAAACCCTCGGGAACCGTAACCATTTTATTTTTACCGTATGTTCCTGTCGCCCGTAATTAAGATATCCCTAGCGCAAATCCCTTCACGTGGCTTTACGAAAACACACAGCGCATTTAGCCACACTCAACCAATGTTAATGAGTTGTTCCGTCGTATTCGTAATAGCTAAAAACAAAAATTAAAACACATGTGGTTTTTCTCCTTTGCCTAAGCCGCTTACGGCCTACGGCACATTGTTGTGGTTAAAATGGCTTGTTCGAACAAAGGAGCCTGTTTATGAAACCCCCCGTGACGTGAAGTGTGAAAGGTACCATCATTGTTCAAGTTTCCGGCTTAATTGAAACGTCTACCGTGTATGCCGTTTATTGCGTAGATTAAAAGCTATACTAAGAATATTACCTATTAACTACTAAGTTCCATGAATCGTTAGCGAGTGTACCCAAGCTCGAGCTACCCACTCAGTTTGTTTCTCTTAATGCTTTGCTTGAAGAAGCGACACGGCGTATAAATTAACGGCAAATACGAATGAAAATGAAGCAAACTTTAAAGAACTTTGAAGATTTTAATTTATCTAGAATGAATACCTATTAGGTTTTGTTTTTATTTTCTCTGTGGTGTTGTACACGGTATAAGTCTGCCTATCTCGTTCTACCTACCTTCCTCTCAATAGCTGGAAGAGATCCCTTATAGGGATAAGTTCGCCTTTGTACTTTGATCTATTGTGTGACATGTATATTATTTAAGCTGATATTGTGTACAATAAGGTGCTTACATACATACATATAAACTTGGCCTACATTGTGCATTTAAATCAAATATTATTATGCGTGTTGAATAATACCAATGGCCAATAACAAATAACATTATTCTAGTTTCATAACCGTTATTAAATAGTTCTAGAAGCTAGCTTAATTTCGATGGAATTCCAAGTTGGACTTTATTGACGGGGGTAGCTATGTTAATTTCCTACGTAAACCTCGTCCCTCGGTGTTCGGCGTTCGGCTGTCATCTCTCGGCGTTCGTCGCGACAATGCGGCAAGGTGAACGCCAGAGATATTAGAAATCTAGTTTGAATTTACTTTATAGCTCGCTTCAACTTAGATTTCTGCAATAATACGGGCGAGATTGGAATTTCAATCGAGTAATCTTGTCTTATTGCTTGTTAGCTTTCCATTACACTGGTATAAGACTCTGGGGTTTAAAATTGTGTGAATAATGAATTTATTGATTGTTTGCATATTGATACTCTGATTTTGTTAGTTTTTCTAATACTCACTAACCTTAGGCCACGATAGAGAAATATATTTTGAAAAGCTATTACGCCTGACATATTTGTGGTAAATGATATGTCGAAGCATTAATTTGGATAATATTACAGTCACGCCGCAGAAGTTAAAAACATGTTGATGTTCATCATTGTAGTTCCGTATTATTCAGTAATATGATATTTACTGCAACCATTACATTAATTTAAATATGGAAAAGGCCATGTATTCCACCACCACATTTCATATTGCACTTTGTACGAAATTCCTCCGTATATTTTATTCTACGTTCATTGCGTAAAAGCGTACTTAAGTTGTTTTTATGATCTATATTCATATACACTGTTTTCAAATTCATCAGATTTTGTTGCACATAACAGCTTGCATTTTAGCAAGATTCTGAATTATAAAACGTAAAAAAGTACTGAACTTACAGATGCCAGATACATTAATGCTTCAGTAAAAATTGTGTAATAAAATTAGCCAAACGTAGGTGTAGGTATAGCTGAAATATCCGTATAATACACACAAACATAAATAAAAGAAAAATTTAAATAACCTGTACTCGAAATGTTAATTGTGTATGTAAATGAAACTCCGGTGGGCAGGTTCACGACCCCAAGGTGCTCGACCTTTGGCACCAGTTCACAGAATAGCCGTATAGGTACTGGCTCAGTAGTAACATTTACTTTTTCTTTCAGTTAGCTGTCGTTGGAATGAGCGTCTTCAGACACACTGGATAAAACCTACTTGAGCATATTTATGTAACTTGTCACTATGAAGCATAACTTGAATTACTGTTCACCTTTAGTAATCTATCTGAACTTACAGTTTTGTGACTAAAGTAGTCTTAAGTTTTGTGACGGCCACTAACCACCATTAACACTGATTAATATTACCATACAAAAAAATTTAGGTGCCTTAAATATTTCTCTCCGCATACAAATCAGGGAGATTTCAGTCAAAAAATATCACAGAAACGTTGTCAAAAGCCTTAGTGGGAAAAGGATTATGTGATTTATGTATGCAGGTAGCTCTGAGATTTAGTCCGAAGATTACATAATGAAGTTACAATAATCGAAGACCGTGAAATAACCCAGAATATATATTGAGTACCATTCTATTTTCTCAAATCGAGGGTAAAAACAAGAATGTCGTATGAAAACACACATATAAATTTATTGAGTCGTAAGATATTTAGGTTTGCGTGTCTCTGGAAATGAAAAAGTTTGAATATTGTTTTGTGGCTTTGTAGCAGGGCCATATCATACTCGTAAACATGATGTGGGAAGCCTACCTACTCTAAACTTGCTATAGGCATCAGGGTCTGATCTGATCCTTGGAGACAAAACCAAAGATTTTATATATTACGTTATGTTTACGCTTAATATATACCTAGGTACTCATATGATGTAACAGTAAATGGAAAAAGGACTACGTATGCATAAAATTGTGCTACAACTTAATAGTACATTACGTACCTAAGGCGGTGAATTCGTGAATGCCCCAGATCGTGGGTGTTTGTGGCACGAGCCGAAGGTGAGACCTATGCGATCTGGGGCTTTACGAATTACCGCCCGTGGTGCGTACACAACTTTACGTCTTCTCCAGGGTGTGAAGTGAGATTTGCCGCTGCGCCCGTGGGCGGCAAATCTCACTTAACGCCCAGTGAAGCAGAAAGATCAAGAGTGTTTGCATGACGAGAAAAAGGGATCGTCTAATTTTCTTTGTCTTAAGAGTCCGCAGTAAGCTCGGCCGAATTTCACCTTCCCATACAAACGTAGTTACGCTCTCATTTTAAAACTCCGTGTTGTATTGTAACGAAACTTTGCATATACAATAACATGAGGTATATCTATGTCTGTAATTAGTTTATGTAGCTTCAGATACCATAGTAAAAAAAACACAGCGATTTTAAGTTTTTCATACAAAACTTGTTTTTGCTGTATTTCGTTTGTTTTTTAATCTGGAACCATATAAACTAATTACAGACATATATATATACCTCATGTCATTGTATATGCAAAGTTTCGTCACAATCCAACACGTAGTTTTAAAATGAGAGCGTAACTACGTTTGTGGAAGGTGAAATTCGGCCGAGCTTACTGCGGACTCTTAATAAGTTTGTAGGTAAATTACAACTAAACTTTTAATTTGAGTTATGTTCTAAATATTTATTTTCTAAAGTATATACAGTCAAGTGCAAAAATATGTATCGATAACATCCACTCATAAATAAGTACCAAAACCTTAATCCGCTGACATAAGAGCGATGGGACATATTTATGAGTAAGTTGTATGCACCCATATTTTTACACTTGACTGTACAAGATGATAACTAACATTAACTTAATTAAATGAAAATAAAGTTAAAACTAAAAAAGGCCTTCGAGGCATGCTGAGGATGCTGGCGGCATTTCCTCGCTGAATTGTAATGCTGATGCGTTGCGCGAGAAACCTGCCAGCTCTTCGGTCACCGTTGCATCAACCAGACGTTTCGCGATTTCCGCAAATAATTGTTATGTAACCTAACGATCCACGTTTTAATTCTGTTACTTAAATTTCTTGTTTAAATCACTACAAGATTTCAAGATTCAATCAATACCTAAGCAGATTGCTTACGGATGGGGGCCTACCTGCGGCATCAGGAATTAAACATTAATTAATTAAGATTGCCGTAAAGCCGGCGTCGGTCTCGGTTCATTCTAGGGTTTAATTAAAAAGGCAACGCACACAAGCTCCGCTAATAGGACATCACAACACACTGCCCCTGCGAGTCCTTCAGACGAGTGAACGCTTAGCTTTGCCTGCGGGCCTGTGTTTAGTTAGGGGGAACAAAATTAATCCACGTTCCGTGCACTTTAAACCCACCGTAAACCTTCATTTTATCTAATAATTATACTTAGGTACCTACTTAAGCGACAGAGACACAAAACCCGATTTCTTCCGTTGTTTGCTATCAACTCGAAAAATATTACACAAGACAGTTACAGTTTTCCACGAATTAAAACTCACGAATACTTCCAAATGCACATACCGCGTGGCAGTGTCATTTTTACATTGCACTTATTTACTTGCAAGTCTTTTCGCAGCGCTACGCGCGTAGCTGGTACCCTGGTACCATTATGTTATACAAGTTATGGTGAAAACTGCCAAAGATCAGTGAAAGTGCAAAATTCGGTTGAAAGAAAACGCGAGAACTTCTCGCACATCCATAAACGCGTCAAGGGCTTAGCACTAATCCCGAAAACACGTAAATTTACGCGTCATAAATTCCGTTTTCGCATCTCGATTGAAAAGGGCCCATGAGTTGTGAACCTTTCACACAAAAGCGCTTTTAACACCCTCAACAGTAAAACTTTGTAAACGAAGAATTCTTCTTGTGTCGTAAAAGGAGCATGTCTGATATGGACGCAATCCATTACTGCATACTCGGCTTGGAGAAAAACAGACTGGAAATGCGGAACTAGGTAGTTACATTAGTTTTGAACATTATTTTGCATGTGTTTTAGTTACTACGCATTACTACACTTAGTACTTATGAGAAAAGAACGGGTACGATGTATGTACATAAGTAAAAGAAGGAAACCAAACTTAAAACTACTTTAGCATTTAATAACTAAGAGCCAGAGGCTCTAGTACAAGTTTTACCGAAACAAAACGTTACGACCGCGTTCGCGTTTAGCTGTCAAATCCCATACAAATTGAGGGTAAAACGCAAACGCGATCGTAACGTTTTGTTTCGGTAAAACTTATACTAGAGCCTCAGTTATAGGATTCCCGTGAAGTGAATAGGAATAGTAGGTACACACGGGCGTGCCACGAGATACCAACAAAGCCGTTAACAATCGCATTCTGCATACCAATTAAAATATAAGCCTATCAGTACTGAGATGTACAGATTCAAGGAAATGGGAGACAAATACCGTTAAGTACTTATCTTATCACAAACAAATTAAGTCGCCAAAGGGACAAAGTGATAATTCCGAGTCTTGCCTACTATGTTTTTAATCAAAGAGCTCTCGGGATTTAATTAAAATGCTTACATTGTCTATAATGCCAACGGGATAACGATTACAAATCCGGTTTTGTCAAGTAATTGGAAATGTTATTTGTAATAAACACCCCCTCATTAATAGAAAACGGTTTGGTTTGAAGGACGCTTTTCATTATACTTAATAATAGAACAGATAGTTTGCCTTTGGAGGAACGTGAATAAATTTAATTTAGATCCGCCCCCAAGACACCCGGTCCCGTCATTGTTATGCAATATCGTTTAGTTAGTGCTAGTATTAGTATACCCGCGTCTTCACCCGTGCTGTTTTTTTATATTATAAGCCCAATCAACGAGGATTTCACCCTCTTGGGAATTGCCTAATAATTATATCCTTCTCTGATTTAAATTATCTTCATAATCTAAGTAAATAATTGTATATTAAGCTGGCTATGGATACGATTAATAAGTATAAAATTTTGTTTAATTCTTCTAAGATATTATCGCGTACAGTGCCAACGATTTTGTAGCGCTACGCTCGTAGCCGACAACATGCGAAAAGCCGAGAGGAAAGTGTTTACGAAAAGAGCTCTCTGCCCGTAGCACTGAAAGTGGTATCAAAGATTATTGATTGAATTACCCTCTTTTTGATTTTAAATTAAAGTTGTGTTTTAATGTAATGGTCCAAGCCGGATTCGAACCGGCGACCACAAGCATATATGGCCCGTTGCTACGAACCAAGTACGCTATCGGAACAATCTGTCTCGGTCACTAAATCTTTCAATCAGTTCCTTCTTACAACGCCTTAGGGCGGCGTGTAGCGATATCTACCTGGACGCCTTAGGCTTCTTAACGGTACCAATGTCTCAAATTATATCGAGAAATCACCAGTAACTGCAAGTTCAGCAGTGACTGTGACTGGCATTAAGGAGGCCGCGTCACCCCGGCGAGCGCACCTGACTGCTATTTGACGAGATTCCCCAACTTTTAATTACGCCCAGGTATCTACTCAATTTACGGCCCTCGGGAGAAGGCGATGAGCAAACAATTATGGATAACGAGTGGTAACAGCCGATTGATCTTTGTTTATATTTGATTTAATTAATAATTGTTATTATTAAAAAGCTGCGTCTGATGTTGCTCTAGTATTCATCGATGCTGATAGTATTAAGTCTTCATTTATCATAAATATTATTTCTGAGTCAAGATGCAATTTCATTCCATATTTTCAAAATTATGAATTTATGACACATGTCTCAGAGTAGGTATTAAGAAAGAACTATATTTGACGGCTGGGCAAAAGTAAAATGATAGTGTGCGAGTAAGATAGAAAGAATTCGCACTAACTACCTACCCTACATATCCATTTACAATATATGGTTCAAATCTGCGGCTCGTTTCGTCTGAAACAATGTAAAGAAAAACAGCTATTCCACACCGAAATATTAATTATGATATATAAAACGTCATTTTAATTATAATTATTTTATCGGCTAGTAGGGATTACCATACTAGCCGTTAAGAAATTCAGAGTTTGTTGTTTGAATCAGGTCAGGTATCTAAACAATTTTACTTCGATCATAGTTTCCATAGATTCGGTGATTGAGTAAAAATATTAAGTTCCTTCGGGCTATAAATTAAATTGAAATAATATACGTATCTAAATATAAATCGGCAGAAAGAAGGCATTTATTTTCTAGTATATACAAGATGATAATTAACATTAACTAAATTAAATCAAAAAAGGCCTTCGAGGCATTTGTACCGAGGATGCTGGCGGCATCTCGCTGAATGCAATGCTGATGCGTTGCGCATAAATTGATTATTCTTTTTATTAAGTTCAATCTGCCACGTTTTAAACTCGTACCAATAAGAATTGAATTAGGTACGTGTAGGTAAAACGTAAAAAATGGTAAGCTTCCAGCGCAATAGCATCGGCTCATGATAATAATGGAATGAAAACATTGGAAAGTATACTTCAACTCAGTGCAAGAATAATAACGTCCCCATCCCACCCCACCTTCTGTATGTTAAGTAACGTAACAGTTTGCACATTTATCAACCAGTTCAACAACTTTTTAGTTAATGAGCAAGTTAAAATTTCATCTCAAACAAGGAAGATATTTAACAAAAGTCTTGCCGAAGTTCTATCACCATCTGCCGGCAATTGGGAACGCTGCCAAAACAAACTAAACGGATAAAGTTGGGAGAAAATCGGATATCAACTTGGTAAGTAGGTAACTAAGAGCACGTTGTACCGTTGGCTACATATCCATAGTCAGGGAATATTGATGAGGAGGCAGACACGTCAGCCATCGCCGCTATCCGCTGCTATATGAACATTTAACGTGTAATACAATGATTTTGCTTTGCCTTCACGTCGATACAAATGTGGGCAATCTAGTATTTAACTTACACAATAGATAATTTGTAATCTCGTTACATTGCCGATTTACTATGAGTTGCCGGTCTAAATAAAGGAACTTGAGGCTAATTAGTTTAAATAAACTCGTAGAAATTGGCTCCTTAATCAGTGCTTTTACAACGTCAGTAACCACTAAGTGTATGATATTTTTCAGTTTGTACATTTCTTTTTTTATTTGTCATGATAATAATATATTGTTTTTATGTAAAATGTAGGCATAATTAAACAAGTGTTCATTCTTCAATATTATAATTGTTGCAAATGTTATTGAATGTAATTAAATTACATAAATTACATGCTGTTTGTAACAGCTGGAAAAGGTGAAACAATAATGTATTTATTCTAAGAAATTTAAACTTACCCTTTTTCTGGGCATACATTATATTATTATTAAGCATTATATATTCATTAAAGTAGGTAACATCAGA
The DNA here is from genome assembly GCA_947049275.1 of Epinotia bilunana. Taxonomy (NCBI): domain Eukaryota; kingdom Metazoa; phylum Arthropoda; class Insecta; order Lepidoptera; family Tortricidae; genus Epinotia; species Epinotia bilunana. The sequence continues at coordinate 14,467,773 of OX346264.1, forward strand.
AGAAATTAGAATATCCGCTTTCAACACCTTCGTATTTAATTCGTTATTTATCAGTTTCTGCTGCTAAAAGTAAATCTATACTTTTACGATGTAAAAAATAGTTTACATACAAATACGAGGTAAAAAATAGTTTTATGCACGCCACGCCAGGTCAATTTTGAAACCCCGACGCAAAGAGAGGGGTGTTATAAGTTTAACGTGTCTGTGCATCTGTGTATCTGTCTGTGGTATCGTAGCTCCCAAACGGATGGACCGATTTGAATGCGGTTTTTTGAATTCGAAAGCTGATGTGATCCCAAGTGTTCTTAGCCATGTTTCAACAAAATCTGTTCAGCCGTTTTTGAGATATTGAACTTTGAAAGGAAAATGTCGGGGGTTTTTCAACTTTTCTAAGTTGTAGCCATTTAAGATAATTTCAATGTATCTAGATTTGTATTGCAATAGGTATACAAGAACTCCGTTCCCTTTATTCTTTTACATACAATTATATTTGTTAAACTGTATAATATATCCAATTATAATTGTATATAGTTGCTAACTCTTAACAACACACTATCAAACATCTGAACAGAGTAACAATATGATTTAACTAAAGTAAAACTTGTTAAAATATCATTGAAACTTTATCACTTTGATACCATTTACAGGGTCAGTAAACAAAACAAACAAAAGTAACTAAAGTTTTCGTTAAAGGACTGAGCTCAAATGGTTCTCTCATAATAATTTTCAATTGAGAACCTGTTTCCTTACAATGACGAGTCTGCACCCTTTACTTCTGAGAAAATAAAGACTATGTTCGCATCAACGACCTGATCTTCAACTTTAAACAAAGACTTTTGGGTTCTGACTTTGTTTTCTTGTTTATTTTGTTTAATACAGAAGTTTTTAATTGCTACGTCTACTCCTTTGTTTGTTTTAGAACTTATATTAAACACTAAAGTCGATATTGCCTTAGTCGGGCTAAACATGCAGCTTCATTGATTTTATTTCCTACGATACGTAAACTACAAGTTTACGCGAGAGCTATGGTAGCCTAATGGTTCAGGTATCCGGCTGTCAAGCGGCGGTTGTGGGTTTGAATCCCGGCTCTTACAAACGCCATCACAGTTAATTGACCATCCTTCATTTATATAGAACCTTATTACAATGCACTTAAAGTGTACGGGTAGTCAGTTAGCTGTGTTGTCGATAGTACCAAAGAGTTTTTCGGAACTTATGTACGGAATATTTACCGTTAGCTTTTCGGTGAAGGAAAACATCGTGAGGAAACCGGTCTAATCCCAATAAAGTTTTCCCTCTGGGTTGGAAGGTCAGCTGGCAGTCGCATTAGTAAAACTAGTGCCTATGCCAAATCTTGGGATTAGGTGTCAAACCGGACCCCGGACTCCTTTAGGGGCACAACCGGGAATAACGCTAGGAGATGATGACGTAAAACTACAAGTTGAATTAAAATCAATAACGCGGGTTTTCAAATAAAACATTGATTCGAAGAGAAAGTAATACTGACTGATAAATATCAATTGTTTATTAAATTCGGTCATGAATGATCAAAAAGGATTGATATCCCCTTCCCCTTTGTTACTTACGATATTACATTTAAGATGAAACAGTCTTCCTCGGTAGCCAGTTTATTATATTACATCACCAATAGCAAATGAAATAAAAACATAAAACACTGATGACGAACAATTTTCATGAACAAAAGTTTACCTTTTCAGCTTTCAACGAGCACTTATAGAGTTCCCTGATAAAGCAACACGCCCGGTCCCATTTTACAGACTCGCATGCTCAAAAGCCTTGCGAAAAGTAAAATAAATAAAACACAATTTTCTGCTTTGCGCGGGTGGCGAAGTTATTTACCTGCAGACGTCATGTAAATAACCACTTCCTCTGTCCGGGGAAAAGTGAGCACGTGTGAGGTAACTCGGGTAAAGTTATCACTACACAACTTGTGCTCTTTGGTATTGTTACAGGAAATTATGAGTCGCAGTGAACACAGATGCTGCGGGAATTTGCATGTTATTAACATGCTGTAAGTCTGGGAGCATAAATTGAATAAACTATTTTACATCTACTTGACACCATTATAAATTCTGTTTGATAAACATTTTCTAATCTATATATACATTTTATTAAAGTTTCCTATCGTACACTTCAGTGTTCACCTTGAGAATGGTCAGCGCGTATATTTTACCTCCAATAACATCACAGAAAACAGCCCACCAGGGTCATACACAGATTTAAGTTCGCGTCTTTCCTGTGGACATTATCAAAGTTAAGGGCTACTGAAGCCTAATTTTTGGTTGGACTCTTAATCCGCATAAACGGCGTCTCCTCTTCTATATTACTATTCGATAAAAACATTATTTATATGCACGTGAGCTCTTAATTATTGACCACAGGAGAGACGAATGTGTGTGTCTACCCGTACACAGTGTATAAAACAAAATTACTGGCTTTCTTTGAAATCTGCAAAACCGATGATTTTGCTAAAGACAGCTGTACTCAGAAGTCCCATCGTACTTTGTCTGGAACACCAAAAATTTGCCAGGAGTTAAAGCGGTCCAGGATTGACTTGGCGTAAAAAAGAGCACGTTCTGGGTAGGGTCTATACGATACATCCAAATAACACCGAGTGCTACGCTTATTACTACATGAAGTTAGAGGGTCGACATCCTTCGAATATTTAAAAACTGTCAAGGGTATCCTCCATCCAATATTTCAGTCAGCGTGTAACGCCCTTGGACTGCTCGAGGACGATTAACATTGGGACACAACTTTAGAGGAAGCTGCATTGTGCGATTCTCCTTTCAAGCTGCGCGAACTGTTCACAATAATGATAGTTTTTTGGCAACTTACTGATTCATTAAGCCTTTGGGAAAAATATAGGAACAGTTTTTCGGACGACATTAAACGGCAACTTGGGAGAGAATTGCAAAATGGCGCGGAGTTTTTCATGAATGAGGTGTATAACAGATGCTTGATATTGATCGAAGGTGTAGTTTTAGCTCAAGCTGGAAAACATTTGGATCAATTCAGATTGCCTAAACCAAAAAGATAAAAAATGAAAATGAAAATGATTTATCTGTACAACATAGGTAAGTAACTAAGTACAGATCCGCAGTAAATCTGGATAATCGCGAATATCTACGAGAGACAAATTATGACCCTTGCGCCCTGGGAGAGGTAGTATCGCATAACAAGGAATTATTGACAGACGAACAGGCAAATGTTTATCAGCAAATTCTAGCCAGCATTGAAAGAGAGATTGGGGACAATTTTTTCTCAGATGCTCCTGGTGGCACTGGCAAAACTTTTCTAATAAATGTAATATTAGCAAAAGTAAGAACTAACGGGAGTATCGGTTTGGCTGTCGCGTCATCAGGAATCGCTGCCACACTACTGGAGGGAGGCAAAACTGCTCAAAGCTAGTCACTATATATTCTTTTAAAGTAGCAGATTTACATTAACGGAGCTTCCCGCTTAAAATGGTTATTTCGTTATTTTGGTTCAAAAACGATGCAATCAATAAAATTTGGTTCCAACAATAAGTTACAGTCAACTTTCCCATTTAATATCATTCTATCGTAAAGTAGAGAGTTTACATTTTTTACAAGCTGTCATTTCTACGATTAATATTTGTAATTAACCTTATGACTTCAATGAGAAGATATTTCAGAAATTTAAATTAACGCTGTCGGGTAAATCAGAAAATATGAATTTAAATTACATCAAGTTACGTTGAAAATGTTAGCAACGAAGATCGTCTCAACATTCTGAACTAGATTAAATTCTTGAGCGTTGTAACTACTTAAATTAGCCCTTCATCCCCAAATATTTATTTTATTTAAATAATCATGCTTCAAAATAAGTCACTAACAGATCAAGTAGATTGGATCAAAGCATGTCTGGATTTGTGGAGTGGTTCGTTGCACTGCAGTCCGGCTTTACACACATATGTTAGGGTTTGACGTGGACGAGTACAAAGCAGAGGCTCGGAGTGGTTTGTGCACGCGGTCTGCGGGCCCGACAACTGAATCACACTGAATTGACTGTCACTCGATTTACGTTTTACAATACATTAGGTTCACATGTACAGCTAGCAGCGATTAAGGGTGAGTATCCACCAAACATGTGAGAGGTTACAAAGTGGGGAGCGAGGAAAAAATGCACCAATAGGAAGCGCTGCTTGACCGCGCCGAGCAATGCTATTGGTGGACTACTACTATGCAGAGGTAAAGTTTATGAGTAGCATTTGGAGGAAGTAAGTTTGTACCGCTCTAAATAAATAGGAGGTAATTTTCAAAACTACCTACTCATCCGATTAAAAAAATCTTATACCAGTATGTAGAATAAACATTCGAGATTGACACGGGGGTATATTTTCTGTCGTGGCTCTACATGGGTTCTTTGTAAGTTATGCAACACGTGGACCGAGCCGCGCGTGCAGCTAGTAAGTATTAGTGAAGTGCTTTCCCGAGAATATTTCCCACTTGTATAATAATAATCCCGAGTTGGGAGTTTGCCCTTGTTTTACCGACAAACGTTTCATTCAATGAATGTTTCGCCGAATTTTCATTTCATCGAAATCATTTATTTTTTTCAAAACTATACTTTTCAGGATTCTTATAAAATAAGCCTTGCCTAAACTGATGGGTTCTACACAATTACCTTTTACCCAAAAACCCGTAAGGATAACGGTTTCTGAGAAAACGAAGTTCGACTAAATGAAAATTCAGCGAAACAATGCATTCGATGAAACGTTTGTTGATAAAATAAGGGACTCTCCGATTAGGAATATTCCCCATATAAAATCTGGAACTCTTGGTCTTGGGAATATTCCTGGTAACAGGACATCACTAATTAGTTCCAGTTACTAAGTGAATAAGTATAATGTGAATAAGTCGGAGCAGACAGTGAATATTTTCTGCTAATATAAATAAACTTTAAATCAAAACATTTATTCGTGACAAACACAACACAGATAGTAATAGAAATAAAATAAAAAGCACATGTTTCTTTGCCACGAAATGGACCCAGCTCAGCATGTTGCTAGCTTTGCAGCCAGCGCTGGTCTTGCGCAGGGTCCATTCGGTGAGAGCACGGAAAGTAACAAACAAAAAATTAAAAGGAAATATTATATACTTAAATAAAATACAAACATAAAATTATAGGGTCCATTGGTAAAGGTAGCCATAGATAGTGTTCTATTTTCCGCAGTTCCAGGTTCAGTGCACGTTGGCGTTTGATGGGATCATAAAATTTAACGTGCCTTTGGATCGTTCGCCCGCCGTTAGTCTTGCCGATTCATTATACAGCCAACATTACTGGACTGTTATTCGCTAAGCGTTAATGCGGCTCACCCCGCCGTTCACCCGTCACGAAACTAGACCTCTACCTACGCTTTGTTACTACGCATCGCGGTGTCAAGATATCGTTGTGGGTGAGCGTTGAGGTGAGCTTAAAACAAGTTAGAGAATAGGGGGGCTGTACTTATACAGGGTGGGGCTTAGGAAGGCAGTGCCGTGGATTAGTAGGTATACGTACCAGATTTCTCGAATTGTATTACTGTTATCATGTATAAAATTGTATGGACAAAAACACGAGCGTCGTGCGTATTAATTGTTAGATTGTAATTACAGTCAGAACAGAAAATATAACATTCTCGATAGATTTCGAACTTTCCAGAATCTGAATATGTAATGCAAATCATATTTGTCGAGCATTAAATCAAGTTTTCCGCTTACTTATATCATAAAGAGAGTGACTTTTATGTAAGTATGTTACAAATAATCTCTGGGACCTCTAATTCGATTTCATTAATAGGTACGTACGTTCTTTATGATACGCGGTCAGAGCCGTGGAATAAAATGCAGTTTGTGTCCAACGCGAAGGTCCATGTTATATTCTGGTAAAAGAAAATAAATTCAGAATATCTAATCATCTCAAACAATAACAACTCGCATATCTACATTTGCTCATAAAAAAATCCTGCTTAAGTACTTACGTGTGTTTTACTCACGTTTTACTGAATAATATATATATATTTCTTCTAGTTAAACAACATAGCTAAAAGGTAATACAACTTTTCTAATAGCAAATTTTTCGTTAGCACATGTAGTCAATCAGTATTTTACCACACCGTGACCCTTTTACCTTGTTTCCATGTATTTCCAAGAATTCATCCTTTCTTTAACGTAGAAACAAAGAAGAGTGTAACCGAGACTATCGATGCGGGCCTGACATCATAATAACTAGGCCTAAATACAAACAATAGTTAACAAGAATTCCTCTAACCCTCCACCCCATACATATTGCCTTAGGTTTGTGGCTGCCGCACCCTTGGTCGTTGGCTTCTTATGCAACCGCGGGTAATAAAAGCTAACTTTATGCACGTTTTATTATACGTTATGGGGAGATTTTTGTAAAATTGGTTTGTGCAAATGCTAGTCTAGTTATTAGGGGTTCCTTAGCTAAAATTGTATAAACCCTACTTTGCTTAATAACATCGTTCATGTGCAGTGTACCGCTTAGTAAGAGAGATGATAAAAAGCAGGGTCTTTGTATGGATATAAAAATTTCATTTGAGTGTCGAATGTGAGGCCAACAAGCACTAATAGAACCCTATAAGAGTCAGGAATAGAATTTGAGCTAAAACTGATAAGGCGTTTTCAATTATAAGTGTAAATTTTTTGCACTTACTTAATTCGACGACCGCTGTAGCCTAGTTTATAGTGACCCTGCCTACGAAGCCGGAGGTCCCGAGTTCGAATCCCGGTAAGGCCATATATTAGTGAGATGAGCACGCATCTTGGTTTCTGAGTCATGGACGTTTTATATGTATTTAAGTATTTATTTATCTACTAGCTTTTGCCCGCGACTCCGTCCGCGTGAAACTCGTTTATATTGTAACTCCACACGAACTTTCACCCCCCATTTCACCTTAGGCGATGATTTCCGGGACGAAAACTATCCTATGTCCTCCCCGGTAGTGTTGGATATGACATTAAAATTAGTTAAGTATGAACACTTAATTTCCAAAAATGAGGTGGTACAATGTCCTACTTCAAATGTGGTGAAGCACCTACCAGCTAATAATTCGCATCTATCAGTAGTAAAATCAAAGTTTTTTTCAAGTGTAGTGTACAATAGAGCCCCAATTACTTTCATGTTCTATATGCTTAAATACTTACCTTCCTCCACTAGGTACATACAATATGTTTTAATTTTTAAATTGCCAATCAGCTGAATCAAAACAGTAACTTATTCCACAGCACAGCAGAAAATTTTAGATCTGAGGGATAAATTAATCACGAGGTGATGAACGAGCGAGTGAGGAGCGAGTCGGTACCTCGTAAGGAATGAAGTAGTACATTTTTGGAGCATGAAATGATGCGACAGTTTAATGAAACGAGTATGACAAATGAGTGGGTGGTCACGAGTGAGTAAGCTAACACTATTCTCCGGGACTCAAGCTATCTCTATACCAAATTACATCTAAATTGCTTCGGCCGTTTAAGCGTGAAGAGGTAACAGACAAACAGACAGATAGCTAGCCAGACAGATATTCTTTCGCATTTATAATATTAATAATTATGGATATGGATATAAGTATGTATCGTCGTCTACTACCCATAGTACACGCTTGGCTTAGTTTGGTACTAGGTTGATTTGTGTAAGTTTGACTCCAAATATTTATTTATTATTTATGTATCCTGAAAATGAAGACCCACTTTTATGGGAATCAAGAGTGCTGTTCATATTTTGAGAATTATAAGTACAAGGTACTTGTGGGTGAAAATAGGCGATATAGTATGAAACGCCACGGGTAGTCATGGTGGGTCATAAATTTTATACATTTTCCCAACTTTACAAATAACTTCCAAAGGCTGTTGATCAAATTACTGACAATAAGTTGGTACTAACGGTTGCTTCAATATAGGCGTTGTGTATCTGTATGAGCTAATCAAGGAGGCTCAACTTTTTCGAGCGGACAACGACCTTCAGACGTGCCTCGTCCCCTAAACTCCGGCTAATATTTATCGTCGGTGTATAACGAAAACACCAATAAGAATGTATTCCCCCAACGAAGGCCATTGCTTCTAGTTAAGATTGCTAAACTTTTTAGCTATAAAACAAATAGAAACATTTGCTAAGAAATAACATAATGTTTCAAAAGCATGTTTGTAATGGGAAAAAAAAAACTGTCATACACAAAAAAAACTCCTAAAAACCGCTTTGATTAACACTTTCTACATTCAACAATCTCATGTCCACTTGGCAGAATGGAGTAAGTATAAGTTTAACACTACAACGTGATGTGTATAAGGGTAATGACGTAACGTTTTGAACGCGCGTTAGGACAGTTTAACTGTCATATTTCCAAATAAAAATTGGCATTTAGATCTATCTAACGTACAATGAATGAGTTACGTGATCGACTTGCAGAATATATATGTCCAAATGGAACCATTGGAAAGGAACTTTGAGATACATGTAACAAAATATCCCACTGTATGGATGAACAGACAAACAAAGTGCATGTTTTGTTGCACATGCACTTGCACAATTGCACGTGGTAGACAATGTAATATCAAAAGTTAACATTAATATAACTACCGGTACCATACGGTACGAGTATAATAACTAACACGTGCTTATATATAAGCTGACTCAAATGCGCTGCTAAAACAAAGTGCCGAACACACCGCCGTCATCTTTCATTATCACATTCGCCATTAAATCCACGCGACCGGCATGTTTGACAAGTTTGATGTGCTCCATCCCTCCATCAACTCTGAAATTTCACGATCCCGTAAAATTGTATTCGTGTGACGTTTGGTAATCTTGTCTTCGTTACATTAAAACAGGTATAAAATCATACAAATGAAGCGTGCGCGAACCGTGAAAAACAGGAGGTTTATTACAGTACTTCAAATATATGTATATATTTTTCGACTTATTACAAACCAATAAGGCGCAGTGTAACACATCTTTGATATCAACTGACAACACGGATAGCTTAGCAAAGCATAGGTAATGCTGACTCAAAGTCAATAAGAAAAAAAACCTAGGGCGACTTTATTATTATTCATGAAAATGGGTTTTTATGAGCCTTATTAACTTCATCGGTAACAGTATCAATGTTGCTACATAGTTACATACATATAATTTGATTTTCACAATTTGCTAGATGTAGGTAAAACTCAAATAATTTGCATTTAAATGTTCTGAAAACCCAAAGGAAGAAATGCTTTAGTAACTGTAGTAGCCATAAAAGTGGAGAGCGATGTTAAATTTCCCCGTGTTTCATGATTTTCCGCTCTGCATGCTACAAAATAGAATTACGGGAGTACTAAACGAATGCTAGGCTTGTTGCCGCTACACTAGCGTTGCTCGAAGCGCTTTCTCAACCTAATAAGATAATAATATCTATGAGCGTAGACAAACAATCTAGGAAACATTTGTAAACACTTCTTTACATCTTTGTTGTTTATGTAAACATTAGTTACTTTAGTGAAATATATAAATGTAAATAAATGCAATGTTCTACATATAATAAGTAAATTATATATTTTATCAATAAATAAGTACGAGTACCTTCCTCTCAATGTATATACTTTAACCTGTTATTGTGTACAATACATACATAAACATAACATTAAAGGCCCTTTTTAACCACCGACGTAAATGTTATTCATATTAAATACTTATTTATTTATCTACTTTGTTTTTCAACATATCATGTTGTGATAAATTTGTCAAATTGCATCTATAAATATATAAGTTATCATAAGTATTCAGAACTTTTGGGGTCCGGATCTGCCCACGACGGTCAGCTTATCAAAATCTGAAAATCAGAAACCTCGTCGAGCGTTTTATTAGAAACTAGATTTTGCCCGCAACTTCGTCCGGAATAAAAACTATCCTGTGTCCTTCCCGGGTTTCAAACTATCTTAATACTAAATTTCATCTTAATCGGTTCACTGGTTTAAGCGTGAAAAGGTAGGTAACAAACAGACAGAGTTACTTTCGCATTGATAATATTAGCATACAATGATTTAATCAGCAAATACATACTGGAATACAAAGAAAACAGAACAAGCCAAGCCAAAGAAGCAAAAAGTAGCAAAATAATTTAAACTTAGACACAATTTCGTTCCCGCTGACGCAATAAAGCTTAAATAGGCAGTAGGACCGTCGCTTAAGCTACTAATATAAATTGTGAAAGCCTCATCGAGTTGTGGAATTTTCCCATTAGATTTTATGGATTTCTCTCTCACATTAAATTATAACCGCGGGGAAAATTAACTGAGCATTGAAATTTAATTCCTGGACTCAGTTCGGTAACAAAATTTATATTTTATTGCGAGATGATTAAAGTAAGTATTTACAATACGTTTGATCTGAATGTAGAATTATCATTTAACAATTGTTGTGCATTTATGTGTTTTGAGTTAACCGCGCTAAGATTGGGGTTAAAATGAATGTCGCTCGCTATTCATTTTGCGTAACATTGGAGTATATTTAAAGAAGCACTCAGCGGTAATTACGTTATGAATAGCGGCCTGCGCAGTGGCAGTTGACAATAAGAACAAGCCGGGCTAACAAGGCAAGACGGCGAGGGCGGCCTTATCACCTCGTAAACGATTCGTGACACTGCGCTCTATATAAAATGACACATTAAAATTAGAAAGTCGTTCAAACTATCGTTAGGGAATAACGTCTTTTATACACAGGGCCAGCAGAAGCGGCGGCATAAATTATGAATGCTAGTTTCTTTAAATGTTTCGTTTCCCTCCAGCGACATGGTTATTATTCAAAGCGACCTTTTTATGCTTGAACGTGGGTAAGTAATTAATTAGTCTACAGTGGAAGATGTTCAACCCGTTATTGCAGGTAGTGTTAGTGGAATCTCTAGAAGTGAGAGGTGAAAGATATGTGGCCTGCAGTGGAACCATCAGGGTCATGGGAAGCGATCATGCGGAAGAGGAGCGTTAATATGAGCGGAGAGTGGAACGGAACGCGGATCGAGGCAAGCTAATCCAAAATTCAGAATCTGAAAGTTTTTCCCCATAAATTTTCCCAGCTCACCCCATTGCTATCCCATCTAACTCCAATACGGGGTGAGGTGGGATTTCCTACAATTGTTGTGTTTATCGTCAAAATTATAACGACAGACCATTAAAAAACTAAAATTCATACGGTGGGCACATTTTTTTATGTATAAAACTCAACGTGCGATTGTAAAAATACATCTTTATCGTGGTTTGATTGTCTATCTAGACCCAACTCACCCCATTTTACGGTAGTAACCGTAACGTCAAGAGCATCTCTGTTTCGTATGGCTTAGAATCTGCAGGCTTGTTAATAACAATAATAACTATTCCTATTTAAACTAGGCCCTATCTTCCCCCATTTAATCTTAGGAGACGATGAGATTTGAGAGGCATTAGCGGATAGTGGCGGATTGGATTTGTCGGTCCCCGTTTTCATACCTATACGTTTAGCCGCTACCTACCCGTTTCATTAATCTTCAATCTTCCATCACGATGGGCGCTACTGTAATCAAATCCGAAACAATTGCTTGTGGCCTGTAGTAACAACTACATTATTATGGGCAATTCCTGCCGGACTTCATGCTGGGTAAAATTTAATAAATAAAAAATAAAAACCCCTGCCACAAAAAACATAATTTAGCGAGTGGTAGGTATAGAAAATGAGAAGATGATATTGGCTGAGATCCTTTCACAAGTAGCTAGTCATCAAGATACCCTATGTTTGTTAGTACCTATATAAAATTCTAGTAAAACTAAACCTAAGTATAAGTAGTTACTATACTACATAATATAACGTGAATTATTATAGGTATATAATATTTTTGGCTGAGATCCTGTCACTAGTTGAAATGAGGTGAATATCTTGGACACGGACGACAACTAAGGAAAAATCGCACTTAAATCGGTTCATCCGTTTGGAAGCTACGATACCACAGACAGACAACTAGACACACAGATACACAGATGTACACATGTTAAACATATAACACACCCCTATTTTTGCGTCGCAGGTTAAAAAAGTAAATATTGTGTCGACACAATTCGATATACTTGAATGTGATAACGGGAATAGCCTATATCTGAAAGGGATCCGAATGAACATACGTCTTTTAGGCTTCAACAGTGAGTCGATCAATCAAGCCGGCTGGCGCAGGTAGGGCACCTGCGGATGATTGATTGATTCCCGACTTGGAAACATTGTCGCCGGTCCTACAGGGACTAATCTGTTATCTATTAATAGCGCGAAACTAGATACTGTTCATGTTCAATGTCAGCACGGCTAGCACACGACGGCGCGCGAGCTCTCTCGATTTTTCTCGCACTATCCGTCTCTCTCTTATTAGAACACTTAGAAGAAGAGGTATAGTGCGATAAAAATCGAGAGTATGTCGCGGCCGTCGTGTGCTAGACGTGCTGGCATCAAATTAAACCTTTTGGAAAATTGAAGATTCTATCAGTGACCTGATTTTGTTTGTAAACTAACGAGTTTACGATATATTTTAAGAAAAAGCGCGAAATATCATACGACTACAGTTCAAAAAGTTGAAAATAGATGCAAGCGATGTATGCTACTTCACTGAATAAATTATATAGGTACGCAAAATAGCCATTTTATGTTACACTTCCAAACACCTATTGAAGATAATGTAGTTAGCTAGTACTTCATTTAACAGAAATTTTGATATTTAAGTTTCTTACCTAACAAAGTTAAATTCATCCTCATCTCATTAGACTAAATACGTCCCACTGCTGAACACAGGGCTCCTCTCTGGTCCCCACGCTCGTCCAGTGCGGATTGGGGACTGTACATAACTACACCTTTGAATTTCTTCGCAGATGTACATGCAGGTTTCCGCACGATGTTTTCGTTCGACGAAAAGCTACTGGTAAATATCAAATGATATTCCGTAAATTCCGAAAAGTTGATTGGTTCCCGAATTCAAAGTGAAATAAATACCTCAAAATCAATTCACACGAAAAATACTTTTCCGCTCACTCGGTTGGCATTCCAAAAAGGTAGCCTAAATTGCTCTCCTTTTTTTCAAAGCCGAAATTCTTTGCTTTCCAACCACAGTTGCCACAATCAAATTAGGGGTGCTAGAAATTAGCAACTGTGTTGCCAAGCAAGCGAAGCGAGTAGTTAAAGATATCGAAACTGTTACACCCATTATTTAAAAATTCTCCCCGTCATCTCATCTTCATCACAGCCGCGCTGTAGTCAGCTGCACGCAAAATGAAATTACTAAATTTACAACATGCAAGCGTATTACAGACATTTAATTGGAGTCTCTTCTGAACAGCCTCGGGATCTCATCCCCCAAGTTTCAAAACCATCCTTTGTACTCATTCATATTAAGCTCGCTATTTTGCTCTTCCGAGTGAAGTGAAATTTAACTTCTAGCCTGTAATTTCTGCACAGGATTTGATGTTTGCTGCAGAACATGATCAGGCTGTGTAATTACGCTGAACTAAGCTTGAAAGATTTACTCACATAAAAATAATATCACTATATAACTAGGTTTACCTTTGTTTTGCATTTAAAAGAGCAAAGTAAGGTACTTCGAACGACATAACTAATATAAGTATTGCAGCTAAAATATAAAAACTTAGTTTCCATCATAATTAGTTATCTGCAAACACCTTATAAAGGTATCTACGTCTAACACTACGCATAAAACGAATAGAAACGTTTCCTTTCCTAATGTCGATAATTCCAGACACAATATCCTTAAATTCACGTTTCATGGACATCGATTGCACTAAAATATAATAGGTAGTAAACTCACGAATACAAGTCACCAATCTAAAGCAGCACAAGAACGAGCACGAAGCGTATTTATAGGTCCTTTCGGCCCGATAGCCTAGGCATGTCCCTAACAACCATCGATCACAGTACACTTGACTTCGTGCGAGTCTATCGCGTGCCGAAAGTACCTGCCTGGATCAATTTATCTAACGAACATGGCTATACGGGGTTATAAATGTACGTAGATTAATTTTATTGTTTATTTGGTCGTAGGTTACAGATAGTTCTTTATGTTTATTTTTATGTACGGAATAAAATTAAAAGGTAGATAGATGACCAAAGTTTTTTTCCTAGCGTGTGTATAGTATTGGCACAGATTAAGTAGGTATAAAAAATGTTGTTCTTCTTCAATAATTCGTTACTATTCTTCAACGAACCAACAGAAAGTTTCTCATGAGTGATGCTTATCGTGTAATCAAAACTATAAACTGTCTACTGTACACACCCAAGATTACTATTATTATTAGCGGTAACGCGGCTATTGATCAAAACCCGAAAGTTTTAAGTATGTTTAGAACAGATGCGTCCTTTGAAAACTTCATCAATAGACTACTAAGGTTACAAGATAGGTTGTCCGTCTAATTTCTAGAGAAGAAAATACTAAATATGTCAAAATATCTAGTGTAGTAATAGGTAAGTCAAATATAGATTTTGTTGCATTTTTATGCAATTGCATAGATCTCAGATCATAGGAAGGAATTTATGTTCTGTCATAGATTCTATTGAGATTATCAAGTAAGTAAACTATACACAAGAAACACAAGGATAAATTAGGCATAATAATTAGCGCAGCGGTAACGGATACTTAGGTATCCGTAGTGGACCGGTAATCCAAAGACCGAGTTCAATTCTCGCGCTACGCTAGTATGCACGTTTCATGACTGTCATGACTCCAATGCCAATTCCATTGGTCTACATATATGTATATAACACGATATTCCACTAACGCTATGCTTTTTAGAGTTCCGTAGTCAACAAGGACCCCCTATAGTTTCGCCATGTCCATCTGCCGCTTAGCTCAGGGACCCGTACTGGTAGAAAACCATTTTTGAACTCGGTGATCCGTCTGCGTGAAATTGGGCTTTAAAGCTCTAATTTTTGTTCGAGTCAAGTACAGAGCCCCAAAAACAACGGAGCGCAATCGATATCTTTGACTTTTTAACATTTAGCCACTAGTCAATTACCGCAACGGAAGTCGCTTGATGGGAAAATAATTAAAACTGAATAAAATTCAAGGACCCACAAATTGAATTTGGTCAACAAAATGGAATTGGGTGTTAATTACACAAAGGGTTGGATAATTGGACACATTTTGGACTAAAATCAATATTATCACCGGAGTGTGGGTACTGGTCGACGTAACTGTATAGGAATCTAGTATATTCAAAGAGTATATTTAACAACTGCGTACGTAGTTGTATAAAAATAGTGTAAACGGATGCTTCCTTTACGCTAACTCAATTTTAATGACTTGGGGTTGTCTACTTGCCGTGTTTTGAGCACGTCAGTCGTAATGACATTTTTTACCTACTTGTTGCAGGTACGTATTGTTCTACTACAATTTCACAATAAAACATCAGGCGGTTTTTCTTTAATTAACTATTTATTTCTAGTGCGTTTTTAAGATAATATACCTACAACCTTAAAAATAACTAATTTCACATTTTCCTACCTTGCCAATACTTTATTATTATGTTTTTTTCTTTTTTTTTCTCTTTATTACAGGGTTGCTTTGAAATGCGGGCCATTATTATTAATGGGAGCCTGTAG
Source organism: Epinotia bilunana (assembly GCA_947049275.1). Classification (NCBI taxonomy): domain Eukaryota; kingdom Metazoa; phylum Arthropoda; class Insecta; order Lepidoptera; family Tortricidae; genus Epinotia; species Epinotia bilunana. The sequence goes on from OX346264.1 coordinate 14,483,409, forward strand.
TGTCCCACTGCTGGGCAAAGGCCTCCCCCTCCGTTTCAAGTGATCTCGATCCTGAGCTTCTTGTGGCCAATCTTTTGAGAACGAGTGAGAGACAGGGGGGACCGTCCGGAACACCACGCTGCGCTCCAAGTCTCAAATAGTCGACGGAGCTCGGAAAGCGGCTAAAGGCCTCCACCCATCGAACGCGTGTCGTGCACGGCGCGTGTGCTGCGCGGGCCCGCGCAAGTTGTAAAGCATTGAAACTACACTCCAAACACACATGGAACGCGGTCTGAACGCGGGGGGCCGCGCGGGCCCGCGGCGCTAAAGTTACAACTTGGTAGTGAGAGAGACACGACGCGGCGGATCCGCGCGGGCCCGCGCTGCACACGCGCTGCACACGTGTTGCTACACGCCGCCCGCTTGCGGTGTGAATATACCGCTTCAACCGCACCCGACACGCGCCGCGCACGACACGCGTTCGGTGGGTGGAGGCCTTAAGTTGAAGTTGGAGTGGGCTGGGCATGTCTGCCGCATGCCGAGTGAGCTGGGGGCAAAGCCGCCACTGACTGGCAACCCGATCGGTCAAAACGGAGACGCGGCAGGCCTCGCCGGCGATGGCGGAATGAGCTAGACTCGTTCTCAAAAGATTGGCCACAAGAAGCTCAGGATCGGGTTCCCCCTGTTTTCGCATATATTTTTTTAGTAAGAATTCTATTTGGCATAATCTATGTAGGCATAATTGACGTTGAGCATAAACTGTTTTGGCAGAATCAAGATTCGCTTAGTTTGATTACGCCGAATTTCAATAGTACGAATATTATTTGTGCATACTTTTGATGCTCCGAATCATGTTCACGCATAAAATATATGAGCATTTTTTTTTGTCGAACACTATTCTCGCAGAAATATATATTGGTTGTTTGAAATTATTATTTTTTTGGAAACAAACGCCAATTATTTCAACCTAATCTAAACCTAACCTAAACACCAACGTGTCGGTCGACGTCACCCCGCTTCGCGGGGTGCCTATTTCCGCTCTAAAGGACGCAAGCAGACCCTAACCTAACCTACTAATGATACTATTGTTACGGTTATTTGGTATTTTTTTTACTGTGGGGGCTTCGCCCCCCCCGTCCCTCCTTTTTCTAGCTGCCCTAACCTAATCTACTATATTATAATCCTTATCGAAATCATATAATTATATTGTTGTTATATCTCGTCAGACGCACCCCGTTTTAGTACCTGTGCTTAGTAAGTATCGGACAATCGATAATATGCCGAATAAAATTATGCTAAACCAAATTATGCGTAAATATAATCGGCCATAACAATAGTATGCAAATTTTAATTCGGCCAAACACATTTTCGGAATTTTAGAAATTCTATTAAGTAAGGTTTCTGTCACATTAACATTCGGCGACAACCGAATATGCCAAGTCTATTATGCGAAAAACGTTTCGGACAATCAAAGTTATGCTAAATAGAGGGAAACCGTTCCAGATACGATCCATTGACACCTAATATGCTGCGCTCCATGGCTCGCAGGCAAAGACCAAGTCTGTGCACCGTGAGTGAGAACTGGAAGAATGGACATGTCCATGAGCCAATACTTTACTATTAATAAATAATTAATAAAGATAATATGTTGATATGGAGTAAGATTTGAGTGGTATTACTAACAATATAGGGTAAATCGCTATTAACAGGCCACCCTTCAATAACCTGGCCTCGAACTAAAAAATTACTCTGTTCCCGTACAAACAAAAATCAATTTAGCCAGCGTGGCCAGTTATTGACGAGTGGCCAGTAATTAACACCGTATACTAAAAATAATTTCTATTATAGGTGAATAGAGTTCATTTTTAGTATGAGGTGGCCACCTATTGTAAGGTGGCCAGTTATTAGCGATTTACCCTACATTGTTAGTAATACCACTCAAAACTTACTTCATATCAACATATTATCTTTATTCAAACTAATATATGTGTATGAAAACAAGATCACTCACCTTTTACCGCAACGACCGCAAGTGCCTGAAAGCAGAAATCTATAATGTAATGAGCATCGGGCTGTAGAGGCCCGTAATTACGGCCGTTATGAGTTCAGTGGATTAGTTCCCGCGTTCTGCTTTTATCCTAATCTAGAGGGAACAAAAGAAAATAAAAGCTAGTGAAAGATGTTCATACGTGCCTCTGACTGTGTGCTTATATTAAAATGTAACTAATCAACTATTGAAAGTGAACTCAGTAGCCGGTGCCTCTGACTGTGTGCTTATATTAAAATGTAACTAATCAACTATTGAAAGTGAACTCAGTAGCCGTAAATACAGGGTGTACCAAAAATGGGGTGTGAACCAATCAAGGGCACAACAGGTGTTCTGATAAGAAAAACCAGAAAAAAAAACACGCGTTTTTTTTACCTTAGTATGGAGCGTTGGCCGACTGGGGCGACGGCTCCAAAGAAATGTTAAAAAAATATTGCGTCAAAAAAATATATATTTTCTGTTTTTTCTTATCAGAACACAATACCTGTTAAGATACCAAGATACCACGATACCATTTTTGTTACACTTTGTATAAATACCTAATACAAACTTGAAAAATCATTCCGAATTATATATATTTACCCTTCTGATTTCAGAGTGGTTTAACGGGCTGTTGTTCTTGAAAGATTCAAAAGAGTCTCATGCAGATCCTACTAATATTATAAATGCGAAAGTTTAGATGTTTGGATGTTTGTTACTCAATCACGCTTAAACGGCTGAACCGATTTGAATGAAATTTTGCACGAAGATAGTTTATAGCCTGGATTAAAATATAGAATAGTTTTTATCCCGGGTCCACGCGGACGAAGTCGCGGGCGGAAGCTAGTACAGATAGAAATGAAGTTAGGAAAGATTTTTCCCAGTTAACAGGAAAAGTATTTTTATAATATTAATGAAATCAACTCGTAGGTAATGATGTACATTGTTACAACAGTAGGCATCGTCTAGAAACTAGAAAGTAATTATTTATCATTCGACAGTCACATCAGGCAGACGGGTCGCGGATATCAATGATTGGACGTACCTTTTGACCTCTCGCCACGCTTCACTTGCACTTTTATGTGTCATTATTACGGACGAAATAGTTTCGTTTGTTTTTTATCAGACACGACTAGTATGAAAGTACTAAGAATGCCCTTTATTCCTTTTAAATCTTAGAGCTAGGTTTTTCCAATTGTTATAAAAGTAAAATATAAAAAAATATACAATAAGTATGTAATTTAAAAACATTATAAAAGTCCTAACTTTTTTGCGGAGCTACGGTAGCCTTAGTGGTCCAGGCATGCGGCTGTCAAGCGGCGGCGGTCGTGGGTTCGAATACCGGCTCGTACCAATAAGTTTTTCGGAACTTATGTACGGAATATTTACCGTTAGCTTTTCGGTGAAGGAAAACATCGTGAGGAAACCGGTCTAATCCCAATAACGTCTAGTTTTTCCCTCTGGGTTGGAAGGTCAGATGGCAGTCGCTTTCGTAAAACTAGTGCCTATGCCAAATCTTGAGATTAGGTGTCAAAGCGGACCCCGGGCTCCTTTAGGGGCACAACCGGGAACAACGCTAGGAGAATGATGATAAAAGTCCTAACCTAGGGTGCCGCCGGCAGCAAAGGGGAGCCTAAGCTACCGGTGCGCGATGGTCAGGCGACAGAGAGAGAGGAACCTTTTATTATGTACCTATACAATGTATATAACCTTTTCTTCGGTTTCCACGATTTTAACTCATTAAATGAAACTATTCGAATTTTCCGCACCCGTGTCAATATGGACGGTTAGCTATGCACAGGAGAAGCAGGTAAATAATCCTCACATAAACAATATTTGGATGTAATGTACAATTACACAATGTATTTTCACATTTAATATTAAATGAGATAGGTTCCAAATTAACTAATTTTTTCGCGTGTGATGATTCAAATGATAGAAGGAATCTACGACATCAATTAACTGGGCAGTACCTTCGTAAAGAAAACAGAAAACAGATCGCTATTCTCCTTCCTTGCCTCGTCTTAAGCACAAGTCCCCGCACAAGTACCCAAGTATTAAATTTTAAAGACAAGACTGGTAAATAGATTCCGTGTAGGTGAGAGTGCAGTCGAGCTCGACGTGCAAAATCCATCACATCGCCGTTGTGAGGTTACAATTTCCGCGCTCACTCAACCTTAAGGGAGGCGGGGCAGGCATTAGAAGAGGAAAAATTAGATTTCACCCCGACACTGCGCTTCCCGGCCTTTACACACTCCCTCCACGTTTATCCATTTTATATTTTCCTCGGCCACAAAGAATAAACGCAGTATATTCCTTAATTTAAGACAAAATGTGAGAGGGAATAAATTGACTAATACGAGGCCCGAGTTTGGATAAGCGAGTCCCTCCATAAAAAGATTATGGCACGAAAGAATGCTTTTAAAATATATTAACGTTATATAATAATGCTTCAAAACATTTTAAGACACCGAAAAATACGGGGAAAAGCGGGCGAGAATAACCGCCTAATACATTTTGAAAGAGGGATACATTAATGTTTAGCTTTTTGTTTACTTAATTAAAAATCAATTGAATCATTGAATGAGAAACCAAAAAAGAGCCGACAGCGTGCGTGAACAAAGCCCGTATAGTATTCAGCCAACTTTCCGTATTTTGTAAACAAATGAGCGCGATATTAGCGAAGTTGTCTCGTCAATCGCGAAATTATTTGCTCGGAAATTAACATTATGCAATAAAAGCTGTTGAGTGCGAGGCGGGCGCGGCGTTGTGTTTACTACCCTTTTTGTTCCCCAACTAAAAGGGTTAGCTTAAACGCGTCGACACTTAGTCCGCTTACGGCACACTCAGTACGTGCCAACATATGTTACATAATATTTTTCCTTCCGTGTGCACGGAGAGATTGTTTTAGAACGCAAACTTATTTTCCCGATGTTACAAAACGTTCCAGGATTTATGATCGAATACCGCCGTTTTTGCGCTCCCTCTTTGACATTACACACCGATATTCTTTTTAGGAAAATGTTGACTTCAGCAGTTTTCTTATTCAAGCTGGTCTGAGGCGGATTTTCCATCCATGTTTAATAAAGTGGTTCGTAATCCGCAATAAGATTGCCAAGTATGTTGAATAATTTGTGAAAAGTGAAGTGTTTTTACAAAGCTACTGTGTTCTTATAAAGGAGTTTAACCGCTTGCCTCAAGAGGCTCCGCTATCAGTCACTCAAAGCTGATATGAGTGAAAAGGACAAACCCATCCACCAAGACCAAGCCCGTCGTTGTAAAAGACTTCGTTGAATAATGTCATCGTAGACTTGTATTATTATTTCGTGACGCATTAAAAACACGGACAGTAGAGTAGAGAAAAATAAATATATTTTATAACATATATGCTACACTTTTACTACTGTTATTTTTAAAACTGATATTTTGATAATCTTGGCATTCGACGACCACGGATCACTTATAATTATCTCTTTCAAAAAGTTAAATAGTATTAAATTGACTGTTATTATCAAGATATATATATCTTTTATTAGCTTTGTAAATACAATACAATTATAATTAAAAATATGCAAATGTGCCAGGGCTCGTGCCAGTTCTACTCCAGTCAACGAAGAGATTTTTAAAGATCCCAACACATATCCAAGTCAAGCAAAACAGCGGCACGGCCGTACCATCCTTATCTCGAAGCAGTTCAGGCCAATTTCGACCGCCCTATAAGTTCTTTGTGGATAAAACTAGAAGCCTGAATGTTCAGTAACCAAGCACGCAGAATTATAAATAGTCAAAGTTTCTTAATTTTGTCACTCACTGACTGACTCACCGATCATCAAAAGTCTAAGGCACTTCTAACAGACATAGAAGTTTCAAATTTTGAATACAATTAGTGTTTAATTAAATAATATTAGTAGGAAAATATTAACTGTTTATTTCATTAAAAAATAGGGGTTAAACAGACTTAACCAAAATCAAATAATATACATGTCACACAATAGACCGAAACAAAATTAATTAATTTTAATTAAATGAATTCTAATTAGTTTAATTAAATCAAGTGCAAACTAAAAAAAATGCATTTAGCTATCAAATAAATATTAATAAGAATGCCTGAGACTTGGCTCTACGAAATATCTCATAACTTTTTACGGTGGAAGAGTTTCGAGACTAGTCTTTTTTTACATGTAATGTTTTTTATGGGATTTATATTAACAGAACTAGAGGGGAATTACATAACCTTTTGTTTTCGTATCAGGAAGATTGCGGGTCACTTCTGGATAAGATTAGCTCAGCATAGGGACGGATGGCGTACTTGAAGAGAGGCCTATGCTCAGCAGTGGGCGATTACGGGCTGAAAATGATAATGATGATGATTTGTTTTCGTCCCTTGGATGTCAAAATGGGACCCACGGTCTGGGAAGCGTCACTGGGTGCACTATTGGAAGGCATAAAGCCATTTGTACTATTATTGTTACGCATAATTGCTTTTCGCCGAAATAGTGATGTGCATAATTCTCATTACGCATAACATTAAAAAGCATAAATACTGAAAGCATAGTCTTCATGAAGACTAATGACAAAAAGCATAAGCACAAATAGGCATAATAATCAATTGGCATCATATCAAAATGCATAACAGTAATGTCCTAAACAAAAGTTATGTAAACCTAACCTAACCGCCGTGCCTATTTCTCTAAGGGACACAAGCAGACCCTAACCTAACCTACTAATGATACCATTGTTAAGATTATAGTAGTATAGTTTTTTACTGCGGGGGGGTTTGCCCCCCGAACCCCCCCTCCTTCCAGAACCAATAACAACGTGGTTTAGCAACTATCATTCATCTAAGAAAATAAGTCAATATTATATAAATATTTTCACAATAATAAATAAATAAATAAATAAATAAATAAATAAATAAATAAATATTAGGGGACAATCTTACACAAATCGAGCTAGCCCCATAGTAAGGTCAATAAGGCTTGTGTTACGGGTACTAGATGACGATATATTTAATAAATATAAATACTTAAATACATAGAAAACATCCAAGACTCAGAAACAAATAATCATGCTCATCACACAAATATTTGCCCTTACCGGGATTCGAACCCAGGACCTTCAGCTTCGCAGGCAGCGTCACTACCCACTAGGCTAAGCGGTCGTCAAATAATAAATGCATTGTAACAACGAAACTGAGTTTTATTCATTTAGAAAACTGAAATTGTGAATAATGACAGATATACCAAATAATTATTAGCCCAAACAATAGTATGGGTAATGTATGTGTAATATATTCGGCCAATACAGATTAGTTCAACTGAAATCATGCTATTAGCGTAGTATCCCAAAAAAGTAGTAGGCCAAAGTATTACTATGCGAAAGTACTATTATGCCAAAACAAATTATGCCACACTAATTATGCGAAACAATAATAGCCTAAATAACATTATGCGATCCAAGGGGATCCCGCAATCCCGCGTCACCGTCATGTAACTAGCCCAGGTTACAATAATAGAAGTGTTGACAATTTTGTTGCCATTTGTATGCAATGTACGGTCAAGGGCTTTAATAGTTGGGAGATTTAGATGTCAACAAATTTTGGATTTTAATAGTAGCTTTGAAATGTCCAGTATAAAGTGAGCTCTAAATGGCTCAACAATTAAAATCCTTGGCTGTAAATGGATATATGCACAAATTTCAACGTCTTCGTCGATCGGTCTACTACCCTCAGCTCTCACGGCGTTAACTATAATTAGCACGAATGTAAACAACCTCAAGGATGGGATACGGCCTAGTGAGACCCCGCAAAGCTAATCCACCGTTATAAATTGAAAAGGATTACAAATTAACCTACAGCAGTCAGGCATAGCTATGGTAATTAAACAGCCTATCGCCTTGTACGTCTGCGAGAAGGCTTACATACTTATTTCAATTCACGGCCCAAAGAGCAACCCGGCTCCGCGATCGCGTTTAGTTTAGAGCATTATAAAGCAAAGCGAATGATTTCAGGTTGGTTTAACAAATACGGCTTACATAGTAACTGTAACAAGTCAGAATAGGGACACGAGGGAAAGTTTGATTTTGTAGAAAACAGGGTCTAAACTTTATGCGCCTTTTTACCGGAAAATAAATAGTTATGGCAGCATTTCAAAATTCATTACTGGCCCGTTGAAGATTGGCCGTTGGAAGACAACTTTGTACCTCCTCTAGCAGTAGAAATTAGACTTTTTTGCAGATCAGTTGTACGTAGGAACAGGGAATATATATTTGTGTGTTCTCTGTTGCCTGACAGAACCTACATCCTACGTCTCGTATCATTACCATTTGCGATACCATCTTGTATTGTTTACTGAATAAATTTGGTTATGTCTATGTCATACCATTACCATTTGAGTGGTTGTTTGGTCAATTTGCAGCCCCATCGGTTACAATGGGGCCATGTTACTCCTTTGGAGTTGCATGCGTCTAAAGGCTGGTGTCCGCTTACCATCTCTACCAGATGGGCCGTACGCTTGTTTGCCACCGTCCAAAAAATTAGCAACTTTCCATTCAAGTGGTACTAACGGAAATTCTACATTACAGCCTAACATTGTTTATGAATGGTTTATTTGCCTGCTTTCCCCGTCCATACCTAACCGTCTTATATTGACACGGGTGCGGCAAGTCAGAAAATGTGTATTTTATGGCTGCATACAAAGGCTTTATAATCCAGTTGTACTCTACAATACGTAGCTGAAATAGGCGAATAAAGAGTAGCACGAACAACGTAATCCTTTACCTGTTATGCGAAAGATGGAATACTTCAATCGTTAAACACTTCGGATATTCTTTTGTTATATGTACTTAATAGACTCTTCCTTCTTCAACTTCGCACTCTCATCACTTACGAGTAGAAGGAATAAGTAACGTCATTATTGTTGCTAAATAAGAAACGATCACGTTATAAACAGGCATCTTTAGTCTAAAAGTATTTCGTCGACATTTGTACTTACACATTGTATATTATACATGTAATCGCTCTATTTACCACAGGGTTAGGCAGAGTCCCTCCACGTCGCCGCCGATGAAACTCCAGTCTCGTGACGCAGCTACGAAGATGTACAAATTATACGCCATGTAATTAATCAAGTCTATTTTCCAAGTATTTTCGTAAGGTTATCTGGAGTAGATCCCGTGTACAGATAATTTCATCTTTGTTCTTTAATGCTATATGACATGCATATGGGTGCCCTTTGCGTGGCCTAATATTGATCGACCTAAAATCTTTTGGCCAAACACATTTGGCATTTTGAATAGCATACTTTACATTTAGCATAGCATAATCTTTTTATGCATAACGTATGTATGTAAGCACTTTATTGTACACAATAACAGGTTAAAGAATAAACATGTCACACAATAGATCAAACTACAAAGGAGAACTAATCCATATAAGGGACTCCTTCCAGCTAACCTTTGAGCAATTGAGAGGAAGGTAGGCAGAAAGAGATAGGCAAACTTATACCGTGTACAAAAACACACAGAGAAACTAAAACAAAATTATTTATTATTTATTATTATTTATTAACTAGAGAAAAATAAAAAGATGCCAATACATATATAAATATACAATATTAAATAATACACACTGTCATATGTAATATGTATCGCAAATATACAATAAATAAATAAATTCTATATAATACATAATCGTTGATTGTTCTAATTCTTTTTGCTCCTAATACGAAATACTTACTCGAAAGTCTAAGTGGCTAAAACTTATAGCGCCTATTATTATATGGCATAAAACATGTCTGGCCTTATAGGTACTGGTATTACTAAAAATATTTAAGTACTAAAATAGTTACGGTGTCATAAAATTCTGAACTGCAATTGAATAAAAAACACACTTTTTGTATTTTCTATAATTTATTAAACAACATGCATACATTAAACGTGACATCTATATTGGAAGCGCGGAGTGGTGTAAATCACGTTGTTTGTGTATTGTATTTACATGCCGCGGCGGAATATAGACGATATTGACACGGGTGCGGCGAGCCTGGGAACACGTGCCCATACTTTATTTCGGCAAAGGTTCCTACGCAGCTCAAAATTTACAATAATAATAATAATTAAATTCATTTATTTAACTAAAATACACTTGTATCATAAACGTAATATCTAGGAATGTCTATATTATTGCGTTAACCAAACAGCAAAATGTAAAAAAAAGTGTGTCATATTAGGCTTAGATAGCGGGGCTAAAGTAGCACATTAGCACAGGGAAAAAAGGAAACATATTTATGATTTTAAAACATTTTAATTTGACCATCTAAAAACTATAATGTATTAAATCCACCAATCACAACTATTTTAAAAACAATTTGTATTTGCTATCAACTAATCAGAATACAGCTATATATTAGAATCAACCAATCAGGAAACAGAATAAATTGCAAATATTATTAGGCGTTTTTTTATTCCAGAATTCACAATCATTAAAAAAAAACACGGCCCTCTATAGCCGCGTTGGCTGCATACATCGCATAAGCTATGAGATTGAGCGGGATATACGCTGTCTATCTCGCTGTATCATATGCACCGTATGCTGTCCGCCGCGCTCGGCTGTTTGGACGCGGCTATTAGACGGTCAGAGGCGTTTATACGTGGTGTTAATATTTTGTATCTGTGTTAAAGAAGTTTATGAAAAAAAAAGGCGCCAAATTGAACAATCTTTTCGCCGTGCTATTTATTATCGATTGTGGGTGGATATTCCTTGTTTTTACTATTTTCTCGCTGTCGAAGTGAAAAGTAGTGTATAACTCTGGGGCGCTACCGGGAAACGAAAACGAAACTCGTTCGTGTATCTCCCTCTGTCGCTCGAATAAGCAAGTGCGAAGAGAGAGGGAAATACACGAACGGAGTTCGTTTTCGTTTCGGGGGGGTGTGTTTTTTATTTTTTTTTCTAAAATTAAAATTATTCAATTTTTCACTTCTGCCGGCACTCCCGGAGTGCAACCCGGTCTTTTTTTTCTTTATTTGAAGAGCCCTGTCACTGATAATTGAAGAGTTATTATTAGTATTTGTTAAGTCTTTAGCCAAGCTTGTAAGATCATAATTATCAATCTATCTCATAAGATCCATCAATTAGATCTATGCTAATTTGGACACAAAATTGCGAATATTTATGAGATGTAGTTGATATACAGGGTTTTTCGTTCTTCTTTTCTTTAAATATTCAAGACTGAAACGTTCAGGATCAGGACTGCTTTCAAAACTGTATAACCAAAATGATGTGGAAAATGTTTCTCCCTTTTTTAGAAACATTTTATATTGTGTACCCAATGAGCATAACTATTACCATGTCATCAACCACCTCTACCAAAACCATTCCGCATCTAATGATTTATTTGCGATGTTCATAAATATACACCATCTTGATTTTAGAAGGTCTAACAGACGTAATGCATTGAACTTTAGGTTTTTGTTTTATGCGTTCGAGTTCAACCGCAACCCGATTAAAAATCACATACATGTAATGAAAATACTTACTTTATTAACTAACTGAACGCAAAAGTAATTATTTCACGTAAAGCCATAAGTTAAATTCGTGATGAAAAACCGCAAAGCCATCGGATATTCTAGTGGAGTTCGACCACAACATTCATTTAACTTGTAGCTCAAACGATCGCCCGTACTGCGCGGTTGAAAACTCATGTGTAGCTAAATTCTGGTTCATATACGCCCTGGGGTACATAGTTTACTAATGTATCCGCGGCGGATACCTGCGAGAATTAGTTTCATTTCACACCCAAAAATGATCCAAAGTTCGTTGTTTGGCCGAACAACAGAGTAGAATTTAATATCGCCAAGGACCGCTCAGGGAGATACAGCCATTATTTCCAATAAAAGTCCACAAGCTTTGGCAACGTTGTTAAATTATTTTCTTCATTTGTATTACACAATGAGATATGTAACTAACAAATTGAATTTTGAACAAGTAAATCAAACGGCTGGGCTATATTTGACAGTACAAAGTTTACCGCCCTCGGCCTAATTTCCGAAAGTGAAGAATGGGAAATATTCCTGTAGAATAACTTGTGTTAGTCGAATAGACCCTTTATGAAATCATCAGGAATCGAATGTTTTATAAATCATCATTACAACAATACTATCGATATTCATCATTCCTAGGTGTCCTGGTCAACAATACGTTCGTATTAATATTGAGTAATTTATTTATTGTCAAATGAAAGGAAAATTTATAAATTTTGTTAGACATTATACTGCTTAATACAAAATTATTTTTAGTACGAGCAGCCAAGCTCTACTTAACAGACTGTATACCCAAATGATTACATTACCTAGGCACCCATAAATCTGTATAATTGTTTCGCCAAAAGTTTCTTCATACTTAGGTTTAGTAGTAATTAAAAGTGAGCAGTGTGACAACTAAATGTATTTGGTACCACTTAGCTTTTCAGTGATTGTAAAAACTAAGACGGAAGTTGAAAATGCGTTTAGCATGATGTGATTAAATACGGACATTGGACAAAGGCTCTTCTATGTTCAACAGTCATCGCGAGTTCGAATATGGAATTAAGTAGGTACAAAACAAAGCTTATTTGCTTTCAGAGTTTTCATGGAATACCCATACAAATGAAACACGAAAATTTACGATATTATTAAACAATTCGAGTCTTCCGAGATGATTGTACTTGGAGTAGCGTCTGTTAAATATTACCATCTGCTCTCACCACCATTATTTCCGGGCAACAAAAATTCGCGTCCGGCAGCTCTCCGGCCCGAGAAAAAACCTTTGTTACGGACAGTTAACTGCAGCGACAAAGAATTAATTCCTTTTCAAGATCGAGGACTATTCTCGACGAGATTTTTTTAATGAAAAAGCTTTTTATTTTCAGTGATTTCACATAAAACAAGGTTCTTTAGGAAATTAGTTCACAGTAAATAATCATTCCTCAGAATTTATCACTTGCGTTAACGAGTAGTCAAAATGGAAGAACGAGTTCACTATCCCGTTTACTCTTTCGATAAATACATTCTGATTCGTGGACTCATACTCGTTAATACAGATATCGGGCTGGTTGTATTTATTTTCCGTCATTTTTATGGCATCATCAGTATCCGCTGTTATTATCTTCATTGAAACTAGCGCTTCTATTAAACCCAAAACTGAGTATTCTTTGAGATGCTGTCTGAATACGTTTGACGGATAGACCTGTTCTACTTCAAGATTGCACTGACGAAGGACTGCTGATAGCGTCCCATAGTAAACATTGATAAGGGTTTCGTAATGTTGAATGAGTAGGTCCTGCTCCGCCGACATATATAAGAAGTATGATATATCTGTGACCGGAGACGCGTACCGGCTCAGCTGATAATCGACGAATATTACTTCTACCGGCCTCGTTCCCTGTGACCAAACATAAATAGAACTATACGTACAGTCAGACAAAATAGATAATAATATATTTAGATAAGTTAAATTTTAAAATTTAGATTTTAAAAAATTTAAATAATAAAAGTTAAATTATAGATAAGTAAGTACTAAGTACTTGTAATTAAGAAACACGTTTATGTGTTTTTTTATGTCTCGTTCTATTGTACAAATAAAACTTGTGGAGTTTCGATATTAAGGAATGTGGAACATAGTATATTTCACAAGTTTATTATGACAAACAGTTGTAGGTACAATACCTACTTCGGACGTTTTTTAATGCAAGTGTTTACCAAGATTTTACTTTTTTTGTCACATTAGAATTATTTTTTGCTTTGTGTTCAGAGTAAATATTAATAACAATTTGGTGTACCTGATTTTGAAAGCCAATGTTGTTACTCCAACAGTCCCCGTGACAAACACACCTATGGCGAGCACGAGAAGATGTACTTTTCAGAACAGTCAGCAAATGTTCCGCTAGGCCCTTTAATTTTTCTTTATAATTGTGATTTGACACAACGTTCACTGATGTATCGTAATAATGTTTCATAGACTTCGTTATTTTATCCAAGTCCGAATACTGCACATCTTTTATGAAAATTGTCTTTATTTCATCAAATTCTTCCGGATATAAAGTTTCCCATACAAAAGATAGCGCATGTAATTTGGCGAGATTTTTCAGCGCCAGTTTAGCATGATCCAAGGTAATTGTAATAGATCGGTTGTGTACACTGTAGCCGCTCAAATGCGAAAAAACCATCACTTCCTTATTATACTCGATGCTGCTGTATAGACAATTAACGAATTTAATTTTCAATCCTTCAATTACTTTAAAAGTTTTTTGAATGTCAAGTAATTTTGGAATTATAGTTTTATGAAACACGTGGTCTCTGTGATATAATTCCCTAAAACACGCACGCTGATTGATATCTAAATGACACTTTATTACAATATTCTTCTTTATTTTTTGTCCATTTCTCTTTCCCACGATGTTCACCAAGTACGTGCTGTTAAAGAAACTATCGACGTCTTCGCATCCGTACTGTATATCGTACTCGATGCCATGAATGTCAATTATCTGCGCCACTTTCTGGATTATTTCCGCCAGTTCCCAGTGGAATCGAGAAACCTTTCGCGGCATTTTATTACGTCTTACTACACAAAATAATCTCAGATACTAAACCTGTCCACGTACAAGTATCCGTCTTAATAATGTGGAGAGCACCAATCGTGTCTACTAACCAAGACGGACGTTATCAGCAAATTATCTAACTTATCTACATTCCAAACACTTGAAACCACTACTTACTCTGATATTGTGTACTTATAACATTTGTACTTTCAGCAAAGTGCTTGGTGTTATTAAATTGACATAATGACGTAAGTTCGCGCGGTGCACAAGGGAGGTTAAAATAACTTTATTTAAAACATATTGTACCTCCTTGTACACGTGCAGCTTATGGCGGTTCTATACGCAGCGGGCCTACGGAGCCCTCCGGGTTCAGATCAATAACGCGTTCCGGGTGCTGGTGGGGCTGCCCCGCTTCTGTAGCGCATCAGGGATGTTCGCGGAAGCGCGAGTAGACTGCTTTTACGCGAGCATGCGTAAGCGATGCACATCCCTGGGGCCGTAGACAAGGTTACAATCGAAAAGCGCTAACGCCAATAGGAAATAATACAATGTAGGGGAATGACAGATGCCGACGAAACACTTTTCGTTCACATCTGTCATTCCCATACATTTTATTAGTTTTCTAATGGCGTTAGTGCTTGTCGATTGTAACCTTGTCTAGGGCCCCTGGTGCGCCGGGTGCGCGCCAGCTCCAACCCCATCCTGCGTTCTATAGCGGACAGGATTGACTGTCCGTTAATGAGGCACTGTTGCGAGATACATATTTCGCACAGTCAGTTTTTTATATAAAGTATAGCAGTAAGTAGGTAGTATATACTAACATTAGAAATAAGTAATTGTACTAACTATATCATGTATGAGTCTTGTGGCACTCGAATTAAACATTTCAATTTCAATAATCTATTTGCATAGAGAGCATGTCTGAACTAGAGAGCATTTTTATCACAAAAAGGTAAAAACGTTACCCGAGTTACCTGTTACGCTTTATATCTCAGGAACTACTTATGCTATCGATTTGAAATTTGGTGCAAGGTTAACTTAAGTATAATGAAAACAAAAACCATACCTGTATTTTTATAATCTATGAAATAAAGTCGTATAATCACCAGGTCTAGTGTTTACGGCACTATTCTGGATCAGTTTTTCAGTAGTTAAATATCGTCTTGAGAAGGAAAATGTTGAAAAAATATATTTTATATCCATTATTGAATTCTATTAATTGTACACACATTTTTAATAATTGCCTAGAATCACTTTTCTTATTACCTGAAATAATACGACGTCAAAAGGTAGCAAACAGTCAGCCAAAAAAACCCGATAAAATTATCAAAACTGTGCCATGCTACGCTAAACAAAAGGGATGTCAAGGTAGACAAGGTGAGGTACGTATAATTTTATCAGCAACCTGACACTTCACACCATGAATAACACTTCATAACACGTCTTGGACGTTATCAGTGCAGAACGAGTCCTGTCCGAACAAATATGAGATAAACTAGGCCTGGCACAATGCCTTTTGTCAAGAGCGCACTGGACGGCTGGAGAGTCCTGCGCTTCGAATAACGACTTACTCTACACCTCATATCTCTTTAGGGCGCTGTTTTCAATTGTGAACTTTATGTGGTGCAGGCAAAATTTATTTTACGGTTGCACAGTTAGTGTGATCAGAGCATGGGGAAGTTGTCGGTCGGCGAGCGCACATTCCCGTATTCATTGTATTCCGCTTAATGCATTCGGTGGTGCTTTGTCTGCATTGTCGTGGTCCTTGCGGATGTCGAATCTAATATTGGAACGTGTGCTATTGAACCGGCATGATTGTTTGGATAAGATATGATGCAACGCCACAATGGCAATTCGATTCTATTTGATGCGTTTAACCTGGTTCAATGGAATGAGACGAGTTTGTTCATACGAGGTAGCTATGCAATATGCACTTTCTTCTCAAATGTATTAATTTCCGTGTAGAGCATTTTAGGACGATTTACTGTTTTCATACTTACATGTTAGATCACAATATGAAAACGATTTTTTTTTTACATATTTTTCCTACACTTCAATTCAAGGGTTCATGGCAGTGAAAATGTTAATTTCCCGCTGTTCTACATTCACTTTGATTCCATTTTTTGAAGTAACTAACAAAGAGGTGCAATAATAGGTTTCGTTCACATATTTCGTAATTTTATTTGTCATTCTTATAATTATAGAGGTATCTCCAACCTGCGCAGACCACGACTTGTAAAAAAGAAAAACAAATAACGCGCGTTACCGGCAACGTTCATTTAAATATTAACTTTGTAGTTCTTTCATTATCAACATCATAGCCAAGAGTCTTTGACGTCAAAGCAATACAATCTCATCCCCATTATTGCGCAAATAATCGAGCATCCCGGTGTCTGTCGGTGACATACTTTGACGTCAGGTGGCGTATGTTTGCCGCGGTTGACGTAGGTTGTGCCCGCCGGCACTTTGACTCGGAAACATTGGCCATGTAAGCATTCAATATCTAAATCATTTAGATAGTCGGCCTTCATTTTTAGTTTTGTTAGAGGAAGAACGAAAAAGGGAAAATAACTTCATTAAAATTTATTACTGTGCAAGAAGGATATAAGATGTCGAAACTAGATGAGACTCGTAATACACTCCCAAATATAAAATATTTCTATCGGAAAATTAGATTGTTGAAATGATGCCAATAATCGAGCACCCTCGTCGGAAGCGAGAAACTTTGACGGTAGATGAGGTCTGTAGGGCTACCACGAGTGGCTATCAAAAACACACATTACTATACTATTTTCGACAGTGAATAAACGCGCTTCGAATAGATTTCGATTCACAAATATAAAAGTACAAATACCGATGCTCTCCTGCAACAACTACGAAACAAAATGTTAGTCGCTCGCGTTTATTTTTCGATGCGTTATTTAACGTTGGTCTCGTTCTTCGGCATCGGTACCATGTGTCACAAATTACACAGACGATATCGAGAAATACCGTATCGACTGTAGTAAACAATTTCATTTGCAAATTAGCGCGTGATAACTTATTAATCTGTCAAGAGATACCGTAGATCCGATCGAGACCTATCTCAAATTAAAGAACGTATAAAAATAAGGGTTTTGAATTGACAGCATATGAATATAATTCAGATTGTCACGTATTTTTTATTTAAAAATGCAAATGAATGGCACTAATTCCGCCATGTTGAGTTAGAATCAGTGGAAAAATGGACGCATACTAAGTTATACTTAAGCTTAAGGCGTAGATTCCTTTAATTTTTTCCACCTACGCGATTCGCGTATTCTGTAATGTCATAACCGACTTACGCTAGCATTGAAATTAAAACGATAAATGCTTCAGAGATAAGGCTGAATATTGAAAAAAAAATGGCAGATCAGATTTCATTTCGAGTTCGAGTCGACTATCTATCGAGTAAACTATACGAACTATCGAGTTTACGATTGCGAGTAAAGTAAACGTATTAGTGACTTTAATTTTTAATTAGATCGCCAGGGGCGGTTTATAGATTCTCCATACTAATAACTTATGCAGTCGCTAGCGACTAAAGTAAACGCGACTCACTGCAAACTCATACTAATGCTACTTCTCGCTTTTGTTGACACGGGCCGTGCCTGCGGTCACTTACCTACTACTACCCGCAACTATGTAATACTGTATAGATTAATGGGAAACAATAACTTAGAAGGGTAATTTAAAAGTATAAATAAACAAACTTTTACAATGTTTTAATGATATCCGCAATTAAACTGAATTTCTACAACTACAGGTTATGAATAAATAGTAGGTAGTTACGAATGCTTTACCTTCCTCACACTTAAAGTCTCAGCAAATCTTAATTTTAAATCATTTAATAATGTCATTGTATGTTTTTTTTAATATAGTTGTAAGTTTTTGCCTACGATAATTTCTGAAGCACTAGGATGTTCAAAAGCTTTAAATTCTGCTTAAACAATAATATATTCATGTTTGTTTCGCATTTGAAATACTTATATTTTGTTTTAACATTCGTGCAAAAGTACGATGATTACAAGCTAATTTCGGGGCAGAGGAAACATGTCTAGACGTTCAGGAAATCGGGTTTCGCGACCAAAGTATTGGCGCCGACGCCGCGCCGATGGGATTCGCCCAGCTCGGGCGCACTCGATTTTTCTACTTTTCAAATTGTGTTACTGGCAAGAAGATATTAAACTTCCGGACCGGGGACGGGATGATGGGAAATATAATCACACAGCTCGTGCTGGTAACTATCGGTCTATAGAAATATATTAAAATTGGCTGTTGTAGCACTAACATTTTAAATACCGAGCCGCAGCACAGGGCTCAGGTACCCAGGGACGATGTAAATAATGGATCTAGTAACGGTCCGCCGGACCCAGCATTGTTCTATCGGAAGGAAGCAATGCCATCCTTCGGCCAACGGGACGGTATAGCGTGGGAGCCGACGCTATCCAGATAACGGGATTTATTGCATCACTCGGGCGACGCCAACGCAAGCGTCCCTAGCAAACCCACGCCACCAGATGGTATAAAAGGGTAGCCTGGTGGCTAGAATATTGAGTTGACATCCAAGTACAGTCCTGGTCACACATTGCATAAACCCTTTACGGTCGCAATCCCGATCCAGTTGACATACAGTCACCTCCAAAGCTAACACCTTGCGCTATACAAAGCAGTCCTGGTCACACATTGCATAAACCCTCTATGGTAGCAATCCCGACCGCAAACTGACTTACATAGTGAAGGGTGGAAGCCGCCTCCTTACTTAGTACGGACCAAGCCCCGTCCCGATCACACATTGCATAAACCCTATATGGTAGCAATTCCGATCATAAACGGTGCAATCCGGAATAAGTACGTTGGAAGCCTAGCGCGGAGCGTAACTCGTCCCACTCGTATCAAAACCACATACTATCGTACTTACATCTTTGTTAAAAGTGAATATCAAGTGTATTGTGAACTTTGTGAATATTAACAAGTATTAAGTGAACGAACTTCTGTATACTGAACCTGTGTAAATAAATGAATCCTACTAGAATCGTTGTTCGCTGTTCTGTTAGCCAGGCTTGAATCCACCTTCATCTTGCAAGAGTGTCGACTTATTAGAAACCAAACCCAATTGGTCTGTGCTCTATAGAAAAGGGTACGTTACCATCACACGTAACGAACAAATTAGTTCTACAACTGGCGCCCAACGTGGGGCCCTGGCTAACGAACCACGAACACAAGCGCAGCACAAAGTAACGAAGATGTCCATCAACATGACCGAGGAGCAGCTGCAGGGGATAATCGCAGCCTTAGCCCCGGCGAGTAAGAAGGGATCATTCGCACAGTGCAACGCGACATACGACGGAAGCGGCGGCAGCGAAACAGTAGAAACTTTTTTATCGGCAGTGAATGTATACAAAAAATTGGAAGACATCGAGGACGAGAACGCGCTAGAAGGCCTCACCTTGCTGCTAAAAGGAGACGCAGCAATCTGGTGGGAAGGGGCAAAGTCCAAGGTGGAGACTTGGACTAAGTTCCAGGAGCGGATCAGACACGCGTTCGCTCCAAAAACACCTGCGTATATCCTGTACCAGGAGATCATTGGAAAGAAGCAGGACGCCTCTACACCTACCGAGAAGTTCGTCGCAAGGAAGAGGGCATTGATAGCTCAGTTTCCTGCACCAGCCCCGACAGAAAGCCAGCAAATCCATATGGTGTATGGCCAACTGCACTTACGGATTCGAGAGCGGGTACCGAGAAGTTCGATTAACTCCTTCGACGACTTATTGAAGCTCACACGCAGCGCAGAGGAAATCCTCCAAGAAGGTGGTCCCACTGACAGAGCGAAAGGGCAAGGAGCACCAACCATTAAACACCTTGGCACTTTCGGGCGACCTCGCTGCGGGCTCTGCAGAAAGACTGGACACGTCGAGGAAGAATGCCGTCTTAAGAAAAGGAATCAGCAGCCGAGCTCATCTGCAGGGGGAGATGCAAGCATAAGGGTCTCAACAGAACCAGAGGGGCTCACTTGCTATGGGTGTGGAAAGCCTGGCGTCGTCCGCAGCAAATGTCCGGTCTGCTCAAACAATGCACAACCGAGAGACCACAGACATGAATTCAGCTTTTGGGCTCCAATAACGCCCAAATTATTACAATTGGCAAATACACTAAGAGAAGCTCGCGAAGTGAGTGAAGCAAAAGAAGAAAGAAGAAAAGAAGCGGCAGATAAGAAACGTCGGGAAGGTGCAATATTTCAGCCTGGTGACCTTGTGATGGTCACTAGCCACACAGAAAGTAGTTGGAGTCGTGGCGTAAGTGCAAAGTTGGCACCACGACGAGATGGTCCCTACGTCATACTACAACGTCACGGACCAGCGTCATACGAGGTCAAGCGTAATGACGATTCCTTAGAAAAGGTGAGAGTCTTTCATAACTCAGCCCTAACACCATATTATGGCGATAGCATAACGCCACCCGAGCCGCTTCAACCAATAAGAAAAAGAAGACAGCCCAAAAAGCAAGCAAATAGTTAGGCGCCGCAGACAGTGGATGTGCTACCTAATCCTGTCTCCTCGCCGGGACGTCGTCGGAGCCAGAGGGGAAGATTGTAGCACTAACATTTTAAATACCGAGCCGCAGCACAGGGCTCAGGTACCCAGGGACGATGTAAATAATGGATCTAGTAACGGTCCGCCGGACCCAGCATTGTTCTATCGGAAGGAAGCAATGCCATCCTTCGGCCAACGGGACGGTATAGCGTGGGAACCGACGCTATCCAGATAACGGGATTTATTGCATCACTCGGGCGACGCCAACGCAAGCGTCCCTAGCAAACCCACGCCACCAGATGGTATAAAAGGGTAGCCTGGTGGCTAGAATATTGAGTTGACATCCAAGGACAGTCCTGGTCACACATTGCATAAACCCTTTACGGTCGCAATCCCGATCCAGTTGACATACAGTCACCTCCAAAGCTAACACCTTGCGCTATACAAAGCAGTCCTGGTCACACATTGCATAAACCCTCTATGGTAGCAATCCCGACCGCAAACTGACTTACATAGTGAAGGGTGGAAGCCGCCTCCTTACTTAGAACGGACCAAGCCCCGTCCCGATCACACATTGCATAAACCCTATATGGTAGCAATTCCGATCATAAACGGTGCAATCCGGAATAAGTACGTTGGAAGCCTAGCGCGGAGCGTAACTCGTCCCACTCGTATCAAAACCACATACTATCGTACTTACATCTTTGTTAAAAGTGAATATCAAGTGTATTGTGAACTTTGTGAATATTAACAAGTATTAAGTGAACGAACTTCTGTATACTGAACCTGTGTAAATAAATGAATCCTACTAGAATCGTTGTTTGCTGTTCTGTTAGCCAGGCTTGAATCCACCTTCATCTTGCAAGTGTCGACTTATTAGAAACCAAACCCAATTGGTCTGTGCTCTATAGAAAAGGGTACGTTACCATCACACGTAACGAACAAATTTTTCTACACTGTTGAATATCTATTACCGTTCTTTTCGACGCCACTGAGTAAAAATAACGCCTAAGCCTCTCACAGACTGGCACAACCTGCGGAGGCGGCCAATAGTCAATTTGACAATTGCTGTCGAACGTATAATGTACTATAAAGTACTACTATTGACCCCCATCGGAGACCGCGCCACCGCCACCAGTCGGTGACAGGCTGATTACCTAATTTTTTAACCGACGAAAAAACGGAGGAGGTTCTCAAGTCAACGCGTATATTTTTTTTATATATGACCACGCATAACTTTTTACAGAGTAGTCCGAATTTGATAATTCTATTTTTATTAGAAAGAGTATACCCTCGAAGTTGGTCCCACATACATTTTAAATAAAAATTTCAACCCTAAGGATAGGAAAACAGGGGATGATTGATTGTTCACTTACTGATTGAAATGTATGACCACGCATGTATGTGAGTGTGTGCGTGTGTGTGTGTGTGTGTGTGTGTGTGTGTGTGTGTGTGTGTGTGTGTGTGTGTGTGTGTGTGTGTGTGTGTGTGTGTGTGTGTGTGTGTGTGTTGTGTTGTCGCGTGAAAAACCTTGTAAGTATACCTAAGTAAGTATGTATTTTTGTAATTATTTTAAATTTTAAATTAACCTTAATAACTGTTCTTAAATTAATCTAAGTGTACCTAAGTAATTTTGAGTCTGCGCCAAACAATCAATGAACAAAGATTACTCCAAACAAGTACAAGTTACACCAAATCAAATTAACAATGCAACGTGAAATCTCCAGAGATAAACATTAACATACCAAAAAATGCGCTCTCCGCTCGACCACTCCACTCGCAACGACGTGATGCTTGTTTGGCGCCGACTCAAAATTACTTAGGTACACTTAGATTAATTTAAGAACTTAGTTATTAAGGTTAATTAAAAACTCAAAATAATTACAAAAATATATACTTAGGTATACTAACAATAGTTTAAGAACTTAGTTATTAAACTAAATAAAAAAGGTTTATTATTTTTTGTTTTTCAGTTTTTTTTCGGCGGTTTAATTTTTTTGTTATTAGCAGGAAGCATATAACATTCATGGTAACAAGTAACAAGTCATCTCGTTGACAATAAGATACGTGACTTTTAGAAATCGCACGGGATAAAGTGACGGCAGGCTGGATCAATCCATAAGTCCCAAATTGATCAATTATCGACTTTATTTGGGTGACGTTCGGTGTCAACTTCAACGCACACAAAGCTACGATATCCTACGATTTTTATTCGTTGGGTTGCACCAGGTTGGCACAAATTGATTTTTAATTATTTTTTGTTTATAGTTTTAATAATCGAATGAGCAAGCGAAACGAACGAAGTTCTATACTTCAGCTTGGGTCGAACATCGTTTGACTGTCCGTGTCCAGTGTCCGGTGTTTGTCCCGCTGTTCTCCTCCAGCGCTATTTTGTTTAATCAGCAATGTGCTAATACCTAGTATTTTTGTCCTTGTAACATTGACGTGCCGTATGTGGTAATATATCCAAATCCGTTTACATTAACGGTAATATATCCAAATCCGTTTACATAACCGGTAATATATCCAAATGAGTAAGAGCGCGAGTAGACTGACCAACTCAATCTAGAAGAGCACTTGAGGCCTAGGCAGGTACTTGCAGAATAAATATTAGAAATTGAATCTAATCTCATTAAGTCGTTTCACTAGCTGAAATTGAGTTGTGTGTCTGTTATGAGTATGAGTTTCAACTCACAGCAGCTGTAGATATAAAAAAGAACACACTACACATTACGTGCACAGTTACGCATTACGTGCTTTTCATACACCGACTGCGTATTCCCGTGGTGTAGGTACAAAAGTTCCATACCATTTTTTAAGTAGCCGGTGACTGCCAGGTCTACCCTTGTCATCATCACGGCTAACTTTCCCGTGACAACGTGAAAAGTTGGCACGTTGACTTTGCCAATCTAATTTATCGAGTTTTACAGGTGCGTGTCGAGTTACGACGATATGTTTTAACTTGTGGTCACTGTACCATCGAAGACACACTTAACTGACCATCTGTCAACCTTATAGCTATGCCAATAAGGTTGACAGATGGTCAGATAAGTGTGTTGCTGTTTGTACGAGAATTTGGCAGAACTATTACACTGGCACCGTAAGGTTAAAAAACCGGCCAAGAGTGTGTCGGGCCACGCTCAGTGTAGGGTTCCGTAGCCCGTTCCGTGAACCGAATGTATAAGCAAGAGAGTTCAAATTCCCAAATCAAATCGACCATGTATTATAGACAGACACAATACAAGCAATTCTTAGCGAACAATTTTATTATTAGACAACGAACGACCAAAGACAACTAAGACAATTCGAGCATGACAAATTTTCGACCTAATGTATGGGCGCACCTGCTCCGACCCCATTAAATCAGGAAAAATCTTAACAGCGCCATGTACAATGTGAGCGTTCCGCGTACGGCGACATCTATCGGCAAATTAAGTAAACTATTGCGCGCGAGCTTAAAGTTTGGAAGTTGATTTTTATGGGATAATTCTTTATTGCGTGAACCGATTTTCACCGTTTTTTTACTTTATTTGAAAGCACGCCATTTCATTGTGATTTTTTAGAAATTACAGGTACAATAAACACCTGCTTATACGGTTAAATTACAAACTTAGTTCAGAAATTATTTTGTAATTTTTTTCAAAAACTATCAAGCCTATCAAGTTCAAAATAATTTTCCTAAATAGTTTTTATAAAGTTCTACTTTTGAGATTTTTTTCATATTTTTAAAACGTATGGTTCAAAAGTTAGAGGGGGGGGACACATTTTTTTTTACTTCTGGAGCGATTATATCCGAAAATATTAACATTATCAAAAAATGATTTTAGCAAACCCCTATTCATTTTTAAATACCTATCCAACAATATATCACACGTTAGGGTTGAAACAGGGGAGGTAACCTAATAAAAATAAAAAAAAGCAGCTTTCTATAGCTAACGGTTACTGAGATTATCCGCGGACGGACGGACAGACAAAGCGAAACTATAAGGGTTCCTAGTCGACTACGGAGTCCTAAAAACCGGATAAGCTTAAATGACATAACAAGTTTGCTCGATTTGGCCTAATTTTAGACACATTTAATATAGACCTAGGGTTCTTTAAACGATTTTATGTCGGAACTCGGTAAAAAAAGCCTTGGGACAGTGCTTATATGTAATCATAGTCAAGGTTCAACAATTTTTTTGAAATAAAACGAAACGCGTGATTACTCGAATAAATGTTTTACTCTGTATCGTATACGTATTTGGTTGTTAAGTGATGTTCACTCAAAGTTAAAATAAGTAGGTACCTACTTCACGTCCACAAATGCCGTAAACACCAATAAAATTGTTAAGATTGGATCTAGGTATTCTAGGTTGACATCAATTTCTTTACTCTCACATGGCTATAATCTGATGGTATTAAGGCTCTCGGTGTTATAATTTTAATGAAGATTGATCAGAATTACAAATGTTATCACAAAATTATTTTTGAACATATGACTTTACTGAGCTATGGTAAACACTTTTTTCTGAGCTAGGGACTTGTAACTTTAAAGAAAAAATATTTTTTAGAATACAAAAAAGTACTTTCGGCGTTTTGGAAAATTCCGCCCCTAAGGGGTTAAAAGAGGGTTCAAAGTATATACGGAGAGCAAGATATTAAAAGTAAGAGATTTGTAACTTCGGTCTAAACCTGTATGTTAAATGACTACAAAACTCGTTTCAGATATTTTTGATATTCATCGCCTAAAGGGGTTAAAAAGGGGTTCAACGTTTGTATGGAGAGCAAGACATTTTCAAAGTAAGAGAGTTTGTAACTTCGGACTTGTCTGTTTATTTGAAGACTAATTTCTTTGTTTTTGAAATTAATTCCAGAAGGGGGGTTTAAAAGGGGGTTCAAAGTTTATTTTTCGGTTTTATACTATTTTGAGATTAGAAAGCTAATTCAGCATTTTTTAAGGGTCAGTGTCGGAGTCGCGCCGCGCGAAGTTTAGGTTTTCAGCGCTACACTCACAACGATCGAGGCGCGCGCACCGCACACACACACATGTACATATGCTCAGTGGGTCGTCGGACTTTGACTCGCCAACAAAATTGTAACTTTAAATTTAGTTACCAAATATTTAAAAAATGTGAAATGTATTTAATCTTAATACCTACCAACGTTCGCCCGAACCGAGCGCGCCGCAGCCTATTAACGGTTGTTTTGTTCGGCCGAACGGCTTAGGCGAGGGCAAATTTGCCCTATAAATATCGAACTCGCCCACATTTTTCACGAGAATCTGTTTAGAGATGCAACCTATAGAGGGGACAGCCGGACAGCCGGACATACGAAAACATTTTTGCTCTATAGTTAAATATCGAACTCTTTCATCATACGAAAGCCTTTTTTATGATCAAACTAAACGAAACAGAAATACATGTACAAAACGAGGAAAATACAAGCATGTTGTTTAGTTCTACGTTATTTAAATAAGTTAATCAATGAACATAAGAATTATTTTCTTATAAACCACTGTGCACTGATTTTGTTTAAGTACACGGTTCGATCACGATCTGTCAAAGTCGGCGCAAAGTGACGTGCTGTTGCTTCAGAGGCCGTTGCCGACTGAACGCCGCCACCAAATTTAGTTTTAGCAATTAAAACCTTTTACGCTTAAACCCAGAACGATCAATTGACGAACGATGAAATTTTGCGTAGATATCATTTAATTAGACGATTACAAGTTCTACGTAGGCAAAGTCGCGGGCAACAGCTAGTAGGAAATAAAATCAGCTCGGTCTCGCTGGCACTAGGAATAATGAAACTGTTACACAGCGCTATAAAATGTTATTAAATGAAATCACGATGGGTTTAACTAAGCCAGTATTAGATTTCGATAAGGCACCAACAAAAATTTTCACGGTTGCGAAACGTTTTACCTAAGAGAATTTATGAAAGGCTTGCTATAAGTTCTTGTGAAAATTGTTTACTTTTGATAATATTCTGCAAGTAGGCATTGTTCACAAAAATATTCGCGTAACATGATCATTAATTATCACTGAATGACGCGTAATGTGGGCTGCTTCTTTGCACCTATATTTTTTTTTAAACATCCAAAAAAGGGCCTTAAGTCCACCCGAAACCATAGAATTGTATGGCTAATTTTGTTTCACAACGGAACTTTTTAACTACCGCTGATTAACCAGGCTACTGGCCAAGAATTTGGTCCCCACTCAAATTCAATTATTTATGAATAAAGCGAAATTAATAAACCATAAGAAAAATATTACCTACCGTAGCTAAAATAATCATGGCTATACTAGTTTGCTCATACAGTTTGGATAAATCCTAATATTTGAGTTATAAGATCGATTTAATTGAATTCGACGTTATAGCGTACACAATATTGGGTTGAGTGGGTTGTTTGTTTCGTTCAATGGAACCTGCATGGCTAACTTCGCGATGATTGTTTCTCACGACACACTGCCCTGAAGTTTCTGCAACAACACAGCCATAACTTGCAGAATGTTTATAATGGCTCAAGGATTTGGAACACTTTGAAAGATTTACTGTTCATCCTAGCCAGTTCGATCCATTATTAATTGTGCTAGTTATATTACTGATTACAACAGCAACACTATAATACAATTTGTGTACCAGTACCAATTTTAGCTAATAATATCAGTTTATTTGATTAAACGTAGTAAATAACAATCGGTTTTGTATTTGTCGAGATATTCCCGGAAACGACATTATTTTTGACCTGTAATTATGTTGACTACTATCGTATTATTATGAAAACTCATTCTCTTTTAATAGATCGACAATGAGCCTCTATGTACCTAAATATGGGTTAAGTTGCTTTAAATCTACCCCCAAAACGGGTTTCATGTCACTGGCAATAGGCGTGACAACATTTAAAACCACAAAATCATGTCACATCCGTGTGTCCCTATCAGGGGTGCATTAGGCCGAGGAATAGGGGTGCGTATCGATTAGCGCCCCCTGCCCGGCACTACATAATATTGCTCTCAGCACCCGAACTCGACACCCTTTGTTGTTGCAACTTTCGCGGGATTGTTTCGGAAACACTACGTTTGGACTCCTTGAGTTTTTTGATGGAATTTCAATTGAATTGCTTGCGGATGAATATTAGGTAAACCTCGTTTCCGGTAAGATTATATAGTATGGCCGAAATAATGCTGACTTTTTGAGTATTTCAATACAATTGATGAACCGCAGCACGAACCGAATTATTAGTGATACTCACAAGGGCCAATTTTTGGAAAGGATATTGACGATTGACGACTGCTTTTGCCTAGTTGGTAGTGACCTTGCCTACGAAGCAAGAGGTCGTGGGTTCGAATCCCGGTAAGGGAATTTATTTGTGTGATGAGCACGAGTCATGGTGTCCTGAGTCATGGATGTTTTCTATGTATGTAAGTATTTATTTATCTTTATAAGTATGTTTCTCGTCGTCTAGTATCCATAGTACAAGCTTTGCTTAGTTTGGGACTAGGTCGATTTGTGTAAGATTTATTTATATGTCAGCAGCTTCGTAACTAGAGTCTGACCTCTGAGTCGGGTCACAAGAACAAGGCGGCTGGAAAAACGCATGCTGGTAACACGAAATATATGGCGGCGTTATAGTTACTTATAACGGACAGCTTATTTCATAGGTAAAATTGTTGCCATAAAATATAACGAATTTGAAAAAGAAAAACCATGATCGCTGCCCAGACTCTAGTCTGCATGCTCGTTTCGCAATAATAAACACTAATACAATGGTAAATGTAATTTAAATGTTCACTCATACGCTATCACGGAGATAACGGCAGTTGAACGCGGATACATCCCGCGGCCCACTTTAAGTTTATAAGTCATGTACCAATTTTGAAATTTGGCACATGACACTTAAATATGATTTCATTCAGTGATCATTATAAATGAATGAAACCAATCGACATCGGTGTCAGCTTCATAATCACCCTGCGGCCAACAATAATATTGGTCGTTTGTTGCTTCATTTCATCGTGATAATAATGCATCAATTTATAACAAAGAATCAAATATGCAAAAAAACACATAACGAGTTTGTAGTCTAGATTGTTTAGATACTTAACGATCCCTTTTTTATGGATGAACGACAGAATAAAAATAATCTTCTTAGTCTACAAATACTTAACAATTACAAAACTGAGGTTTTAGGCATAATTTATGCCTTACAACACATTCATGCCAATTATAGTTTAGTACAAGCAAATTTATAATTTTATCCGATTCCATGAGCGCTTTGCAAGCTTTGAAAAAGAAAAGCATACATGCATCTGTAAATGACTTGATTTATAAGTTAAGAAGTAGTCTAAGCTTTATGTATAGTAAAAACATGATTATTGATTTTTTTTTGGGTTCTTGGACATTCAGGAATTGTTGGGAATGAACTTGTTGACACAAGGGATGTCCAGGTTTGCGATTTAAAAGTCCGTCACTCTGATTTAGCGCCCTTTGTAAAACAACTAATGACTAGACTCTGGAATAATTCCTGGGCTAAATCTGTAGAAGTAAAAGACAAATGGTTGGTAGAAATTGTTTCAGGCCCCAGTATTCATACGTGGTTTGAAAATTCCAAAAAATATTTATGAAGACCTTTTATTCCTACATTGTGTAGATTGCGAATAGGTCATGCTCGTTTTACTGCACATCTCTTTAGATTAAAACTGTGAGTCTGCGCAATGTAAATATTGTAATTGTAATGTATGTGATCTTGAACATATATTGTTTCACTGTACAAAATTTAAGCTGCAAAGGTTATTATTTGTCGTAACGTCCATGGATACCGGTCTACAGGTTATTACAAACACTGTAAAGGATCTTTTAAAGTATTCACAATTATATCAAATCAAATCAAATCAAATCAAAATAGTTTATTTGCTAGAATACAGTCAAGCGGATGTTGATAAAAATAAAATTCGTACATTGTATTCTGCCAGCTGCTGGGCATGCAAATGCTAAAAGTTAATAACAATATTAAAAGTTAATTATATTATTACAGAGTACTTAATACATGTCAGGCTTATAATCTAAATATTCTTTCACAGAGTAAAATGCATTTTGAGTCAAAAAATCTAATAGATGTCGCTTAAATTCTGGCATTTCAGAACTTCTTATAGAGTCTGGTAACTTATTATTTATTATATAACTTCGGTGCCATGCCGAATGCACTTTTTGCTCGTAAGGCTGTTTTGGATTGGTCATTTGCGATCTTATGTCGCTGCCGTACACTCTTGAAAACAGAGAATTCATTTACATTGGCCTTAACATACATAGCCATTTCAATCCTGTACTTAATTATTTTATTTCTCATACTATAGGTGATCTGTAAATTCCTTCAGTTAGGCATAAATGCTTATTTGTTAGCTCTATTTCGTAATTGATGAACTTCTCATTTTTTGTAATGAATTTGTTTAGTTTAAGGTACTATTATTTTTGTTTGTAAGTAGTATTCTTTGTTTTGTTTGAGCTGATGGCCTCGATGCCAATGCTCCTAATAAATTTAAAAAAAAAACATTTTCGTGACACCTCTTAAACAAATAAAAAGTAAATTATTACGTCTCAAACTACTCACAACAATAACAACAACAATCATCTGATGTATCCTAACATTACTTCGTTATGCTAAACAACGAAAGGCGAGCACCTACCTAAATACGTGTACCTAACACGATGCGGGTTATAAAACAATTCGTAAAACAAAATGAATTACAATTGACATGAAGAGCTTAGTTCCGTAAATACAGGGCTTCACCCAACAAGGAAATGTGACACGAGTGTTATCCAGAATTGCTGCGTGAATTTCACATCTAATGCGCTATCGAATACTACGTGTCTGTGTACAACGAATATCCTATAATATTAGCTCGGCAGTATTTCTTAATGTGTTTTCTCTTACGCTCTGAATGTAACTAGCTTAATTTTTATGAATATAAAGAACATTCACTTGTAAAATTTTAGTGTCAGTATTTTTGATGACCTAAAATTACTCTTAAGATTCATGTACGTTTATTTTATTATGTATGTTTTCTGCTAGTTTTTTTACTTCTGTAAACAACATTTAAAGTTAACCTTATTCATTGTGCCTGAACCGTGTTCTTTACTTGTGTTCTTTACTTGAAAGCTAGTCGCTAGGTCTAATTCAGCTGTTCATTTTTCATGGATCAAAAACACAGTGATGAGCTTATCTCGACAAAATAATAAATGGCTACCATAGGTAAATATCGTTGAACTTTTAATTAAAGGTATTATTTACGTAGGTATACCAGCTTCAATGGAAACATAAAACGTCTTTAAGGCAATAACAGTAAATCATCTTTCAATTTTCTCCCCCATTTATTACAGCAACAATCCGGCGAGGACTGAATAGGTGCAGAATCCCCTTTGTAATCCAAAATTGCCTAATTAACCGTTTGGGTTCGCATACCTGTCTAATATAAATACTCCTATCAAATAAAAACCTTAGCCAGTGCATTATAATAAGGTAGGTATTTGACAAATCCGCCAAAGCGTATCATCTAATTATGAACGCCAATTAACTGAGATATCCGAACGTCGTCCCAAATTGTCTCTAATCGCCTCTGCGTTATTATTGGCAATATCACTTACTTCCTCTATTATCATAACAGATGAAGGCATGTGTAAAGTTTGGAGAACGGCTCTGTTGTGGTCCATATTACACAGTATGTCGCTCGCTCGAGCTTGCGTTATAAAGTCTCTCAGGGATGCTAAAGTATTTGTTCATATTCCTGTAAAGTTAGCTGTCGAAACGGAAACTAGATTAACCAACTTTGAAAAGTTGCGGTTCTGTGACGAGTTAAGATTCATTCATCATTCATGAATAGAAGAACATTGCTATTTTTTTGTGGTTTAAAACTATTCTACAACATTGTAGGTTGCATTTCTCGCGACGCGTCTGCTGGCAAAAAGTTTGCTTTTACGTTAAACCAGAGACTGAAGGCAAAAGAATGTATTATAGGACCTTTTCTACGTCGATAAATGTTACCTTCGTCTGGGCGAGTTATGAACCCTTGCGGAGTACAGAGGCGTATTTTTCGCGGCCCTTGAACGATACTCTGAATGGATAATCTCTGTGCACAAGTTATGTCTCTTCCCCTGATAACTGCTAGAATTACGCAGCAATAAAATATTGCATTACTTCATTCCAGACGAAAAAGAGGGGAGCTTAAAATTTAAATGTTTTACGAGATGTCCGGCGGGCCAGATAGGGTCAGACATGAATCATTTTAATCTTTTTACGGTTTGGCTTCAAACATAAACTAATAAAGTAATAGATTCAAAACGTCAGCGAGTATTAAATAACTTAAATATTGTTACAATGAATGTCTAAGTGTCTGCAAAATAGTCTAAGGCAATTTCCAATTAAATGTAACACAAAGTGGGTATTTAGTTAGTACAAAATAATATTAGGTCAACAATATCCTAAAGGGTTGATGACTAAAATAAAGCGGCGAGGGTAACCTCTAATACATTTTCGGAAATGAGAATAGTAGTGCCGTTTCTAAGTGTCACTTCTAACCTTTCCTCCATCTGTCGCCCCCCCCCCCCCCCCCCCCCCGGGGCCGGAAATATCGATTGAAGCGGCCTACCTGTTGTGCGGCGGTGCAGCCCCGACTACACGAATAACGCGAAATTTGAATAAATGAGTAAAACCAAATATTAAAAATTGTACTAAGTATATAGCCGCACAGGTAGCGTTCGGATTCGTGGACTGAATTGTAATGAGCCATTCAGATATCAATATTAATATACATCTAACCCCTTAAAAAAATATATAAAACAAAAACAAGTTTGTAGCGTAAATACGAATACAACAACGACAATTACTTTTCAAAACATTTGCCGTACGTAACGTACCTCTTATTGTGTCGCTTTTAGTCTCATAATCCTGGGTATTAAACACGCGTGTTTTATAACATTACGACACGTTAGCACCTTGCAGCAAGATGTATGCATGCACACGGTGCATTCTTAAATAAACCGGGTTGTACAGAATGTACAGTTTTTTTTTAATTCGCGGCAAATGGATTCTTTCTCGAGTAAACAGATTAAATCCTATTTGTTAATTAACTGACTATTTATTTTTGGATCTGACATAGAAACGTATATAAATAAATAAAATAAAATAAAATGTTAGTCTCGCTTTACACCTGCGCGAAGTTCACGAACAAAAATTGTTGCGCGCCATTATAGGTAATTTCACAAATATTTGTACCTAAACATAGTTGGTGCGTGTTTGGTTATTGGGGCATATTCATTATTTATGTCCCTTAAACGGATTTTAACAAAACCGACAGTCAATGTCAATCGCATAGGTACATTTAGTAACAAAACCGATCGGTTAGACGTGACTTAAACATCTCTTTAGTTAACCTTAACCTGCCAATTTTATTGAAACTCCGCTATTATTAAAAATGTTGACTGTTGGTGAATAGAAAAGTGATAAATAGAATGAATGCCACTGGAAATTCTTGTCAATGTACAATATGTAAGTAAAAACCTGTTGCAAGGAAATAACTGAGGAGCATATACTTAACATTTTCATTTTATGAAAAGGATTTTTCCTCGCAAATTTTGTTGAAAAACGTCGTATGAAAGGCGTGAGCTTTGATAATTACATCCTCGGCTCTCTTATCACGCTCACCTGCGGCTCGCGTGAACAATTCCGCCTCTGAAGTACTTATCAACATACCTCACTTGTATCACAATGTACTATTACATCCTTAAAAAAAAAGAAAACAAAATGTATCTTTAAGTAGGGATAAGATATATGTTATGAGTATGACAGAATAACATATCATGCGGCAGACATTAAAACTACACGCTCATCCAGTAACAGAGATCATTGAAGAATCACCAAGTCACCAGGGTCAAATATGATAAGAGGTCCTAGTGTACCTAACGTTATTATTTTATTATTATCGAATACATCATAATATCTAAGGCCATTGTTCTTAACAATTTTACCCTGTAGCCATTTATTCATAATTACATGTTTTTTAAACCATATATGTTGGCCGATCACTAAAGTCTTGTTTATATTTAGTGTTATTATTATAATTCTTAATATTTCTAGCTACAGTCTTATTGAATTCAGTCTAAACATTATCATTCAGTTTGGGCTTCAAATTGTTATAGGTTACAGGTAACTTGGTTTTCAATTTTCAATTTATTAATAACTAGCTTCCGCCCGCGACTTGGTCTGCGTGGGCCCGGGGTAAAAACTATCCTATATTTTAATCCAGGCTATAAACTATCTTCGTGCAAAATTTCATCCGAATCGGTTAAGCCATTTAGGCGTGATTGAGTAACAAACATCCAAACATCTAAACATCCAAACATCCAAACTTTCGCATTTATAATATTACTAGCTTCCGCCCGCGACTTCGTCCACGTGGACCCGGGATAAAAACTATCCTATATTTTAATCCAGGCTATAAACTATCTTCGTACATAATTTCATTCAAATCGGTTCAGCCGTTTAAGCGTGATTGAGTAACAAACATCTAAACATTCAAACATCCAAACATCCAAACTTTCGCATTTATAATATTACTAGCTTCCGCCCACGATTTCGTCCGTGTGGACCCGGGATAAAAACTATCCTATATTTTAATCCAGGCTATAAACTATCTTCGTGCAAAATTTCATTCAAATCGGTTCAGCCGTTTAAGCGTGATTGAGTAACAAACATCCTAACATCCAAACATCCAAACATCCAAACATCTAAACTTTCGCATTTATAATATTAGTAGGATTAGTAGCATAGTAGGATTCAGCGTACTAAGTAATAGTACTCTGAGATTTTCGGATCTGGCACAAGCACATCTGAATGGATTCTTAAGACTTGGCAAATTATGTATGGAAATAAGTAAGTATCTACCTTACAACGTGGGATTTTTTTAAATGAACATTCGCATTCCCTATTAGGGTGTATTTTTTACTGCTTTAATGTGTCAGGTATTTTAATATTTAGGCATACACATTTGTTTGACGTAGATATTCCTATAGACAAAAAACGGACCAAGTGCGAGTCGGACTCGCGCATGAAGGGTTCCGTATCATTATCTGTAAAAACGGCAAAAAAAACACGTTGGTTGTATGGGATCCCCCTTAAATATTTATTTTATTCTGTTTTTTAGTATTGATGTTGTTATAGAGGCAACAGAAATACATCATCTGTGAAAGTTTCAACTGTCTAACTATCACACATCATTAGATACAACCTGGTGACAGACGGACGGACAGCGGAGTCTTAGTAATAGGGTCCCGTTTTACCCTTTGGGTACGGAACCCTAAAACTGTGATAAGGTCTTCGGTAACCACTTCAAAACATCGGACGTATAAAGTAAAATGAGCCAATTTAAGGAAGGTAGTTTCTCTGCAGGGGCCCGACTTATTTTTCCACACTGTATACATACATTTACGCCCGTGTTCCCAGGAGGGATAAACGGCGCACATTTAATTATATTGTCAGCGCCACTTCTAGCAATTATTGGGTTTTACGTCGGAAAATCATCATCATCATATCAGCCGAAAGACGTCCACTGCTGGACATAGGCCTCCAACAATGACCGGTCCTGCGCCACCCGCATCCAGCGACTCCCGCGACTTTTACACCAGGTTCAGTCCACCTTGTGGGAGGGCGTACCCACGCCGAAAATAAAGGTACCTAAATAAATACAGCGTTAAACCAGTAAATAATATCTATCAGAAATCTCGATAATAACGATCATTATTTAACGACATACGAAAATGAGCACAAAAATAAAAAATGGGGTTTATATCTCAATACTGGATAATGTCTATAAAAGCACGTCAATTAAAGGACAAGTCATGAGTACCTACCTTAAACCAACAAGCATCCTTACTAATATTATAAATGCGAAAGTGTGTGTATGTGTTTGTCCTTCTTTCACGTCGCAATGGAGCGTCGTATTAATGTGATTTTTTGTATGGAGATAGTTTAGAGGCTGGAGAGTGACATAGGCTACTTTTTCCAGCGGGAAAACATCTAATTCCCACGGGAAAAATCAATATGTTAATTTTCCTATAACCACGCGGGCGAAGCCGCGGGCATCAGCTAGTAATAATGGTCTAAGAGCTAGCGACCAAATCGGTCATGTGGCTTCAGCTGTATTGAAACTCCGTTAACTATTTCCCTGAACAACCTTTACCGATAATCTTCGTGCTGGCAGGGCGCGGGCGGTGGGTGCGGGTGTGGAGAAAAAAAGAAAAAAAATGTGGGCTCAGCGACTTTAATTTTTTTTCAAACAGTTGCTCTGTACTCCCTGTGCACCCAAAAAAAAATTAAATCGATCGGGTGGTGGGAAGGGGTTGCCAGCGTTAATTAAAAATACCAAAATAATAATAAGTTTCATGTGGGCTTAATTAATATGTAAGCCCTAAAAAATTGCCATGCAAAAATATCGGTGGAAAGGTATCGAAAAAAATTGTTGAAATCGTTGGATTTCGTTCGAAAATGTGCTGAGGGGAAGGCAAAAGCGGATGTGGAGGGGATATCAGCCGGCGAACGCGTCAGCGTGCTCACGGCGCGTCGATTGTGTTCGGTTAAGAGAGAGTAGCCGCCGTCCTTCTCGCACCCGTTGACCAGGAAAACCGAACGTTTCCGAACGAGCAGCTGCTTTAGCTAATACAATGTGAAGATTATCGGTAAAGGTTAACTTATTATAGCTAACGGAGTTTCAATACAGCTAAAGCCACATGACCGATTTGGTCGCTAGCACTCCGTCTATAATATAAGAAAGGTGGGTCGAGATCGCAATAAGTCGGAATCCGTGATATCTGCCTACCCGTTCGGGAATCAGGCGTGATGATATCATCAACCATTAATATATATTAATGGTTGTGTGTACAAAGATAAGCCATTGACTGCGCTGATTAAAAATTTATGCAGGTAGGTATACCATATTTGCCTGACTCCCGTACCTAACTAAAACCAAGAGCTGTGAGTTATCGTCTTTAATGGTAATTCATTAATTGCAATTCCCAGTTAATCGCAAAACAAATATGTTCGACCATGATTAATTTAATATGTGCACAATAAGTAATGTCCAATGATTATCGTTAAATTACCTATGGATATTGCAAATTAAAGTCAATACTTATTGGCATTTGTTGTCGAACATTACTAAAAAGAAAGTAGTTATTACTTTTTAACCTGTCTTGTGTCTTATATGTATCCGTATTTGTTATTTTATTTAGTGCTATGTATGCGTATGTTTATAGATCACCAGGGAATTTCTATATTTAGACTACTTTCCCTTGGCGTTGACGCGCGTTTGCACCCAGGAGTAATTTCGCACGACACGCGCGCGCCCGCGCGCTAACACTCGCCATGGATTTCCATGCATTCTGTTCTGACAAGCACGCGCGAGTGTGAACGCTGCAAATCAAATCAAATCAAAATATTTTTATTCACTATAGGTTCATACAGAACACTTTTGAAGGTCAAAGTTAATTTAGAATTAAGCACATGTTAACTTACAAACATAAATGCTGTGTTAACAATGTCAAAAAAACAATATTATCAGAGCTAGGAAGAAAATATATAAAACATTCTAAACAAAATAGTAATAATTGTATAAAACAAATTCAAAATTAGATTATGAGTCATCAGTACACAGAGAAAAAATTAATAAAATTAAAAATCATTGCGAGGCCTTGCGTTTTTAGAGTTTCCTGCCGAAAGGGTAAAATGGGACCCTATTACTAAGACTTCGCTGTTCGTCCGTCTGTCTGTCCGTCCGTCGTCTGTCCGTCCGTCTGTCTGTCTGTCCGTCTATCACCAGGCTATATCTCATGAACCGTGATAGACCGTTGCAATTTTTACAGACGATGTATTTCTGTTTCAGCTATAACAACAAATACTAAAAAACAGAATAAAATAAATATTTAAGGAGGCTCCCATAAAACAAACAATTTTTTTGCAGTTTTTATAGATAATGGTACAGAACCCTTCGTACGCGAGTTCGAATCGCACTTGGCCTGTTTTTAGACCACCGTTTTCTTCTGATGTATCTTTTTTATCCCACAAAAACTTGATACTATACTAAGCAGACGGCTTCAAACACATCAGCCCCTAGGTGCAACCACAGTATATCGAATAAATCTTAAATTCTTTTAAATCGCGTGTTTTATCCGCCAGGGGATAAAACTTTTTCAATTTCCATTCAAATGCCAGCATGACGGCACTTATCGCGAAAGTATTGTCGAAAATTTTCCTTAAAAATATTTAACTTTGTCGTCGAATTTCAAGCATAATCCGTGGAAAATGTTTATTCAGTATTAGATGGTACACAAATAGTTAAATTAATTTGTACAATAAATACCTAGCTATATCTCGAAAATAATTAAATAACTTACATATTTTTTTCTGCTGTATACGACTGATTTCTCACTGACATGGTTGTTCTCCGGGAAAGAGTGTTAACTCGACCTCTTGATGTATGGAACAAATGTAGGGTCTGCCCGTGTGACCCCCAGAAAAATCTGACATTTCGGGATTTGCACCTGGGTAAAAAGTTCGAGTACAGCCTGGCTCGACGGTCAGACCTAGGTCAGGGGTGCTCGACCAAATGTCATAGAGAACCGCGTGCAGTTTTTGATGACTAAAAAAAAATTTAAAAAAAACGTAGTTTTTTTTTCGCAAAAATGTCAAAACGGTCCTAGCGAGCTGAGATTTGGCATGGAAGTTTGTATGGGCTCTAGATTCTGAAAACCAAAAAAAAATTTTTCTAGCTTTAAAAATTTTTATGTATGGCCAATTTTTTCCGACTTTATTGGCGGCCAAAATGTGAGACTTTTGAATAGAGACCTCGACCAAATGTCATAAAGGTTCCCAAGGAGATTTCAAAACGATTTTTTTTCGGGAAAAAAAATCAACTTTTTTTTTTCGAAAATTTCAAATTGGTCCTAGCGCACCGAGATTTGGCACGCGGGGACTTGAGGGGCCCAAGAATTTTAAAAAAGGAAAAAAATTGAAAAAGTTCAAAATGGCGGCCGCTAGGGGTAAAAATATGTTTGTATGGGAATTTTTTGGTTATTTTTTTGCGGCCTAACCGCGCGACTTTTGAATAGCAGTCCCGACCAAATGTCATAAAAGTTCCCAAGGAGATTTCAAAAATATTTTTGTTTTGGAAAAAAAATCAACTTTTTTTTTTCGAAAATTTCAAATTGGTCCGAGCGCGCCGAGATTTGGCATGCGGGGACCTGAAGGGCCCAAGAGGTGAACGAAAAAAAAAATTTTGGAAAAAATAAAAATGGCGGCCGCCATGGGCAAAACAAATTTGGAGTACTTTTTGCGAGCCCGGAGGGCGAGCTTCAGGCCGCGAGGCCGCAGGCCGAGCTCGGCGGAGGGCCAAAGGCCCGGAGCCTCCATTTCGAGTGTCAAAGCGCTCCCCCCCCCCAGTAATTTTTTGCGAGGCCGAAGGCCGAGCCACAGGAGGTCGAAACCACCCAAAATCCTATAGAATGACCATTTTAGGCGAGCCCGGAGGGCGAGCTTCAGGCTGCGAGGCCGCAGGCCGAGCCCGGCGAAGGGCCAAAGGCCCTGAGCCCCGCTCCGAGTGTCCAGGCGAATCCCCCCCCACTAATTTTGCGAGGCCGGAGGCCGAGCTTCGAGAGATTAGGGTTGCGCAACTATTCCTTTGTCCCATAGTATCTTACAAGCGAACCTGAGGGCCAAAAGCCCGAAGGTGAGCGGCAAGGCATGCGAGGCCAAAGGCCGAGCTCCGCGTAGGGCCGAAGGCCCCAAGCGTCCCTTCAGAGCGCGCTTTCTACGTGAGCCCGAGGGCCAAAGGCCCGAAGGGCGAACCCACGCGGACACTCGCAATGCCCGAGTGTCTAGCAAGCGAAACCTGAGGGCCGAAGGCCCGAAGGTGAGCGGCGAGGCTTGCGAGGCCGAAGGCCGAGCTCCGCGTAGGGCCGAAGGCACGAAGCGTCCCTTCAGAGCGCGCTCTCTACGTGAGCCCGAGGGCCAAATGCCCGAAGGGCGAACCTACGCGGACACTCACAATGCCCGACTGTCCTGCAAGCGAAACCTGAGGGCCGAAGGCCCGAAGGTGAGCGGCGTGGCACGCGAGGCCGCAGGCCGAGCTCCGCGTAGGGCCGAAGGCAAGAAGCGTACCATCAGAGCGCGCTCTCTACGCGAGCCCGAGGGCCACCCGCCGCAAACGAAACGAGTGGAACGCGCGAGTAACTAATCTCACATTTCCTTTCGCTTCCCACGGCGGAATTTCACTCTCCTTTTCCTCGGAAAAAAATAATAAAAAATTCCTGAAAAATTTGAAAAAATAGAAAAAAAAACAGAGTACAACCGCGGTGCGCTCGCGCACCGCGCCGCAGGCAAAATACAACCTACTTCAATTTTAGTGTCACCTTGTCAATTCAGAAACCCCTAAAAAAGTACACACAAAGGGCAACGTTATTGATTTTTATCTTTATTCAAACTCTAATCAGGTGGAAAATCTAAATGATTAAGTAGGACTTTCAGCATTAAAAAAATACATTTACAAGTAAAAAACAAAAAGGGATGATTCATGTTAATGAACCCGATAAGGTTTTGCGGCCGAGACCTACAAAACCTTTTCAGAGATAATCTTACCTACGGCTTCGAAAAATGAGCTTCACTTTAGATTAGACACTATTGTACAACAAACTCTGTTACGAAACATTTGATACAAAAATCTTTTCAAGAACGTGAAACATTTCAAAGCAAATGTAATTTATTATACCTACTAAAAGACACATATTTTAACATGTTATTAATGAATAAAAATTGTGTAGGTACATACTAGCGTGAAGTACAACGGCACCGTGTCACAAAAACACATTCAATGCATCTTCAAACGCACTCAAGTGCACTCAACTAAGTGTCACTCGATTCAAGTTGTTCACCCTGCCCTAAATCTTCCGTCTTTTTCTTGTCTACCAAGCGTAAAAGAGAAAAACCAAGTCACTTAAAGGTCGTTTCAAAATGTCATATGCTATCGAAGTTGGCAGATATTGCTTTGAATCTATTTCAGAGTCTCAATGGGAAAAGAATTTCTCGGAATGGATCGTATCAGGCATGATAAAAAGTAACTTGCTTCGTCATTGCTGAATATTAATAGTTGGCGTGTATATTTATTTAGAAATAGGGGTAGATTATAATCTTTCGGTCACAATAGGGGATCGAGTAATTATTTACTTGCGTCGACACGGATGACAAAAGATCCATCTGTCGTATCATCTCGAATCTCCTGTAAGTAGGTATGTTTGTTTTAAGTCTAATTCAAATATTATCTTGACCAAGTTTGTTTAACTATAGGTTAAGAGTATGAAAACGCATTCACAACTCAGTTATCATGTTAACCCCAAAATTTACGTTTATTTATTTACGTTAACCCCAAATAATCGTGGGTTCAAGCCACTGTTACGCTGTATGGAGTGTGTTATATCATTTGCAAGGACAATGGGCAATGCATCTGTTTTGTTTCGTTCAATTTTAAAACAATACTTTTAGGAAGCAGGAGTGGAAATAACCAAAAAGACGTATTATTTACAACAGAACTTTATTTTACACAGTGATTTTTAACGATTAATTACACTAAGAATTTACAATTTGATCATAGGCGTAATTTAGGCAATTTGACTCTTCAAACGGGCAGAGGTTTTGCAAGACAAGTGACCAGCGCCAGAATGGGTCCAAAAATGAGCGCGCTGTAGCTTTATAGACTAGACGGCTTCCCCCACTCCGCCACTATCGACTGACGGGTGGGCTCAGTTGCACCTGCGCTAATACGGCCTCTCCTGACTGGAGGACGTCCACGTTCTCCTATTTCTCAGGCTAATCACGTTGTCTGGAGCAGCCAGGCACAGGTTCAATAGCCCTCTGGTTGGGATCCTCTTCGTCGGGTATTTCGTCATCGGCAGCTCGCTCAGACGTAGAATCCGCATCATTATTTGATTCTGCGCCTGCAAAAACCAACGAAACATCCTTAAAACTTCGAAAACATATTCAGCCTTTACACATTTACACATTTATTGATTTTTTTATGCAATGAACAAGAGGCACTTCGTTAGCATAGTTCACACTAACACAGAGAGGAAGCACTACGTTCGCTATCTCTGTTAACAGGAAACATAGGCACAACGTTAGCTTATTTCTTATTGTGAGTGATCCCAGAGAACTGGTACCATAACACTGTTCACAAGACATAAGTACAACAGTGGCTCATTTGAATGCTACTTCTACGTGACATAGGCACGACGTTAGCATATCACGCAAAGTGAAAACATACATGACAGAGGCACAACGTTAGCATATCACGCAAGTCAACACATATATGACATAGGCACGACGTTAGCTTATCATACATGTGAACGCTTACCCTCGAAGTAGGCAGCGCACGCCTCGGGGGTCCACTCCCCACGCCACGGCACCATGAACTGCGCCGCAGCTTGTGTCGTTTTTCCATATGAGCCTGCCAGCAGTTGCAGCTCGTATCGACCGTGGGGAAGTGTCTTGACCACCCGGTATGGACCGCGCATGCCAGAGTCGAGCTTGCCGGTTGATTGTGCCTGTTTAATTACAAACACAATTGAATTAGATTCGAATGTTCGAGCGGGCCCTCGGCTAGCGTTCACAGTTGCGTCCTGCTGATGCTGATTTATTCTCAAACGCTCGGAAGCTATTTGCCTGTGCATTTCTCTCAACGCCTCTCGGTTGGGATGAGCGTTCTCTAGTGCAACATCCCGAACCAAGCGTCTTAGAAGAGGTGTGGCTGCCTCAACGCCCACTAACAAATTCAAGGGTGACAGCTGGGAGGTTTTCTGCTTAGTTATATTTAGAACTAATTGTAGTCGCCACATAATATCGGACCATTCTTTTTGGCGATAATTGCACTGTATTCGGATCATGTTTAGCAATGTTCTACAATAGCGTTCCACCTGCCCGTTTGAATGATGCATCTCCGGTGTAATGAGATGTACGTCAATGCCTAATTCCGTTACAAAATTTGTGAATACGGAACTTTGGAACATCCTGCCTCGATCTGCTACTATTAGTTTTGGTGCTCCAAATAAAGAAATTACATTCGTAAAGTGTTGTTTTAATTCAATAGCATCTTGGCCAAACATTGGGTACAAAAGACAAAATTTGGAAAATGCGTCTATTATGATAAGCACGTATTTATAACCGTTGGACTGAGGCAGTGGGCCTAACGCATCCGCATGGATTACCTCAAAAGGAGCGCTTGGTTTCTCCCAAGAATGTATGAGTTGACGAGGAGCCCTTGGAACTCGTTTATGTGTTATACACACTAGGCAATGGCTTATGTATTTTTGAACGAACGATTTTAAAGACGGAAACCAAAAATGCTTTTTAACGAGTTCCAAAGTCTTTTCAACGCCGATGTGGTCATGCTCATCGTGGAAAACTCTGAGCAGACTGAGCCTATGACCTTTTGGCACATAGCATAACAACTTAGACTCTTCTCCTAGCGGAGAGTACTTATAGTAAAGTAGTCCATTTTTATGTACATA
Source organism: Epinotia bilunana (assembly GCA_947049275.1). Classification (NCBI taxonomy): domain Eukaryota; kingdom Metazoa; phylum Arthropoda; class Insecta; order Lepidoptera; family Tortricidae; genus Epinotia; species Epinotia bilunana. Next base: position 14,527,118 of record OX346264.1, read on the forward strand.
ACGAGTAGAGTCTAACTCTCCGTCTGTCAGTCTCTGAAGTAGTTGTTGGGTTTCTTCATCAGCGGCCTGTGCTATTTGAGCCCAATTCTGTTGTTTGCGAACTTCACAAACATTGACAGGATTTCGGCTCAAATAGTCAGCGTGTGACATAGAAGTACCCTTACGGTATTCCAGAGTAAAGTTAAAGTCCTGTAGGTACATCCACCATCTGGCCACACGAGGCAATAAATCTTTCTTTTGCTGCGTAGCTTTTAGTGCGTTGCAGTCAGTTACGACTTTAAAATGCAAGCCGACCAGATAGTGTCTGTAGTGCTGTAGAGCTTTAACAACAGCCAGGGTCTCGAGCTCATACGAATGGTACCTTGGCTCGGCACCCTGCGTCCGTTTGCTAAAGTAGCCTACTGCTCGTTTGTGACCATTTTCGTGAACCTGAAGAAGCACCGCACCATAACCGATGGAGCTGGCATCCGTATGGACTTCTGTAGGCAAGTCGGGATCATAAATTGCTAAAACGGGCTCGCTTGTAAGTTGTGCAATTATGTCTTGCCGTGCCTCTTCTTGTTCACTTCCCCAGTTAAATAGAACCCCTTTTTTCGTCAGTCTCGTAATAGGGGCTGTTTTAGCAGCGAAACCAGCTATATAGCGGCGAAAATAGCTCGCTAAGCCCAAAAATTGGCGAACCTGTTTGACAGTCTTTGGAGCTGGTGCTTCAACTAGAGCTTTAACCTTTTGTACGCTCGGTTTTACCTGACCCTCACTAATAGTACGCCCTAAGTACTCTATCTGGGTAGCTAAGAATGAGCACTTTTTAAGATTGACAGAGAAGCCCGCGTCAGTCAGTGTTTTGAGTACATCGCGTAAGGTAGTGAGGCCCTCATCTACAGTGTTACTCAGAATGAGTACGTCGTCAATGTACACAAGGACTTTACCAGATTCCAGAAAATGACGAAGGGTTTTTGATATAATGCGCTGATAGATAACAGGAGCATTTGCCAACCCAAAGGGCATTTTTAAATATTCGTAGTGCCCCTCATTTGTCACAAACCCTGTGAGTGGTATGGATTCGTCATCCATAGGAATCTGATGAAACCCTGTAGCCATGTCTAGACTTGTGAAAAATTTGTGTTTACCTAACCGGTCAATTTGGTCGTCGATTAACGGTAACGGGAAACGATCTTTAACTGTGACCTCGTTTAGCTTCCGGTAATCTACACACATACGATTGGACCCGTCCTTCTTTTTCACTAAAATTATTGGGCTCGCATAATCTGATTCAGACTCGCGTATTATATTTTTTTCAAGAAGTTCCTGAATCATCTCACGAACCTTCAAAGTTTCGGGAAGCGAAAGCCTATAGGGTCTATAGTTAACAGGCGTGCTACTATTTAATTTAATTGACATGCTTCCAGTGTTGACAGTGGTAGTAGCAGTACCAGTAATAAAAGACTTTGAATATTCGTCAATCAGATCCAGGAGTTTCTTTAAGTCTTGTCCAACCAAAGGCGTGTTAATATGGGTATCGTTAGTCAAGGTGGTGTTCATTACATCATGAGTAAGCTGAGACTCATAAGTAAGGTGCTGTCTATCACGCGTACGAACATAAGTAACACCTTCGCGATTTAATACGTCCGTACCCACAATAATCGGGGTGTTCATATATTCAGGGGATACTGCATGCAAGTCCACTTCCAGGGTGATTTCGTCGAACTCAATCGGTAAAGTGACATAGTAAGTGGATTCAATCTCCTGACTACCGATTCCTTTCATAACCCTGAAAGCAGGCTTGCGTGCGCATTGGAAATGTTTCAATAGTGACGAAGAGATAAGTGAAATACTTGAACCGCTATCGATTAGAATATCGACAGGTACACCCTGTATAACCGCCACAACAATGTCATTACGTTGTGTATTCAGGTTCTCACGGCAAAAGTTGACATTTTTCGTGTTGCGAGATTCAGACTTAAGTTTTGCAAAGCAAGTTTCAATCTTATGGCCAGACTTTTTACAAAAGCTACAAGGCTCGGATTTGCTAGTACTTGGTGTAGAATTGTTTTTTAAACTATTTTCAGAATTATTAGCATTGTTAGGCTTTAATCGTTTGTAGCAATTAGATGACTTATGACCAGGTTTGTCACATGTAAAACATTTTCCCTCCTCAAATTTTCGTTTACGGGAGTTTGAATCGTTAGTTTTCCTAAAGCGGTTATGATCCGAAGTATTACCAAATGTTTTAGAACTTGATGTATTTGACTTGACATAAATCGAGAGGAACTCCACTAATCCATTAGGCAGTAACTTCGCATTAGTAGCAGAGGCGCGAATTTGCGGGTCGGTAATACCTCGTATCACAATCGCTGAAATTAGCTCATCACCTAATCCCTTGACTATACGTAGCCTTAATAAGGACCGCCTAGCATAGTCCGCATATGTGGGATATTTATCAGAATTTGTACTCATGACATCATACAAAATGTTCGCAATATCTGGCTTTTTAGGGCATAATGGCTTGAACTCCCTTTTAAAATTGCTCCAACTGCGATCATTAGTAACCCATTCATTAAGCCAGGTCCTAGCGTCACCCTTTAGACAATTGCCAATACGAGCGAGACACTCATTGTCGCTCCAGTTGTTTAAAACTTTAGCACGATCGACCTCATCGCACCAGGTGTCTATATCGTGAACACTTGGATCAAAATTTGATATAAAGTAAGCTTGGTTAGATCTCACCGTAGTGTTGATGGAGCGTATGGCGTCAATTATACGATCAGTCGCATTGGGGTCTCGATCGGCGGTAGCACTCGTGGAACAGCCCGGAGAGGACGGGGCTGCTGAATCTTGAGCATCACGAGCCGTAGACACGACCTGCACCACGCGCTGCTGCAGCGGCGGCGTCGCAGGCGATGCACCGGCACTCTGCTCACACGGCGGTGTCGGAGACGTACGGCGATGTTCTTCTAACGTTGACAACCGATCTAGAATTTGTTGCATTTGTTGGGTGAATAAATTACTAGGCGAAGCATGTCTTCTACGGGAATGTTTTGAATGTGTCTTGCGGCGCTTGGAGCGAGAATCACGGTTCCGCGAACGACTTCTACTCTTTCTACCATTATCTGGCATTTTTTTTCACTTTTTATTTACAAGTGGGTAGATAGTAAAAAAAGGTTTTAAAATGAATTGACTGCCAGTAAACTCCGATTTGAGCAATTATTTTACGGCATATAAGCCAACCAAGCCACATTAGAACTAAATACAATCAGCAGCAAGTTGAAAGCAGAAACCACAAAAATACTTTTGCAAAGCAGAATACCATTAGAAAATAATTTTGCTCATCTCCAAGATAATAAATAGGAACGGACTCACCAGATATCTCCGAGACACACTTACTACACTCCACTTTTCCACTAAACGTAGATACGTAATACACGTAGTTCAGATAATCGTAAACACCATTGGTTTACAAAGTGAAAAATGTGATAAGCCAAATTGCCTTTATTTCAAGCGGGTCAGGGCGCGTGAAAGTTATCCCGACTTCTGATTTTAGGAAGCAGGAGTGGAAATAACCAAAAAGACGTATTATTTACAACAGAACTTTATTTTACACAGTGATTTTTAACGATTAATTACACTAAGAATTTACAATTTGATCATAGGCGTAATTTAGGCAATTTGACTCTTCAAACGGGCAGAGGTTTTGCAAGACAAGTGACCAGCGCCAGAATGGGTCCAAAAATGAGCGCGCTGTAGCTTTATAGACTAGACGGCTTCCCCCACTCCGCCACTATCGACTGACGGGTGGGCTCAGTTGCACCTGCGCTAATAATACAAAATCTACTTTGTTCCTATTACCGTTGATTTAAAGGGGTTTGGGTAAAAGTGTTGTAATTTATATCTCGGCTCCGATATTGCTTAACGCGTTTATTTTATACCTGTGCGTATTAAGAGGTCCTCTAAACGATTTTTAAAAACAACCTTGGGCGCTGCAAAATAAACTATTTTTTTTTCATACAAGGTTGCCCGTGCCCTTTCATTGGCATTTTTCCTATTGATACGATGAGCAGCTAGAGGATATATATACTTAATGTACTTAAATAAATGCAAAATGGTGACCAAAAATTCTGTGCATATCAAAATTGATTGCCAAGTATAACAACGGTAAAACATGACCATCAAAATCTCTGCCAAAGTTGTGTGATTCAACGGCAAGTGAAACACGGTTGAGAGGCATGACACGCTCTGGCGCACTCGGGGTGCGGCGGCCCCATTATTTGCCGTCCCATGGCGCACCCTCGAATGCAAGGGAAAGATAAATTCAAGTCATTGGATATGGTAATGCATTAGCATTCCACACAACAGACTTGGAGTAAAGCTACTGCTAAGTACGGCTTCGGCGTTATCTTCGATTTGGTTAGTGTTGCAACAACTATTTTATGTATGTATATTATATATATTTTATATATATTATGATTTATAATAAAAGTCTTAATTATTAAATAATGCGTCAGGTTAATACGCAAATGTAATTAAACGGTTGCGTTGCGGGTCCTTTAAAATGTAAATGGGTAAGGCCGCGAATTTTGACAAATGTGACATAGAACTAACATAAAAAAATATATGACGTTACCATAAAACGTAACATAAGTATCATACTGGTATATATTCGCAAAAATAATACATGATTTAAAAAACATTTTTTTACTAAATACAAATAAAGTATTTTCAAGTAATCAACAACGCTTCGCTCGCTCGGTCGAGTAATACTAGCTTCTGCCCGCGACTCCGTCCGCGTGTAACTCGTTTATATCGTAGCTCCATACAATTTTTCACCCTCTATTTGGTGAAATAGAGGGCGAGGGTTTATCCCAAAAATCATCCTCCAAGAAGGTGTCCTTAGAGGATGATTTTTGGGATAAAAACCATTTTATGTCTGAATCGGTTCAGCGGTTTAAGCGTGAAGACGTAACAAACAGACAGACAGACACACTTTCGCATTTATAATATTAGTATGGATATGGATTTAATTATCTCGTGCTGATCCCTGTACCTACTGTACGTACCTACAATTTAAAATTGATTCATCTTAATAACTTACTGTATTTGTCGTTGGAAATCTATTAAAAACCCTTTTAGTTCGTATTTTTCTGTGTGCACTTGCCTTTACCACATGTTTTCGTTACGTTACACAAAGAAGTATTCGTAACGAAAGTGTAACGTATTTTTGAAAAATATTGATGATCATAATGCGTGCGTGTATAACATTAACCAACAACTACTAAAAAACAACCGCTTAAAAATAATCACTACTTACCCTTAAAATCACACAAGCTCTTTAGAAGTTATTTAGAAAAACTTTGTCCGCATCATCTTTGTCCGCCGTTAATCAACAAACTGACGAGGTTGGTTTTTCTCTCTGGTGTTGACCTACTAGAATATGAGTTGCCAGTGCACAAAAACGATGTTCAACCACAATTGGCTTTAAATCTAGCTTTAAAAAGCGTCACGAAAGTATTCGTAACGAAAACGCAGAATTATGGCCCGATAATAGAATGCAAGATAAAACAAGTAAATAATATTTTTTTTTCGAAATCGGTAGTACTAACGTTATATAATAAAACAAAAGCATGATCATGAGAAGTTGAATTTCGTGAAAATAACAGGGCTATAAGTACACGTGGTCGAAAACAAATGTCAACTTTCATTACGTTTTGGACGGAAATATATTTTTATTATTTATTTGAAAGTTTTTTAATTTAGTTTTTATCGCGCAATATAATAAAATTGTTTTGAAACCTCTCGGTGTTACCATTTTTTATTATGAGCATGTTAAATTTGAAACGTCTAAATTGGTCAAAATACCCGGCCAAATAATAGATTGTTATTATGTAATCTTTTACCTGCAACTTCGTCTGAGAATAACTAAAGATATACAATCTTTCAATCACCTTTTCACCGATGAGATATGTTAGAACACATTCACTGCCAAAAATCGCTACGCTTGTAGCCGATCCTGTGGTTTTCCCGCTAAGTAGCGAAAAGCGTATACTAGGCGGGTTCCTGGTAGTGAATATGTTAAAAATATGATTATAACTTTGGGGGGAAACTGCCTTCCTCTATACCTACCACATCTATATTGGTATCGATACTGCAGTTTAAGAGTGAACATGTAAGACAAGGACAGAACTGAGAGTTCCTTTCGCATTTATATTTTAGTACGTTGAATGTACGTACTAATCGTAATCTCTTTTCCTTGCACGACGCAACAAACTTTCCCTCCTTACGTAATCGCGAACGTAATCATAGCGCCTTTAGTGCGAGTCTATTTAGAAGTCTTAACAAGCTAGTTTTACGACCCACCTTTCCTTGAGTTATGGGGGTAATAAACCCTGCGAAGTTCCTCGAGGTGTTCGACAATGATTGCGAAACAAATCCTACTAATATTATAAATGCGAAAGTTTAGATGTTTGGATGTTTGGCTGTTTGTTACTCAATCACGCTTAAACGGCTGAACCGATTTGAATGAAATTTTGCACGAAGATAGTTTATAGCCTGGATTAAAATATAGGATAGTTTTTATCCCGAGTCCACGCAGACGAAGTCGCGGGCGGAAGCTAGTATGACAATAAAATGTTCATTGTAAGTATATTCTCTCATTCTCAGTCCAGTTTTATCATGCCACTCGTACCGAAAGGATGGAAATGAAATTCAATCTCCTGCCTAATATTTATTTGTGCTTCGCGCTTCAGCGATGTTTGATGTCGGATTCCCGGTCCCATTATATGATAATATCTTTCCTTTTATAATATATTTGGTTAGGAAGTGTCAATGCCACATGTATTTTGATGTGTACAATACTTTGAATAATGCACAGATATCCGAGCAAGTACTTTTTTAGTAACATACCACATACCTTAGTATTTACGGGTAGCCACCTACCTACCTTACAAAAGACTGTAATATATGCCTACGTTAAATGGATATATATATGGATATTTTCTCTGTGTTTTTGTACACGGTACAAGTTTGCCTATCTCGTTCTACCTACCTTCCTCTAAATTGATCAAAGGTTAGCTGGAAGAGATCCATTATAGAGATAAGTTCGCCTTTGTACTTTGATCTATTGTGTGACATGTATATTCTTTAACCGGTTATTGTGTACAATAAAGTGCTTACATACATACATCCTACTAATATTATAAATGCGAAAGTTTAGATGTTTGTTACTCAATCACGCTTAAACGGCTGAACCGATTTGAATTAAATTTTGCACGAAGATAGTTTATAGCCTGGATTAAAATATAGGATGGTTTTTATCCCGGGTCCACGCGGACGAAGTCGCGGGCGGAAGCTAGTCAAATAAAAATTAACTTTTCTTGAGACTGCGACCTAACTATGTAAATACTTGGAACGAAAATAATAAAATGTACGTTCATGATCATGATACTGTTCAGTGCATAAGGTCTTGTTGTACACGAGCGAGCAAATAGCTATCTACGAAGAAGGTGGAACTAATGAAAAATTATAGTGTTTACTCTCGGAAACCTCGCAAACATAATAAGCTGATTACTTATTTTGACGACCCAGGCGTGTTGGAATCTTCTGTGTAACCAATCCCTCACTTTAATGTTTTTTTTTAATATTAGTTACGTAGTCTTATTTATCTCAAATTATAAATGGTGAAAGGAGCTCCTTTGGCCCGCCCGTAGAAACAACCCACAGGTATTCATTCCGCAAAAATCTCCAGGTGGGCGTTTTCAGCCCCAACTAACCATCTTAGAGATACCGCTCCGACAATAATATCATTTAACCACATTAAAAGAAGGAAAATGATACCCTGTTTAAGAAAAAGGCTATATGATTTTAGTCTGGTACCACCCGTGATTTTAACATTAGCATTTTTTGCCGAATTAGCTATTTACACTTGTTGAAAATAGTTAAATCGATTTCGATTTGAAAACATGACAAATTATCTTAAAATGCCTGTTCGCCAGTTTAGTGCGTATAAGCAAATAGTCTTTTTGTCAACATTGCCAAGCCTATGTTAGTCAATCCTCGAGCAGCCCACGATCCGTTACTATAACACGATACACACAAATACAGTCGTTACGAGGGCAGTAGGCCGCCCTAGTGTGCACTCAACCTAACGACGCATTCATTCGCAACCCGCAGGAGCGATGTGGCGCGTTTAATCACTTTTCTTTAGTGTTGTGACTACTAACGGGGCGGTAACTACTAACGAGATATTTTACCAAGATTAGAGTTGGTAAGATTTCAAGTCATACGAGTGTACATTTCAAGAACTTAACTCAGTATTACGACACTCCACGCTTAAAATGCCCCATATTTTAACAGGTATCAATGTATTAAGTTAGATATGAGGATTTTGTATTCTGCCCAGTAACAATGGATAAGAAATAACATTCGCGTTATTTGACGCTTGGATCCTGGATTTTTCAAGTCCAAAGTATTAAAAAAATATCGAGTCTATTCAGATTTTTCTTGCTAGAGGCATGCCTGAAAAAAGTCAAGGAAAGACTTTGTTATATTTTTTTTAAACAGGAAAAACGAACCGAATAATATATTTGTAAAGACTACAAGAAGACATGCTATAAAATTTGTTGTCTATCGAGACGTCTTAACTTCTTGAGTCTCTATACAGAAGTCAACAAGAACTCGGCTCCTCAACCAGCAGTTAAAAGGAACCCAATATTCACTAGTGGCTCTGTGAGCTGTGAAATAAGATGTTTAATTTCCAAAAACTGAATCGAAAAAGAACTATATAATTAACGAACCTGCTCACAAAAATTCACGAGAATCGGTTGAGAAATGTGACCTGCAGAGGAGGATAGAACTACTGGACATACGAAAGAATTGTGGCCCAATCTGAAGTAGAGAGGGTCTAACCATAACGATTTTTGTTCTATTTTTATACTCCATACCGTTATCTGCCATAACGATAATTTGTTCTAACGCCCTATTTATGATTCGCCTAATACATGTTGGACGCAATTTCATTGTCCTACAGTTTTGTTCCCAAATATTTTTTGGCATAATAATTATGTATCCCAACGCCCATTTGTCCAAAATTTAAGTACCTATCCTACGTATAAATACTATGGATGTAAACATTAGTAAAAAATCGGTTCTGGTTAACTTCGCTCGCTCGGCTCGCGCGCAGTAGCTTCGCGGGTCTACCTAACACTCCTACTCACTTCGCTCGTCGTCGTACCTAACGGAGAACTGCCTTCCGAGTAACCTATTTCGCTATGCCATAACTAATACGCTCAATAGTCGTGAATGTTAGGACAATCGAAATTTTGACATTAAAAAAATACTCTTAAGCATTATGGCCTAAATAATAGGACTAACAGATGTTAGGACAAATAATATGTTATGGATCATGAATGTTATGACTATCGGACGTTATGACTAATTCCAATAGGGGAAAACTGTTATGGCAAATTACTTTAGGTATGTGTTAGTAGGGATTGCGTGGGTCACCCAGCAGGCAACTTCGTTCAATTAAAGTGAAACAATCTACAAAACTAACTCAATTCTTGGAAATGCAGACTCCAGAGACCTATGTTTTACCAACACTAACCAAGATACCCTCTTTCCTCTGAGCAGCACAGTGTATTTTACAGTTTCTGCGGCAATTAGATCTTGCAACAGCGGCCCATAAATCTCCCTCACACATTTAATTGCTTTCTTTTACTTTACGTGGTTGTAAATTAGGGTTGAGGGAATTTAGGTACGAATTAACGGATTTATCTATGCGTGTTAAAGTCACAATGAACAATGTTGGATTTTAGAACTAGGTACTAAGTAAGGTGCATCATAGCAATAGGTATACTTATAATATAACAAACGGTTACGCACGTTTTTCTGTGTCATGCATGGCACTACAATAGAAATTCTTGATACACTTTATTTTAATCCGCCAACTTGTAAGACATAAAGTGATGAATGTCGATAAAGTACCACCGGTTCGGAAAGAAAACCTCCGCCACGAGAAGAAGCGGCGTAAGAAACTCGGCGAGGTATATATTTTTTAATACAGGATCGTCATATACATATATATATATATATTATTATTCTTTATGTCAGGCATTGCCCGTATCACAATACAAGAAAACAATACAAAAAACATATAACATAATACAATATAACTTAATTAATAATAGAAAAATAGAAACATGTCAAATAAGAATGAAATTGAAATTAATAATAAATAAAACAATAAAATTTAATTAATTAATTGAAATACATTATGTCTCGACTCCATGTGGATGGAGTTCCAGTGCCTCCATAGTGGGCTGTTTACATTTTCAGCGATGGCTCTAAGGAGGCTGTTGGGACTGTCACAAAGGCGGCGCATCCGGGAGGCCACGCGCTTGCGTATTATAGAACAGAAACCGTCCGTGCGCTCCTCACAAAACATACCGGACGCGCTGCAATATCGTGGGAGTCCCAACAACATCCTGAACCCATTATTATACTGGACGCGCAGGGAGTCATAGGTTTTTTCGGGTATACTTGGTCCATAGGCTGCAGGTATAAAACGTTTGACAGAAGGTCTTAAAAAGCGTCTTCTTAACCGCTTTCTCACACCTTGCAAACCTACGGACCAGCATATTGCACCTCACCGCAAACGCCCTGCGCTCCCTCTCCATATCTGCATCGTCTGTGAGAGCCTCGCTGAGCCAATGTCCCTGGTACTTAAATTTCGCCACACGTTTCAGTTCTGACTGGCAGAGCGTAATCGGAGGGACTATTTTAGGAGTTTTATTTCTCGCTTTAAATACAAGAAGCTCGCTCTTGTATCGAAGGCCATGCGTCTCAACGTACCTCTCGCAGACCGCAAGCAACTTCTCGAGAGCGCTTACCGCCGGGCTCAGCAAAACCATGTCATCAGCATAACTGATGTTGTTCATACATACACCACCGACCGAACATCCGACCTTGGTATTACTGAGCCCGACAATAAGTTCATCCATGTATAGGTTGAAAAGCCTTGGTGAGCTCAAACCCCCCTGTCTCACCCCACATTCCAACCTACACAAGTCTGAGTACGCTCCCGCCCAGCGAACCTGATTGCCCTGGTTCCCATACCAAAATTTAAACAAATTCACCACTTCAATGGGTGTCCTCGTGGCCGTCAGCTTCTGCCAGAGGACGTCATAGGACACTAAGTCGAACGCCTTCGACAAATCCAAGAAACACGCATATACCGGTGTTTTTCTTTCCGTGTAATATATATTGACTCAGAAAACCTTATTAGTTACTATATGTTAATTAAAATCTTTTAGTTTTAAGTCAGATTATAAATATTGTGATGCCCTTACAGGGTGCATATTTAAGTCTATTTTAATATTTGTCACCTGTATTGTAACAACATGTATGCAATAAAATATTTGAATTTGAAATCATCATCCTCCTAGAGCTCTTCCCGGTTGTGCCCTAAAGGAGCCCGGAGTCTGCTCTGACACCTAATCCGAAGATTTGGCATAGGCACTAGTTTTACGAAAGCTACTACCATCTGACCTTCCAACCCAGGGGGAAAACTAGACCTTATTGGGATTAGACCGGTTTCCTCACGATGTTTTCCTTCACCGAAAAGCTAACGGTAAATATTCCGAAAAACTCATTGGTACGAGCCGGGATTAGAACCCACGACCGACGCTTGACAGCCGCATGCCTGAACCACTGGGCTACCGAGCCAAAACACCATATTTTTTTCCAAACAGTATACAATATATAATTTCAATATCACCGTATTATGAAAATAGTCAGTACAACAATAACCCCAGTAATTTAGACCTTTTTAATTTTAATTTGGCGCAATTTAGCACAAAATAACAGAGTAACCTCCATATAGGTTACTCTGTTATTTTGCGCTAAATTGCGAGTGGAATAGGTTTTAATTGCAACATTATGAAACTAATGATAATGATGGCGATGAAAATCAATCGACCACCACAATAATGCTTATTGGAAAATCATTATTGATTTCATTAAGACGCCGAGCTGTTATTACTGCCTCCATTCTGTAACGCCCTATCTCATTTGTCATGTAGGTATTTTAAGTTTTCTTTCAATGTCAGTGCGTCCCACTCACACATACCTACATGGCAATGCGGTTAAGTGAGAAGGAGAGCACAAACAAAGCGAGTTGATTAGCAAGTATAAAAAGTGTTCCGCAATTGAGCCCTAGGAATCGGGAACTCATAAAAAATAACGAGAAACAGATGAGGTCTGGGCTAAAAATACCCTGTTTATTTAATAATATAACTCGCAAAATGTTTTGTGCATATAGTAAACAAATTATTACTGCCATATTTTATGCAGAGTAGGATTTTCAACCAAACCGATAAATATAATGAAGTAAATTTCAGTTGTTCAAACTACCTTCATACTTCATTGCAATCGGTTCAATAGTTAGTTAACATTTACAACATAGTATGGACTAATATGGATATACTGGACTTGCTCTGTAGTAGTGTTGTGTTCCTGTGGACGTAGCATGGTTGCCATTTTATCACTTATCGTTGCGGTAAAGACGCCCATCACGCTCTGACAAGTATGCGAGTGCGAGAGTGACGGATGCCTTATCCACAACGATAAGTGCTAAAATGGCAACCGTGCTATGCCCGCTGGAGGTGAGCAAGGTCGCCAGAGCTCCCGAGGATGCGTTGTGTTGAGAGCGAGGGAATTTGTTCCTTCAGCTGTCAACACGGCGAATCCTCAAACATATCAGGGGTCGGCAACGCCCATGTTACTCCTTTGGAGTTGCATGCGTCTATAGGCTGCGGTGTCCGCTTACCATCAAGCGGGCCGTACGCTTGTTTGCCACCGTCGTATAAATATATATATTTACATAACTAATTACATGCATTAGGGAGGAACTTTAGTAACCACGAGTATGTGATATTTTATGTGAACAACGAAACATGATAAATTAACGTAAAATGTGTGTACCGATAGAACCGTTGTTCCTTTGTTTGTATCCAATATTTTTACGTAACTGGTTAAGGCCGTTAATTCTTGTTCCTAATTAAGCAGTTTAACTCGTCCACATTTTAATCAATTCCAGTGTGTTACGCCAATTAGCTATATAAATGGATTACTAATATGCGTAACACACTGGAAGTGATTAAAATGTGGACGAGTTAAACTGCTTAATCAGGAACAAGAAATAACGGCCTTACCCAACTACTTACGAGCTTTGTGTTCTATTAACCCAGTCGGAAATGTCAGAATCTGTGTCAATTCAGTACCCGCTACTTTAAATACATTTTAAGAGCACGCATGCTGGTAGCAACTTCATACATTCAGCTTCAATTAATAATAAGCCAGGTCTTTCCGAGAACAAAAGAACAAATAATTATTTCCGGAACCAAACATCAAATAAATTTCCCCAATACGAGCACAAGCCAATCATTTCACATCGGTACACACAACTCATGAATTATTTAAAACGGAATATTGGAGTAATAATAGTAATCGACTTAATGGTAAGCATCAGTTCTTCAACATAATTTATTGAGTAATTTTTGTAGAAGCCATTCCCGATTCATCAGCCCCGCAACACAAGACCTGTCTTTATAAATAATTCGCAATCCCATTCTGTACACCTATCCCTTTGTACCGCAATACTTTTAACGGTTTCAAGGAAATGTATAGCTCTGACGGTTTTATGCGAGAGCAATATCGTTTTTCCCACAATTCATAATAAAGAACATATGTAAACAACGTAGCAACAATCTTCTACATCTGCTTGATCAATATTCGTGTCCTTGACATTAGGCACTCGCATCCGAGGTCTCAAATACCTATTCATATCTCGTTATTCAATATTCACCCACCTTGTATACTGCTTCAATATCAATCACCGGTTTTCCTTCTTCGAGTACAACACAAAAGTACACACACTAATCGAATCCTATTCTATTATGTACACAGTCACAGTGAAGTTCATTGTAGTTTTGTAGGCTTCGTAGCGGCGTAGTCGGAAGTGGCTACGCGTCGTAGCGGTCGTAGGCGGTCGTAGCGACGCGCGCGAGCGGCGAGACTGGCGGGTCTACTGACGACGCGGACGGATCGCGGGGCGCAGTCCACGCGAAATACTCAGAACTAAATATCAATAAATAAAGAAATAAGTCGGACACAAATATTAAACGGTTCTCGTCATTTTTTACAAACGAGTAATGAGTAATGACAGCAAATTATGTCAAAACAGAGTTCTATTGAACCTCTATTGAACCAAAGTGAAACGTCAGTGAGATGACAGGCTATCCAGTGTTTGTATTGTGGAACTCAGTGAAGTGAACTATTTGTAACGTACCATTAATAGCTTCACTGAAGCCGAAATAAATTGTTAACGTGTGATGCAAATCTTTATTTCTAGAATATTCTGAAACGAGGTATTTCAGTTTATTTTTCTATAGATATTCTTCACCACGTCCTCCTAAAATCTTATCTTTCCTCTTGACATGTTTACAAATCAGTAGTTATGTCATAACATAACCAAAGAAAATATTATTATTATTTCTCTAGTCATACATAGGTATGTAGGTATAGTAGGTATATGCTCAACAGGTAATTTTTGCATCATCGGGCCTCAGGAACCCAACAAATTTAAATACAAGGAAATAGCACATTATTATATTGTATGTATGAATGTATGGTTGTATATATGTCTGCATATTTATTCATTTATTAGGTATATAATTTAAAGTGTCCTGTCTAGTAAAATTTGAAAGATTGATGTGTTAGTATGCTCTTCTTGATGAATTCCTGCACTGGTAGTGTAAAATTATAATTGTAAAGTTTAAAATTCTAGTTTAAATGTTTCCCGCTATACAAAGGTTGTCTGGAAGAGATCGCTTTAAAGCGATAAGACCGCCTGTTGTTACTATTATTTATTAAGCAAAATTTTTGTAAGATGTTTCTCTCTTGTCGTGGTGCAATAAAGAGTATGTATCATTATTATTTATTATTATTATTGCAGAGGCCGGGAAATAGCTATTCGTAGATGAGTTGATTTTGTCGGATGAAGCGAAGTTGATTCTGATAAAAGAGACGAATCCACGAATTGCCATTCCTGCCTACGCAGAAATAGTGCTCTCCTCCAAAAATGCGAGGAAATCAAATAATATTTTCAATTAAAACAGCGAGTATTTCAATAACCCACCAACTTCCCACCCAACTTATTTTTTTAAAGTATGTATTGAAATCTAAACGCATTTAGTTCGTTATGAATTTTGTAACAATAAATATTTTTAATTCTTCATTTTAAACTATTTGAGACATTTTTAAAAACGTCACTGATAACTTACAAAAGTTTTCGTTTCGTGACAATGAATATTAAGAAAAAAACGAGCGCAATTTGTCACACCAACTTGCAATAGTTGGAAAGAGACAGCCATACATTACTAACCAGTCTAACTATAGCAAGTTGTTGTGACTAATGCTTGGCCCTTAAACGTACGAGCATTTGGCTATTTGTAGTGATTTTTCTTAGCAGTGGGCGATTAAAGGCTGAAAATGATGATGATGATGAAAACATATTTTAAGAGGTAAAAAAGTATACAGTCATGGAATTTCATACACTTTCCTGGCCGCTGAAACATTACAGTAATTAATTTTAATTTTTTAAATTTGCGTTAGTCAGTAACGAGGAACGTCACGTACTAGTTTTTCTACAGTAAGGTGTACATTTCCGAGCATATTGGAAAAAAAAATTAAACTGTCCTATAGAACGAGCTAAAAAAATGGAGTTTCAAAATCGTTCTAATGACTTTGATATGCATTAATAAAAATTCAAAATTCTTTATTTTGTAAGATACTGTCTATAATCTAAGGCGATGGAGCCACCCGGTAGGCAAAAAAAATGCCTGTGTTGGATGGCGCCGCTCTTCCTATAGGTTACATAATTTTGTTTTATGCTTTTATGCTTAACCAATTAACTAAATAAGTATAAATTTAGATGAACTAGCTAAAATTAGTTTGTAGTAGTAGTTACATTTTTTTCTATTCTATTATATGGCTAAAACTCTAATTACATAGTTAAGATGGCAAAATTAAAAATTAAAATGTTTGTTATGATTAATTTAGTGAAATGAAGCATGAAGTTTATGGAACCAAGCGAGTGTTAGAGTGTGTGTCTGTGTGTGTGTGTGTGAGTTAAGTTCAATAAAACTAGCCAGGTGGGATGAAAGGAGCAGGGGTTTCACTACGGGGAAATAAAAACCGTATCCCCATAAGTCCAATAGGCTATGTTCCTCTTACCACACCACTTACCAATCAAATTATTCGTCTGAACACGATATCGCATTTTATTTTTTTTAAACATAATGCCGTCAGGATGATTCTGCAATTTTTGCATACTCTGAGTTCCAAGGAGTCCTTCATTGCGCCTGCGCGCGTGACGTCAGAGCGTCGCGCCCCGCTCTCCTCCGACCGCGCTCGCTCCGCTTGTTGCTCCGCTCCGCTCGAGGCTCCGCTGGCTGCTCGCTCGCATTAACTACTAGCGCCCACACACCACCGCATCGCTCATGAAATTTATTCAGTTAATAACAAAAAGCGTAAAAGACTCGGGAACAATGCTCCGTGAATGAATTACGCCACTCATATATTCATAAGCCATATTAATAAACGTAACTTAAAAGGAAATATCGAGTATCTGCTTGTAAAAATTTAATAAAATGTACCTATATTTTACCATTTAGGACAATATAATAACATGTATACTTCTTACATAGCTAAAACAAAGGTAGCGTATTGTTTTTAATGTAATATATAACATCGCGGTATTTTCATAAAGACATCATATTTATTAATATGAGAATATCTTTTGTTTTCATATGAAATACGGAAAAAAGCGAATGGCAGGCATACGCGGCTATAACAAGTGTAGTGTACCGACTTGCTTTCTGAACCTTGCCGAATTGCTTTTCTGTTTTTGAATGTGGGCTTTATTTAAGTACTATTTAAGTTGTTTTTGTAATGCCATAAATTAACGAGTTACGAGGTTGTAAGAGTAAGGAAGGTTGTAAGGTGCGCGCTGGGGCTAAGCGGGATTCTATGAGGCTCATATAAACGGAGGGACGGCGAAGTTTTCTCTGGGCCCTTTCTATTTGGGGTTGTCATTGCTCCCCCGCAGCTGACCCTTCACGAGGGGACGCAATGGGCTGCCCTAAGTCACAAGAAGCGAATATTTTACAAGGTTTAACTTGCGAAAATCTTGATGTTTTACTATCATAATTTTCGTTGTTCGTTCGTCGTTCTATGTCAATGTTCATCGTTGATGTGGAATAGGTAATTAATCCACTGCTTTGGTTTTAATTTAACTTTACTGTTTATAAGTACTTACATTGTTTTAGGAATATTTTTTATACCTCGCGCTTTTTACACCTTTTCATGCATTTTTGTATACTTTTTATATGGCGGGTGGAACCTGCTTCTAGAAACTCTAGAAACTCGTTAATAATAATGTTTTAAAAGCATGAGTAGTTCATAAAAGATATTGAAAATATTTATAAAGGTTAAATGTATTTCTGGCACTTAAAACCCATTCATAACTCCTTTGGTATTGAGCTTTATGTGGTTCCTATTAGATAAATACTAGTATTTAGCGTGAAATCTGATAATTTCCAACTGAAAATGAATATGTATTGATAAACAATTGATATAACACTGAGTAAATATCAAACGTATTTCAAATTTAATAATTATGCAAAGCAGCTGAAATTTCATTATAAACGAAGACGATTTATTAAAGCACCTATGCTATTAGCGTATAAGTCGTAATAATATCAGTAAATGGCAGCAGATGTGGGCAATTAAGCTTACTCTAAAACTGGAATAGCATTTATATTATACATAATTAATCTTTAGAACACATAATGTAGGTATCATTTTATTATTCGGACGCGAAAATGCGTTGCGAATTTCAATTGTAATCGGCAACGGTAAAATATATGTTATATATATTTATTTATTTATTTAAACTTTATTGCACAGATAAGAAGTACAAATGGCGGACTTAATGCCTTAAGGCATGCTCTACCAGTCAACCACAGGGCTAAACAGAAAAGCTTATAGGTGCAGGCAGTTGACCAAGAAAAACACAAATGAAAAGGATAGGTATATAGCTAATGAAAATACATTGCCTAATATAATTAATAAATACATTTACTTACATAAATACAAAAAATTAATATACATACATACATATTACTTTGCGTAATATATATATATATGAAGAGCGACAGAATAAAGAACGAAAAAATAAAATAAAAAGCATTAGGATTAATCTGGTGATTAAGATGGGAAAAATCTATCTGTAACATTGACTCTGTGGTTTGTTTGCTTGCAAGAAAGTAAGATTACAACTTCCGTCACGTGAAAGCAAGATTGCTATATAGCAGATATTAATATTACTATTATTTCACAAAAATAAATATTAACGTAAGGCGTACACAACAGGCATAAAATGTTTTTCCCAGTCAACCCTTAGGCTAAGCAGAGAGTTGTAGGTGATGAGATTTACTTACTTATGATGAACATTAACTATAAATTACCACTAAAGTTTTTATTGGGACCAAATGTAGTTCGCTATTTCTTGGCAGCTAAGCCACACGTCAATGCAAAAAGCGTCGCCGATCGTGCGATATCGAAGCTGCTTTCACTGTCCCAATCAGGCCCTACAAAATGTCAATCGAAAACTAACTTTGGATTCGTCGACTTGTGACCGAAAAATTGGTAATTTAAGGCCTTAACGCCTTACGAGCCAGCGAAGCGAGTTTTATGCTTCAGCTTGGGCCAATATTCGTCCGTATGTCTCGCTGTCCCGCTGTTCTCCTCTACAGGTCCCGTATCATGGTCGGCCTTATCACGCGATAAGTGACAAGATAGAGCGTCAGTCTCGTTCTATCGAACGGTGTCAGCCAGTGACGGACGCTCTATCTTGTCAGTTATTACGTGATAAGGCCGACCATGATACCCGGGGCCAGGTCGCATTTTTCAACCGATTTTCGTGATACTTTGTGAGTAAGCTCTTTAATTATATAGAGTTTTTCAGATACCATCAAACCAAAATTATATGGAATCGCCACGCGTTGTAGAGATTTGAAAATGGGTTCAATAATTAGACCTCATTAACATAGATCCAATATAATAAAGACGAATTGAGAATCTCCTTTTGAAAGTCGGTTAAATCAATTCATTTTACCAAAACAATGACGTTATATTTTGTGCCACCGCTTGGCGTGAATAGTGATTGATGACCTATGATAAAGCAAGTGGAATTTGGTGTGATCAAATTTATTGACTAGGAAGCCGGTTTTAAACGCTTCATCAAATTGAATCATAAACTGTATTTGTTTGTAAGGTAATATAGGTATTTATTTATTACTTAGTCTAACACATTCTAGCTGCACGTGTCAACAGGAGAGACATTTTAGACACAGGGTACATCATTGGTAAGGGCACAAGAAACAAATGAATGAACCAAAATATAACGTGTCTTTCTCGGGGAAAAGGGACCTCGTGGGCAGTGGCGCTTATGTCACATCGTAATAATAACATTAGCGCCAACGACAATAAAGTCCCTTTATTCATTGGGGGACGCCTATGTCTTGCAGTAGACGTCTTTCGGCTGATATGATGACAATGATAATGACCCTGAGAACGAGACACTATTATATCTAGTTCTTTAATCGCACTCGAGAAACGTCCATCAGATAGCCAGTAGGCTTGTTTGCCACCTTTGTCGAATATAAAATCTGCCTTAGGGGATGATGTTGGGGACAAAATGAAGCCTTGTTCCTCTTGCTTGCCCGACTACGGCAGAGCCGAAAGAATCGCTTTTGATGAGTGAGGTATCAATCGACTCGTCTATCAGGCTATCGCTGTGGGCGTAGCATGGTTGCCATTTTATCACTTATCGTTGTGGTAAAGACGCCCATCACGCTCTGACAAGTATGCGAGTGTGAGAGTGACGGATGCCTTATCTAAATAAACGGGTTTAGTTTGCCGTAATCAGAATACTACAGTTTATTGGACTTTTTATGCGTGTTACAAGCTTGCACTGTTTGTACGTAGGTGACTTGTCTTCGTGAACTATTTTTCGGCGTCTGCCTCTTATCGGCATTCTTCATTGAGCTCCACAAAGCTGGTCTGATGACGGAGACAGAAGGTGACGGCCAACTCTTAAACTACCGAAGATAAACCCGTTGTGTTGCTCATTGGAACTCTCCCAACGAAGTTTTTTCTGATTGACATGTTTCCTACCCGTACTTGTTCTAGTTGAGAAAAGAAGTACAATAAAAGTTTTTATCATGAACGTTGAATTGTATTGCATAACATCGAAATTATTGTGGGAGTCTCGGTCTTTTTACGTCATTGGGATCCGTCAGCTCCCCTCGCGGCCGGCTTGTCTAATTCGATAACAATTTGCCGTGACACTGTGATTTATGGTCGCAATGTTGAGACCCACTTCTCGACGAGAATATCGTTAATAGTTCTGGCAGGTAATTAGGTACATCATCAAATACATGACATAAAAGGTATACTGCCCGATAGAGCTGTAGCTTAATACAAACCCAACCATCATACCAACAAGTGTAAATAAATATTGGTTAAATACGAAATGATATGATAAACGAATTGTAACCGCATAGTTGTGAAATCATTGAAGCTTTCAGAGGGTGTATCTGACTAAACTTATTGGATTGAAAACAATATTGTATTCAGGCTCGCTCGCTTTCGAGGGTGCTAAGTCTGGCGTGGCAGAAGAGTGCAATCAAGCAATCTGAACTTAATTTCGGTTCAATTGGTAATCTTTTTATTATTCACAGGGTTATACAATGGATCATGTGAAGCCATGCTACTATGAGCTATATATATGCTGACCTGTATTTGAACTGTAGTTGAAATAAATATTGTTTTAATCAATCTAATAAACACGGAAGCATCTAACAGCAAACTTTGCAAGTTATAAATTTAAAAACTTTCTAAAGCCGTTTTCTGCCTAATCATTAGGGAATCGACATTTAATAAAATATAAAACATAAAAAAAAACACATTCTTTGTATACTCGTAAATTAAACCAAAAACATAGTGTAACAGAATAAATACAAAATCCACTGTTTTACACAATTGAAAAGAGAAAACTACATCAGCGGTCATGGTTATTGTTAAAGACTAATCTCATCTAGACCATTTTTGGGTAGCGTACACAGGTACTAAAACAAATGTATCAGAATCCAAGCATACTAATGACATAAAAAGTAAAACAAATATTCCGAGACAAATATTTAACGAACTATGTGATCGAAATTGCCTGACAAAAATAAGCTGAAATTGGGCATCGAACAAGCAACTAATCAGAAAATACCTACAGCAATAACCACGGAGCATGTAAAATTGCCCTCGTCTACCCTGGTTGAGGAAATAAATATGTAACTAAAAGAAACATTTGGGGTTACCATATACGAATATTGTGATCCCGCCCTCGAGTCCCGGCTAATTTAATTCTTTCCCCGCGATCTCGCCTTCTACGGAGTGAAGGATTTTTCACTGCCTTAAATATTTATTTCGCCGAATCCCTTACATTTTTATTTCGTTCTCTAATGTTACTAAATCAATTGAATTCTGGCATTTGTGAAGACTGTGATCTAAATATTGAATCAGAATGCGCGATCTACGAGCGGCCCCTTTGTAATATTTGATTAATTACTTTCATACGCCTTCTATGTTCGACATTAACGTGAAGTTCAACTTTGATAAAGCGGGGAATAAACATAACA
Source organism: Epinotia bilunana (assembly GCA_947049275.1). NCBI lineage: Eukaryota > Metazoa > Arthropoda > Insecta > Lepidoptera > Tortricidae > Epinotia > Epinotia bilunana. Next base: position 14,548,924 of record OX346264.1, read on the forward strand.
TTTATGAATGTTTTATTTTTAATATGTTTTGGTGCAAAGCTCATGAAATTACCAGCGTATTATGGTCATTTTATTGGTCATTTTTGAATTTATTTGCAATTAAAAGATTATGTCTGCTTGTGCTTAAACGACAGCGTTTGTCCATTGCACCTTATTAAATGAGAATCGGAATTTAAGTTTCTACTCATTTTAAGTTCAAATGTAAGCCGCTATGTACTTAAGGTAGTTCGATTTTCATACAAAACGTTATTTGACATTCGCAGGCTAACGGCGTGATTTTTTAAGAACTTATGTAACTAACTTTCATAAATTGGCTTTCCATTTGCGCGAAATTCCCCTTCTTCTTGAATAAACTTGTATAAACTAGAATAATTTGAGATATTAGTTTGTGACGCCATACTTTGGGAAAACCATTTTTCTAAAATAATTCTAGTTTATACAAGTTTATTCAAGGAAAGGGGGAATTTCGCGCAAATGGAAACCCAATTTGTAAAAGTTACTTAAACTTGACGCCGTATATCGATTCCAAAAAAATAACCTTAAAATTGCCATTAAAATGAAAAAAAAACCGACACTGGCAAACTTAATAATGGACGTAGTTAAAAACTAGCTACCTATGTATTTCTTAAAAAATCACGCCGTTAGCCTGTGAATGTCAAATAACGTTTGGTATGGAAATCGAACCACCTTAAGTTAACTGTAGATAGGTTGATTTATATACTTTTTAAACGTAGCACGTAAACCGATGGCCGTTGGGGCGGAAAGGTTCTTGAGTGGCGACCACGTACCGGAAAGCGCGCCGTGGGTAGGCCCGGTCACTTTGGCACACTTTGGGGGAGGCCTTTGTCCACCAGTGGACGTCTTTCGGCTGATAAGATGATGATGATGATATATTTCTTAATAATATGGCTATGTTACCACTCCGTAATAACCCAACTTACGTCCACATATATTAATTAGTGGAGTTGCAAATAGTGAGTCTGGCATCCAGCGCAGATGTTGCCTGCATTATCTTTCATTAGCGTTAACAAGGTGCTCGCCCCAGGTTGGCTCAAGACTGACGAGATACGTACATATTACAATACGAGTGACTCAGGTTACATTCCTCAATCAGCGAATGACTTTTTTTTATATACAATGACGGTGGCAAACAAGCGTACGGCCCGCCTGATGGTAAGCGGACACCGCAGCCTATAGACGCATGCTACTCCAAAGGAGCTGAAGAAACAAATTCCCTCTGACGACCTTGCTCACCACCAGGAACACAACACTACTACAGAGCAAGTAGTAGTGTTATTATGGCTATGGTCTTCTGCAAGGCGGAGGTACTTCCCCAATTGGGCTGCTCCAAATTCGAGCGGACATTTCGCTGTGCCAAATAACGTGTGTGTAAAAAACTCACGTGAACCACAAGTTCGTCCTTACTACTGACATATAAACTTTTGTACGATAGTGTTTGTGTTTACAGAAGTATTTTCCCAACTATATACCTATATACCGAATGACTATACCTATATAAAGTTAAAATTTGTGTCTACTCTCGTTAGCCACTTCGTCCTTACTACTGACATACACTTTTGTATGAATGTGTTTGTTTGTGTTGACAGAACTATTTTCCAACTATACCGCTGAAAATCCAGGAAACATTACAATCCTTTATACGTATGTTCTGAAATATGACCCTAATATATAGTTTACCCGATAATTCATTATTTATTTCTTAGTTTAGGCAGTACTTTTTTTTTGTCATTTCCCTTAAGTGGGTACTTTTACGTGCTGGATAAATTGATTGAGATTGTAACTTGTTTAAGCTCACCTCAACGCTCACCCACAAATATATCTTGACACCGCGATGCGTAGTAACTAAGCGTAGTTAGAGCTCTAGTTTAGTGACGGGCGACCGGCGGGGTGAGACGCATTAACGCGTAGCGATTAACAGCCCAGAGGTCTAGTTTCCTTAGACGTGTGAGGTGAGGAAAGGCGCATGAGCGCGTTCCGAATAACGGCCCAGGCGACAAGTTCGACGACCCTAGATGACTAACTATGGCGTTTCCATACTATTCCATAGCTGCATGCACTGTCATCGAACTAGTCGCCTGTACACAAACGCGGCCTTACTCCGACACAACGCCAAACACAAAACCAAGTTTTGTTTGTAAGTTTTGCCGCGCACCTGACAGGCAAGCTACGTGACTAGATTGATGCAGCCTGTTTCGCGTGTCGAGCCGTGAACAAGCGGGATTTACTAGGATTCAAGAAAGCGAAATAAAATGGAGCAAAGGAAACATAAACTACGTATAAGTTTATGTATATGCCTGACTTGCCTGTGAAATTGCGTCGGGTTGACTTGCGAAACGGACTAAGACAAGCTTGAGTGGATGCCTTTGAATAACATAGCGTTGAAATAAACCTAGTACGTCTTCTATCCAGGGGATATTTAAATGAGCAACTCACAAAGCTTAAAGTCATTAAACGAATTTAGTTTCAGATATTTTTAACCGACTTCAAAAAAAGGAGGAGGTTCTCAATTCGGTTGTATTTTTTTTTTCAATGTTTGTTACCTCAGAACTCCGTCATTGATGAGCCGATTCGTAAAAAATGTTTTTTATTTGTTAGTATATGCTTCCAGGTGGGTCCCATTTTTTTCAAAAATTCAATTGGATGATCGGATCCATGAGGAATTGAGGGAACTCCTCAATTATATTAGGCACGCGTGTAGTGATTTTGGTATTTTCTATTATAACTCGTGTATTTACACCCGAAAATCATAAATTTGGTGGAGTGGAATTGATGATGAAGACCACAGATGACTTATGGAATTCCTTAATTATGTACATAAAAGTACAAAAGTATATCACAGATTCTGATAAGATTCCGTTGAAATAGGAACTAATGAAGTGCCAAAGGTGATCCTTGTGGAATCGACGGAAGTCCTCAAATATTATCGGCCCACATACAGCGATTGGGTTTTTTTCTCTAATAATCAACGCATTTGCTCTCGGAAATCAGTTCATGAGGTAAATTGGAAAAGAAATGTGGAAATGTTCTCGTGGCTTGGCGGAGTACTAAATTGAAGTAGGTTAAAACTTTGTTTTTAAAGTAAATTATTATTTTCTAGTTGTACACATTTTATGTGTACAACTAGAAAATAATAATTTAACATCACGTTTGAAGGTTATATACTCGCCGGCAATAAATTTGGCCCAAATTAGAAAAATGCATTTAATTATTTAAAACATTATTTAATCTATTCAATTTATAGTTTGAAATCACGAAAAGTTTTTGGGTCAAATTTTCTGCCGGTCAGTGTAATTTGTACGGAGATGACAGCGGACGGATCAAGATTCCCGTAAGTATATATTTTTTCCCCTCACTGCCTCGGAAAGCCGTCTTTTATCCTTTAAAACCAGTGAGCAAAAACGCATTTTATCCTCTAGTGAGGAAAGTAATTTGCCCTTGGAACGCTCCAAGGGCAAATTACTTTCAAGTAGCTTTTGACAGTATATAAAAAGGTAAACCGCTCATAATACAAAAAAAAGACAGATGATGTATTTCTGTTGCCGGCAACAAAAAATACTAAAATAACAGAATAAAATAAATAATTTATTTAATTTAAAAAAAATTGCTTGTTGGGTCTCAAAATGTATGGGAAAACTAAAACCCGACTCGCACTTGACCAAAATACTACTTGATATTAATAACGTTGTTATTACTGTAAAAAAAAATTAAATGTTATTTAAATTAAATAAAGTTGTTTTGCATGTTGCACTTTCCTCGCTACAGCGAGGAGAAAAGTTTTGTGTTACACACGGGTGCAAATGTATTTTACTTCTCGTGTGTTGAAACACTCGCTACGCTCAGGATTCTATTTTAGAACCACTCGCTTCGCTCGTGGTTCAACTATAGCATCCTTTCGCATGCTCGTGTTTCAATTCCACACTCGCAGGTAAAATACAACTTTTCACCCTTCTATAACAAATAACTATTTGCCATTTGATTACACAACTATGTAGCGGTTAACATAATTCAGCCATACTCCAAAGGCCTGGACATACGAACAGACGGACATGACGAAACTATAAGGGTTCCGTTTTTAGCATTTTGGCTACGGAACCCTAAAACGATTTATATTTCTTGTCAATGATGACGTGAGACCCTAAATTAAGAGTCATTTCATTTCATTTATTTCATTGCATGTCACATCAATGTATTAGTTGTGTACCGTTACCTGTATTTCCAATCCCTGAAGATTGCTACCGGCAACATTAATAATTGATCGGTAATCTTAACAAGGTATCAATGTCCTATATCCTTTATTTCATTCAAATATACTTATTGATAACTTGGTTTGGGCAATCGCAAAGGATATGCGTATTGATAAAAAAAATCCAAGATCAGTAAATTATTATTATTATTGATAAATCACAGAAAAGGAAATGTAAATTAACAAGAAGTCTACGGCTCATTCGAGGTCCTTAGTTTAGTTAGATTCTCGTACTATTCTACGTTTTACTTTGAGTAGGTATACAATTTAAAACTTAATATTTTATGTACCTACCTAGCCCAACAAACTTTTTCTAAGGCCACATGTTAAACTGATGATATTGAATAGAACACGTAAATGTATAACATAAACGAACACATATGTTGTACGGACGCCAATTGAATGAGGTCACTATATGTTATCCCAAGCTCAAACCCTTCGGACCAAGGGTTCCAAAGATGGATTTGGCTGTATGATTAATATAAAATTGGCGGGGCCATGGAAATAAGAAGGCGAAAAGTAACATTAGGAGTCTAATAACTTCAACACCCATATACAAGTGTAGACATGATTGTGCCAATATTAGGTAGGTATACTTTGACCAACAAATGTTATTTATACCTACCTTCAATGTAATATTTCGAAAAATGTGTATATTCATTTGGTCAATTGAGTGACCAAATTAATATATTTGAAAGATCCTTTTAAAACATAGTTGTACCTAATATGAACCGAACGATTAGAGAATTTATTCAAAATATCTATAAATTTTACCCTGTAAAGAAGCAACTCAAATAATTTGAGAATTCCTGTTTAGAATAACTGGATCGATACACCAGCAGGGTAATTGTGTAAAATTACGGATGAGCGAAAAAGACAGTTACGTTTTAAAGCATGTTCGAAAACTTACGAGATTACCTTACTGGGTTTAGGGAACCAAAAATACACAAGCAATCCTTTGGCTAGAATTAAAAATAAATTCAAATCATTGTCCAGCGTTAGTGATTTTAAAGAGAGCAACCTTCCTCTATCCCTGTGGGACACGGGGGGTGTAATTCCGGGATGGATCGTACTCCGCTGTAAAGGCCATCAGGAGAACGTGACCGTGTCACGCAATTACACGGTAAATGATGCTTAACCTTAAAAGGTTTTATGGAGAACGTTTATCTTCCGCAGAAAATTCTTCAAGTGATATCTAAAATAGGGTAGCCACTTTTCAGAGATTCAGAAATAAAAAAAGACGAGCTAAGTTTAGTGAAACCCGATTGGAGCAATATTTAGATCAAGTAATTGCCTAAAATGATCAGTCTACCCCGACGCTCGCTGAAGGGCATCGCAAAAATATTTTTATACTAGCTGTACCTGCGACTTCGTTTGCATGGTAATGTGGTGGGAATCAACGCATTTTTTCTCTTGGACATAGGAAAAAACCTAGCTCGTTTAGCGAAAATGCCGTTAAAATTCGCCTTTATCTGTCACTGATATTTAAATCGGTAAGAAAGGGACAAAACATAATATTTTATTTATCAAAGGAATTTTAAGTTTAATAAATAAGAGGATAACAGTTTAGTAGATGTTTGTGGCAATAGGTCCAACAGGCAGGACATAGGCTGCAGCATTAAAGTTTATATTTATTGAGCTTCCTTCTCTACATATTTTTATATTAGGTAAATAAACAAAACATGTGATGACTGAAATGGACTTGAGTCACTCCGACTCTTAGGTAAAGATGTGTTTAGGAATTAATAATAGATAATACTTTCGAGTACCCATTGACCGGTTTTACGCGGAACATATGATCTCTTTTTAATTAGATATCAGACGGCCAATTTATATTTTGAAAACTATACCTAACCACTTAAGTTCTACAGCCATAACGCGATCCCGAGCGCCTTTCTCATAATTACTCTGGTTTTTTTTCATTCATTGGAGAGTAAAGTGTATACAAAGGCATATTATGATAAAAGTATTTTCCTGTATGTTGGTCAATTTCTGTGTCTATATCTATATTGGCTGAATGTCAACTTAAAGGGGCGAAGTACGAAGTTATAATACCGCGTTAATACTGACGTGATTGATAATTAATGTTTATAAATAACCCGTTCTATACCGATTTAATACATTCTGTTTATTGCTGATACTTAAATATAAATACTGACAAACCAGTATCGTGACAAATACTCACTTGCAGAAACTCAAATAGACTTTTTGGCTGAACGAGTGAAAAGCGCGATGCCATGCCATTAAAAAAAAGAGAATGAGAAGACAATCAGACTATTGACGGGTGATGTTATATTTTTGAAATTTGTCAATACATTTATTGAAATAACACCTTAATACGAATTTAGCGCATTTCCCATATTAGAATCGATTATTTTTGTATGTTTTGTCGTTTTTACACACACCGGATCGAAATTATTAATATTGGATATTTAAGGCAAGCCCGCCATTTTGCCGTCACTAACACAAACTTCACAGATACGGCAGCTAAGATTTCAAGAAGAAGAAATGAAAAACTTAATGAGGTCAAATGTTTCGGAAAATTAATTAATCGTCGCAGTCGGATAAAAACTATCCTAATCGGAAGCTAGAATAATAAGGTGCTAATCAAAAAAGTTTCATGTTCCGTTCATGGGAAGCTGAGATCGTTCGTGACAGAACAATGCTTAGTTTGATACTGGCTGATTCTTTTTTAATTCGGAGATTTATTATAAGTGTAGATTAAAGTGTTACACTTTTTGGCCTAGTTCGTATTCAGCTAGTGTAACCTGCGATAGAAAACGAATTTCCAATATATTCATATTCACGTACCTGGGGGCCGATTTTTGACTTTCGAGCGCTCGAAAATTAAATAAAAGTAAATGCTATTGTAGTGTCATAATCACAGGCACTTACTTTCTACCGATAGAATTGAATACGAGTGGTCAATACCGCACGTTTTTAAATTATCTATCGTCATTGCTAAATAGCATTTCATAATATTTGTCAGTTTTCGAGTGAAAGAGTCGAGCGCTCGAAAGTCAAAAATCGGTCCCCTAGTCTTACACACATAGGCCTTGCTAGGGATATTAAACCGTACGAAGTTATTTGTGTATCACACTGGTGTAGGTAGGTACACATGACAATTGCATAAAGTGCAGTATTTTTTGCAACAAATGCAATAAAGCATACATACATTTATCATACAAATGGTGATCATAATGCCATACAGCATTTCCAGACAAAGGAGATGGATAAAGATTTTACAATGGAGCGGAACATGCATACGATCGAGATATAGGTGAAGTTTCTTAACAATTTATATCTATTCATAACGTACGTATTCATTGTCCCAACACTTGAAGGAGCACACCTTTTTGCGTTATAACTCGGATCTAGTTAAACAGCATGGAGACGTAGGAATATCACAAGCCACTGACTACAGAGTAAGTAAATTGAAAAGATAATTTTAATAAAATCCTGAAATGACCATAGGACGGGGCTTAGCCCGAGCGGATCCATTGAGAAATTCAGCAGTTGTAAAAGATAAGGAGTGTAATTATGGATGATTGATTACCCTTAACTTATTCGTAAAAAGCAAATGTCAACCTGAATCAAGCAGCCCTTGCCTTTGCTGAATGAGACCATATCGCGTATATTTTCAGCGATTGTAGATACCTACATATGTCGGTTTACTGCCTCGTATTTAAGTGCCAGTAATAAAATTATCAAAAAGAACGCAAACGTAGTTAACCTATCTATTTGCGTTTTGCGTAGGATAGGTTATCTACGTTTTCTATAAATAAGTTTTTTTTCTTAAAGGAAAGGAAATTAAAATATGTACTCAAGTACCATTTTCGGTTTTTGACACTATTATAAGGCATAAAAAGGTGTTTCAGTTTTCTATACCGTACCTACTGGGAATTGGGAAATCAAATTACAAAAGAAGTTGCATCGCGGAATAAACGGACTCGCCCAGCAAACCATAATAAATGCATTTTTCCTAAACAAATAATCGTGGTTTATCTCTCATCCAAACTAAACTTAACTCTCTTCATCGCGAATAAAACATATAAGCGATATAGACTGGCAGCCAAAAAGCGACGTGAGGAAAATATGTAAATTTGTTTTGAAAAGTTTTAGGTCCAATCTACGGGGTCCGACGGCGGATTAGAGGGAGCACTAAGGAGATTTAAAAAGGGCTTTATGTAACAAAACTGTGGGCTGCATTCAGCTGGGTCGTTTATCTTCATCTCTCCAATAGCGCCGCTTATAACAGAAGACGTGTAATTGTTTGCGGGCAACGCTCCCACTCTTTTGTGGTAGCTTATTGTTACTTAAGATTATATCGGTATATATGGGTTGAAAATGTTTTTAGGTAGATATATTTACACTTTCCCTACCAGGGTCATACAGAGATTAAGGTTCGCGTCTATTCTGAGGACATTGTCTATTCTGAGGATGTTTTCTATGTAATTAAGTATTTATTTATCTATAAGTATGTATATCGTCGTCTAGTACCCATAGTACAAGCTTTGCTTGGTTTGGAACTAGGTAGATTTGTGTAAGATTGTCCGAAAATATTTATATTATAGGGCTACAAAGCCTAATTTATGGTTGAACTATAAAATAGCGTCTCCTTGTCTATAATTCTATGAGATAAAAATATATTAATTATGCATTTTGTTTTATTGACTGTGTATGATTTATTATCGATTAATCTTCCTGGTGGATTCTTTACTCATAGCCAGTTTCCGCTACAAGACGGAAAATTCGGTACTACATGCGTAGTTACAAATAGTTGACAGTGTTAAAGGGACTAGATTAACTTGTAGGTAAGTACATCAATTCCAAATAGGTTGTTTTGTTAACTCGAGTCTTATAGCCTTCAGCGATTCGATGAAGATTCTTGTAAAATATACAGCGGGCGTAGCACGGTTGCCATTTTATCACTTATCCACAAGGATAAGTCATCCGTCACTCTCGCACTCGCATACTTGTCAAAGCGTGATGGGCGTCTTTACCACAACGATAAGTGATATAATTTACGTTAAAAACAAAATTTAACCGACTTCAATTTAGTACTCCGCCAAGCCACGAGAACATTTCCACATTTCTTTTCCAATTTACCACATGAACTGATTTCCGAGAGCAAATGCGTTGATTATTAGAGAAAAAAACCCAATCGCTGTATGTGACCCGATAATATTTGAGGACTTCCGTCGATTCCACAAGGATCACCTTTGGCACTTCATTAGTTGCTATTTCAACGGAATCTTATCAGAATCTGTGATATACTTTTGTATATCACAGATTCTGATGAGATTCTATCATTATACATAATTGAGGAATTCCATAAGTCATCCGTGGTCTTCATCATCAATTCCACTCCACCAAATCCGGGTGTAAATACACGAGTTATAATAAAAAATACCAAAATAACTACACGCGTGCCTAATATAATTGAGGAGTTCCCTCAATTCCTCGTGGATCCCATCATCCAATTGAACTTTTGAAAAAAATGGGACCCACCTGGAGGCTCATCAATGACGGAGTTCTAAGGTAACAAACATTGAAAAAAAAATGATAAAAAAAATACAACCGAATTGAGAACCTCCTCCTTTTTATTGAAGTCGGTTAAAAATGGCAACCATGCTACGCCCACAGAACAAACACATGTTGTTTTAGGTTCTGTCTTTAATTTACCTCAGCTCGAGGACAACCACAAAGGAATATGGAAATTGCTGGTCATCTGTAATTACCACTTCGTCACAAAGAAGGTCGGGTCATCGTTGTTTTTTTTATAACTAGCTCTTTCCTACAACTTCATTCGTGTAGAATTCGTCAATTGCATTCCCGTAAAATGTTCACTTCTATTTCACCCTCATGGAAGATTCTATTCGTGTATGAAAGGATGTTATCCTTCCCTGAATCTCAAGCTATCTCCATATTAAATTTATTTTTAATTGACTCAGCGATTTAGGTTTTTTTGTCTAATCAGATTAGTGAGTTTTTTTATATAAAAACTGACTCGCGAGTTCTAAAGCTCATAAAGCCACAATTCTTAAGTATGTCCAGATGTCGGATGTCCGGCTGCCCGGCTATTCTCCTCTACATGTCGCATTTCTCAACAAATGCTCTTGAAATTTGGTGAGCAAGTTTAAATTATATGATTTTCTTTATCGATTCAACGCTTTTGAAGTAAAAAAAAAGACCGGGTTGCACTCTGGGTGTGCCGGCAGAAGTGAAAACTTGAATATTAACGTTGTGCATTTTTGATATTTGATGATGATGAACTCTGACATCATCAACTATCGAAAATCGTTTGTAAAGTGAACGTGAATCGAATCATTGAATCGATTCAAATAATAACGGTAACAACCGATATGTCTCGCAACTAGAAAGACGTCAAACCCCAATTCCAATTCCAATAAAGCTGATAGAAACAGCATAATTAAAAGTAATACTTAGCTGTTCTCTGAAACCAGGGTCTCCATTTTCAACTAACAATGAATTGAATTCCAATCCATTTATTTATGCGACGCGCTAATACACACTTTTTTGTTCACCCAAGACATATATTGTTTGGGTTGAGATGGTGTGGCATATGTATGGCCTTTGCATTTATAGCGTGTCGTTTCACACTATCACTGCCAGGAACCCGCATAGCGGACGCCTACGCCATAGGTGCTTTCTGCTACATACGGGAAAAAACACAAGATCGGATACTCGTATCCGCTACTCGTAGGCGCGTAGCGATTCTTGGTTGTGAATGTGTTAACTCATTTACCGCCACCCTACGGTCGTATCGCTACGCCGTAGTCCGTAGCTAACGAAAGGCCCCCGTAGCGCCCTTACGCATGTATTTCGTGATTAGCGCTGAATTTGTTATAGTGAGTGAGAGTTGCTTCACCTTTATCAGGCAATAATCATAACTATGATTACTATGAATATTATTGCAATGCGACAAAAAATGTTACAGACTTTAAATTTAAAATACATATCGATTAACATGATGCGTTAAAAAACGACACTTTAAGGAAGTCGTGTATTTAATTAAAATAAATAATGTGTACACGTAGAACAATAGTTACGAGTATGAGTGAAATATATAAACTATTTCTCTAAAATATGACATAATTATTAGCTTTTTAAACGGAACAGACATAGATTGATTGAATAAGTAGTTGGAATAAGCAATAATATGTGAAATCGCCAGTTATCGACACCTGAGCTCCAGTAATCGATTCCCATTATTTGAAAGATATTAAAATAAAGCGAGCAATAAAATAAACTAAATTTTAAATATATATTCTAAACTAGCTTCCGTCCACTACTTCGTCTGCGTGGAATAAAAACTATCCAATATTTTAAGAGTCCGCAGTAAGCTCGGCCGAATTTCACCTTCCCATACAAACGTAGTTACGCTCTCATTTTAAAACTACCTGTTGGATTGTGACGAAACTTTGCATATACATTGACATGAGATATATCTATGTTTGTAATTAGTTTATATGGTTCCAGTTTATAAAACAAACGAAATACAGCAAAAACAATGTATGACAAACTTAAATTCGCTGTATTTTTTTACTTTGGTATCTGAAACTACATAAACTAATAACAGACATAGATATACCTCATGTCATTTTATATGCAAAGTTTCGTTACAATCCAACAAGTAGTTTTAAAATGAGAGCGTAACTACGTTTGTATGGAGAATCGAGCTTACTGCGGACTCTTAATCCAGGCTATTGACCGCCGCGGCCAAGCCGCGCCAGTCTGTGAGCGGCCTAATTCATCTCAATAATATTGTATACAGGATGAAAGTAGGATAGACACTATCTATGATTCAGTGTTGCCACATTAAAAATTATAAGTTTAAGTCATTAGTTGCCAAACTTTATTTTAAAGTATAAAAAAAAAAACGGTTATTGATGCCATCTTGGTGCCATCACGTTACAATTTCTAAACTCAAATAGCCGCATATTATAACTGCGGTGGAAGCGCACACGTTCCAGAACTAGTTATAACGACTAACTAAAACCGTTAGTTCAACTCCACAGATAGTCTTATTGTTTTAACTAAATATAAGCGGAAACCCGCAGATGGACTATGGAAACTCTATCCCACCATTCCGGTGGACCACATTACGTAAATCCAATTATCGCCACTGGAGCTGAAGTTTTGTTCTTGTTCTAAACAGCAAATAATTTTGCAAACAATTTCAATTAAGGCTTCACGCGGGCCTGGGTGTTGAAACGTTGTAATATCTAGATTAGATAGATAATTAGAGTATTCTAAAAGCACAAAACTAGTCTTGTACAAATACTCGTATAGCTTTGACCTTTTTAAAATAAGTGCCTTAACCTTTTTTAATACACCTTTTTAGTGATAAAATTTAGGGGAGTATAATAAATACTCATTCGGGTAAAATTGGTGGTGGGTGGTGTTATAAGCTCTTTTTTTTAATTTTTAGCGTTTGAAAAGAATGTAACGATAGTGCATGAAGCCTATGACTACTAGTTGCTATTGATAACGATGCGGATTAGCACATCGGAAACTTAGAACACAAGGAATTGAGTGCGCAAAACTTATTGGAATGCGAAATGGTCATCTGAAATTGACCCCGCACTTTGATACATGAAAATACATAGAATAGTTAATGTTCGAAAAAAAGTAGACGAGTACGTATACGAGATTTAAGGATGCAACGTGATACTAGAACACTAGAAACTTCGCGCAAAATACAATAGTAAAGTGAAACAAATGACAGAAGTTGAAAAATTAAAACTAAAATATTCCAACTCGCAACAAAACATATTCTGCTGCACGCCGGCCAAGCTGCAATAAACAACGCATGTAATATAGCATCGGAGCAAAGGGTCGATGAGACTTGCTTTTCGCGTTCTAATTTGATGATAATCAATGTGTTTTGCTCGCTCGCTTCCTCGCACGCCGAGCTAACCTGTCAGAACGAGCGCGCGTAACACATTCATATCAAATCGAAACGCGGAACAGTTGACCGACCAAGTAAGAAGGCATCTCCATATGAAATGCTTGAACAAGTTTGTAACTTCTTCAGTTGGGCTAGTTGCCTAATAGTTGCCAAACTATTCTGCCGTCTTCAGCTAACCTCAATTTCGTTACGACACAGAAGATTCACCGCTCTTGTGTGCTAAATTGATTCCCGGCCGGCCTTTGTAGTTGTGAAATGTAATAGAGCGCTTATAGCTGCCTGTAGAATGAATATTCAGTTTAATTTAGTTGCCCTGTGTAATCTAAATGCACTTAGGTTGTTAATAGGCACCTACGTACATGGGCGCATTGCAACAGAATCTCAATCGGGACGTTTAATTAAGCCCCCGTGTTATTCCGAAAATGGTGTGAGTATAAATAAGGGTACTAATCGGAATATAAGAATACCTGACACCTGACGTATAGCCAAGGTGAGCCTAGAGCATTTGTTTCTAATTTCTTGGAGGCCAACCATAAAAATAACCGCGATTGAATAAAGACAACTAAATATCGTCTCATGCAACATGAAAAGCGTTATTCCACTAATAAAAGTATCTCATCTATTTTGTAAAATACAAGCAGCAGGTACTTACTTAAAAACTGAATCGAAATCAATTTCGCATGAAGTGAACGTACACAGTGGTTTTCAATTCGGAACCGCACAAACGAATCGTTTTTCAAGATCGGAACCCATTTAAACTACAAAACCGGTAATCGGGGGCAATTCCAGTCGAAATTACGTTCCACCGCTCTCACGCCGACTAGAGAGGCTCTTCTGTTATATAATATAGTATTTTAAATTGGCTTTTCACTGTTGTAGAATGTATTCTGACTTGGGCACAAACTCTAGATTAATATTATTGCCATTATTGGTTATTTATATGTATAGTTTCTGAGAAATCCCACAATTCTTTTTGTATCGTTTCGATCTTTCTATAGGATCCCGGGACTCAGGAGGGATACTTATCTCCCTAACTTAATAATAATATAATAATGATAATACATTTATTTCTTAAAAACAACTTAGAAATAGTTACAGAGTCCTCCGTATCCAGACACCTGTGTGTCAGGAGGACTCAGTCTTCCTGAGTTGGTAAGTACATCTTGCTTTTTTTTACCCACTAGTTATTAAACAACTTAAACAATTTAGATTAAATTAACTATAATTAAATGTGTGTGTGGTTGTGTGGCGTTAGCGCGGAAAGGTTCTCGAGTGGCGACCACGTACCGGAGGGCGCGGCGTGGGTAGGCCCCCCACAAGGTGGACTGATGACCTGGTAAAGGTTGCTGGAGTCCGCTGGATGCGGGTGGCGATGGCGCAGGACCGGTCATTTTGGCACTCTTTGGGGGAGTCCTATGTCCAGCAGTGGACGTCTTTCGGCTGATATGATGACGATGATGGTGTTTGTGTGTGTGAGTGCATGTGTGCGTGACTGTGTGTGAGCGTGGTAACAGTATTTCTTAATTAATAATATTCAGCTTTTTGTGTATCAAGTTATGCGAGTGTAGCTTGTGCTTCAAGCTATCTAGCTGCAAATGCAGATTTACTAAGGGGTACAGGGGTAACGGCATGAGCTCTTCTTTGATTCACAGCGACAGTTTTGTAAGGTAATTTTTTATGAAGTCTTAAAAATATGGCTTACACCATATAATTTTTGCATTAACAATCATTATAAAGCTCGGATGTAGGATATCGATATGGTTTAAAGAACACTGTGTTCAGTAGGCTCGACGTGAGCTCTTAATTATTGACCACAGGAGAGACGAATGTGTGTGTTTACCCATACACAGTGTATAAAACAAATAATGTTTTTATCGAATAGTAATACAGAGGAGGAGACGCCGTTTATGCGGAAAATTAGGCTTCGTAGCCCTTAACTTTGATAATGTCCACAGGAAAGACGCAAACCTAAATCTGTGTATGACCCATTTACCTTAACAAGATTAGAGTGGTGATCTGACCTAAAACCCACTCAAGATTGCAAGGTGGGTACTTACCTACCCACCTTGCAATCATTAGAGCTATGCTATTTATGACCCTCCAAAAATAAAATAAATAAATATATGTTTATATCTCAAAGTTCGTACTTTAGTTGTCCACTGATATTACTTATAGTATTCCTTGACTGGCCTAACTTCAATGGGTTTCCCAAATAAGCCAACAGTGTAGACTTAATACCTACCTCCAGCCTTTTCACAAACTTTTCTTTATACCTGTCTGGCTTCCTTGCCTTTATTAGTTCATGTCAAACTGTAGTACCTACACATGAATCAAACTTCATCTGTAGGTAGAATTTTGTAGTTCCCCAAGTAGACGTAATGGTAAAGCTAAGAATAATTGAAACCCTTGAAAGGAATCTGTTGGGTAATTTTAGCAATGAAAGCACTGCTGCTTGCAATTTAAATTGTATGAAAAGACATTTTTTTTAGATATCCCAACTTGTAAATATATACTTTCCATGGGCATAAGTGAACTCTAGCCAAGAGTTCGGCTGAGATAATCAGTACATTTGTTTGTCTGATAGATTATCCATCTATTGCAATTTAGTCTCTATGACTAGTAGAGACAAATCATCTAGGGCTTAGAGCCTTTTATCAAATAAGCCTGTGAGGCAACAAAATAGGTACTTAAGTCATATATACACATATTTTAGGGTTCCGTACCAAAAAAGGTAAAACAGGAACCCTTATGGGGCGACTCCGTCCGTCTGTCTGTCTGTCTGTCACAAAGTGAAATATATCACGAACTACTTAAGCTATCAATTTGAAATTTGGAATGGTTTTAAATGAGACTTATCCACGTGCATGGAAAATGAGAAAATTTAATAAACATTTTAATTTTCTATGAAAAATTACGAATATGAGGGGGGGGGGGCAAAAAAAAATTAACTATTAGGTCAAGTGGGGTATCATATGAAAGGGCTTAAGTTGTACTTTTTGAAACAGTTTTTCTTTTTTTTCTACATTGGTAAAATTTTGATTTATAAAGGAAAATGTAAAAAAAATACCATTTCCCCCCTCCCCCTATCTCCAAAGTTATCCAAGTGAAAAAATTTAAAACATTTCTTGTGATTAAGATAAACATAAATATTACTGGAAAAGTATAACTTTTTCTATTATATACTTTTTCTTTTTTTATTATTTTTTCGTATTTTTTGTTTTATTTTCAAAAATCATTTCCTAGTTAAGTTTGCAATTTAATCAACTTTATAAGTATTTTTTTCTTTTGATATTCCTACAAGACTATAATAGAAGTACTCTCTTTCAAATAAAATAATAATAATCGAGATTGGTTCACGTGATAAACAATAATCGCTAAAACACCAACATACATACTAAGCTGATTGCCCTTGCACGTTAGTACCAAATGGGACCGATAGATGGCGTTGACCCCATTCCTACATCGCGCTGTTAAGATTTTTCTAGAATAAATGGGGTTGGGACGGGTATCTTTCAATAGCAGGTCAAAAAGAATTCGTGATACAATTGTCTTGGTAGTTCGATGGTCTTGGTGTAAAAGTTATTCGTTGTTTGAAATTGAATACTGTTGTGTTGGGTTAATAGTACATTGTGATACAAGTGAGGATGTAATTATCAAAGCTCACGCGTTTCATACGACGTTTTTCAACACATTTTGCGAGGAAAAAATCCTTTTCATAAGATGAAAATTGTATAGGCCTGCCAAGTTATTTTCTTTACTTATTTATGGCACCAGGTTTTTACTTACATGTTGTATACATCGCCAAGAATTTCCAGTGGCGTCCATTCTTTTTATCACTTTTCTAGTCACCACGAGTCAACATTTTTGTTAATAACCAAACACGCATTAACAATGTTTACAAATATCTGTGAAATAACCTAAAATGGCGCGCAAAAGTTTTTTTTCGTAAAGTTTTAGACGCATTAGATGAAATCTCTTAAACAGCCAATACAAAATTAAATAAATATTTTCGTTTTAAAATGTTATCTTTATTAATTCATGTTAAGATGTTATCAAAAGTGAATAGTTTACTAAATTAAACGTTTCTATATCATATCCAAAAAGAAATAGTCAATTATTTAATAAAAAGGATTAATTTGTTTAGTCGAATAAGAATCCATTTGCCGAGAATTAAAAAAGAGCTGTACATTCTGTACAACCCGGTTAATTTAGGAATGCACCGTGTGCATGCATACATCTTGCTGCAAGGTGCCAACCTGACTTAATCGGGATATAAACATAACACACAAGTGTCGTAATGTTATAAAACACGCGTGGATATTATCCATGATTATGAGCCTAAAAGCGACACAATAAGAGGTACGTTACGAGCAATTGTGTTGTAAAAATAAGTAATTTAACAGGCGAAATTTACTTCGGTCTATTTGTCGTCTTATTCGTTGGGCTTTGGCTTCGTAATGGGAAAAACTAAATAAAATATACTCATTGATACATTGAGGTATTAGAATTCGTATCCGTTATATTTTACGGGTTTATAAAAGCTTAGAGAAAATTTTATATGGATGTTGATAGTTTTTCTTACGTAATTGAAAATAATTACATCGAAGATGACTGCGTGGATAAATTTCATGCAATTCTTGCTCATCATGCTAGCTACACAATGAAGGTGTCAAATATAGGGACATTTTCTTAACCTTGAGTTAATTGATAGTTTGTACGGAACCCTCGGTGTGCGAGTCAGACTCGCACTTGACCGGTTTTTTTTTTATTCAATCTTCTACAGCCTCCGTGGTTGTAGGAATCTCAAAAATTAAGTTTTTCAATCAGTAACAAAAACACTACCAGAGTAGAACGCAATAGCTAAAATGTAGTAACATTTTGGGATTTCCCAACTTTTAGCAGTTACAGTAGCGATTCTTACTGTTGGCAATTCTGCACAATCTGAATTCTACACAATAGTATTTCACCACATTCGCTACTG
Source organism: Epinotia bilunana (assembly GCA_947049275.1). Taxonomy (NCBI): domain Eukaryota; kingdom Metazoa; phylum Arthropoda; class Insecta; order Lepidoptera; family Tortricidae; genus Epinotia; species Epinotia bilunana. The sequence goes on from OX346264.1 coordinate 14,567,104, forward strand.
TGCACAGTCATTATTTGTGTACAGTAGCGATTCTTCCTGTTCGCAATTCTGCACAATCGGATTTTACACAACAGCACTTAATCTCGTTCGTTATTTTGTCTTCGTTTTCAGTCGTTATATTCACACAATCGTGATTTTTCATTAAGGCGAGACCGCTTCAGAAAACTACCACAAGCGGATAGAATGGGCCTTGGAATTTCCTACTTTTTTGTAAGAAAACTGCATAAAATGAAGCAGTTTCTTTGCAAAAAATATTATTTGAAGATAATAATATTTTCTACAATTATATGAGGCCCAAAACAGAATTTGATTAATTTGCTTCGATAGATTAGGATCGCAAAGTTAGCTCTGACCCCATATCATGGTCGGCCTTATCACGAGATAAGTGACAAGATAAAGCGTCCGTCTCGTTCTATTGAACGGCGTCAGCCAGTGACGGATGCACTTATCGTGTGATAAGGCCGTCCATGCTACGGGGTCTGATTTAGCGTTTTTTTGGAAGGTTGAGTTGACTAAATACCTGGACCATTCTTTTGCTATTCAGTTTTCAGTGTTCATTTTTGTATCCTTTTATTTCTTAATAAATATGTGACATACTAAGCACATAAATACAAAATCACGCACAAATCGGACATGCATAAGTCATTTCTTATGTTGAAATACTATTTTGTAGAATTTAGATTGTGCAGAATTGTGAACATGAAGAATCGCTACTTTACAGAAATAATGACTGTGCACAGTAGCGAATGTGGTGAAATAATATTGTGTGGAATTCAGACTGTGTAAATTGCGAATAGGAAGAATCGATATTGACATGAACATCGAATAATCCTTATTGTTTATTGTCTACTCTTAGTGATCTAATTTAGTCTTATATACAGAAGCGATTTTTAAGTTTTAATACATTCAAGTTGGGGTTATTCATATAAATAAATAAATATTTGGGGACAATCTTCATCAAACTATGCAAATATTGTACAATTAGTAGGTACTAGACGACGATATACATACTTATATAGATAAATAAATACTTAATTACATAGAAAACATCCATGACTAGGGAACAAATATTCAAGCACATCACACAAATAAATGCCCTTACCAGGATTCGAACCCGGGACCTCCGGCTTCGTAGGCAGGGTCACTACCAAATAGGTTACAGATGTCGTATCCGCTTCGAATACAATGTGAAAATCGGGGAAAATAAATCTAATTAGATGCAAGTAGTTAGGTATTATATTTAAGTTAAAATAATAAGAATAAAATAGAGAAGAAAAAAGTAAAAAAAAACTGCCCTATCATTTGTTATGACTTCAACCGGAAAATGTGGTTGAAATAGACGCATAAAATTGTACATCGGAGAATACGAATGTTCAATTAAATCAATATCACTACATAGTATAAAACAAAGTCACTTCCCGCTGTCTGTCCCTATGTATGCTTAGATCTTTAAAACTACGCAACGGATTTTGTTGCGGTTTTTTTAATAGATAGAGTGATTCAAGAGGAAGATTATATATATATAATATAGTACCCGTGCGAAGCCGGGGCGGGTCGCTAGTACAGTATAAATTATTAGCAGTATTAGTAGTCTATTATTCGTACACTAAGGTTCAAAAGTGGTAGACCACTTTCTTGGCTTACTGTACTTATTTGGCTATGTTGACAGTCGCTCGCTATCGCACAAAGCGATAGGCCCAAGAATGACAAAAAACCTCCTCAATACAAAATCTTTGTTTCACGCCCCAGTAAACCGGAAGGTTTCCGTTCATTCTCTTACATGTGTTCACGGTAAAACTCCCAGAAAATTCACGCGAAGCGATATTCTTTGACGCCAATATCGGAGTTTTGTTCCAATTCCCTTATTTACAGTGAATAATTTTATGGGATGCTCACTGAAATACGGTGACGGTTATTTATTGTTGATGTTTATTCGAATGCTCATTCTTTGTATAAGTTAGGGTACTTTCTGCGAAATGGAAACTGCGCAGCTAAGAATTCAATAGAATTTGGAAGTATGTAGATTCTAAACTGTCGTCATTTATCCATTCTAAAATTAGGTTCCCAAATCTAATTTCTCTCTAATTTCTTCAATTTTGGAAATGTAAAAGTTGAGGGAACTTTGGTTAACATTTATATTTAAGGCTTTAACATGTTAAGTTCGGTAAATACCTAATGCAGGTGATTAATTAAGAGGGTGCATAACGCAAAGTTCGAACGGAATGATGATGTGATTACTACGTATAAAGTCGTGGTTGCTGCGGGCATAGCTAAGTAGAGGATAATTTTTAAGGAGGTTTTCATTGTTTTGAATTGTACTGTTTGTTTTTTCATTTTTTTTGTACGTTGCTTTTAGGTTCATAGTCCCAGATATTAAACACGAGCTTTATAATATAACATTATAACACTTAGTATATTATGTTTTTGTGATACCGATCCAGATGAACCGATCCCGATTCATGTCAAGTCGATATATATATTTAGTTTCGAAACATAATAATGTAATATACTTATAAACAATTGCAAAACGAATTTATGAAATTGGCAATATTCACCAAAACACTTACCTATACGCAACTACACGAACAATTTGAGTGCAAGTATGTTTGGGCTATTTCGTTTTCATTTTATAAATGCGTGTTTCAGAATTATCGCACAGGTGTGTGAAATGGCAATAATTTCCGTGGAGCAGCTGAGAACGCCGCGGCGGGTGGAACGGCGCTGCAAGTAATTTCCGCTGCACCCCACCGCCAAACCTAGCGGACCTCATTTCATCTCGAAATGCAAGCTTTATTGAGTGTTAACTATTCAATTTACTGAACCTTTGTTATAACATTTGGAACCGCGGATCGTATTAGTACGTAATGAAAATATCCACGCCACGAACAAGAAAACATTTCATTTTGTCAACATAAACCGTTTGCCTACGTGAATGTTTCAACGTTGAATCTTTCTAGGACAAATAGAATAAAATTATACATATACTATAACCTCGTAAGTCCTGTGTTTTTTTAACATCAGTAGTCATATCTGCCGGCTGTACTATACCAAGTACGAATCAAGAATAGTGCTTCAGACCGAGACAAAGAGATGTCGGTTTTAGGCAATTTTGGAAGTGAATTACTGTTGTCTGTATTTTTTACGGTATGTTTGTGATGTATAGCACCTCCTTAAGAAGGAAAACATCGAAAATATTTGTATTTGTGTAAGTACATTAGGTTTTTACGCAGTATATCAAAAACAATATAAAAAAAAGTTAAAGGTTTTATTTAGTATCAAAAATAGGTAAATCATAATTTTGAATTTTTATATAATAACTACTCTCGTCTATACTCATCAGCAAGTAATCAGGTTGCATCAGAGGCGAATTAAAAAACTGCATTTCATTATTTTAATACCATTCTGCATCGCGGGTGATTGGGTCTGGGAGTTCAAAACCTGGACTAGAACTCTTGGATCTAGCTCTTGCACTTTGGACACGTCGCGCCCTTGTACTTGTGCTTCTACCACGGCTACGCCCACCTCGTTGGCCGAGAGCACTTTGAGCTCGACGATTAGCTCCACGTCCGCGTACTGCAACTTCTGTTTCTTCACCTTCGGATTCCGAAGACGACGACGAGTCGCTATTTGATTCTTGGTCGGGTTCAGGAATAAACACATCTTCATCATACGAGTCCTCGAAGTAAGAGTTATTGTGAAGTTGTGATATCAGCTGTTCTTCGAATGAATGAAAGAATAAGAAAAAAAAATCAGTTGTATTATAGACCGAACGTACCACCACAATTACAAATTATAAGCGGTTGTTTATGTAACAAAAGCCTAACGTACCACGTCAAGTACAAATTACTTTGACCAGTCACGAATCATCTTAAATATATAGTTTGCTTTCAAATATTGAGTATTTTACAATATTCAATATTTATAGGCACTAATTCAGGCATAAAACAATAGAAAAAACAAATGATTACATGGATATAAACAGATATTCTTACCTCGTGCCGGCCGGCGACCCGACCGCGTAGCCATCTTGCGAAAAAGTGACACTGACACTGACAGTTGACGTAACCTGTCTAACATGGCGCAATCGACCATAGAATAAAGAATGAAAATGACCGTATCAGTGTTCCCGTAGCAAAAAAACTACCCGGTAAATGGGGAATTCAAAATTTGTACTTGGGTAAGTACGTTAGGTAGTTACTCTATCTATGTAGTTAAAATGTCAGGTCTGAACTGCTATCATTAATTTGTACTTGTATAAGTACGCGGGGACTTACGAGGTTAAAGTATAGATAAACTCTAAACAAGTATGTCACCTATTATAGTTGTATCTGAGTGTTTCGAACATTCAACGCTTTCAAGCGGAGGTCGACCTTCCGAATCCTGGCTCGTACCAATGAGTTTTCCGGAAAAATATTTGATAATTACCGGTAGCTTTTCGGTGAAGGAAAACATTGTGAGAAAACCCGCATAGACCTACGAAGAAATTCAAAGTTGTATTTCTTTGCGGTGGCGTCCCTATCCCGCACTGGGCCAGCGTGGGGGCTACAGCCCATTCCTTGACATCAGTTAGCGGTTTTACACTATTGTGTGACTTTATTCGATGAGCAGAGGCATTTTAAGTCCTATGAACAAGGGGGCTAGTTTGTTTTTATTTTTTAAATAAAATAATATTAATCAATAATATTCATATTATTGAAAACTCCTCTCGCATTAGTATTTATCATCCTCAGTGTCTAAAATTGAACTTTTTACACGTTTCAACTGATAGTGATTTTATCACATTTCGCAATTTTTAAAAATTATAAAAAATACTAAATTAAATTATTTTCAAAATATATTTTTGAGGTTAAATATGAGGATATCACGTATCATTTGTGGTATATTGTATTTTAAAAAAATAAGCCATATCGTGTCTGGAGGAGCCCAAACTTGGTATGTTTCGAAAATTGTTTTTGTTTTAATTTAACAAAAATGGCTGAAATATAATGATGTGATATATTTTTAGAATTGGCTTAGTAAGCCCTTTCATTAGGTACCACACTCGATAGGTTTCAGAACAAAATATATATTTTTTCCATACAAAAAAAAGATGTCGACATAACTCCACTCCTTTTTCGTTTTTTTGTCGGGCTACGGGTCAAATTGATTCGTTTGGCCTAAAAATCAATTGTACCGATTTTCAAAACTTTAACACCATTTGCCACATATTTTACCAGACCTACTTTGGTTTGCAACTGCACTTTGCGCTTTGATGTTGAACCCATGTCGGTAGGTATCCTGATAATGCTGAAGTACATAATTAATATAAATTTTGTGGCTAACAATTGTATTGTGATTTGTATGCGTAATTAATAATACAAAAGGTGACCTGCTGTCATTTAAATAATGGGTGATTACTATTGTTCGTCGTTGTATATAAATAGTGGTTCGAAATACCTAATCATTAGTAATTTTTAGACTAACGAACATCGCGGTCGCCAAATTGACAAGGAATTCGGAACGTGACAACTGGTATGTTAATGTGTATTTTGTTTCTTAATCAAGTACAAAGTACCTACTATATGTGCGCGAAAAACTAGCAACATCGGCACTCTCATTGCCGTTTTAGTTCCTCCACCATCAAAATTACCTTTCTAGTTCATGAATTTCGAGACAGAAGATTTTTTTTCGGGACTATCTCAAAGTGCATATGAATAACTTGAGAAATTAGTTCACCACGTGATACTTTGGGAAAACGATTATTCTCAAATTATTCTAGTTTATACGTTTATTTTTGAAAATGGAGAATTTCGCGCAAATGGAAAGCCAAGTTATGAAATATTGTTATATAAGTTTCTTAAAATATCACGCTGTTAGCCTGCGAATGTCAAAAGACGTTTTGTATAGTCGTCGAACCACTTTAAGCATGAGATCGCAACAAACGATGGACATACTTAATTTTGTACCGACCATAACGATCGATCCATGATATTTCGTACAGTTACTTATGTATAATATCTCATACTCTGGGAGTAAGTTATTGTTTACCTATGTAACGGGTTGAAATGGATGCTATTTAACACTAGGGCTGAGGTAGTGTGAGACGTTTCTGCGTGGATTTAATATTTAATCTACAATCATGGATAGTGGATTGGATGATAAGTATATATTGTTGTTAGCAGGTCATGCCGCCTCAAGTGGACCCCACACCGAGCGGAGTCGTGTTCGAGTCGGACACACAGACTGCCGACCTCGGCCTGGACAAAGACGTATCCGTCCTAAAGAAAGCGACGCCTAAGAAACACGAGTACGTGTGGGGCAATATCATATGGTTCCTGTATCTCCACATCGCTTCCCTGTACGGGCTCTATCTCGTGTTCACGTCGGCGAAATGGCAGACCAATGTCTTCGGTAAGTTCCAGAACTTACTATTTTCCAGGAATAAAGTGCACGAGCACGTGAGGGGCAATATCTTCGGGTTCCTGTATCTTCACATCGCTTCCCTGTACGGGCTCTATCTCGTGTTCACGTCGGCGAAATGGCAGACCAATGTCTTCGGTAAGTTCCAGAACTTACTATTTTCCAGGAATAAAGTGCACGAGCACGTGAGGGGCAATATCTTCAGGTTCCTGTATCTCCACATCGCTTCCCTGTACGGGCTCTATCTCGTGTTCACGTCGGCGAAATGGCATACCAATGTCTTCGGTAAGTTCCAGAACTTACTATTTTCCAGGAATAAAGTGCACGAGCACGTGAGGGGCAATATCTTCAGGTTTCTGTATCTCCACATCGCTTCCCTGTACGGGCTCTATCTCGTGTTCACGTTGGCGAAATGGCAGACCAATGTCTTCGGTAAGTTCCAGAACTTACTATTTTCCAGGAATAAAGTGCACGAGCACGTGAGGGGCAATATCTTCGGGTTCCTGTATCTTCACATCGCTTCACTGTACGGGCTCTATCTCGTGTTCACGTCGGCGAAATGGCAGACCAATGTCTTCGGTAAGTTCCAGAACTTACTATTTTCCAGGAATAAAGTGCACGAGCACGTGAGGGGCAATATCTTCGGGTTCCTGTATCTTCACATCGCTTCCCTGTACGGGCTCTATCTCGTGTTCACGTCGGCGAAATGGCATACCAATGTCTTCGGTAAGTTCCCGAACTTACTATTTTCCAGGAATAAAGTGCACGAGCACGTGAGGGGCAATATCTTCGGGTTCCTGTATCTTCATATCGCTTCCCTGTACGGGCTGTATTTCGTGTTCACGTTGGCGAAATGGCAGACCAATGTGTTCGATATATTGGAAATAAGTGTAGACGAAGAAGAAGTTGACGCCGAAGAAATAATAAAAATAAACTTAGTACGAAGAAATGCAAGCCTTTAAAAGTTTAAAAAATCGGTCGCGACCCCTACATCTTATCCAAATATAAAAATAAAGAACATACCTACGTTATTTTTTCACGTATCAGAATAATATAAGAAGGTGCCTCAATGCAAATTTCAACTTTTTGATTTTTAAGGATACGTATCGGGCAACATCGTCTGGTTTTTGTATATCCTTATCGTTTCCCTGTACCATCTCAGGCTGGGCTGTATCTCGTGTTCACGTTGACGAAATGGCAGACCAATGTCTTCGGTATGTTGGGAATCCTACTAGGTAATATTATAAATGCGAAAGTTTGGATGACATTTTGAACGAATATATGTAGTTTATATCCTGGTTTAAAATAAAGGATAGTTTTCATCTCGACTCCACGCAGACAAAGTCGCGGGTGGAAACTAGTAAAGTGATAAAGCCGAAGAAGGTGACGCCGAAGAGTACGAGTATGTGACGGGCAACAACGTCAGATTTCTGTATATCCACGTCGCTTCCCTGTACGGGCTGTATCTTGTATGTATGTATGTAGTCACTTTATTGTACACAATGACAGGTTAAAGTACAAAGGCGAACTTATCCATATAAGGGATCTCTTCCAGCTAACCTTTGAGCAATTGAGAGGAAGGTAGGGAGAAAGAGATAAACAAACTTATACCGTGTCCAAAAACACACAGAGAAAATAAAAACATGCCAATACATATATAAACATGCAATATAAAGTATAATACACACTATCATATGTAATATATATATATATATCGCAAATATGCAATAAATAAATAAATACTATATTCAACCAATTCACAAGTCATTGGAAAGCCATAAACATCAGACAGACCGCGACTGTCTCAGCGACAAAGGCAACTCATTCCACAACTTAACAGCGCGCGCGGTAAAAGATCTGGAGTATATTTGCGTCTTTTTATACGGCACAGCAAGAGTAAGGTTAGCACTCGACCGTAAGCGGTGGCCACTGCCGTCTGCCATATAATTAAACCGCTCAGAAAGATAAGGAGGGGAAGTAGGGCTGAAGTGTTTTGAAAAGTAATGACAGGATATGCACGTCCCTGCGCCGGCGAATCGGTAACCATCGAAGGTTAGAACGGAGAGATATAAATATATGATCATACTTGCGTAGACGAAATATATATCTGATACATACATTTTGTAAGTGCTCCAGCTTATCAAGAAGCTCCTCGTTGAGGTTCAGAAAAGCAATATCGCCATAGTCCAGAAGAGGAAGCAAAAGAGATTGAGTAAGAGTCAACTTGGTACGAAGAGGAAGGAAATTCTGGAGACACCTTAGGGAGTGAAGCGATCTAAAGATCCTCTGACTCACCTCAGCTATATGCCAAGAAAGCGTCTGGTCCATGGTGATACCTAAATTCCTGACAGTAGATTAAAAAGGAATAGAAATTCCATCAAAAATAATGACGGGCACCACCACCTCTGAGAGCTTATTTACATAGTAAGGACTACCAATAACAATCGCTTGCGACTTCTTCGCATTCATTTGTAAACCAAACTTTACACGCCCAGCAACGTATAGATTCAAGGTTTCGATTGACTTCCGAGATTAATGAGGAGATATCATCTACAGTAGCCGCTGCATAAATCTGTAGGTCATCTGCGTAAAGGTGATATGTTGTAGTTAGGGATTCGGTGATACTATTTATAAAATCGGCCAAGTGCGTGTCGGGCCACGCGCAGCGTATGGTTCCGTAGTTGCATGTCTGTCTTAGTTACATCGACGTGCGGTGCGGTTGCGTCGGCCGAATATGTACGAAAATTGGCCTTTCCAAGTACGCATTCAGTTGGTCGACTATTACTCGGTAACTACTTATGCCTACGTGTCCGTGAATTTCTTCCATTCCTTTAAAATTATTTTTTTCAAATCTCCTGTAGTAGCCATTTAGCCGGCAGGGGGGCGGGGGGGACACATGACTCTAACAAAAATTAGGGCTTTAAAGCCCAATATCTCGCCAAGTAATCACTGATTCGGAATGATATCCTGGGTTTAACGAGAAAATAAAATTACATCCCTGATTTAGGTGTAGGGGAGGTAACTTAAAAAAAAAAAAAATTTTTATTGTACTATTTGTCGGCGTGATTGATTTATATACCCATGCCGATTTACAGTTTTCTAGTAGAAATGCTTACAGAGCTTAACCGATGACGGACGAACGGACAGACGGACATGGCGAAACTATACGGGTTCCTTGTTGACTTCGGAACCCTAAAAACAGAGAACAATAATGGAGAAAGCACGGCTCCCTGAGGAACGCCAGCGGAGAGTTCACGCCACTCGGACATCTTGTCATCGAACATAACACGCTGGCGCCTGCTAAAGAGGTAGCAGTGAAACCAGGATAAGGGAGTTTCAGAAATGTTAAGAGAGCGGAGAATACCTAGCAGAATATCATCTCCCGTACCTATTAAAAGCACTGCTAAAGCATTTAATAGGTACGGGAGATGATATTCTGCTAGGTATTCTCCGCTCTCTTAACATTTCTGAAACTCCCTTATCCTGGTTTCACTTTTTATTTTATTTTTTTATTTTTTATATTCTTTTAATAACAGAAGTACAAGAGTTACATACTTATCTAGTGTACATTCGGGTCCTAGACAGCAAAAACACAACCAGTTTAGTGAGCTTATGCGCTCATTTTAAACTTTTTAATACGCCCATAAAAGCGTTAACACTATTTTTTTTTATTTACACTGAATCACTGGTAGTGTACACTGTAGGTACAACAACGAATCACATTTATATGCTTGCTTAGAAGAGCTCGCATTTGTTGCATAAATGTTGGTATTCAATAATGTTTACTTACAGCCTAAGTTATTACTACTAAGTAATAACCTAATACTAATATTACATTTTATTGATCATAATGCCTTTATTATACTTGATGTAAATTAGGTAAACATGGAATTGGTTGTTATTAAAATTAACCCTTTCGATGTACTTAATAAAAATGATGTCGGTAGAAATGCATTCATGCTGCTAAAAGAACTCATTAGAAGCATTATCAGTGCGTGCGTAGTGCAAGAGACAAGGACAGTGGGTAAGCTGATTCAATATAGAGACGAATGTCATCGGTGACGTTAACTAAAGCGGTGACCGTGCTATGCCCAGGGCGGAATCCGGATTGGAAAGGATTAATCTTGTGTTCACGTTGGCAAAATAGAAGAATAAGTTCTCACTATTAAAATGTATCCTTGTCTCACTGTGTGTGGTCTCTCTCTCACTCTCTAAACAGGTGAGTTAATTGAAAGCACGCTTTAAATATTTAATCCATTGATACATTCTAAAGTGTAAAACCTCTAAATCATGGTCACCCTACTGCTTTGGCAGATGCTTAGCAGTGAGTTATGTGGGGTGACCAAACTGTATGGAAGTAGAGAAAAATAAATATTAATATAGAACCAGTCGCGATTCTAGACTTAATGGCATTGATGCAATTATATCGATGGTTATGCCTTTTTAAGTTTCTTATTTAATTTCTTCATTACATTTTATTATTCTTATCAATCTTACCATTCTCAAACAGCATGTAAGCATATAGCTATGTTAAAGGCCTCTTAAATAAATTAAAACTATCATCTACACGTAATCGAATGTGTATTGGTACAACTGCCTTGGTATTCAACAGCGAAATATCAGAAACTTGTTGGTTGCAGCGTTCGCGGTGCACCTGATGTGCGCGATTGGCATCGGCGCCGGATCGCACCGCCTGTGGACTCACCGCAGCTTTAAAGCGAAAACCCCGCTCCGGATCGTGCTGATGTTGTGGCAGACCATGGGTTTCCAGGTAAATATAACAACACAGTACAACACCTTAGTTTGAAACAGGACGATGTGTGTAAGATGTGCGTATTTTTTTTATATTTATTTATAGGCTTTCTATAGAAAAAAAATACCGTTTTCACGAATACGTGGTATAAGTTTGTCTAAATAATTGAATCGAATGGATAAGGATGGAGCCCATATAGTGTGTTCTGTGTAATTTTTTATAGACTTCTTTTTTTATTTCTGTAGCTTTAGTAATGTTGACTGAGCTTTTACCTACTTAATAGCTTACAACTATCTACCTTGGTGTCGGTGTTTTTATCGTCGTCGGTAAGAATCCCCTTAAATGAATTAGCGTGCATTCGAGTCAAATCATAAAAATATGTACGTACGTTCCCAACGATTCAAAGTAAGTATGTCAGCAACCTTATGCCGTTCACTTTCGCCTGCACATATTTTCGAAATCGACTACGAGTACCTATACGTATAATAGCGGTTGTAAACCAAGCAAACAAACAGGCACTAGCACGGCCCATTAAGTTTACTTGGCGAAAAATCAACCTGCATTATTAATGCACATTCATTCCGAGGAGTACCTAATTGCGTAACTTTTCGATAACAACAACTCAAATCATTTTCACATACAAAAAATTAAATTTCGATCTACGTAACGTACCTACGCACGAAGCGTTACGTATATCGAGCAGGAAGTCTATCTAAACTTTGCAATACATGATAGATTTTTATTCAATCCACAGGACTGCATCTTCGAATGGGCGCGCGATCACCGCACGCACCACAAATACGCGGACACAGACGCTGACCCCCACAACGCAGAACGCGGTCTCTTCTTCTCACACATGGGCTGGCTCTGTGTCAAGAAGAGTCCAGAGGTGGTTGAGGGAGGCAAACGCATCGACCTCACCGATCTGTATGAGGACCCAGTCGTCATGTTTCAGAGGAAGTAAGCAAGCACATTTACGTTTTCAATATCTTACCACTGACCCGCACAACGCCAAACGCGACCTCTTCTTCTTACCGGCTAGCACTTCGTCAAGAAGAGTCCAAAGTTTATAGAGGTGAGCAAACGCATCGATCTCGCCGACCTTTATTTTTGACCTTTAGGTCAGATTTTGGGTAATTTAGGTAAAAATAATAAAAAAATCGTACCTTGACCGTAACTCTTAGGACCCAGGGAAATTTGACGGTTCATGTGCCGAACACCCTGTATTTGTAAGATCTTAAGTAGCCTACATACCATTCGGCTCAAAAAACTATAATCTCTCTAGATCACCAATGCTAAAGATATAATACTTACAATATTCTGTTTCTCAGACATTACCTGAAGCTGATGCCACTCCTGTGCTTCGTGCTGCCCACTGTCATCCCCGTCTACTGCTGGAACGAGACCTGGATGAACGCCTTCCTAATCCCGACAATTCTGCGGTACACCTGCGGTATCAACATCGTGTGGAGCGTCAATAGCTTCGCTCATATCTTCGGATACAGGCCTTATGACAAGTTAGTATTTTAGATTATGCCTACCATAATAGTTGCAAACTAGGCGTTCAGTCTGCCTGGCAACGGGTGGTAGTCACATACTCGTTTGACTCTTTATTGATTTGAGGAATGGACAGGTCCCTCGCTCTCAACAAACGTGCTTACTAGTTAGCTCCAGTGACCTTAATAATTTGACTAGGAACACAATACTTATAGAGCACTTGCTCTGTTGGCGAAGTATGTATCTCCATCACCATGTTAAGTACTTACTTAACATGGTGATGGAGATACATACTTCGCCAGTATAGTTTTTGCAAACATGAGCAAGATGACATTCCTCCAGAGCCGGATTTCCGCCTGCCTACAAGGCCCCGGCCTAGGGGTCCAGGCAGGGGTAGGCCCCAGTCCCAGTGGCGGGACCTGTACACAGGCTCCCTGAGGGGGTTCCAAATGCCAAGTGTCTAGGGGGCCCTGGCCCTCTTAATCCAAGCCTGCCTACCTCGCCTAACGTAGGCACAGATACTATTTCGATTGATGGAGACTTTTCAACCTAGACGAGAAAGCGGGGAGGAAGCTAAGGTCATCTATGGCGTGCCGACCGGCTCAGTGTATGGCCCATTAGGCTACAAAATGCATGTCAATAGCATGAGCAATGTAATACAAAACTGCTCCACGTATATGTATGCTGACACATGTATTATGTACGCAGACCAGAACATTAAAACTGTGCAGAAAATGATACAAACAGACTTTGTAAACATAATCAAGCGGTCCCATGATAATGGCCTGATTCTCAATGTGGAAAAAACCAAATGCATGTTAATTAAATCGCCTTATCTACGGGAGCCACAGGAAAACTAGCATTATAGGCCATACATATTGTTTGCATAGGCAACAAATAGATTTTAAATGTAGTTGAATTGAATTCGTAAATAAATATAAATATTTAGGATTAACTATAGATAATAAATTCAATTGGAGCATGCGCATAGATATAATATGTACGAGTAATAAGCTACGAGGAATAATGTAAAATTTAACAAGTTTAAGTAATATCGTTAATAGAAAATTGTTATTTACCTTATGCCACTCATTAGCTGAATCAGTAATCAGTTATGGCTTAAATGCCTACTTATGGACGGACTTTTAAGACTTGATATTGATAAACTCTATAACATGGATGTTGGTCTAATCTGGAGATTAGAATATTAAAAAACTTGTTAGTAGACAAACACACCAAGAGTAGTTGTAACCAAAATTATAAATTGCTGTATAAAAAACTAAAAATCTTACCAGTATACATGAAAAAAATAAATATCTAATATAACGAATTAAATATAAAAAAATAAATTAAATTGAATTAAATATGCGTACCTATGTAAAATCCTGACATGTAACTTGGTGTTATTAATAAAGTATTTGTATTTTTGTATTTTGTATCCATTGACGAGTATGGACTTGACAGGTTTAAGACTATTAAGTTGGATAAAATTAAATAATTTTACAGTTAGTTTTACGCTACGTGGACGTGGATTTATAGTTGGTTAGTTTGCATGCCTTAGTGTATTGTTATAAATAAGTAGGTAAAACTTGCAAAAATGTATATAAATGAGAGAGCACATCACTCGCCAACAAACTGTGAATACAGTTTGGCGAGGTAAAATCTGTGCCTTACATTATAAGTATTCTTTTTTTGAGATCAATAAAAAAAAAACTTGACCTTTTAGGACAACTTAGCAGTTGGAAGTTAGCAAGCCCATAAACAATATTGTGGCAATCTGTAATTGTACCGAACATGCCATATTAATTTAATTAGACGTTATGCGTACGACGTATGACGTATTATTGACGAAGCCTGTTGCGGATTCTATCATTGTACCTAGGGGGATGTTTGTTTGTACGCAATTGACGAAGCCTGCGGTGCGGATATTTTTATGTACCTAATCATTCTTGTTTCGTAAATAAAGATTCTATTTAATTAGGTAAGTACCTACTTTTAACTTTTTTGAGCTATTCCGCTAAATACATGGTAATTAAAATACCAATGGAATATTCATCTAGCAACTGAAATTACCATTCCACAAAAATAAGGTAAAGAAAGCAGTTTGGTTAAACAATTTAGCTTAAATGTATGTTAATTAATGTAAATTGACAAAGTTCTATGTATGTTCTCTGAATTGGAGCACACTTGGACTGTGTTTCAATTACTGCATAATTCAATACACTTACACTAACTACGTAATTAATCCGGCATACAATGGAATATTATCGATTTGACACAGACCAGTGATAATTTATTAGGTAGGTATGTTTAACTTATACATAGTTATACAATAGTTATTTACGTCACACCTGGCCATAATGCGAGTTTTACTGCACGCAGCGCGTACGGTAAAACTCGCATTGTGGCCAGATGAAGACGTAAAATTGTGTACTTACCACGGGCGGTAATTCGTAAAGCTCCAGATCGCAGGTGTTTGTGGCCCGAACCGAAGGTGAGGGCCATAAATATGCGATCTGGGGCCATTCACGAATTCACCGCCCTAGCTACGTAATGTACTATTATGATACAAGTGCGGAAAGTAGGTAAGTAGTAAGTAGGAATTGCCAATCCGCACGTGTATCATACAACATTTTACAATGCATCATGCGAGGAAATCAAAAATTATACATAAAAGGTGAAATTTGAATTGTCATGAAATCTCATTCTCGCACGTGTGTGGGAATATTGGCCCGAAATCCATTCCTGTACGGTCGCCCCCCGGCCCACCCCGCCGTGCGGGCATGGAGGGCTTCCCATGTTCATGCTGTCCCGTATAAAGGTGCACTTTCAGAGTAAGGGCATTGTAAATAGTTTTTCACTCCTAATGCTCAAAAAGTGCGCTGTGGTCTTCTCCAAGGCGGAGGTACTTCCCCAGTTGGGCTGCTTTTTTTTCCGGGTCGGTCCATGAGGAATTGAGGGAACTTCTGAATTATATTATAGGCAAGCCCGTAGTGATTTCGGTATTTTCTATTATAACTCGTGTATTTACACCCGGAAATCATAAATTTGGTGGAGTAGAATTGATGATATTCATTTCAAACATTAGGTGTTTTTTACTCCCTAATTCACAATAATTAAAAAAAAATATGCCTCTGACCGACTATAGCCGCGTCCAAACGTTCAAGCATGGTTGACTGCATACAGAAGAAGATTGAGCGGGATAGACTGCTGTCTATCTCGCCTTATCGTGTGCCCGCCGCGCTCGGCCGTTTAAACGCGGCTATTAGAGGGTCAGAGGCGTTTATTCGTGGTGTAAATATTTTGTATCTGTGTCAAAGCAGTTTATTAAAAAGATTGGCGCCAAATTGAACATTCTTTTTGCCTCGGTAGTTGTTGATTATGGATGGATAATCTTTGTTTTTACTATTTTATTTAAAAGTAGAGTGTATAACTCTGGTCTAAAAGCCATATTACCCCTCGAACTATTTCCCCTCACTTCGTTCGGGAAAATATCCATCTCGTGGTAATATGGCTTCCTCTAGACCCTTGTCGTACAATCTACTATTGTTGTCATAATTGTTGTGATTTTGAGGCGAGTGTGCGTAAATGTAAAGTATTCGTTAGAAAATAGTAAAAGAGATGTTACTATCACGAGTGTGTATACTGAAGTATTTAGGTAAACAATAAACATTAAAATATTGAATAACAGAAGATATACCAAAATTGAATTGTATGAAAAGAATTCCGGTAAGCAGAGGGGTATTCACGTAACGTTTCGTACGCGCTTTAGGACAGTGTAACTGTCATTTTTCCATATAAAATTTGACATTTAGATCTACCTATCTTGCGTACAATGCGTTACGTGTTCGACCTGGGTAATCACGTAAGGTTTCGAAAACGCGCGTTAGGACAGTCCAACTCCCATTTTTCCATAATATAAATTGACATTTAGATCAACTTAACGTGCGTACAATACGTTACGTGATCGACCTGCAGAGGGGTAATCACGTAACGTTTCCAACGCGCGTTAGGACAGTCCAAATCTCATTTTTCCATATAAAAATTGACATCTAGATCTACCTAACGTTCGTACAATACGTTACGTGATCGACCCGGGCGTCTACGGTCCCTGTCTTAATTTTACCATAAACACATCTATTGACAATAAATAAACAGTTGACAGATAACGCAGTAGATAACTACTGATAATCGGGGGTAATTATTCTATATTAGATTGATTATGGGGAACCACTGAAAGTAAGTTGGTTTCTCTGACTTCTCTGACAAAATTTTACATTTGCCTGCGACTCCTTTCGCATAAAGTTTTATGTTGATTACCCATAATAAACGTTGCTTGGGGAGGATTCACTTGTCCCATCTTCCTTTTTACCATATTTCGAACTCAGCCCTGCGAATTTTTTGGACAAACCCAGTTTTGACATAATATTGATATTGGTTGCTCTTTTGAGAGTAAGTACGTAATATTATAAAATATTATCGGAGTAATATCGATTTAGCACAAAAATAGGGGCATACTGCCAAATTATAGAGACCCACTCCGAATTTAAGTTCTGGTTCAGTATGAAAAACAGATTAAGAGTCTTAATTTATAGGTAAGTAGGTAATGTCGTTGTTACCTTATGACATAATATATATCATGAAATGAAAAACGAACCCCGACGCCATTATAAGATACTAGCTTCCGCCCGTGACTTCGTCTGCGTGGATTCGGGATAAAAACTATCCTATATTTTAATTCAGGCTATAAACTGTCTTCGTGCAAAATTTCATTCAAATCGGTTCAGCCGTTTAAGCGTGATTGAGTAACAAACATCCAAACATCTAAACTTTCGCATTTATAATATTACTAGCTTCCGCCCGCGACTTCGTCCGCGTGGACCCGGGATAAAAACTATCCTATATTTTAATCCAGGCTATAAACTATCTTCGTGCAAAATTTCATTCAAATCGGTTTAGCCATTTAAGCGTGATTGAGTAACAAACATCCAAACATCTAAACTTTCGCATTTATAATATTACTAGCTTCCGCCCGCGACTTCGTCCGCGTGACCCGGGATAAAAACTATCCTATATTTTAATCCAGGCTATAAACTATCTTCGTGCAAAATTTCATTCAAATCGGTTCAGCCGTTTAAGCGTGATTGAGTAACAAACATCCAAACATCTAAACTTTCGCATTTATAATATTAGTAGGATAGTAGGATGTATAATGAACTATATGACATAGACTATATAGATTATAGATATTGTAGATTCAGATAAAAACTATCCTATATTTTAATCCAGGCTATAAACTATCTTCGTGCAAAATTTCATTCAAATCGGTTCAGCCGTTTAAGCGTGATTGAGTAACAAACATCCAAACATCTAAACTTTCGCATTTATAATATTAGTAGGATAGTAGGATGTATAATGAACTATATGACATAGATTATATAGATTATAGATATTGTAGATTCAGTAGACAAATGTCATGTTGCAGATCACTGAACCCCCGTGAAAACCTGGCGGTGTGGATGGTGTGTGTGGAGGGCTTCCACAACTACCACCACACGTTCCCGTGGGACTACCGCGCGACGGAGCTGCCGTTGTACAACATGCTCACCCCCACCATAGTGTTCATCGAGGCCATGGCTAAGGTATGTCTACTCGTATACTATACCGATCTTTGCTTAGTTTATGAAGAGGAAAATTCTGTGAGATTGTAGCTATGTAAGTTTGTATGAGGGTGCCGAAACCACTTATTCGACTCCAAATTTATATTACCTGTGTATAGAATGAACTTTCTGCGTGGACATAAGCAATATTTGATCCCGCGGGTTTCTGAGTTTTTTGCAATACGTGGGCAAAGCCACGCGGGCAGCTAGTTCATTATACTTGCGTTGTTCCCGGGCAAAGCCCACCCCTTTATTGGTGTACAATAAATCATAAGTATTGGCTACCGAAAAAGCGGCACACTTTATCAAATTGAATATGGCAATACCACCTTCTGAACAACCGGCAGAGTATCTTTTTCCGGGTAACGACACATTTAGGGTGGGTTGCACCAAACCGTCTGTAGATAATCGTTAGCGGTGTTTCTTAAAATCTGAATGTATGCAAAATTCGACGAGTTTCTATGGAATGACAGCTGCCGGCGCCATATTTAACGTTGATTGGCCCTGTAATCGTAAGTTGGTGCGACCTGCCCTTAGAAATACCTAGCTAATTATTATTATTATGTCCTTAACATTGCCGTGGAACCATCACGTACGTAATGCAATGCACTTGACGTAATTGCACTACCTACTGTTTATCGAAGTCACGAGCATGTTCAACTGAAACATTAGGTATACCAACACGCAATAGTGTGAAATACTTCAGCAACTACTGGAGCCGATTCTACAGTGGCCTCTAAACTTCCTAATTTTATTTAGGTGTCGCTAAAACACTTTGCTATTCTATGAGCAGCTGTCATAATCAAATGACAGCGCTAATTTGACTCTGACGTTTTTTATTTTAGGCGGTCTATACAACTTACTTAGCTGCCTAAATGCTATTCTAAATATGTCGTTTTTAATCTGCCGCCTAAATTATGTCTAAAAATTAGACAATTTCGTTTTACGCTAGTTAAGCCATGTGCACGTAGAATCAGGTCCATTAAATACCACATTTTCCATGCGAGTAACAAGGTAAGGAAATTCTCTACGTGCATCTACAACATATTCCGAGCAGAGCAAGTACTACTAAAAAACGCTCGACTCATACACGACTACATGCTTCTGGAATCCCACAGAAACACCGAGAAACAGCAACGGGATCCGTTGAAATGTGCGTCGACCGAGCCTGAGCGTGTAAATTGCATTTTCACATAGTTATACCTAACAATAATTTACTTTAAAAACAAAGTTTTAACCGACTTCAATTTAGTACTCCGCCAAGCCACGAGAACATTTCCACATTTCTTTTCCAATTTACCACATGAACTGATTTCCGAAAGCAAATGCGTTGATTATTAGAGAAAAAAACCCAATCGCTGTATGTGACCCGATAATATTTGAGGACTTCCGTCGATTCCACAAGGATCACCTTTGGCACTTCATTAGTTGCTATTTCAACGGAATCTTATCAGAATCTGTGACGTACATTTGTACTTTTAAGTACATAATTGAGGGATTCCATAAGTCATCTGTGGTCTTCATCATCAATTCCACTCCACCAAATTTATGATTACCGGGTGTAAATACACGAGTTAAAATAGAAAATACCAAAATCACTACACGCGTGCCTAATATAATTGAAGAGTTCCCTCAATTCCTCATGGATCCCATCATCCAATTGAATTTTTGGAAGAAATAGGACCCACCTGGAAGCATATACTAACAAACAAAAAAAAATTACGAATCGGCTCATCAATGACGGAGTACGGTAACAAACATTGAAAAAAAAATGATAAAAAAAGATCAACCGAATTGAGAACCACCTTTTTTTAAGTCGGTTAAAAATCCTCTCCGTCTCGAAAAATATATTTGTAACTTTTTTATAGATCGGGCAAGCCTACGACTTGAAGAGCGTGACCCCAGAGATTGTGAAGCAAAGATCGCAGCGCACCGGCGACGGGAGCCACCAGATCTGGGGCTGGGACGACCCCGAGTTCACGGAGAAACTGAAGGAAAAACTGGGCGCCGTCAGCAACACGGAGAGAATAGAGAAAGTCAAATGTGGTTGAAGAACATCATTACTTATTCCGTTTTAATCTTTAAATGAAGAGCGTATTTGTTGGGAAAATTCTTAGAGCACAATAATAATATTTAATATTTAAACTCATCAATCATTTCGCACACACTCAAAATTCTACATTTATTTTCCAATCTCAACAGAAGCGCCAAGTTCGAGTGATTTTAAAGAAGATTACCTAGTATTTAGGATTTGAATAGAAATTAATTCATTGGTTTATATATAATTTTCTTATTCTAAGACTAATGTTTTACTTTTCTGTTGAAAATTAAATAATAAAAATAAAATGTTTCTTCATTAAAGTAGCAATTTGGCAAACAGCATTCATAATTATTATTGACACATTTTTCATAATTGCATTACGATACACAAGGGACTTTCAGTATTCAGTTTCTTATACACACAAAATAAATGAAGAAACTGAAATTTCGGATTTACAAAACGTTGCCTTAGCAGTCTACCTATGCCATGAGGTGCGAGGACCCGCTCCGCTGCGAGCGGTTCCGGCAGCGTTTATAATAAGGTTTTGAAATAACCGGCCAAGTGCGAGTCGGACTCGCGCACCGAGGGTATAAGTAATAACTTTGAAATGATTAAAAATATTTTTTCAACACAATTGCTCGTAACGTACCTCTTATTGTGTCGCTTTTAGGCTCATAATCCTGGATATTAAACACGCGTGTTTAATAACATTACGATACTTGTGTGTTATGGTTATATCCCGATTAAGTCACGTTGCCACCTCGCAGCAAGATGTATGCATGCACACGGTGCATTCTTAAACTAAGCGGGTTGTACAGAATGTACAGCTTTTTTTTTTATTCTCGGCAAATGGATTCTTACTCGACTAAACAAATTAAATCCTTTTTGTCAGTTAATTGACTATTTCTTTTTGGATATTATATAGAAACGGTTAATTTAGTAAAACTATGCACTTTTGATAACATTTTACATGAATTAATAAAGATAACATCAAAAACGAAATTATTAATTTTATTTTGTATTGGCTGTTTAGAAATTTCATCTAATGCGCGCGCACTGCGCAAACTTCACAAAAAAAATTGATGCGCGCCATTATAGGTTATTTCACAGATATTTGTAAAAATTGTTAATGCGTGTTTGGTTATTAACAAAAAATGTTGATTCGTGGTGACTAGAAAAGTGATAAAAAGAATGGACGCCACTAGAAATTCTTGAAGAATGTATTCAAAATGTGAGTAAAAACCTGTTGACATCAATAAGTAAGGAAAATAACTTGGCTGGCCTCTCAAATTTTCATCTTATGAAAAGGATTTTTTCCTCGCAAAATGTGTTGAAAAACGTCGTATGAAACGCGTGAGCTTTGATAATTACATCCTCGGCTCTCTCGCGTCTCTCGCGTGATAATTCCGCCTCTGATATAATTGAATCAACATACCTCACTTGTATCACAATGTACTATTATTATATGATGTAACTAAAAATGTACGGTATTCGCATTCTTCCTTTATCTGTGCTATAAGATGTTGCTTCGTACCAAATTTCAAGATTCTGAATTTACGGTAAGTACCCTGTAGGTTTTGATTCCCTTGCGAGTTTCGAAAATTTGCGGAAATTTGCGGCCTCAACGGTTGTATCTTTTGATTGCGTTGGCTTAGAAGTTTGATTTTTTTACAGATCCCAGGGACAGTAGACCTGAGTATTTGTCATAAATTTTAGCTTGATACCTCCACGCGTTCCTGAGAAAAAGGGTCTTGACAGACGGACGGACGGACGGACAACAAAGTGATCCTATAAGGGTTCCGTTTTTTCCTTTTTGAGGTAGGGAACCCTAAAAATAACGGGTTGCACTCCGGGAGTGCCGGCAGAAGTGAAACCTCAATGACATTGTAACAGTTTTTCGATCAGGTCACGTGTTCGTCTTACGAATTTTCAATCTGTCGAATCTGTCGGTCACGTGACCTGTCGCGTGTTTAACATTTTTTCCCCATCACAAAAAGTGCACAGCGCCGCTAAAGAAGTTTTCACTTCAATAATACAAACTCCACCGCCGCCCGCTGCGCACTCGTAGCGGGGCGGGCACTGGGGCTTTCATAGGATAAGACCTAATGTGTTTTTCCTTATACAGAAAGTTCCTAGAATGGTCATAAAATAAACCGGACCTAACCCAAAGTTCTGGGCCTCCATTATACAATTAACAAGATTAATTCAATTTCACACAAGGGACCACACGGACAATTAAGAATTAAAATAACGCGTTCTGGAATTGAGCCACCATCGCTACAGAATGATACTTATGTACCTAATTACTTTAATAAAATCTAAAAAGTTTACTGATGTGAGAATATCCCTTAAATAACCCCACATCACATAATAAGCAATCTATCAGGGCTGCTTTTTTAACGCTTATTTAGTACTTAGGTAAGCACCAAAATGCGTCTAACGATTACTTCTTCAGATAAATTAACTAATTAACTGGTCTTGAATGAATAAGCAAACTTTAATCGACCAAGTTCATTACGCAGATGACCCAATTCCAAAACAATCTGTTTTTTGTTGTTAGGTAGTACTCAAGTAATAAGTAGATACTAACCGATATTAAGTATTGCCTTATTAAAGAAATCTTACAGATTAAAACTCTCGTGTAAAAAGTGAAGTAAATTTCAATAAGCGTGGAAATTTATTTTCATCCATGCTCCATGTTTAACGCAGCTGGCGTATAAGCGATAAGCGAAAATCGATTCGTCCTTCCATTAAGGAGCAATAATTAAAGCTATGCAATCGTGTTGCTAAGGGCGGCAACGACAGTGGTCATCTGGGTCAGTTATCTATGTAGCGTGGGTAGCGAACAGCGATATAGATTAACTTATCGAATGGACACGCGGTTTGGAACAAACAGATTCTCAACTCAAGTTTCAATGTATGTGGAAAATAAATATATATAAATCGGTAGGTACCTGAAAAATACAGTTAACATTCGTATCTTCTATTTTCTGAAAAAATCATGCAATTGCCAGCGGAGTCACCTCTTTACTTCTGATGATTCTTAACTAGTATAAATATTAGAACTACTCTACCAATAAGTACCTATACTTACCGCATTTCTGAGACCTGCCCCCCTAGCACACTAGGTTTTATGTCCGACGTGCAGCATTCGTCCCTCTTGCACTCGCATATTTGCCAGAATGGGACGAATGCTTTATATCCGACATAAAACTTAGCGTACTAGCCCCGCTGTGTGTCATTTAAAAACGTCAATTAAATACGACAGTGGCAGACGACATGCAACTGCCGTATTGTATCTTCATGTGTTTGTGGCCAAGCCGGAGTGAATAAATTTTGGGTAAAATTTTCCTCGGGTCAGCATAATCAGTAAATAAAATCGATGATTATATTGATTATCGTAGAATAGGCAAGCCGATGGGAATTGAGTCCTATGGTTGCCTCGCCCCTGTATTGGAGTGGCTCAACCAAGCCACAAGTTACCATATTCTACACTACACCGGCAACGTTGGTTACCTAAGCAAAAATAGCTTTTTTTCTTGGTCTACGGCGCGAAATGACTAATAATGGCGCCAGACTAGCCTGGTTAATTGAGTCCTCTACGTTACTCTTAATGTCGCTGCCGTCAGTTCTGCATGGATTGGACCAAATTTTTAACCAGCCTTGTTCTCAATTTATTTCGGAATATGTTTGATGTGTGTGTTTAGCTTAGTAAAAATGTAATTTATGGTTTCCTAAACAAGCTACTGGACTCCTAGTCCATACGTTACATGTCGTTAACCGTAGCGTGTGTAATTATCGCGATATCGGAACTCGAGCCCGGTTCAGCGCCACCTATTACCTCCGCATCAGTGTTTAAGTGCCGTAAACTTGATAGCTATAAAATTACCGATAACTACCTATATATTGGGGGCTAATTCTCCAAGTTTAATTATTGCATCTACCCTGTAAAGAGAGATTAGACCTTGTTAGGGTAAGGCTTTTTTGTCAAGTGACTGAGCCACTTGACCGTGAGGTTGGGTTAGGTTAGGTTAGGTTGGGGTAGTAGTTCTCAAGCCACCCAAAGGCCTCTTCCTCAGTTTAACGATTGCTGTCATATACAACAACCGGGATCTTAAAGTGCCTTCCATATTAATATGGTCAATAGTATTGTCATATTTACTATTAACCGCCACCGCAGGCCTACCTAAAATTTACGCCGAAAAATGTCGATGAATATAAACTTTAAAACAGTTACAACACTATAAGTGCCGTTGACGTCTCGGCATTATTGTTTACTATTTTAACACTGTGGTGGGCAGTAGATGGAGACAAGTCGTTAACGACGGTAGTAGTTAGAATGAGACTAATAGTCTCATTCTAACTCAGCTTAGCTGCCCATAAGAAGTGACAGAGACAACTATAGAATAGAATAGAATAGAATAGAATAGAATAGAATAAAATAGAATTCGTTTATTGCCACATAAAAAAAACACGATAGTAAAGTAAGGTATCAAAAAATAATAGTTACACAATAAAAGGAAAAAAAAAACACAATGAAACTAAACAATTAGGAAGCAAAGGGTGCTAGTCTCAGCGTTTGCTGGGCAGTTGCCCAGCGCTGGTTTTCAGACTAGTCCTAACTAGTCGGAAGAGATAAACTTATGTACAACTGTGCTCGCATGAGGTACTTAGGCTGTGGTCTAATTAACAAAGAAGAATATTGCTTATTACTCGTATCTATTGGACATATTTACTTCTATTTGTTTAACATTACTAAAAGCTACTGTTTATGAATAGTAATATAACCTAACTATGGTAGAGTTATTTTCGATAATAAAATACATGTGCGTGTATGAGTGTGTATGTGTGAGCATGTGTGTGTAAAAGTATTTAATATTTTAAATTTTAAGTGTGTAAACATGAGTGGATGAACGGCTTACAAACTTGGACATTAGGAGGGAGGATAAACTCCGCTTTGCCTGGCCAACAGGTGGGCATGTACTAGTCGGTTGTACTGAAGCAGAGTTAAAGGTTCGCGGAGAGGTGGTGGTAGATCGTTCCACACCTTGGCAGCGGCAAATTTAAAACTCCCTCTAAAGAGTGCTGTTTTATGTTCGGGTGTTACGAGTTTGGTGGTTCTTCTCAGCGGCTTTTTGGTGAGAATCCTTAACCCATCTCAGTTTCTCATAGAGATAGTATGGCCTCTGAAAATCTAACACTTTCCTTACTGTGTAAGCTAAGTGATTTTGCCTTCGGTTCTCCATGTTTAGCAGTTTGTTTGCGTTGAGGAAAGGTGTAATGTGTGCTCGCTTGGGGACCTCGTAGCAGAAACGAACACATGCGTTTTGTACGCGCTGTATAGCCTTTTTCGTTACTGCTAGAAGTCTTGGTCCATACACTATATCCGCGTAGTTGAATTGGGAGAGCACTAGTGACTCCACGAGTATCTCTCTGACCTTAACTGATAGGTACTTACGAATTTTATATAACACCTTGAGGCGGTAGAAGGCATTTCGGACTTTCATATTGACATGCTCTATGTAACGCAATTCGCCATCCATTATAATACCTAGGTTTTTCGCGCTTTCGACTTGGGAAATAGGCTCGTTTCCAATCAAGACTCTTGGGTTCTGCTCCTTGATCCGTGTACGCTGCCATTTATTTCCCATTATTACAAATTGAGACTTTGTGGGGTTTTAAATAAGATTATTTTTAAGCGATCAATTCGTTTTTGCTAAGAGGTCCTCGTTTATTGTACTAAGAGCCATATCCAGGTTTTTCGGTTCAAATGAGTAGTATAATTGTGTGTCGTCTGCATATAAGTGTACATTACAGAGTTTCAGGTTGTTAGTCATATCCGCGGTGTACAAAATGAAGAGCAAAGGGCTTAGGATTGATCCCTGTGGTGTGCCGCGACTGATTGTTTGCGTTTTTGATTTCACCTGCCCGCCTTGCTCTGTTTGTATCTCTACGTACTGCTTTCGACCTGTGAGGGATGATTGGAACCAGCTACATGACGGCGCTGTCACGCCGTAATACGCCATTTTGGATAGCAACAGATTCGGGTTGAGACAGTCGAATGCACGCGAAAAGTCCAACAGAACGAGAATAGATCCCATACCCTTGTCCGCCGCGGCAATAATGTCATCCGTGACGTTTGCCATTGCCGTGGCTGTACCGTGCTTGCAGCGAAAACCTGACTGCATACACGGCAATAGGTTATTTTCCTCCAAGTACTTTGTAAGTTGATCACAAACCGCTTTTTCTAGAACTTTAGAAAGTACTGGGAGGATACTTATCGGGCGTAAATCTTTATACTCCTCGGCCGTATTTGACTTGGGTATCGGTTTTACTCGTGCAAGCTTCCAGGCCTCAGGAAAGGTTTTAGAGGCAATAGATGCGTTTATTATATGTGTTATTACTGGCAAAGTGACTTCCAACGTAAGGCGAATCATTTCTATCGTAATATTATCGTGGCCGCTTGCGTTGGTTTCTATGGAGTTGATTATTTTCCGGATTTGGTCTTATGTACAGCTGTCTATATTAAATATGTTTTTTCCCGGCGTATCCTTATAAAACTGAGCTTGCGTGTCGCGGTCAGTGTCGGGCGTTCCTGGTAGTGTCAAAAATAAGTTGTTTATTGCATCAGGGTTGCATAAATGCTGGGGAATCAAGAGAACTTCAGTTCCACCCAAAATAGAGGAACCCTTTAGATGTTTCCACATTTGTTTAGGATTAGATCTATTTTTGTTAACGTAAAAACTAAAATATGCAGTCTTTTCACGTTCCAGAGCTCATGTAGTGTAGTTTCGTAAATCTTTATAATATTTTGATGTGGATCTTTTTCTGTTTTTTGAGCTCTCTTTAGGGCATTATCGCGGAACTTCATCATTGTTTTAATTGTATCTGTCACCCAGGGAAGAGATCTACAGTTGATTTGATAGCGGCGCACCGGGGCATGTATGTCGAAGATGCTCGTGACTAAATAGTTGAAAAGATTTACTTTGCTGTCTGTATCAACTAATTCCCAAATTTTCCACCAAGGCATATTTTCAAGGTCTATTTTGAATTGTGTGGCGTCTATATTACTCAAAGACCGTTTATATGTATATTGTGGGGCTTGCTTTGGTTTACTAACTAGTAACTCCACCAATATCATTGCGTGATCACTGAGCTTCGGGTTGTGGTGTACATGTATTGCCTTACAATCGGTGGGGCTGTCTGTTATTACTAAATCCGATACTGATGAGCTCTCTGAAGCTATACACGTAGGCTCATTTACGAGTTGTTCTAAACCCCTCTGTGATAGAAAAGTATCCAGCCTTTTCACATTGGCTTGGCTTTGCAATTGTACATTAATGTTGAAATCGGTTAGCAAGAACAGGCTTTTACATGACCCAAATTGGTCCAGAGACTCGCTAAGGGCGTCGATAGCATTTTCTACGGATACCGACTCTGGTCTGTACGCCGTGCCGATTGCGAATCGGCCGACACCGTGAACGCGCAACTCCAACCACATTTGTTCCAGAGATGACGAAGGGTGTTGTCTTACCTGTACTCGGAGGTTTTTACGTACGTAGAACCCAACACCACCTCCTCTGGTTCCGTTTGCACGCGGGTTGCTTTTCAGTGTAACCTGGTATTTTCGGTATGAACTTCTCTTCACCCTCCCGCAGCCAGGTCTCATTTAGCGCCAATATGTCCGGGTTGTGCAGGTCCAGGGCTGCTACAAGTTCCTCCCAGCCGGTGTTTAAGGAGCGCACGTTCAATAAGCCTAAAGTCAAATGGTATGGTTTTTTCCGGTTCATTTTAATACGTGTAAGTTTGTGCTGCTGTAAAGATAATGTTTTATTTTAATTGGCAGGAAATGTAATTGTTTGTTGTTAGCATTGTGATGTGTATGATTATGATAAGTGGAAGAGTCGAGAGAGATGAGTATATGAAACATCGTCTTGCTTTATACTGCGGGTCTGTATTAGTCTGTGGCTTGGGCCGAAAATCGTTCGTAATGTCTGTGTCCGGTGTCCGATGTCCCACTCAGGGGTCCCGCTGTCCGGCTGTTCTTCTATACAGGTCGCATTTCTCAACCGATTCTCGTAAAAAATTGTGAGCAAGACGTACAGTAATTATACAGTTTTTTTTCTTTCGAATTTAAAAAAAGCCAGGCTCGCAAGTTTTGCAGCTCACAAAGACACTAGTGTAAAAGTTTCCGAACGCAACTAGGGGTACGCTCGAATACTTCATAAATAAACGTATTACCGAAAATCTCGGAATAAGGATAAGCATGGAAACCGCGCAAAAATAGGTAGCAGAGACGTATACCTGTCCTGTACTTCCTTACGACATACTAACGCGGCAGAAAGAGATGTATATGCATTTGTTATTCCTCAATTGTGTAAGTTGTCACAAGTTTTATGCAAGTTTGGTCTTTGCTAGGGATGTTACTGTATCGACTTGTTTATCGATAAATTATACAAACTAAATTGTAATTATATATTTATAGTTTAATAAATAATGCACTGTGTGAAAAACGGTTTCCTTCAGTCGTCATAAAAACAAAATGCATAATTTTAAGTAGCATACTTCCAGAAATCATACCAAACTATTATCATAAGGAGACGCTACACGAGCGAAATCGGCAGGCCAGCATGCAGTCCTAGTTGAAGCGTGACTTGGCACGTGTCGATACCTGTCGGAAGCAGGGCTTCCAACCAAATCAAGGTGGTTTCTATGCAGTACCATACTAGATTTCTCTGCATGCTAGGACCACTTCGTTGTCTATCAGCCCGTCTGTCAAACAACTCAAAAATTCTATGATCTTTTTTCTCAGGAACGCGTGGAGGTATAAAGTTGAAATCTAAATCAAATACTTAAATACAATCTCTTTGAGCCCAGCTAAAATCGAACTTCTAAGTAAAGATGCTAAAAAATACGGCTGTAGGTTTATATACCTACGGCCATATTTTGCCGCATATTGCCAAATAGTAAGATTAAAATTCATCTGGTCTATGTAAAAACATTACTCACTCATACTTCTAGGTGTAACATTCATATTTATGTACGTCTTTGTAATGGCAGACACATATAATGTGGGAAAAGCATCTGCTTTGAGTCGTCTCCATTTAAATTTCTTATGAGCTAAAAAAGAAACGGAAGTGAAATGTATTGAGCACACGCGACTATGGGTTTCCCATGTCCAATTTCTTTTTCTAGCATGTAGTAACCATTTTTGTTTAATTTCTTCATCCTTTGGGAAACTAAAATCAAAAAATCAAGTTTTGTTAGATAATTCGTAAATGTAACACTAAATTGTAAGTCTTCAATACATGGGACAACCAGAAAGCCATTTTGTTGTTATTCTTCAGCAAACTTCTAATTTCGTATGTTCCAACACAGATTTTTCTATATACTGATAAATACATCCATGTCAATGTCGATAAGTTATTGTTCCGAGTTCGATAAAAAATACGCATCACTATGTAAATAAACATAACCTCTTTAATCCACATAAGTCTTATTTACTTGCCGATTTTGCACGAATAATGATGATATTTACATAAACTTCTAATAGTGATTATTAATTTTAGCTTGAATCGTTACATTAATAACATCAAAATCGATTGAAACTTACTGGTGAAAGCTTAATGGTCCCTGAACATTTTCTTTTCTTCCTGTATGGGACGTACAACCTTCAATCGCACAAGACATTTGCTTATATTCTACAGTAAACTATAAAGAAAGTAAATTTTACTGTATTCTAATGATATAGCGCGGAACAATACGCAAATTAATTAATTTTCCCTGAGACGGTCCGTTTGTTTATAGAAAATGTGACAGCTGCTATAATACGAGCAAGTTAAGGAGTGACGTTATAACACTTACTACCAAACAATGATGACATATTTGTTTTATATTATTTTGCTGGACTAAAAGAGATACAAAAGAGATCCATTTGACATTTCCCGAGTTCATTTTAGTGACAACCTGCGAAAATGTGAAACCGAGTACGGATTGTTGATCTCATTCACTCTCACGCTTACTATAGATATACGCAAGTGAATAAGGTAGCTGTTGCCAAGCTCTTAATTTAGCCCTACCCGGTTGCCGAAAATATTCGTACATGTACAAACGACAACACCAAAGAGTAAAGTAAGTATATAGGTAAAGAGTGCCCTCTTGAAGCGTTTAATGGAAACTTTTTTGACAGCGCCGTCTTTAAATTGCATCCGAAACTAACTATGCATATGTGCGTGTAGAACCAGTACTTACACATGCATGCAAAGCATATTTTACTACTAGTTGGGCAAACTTTTCTATCGTCGATATTTTTCCTCCGAATTGTATAAATCTTTTATAGGTTGTAAGAGCTCGTGATTCTGTACAATGTCCTACATTGAGTCACATCGTATGGGATATTCTTAACTCAATGGGATTCTTAGAATCAAAAGCTCTTCAAACCTACCGAATTTCATCAAATTCTGCCGAAAATTTGAAATCGACAACGATAGAGAAATCGGCCCAGCCCCGACATCCAATTTCGATTTTTCTCGCACTATCCGTCTTTATCTTATTAGAACACTTAGAAAAAGAGGTATAGTGCGAGAAAAATCGAGAGTATGTCGCGGCCGTCTCATGATAGCCACGCAGGTAAGCTTTAGAGCAAGTCGATTTTAATTATTCCAACCACAAATCCTTTTGTGGTCGAAAGAAATTACATCGACATGTTTAGCTCCAAAGTAGAAAATGCATTCGAAAGTGACAGTGTAAGTGAAATATTAACACGAACAAATAAAATATTGGATAAAATGTCGTCAAGCAGATGATTCTTCATTTATTTCACGGAAAAATTACAATATATGCATAAATTACCAACTTACAAGAATTCCTACCATGGTGATTGGTTGATTCTATCCTGTTGTTCCTACAAACAACATATTTCATTCGCAAAATATACATACTTACATAATACGCCTTTATTCCCAAAATGTATGTTCCAATGCCACTTTTAGCATAATAGTTGGTATAAAAGATTGACAAAATGTGATATCGCAGTGACAGGGGGTTAGCCCATCGCCCACAACACACTTCAACCCAGCTCCTTTGGCGATTTTTACGACACCCACGGGAAAGAGGCGTTGAAATTCTAACCCGACACCACACGGGGGAAAATTTAGTAGGTAGGTACATAAAAAAGCAACTCAATAATAATAATCTCAAATATCACTAGTGAATTTACAAATTTACATACCTACTCTGTGCTGTGACTGATACGAATTTTATTTAACATTATCATATAATATTGTTTAAGGTATAACTCTTTGTACCGTAAAGCCAGCTTTAGACGAAGCCAGTGCTGGCCGCCAGTAAAACGAAATTGTATGTATAGCACTGGCTGGCGGGAATATACGAGGGGTGATCCAAAAGTTTTGATAATCAGCATGATTTGGTCTCGTGATGATAATTTGTGATTGTCATTCCTACTGTGCCACTATTCAATAATAACCTTAAAATTAAAAAAAAAGAATTCATTCATTTGTTTTTCTTTAATAGCTAAATTAATATGATGGTATAGAATATATTCTGACGTCTGTAAAATGGGAGGATATTTTGTTACTTGTTAGGGGCGG
Organism: Epinotia bilunana; assembly: GCA_947049275.1. Classification (NCBI taxonomy): domain Eukaryota; kingdom Metazoa; phylum Arthropoda; class Insecta; order Lepidoptera; family Tortricidae; genus Epinotia; species Epinotia bilunana. The sequence goes on from OX346264.1 coordinate 14,599,063, forward strand.
TGTTGGCAAAATTCTGGTGCAATAAAAGTTTATTCATTTGGATGCCACGAAATTAATAAATCAAACTCATGTCAATTTTTTTAAGGCACGGCTCTCGTAACAAAGTTCAAGGTAGGTTTTTCTGGCCATCAATACATATTTTTTAATTTATTTAAATAGGGTGGACGTAGGTGACAGGAGAGTGATACATCATAATTCTATAGCAATTAAGCGAGGCCGTCTCAGAAAAAAACCAATGAAATAAAAAACCAATTCTATGAGTTTTTTTTGGCTGAGCTTGCCGATTACCAGGGTTGTTTTTCAGACTTGTGAATTCTATAAATCTAGTTGCCTACATTGTAATCTAGACCAACGCTTTTACTATTACTTCTTATTCTTAGATATGGAAAAGTCCTCAATAAAATCGGTGCAATTGCGTCGATGTAAAAACTAAGTTTCATTTCGTCTATCCAAAGTTTTTTTTTATATGTAGCAAAATTAAAACATGTTTAATATATTATATAGGTAAGTAAATTAATAAAGAGTGTATTCAATAATTAAAAATTACATGATACGGAGAACTTCTGTTTTTAATACCGATTATCAAAACTTTTGGATCACCCCTCGTAGAGCGCCGGCCTATTTTTCAGTGCTGGCTCACTGGCTTCGTCTAAACCTGACTTAACCTGCAAATACTGGCAATGAAACAAATACCAGACATGTTTTTGTATTACAAAGGTACGTTATTTACTCAAGTCAAAGTTATTTATTCATCAAATTAGACATATTACATGCACCGATGAATGTCGATAAACTGCCACCGGTTCGGAAAAAACCTCAAATCGGAGTTTTTAAACAAAAATTATCATTTATGTCAAAATTAACTTGTTTCACACTTAAATAACACGTAACATTCACTACATAGCATAAGCTACATAGCAAAGTCGCTTCCCGCTGTCTGTCCCTATGTATGCTTAGATCTTTAAAACTGCGCAACGGATTTTGATGCGGTTTTTTTAAATAGATAGTGATTCAAGAGGAAGGTTTATATGTATAATATAGTACCGGTCGGTTAGGCAAATGTGGCCAAGTGAAAAATAAAATTAATATAACAAATAACTGAATTGATTAAAATTATATTATTAAATAATGTTATGTTATTTCAATGCAAAATACTATTAACGAATAATATCTAAAACAATTTATGACCCCCCCCCCCCCCCCCCCCCCCCTGGACAACACTCTTAACAGACCATCCTGTGTTTATATAGAACCTTATTACAATGCAGTTAAGGTGCACCGATGGTCAGTTCGCTGTGTTGTCGACAAGTCTGACAGAACGCAATGGTTAATATATAATTAACCATTGCGTGCTGTCAGACCTATGATACTCAAGACAAGCTATGGTATTTTTTTTTAATGTTTATGGCTATGGTAATAATAATACCACGTGCGAGCGAGCTGGTAGCATACAAATCTCGATAAGTGTCTCGAAGTGTCTAGACAGGAAAGGAAATATCATTCAGTCCTTGTAATAGTTCCACTTTTTTTTTATTTGCCACAACTGATTTAGTATGTGAAGTTGTGGCACAAACCATTACCATAGTAGAAAGAGTGAACAAGTAGGCTATGTCCGGCCCAATCCGCGATATAATTACCTACCGTACTTACCTGTCTCAGGGTTGTCACTTTTAGCTAAATTTTAATTGAGTGCCTAGAAACCGGCAAGGGCGGGAAGTTGTATTTTTTACTTGTGTTGTCTGGGTTCAGGGTTTATGAGGTCAATTTCGTCATTTATTTTAAATTACAATTTTATAACTGTAAGTACTTAGTTACTATACCTACCTACAATATTGAGAAATCGGCATGACTAAACGTAAACAAAGCAATAGCGGCAGCATTGACCAAAAGTACCTAATACATTTCAGTGGGAAAGTAGGCCTGCCTACTTCGTCTGTCTGTCAAAAAATAACGAAAGTACTTAATAATTTTCTCATATCAAATTAATCCGCTCTGAGCGTGTTTATCCAAATACTAATTATTCATTGCACCAACTTTAAAACATTAATAATAAAACCTTGCATCGGCGCGCATGGCCTTGACCTGCGTTGACCCCACATTGTGGCTCACTGATTGGTGTGATTTTTTAATTGACAACTTAATTCATACTTAGTCCCAAAAATACACGTGATCTTGAATGGGCGGGGAGGGGTAGCGTTATAATGACAAATATCGCCAAAGCAGGAGGGGGGTGGTCAAAATTAGGCCTGATCACATGATTACTGGACGAGCCCTTGTAATTAAGCTAGAATAAGTGACCTGCGTAACTTTCCTGTAGAGTAGGTAATCTGAACAGAGACAACTCTGGAATTGATGAATTATTTAGACACCCAAACACACAGCAATAAGTTCTGCGATAATTACTCATTTTCCATCAACTTAGCGGTGCCGGTAAGCCGTGACGCGCGAACCTTGCGCGGTGTAAGCCCCGACTGGCGCACTGAGAAACTAGAGATGTGTCAACTCGGTTTGCCAACCCGGTTCAAACCGAGTCAAGCTAAAGTCGAACCGACCCGGTTTGTTAGTCCACTAACTCGATTCTATAACGAGCAGCGAACCGCAACATTCGAGCCCGCTCGCCGACAGCGGCCCGAGCCAACGAAACCGAACCGACGCGCGCGACTCGCGCGAGCGGGCTGGGCCGGAGCGGGCAAACCGAATGAGTAGCCGAATAAACCCGATTTCTCCCGAACAGGTGGGCGGGTGACGACGACGACCATTAGTAGACCTTATCTCGTTGCAACAAGGTTTGTAGTTTTGTTTTGCAATTTAATTTTGAATGAAATATAGTGAGCAATTTATAATTACTTATTACTCTATGGCGCTACCGAGGTAACGCTCACAAATGTAACAATAACCTATAAACAGTTTAGTTTAGGTTTAAAACCCGAACAAGTAGGTGTTTAAATTCACGGATCGACTCGGACAGGTCAAACCGAATACCACATTAATACGTTAAGGACCGTCATAGCAACTCGGTTTGATCAACCCGGGTTGAAACCGGTTTACATAGAAAGTCGAACCGTTCAATTCGGTTTGAGATATTTTCGGGTTGGCACATCTCTATGAGAAACGGGTCGAGATTTTGTTTCAGTGTGCGTGCGGCGACGCATAGATGCTTTGGCGCACACATACATGCCGCGCGCGGTGCGTTTGTATGAAGATAACGTACTTTGCACTCTTTCTAATATGCCATTACCCGTCCAAATGAAGTAGGTTGTTTATGGCAAGTCATCAGCCATTTTAAGACCAGTTCTTAATTTAGCTGCATAGGAGCCTTTCCGTCCCTCGCTGTGGCATCACGTATAGCCTGTCCTGAGTATCATAGGTCCATGATAATTAAGCAGTTTCTTATGTACAACAATAACCGTTCAAATTCTACCGAGAAACGGCATGGCTTTCGCATGTATGAAAATATCCTTACCGACTACCCTAGTTAGTTACGGTAGATGAAAATGAATCACATTCTGAACGTTCTCCTTATTGTCAACGTCATTATCATAACGTCAAGCTGAGCTGACTGACAGAGACGAGACATCAAAAGTCAAGTCAACAAAGCTAAAAGCTGGGAAGCACTAAATACTAATTTCTTCACCATTGCTCGTTATTAGTTCTATTATATTCTTTTAAGAATTGAACTTCACACCAATACCAAATCGAAATGCAACATTGAATACGCATAAATATTAGAATCATGTTGTCCTCACTAATTAAAGAACACCAAACTAAACAAGCAGCGAAACGAGTCGTGCAAGGTAAACAAAATTATTGTATGACTATGTTTTATATTAATCTCACTATTCAATACATAATTATTACAATCTTAAATTTCAGAACAAAAACGCAAGGAATGTATAGCCGCGGCAAATGATCTAACACAAGCCCTAGTGGACCATCTCAATGTTGGGTGAGAAACATTCTTCAACCTTATTAAATGACTCGTTTTGTTTCTTATTGCTTCTTTAAATATAATTAAAGCCCTTCATAGGAGGTAGGGTTCTCGTTTTGTATATGCTAATAGCATATATAAATTAATGTAGGTACTTATTTGTCAGAAATAAATAATACCCTTATCAGAAATAAAGGTTAAATAATAAATATTATGGTAGACCCATTTAAAGAAATCATTTAAGTGATTTATTTATGTCGGCCATCTTTTAAAATGATAATAATCCCCATGTACTGGAAACCCCCATTTGTTGTAACTAATTCTAATTACAGCTCCTCCGCACATATTCTAAAAATATAGATTTATAATTTTATATTTCAGTGTGGCCCAAGCCTATTTGAATCAAAAGAAGCTAGATGCCGAGGCAAAATTGTTGCATCAAGGAGCAATAAATTTCTCCAAACAAACACAGCAGTGGTTGGCGTTAGTAGAGAACTTCAGTAGTGCACTCAAAGAGATTGGGGATGTAGAGAACTGGGCCCGCAGTATTGAAAATGATATGAAAATTGTAACTGACACATTGGAAAATGCTTACAAAATGGCACAAGAGCAGCCGCAGCCAAGCAATAGCCAATAAGACTACAAGATAAATGTGGAAAGGTAGCAGTCATATTGGATACGGTCAGAAAGCAAGAGTTGCACATTTCATCTGTGGCAACAGGAGTCTAGCTCTCAAATGATAATTACAGACAGTTCATAATACTTATGGCTATTGGGACAAAATGTTTTTGCAGCACATTGTATGTAGATTATATTAGTTTAGGTATTAGTTGAATTGACCACAGTTAAAGAAGTGGCTCTGTGAGTTGTACAACTTGCGAGCCTGTGTTATTTTTATACATTATTATTTCATTTCAAAAAGCTGAAACAACAGAAATTCCATATTATTATTTCACAACAATCGGTTGGGAAATGTGACCTGTAGAGGAGAACTGCTGGAGAGACACGAATACGAAAGAATATTTGCCCCAGCTAAAATGGAGAACTTTGTTCGCTTTGCGCGCTTGTGCAATAATAGGCTTGCAGAATGCACACAAAGTTGTAAAAATATGACTGTAGGAAAATAAAATATCTAACTAAACTGTGTCAGGGAATAGGATACAAAAACCTGACAAGTGCAAAGAACCTAATATGTGAAACAGTTTCCATGAACTTGTTTCCATTAAATTATTGTATGCTAGTTATGTATAATAAAATACTATTTCCTCCACATTGTATCTTTATTCACCATCCATTGTTGCAAATATATAGTCAAATCAGAAACTAAATGTGTCTACATTATCGTGCTTATCATACGTGGCAAAGATTAACTGATTCCATTCAGAGCTAATCTCATCATAGAGAAATGAAAATAATTCTTATAACTTTTGTTTTTTTTTATTATGCTGTTCAACTCGCGTATTAAATGTGACTATGGGCGACATGTTTTGAACTCTTTGGGATATGTGTTTTCAGGGCGCTTGAATCACGCCCTGGCCCGCTCCAATCGCCACGCGGCCATGACGCACGCGCCGACAGGGCGGGGGAGAGGGCAGTCTTGCGCTTGAGTTATTGTCCTCCGAGACACGATACGCACACTGTGTCCAAGTGATTCAAGCCACCACCACCGCGAAAACAGTCATCCTGAAGAAGAACTACTGGAGATTTCGAAACATGTCGCCCGTAGTGACATTTAATAGGCGAGTTCAACCGTGTAATTATAAGTATTATTTCAATATGTCCCACGAAAGTTCTTTTTTACAAGATACGGTTGAACTGTGGATTAGATCGTCATAGGTGATAGGCTATAGTGAAAATGCCCTTACATCCAATATTTGTGACAGCTGCAGCCTGCAGCTCATCATTAACGTTTATTGTACCGGGATGACAGCTGTTAAAAAAAAAAAGCTACGAATTTAGCTCAATTTCTCCACCACCGTAATTTGGAATACGCAATTTATTCATTAGAAGGGTAAATCAGAGTAAAGTAAGTATATGGGTAAATTCAGTTTCATGTGCTCTGCCTACCCCTTTTGGAAACAGTGTGGAACTTGTGTACTTATTGTATTAGTGTACTTATCAGTTCATAATAAATAATTTATATTTCTGTACCTATGTATAGCACACTACAAACCATGCAATGAAATTTGGAACACCTTCTTACTATACTATGAATGAAAGGTATGTAATGCGGATTTGATTCGAATCGGCGCGCCGCGCAAAGAATATAATACTCACTAATGCACTTGGCACGCACTTAAATATTTTGTGACATTTGACAGTCAGTAGTGACAGTAGGGGACTAAAGGCCCACCAGACGGCCCTGCCTCGCATTCCTGCAAATGGTTTCCACCGTTAGTATGCCTAAATACTTCTTTATCATGTGATGCAAATCTAATAGCGTTTCACATGTTATAATTGGAATGCACCTTATTATTAAATGTGTGAGAAATTATGAATGACCGGGTAATGGGAATGTCAAAAAAACCCTTTTCAAGGCTTTTTGTCAGTCCTTTTACACGTGCAGCCTATGGACGAACTACACTAAAAAATCACTCAATGCCCTGCGTGTCCAGTACAACAACGGCTACAGAGGGTTGATGGGACTGTCACGGTACTGCAGCGCATCTGGGATGTTCGCAGAGGGACGGATCGATGGTTTCAGTGCCATTATGAGACACAGAACCGCGTCCCTCATTCGTCGTGTGAGTGATAGTTCCAACAGCCTTCTTCAGCTGATTTGGGACAGTCCTGCTTGCGCAGTGTGGAGACACTGGAACGCCCTACACATGGGCTCAAGAGGTTCGGTGTATAATTTAATGTAACTAACGTAGTTTTATAAGTTTTTATTGTTACTAACACGATATGGACACGAGTCTGAAATAAATAATTTGATTTGATTTGATATTTACGAAATTGCTTGTTATGTTAGATGTAATCAAAAACATTTCCCTAGTTTTAACAGTTCGCGTCAACGGCAGGGGGCTTGCAGTGGGCGGGGCGGGGCGCGTTAGAAACCTATCGCTCGCGAGGCCCCGGGCCGCCAGTCAGTCGAGGGCCGGCACCGCGCGAGCGAGCATACGTGCGTCGTGCTGTGATCGGCCGCCGCCGCCGACTTGAACGCGACGAACCGCGCGTATCTATTTTTGTCTTATTTATTACGAGGTTTTTAAAAGCACGATGAAAACGAAAAACAACCGCAGCGGAAAAAAACATAAGGTAGGTATATTAAAGTACACACAAAAATTTGTAATTAAATTATTTTTATTAACCAAGTGTGTCTGTTGTCTATCCTATCCTTTCCTAACCTATATGCAGCACTTTACCAAATAATGTCCCCTTTCTAATTCCGATATAGAAAAACGTATCCTCATAGGAAAATCATGGCAGTCACGTCGTTTTGTGTAAGGAACACAAGCTAGATATACTCTTAAAAAAAGTACCTACGGAACCCTAAACAGAGTATCTTAATAAAACCTTATGCTTTTTGAAATTACTTGTGAAATAACTTACGAATTAAAATTTCAAAAGTTAAATCGAATTAGTTAATAGAGAATAGAGAAGTAGTAGATCAGTATTGCGCGTGTCATTCATAAATCATAATGACACTGACATACATGTGAAGTAGCATGTACTAAATAAATATCGGTTCACTTTACTCAAGTGACATCTGGTGACTAGAACATGTTTTGCCTTCATTGACGTATTCTTGGCGTGACAGCCCTAGCGCTATACGTGCCGTGTGTAAATGAATACAATTTATACGATAGACAGAGATGCACAGAGTGGGCACGTTTCCTATGCCTAAACGCCGTTTTTGCTAGGAAGTGCAATTTCTGTACTTGTACTATTATTTATTCTGTGTCAACGGGGTAAGATCTGCAACACCTCATCATGTAAAACAGATTTGCCCTCAAAAAGTGTTCTTGGGATGGCATCAAAAATCTTCAATAAGTTACCAAGAAACACTTTACATGCTGAGGATCTGATGCTGTTCAAAAAGAAACTGTTTGCCCTTCTAGCGGAAAATGCATAATATTCAATTGACGAATATAGAAAAGACGATTGTTAAAGTCGCACTAATTTTGTTATTAAAACTGTGATACCATATTCATTTAAGCCTACTTGTTCTATATTTTGTTACACCTTCGGGTAAGACATAGTGATACCAAGCTGCATTTTATAACATCTGTATAACCTATGTTTAGTAAATAAATACTATGACTTTGACTTTGTTTTATTTTTCACTAGCTTCCGCCCGCGACTTTGTCCGCGTGGACCCGGGATAAAAACTATCCTATATTTTAATCCAGGCTATAAACTATCTTCGTGCAAAATTTCATTCAAATCGGTTCAGCCGTTTAAGCGTGATTGAGTCACAAACATCCAATCATCTAAACTTTCGCATTTATAATATTAGTAGGATATTTATCCTAGTCATTCGTATCACTCTCGCACGACTCGCAGGACCGTGTGCATACGACTTAATTTGTCACTGTCAATGTCAAGCAAATGTCAAGTGTGGATGGTATGGTGTTTTGACGATTTGATTAGTGATATATACTTACTATACTCTTTGATAGTGATAACATACTTATTATACACTTTGAGTGATAAATTGAATTGATGAGATGAGACGTGAGTTGAGTTGAGTCAGCCACTGCTCTTTACATAGTCGTTATTGAACTGATAAGATTACAACACGCCTACTATTTTAACTCAATAATATAAACTAGTAATCTTTATCTTTCTAGACTGTGTCAGTTAAAATCTGAGCGTTTGTTGGTGCGCACGAATTCGAATTATTATTATTTATTGTAAGTATTTTGTTTGTTCTTTCTAGGAAGGAAAACACATTTCGTGAATAAATTATGATATTCTGTTACAGATTCCTTAAATATTCTGTAAGAGGAATATAAACCATGTCTTTGTCTGAAGATACACCCAGAGTTCTCTCCATTCAAAGTCATGTCGTTCACGGATACGTCGGCAATAAAAGTGCAGTTTTTCCTTTACAAGTAAGTTAACCATTTACGAAAATACTTTAATAATTATTTTTTTAAATTTACCATTTAAGGAAACCATTTGTGAATATAATTGCATCATGTGGGATTTAAATTTGTTTCTTTTTTTTTTTTTAAATCAGTGTCATATTTAGGTCAACAGCATAAAATAGATTGACACAGCAATATAAACCTGAGCTGTTCTATGCACGGATGAAAGAGCAGCCTTGTTTAAATTAAACCAATAATATGAAGTAGGCACTTTTAATATACCTACACTTCTGTGTTATATGCAAACTCTATGTTTTTGCATTATGAGCTATATTTGTATGTCTTTTAATGTTACCTTGAGAATGGTATGTCATACAATGATGTATGCTTAGTGCTGAGCACTAGATTAAAATTACGATTTCTACACTAGTCACAGAAATTTTCCTCTGTTAATGTATAAATATTCTGTTCTTGTTTAACTGAATGCGACATATATACTTACAATATAATAAAGTTGCATTTTAAGCCCCTTGATTATTAAACCAAGATTAAAACGAATTTATTAAAACTATATAACCAAAGGTAATAATCTAGTCTCAAACTAAGCAAGGCTACTTTGGGCAATAAAATGATACAATAATATATATAAATACCTACTTAAACACATAAGATATTACTGGATCTCGATCAATGACTTCCACCTTCGCAGACAGGGTTACTAATAATTAGATTAGAGGATGGCCTTTATCTTGTAAATATTGTACCTTAAAATATGTCATTGATAACAGGTATTGGGCTTTGAAGTTGATTCTATCAATACAGTTCAATTCTCAACACATACTGCATATAAACACATTAAAGGTAATGTGTTGCAAAATGAAGAAATGGAGGAGCTCATTGAAGGACTGACGTTAAATGAGGTAGACTATTACACGCATCTCATCACGGGCTACTCACGATCGCCAGACTCTTTGAAACAAATCGCTGGAATTATCAAAAGGCTGAAACAGAAGAACCCAAATTTAATATATGGTAAGTTGTTAAGATATAGATGTATAGTTTTGCTTTGGTATTTGCGAGTTGTGCAGCATGACTCAATCACAAACACTGTCACCCCACCCTGCACTGCACACCACCTACCTAGGGAACCAACAAATTTAAAAAAATGTCTATACATTGTTATACAATTTATTTATTTTAATATAAACTTTATTGTACAAAACAAATACACCCAAATGGCGGACTTAATGCCTCAAGGCACTCTCTACCATTAGGCCAAACAGAAACAAATTTTTTGTGGACACATTTCTGTGTCAGGTCGCAGTTCTACCTAACACTCCTCCTTGCTTCGCTCCTCGTCGTACGACAACCTGTCCCTACAGCGACCTGTCTTAAGAAAAGTTTAAGAAATTGGTACAGTCTAGTTCTCCAATACATATACAGACGACCTTTTAAAAATATCTACACATGTGTCTTATGTGATGTCAGTAACAATAAAGTCTCTGTTTAGATATTGGAGTCGAGACTGTACATGGAAATGAGGCCATATGCCTTTATCAACAAATGTGTACATATAACCCTACTTTTTTTCGTTGCCTTAACTCTTGTTTTGCCGAATATTATTTAATCTGAAAATAATTGTTGATTCTTATTTTAACTAATCATCACATTGCCGAATAACGTTTTTACTTAGATTTTTTTGTCTAATACCAAATCATTATAATATTTACTTCTTTATTTAAAACTACCTACTAATTGTAGAAATTACTAACTTTTTGCCTAATTTCGGTCCGAGATATTAATTAATTAATTAATTTATTTATTTATTGAAAAAACAGGTTACATAACATTACAGTGTAAGCACCAATGCGTCATGAACCGAACAATGTTTATTTAGACGGCGAAACGGCGTGGCCCCGTTGCGTCGACATCTCGGGTGTTGGATTTGGTAGGTTGCCCCGGAACCGACGAAACACGACACCTTTCGGCCAGAAATCAGCACACGCGATGGTCTCCTGGAGCGGCCGCGGCACGCGCACTACAAAAGAGCTGAAGTGCACGTAGTGCCGGGACCGCAGCTGGTGCACCCTCAGCGAGTAGCCGGTTTTCTGGCGAACATACTGCGTCACTTCTTCAGCGGTGCAGTGTGATGCAGGCGCGACACGTACAGCGCCTTGCTCGGTGTGGAGACCCGCAGACCACAACAAACCGGGTCTGCAGTACCACACTGACTCTTACGTGTCTTACGCTTTCTTGACACCGTTGTGAAACCCTCCTTGTCCACATTGGTGCGAGGGGTTTCCTCTTTAGGAGGATCCCGAACTTCACGCGCTTTCGAGGGCGCAGCTTTCCGGCAGGCTGGAACAGTAGGCTCACCAGCAGAAACGACGTCAGCAAAACGACGTCAGCAAAACGACGACGTGGTTTCGATGAAGCGTTGACGGGAGGCCCCGCGAGGAGGGGGCCGGGGGGCCGCGGATCAGCATGTACAGTGACATCGCTATGCGCATTGTCAGCTACACGCGAATTGACCGAGTCGGCATTTGACGCCCTGTTACTATTCTTGAAATTCGACGCGGTCGGTGACCGCGTTTCTAGGGCACCGTCGCGCAAACGGATGATTTCTTTGCGCAATGCGTCAATAACGGCCTGCGATTTGTCAAATTTCTTTAGAATTTCTGCCATGCCTGCTTTAAGAGCCACAATTTCCTTCAGCAGGCAGCTCACGTCGACATGGTCTGGCGTATTGGACGGCAATCTGGAGACCTCCGTCGCCACGAACTCAGGCATGTCGTGTTCGTTCTCCCTTAGGACCTCAATGATGTCCCCGAGGGTCTTCCTTCCGGCTTCATCTTCTCTGCGATGAGGTACAAATGTGCCGACAAACCCGAGAGACTGGTACAGCACCATCTTCGCAGCGCAGATTTCGTCGACAGTAAAACGCGACGAACAGATCTGAACAGCAGTCACCGCATCCATCTGACCTTCCAGCAGCAGCTTCTGTTGCAGAAAGGCGAGGATCCCGTTGACAATGGGCTCACTTTTATTAGGGTCACCCATTGTTTAACTAGTGGCAGCGGTCGAGCCGCGCTAATTCACAATTAAATAATTAATTAAATCATCGATGCGTCTACTTCGCTGCGCGCATCGGACGCGTATATTGTATTTTATTTATATATTGTATTTTATTTTATTTATATATATTATATATTGTATTTTATATCATTAGAGACACAGGTAACAAAGTCGAATCGGAGCATCCCATTATCCACGTGGTCTAGTCTGCCCTACCCCTAGAGTGTATATAAAAAGCCGAAGGCACGGAGGGGAAGCAGCTGCGTTGTCACGCGAGGGCGAAACGGCTGCTCTCCCCGCAGCGCAGGAGCTAAGGCGGAGTCCTCTCACTGTCCAACTAACTACTATGAATTTTCTGGATACCCTTTGCTACACCTCGACCCGTCTGCTGCTGCTGTCTGCGTTCGGGTTACAATTTGTACCTTAAGGCAGGTCGGTGTAGGTACGACAAGCGGGGAGCGATTAGACAGAATAAAATTATGCGAAATGTATGTTAGACGAAATGTAATTATGTCAGTCAAACGGTAAACAAAATAAGATTTTACAAAGTAAATATTTGGTAAAACGAAATTAGGCGAAATAAAATTAGGTAAAGCGAGAATTAGACAAAATGATTTTCCCACAAAAAAATAGGCAAAACGAGCTATTTTGCGGAACAAGATTAGTCTAAATAAAATTAGGCAAACTGAAATTTTAAAACGTTGTTAGGCCATACAAAGGTAATCCTACTAACCTACCTGCAGTCTGTAACTACAATCCGAGTCATATCCGACTAAACGAAGTAGACAACTGGGCCGCCCTATGTTATGAGAAGCAGCTCACATACATAACAGTACATTTGGTTTGTCTATTTGGTGTGGTCGGTCACGACTTTTTTTTTTTTTATGATATAGGAGGCAAACGAGCAGTCGAATCACCTGATGGTAAGCGATAATCGACGCCCATGGACACTTACAACGACTATGGGAAACTTACTAAAAGAGGGGCATCCATTAATTACGTGAGACTTTAGAGGGGGAGAGATCTTATTGATTCTAGTTTACTTTCTCACTGTCTAGCGGCTTTTTCACCCACTGAACGCAGCAGTCGTTACTTAACATCGCTACCGTCGCCGGTACACTCCGAAACGGGCAAAAGTGATTGATACCATAATCTCACATACGTACCTACCTAAATACAAAAATTCACATCTGAATTCGCGAAGGGCGTAAATTAAAATATTTTTTCAATGCCACATCTAGCAAGTAGGTTTATTGATGGAGAAATTGTGATATCGTTGTTATAGGTTGCTATCCGTGACCCACAACCACACTTCAACCCTAATAGGGTTGCCCTATTCACGCACGGGAGAAAGGGGGTAGTGCTATTGTAACCCGACGCCACACGGGCGCCTGATACTTGTTCTAATTACCTATGTCATTGCTTTCAGTCTGCGATCCAGTTATGGGGGACAACGGCAAGATGTATGTGCCAGAAGACATACTGCCCGTATACCGAGATACAGTGGTGCCACTGGCGGACATTATCACTCCCAACCAATTCGAAGCAGAACTGATTACTGGTCTACGAGTTGAGGATGTGCATGGCGCTTTCAAAGTTATAGAAGCGTTGCATAGTAAAGGAGTTAAAACGGTCGTGCTGTCAAGCACGGATCTGGGTGATAGTGATAATATGATTGCAATCGCCAGCGCGAAAGGTAAGATAATTCCGCAATGCTAAGCTAAAATAAGGCTGATGCAAATCTAATAACAATGAAATATTTAAATTTCAGCTGTAAAGAAAGGCTTTGTTCTTATTTATTTTATAATAATTTTATTCGAGTGGAATACAAATGTCGCACTTTTCACAACAACGTATTATCAATTGCAGAGATTTTGCCTCGTTTTAGCGAAAATAATTGGAAATTCGTTACGCAAATCACACGTTTCACGGTCGCAAGAAACTGAAGCTCAAACCTCGACGTTTATGTTCGGTGTTTCAGGTGAATGTTACGCAATCAAAATACCGAAAGTGGATGCAACGTTCACTGGTACAGGGGACCTGTTCGCTGCTCTTTTCCTGGCGTGGTCGTTCAAGACGAGTGACAACTTGAAACTAACGCTGGAGAAGACGATCGCTACACTGCAGAGCATTGTTCAAGACACTTATCAGAAAGCTAGAGGTACATGCATGTACATTACAAGGCACGTGGTTGAGATTATTGAATGTGGGCCTACTTTTTATAAAACCATCATTCCAATCTGAACCTTCTCACTTAGATCGGAAGATCGAGATTAAACTATTTGTTGATAATTATTCATCTACTAGCTTCTGCCCGCTACTCCGTCCGCGTGGAACTCATTTACATCGTAGCTCGATACAAACTTGCACCCCCCATTTTAGGGAAGTGGGGGGGTTAAATGAGACAAAAAGTAGCCTATGTCACTCTCCATCCCTTCAACTATCTCCACTTAAAAAATCACGTCAATTCGTCGCTCCGTTTTGCCGTGAAAGAAAGACAAACAAACACACACATACACTTTCCCATTTATAATTTAAATAATATTAGTATGCATTTGCAATTATCGGAATTTGTTACTAATGTGTTATTTGTTATTTTCATGTCGATTTTATATCCTACTAATATTATAAATGCGAAAGTTTAGATGTTTGTTACTCAATCACGCTTAAACGGCTGAACCGATTTGAATGAAATTTTGCACGAAGATAGTTTATAGCCTGGATTAAAACATAGGATAGTTTTTATCCCGGGTCCACGCGGACGAAGTCGCGGGCGGAAGCTAGTAAGTGAATAAAACAGCAAAATATAGCAAACACTGTATATTGTTTTTTTTTAATAATCGTGGTGGCAGAATGACATAACGTACCAAAAAGCAAACCAAAACCGGCCAAGAAAGACCATCTTGCATTATATGTCTCTCGTCTCTCCGCACCTGAAACTTGATACCGCGCTGCCTATTATAAGGAACGTAACGTCAATATTTCGTTTCATGTTTGAAAAAAATGTTTTTATCCATCTCAGTAGTCTGATTGGTGTTCCATTTGGTGGACCCGGTGACAATGCGTTCGAATGTAAAGTAAATAAAATGCTTTTATCTTATTTTCAGCTAAACACCCTACCGGCAAGGTGCCTCCAGCGATAATAGAGCTGAGACTGATCCAGAACAAAGCCGTCATCGAGTACCCGCCCATACAGATAAAAGCTAACAAAATGGACTGCAGCTGTTAACCTGTACCTGTAAAGCTGAAAACATGTCAAGCCTGCTCCACACAATGGGCCAACATGGCCGCAGGACAAAACGCTGTTAGAGGATACAATGAGTTGAAAATATGTCATACTATTAAACGTATAACTGCGTTCTGTATGATGGGCCATGGGCAGGCTTAACGAACAACAACGAAAATGAGCTAATGAAGATAACCTTAGGGGTATACATTTGACCCTAGTTTTGTAGACAGCTACCAAAGCCAATTTATTCACCCATTCGTTGCCGCGGCATCGTCAGCCAATGTGTTAATCATGCAAAAAGCAATAAAATTTAGGAAGTACTAATGTTGACAAATAATATGACATGATGACAGTTCTACAGTAAAAATATTCTATGTTTTGGTCGCGTTCTGCATAACTCTTTAGCACTGATTAGCACTAAAACGAAAATGAACGTGAATGACTGTAGTTGGGGCAATCTCGGTTACTATTCAAACTGTGGACGTATGTATACTACCACGGTCGGAGATTTGACATATCAAAGATTACGTGATTGTATACAGAGATGCGGACACGGTAACATTAAACTTAAAAAAAATACATTAAACTGGCTTGCCACTTGCTCCTTACATCTCTTGCTCCTTGCTAAAAAAAACATGCATTTTCACTCTACAGGCACTCGATGATATGTCCAAATATTGTGCCAAGATGTTGGTAGGTGCCCAAGTTTTATGAACTTTTTGACAAAATTCATTATTATAACATCCGAAATTGAATGAAGTATTCAGATTATTGATATAATTGACGCAGAAGTGATCATCGTTAATATGCGGGATGAAAGTGTTTCTAATAAAAATATATGGCCGTGTTATGGTCATTTGACATGGTTCTAACTGAACCTTTCACTGTACGGTCAAGTGTAAAAATATGGTTGCATACAACTTACTTATAAATATGTCCCATAGATTTTATATCAGCGGATTAAGGTTTTAGTACATATTTATGAGAAGATGAAATCGGTACATATTTTTGCACTTGTACATGGTACGGGCTACAATACAACGTAGTCAACGTAGCGAACAGCCGCGCCATGAAATATAAAGTTATTAAGATAAACTACGATGCATATACATGTGATTTAGTTTAATGTAATTTATTGTTAATAAGCTGATGAAAATTATACCCGGCACTAGCTGCGAAAATATATACGCTACTAAACGAACAAAAATTGTCCTTGAAATAAAGGTCATGAAAATGTTTGTTGGTGCTTGTAAGTGTAACAAATCTTTTTGTAGCATATTTTACATTTATAAATAAATTAACAAATGTTACTAAATTCTGTTTGAATATATAAACAATTGACAATATAAAATACATAAATCGGTCTTACTATAAGATTTTAAACGTAAACTTGAGTATATTATACTAAGGAAAACAGTAAGATAGAAAGAAACAGTAAGATTATGTGAGATTTTTCTTGTATAGTCAAATAACAATACGTTGCACCTGGTCATAAAGTGGCCATTACTGCCCGCTATGCGTATGAAATAAATAATAAAATCCCAGGTAATAAAGAAATCCTCGAAGTTAAGGTTAACTAAAGTGTTGTTTAAGTTACGTCTACCCTGTTCATTTTGTTATGAAACGTATACGGTTGACGTTCGGTTGTTACGGCCCGTAACTAGACGTTAATGACATTAATGGGACATTAATTAACGAAAATGCTATACCTGCGATCTGAGGCATTCTTTGTTACTGCCTTAGGTAAGTAATGTACTTTCGTGCACTTAACGGCGTAAAGTGATCTGTGAATATTTTTGTCGCTAGGGCCTTGTCTCCGGTTGATCCGCTCGCCGCGCACAGCGTCTCGTTCTATGGAAATGTAGTTGCATTTCTATAGAACGTGACGCTATAACTGGCGTGTGGCGTTAATCGGAGACCATGAACTAAAGTCTTGGTCTCCGGGTGACGCCGCTCGCCGCGCACAGCGTCTCGTTCTATGGAAATGTAGCTGCATTTCTATAGAACGTGACCCTATAACTGGCGTGTGGCGTTAATCGGAGACCATGGACTAAAGTCTTGGTCTCCGGTTGATCCGCTCGCCGCGCACAGCGTCTCGTTCTATGGAAATGTAGCTGAATTTCTATAGAACGTGACGCTATAACTGGCGTGTAGCGTTAAGCGGAGACCATGGACTAAAATCTTGGTCTCTGGTTGATCCGCTCGCCGCGCACAGCGTCTCGTTCTATGGAAATGTAGCTGAATTTCTATAGAACGTGACGCTATAACTGGCGTGTAGCGTTAATCGGAGACCATAGACTAAAGTCTTGGTCTCCGGTTGATCCGCTCGCCGCGCACAGCGTCTCGTTCTATGGAAATGTAGCTGAATTTCTATAGAACGTGACGCTATAACTGGCGTGTAGCGTTAAGCGGAGACCATGGACTAAAATCTTGGTCTCTGGTTGATCCGCTCGCCGCGCACAGCGTCTCGTTCTATGGAAATGTAGCTGAATTTCTATAGAACGTGACGCTATAACTGGCGTGTAGCGTTAATCGGAGACCATAGACCAAAGTCTTGGTCTCCGGTTGACGCCGCTCGCCGCGCACAGCGTCTCGTTCTATGGAAATGTAGCTGCATTTCTATAGAACGTGACGCTATAACAGGCGTGTGGCGTTAATCGGCGTTAAGTGCTTTGGATGTTGAGTGTTCTTGTATTCAAGGCATAGTGATATACTAGTTGGGCCAAGCCGTCTTCCATACATTTATCTATGTATAAGTACAAATTATAAATAATATTGTTTTCGTTTCTTTAATTTTTACGAATGTTACTAAATGTTAGTTATGTATGTTTTAGAATTGAAGCGCTTGAGTGCAATGTATTATTTTAAATATACAGTTGTAAACATGTTAAATCTGCTTTCATTTGCATAATTTACTTTTAAGATTGCTTAACATAGCATACTAAATACTAAAATGTAAGGTCTATAAGATCGATTTTAAATAACATCAGAATGGCAACAGCGCCTTATTGACACCGACAACAAGACGATACCTTTGGTCTGAGACAGGCACATATTGTGCTACGTCAGGTAACTAAATTATGTTCCCACTAGTTCTAATGTCAGTTCTATTTAACTAATTCGTTGTATGATATTAGTGGAGTAGTACCATTGGTTGGTACAAGAATACAATTTAGTAAGATTATTGAAACTATAAGCCTTCCGGGATCCTTTTATACCTACGGCCCAATAATCCACGTGCAATCCAGCTTTCGCTCTTTCTTAACGCGTGAGTTAAAGTTGCATGTCGGGGGTCGCTATAGGCCTGGCTAGAGGCGCCTCACTCCGCTGCGCGTATCAACCTGCTCGCATGTTCATAAAGTTCGAAAAATGATAAACTTTGAAAGGCTTCATCTCGGAAACTAATGGGTCTACAGAGACAATTCTAGTCTCATATTGTAGCAAATTTAGTCTACTTTAAAAACGTCCTGAAAAGGTACCATCAGCAGTCAGGTACTAGTCCTTTAGGGTTATAAAAAATACTTTCGCGGTATTTTCGATTTTTGATAAAGTTGCGTTTGGCGCTCGAGGTCACCAACTTGCATTATTCATTAGGTTGGCCCAATCATAAACAAGTCTGCAAAAAATCTGAACTACCCGATTTGACGCAAATTCTGGATGTATAAAGTTACTGGGCTACCTTTGATGATGTGACCCGAGCCGCAGGCGAGGGTTGTAAATATGTGATAGAGGGCTTTCTTTTTTACTGCCCGTGGTGAGTATACAATTTTACGTTTTCACCTGGCCACAATGCGATTTTTACCGTACGCGCAGCGTGCAGTAAAACTGTAAAATTTACAAAAGTAAGATCACGTCTTGGACTTGTTTGCAAGTGATACCTATGTGTTTTTATGTAAGGTAATATATATAAATGATGCATAGTGGAATACCATCTACTTGTATCTATATACTTTAAGTTTGTATTTGTAATGCTTTGGCGTAAGCTGTAATTATAAATTGTACTTGGGTAATAAATAAATATGAGAGAAAAAGCAAACAACCAAACTCATAAAAAAAAAAATTATTTCCAATTTTATTGTTTCGTATTGTTGTTCGCGACATTTCCGCTTGTAGTGGGCCCGCCGTCCGAAATCTTGTCCGTCGTGTTGTCTGGTTTCGTAGTGTCCGGTTTGCTAGGTGCTACAGCGTCTTGAGTTTTACTTTCATCAACCGCCGTAACAGCATCCATACTGGGCGTCCGATTCAAAGACAAATTAGAGCTTCTTAGTTCTCTAAATAACTTCTCGAGGCGAGAATCTTCTGTACCGGGTTGTCCAACTTGGGCCCTTATTCTACTCTTATTTATAGCAATGGCCAGCAACGCTAAAACCGCAAGCACAATATGGTACATCCAGTAGATTGAATTGTAGTATCTTAAAACAGTTTCCCTGTCGTCTATTATGAAACACGGTGTGAGATAGAATAAACAGAGCATGCGCATTATCGCGAAGCCGAAGTCCCAAGGGCCTGCCAACTGGAACAAATAATCATGCTTATTACTTGGTAAAAAAGTATCTACTCAATATTGAACAAGGCTGCAGAAAATGAGGGTAGATTTTCGCCTCCGCCGCTGTCACCGCCTGCGCCTGCGGTAACCAGCCGAGCGAGCAGGGCTCGCAGTGCTAAACGCGCCAACAACGCGAGTGCTCATGATTAAGAACCGCGAATCAGTTTGAAACATGTCGAGCAATTTTCTACGAGACGTGAGTGACGGGTCATTTTCGTAATAGTTTAGTTTAAGCACTATATAAGTTTGCCAATGCCTGAAGAAATCCCAACGTAGCCACCCAAACTTTCTACAGGTTTCCGACGATCCATTCCAGCATTACGTTGTAGGCGGGCCTGTATAAATCTCAGTTGAGTTGCTACGATATACGTCCGTGCTATTTGCCCTTGTAATTAAGAGGTTAGAGTGCGACACACTGATCCCAAGGAAGTGTTGTGTTGTGAGCGAGGGACCCACGTTCTTTTCTAACTACCAACACAACGAATCCTCAAATCAGTAAAGGGCCGACAACGCGCTTGTGATTCGCCTGAAATCACAAGCGTCCACAGGCTACGGTGTCTGCTTGCCATCCGACAGACCGTATGCTTGTTTCCTACCGTCGTAGTAGGTATAATAAAAACCAGATCACTTATTAATATGTGCCACTCAACTCAGATTATAATAAGTTTGTCAAAAATTTCATTTTTGGTACAAGCTTTTATTGCCTGTTATACTTTTCTGTATACCATCATCATCACACATACATCACTGCTCATTGAGACGATTCTAACGAGCCCAAACTCGATGGGGTAATGTGGTTTTATTACGGAGTTCCTATGGCCACCTTCTGTCTCCATCATCAGATTAGCTCGATGGTACCATAATATTGAATTGTCATCCAAACTATACTTATACCCAAAATTTCAGCTCAATCGGTCACCGGGAAGTGGGTCAAATTTAACTTGCAAGATTTGACGGACAACTTATACACGAGTATACTTTTATACTTGCATACCTACGAACAAGTCAAGTTAATATAAAGCTTGTAAAAAGCTTGTAATTAAGTAGGTACGTACTATCGACAACACCGCTAACTGACCATCGGTGCACCTTAAGTGCATTGTAATAAGGTTCTATATAAACACAGGATGGTCAGATAACAGTGTTGTCGTTTGTACCTATATTATCTGCATCGACGCATACTAAACTTGGCAAGTGAATATATCTATTGTTAGGTAGAGAAGAAAATGAGTAATTACCGCATCCGCATATAATTGAGCATAATCTGACTCCAGATGGATGTACACCCAAAGGGTCAATGCTATTATAATATTTTGAATTGTGGGACCCACCCATATCGTCCACAAAAGGAAAGAGCAAGCACTTCTGTAAACATTAGATAGGCAAATGGATTAAGCTAATAACAACATCATCATCGTATCACACCAGCCGAAGGCGTCTACTGCTGGGCATAGGCCCCCAAAGAGTGGAAGGCGCAGCGTGGGTCTCAACCCCCCATAAGGTGGACTGATGTCCTGGTAAAGGTCGCAGAAGTGCGCTGCGGGTGGCGCATTGTAGCTAATATAAAGTTATTACAATTCAAAAAAATGTTGTGACGTCAGTGTTAAAACATGACATATTTTTTGTAGTAGCAGTAGCAGCACGATAGGTTTTATCGTCACGTTTTACGGCAAAATGTACCTACTGAAACATCACGTAAAGTAAAACCTAACCATAAAACGTATCATGCTACTAGGCCAGAATACATAGTAACTAGTAACTAGGTACGTAGGTCTTACTTATTACCTATTTTGAAGGGCTTTGTTACCTGAATTAAGGACCGGTTTACACATTGATTAGTGTTAGTGCGAGTCCTTACAAAAGCTACTCGCACCTGCAGCAAATGTATGGACTCGCACTAATCACTAATCGATGTGTAAACCGGGCCTTACGGACAGCGTTTTGAACCAAACTGATGTTTTGAAAGATAATAAATTATTGATCATATACCTACTAATAAACTAACACGTTAGATTGAAGCTGTATTCGTGACGCTGAAATACTTATTATCTAGGAAACTGATGTTTTCTCTGACGCTTAGGTAATTGACAGCCTAATCCGAAAAGCTCTAAAATTATGGTTTCTACAGATCAGGTATCTAATGGCGATGCGTACCGCACTTCAAAGTTATTGTTAATGAGATTCTTTATGATATATTGGGAGAACCAATACCGCGTGGACATGTCCCAACCCCTAACGGTATCCTTCATCTTCGGTCCCATTAACAGTTTCTCATTATGGAAGCACTTTAACATTGAGAAATTGTATTCTTCTTTATCGCATGACTCTCCTCTGGAAACAAGAAACGTTTAGCAGTCAGCAGCCCTTATACTCCAGGCAAAATACGGTTTTGAAAAACATTAATTTATAATAGCGTTTTTTTTGTTGATTTCATTTGAAAATGTTATTCTAAGATGATATATTCAAGAATCCGACAAACTTTCCACCCGGAAGTAATTATGTAGATTTCAATGAAGCATGCATTGTCTTTTTTTATACGATTTATCTTGAATATTATAGAGCAAATGTAAATAAACCAAAATAAAGACAAAAATATTTATTAATATATTTTCTGACTTTTCAGAAGTTAGTTAATTTATCATTTTTTTGATGTCTGATATTTTGTCGGATTTTGTCGCTGGGTAACTATTTAATTGATAATATATCCGTTACACATAAAAAGTAAGCTATTATAAATTATTTCCAAAATTGACATTTTTTCCATACGAGTTGCCAGTTCATTTACTGGACTATTACTTATCGTATAATAACCTATCTACAGGTACTTAGAATACGCGCCACATAGTTTGCGTCCAGGGGTGCATGATTGCACGCGGGCGCTACATGGGTTAGATACGCCTCTGTTTACGTCTGTAAGGTTAGCCTCAAGTCGCCTCTCGTACCTAGCCCCATCGAACTCCTTTGCGACGCTACTAGTAGCTAACATCAGAGAGCAAACGTATATGGCACTTACTTCATCTCATGTGCATGAAAAACCCTTGTACAATAACCTTAAACTTAAGAGTCCGCAGTAAGCTCGGCCGAATTTCACCTTCCCATACAAACGTAGGTAGTTAAGCTCTCATTTTAAAACTACGTGTTGGATTGTGACGAAACCTTGCATATACATGAGGTTTATCTATGTCTGTAATTACTCTATATGGTTCCAGTTTATAAAACAAACGATATACAGCAAAAACAAGTTTTGTATGAAAAACTGAAAAATCGCTGTATTTTTTTACTTTGGTATCTGAAGCTACATAAACTAATTACAGACCTGGATATACCTCATTTCATTGAACATGCAAATTTTCGTTACAATCTAACACGTATTTTTAAAATGAGAGCGTAACTACGTTTGTATGGAGAATCGAGCTTACTGCGGACTCTTAAACAAAAAACTGCATTGGGCTCTGTTGGCCTCTTTCACGAAGTTACGATTTTACGAATGCCTGTTCAGCACCGTTGAGGCACTTGACCAATAACTATTGGCCCTTTGACAACTGTTGCCGGTTTACAATTGTAGCTTCGTGATGAATGGACTCCAGAAGTTGGACAGTAGAACTCTTCCATGGCTGATAGAGAATTAACCCTCGTGTGTGTGCATTTATAACTATACCCCATACTCAGTCATTTTTAGTTTCAAGGCGTGTGATAAAAATGCTTTTTAAAAATAAAAAGTTCACTGTAGAAAATAAGGTCAGTCGGGGCAAGTGCGCCACGAGGGTAAGTGCGATTTCATCAAAGATATTGAAATCTACTGATATTTTAGTACTGATATCTTAGATGATCATCATTATCATCATATCAGCCAGAATCCGCCCAGTTCCAGTCATAGGCCTCCCCCAAAGAGTGCCACAATGACCAGTCCTATGTGATAGGCGCATTTACCCCTTTGGCGCACTTGCCCCGACTGACCTTATAGGCGAAAACTTCGCAAACAAGCCTGACTAGGTATAACGTTTATCGTGTGGTAATATCAAGAAGCTACCGGCCGGTATTGGACGCCAATTGACTAGTTTCTTGTAAGTTGAGGGTCCTCTTTGACTTATTGGGGGCCCTGGGCACTTTAGGATCATGAGCTAGCAGCACGGTTAAGTGGTTATTACATTGTCCGGAATTCAGTCACCGACGAGAGGGACGCCGCAATACGTTAGATACGATACGAGATATCTCATATCGTATCTAACGTATTGCGGCGTTCCTCTCGTCGGTGACTGAATTCCGGACAATGTAATAACCACTTTAGCACGACGGCGCGCGAGCTATCTCTCACTCTCCCGCAGTATCCGTCTCTTTCTACGTTTTCTAATAAGAGAGACACGGATAGTGCGAGAGAGCTCGAGAGCTCGCGCGCCGCCTTCTGCTAACCTTGCAGCTCCTCATTTAGTTCATGAAGTGGCCCTCATGAAGATCGTTTTACCCAGAGTGGCCAATGGAAAGACGGCCATGGTAACCTTACGTTAGTTTGCATGGTACTGTGGGTCCAGCCCCCGGGACTGCCAGACACTTCGCGGGGTACACGCCAAACCCTGCTTCTGTACACGCACTGGTGCTCAGCATCAAAATGATCTGGTACTCTAGGTAGTAAGTCACTAATTGTGGCAAGCAGATTAAATAGCGGTAGTCGCTCCCATAGTTTGTGTAGAATTCATCATCCGTGTACATCTGAAAACGAAATATAATATTGAATTGACGAGGCCTTTTGGATTTTACCTCCTGAGGTAAATCCCCTGGGATTATCCCGCTCATACCAAAAATTCAGAAGCTAAGCCTCCCTAAAACATGGTGAGTCTGCCAATGTGTAATGACTTTATGATGTATCCAAGCTAATATTAAGTACCTATTAAAATAAGAACATACTTCTTCGCACCTGCTAAACCGAAAAGAGTCATTGTTTCCTTCAAATGAGGGAACAAAGTTGTACTTTTCTTCCCTCATCCTGCTAAGAGTCATTGTTGCCCTCAAATGAGGGATTTCCCTTTTCATCATAGAAGGTGTGAAACGCAGAAGGTATGTGCCACTCGGTAGCACTTAAATCCCTCGTTACGCTCAAGATTCAACCTTAGTTCGGTATACCTCCCTCCCTAAAGTAGTACTACACAATATTAAATAATATTTACTTCGATCGGATACTTCGACCGCATGAAAACATATGCCAGTGAAAGCAAAAAAGCCTTCTTTAGTTTTTGTTCGGTGACCCGCCAGAAATCGCCTCTCACGCTGCTAGTACTTTGTAAGTGGTCGTTGAAAACTTTCCATGTAAAATATGGACCTGGAATAAAAGAAAGCTACAAAGGCTCGTTTAACATAGCACCCTTATTATATTAATGAGACAAGGTCGTCCATAAAGTAGTCTATTGTTTTAAATACAATATGATGAACATAGCTATAAGTATTTTTTTATTTGGATTGTGGACTTCCTCTCCTAAGGCATAATGTCGCTACTTTTATTTTAAAGTTTAACCGTCACACTTAACAATAAAAGAAGATCGCTTTGTTTACCACTAAACAATGAAACACAATCGCATTGTTTACTAGGAACAAAGAGAAGTGAATTCGGTCTAGAAGAAGGATGCGCACTATACCAACAGTAAGTCAAGAAAGAGGTAATTTAACACTTAGACTTTGTTATTTCTATAAGTAGGTTAAACGTGGTCTACCACATTCTTGGTCTACAACAGTAACTACGCGCTATTCCTGTGAAAATAAACTTCAATCCCCACAAATCACGGTGATCATTCCAATTTGAACCTTAAGTCAATTACAATAGCGTGCAACATAGAGTTTGGCGACAATAACGAAGCGTAAATTCAAATGATTCTGTCCCTTATTACGAGCGGCAGACAGCTGTACTACTTATATTTATAGGTAACTAGTGCATTGTATACGCAGAATTTTCTAAATCAGTCTAGTGGTTCCGAGAATACCCAATACATACAAACTTACATTCTCACAGACTTTTCCTCTTTATAATACTAATATAGATGTAGAGAAACACTATGGGTACCTTTGTGTAAGCCCATGAAGAAATAAGAATAAATGACAATGTCAGTAGAAGACAACCGGGCAATACTATCATCAACAGGCATGGGCGCGGTTGGTTTCCCAGGCTTGCTTGTGATCTGTCCCTTATCGGAGATATAAATTTCAAACGCCAATCCCACAAGCTTAAGGGCTAAATTTTGAAATAACCATGAGGCATATATTGGGCACTCGACGAAGATATTAATATATAGGAGGTACATCCATGTAAACATGAGGCTCGCTTGGTGGACGTACCTGGAAACATACAAATTAATGTGTGTAAGAGTCACTTTTATAATCGTAGACCGTAACGTGAAATATCTGGCTATCTGAGTAATCGTTGGATTAAAATCGAATTAACATTTTGTTGCGCTGATGCGATCCTAGAGAAATCGAGAGAACTCTTCAAATTTTATAGGCACATTTTATCACTTCACGTGTGCCTATAAAATTTCATGCAAATTTTGTGTACTTTTTGAGTGTTCATGTGACTTGGCGGTGTAATGAATTAAAGTCAATTAAAACTTTTTTTTAATTAATTATTTGTATGTGTTGTAGGCAAAAGTTTTACTCAAAATACATCGTACAGTCCCCATCAGATATATCGGAGCGGCCAAAGTGGTCACAAATATCTGAACACGTCTCTATTGTCGAGGCATTAGTGACGTGTTCAGATATTTGTGAGCATTTTGGCCGCTCCAATATATCTGATGGCCACTGTACCCATAACACTGGCTCTGTTGTGCTAATTTGATTTGTGTCAGAACGTATTTGAATATCTATATTTTCAACACAGCGGATCCTCAGACGCTCTGGGGACTTTACTCATAACCAGGATTGACCTTACGTGTCAGAGATGCGCACAACAAATTATCATTGGATTTCAGTCCAATTAGTTTAGTCAGGTTGCCCCCAGTTAAGATACAACGCAATACTTACCGTTTATCGCAGTATTTAAGTGTAATTACATTGCCCATTATCATTAGGGCAGTGTGGTATATGTAGGGACCGCAAATAAGCAGTGTTATCAATATGCCAATCCCAGCTCCTAACCTGCGCTTTGTCTCTACATCTTCGATTTTCTTGTAAACATTACCAAGCGGTACACAAGCCAGAAGCGATGAAAAGAATATAATTGATGCAGGTTCTACCATAACCGAATTTTATCCATTTATTATACAAAAATGTTTTGCGAGTTATACGAATATACTTGTCAATTTTGACAATGTGTCTAAATTTGCGAGCCGGTTAAAAAGTTAGGCTTGCTTTTATGATTTTCAAACAGGTTGTATTTTGAGAGGTTTAACTCAGTCAATACGTCAGGTTCTCGGATCAAGTTTCCTGTTACACTTTTTGGATCAGGGCGCCCGAAAGCGCTTTTGTCGCAATCGAGCGCTATGACACGAAAATCTCTCCGCGTCAGGGAACCTGATCCGGGTATAACGTGTATCAGAACCTTAGGCCACGTTAGTATCTCTTATTAGGCCTCTCACAGACTGGAGCGGCCTGCGGTGGCGGGCAATAGTAAATTTGACAGCTAATGACCAGGCCGCGCCAGTGTGATGCTGGCTTTAGTTTGTGCTTAGGCCCACAACACACGCCAAACGGTCGGATTTTGTGTTCGGTTTCCGGATTCAAGTTTCGAATCAAGGCGTTAATTATCGATCGGTGGCGCTCTTGGCTGCCGAATCTAATCAATACCAGGGAACTGGATGCGAAAAACTGACGTGTGCATTAGACCTAAAACACGCGTATCGATTAGAGAAAAATTAAGAGGGATGTTATATTTCGATACTGAAATTATTGAAGAATCTTAAATAAAAACTCCCGAATGATTAAATAAACAATTTACTACACATAATGTAGGTCACAATAAAATATTACTAACAGAGGTATGTAACACAGTGTCTGATGCAGATTTAGTCTGGTGTCCCGTCTAAGTTTTATACAATTCTCTCGTCTAAAGCTATGTCATTACCTATTTTCGGAGTGAAAACGAATCAAAAACCTTAAATGCAGTAAAAAAGAATCTACTATTACAAACTAATTTGGCAAACCGGAATGTTGGATAGATATTTTGGCCTATGACTTCATGTTGCTTCAAAACAGTTAACGCTATTTTTATAGTCTCAGCCTTGATTTCTGTACAGTAATGGTCGTAAAATAATAGCACCATTTGACGCCATGGTTAAATTTATCGTTTAGAAAAAAATATTAATGCATAGATTCACCAAAATTCATGAAGTGCTCATGTTATAAAACCTATCACAATAGACAAGATTTTACGATGAAACAAACAACTAACTAACCTATAATACTGCACAAACTGTTACAATAACTATATTAATAAATATGTAATGTACACGTACATAATAACTTGATTAATTAAATTGATTATAACAGTTTCATAAAATCCAATTGACTAGCATCTACATAGTTTTATATCTTATTAGATATGCTCAGCTCAAATACGATATTCTCTACTTAGTGAAAAACGGCCACGACACATTCTAGTTGTTACCACGACTTGTTCTATCTATTGCGAGCCCTATGCCACGCATTCATTATATACGACTCGTGTGATTACTTGAAGCCTACTTTTATCCTAATTAAAGTTAATTGTATATAAAAACGAAACAAAATCTACGTTACATACAGTTACAAATTATGGCTTAGAAATATTCAAATCGACGTAAAAATTAAAATAGGTTCCGATTCCTTAATTCTTTACACTAGGTACTGATAGCTACATCGATAGATTGTAACTTTTCAGGCAATAGAAACGTAAAAAAAGTACTTGAAATATCAAAATAGTGATCCATCTTTATTGCTTTAATATTGGGCTAAGTCTATGAACTCGGTGTTACTAACTAGTGTATAACTAGTCAAACTATGCTAATTCTCAAAATTGTTGTATGAAGTTTAATTTATTATCTAGGAAACGAGTTACATGTCCAACTCAACTAAAGGCACAGCAGATAATTGAAATACCGACTGTTTAATTTCTCAAATTCTTACCCACCTATTCCACTGTTGAGAAAAGTATTGCACCACAAAGAATAAGCTTTAAAGACGCCCAAACAGAGGAACAGATTGAGAAGCTAAGCAGTCTTTATATACAAGACATTACGCCCAACCAGGGGCTTCAGAAAACATACACGAAAATAATAGTACATTACGTACCTAGGGCGGTGAATTCGTGAATGGCCCAGATCGCAGGTGGTATGCGATCTGGGGCTTTACGAATTACCGCCCGTGGTAAGTACACAATTTTACGTCTTCATCTGGCCACAATGCGAGTTTTACCGTACGCGCAGCGTGCAGTAAAACTCGCATTATGGCCAGGTGTGACGTAAAATATATTTCTATACGCTCTAAAGATATGTGAACATACTCACTTTGAAAGCTGCTGGTCGAAATATAAACATACCTGTTTTTATTTTTTTATTTCATAAGAAAGGCTAGTAGACCGAATCAAGGGTTTTACTAAATCTGCATCAGACGAAGCATGTTTGTTTGTTTATAAACAAGGTTATACACATGATTGCATTGTCATTAACAAACAAATATTACGCACGCACAGAGGCAAAGCCAATTTGTGTAGAGTACGAAACTAAATAAATTTCACATAAATAATGGACATAGAACATGCTTTAATATTTTCCTAAACTGTTTGCTATACTTTAGCCTTTACAACTATTGTTATTAATCACCACACCTAAATGTTGTTAGAAAAGTATTGCCTCTAAATATTATATGAAAAAAGAGTTTTAATAGATCTACTTACATTTTTTTCTATCACTATCAATAACACTGAAACTGAATACAAAATGTCTGAAGAGTTTAGAGAAAAGCTGTGTTTAAGTACCAACGTGTTGTGTGTTGCTATCTCTATGTTTTGTTAGCGTAACGTACTCGTAGTCTCATTAACCGTAAACTAAGGAGGAATAATCGTATGAGAGAGCAACCAGAGACAATACAAAATAGGGGTCGTAATAATTTACTCGTGTGCAATAGTCAAGAGGCATAACCAAAGTGCTAGAATTTCTAGTAGAATACAAATGTATAAGTCGAAGCTTCTAATAATTACGCACAACGAACAATTCAATCGGCATCAAAGTATTCGACATTCTAATTATATCAAGACCCCGAGCCAAGGGTAAGTTAACATCTCAATTTGGTACTTATTTTCGATTCGACCTATCGCACAAACACATATATTACGCGGGTATCACTATGACTATCTACTCGATTTATAAGTTATTAATTTCTTTACATTACGTCCTACAAAGTTAAATACAACATTCAGAATGTTACATTAATAATTACAAAATTCAATCGGTGCAAACGATTACAAAAGTCGCCATCATCCACGATCCAAAATCAACGCGGGTGAACGAAAACATTTACATTTTATTAAATTTGATCGGTCCTATCACAATAATTCGTACGGTAATAAAATGCGAACGGCATTCATTTAGTAATAATTGGCAGTCCTAAGAGTGGCTACAGTCGTCGGGGCGGCCCGCACTACGGCACTAACAGCGTTACAACTATCACAATCGCGGCTCACCGTCCGTCGCGCACTCGCCGCTGGCTCACCGCTCACCGCTCACCGCTCACCGCTCACCGGCCCACACGCGCGCACCGCCCGCCGCTAGTTCATGTTCCGCGCTCACTTGATGAGCTGCGCAGCGCTCTTGGAGCGGCGGAACATCTTCGCGCCCTTGTTGGGCGCGGGAAGCTCGTGCTAGTTACTCCCGTTGGGAGCGCGCGGCGCCGGCGAGGCCACGGGCGGCGGCACGCGGCCGAGCGCGATGGCCTCCTTGGCGCCGTCCGTGCCGTAGATCTTGCCCGCCTTCTTGGCCATCGACGCCAGCAGCTCGTGCGAGCACTTGTGCGCGGAGCGCAGCGAAAGCGCCCACTCCTTCAGTCCGATCTCGTCCTGAAACGTGAAGTTGTGAATATAATATATACTTGGTTGACTGCACTTGGGAACAACACTTTAAGCCAGTAGTAGTCTAATTCTATTAGGAATATACCTAAATACACGTAATCATTATAAGTACCTACCTGAAATAACTGTTCCGTTTTATGTAAGAAGCACGTAATGTTGTTTCTCGCCGAACAAGTCGCTTAATCTTTGTTATTATCAATGCGGTAGCTTGAATATGTCATGCTCGCTTAAAGGGCTTTGCTTACGGTGGCGTCATTGATCGGGTCGCCACCTTCCCTAAAATATGGTTGAGGGAGGCGATGGCTGAGATATGCGTCATACTCGTGATCGGGTGCTGTTTGTGGAGTCCGGACTGTTCATGCTTGCAAGGGCATAGTACATAGTTAACTAATTACATACTAGTGTTATTATTATTATTATCGTATTGACGAGAGACATCATTCTGATCTTGACACGTTTTATTGTTATTGACCCTGTACATCTCTGACAATATTACATCATTGTTCCTTTCTTGTTTTGACGCTTAGAGACCGTATACATCTCTTAGAATATTAGAATAATTATTAATTGTATTTGGAAGCTCAGAGACCTTATACATCTCTGGAATACTGAATTAATATGATTAACTTCTTGTTAATGCTGATACAGATCTTAATTCGAATGTAATGGTCATATTTTGCAATTTTGTTTTGTTTACATTAACTTAGTGACATTTAGTTTGTTAACCTTTTATATATAATTTTAAATTATTATTGTATAAGATTAGTATTATTATTTTATTGTAAATTACGGTCTTTAAAAAAAAAAAAAAAACAATTGGAATACAATCAATGCAGTCGCGCCATCCACCGGTTTCTAACGAGGTTTTTGACCGTAGGTTAATGATTTTTTGAAAAAGGATTAATATCATTAATAAGTTTTTTTATAATCAATCCAAGTTTTACTAGTAGCCATTGAAGATTTCCGCTCTATCACCAAATGGTATCTAATTATATTGGCAAGTTTGGCGGCCATATCAGTTAAGATATCATTTACCGTTCCTAGCGTGGAGCACGATGCACTGACACGATGTCGGATGAGGCCTCTCGACGGTATCCTGGAGGATTATCTCGGGTTTGAGTTCGAGACGGTTCGGATACAGCTTGGTGGGTCACCATCAGGCTAAACGGGTTTTCTAAAGAGCTAAGGCAGTTGGAGATAATATTTAGATCGAATGATATAATTACCGTATTAGTAAGTACGATCTTTGTATCGTTCCTGGTGCGAAGCACGATGCACTGCTCACCCTTGACCGATACGAAGTCAGAGGAGACCTCCTCTAGGGTATCCAGAAGGATCATCTCTGGTTTGGCGCTGTTCTCGAGATGGAGTTCGAGGCGGTTCGGGTACAGCTTGGCGTATCGCGTCTGCCAGGCGCTGGCGAACGGACCGCCGAGCTTCTTTATGTAGCCGTGGAGTATGCAGTCGGATTCTGAAATAATATATACGACTTGTTTCTAAAGTACATCTTTATATATGTATTAGTCTGTTTTTTTTTACTATAGAGTACAATGCCATACTATTTCTATAATAGAAACAACTGAACCACAGTAGAAAGAGTGCACTCTTTATACTATAACTGAACGAGCCATAATATTCACAACGGGCAGCACTTTATAGTTAAACTACAACTTAGAAAAGTTGAAAACCCCCGACATTTTCATTTCAAAACCCAATATCTCAAAAACGGCTGAACAGATTTTGATGAAACATGGCTAAGAACACTCGGGATCACATCAGCTTTCGAATAAAAAAAACCGCATTCAAATTGGTCCATCCGTTTGGGAGCTAAGATACCACAGACCGATACACAGACACGTTAAACTTATAACATAGAGAGGGGTCTCTTTGCGTCGGGGGTTAAAAATAGAGTACCCATTACCTATAGATGACAAAATTGTTGGATTTTAACCGAAGAAACAGCTTAAGTCAGCGTCTCTATAAATAGTCGGGAGTTGCGTTTATCAGGTAGTAAACGAAAGATAAAGCGTCCGTCACTTTCTGTCAAATAATAGCAGAGTGACGAATGCTTCATTTCATGTTTTCATCACGCTGTTAACACGAGTTTCATACACTAGCTAGAGTTTACGCGAGCAAAGCCACTGCTAGCGATGACCTAGTTTCGCAGTTACCGATATACCTATGAATACGGAAGAAAATTGAGTTTCTGTCTGTTTTGCGGTCACATATCGCTAGAGCGGAGGATTGATTTAGTCAAATCAGAAATAGTAATCAAGTGCAAAGAGTATCGAGTTGGTTAAGCATTTTAAAACAGTTTATAACGACCCTTATTTTTCATCTTGCCGTCCTAAAATGTGTTAAACAATGTACCTGATTTTGAAGACAGACCATAAGTACTCCAAATATGTATAATTAAATTCATGACAAACTAACCGATCAGCTTGTTTCGTAAAACGCTTAAGTTCCTTGGTTATTTGTTGTTACAAAAGCGTATCGAGTTGAATGAGTTTTTTACAACAGTCTATAAGGACCCTTATCTTTACATTCCCACAAAGTAACTTAACCTACCCTGATTTTGAAGACAGATCATAACTACTCCAAATATAAAGACGACTTACAGATCACCTTGTTTCGGAAAACGCTAAGGGTGGTATTCCACTTTGTCCAATGTGTATTTGCATGTCACATTTTCAAAGATCTTGGACAAGTGGTATTCCACTACCATAAGCTCCGTGGTTATTTGTTGTTACAAAACTATACCTACATAACTGCACGTAAATATTTATTTATCCGCGTTTTATTAGCAGTTGTAAATTTAATGCCTCTATCATAAAACTACTAAAACTATAGTTTGCTAGACCATCACCATCAAAGCAATTCAATGCAAATCCTTTAGAGGAAACATAAATGTCGTCGTAAAACGGAACAGGCTGCAACTGCTAGACATGACAGAGACGCAATAAAGTACAAATTAGAACGAATATATTTATCGACGATGCAATTAAGTTAATGATGTGAGGAATTCTTGCCTATGTTTAGGAAATAGTCTAGAATGTGGTATCTTTGTCTATACTAATTTGTATACATAGAAGGCAGAATAAAAGTAATCACGAAATTTCAAGAATCTTTCACCGATATTGGACTATCAGTATGGACACTAGATACAAGAGCTCTCGCTGGTGCACAGTGTTGAGAATAATGGACCTTATTGTTTAGCTGACGACACAACGATCCTCAATTCAATAAAAGATTGGCAACGCGCTTGTGCCCCCTTTGCAGTCGCAAGCGTCTATAGGCTGCGGTGTTTGTTCACCACCTGACAGGCCGTATGCTTGTTTGCCACCATCGTGGTATGAACACTTGCAGTAGCGCTACGAATTTGTTGATAGTGAATGTGTTAAAAACAAATTTGAATATATTTTCTAGTGCAAAAAGAGTAAATACCTTTTTCATCAGCATCAAACTTCTGCTTCTGTTTGGATTTCTTCTTTGACTCCATTTTATCCGCCTCCTGGTTGATGGTCTCGAAGACTGTCTCCGCCACCTCCGACTGCCATCTCTCCGATATCACCAGCGGGAAATCCTTGTACTGCATTTGGTCAGATTCCGTCAGCTGAAAATTATGAATAGTAGATTAGAATACAGAGCAGCAAAATGTGATATGTCGTTGATGTTAACCTATTGAATAACAGAACAGAAATCTCGTTGACACTGTTAAAATTTGGCTGAAAGGCTTTTTTAAGGCTAATAAGTTTCTGTCAAAAATTTCATTTTTGGTACAAGCTTTTATTGCCGACTATACTTTTCTGTATACCATCATCAACTGCTCATTGAGACGATTCTAACGAGCCCAAACTCGATGGGGTTGTGTGGTTTTATTACGGAGTTCCTATGGCCACCTTCTGTCTCCATCATCAGATCAGCTCGATGGTACCATAATATTGAATTGTCATCCAAACTATTCTTATACTCAAAATTTCAGCTCAATCGGTCACCGGGAAGTGGGTCAAATTTAACTTGCAAGATTTGACGGACAACTTACTTACATACCTACATACTTTTATACTTACATACGAACAAGTCAAGTTAATATAAAGCTTGTAAAAAGTGGAGTTCAGGCCCCTATTTCACCAACTTGACAAATGTCACCTGACACTGACAATAGGCATGATTCCTACGGTTTTTTTTCGATGCCATTCGAACCAGTTTTTAGAGAGGAACAAATGTTTGTATCGGATCAACTACAATTAAAGTACATAAATAGACAAAAAAAACATAACCCTCCTCTCCTTCGGCAGTCGGGGTAAAAATGAGGCAAAGACGGACATCGCTGGTGGCAGACGAAACGCTTCATACTAATTGACACACAAGTATGACGTCACCGCTGTCTATTTGTACTAATCGTTGTAAGGAAAATCAAGTAAATTACTGTTTCGGTCGCGAAATACTGCGTTTAGGTCCATAGTTGTTGTACAATTTTGTTTCTATGAAAGCGTAAGGATTCTATTGGTAGCTTTAAACTCCTGGTAGATTTAAAAAAAAAATCTAAACTTTCAAGGTCCATATCTTTTTATGATTTTAATTATATTTTTTAATTTATACCTACTTTATCACAATTATTAGACGGTATACTATCAATTTAGCAACACTACGTAATGAATTTTAACATGAGGAAACTACCCTATTCGCCATACATTGCTTGTTCTAGAAGCTAAGGTGGTTGCTAGGTTACTTGTGGCACCAGCAATGTACGGAGAATTGTCGTTGTCTAACTAACTAACGAAATTAGCATCGGTTTTGCTTTCTAGAGGAATGAAACTTACCATCCGATATAAAGAGTAAAATAATATAAATCATTTCAATATCGTTTCGTAAGTGTTTTTTGTCAGCGTTATGAAACGTTATCCATCAAGTGAAATGAAAAAAGATTTTTTCATAATCCTCATTGCTTTTTTCAAATATTATAGCTTTTGTTACTCCTACGTTTATTAGGAATCCGACGACACAGTATAATGCCAAAATCCATGGAGGCGTAGGTATGTATGGTAGGCATGGAGGTAGTAGGCTCTAATAAAGTTTTCTTGTTCCATACACTCCAAAAACATGACCCCCTTCGGGGGCAGACGGGTAAAAATTTGGAATAACTCGTTTTTGGCCGCGTCTTTCTCCACGTAGACCAGTTAATCGCCTTACTTTCGCATTTGCAATATTTGTATAGATGATGGATAAAGACAGTACACTTCTGCAAACATGTTTTAAGTATCCAAAGCCAATACCTTAATCCCCTTGGTGTCCTCCTCATCAAAGCTGCCAATGTCGAACGCATCAGCGGCGTTCACTTCGCCACGAGGCGGTATCAGAGGGGGCGTATACTTTTGATGGTACACCTGCTGCCAATCGATACCCGCGAAAAACATGTGCTCCTTCACCTCATCCGCGCTGCAATCACAAATAGATTAATTACTACAACCGTTACAGCGAGGGAAAATCTCCCGACATGCGACACAAAATATAGGCTTTGTGGGAACGCCATTGTAATTCGAAGGTCCTTCCGTAAATACACCTAGCACGTTCACATGGTTAATAGACATCGACATATATAGCAACAACTGTCGTATTTTTCTTTTCATAACTATTGTTAAGTATTTCAATATTATTTCGCGAGGTCACGTCTTGTAATAAGGAAAAAATAGACAATCGCAAAAATACGTCAATTGCTGCATCCATATTACCTCATACAGGAGTAATGAGTAGTTTATATTCATGGCACATCACATATTCTTTTATACAACCTCGGATTCCGCAAGCCACCAGCATGATATTGTAAACAATTTTTGCGTTATGGTTATACCTTACGAATTTAAAAGCGACACTAATAGATAAACTGACTTCACACAACTGATATTTTATAACAGCGTTTGTCAATTGTTTTTCATCGGCGCAAGGCAGGTTTGACCATGCGAAAAACAATCTAGTCAAATCAACCGTAAGTTCAAGAATGCGACCTACGCTCACCATTAGAATGACTAAGGCAGATGCATCGAGGAATCTTTCCAAAGAATTCCAATAAGAGTTGTACCGTCAGTTTATCTATAAATCTAGGAGGACTTAATATTACACCCATGGACAAGGAGGTTAGCAAGCTACCAGCTACCGGGGTAACAAACACCACCATTGACACCTGCCCTACAAGCCCAGCACCGACTCACCCCCGTCCCTTGCACCCAAGTCTCTTGTTGATGTCCCTCTGCAGGAGCCCTTCGAGCAAGCTCTTCAGACTTGGGCTGAACGATTCTGGCAGCTCCACGTTCTGGAAGACGTTGTAATTCTATTGCAGACATGATTCCATCTTTACTATTGTTGATTAGTGCCTCTTATTTAGGTTCTTAAGTACTATGGGGGAAATGTGGCGTTCCCAGGCAAAAGGTACAGCTTTGTCGGTAGTCAATGAAGACGATTTGAATTATGTTTTGATATCCGTCAAAGTGGTAGCTGTTGCGAGAAAACGAGTCTACAGAAAAGATAAACTACATAAGATATTTCCAAATAAAGCTAACGCCAAAAACGCAAATTTCCTGTATATTTCCTTCATAAACTTTATGTAAATTCATTGAATGAATTATGCTACAAGGAAAAGGTATGTTGGAAATCTAGGGTCCCGTTTCCCACATCCATTCCACGCATGCATGTTCTGAGAAAATTGAGTATGTCTGCCCTTCGAGAAAATATGTATCCGCTCTGGCGTACGTGGATTCAAAGCCACGTCACCTGTCACATTGTTAAGATGTGCTAATTTACGTAATTAGTGGATTATTGCGCAAAGTAAATTACTCATGAGTCTTATGACTTAAATAATAAAATGGCAAAAATATATGTCGATCCCAGACAAAAGGTACCGCTTGGTCGGAAGTCAATTTAAGGTGCGACCACACCGCTGCTCTAAATACGCTAACGCACCGTAAAACGCAGCAAAATGTGTGAAGAATACGTGACGCATACGACACGTCAACGCGTATGCGCAGCGTTAAGCACCGGTGTGGTCGCTCCCTTATTTCATTACAACAATGCCAGTTGGGTATTAGAAGCCGACAGAGGAAACTGGTACCTTTTACCAAAAACGACATATTTGCTTGACAGTTAAAGACTTAATTTAAATGTTAGATAATGTGATATTTACCATGGTTAGCGTCATCCTATCGATCTCGTGCTTGTCCTTCGTCTTGTGCTGGCGGAACGGTGAGTGGCCCTTGAGAAGTTTGTATAGCATGCAGCCGAAACTGAACCAATCGGCTGAAGAGTCGTAGCCGGTGCCTTTAGATAGAACCTCTGGAGCCATGTAACCGTGGGTGCCACTACAAAGAAACACGGCTTTCGTAAGCAAGGGGTGTAGACACCAAATAAAATAATCAATAATGTCATATTTTCTCGAGAAAGGATTAAAAATGTAGTCAAATGGAGAAAAAATCAACACAAGAGGTTTAATAATCACAAAGTTATAAGAGTCCAAAGTTATTTATATTATGAGAGAAGAGGTATACGTCGACACACGTAAAAAGAGCTCTCGCGGCCATACATTTAATATGGCGCGCAGAGCTCTTTTTACGTGTGTCGACGTGTATGTTTTGTCCCTTTTTCGCAAAACGCAACTTCATATGAAACGATGACGTTCGCAGCTTGTGACGTCACTAGAAGACGGCAGCGTGCCGCGCCTCATCGTGTTCGGCGCCGCCATCGACGCGGCCTGCGGCGCGCGCGGCTCGCTGTGCGGCAGCCTCGCATATTGTGACATCACACACTGTTTACGTGTTCTCTCTCTAACAAGCAATATTAAAACGGTTGTAGCTTCGTAATTATTTGAGATATCTGAATGGGATTTTCGTCACTAGACATATTTTTTTGCCTTCTTCTCTTCGAGGAATAGTAATTTTCGAGTCTACACCCGTATTGTTTAGGTCAGGTCCCGTTCATTGCATTAGACGACCGATTAGCCTAGTGGGTAGTGACGCTGCCTACGAAGCTGTAGGAGCTGGGTTCGAATCCCGGTAAGGGCAAATATTTGTGTGACGAGCATGAATATTCGCTTCTGAGTCTTGGGTGTTTTCTATGTATTGAAGTATAAGTATTAATATATAGTCGTCTAGTACCTATCCATAACACAAGCCTTATTGAGCTTTACTATGGAACTAGTTCGATTTGTGTAAGATTGTCTACTAATAGTAGATAGTTAACCGAGGGTTGAAAGGTACCCATTTCCGACGAGATATTTTGGTTATCTATCTCAATATAGTTCGATGCTGAAATGGGTGGCTTTCTCCGAGTTAAACACTCTACTTTACATTTCAAATACGAGGAAATGAAATGAAAGCCAAAATCTTAAATATTTTCTCAATCAGTCAGATTCTGTAGAACCCATTTTAAAAGCGTGTGTGTGGACTATTTCTTTGACGCGTTTTTCAGCGGCTAATCGAAAGACTAATTTAAATTGTTTTTTGGATGAAAAAATATGTTATTAAATGTATTTATATATATACCATTTCCTCTTTAGAGGAGGCATGGGCCGGCAGTGAACGTCTTTCGGCCGATATGATGATGATGACGATGATACCATATAGTATTAAAGAATTAAAATCATCAGAATTGTCAATAAGCTTCAAAAATCAACACAATTTTATGGAAGTGTGGCAGTATAGGATTCTGCCATTGTTTTCTTTTTAAAGCGGTTACAATTACATTGTACAAACGACAACACTGTTAACTGACCATCCTGTGTTTATATAGAACCTTATTACAATGCACTTAAGGTACACCGATGGTCAGTTAGCTGTGTTGTCGATAGTACTACGAACACTAAAAAAATATTCAATGACTTCAAATAGCACAAGAATAGTCATACAAGAGTTAATTTATAAACAACATAAAATATAAATAGCGCATGATTGTCAAAAAGTTTCAAAAATCAATTCAATTTTCTGAAACTGTGGCTGTACACAGCCAGTACAGGTTTCTGCCATTGCTTTTTTATTTTTTATTACTCTTCAGCCCAAGGGGCGACATGCCTCACTTTCAACCCGCTGTTTAGATAAACAATGACCTACTTTCAGAGTATGAGACATGAAAAAGCTAAAGAACAAACATATGCAGTTTACGTATGAACGTGATACGGCTAATTATCTAAAATAGGTAGTATGTACTTTGTTACACATTTCAAAATGTAAAGTAAACCAAATGTAGTCAATCGCCGCAGTCCATATCCATTACAGCGGCAGGAGACGTGACTACACATTGGTCATGTTTGCCTAGTGTTGACTTCAATTATTCTGATGGCCCCGTATTCACTAGCCATATATTCTCGACAAGAATATTTTTCAAAACTATTTTTGCCACAACCATTAGCGGAGTCATAAATTAGTTTACGTGCCGTAGAAGTCTCATACACAATTCAGGTCGTTTTAGCTGTTTATTTTTCAGAAGAATATATTTAGTAATTGAATCGCATTGCAGTTCGCAGACCAAAGACTAGACGTAATCACACTATAGTCAAATCAGACCTGTAACCATGAGATCCATATATCCAAATCCATCGCCGTCTCTATCGCACTTATAACACTCGGATGACACAGATAAGATACACGAACTTCTAATTTCGATTATCGGTGGTAGCCGCAGCATCTTCTTCTTTTCAGTAGTTTAGTGTGAAGTTTGTAGCGGAATAGGAACAAGTGATTTTACGATTTTCTATGGTCAAACAGCTTCCATCTTTGTGCTTATTTTTAAAGTTTTATTTTATAAATAGCAAAATAAACTTGAGGCGTGAAGTCTTCCTAATATTTTCTTGAGTTTCATTAATTGGTAATGTAAAAATAATACTCATTTACTTTCGTTTACTACCCTATTCTACACATTGTAGAGGCCAGTCAGTTCAGCACAGTGTAGATGTACCCATATGCAAAAAGTTTTGGTTAAGAATCAGTCTTTTTTTAGACGGCCTACACAGGTTTGCAAAAAAACGTCGTAATGAGGATAGTATAGAGTACAAACAGTAACTGACCATTGATAGACCTTATCCTGTTATAATAATGTTTACAAATGATGACAACAGTTTCCTCAATAGCACTACTCGACTGAACACAGCATTCTCTGATAGGTACAGCAACCGGACGCCACAAGGCGAGTTGACCCTCCACATGCCAATTACTAACACGCGTCAGTAGTAAATTTATAATAGTCAGACGAACTTACTACACGTGTCCATGCATTTCGTAATTATTTGTTAGGAAAACCCGGATACGAGTCAGTGCACTACCTTGAACCACCGTCATTACTCACGGGATACTGACAAGCATTGACTTATGGAATCTTCAGTCTATATAAACGACCACAATTTTTGTCGTCATAGTTACGTCAGTATTCCAAGAACTGTGATGGTTCGAACACGAGTGTAACGTAGACCACCCAGTTCAAGATAGACGGTCAAAAATCGTGTCATGATCGTGTCATATCCACAAAGAAATTTGTAATCTGTTAGTCATCACCAGTTAGAAATGCATGTCGTGACGCTGACGAATATTTTATAGTGAAACTTGCCGACTGCTGCTATGCTATTTAGAATCATGTTTCACCTAAGCTCACCGCTTACTGTAAAACGGTCCTACTTTGCTCCCCACTGGTTATTAACCCCAATTGTATATGTACTTAGTATAATATCCATAAAAAAAAACCGGCCAAGTGTGAGTCGGACTCGCGTTGCAAGGGTTCCGTACATCACCAGATTTTAAACAATTTTTTTTTTTACTAACCGAGCGTTTTTGACGTTTCATAAAAATAAGCTGATTTGATTTTTTCAAATACCGTATTAAGTCCGACTCACGCTTGACTGCACATTTCTAATAAGTTTTCCTGTCATCTGTAGGTAAAGAAATATTTTGTGTATTTTTTTCAAAATTTTAGACTCAGTAGTTTCGGAGATGAAGGGAGGGAAGGTCATGTTTTGGCTATTTTCTTAAATAATTTCTAAACTAATTATTTTGAAATTCCAAAAAATATATATTTTAGATGCACACAATGAGCTCTTTCATTTGATATGTAACACGATAATATATGCAAAACTTAATTTTTTAATTTTCTCATTTCCCCCCAAAAGTGGCCCCCATGTTTAAAATTCATTTGTTTGCGTTACATGTTCCTCTTTGGGTCACAAACTTACATATGTGTACCAAATTTCAACGTAATTGGTTCAGTAGTTTCGGAGAAAATAGGCTGTGAAGGACGGACAGACAGACGCACGAGTGATCCTATAAGGGTTCCGTTTTTTCCTTTTGAGGTACGGAACCCTAAAAATATATATATATATCTATGAACAAAGAAAGTATGTGTCATTATGACACATACTTTCTTTGTTCATAGAACTCTTTAAGAGTACAATTGGTACTTATGCTAAATTACACGGGGCGAAATGATTGGCATTTGGGAGGAATTGCTCCTATTGCTAACGAGTACAACAACAGGGGATTTGGAAAAATTAAATTCTGGAGCAAAGTTGCTCAAACATTTTTTCATTGTGCCATAAAATTTCACTTAATAACAGTAGGGTTTTCTCTTACACCTATAGTATTCGAATAGTCATTCTACTAAATCAACCTAAAAAAAATAATGACTTGAAAAATTGGAGCCAAGTCGTAGTAAATGTTGCCAGTTTTCTTAATAACAACGCGTAATCGGAGGTCTGATTTACACTGGTTCGCCTCAGGACAACATCAGGTAAAGCAATGTGATTGTGAACAACTGCCCTGCTTTGACAATGGCGGCTATGACACTGCACCGCATATCCGAACGGAGGTGCGACGGTTTCCTTGTTGTATGCATAAACCTCAGTTTGGATATACATTCCGCACGGATCGACAACACAGCTAACTGATCATCCGTTTCCTTCATTTTATTCTATATAAATACAGGATGGTCTGTTAACCGTGCGGTGAAATGTACCAATCTCCGCACTCCCGTCCGCAGATGCAGTGCAGTGAGATAACCGACTGAGCAAACGACCGCTGTATATGAACAATACAAATTCGATCTTTACTTACACGCTGGCATGGGGCTTCTTTTTGGAAAAGTCACAAGCAAGTCCGAGGTCCGATATCCGTACGTGTCCGTGCTCGTCTAGGAGGATATTCGCAGGCTTCAGATCTCTGTACACTATGTGACGTTTATGCATGTGATCCAAACCTGATAACCATAAACACAATATTTATATAGGTAGTGTACAATTAAGGGTTCTTAAGATGCAGTTCTGACAGCAGCAGCAGACGACGCGTCGCGGCGCCACGACTGATTTCTATGTATTTTCGTCGCCGAGCGTCGCAGTCATAAAAATACATAGAATCCAGTCGTGTCGCCGCGACAAGTCGTCTGCTGGCTCTGCCGCCGCTGTCTGCGATCGTGTTCCAACTTGCACCTTAAGGCTGGCCTCGCACTACATGGAATTCAGTTACTGAATCATAAGCGGAATCATTGAAGAGCAAATAAAACGCTACATTTGTGCATTATTTCTACTAAAGGATGTACTTTTTTTTTGCTCTTGAGTGATCCAGATACTGAATTCAGTGACTGATCGAGGATCCGACTGTGCGGGGCCTACCTAAAACTGCTGCCGAGCAGACAGCTCAAACTGTCCACGATACCTACGCCTTTAGTAGCGCGGCCCATCAAATTTGTTAATCTCTGCAAACGAAGCATGTCGTGGACATAAGGCTCGACACATACAGGCTGAATTCGGTGACTAAATTTGCCCAACTCCGCTAGCAGCTGCTCCATATAAAATGTAAGACAGATGTCAGGGCCACCTGTCAGACAGGCGATCTGAATTCAGCCGCCTAATTCGTCCGCCTGTCTGTGGCAGCGCCATACATTTTATATCGGTCGCGGTGGCGAGTCTACTAATTCGTTCCCTACTAACATCCAAATGCACCCTTAAACGATTCGTGGGTGGGCTGTTATGTATCAACAAATAAAATTAAATTAAAAATATTGTTATGGGAAGAAGATGCTCACGGGCTTTTTTTACCAGAATGCTTCAGAAGGAGGGCTATGTTTTTCGAGCGTATGTACGTGTGCATACATACGTACACAGTATGTGGACAAGAAAAATTTATTTAACGGGTTACATTCCAAACGACTTGATGGATTTTAACATATGAGGATGTCGAGGATGTCGAGAGGCATATAATATGAGCGTTTCTCAAAAAAATGCCACTATTATTAATTGTACTTCTAGGAATTTTATGTTAACTATTTCCACTCAGAATCGGGAGCTCTTTCGACCCTGAGGACAAAAAACTGTCCCAAAGATATTTTTCCTATTGTGTTACCATTTACCATACACGTTGTATGGTGGTAACACAATAGGAAAGTTCAAAAATTTATGAACATTTTGGGACACTTTTTTTCTCCCAGTGGGATGGAAAGACATCGTGATTTTGAGTAGAAATAACATAAAAGTTGTAGAAAATCTCCGAAAAAATGTAGTGGCATTTTTTTTGAGAAACGCTCATATATGAAGAAAGCAGTCAGGTTTTTGATAAGTCACTTGTTGTGTCAAAAAATGTAACAACGTTAAATATTTACCT
Source organism: Epinotia bilunana (assembly GCA_947049275.1). Lineage (NCBI taxonomy): Eukaryota > Metazoa > Arthropoda > Insecta > Lepidoptera > Tortricidae > Epinotia > Epinotia bilunana. Next base: position 14,643,519 of record OX346264.1, read on the forward strand.
AATATAACTTCAGCGGCATAGAACTTCATTTCAGCCTCGTTGAACACACCGTGTTGCGACAAGTGGTAGTGCAGATCGCCACCGTTCATAAGATCCAGGATAAAGCATAGCTTATCGGGCGTGTGGAAGGCGTACGTCATGCATACGATAAAAGGACAGTCCACCTGTAAAGAAGGTAACGATTATTCACATTATTCATAAACGATCTTTAAACTTATTTTAGCTTAAATTCCGTTACGGGAGAGCAGCCGGACAGCGGGGCATCTGGCATGCGAATGAATTTAGGTCAAGCTGAAATGGAGAACTTCGTTCAATAAAGAGGTGCTTAATTATGATTTCATGTCTTTGTTACAGGATTTCATGACTTTATCTCTTGAATCTTCGATTGCAAAACATTCTATCACGATCTGCGAGCGTCATAGTATGTACATTTTGTGGTAATGTGCGTTTTGCGGAAAAGTTACAGATTGTATCCCCTCTTAAAACTTTGGATACTTGTAACTTAGTAATTATTTAATCCCCTGCTTTAGATTTTTTCTCCATTTGACAATATTTTTATCCTTTTTCGGGAAATTTCAATATTATTGGTCATTTTATTTAGTGTCTAAAGTCTATTCATTCTTACGTGTCCTATCATGTAAACAAACATGACGTCAAATATGATCATAGGCCATGATATGATCATATGATCATGTTTTTTGTTTCTTTGTTGCGACTAGTGATTGGAAATGACGATAAAACATACATGAAGAGTGATTCATAGAAAACCTAGACATCGTTATGTCAGATATTTTTGAGTTCATTCGTTCGTTACTTCGATTATTGAAGAAAATCTTATTAGAAATTATATTTTTCAGTGGTTACTTGGTTGATTTCAATACTTTGCGAGTTTCTTTAAGTATACAACAACATTTCAGGTGATGATTATTGTGTAATCCCAGAGAAAAGTGTGATGATGTCTTCGAGAAGTGATTGTTTACATGATAAGACACGTAAGGATGAATAGACTTTACACCCCTATTGATCAAACTTTTTCATTAAGTACCGCATCCCCACACTAGGCCGTTCTACTGTACAAAAGATTGGATCTTATACCTGGTGGCTTCATCAACGTTCTTTTTAAAACGCGGGCGGAGCTAAAGCTGGCAGCTAATAAACGATAAAGGCCAAAATTAGACTTTAGCCAGTTGACGATATCAGGAACAGCTAGCATACCTAGCCGTGGAACTCTGTCACGCGAAAGTATAATCAATCTCTTTCTGTTTAGTGCAGCACGAAAGAGATGGGGTTATTGCGTTGCGGCATACACAAATAATAAAAATGTCTGTGGAAGCGGTACGAAGGTCTTTGGTTTGGGTCGTTTTAGGGTTTCGTACCCAAAGGTTAAAAACGGGACCTATTACTAAGGCTCCGCTATACAGTTGAAATCTTCACACATGATGTATTTCTGTTGCCGCTATAACAACAAATACTAAAAAACAGAATAAAATAAATATTTAAGGGGGCTGCCATACAACAAACATTTTTTTTTTAATTTTGCTGTTTTTATAAATAATAAAATAATAATAGTACGGAACCCTTCGTGCGCGCAAGCATATAGAAAAATTCTAAATTATTTTAAGAGAATACAAAAAAAATACCAGTGGGCACAACATTTTTTTGGAGGCCGGAAAAGATAACTAGTGACCCAACCTACCTGCCGTTTTAATTTGGCAAACGATGGAGCAAACACCCTGTATAATGCATCAAAAAGCTTGCATTTTTAATTTAACCGTGAATTATCACAACGCAGAAAATTAAGAAATATAACTACAGATGATTAATTGTATGTGCACCACTCAGTTGTCAGAAATTAGTATCGTGTTATCTGATGAATGATATATAAGTCGACACACTTAAAAAGAGCTCTGCGCGCCATATTACCTAAATGTATGGCCGCCAGAGCTCTTTTTACGTGTGTCGACCCGTAACATAAATACCTATACAGTAAGTTTTAACACTGTCAGATACAAACTTTATGAAATACCTAATCCGTACTACAACTAGAATTAACCAAATCAACATCATGTTATATCTACCGCGTATAAATCCAATAAGCTTCAGAGATTTGAGATTACGCAAATATACCGACTCCCGCAAATGTCAAAGTTTAGTGCAGTGCTTGGAGAATTCGCTCCAAGACTGGAATCAGTGCCGCGCGCGAAATAGGTATATATATATATACCTAATGTATGTAGTTGTTAAACATACAAATCGTAATAGTACTGTACAAAGGATGGTAAGGGATACACTCAAGACTAGCAGATCAATTTCTATCCGTAGAAATTGATCTGCTAGCCAGAGCGCCAGTGAATGAGCTGTGTAGAGATTGAGGGTGCTGCTTTTATTTATTTACTAGCTTCTGCCCGCGACTCCGTCCGCGTGGAAGTCGTTTATATCGTAGCTCCATACAAACTTTCACCCCCCATTTTAGGGAAGTGGGTGGTTAGAAAGATACAAAAAGTAGCCTATGTCACTCTCCATCCCTTCAACTATCACCACTTAAAAAAACACGTCAATTCGTCGCTCCGTTTTGCCGTGAAAGACGGACAAACAAACACACACATACTCTTTCCCATTTATAATATTATAGTATGGATTTGAGTCAGGCAACAAGGACCTTACAGACTAACATACGTACCAAAACACAAAACTTATAATATAACACAAAAACACGTTAAGACTTTTGACTTGACTTTGAGTTTTGTCTGTAGGTAGTCTACACAACGAATCCTCAAGTCAATAAAGGGTCGGCAACGAGCTTAAGATTCTTATCCAGTCGCAAGCGTCTATAGTTAGGCTGCGGTGTCTGCTTTCTGCTACTTCCTGCTGCTGCTGCTGCGTTGTTTTTTTGCCACCGGCGTAACATTCGATACAAAGTTTTCATTGTTTTCATTGGTTTTTAGGGTTCCGTAGTCAACAAGGAACCCTTATAGTTTCGCCATGTCCGTCCGTCTGTCTGTCTGTCTGTCTGTCTGTCTGTCTGTCTGTCTGTCTGTCTGTCTGTCTGTCTGTCTGTCTGTCTGTCTGTCTGTACTAGTTGTAAGGGTTACTGAGCTAAGCATAAACAGTTAAAAAAAACTGTTTCCGTTGGGAATAGAATAATAGAAATAAAAATAAAATATATTTTTTAATAGAAATAAAATATATTTCACTTCAGTTGGTTTTCCTTACAACTAAGGAAAACCAACTGAAGTGAAATATATTTTTCTTACAAAATGTTAGCCTATGCCACCAGGAACATAATTTCGAATCGACTACATCTTTCATTAAAATCGGTCAGAGGCTCTAGTATGTTTTACCGAAACAAAACGTTACGACCGCGTTCGCGTTTAGCTGTCAAATCCCATACAAATTGAGGGTAAAACGCAAACGCGATCGTAAAGTTTTGGTTCGGTAAAACTTATACTAGAGCCTCTGTATCTTATAAACGCTACTGTAGAACACACGTTAATTTTTTTTTAAATACGACGTCTGTGGCAAACAAGTGTACGGCCGCCTGATGGTAAGCGGACACCGCAGCCTATAGACGCATGCAACTCCAAAGGAGTAACATGGGCGTTGCCGACCCTTGATATGTTTGAGGATTCGCCGTGTTGACAGCTGAAGGAACAAATTCCCTCTCTCTCTCAACACAACGCATCCTCGGGAGCTCTGGCGACCTTGCTCACCACCAGGAACACAACACTACTACAGAGAAAACCACAAACCAATCCCTTCCTTTCGGGTCTACCGTACTCGGGCAAAAAAACAGATACTAGGAATTGCTTTTCCGGAAGTCTGTTTCGTCATCCTCGTTTCAGGCTAGGCGGTAGGTATCAGACGATATAAAGAATAAGTTTTCCACACCTGCTATTCAGAAAAGAGTCATTGTTGCCCTGAAATGAGGGATTTCTATTTTCCTCAGAGGTGTGAAAAGCAGTGTGTCACTCGGTAGTAAAATTATTTCCGTCTTGGGCGTCAACACTTGAATCCCTCGTTACGCTCTAGATTCTACTTTATTTTAGTATCTTTCGCTTTGCTCAAGATTCCATATACCGCCCTCGCCGTAAAAATGCATAATTTTGCGCCCTTGAGACACAATCTACTAAATATGTAATTTCGATCGCCCTTTGTTCCACATTTTGAAACTAGTGACAAAATAGTCGGCGTTAGTAAACCGGCTCTAAGTATAGTCCCGCATAGCAAATAACCGCAATAAACCAATGAAATACCGAAATGCCGTTGTATAATGGGAAACGGAAATATTTAATCGCACATTGCGATGAATGCATTCCCTTTGTGTAGGTGGCCGATGGCCGGTCGCATTAGACGGGTTCGGAACAATCGAGTGGACCGCATTGATTTGATTCCATTACACTACACTACACTCACCATTGCTTTAGAGGGATATCTTGTTATTGCCGCCTAGTTATTGAAATAAAAGTAATGGCCCGATTCGCGAAGCTCCAAATTACAATTTTCAAAAGTCAAATCCTACTATTCCTACTAATATTATAAATGCGAAAGTTTAGATGTTTTTTACTCAATCACGCTTAAACGGCTCAACCGATTAGGATAAAATTTTGCACGAAAATAGTTTATAGCCTGGATTAAAATACAGGATAGTTTTTATTTTTATCCCGGGTCCACGCAGACGAAGTCGCGGGCGAAAGCTAGTCATTTTTATTTAAAAAAAAATACATTTTCATCAAATTATTTTATAAGTCTAAAATGTCCAGTGTATCCAGGGCAGCACCATGTGTCACCAGTGTGACTGGTCAAATGTCCGGGCGTTATTGGCCAAGAGCCTCACTGTTCCCAGTTTAAACTTGTAACTTTTGAAAGAGCGAGCGAAGCGAACGAAGTTCTCCGTTTCGGTTTGAGCTAAAATTATTTCGAAAGTCCTGCGTCTGTCCGGTTGTTATCCTCTGCAGGTCACATTTCTCAACCCGATTCTCGTGAAATTTTGTGAGTAGGTTCAATAATTATATAGGTACCTAATTTATTTTGTAGCTTTAGTATGTCGAAAAAAATATTGAATTAACAGACTTGCGATTTGTACAGCTCGCAGAGGCACTAGTTTGTAACTGCATAATATAGATGGCAATATACTCGTTTTGTACCATTAAGTTGATCTCAAAATGTAGTCTGAACCATAGTGAAAAAAAAACTGAATCGACAAAAAAAAACTACTTATATAATTATCTTCTTCTTATTTAAGAGCCAAGCTCTTGTCGGTGTAGCTCAAAGTAGGCCCTGCGATCCCAGGTAGCCTCTTTGACATCTCGATACGACCTAACATCAACTCTCTTTTTGAGTTGCTCTATATGTAGTTTATCTTGAGCTCTATTAGAAAATTGTCATTTTATGTTGTTACATTGTTACATAATGCCTACATCTTATCTTATCTAGATGAGGGCCCTTTCGGATGCACTTCGACCCAGCGGGATCTTTTGTGCATTTGCCCTCTCCTTTATGCCTACTCCCAAGCTCGCTCCATCGTTTCCACAAAGCGGATGATGCAGCTCAGCGGGAGTACCTTGAACTCCCTTGGTTGCGGATAGTCGCTACCAAAGTAATTCATTCTTTGTCTGGCAAGGGCATGACATTCACACAGTAAGTGTTCCATGGTCTCATCCTCCTCGCCACACATTCTACAGTCTAAGCTGTCCGACAGTCCCATCTTGGCCAAGAGATCCTTGACCCCGAAGTGACCTGTGAACACCCCAGATATGATTCTGAGTTGCTTCCTACTGGATTTCCAGAGCTTGTTAGTCCAGCCCGAGTCCACTCCTTCTATGAAGAACTTAGAGTGCCTTAAGCCCGCCTCATTCCTCCACTCGTGTTGGTGTTTGGTTTTGGCGTAGGCTTTAAAGGCCGAAGTTATGGTTCTCTGCGAGAGTCCCACAAATGGTTCTGGACCTACAATATAATGCCTACATACTTAGTTACAGGTGGAGTTAATATAAGGCTTGTGATTGCTCGATAGAAACAAGACCAATAGTGCCACTAATTGGTACGTTGCACAACTATCATCATACTTATTAGGTCAATACAATGAAAGCCAGTCATTAAAACTCTGAATTGAAAAAGTCAATCAATGTTAATGGTGTCCCAGTGGACCGGTCCTCAATTATTCAACCCATTATAGCTGCGGTTAGTAACAGGCCGTAATAGAGGTCTAGATTGTCCCGATACAAGTTCCTTTTTACAAGCTTTTATTTAACTTTCAGTGTTGTTATAAGTACCAAACCCGTAAAATTCAATATCATTAGAATTTTAACGGACAAATTCATGTACGCTCTACGCTTGTTCGTTTATCTATGACTAGCTTCTGCCCGCGAATTCGACCGCGTGGAACTTCTTTATATCGTAGCTCCATACAAACTTTCACCTCCCATTTCACCCCCTTAAAGGATGATTCCAGGGATAAGAAGGATAGAGCAATATTGTACTAGTCTTATTTAACCCCGTGCGGTGTCGGGCTAGAATAGCACCACCCCCTTTCTTCCTGCGGGTGCCGTAAGAATCGTACAAAAGGAACAGGGTTAAAGTGTGTTGTGGGCGATGGGCTAGCAACCTATCACTGCGATATCACATTTAGTCGATATTTTACAACCACATTTATGCTAAAACTGGCACTGGAACATAAGTTTCATGTGCTCTACCTACCCCTATTGGGAATGAAGGCGTGAATCTATGTATGTATGTATTTACTTATTTCGAACATACAGTGCTTTTAAACCTAACGGTACAATTTTTTTTCGTTTCGAAATGGTTTTCCTTGAAATTGCATGACGATCAAGGCACGATTTTCTAATCTTATCTGGAATAGGGTATAAATATGTATGGCATTCGTTCAAAATTTGCAAACCATTTTCACTCACTTTATCGATTGTGCTGAATTTTGGCATAAAGGGTTTAGCTATGTATGTAAGTAGACGCCAAATTGGTTGCCGTTTTGCCGAATTATTTGCACAGATCAGATGTAAAGATGCTATTTCACCAAATATTATATTTGGTGAAATAATATATTATTATTCGGTGAAATAGCATCTTACGGCTAAACTCTTTAAGTTCTGTAATGATGCAATATTATGGCACCGTCGTGTAGGTCTGATGATAGAGATAGAGGGTAGTCATAACACCTCCATTACTCAGGAGAAACCCATCGTGTTTGAGAATATAGTTTTATTGGCTTGTTTTTGGGTGACAAAAGTATAGTGGGCATTTTTTTTTACAGAAACTAATGAAATAGTATGAATTATTGTCGAATGACAGTAAATCAATTTAGTATGTTGCCACTTACGACACTCGCACTCTACCTACATGAAGCGTGTCACACAAATCAGATAAAGCATATGTTAGATAAACCCAGTAAAACTAGGACTGTATTAACACCGCTTAACGAGATAACAATTACGTACCTACAAAACGTATACTGAATTACGCACGCAATTCGGAATTGAAGAGAAATTTAGAAGCACACTTCAACCATACATTATAAAGGCACAAGTCTTTTATCGAAAGGCGGCGCCGACGGGGAGGAATGCTCAAATTCTCTCTTCCTAGCAGATGTCGTCAAGTTCATAATTTATGTACGGAGCGTAAATCAGTGGGTGCTATGCTCCATAAATGTTTTATATCGGAATTTTGCGTTAGTGGAATAGACTAGGTCCGAGTGAATCGGATAACGACGGCCCGATGTGTGCGAGCCACAGAAGACGAGGCGGCACCCGCTCCGAAGATCGGCAATATAAGTTATGATCGTTCACGGAGCGAAAAGAGAGCTTCATCAAATTCGATAATTTTATAATATAAAGTTTCGTTTCTGCGAGTAACGCAGTTTGTTTAGTTTGGAAACTGTGTCATGTTATATAAAAGCTTAGTTTCATGAAAATTGTGCTTTTTAATTAGTATTGAGATGAAAATCTTTCAAGAAACCCTCTGCTCCTGCAATGGTAGTCGAGTATGAGTTACTGAAATCTAGAATCAGGTTTCTGTAACAGGAATTATGCCGCGAAATTATGGCGTGGTCTGGCGTTTCGTTAAGAATTATAAATACGTTAGAGTTAGACTAATATACATAGCAAAGGTGTTGGATTTCATTATATGTATTATTCTTATGCTGGCCTGTATTGTCTCGTTGGTGGTCAAAGGTCTCCCTCGCATTCTTTCAAAATCGCCTCTGTGTATTGGTAACACTCAACTAGAATTTAATTGAATACTGTAAATCTGTAGATCATCATGAGAAACACCTTCTAATCAGTAATCACCCATATACGTCATCCGGATGAAGGAATCGATCGGGATTGCAAAGTATTAACTAATATTTGCCAACGCCGCACACACATATAAAACTACACGAACTTAACGTTCAGACGGTCTAAAGTAACCGTAACCATCAACCGTTAACTATAAGTTAAAAGCAATACAATCCGGTATCTACGTTTTAACAATCAACTTCACGATCTGTGCCTGTTTTCATGGAGTGAAATCGAAAACATACCTTTTTTTTAACAAAGAAAGCAGTTACATTTGTTATGAGTTGGATATACGATAAAAGTTTGAATGGACATAGTCTGATGACAAATTTGATTGAGCTGGACTGCGACGATCAATAAAAGTAAATGCGACGCGACTACATAACCATAAACGTGAAATAAAACGTCACATATCCTCGCAAAACACATAAACTTTAAGCAAAGTCAGCTTAAAAGATAATTCATGCCACAATTCGACTGGAATTACGTATCCATACCTACACACATGTAGTTCGTAACCACGAACCGTTTGTAACGTTTTATAAACTTTGTTTCAGATGGCCTTGTTAAACTTTGGGGGAAGCGTTTTTGGTCACGAGGAACAAAAGAATGGATAGGTACCTATTACTGTATTACGTATACAGCCGATATACGTTCACAGTATTACTCGGTCTTGCGGGTCGTGGGAAGTTGTTTTACCGCCCTCGCAAGAATTGAACCCTAAGTTACCAGATAAAGTAATGTATTAAAGATTGTTCTAGGTTTCTGAAAACGAATAGACACGCTATAGAATAGACATTATCATCTCATTTAAAGTCTGCAACAGGTCTGGTGAGTAGCTAACTTTGTTAGTATTTATATCTATTAAATATATCGTCGACTAGTACCCATAACACAAGCCTTATTGAGCATACCTACTCTGGGGCTAGTTCGATTTGTGTAAGATTGTCCCCTAATATTCATTTATTGTTACGGATATCACAAAGAACTAGTATTTTGAATATGCAATAAAATAAATACGTGACGCGGCATAAAATATTTATATCCAAAATCTGTTCTATTTTGTATTGTCTGCAACATATCTGTTACCGAGGAGTGGTCAGCATGCCATAACATAATAAACACAGCACCTATACAATATGTATACATTTGAAACGTGAGCAAAAATAGCACCAAAGGGTGTTTACATTTCGCGAAATAGTGAAATGAAAAAAAAAACCGACGGACAGTTTGAAATGGTAAAACAAAATGCAGCGGAAGCTGATTGGACTACCACGACAAATTGAGGGCGAGTCAATTCGTTTCAGTCCAATTGGCCGGATATCGTTTATGTCTCCGATCCCATATCGCGCTATACTCGTATTCCGTGTAGGGCGCGAGCTAGCATAGGTGTTCGTGGTACGATAGACCCGCAGATCAAATCGATACAACATTACGTTATCTAATCAAAAACCTTTACATTGTTTGCATAGACTCCACGATAAGCCTTAATTGACATTTCAAGGAGGTCTGATAAAAATAACACGAATTATATTTAGTCCCTGGGCAACCGAGCTCAGCTCGCGTGAAAATACGGAGAAAAAGAATTTTCCCAGACATGAGACATTCCATATTTCATAGAAATCATTAGAGCCGCTTCCGAGAACGTGATTGCAAATTATCGTCGCTACTTTGAAAAAACTCGTATCAGATATTTTCCATTTTTTCGTTTATTTACGCATTCAACTCATAAAAGTACATCTCCTATGCCGCACAAACTCCAACGTCGATAAATCGACAATATAATACGTAATCGTTAGTTCGAAAATATCGTATCTAAACAAAATATCGTCATTACTTTGAAAAGACTAGTATCTGATTTATTTTCCATTTTTCGTTTATTAACTCATTAAACTAATATTATTACATTAATTACGTACAACTGAAAAAGATGATTGTACCTTTATGTAATTCAACTTTTTGCTACCAATAATGGTTCATCAGATCTTCAACGTGTAAGTATGTTACTTTTTAGTAAGTTCTTTAGAAAACCAAAGGTTAGATCCAGGTATTGAAGTACATTTTATATTTTCTTTATTTATACAGATAAGTGAGATGCATTTCATGTTTTCATCTTTAAAATTACTTACGCAATGTGAGGTTGAAAAATACCAATACAGCTTGGAATAACAATAACACCCTCGTCAATTTGTGCTAACTGCAAGCACTCAAATAACATAAAAATAATTCGAGCCGATCTTTTTCTATTGTTATTCAACGAGAGTCTATTTAGTTCATTTAATAAACATATAAACATACATTTCGTTTCCTTTTGTACCAAATAATTCAAAGCAAAATTAGAGCAAATGCGTTGATTATTGTAGAAAAAACCCAAGTCGCTACAATGTGAGCCGATAATATTTGAGGAGTTCCCTCGATTCCTCGAGGATCTCAGATCTTTAGCACTTCATAGTTGCTACTTCAGCGGAATCATCAGAATCTTATTACTTATCACTCATGAGCTCATGACTAACGAGATTTTGGAAATTTTTATGCGTTATTCTTATAACTGAACATGTAAAAAGAAAACATACCCAGCATTCGGTATTATTCCAGATTTCAATATTTAACTATGCATTTTAGAATGCCACAAACATTAAACAAGTCCGACGAGATCTAATCGTCCTATATTTGTATTCATGAATCGTTAGCCAGACTCAAGTCTTATAGTAGTGTAATAGAAAGATATGAATCATGCAAGCATGAAGATTTCAATTAGCTATATTATAGGAGTTGTATATAAAATAATATCGATTATTTTGTAGTAGGTACATGAATATTATGAATGTTAATAAATTAATGTGTTTGCGCGAGATTATGTCTTTCTCTCACATTATCTTCATTAGTTTATTGCACTTATTTCACATTGAATATGACAAAAATTCTTAGCTGATAGAATCATAATTGGAACTAACCCAAACCACAGAATAAATAATAAGTCTGCCCCAAACTTCAACAGCATTTTCGCTTATGTTTGCTAATATAGGTAGAAACAAGCTACAAGCTTATATATAGGTAGCGATGTTTGCTTAATACATTTAGGTTAGGTTAGGTTAGGTCAAGCTTCGCGTAGGATACGCTGAATAATTCCAAACGAGCAAAGGCCTAACACTGAAGCTACTAAAATAGAAAATTGTAACACGCAATATAATTATACCAAAAATCGGCGCAACGCGTTGAGGAGGCCTACTTTAAAACACAAAGTATTGCAGTTAAGTACATTCCAAATAACTCATCATAAGTATAAATGTAAACATAGCACAGCCCTTAGCCACGGAGTTTGCGCAGTGGCGTTTCTTCCTTAACCTATTTCGCACGGGATACAATTCAGGACTCTGCGTTGTTCCTCAAGGGTGAAATTTCGCTCGTATTGAATCTGCAAGTATATATTTATTACAGGCCATTGGCTCTCCGCTTTACGGCTGTTTTCGCACGAAAAAGTCGTTTATGATTTAAGGTCGTGCCCATGTATACAAGACGGCCAATCCTTATTGAATATTTTTATAGTTATCGTAAATGCAGAACGCCTAAAACAATCACCCATAGATACAATCAGTACGTGATTTACGAACATAATGGAGTCGATGATAATAATAAACGTAACGCTTCATTCGATAAATATACTCTACTTACGTACTTAAAAATATCTTGACACCGAAACATTGCAATGAGACGATGTCAAGATACTTTTGAGCGGTTAGTATCGTAGATATTTTTGCAGCTGAATATAGTGGAGGAGTATCTATTATAACTTGAAACGGATTGACTAATATTTGATTAGTCAACATGTTTAGATTATTCCAAGAAACACGTTTAAGGAAAAAAAAAAACATGTTTGAGACAGGATTTTATTGCCTAATGTACTATCGAAACAACTGAATCATGACCCACCATAGAACTTTGTTACAATTAACGATTATACGTACGATCATATGACGTTAATATGTCAGTTAATTGTAACAAGGTTCCATGGTGGGTCAGGATTTAATTTTGTCGATGGTACTTAGTCGACTGCTTGCATAGTTATCAATTAGTCCAATTCCGCAGTTAGCCAATACTGCATTATCGAGACCATTGGAATGAGCCCTAACACATAGACTAAGTTTGTTTTATGATATGCCCACCTTCCAATTCCATCACTAGACCAGCGCAATGGTAGGTACTATTTATTAACATCTGATTTACATGAAAGTGCAAACTTTCAATTGAACACGTTCATTCACCAGCAACACTAGGCATTGGTGTCGTCTTTCGTTGGATCCAAAATATGCACTGTAACTTACTGTTCGAAAAGGCTTATATGAGGGCGACACTGAAAGTGTTTAGAACTGGCCACTTGTAAGCAATATAATAAAAAAAGCATGTATAATAAAATAATAAGTTTAAATTTTGAAAATGGAACTCTGCCATTATTATTGTGTATGTACTCGTAATTAATTCATTTGTCATTTGTTTTACGATTTGGCGGCAAATTGAAAATTGTATGTGTCACGTCAGCATGAATTTAACGCGAGAAAATTTTCGTACAATGATTTTTTTATGACTTTCAATGTCATTTAAGTTAACAAGAAAGTTATGATAGACTTCTATTGGCCTTTCACGATGAAGCTTCATCTCGTGCCACTGTTTACAACTGGTTTAATGAGGTTAAACGTGGTTGTGATCTCACCGATGATCTGCGTGAGGGACGGCCTTCTACGGCGACGACTGACGATAACATCAGTGTTGTGCGGCGTATGCTAGAGACTGACAAAAGAGTGACCTAACAGAAAATTCAGGCAAGTTTATCGGTATGAGCCAAGTGCACAAAATCCTCCATGAACATTTAGCGGTAAGGAAGCTTTGTGCCCGGTGTATACCTCATAATTTGACCGAGCGAGGCCCAAAAACTCCGTCGTGTTGTGATTGGTGCCGTGAATTGGTTCAAAGATTTAACGGAGGTGACTCAAATGCTGTGTTCGACATACTTACGGGTGACGAAAGCTGGATTTACTGTTATGATCCCATGATTACTGTTATGATGCATGAGTTGCTGTGATGCAGGAGTAGCTCAGTGGGTGTTTCCTTCCGAGGAGTTGCCAACTAAAGTGAAGAGAGGTCGAGGTCGAAGCGTGGGAAAAAAGATGGTGGCCTCGTTCTTGGGAAGGACCGGTCATTACGCGACAATTGTTTTAGAGGATCGAAAAACAGTTACTGCAGAGTGGTACACTAACAAGAGTTTGCCCCTTGTCTTGGAAAAAGTTCGGGAGAAACGACCTCGCAGTAGTATCCTCCTTCACCACGACAACGCCTCGTCACACACCGCCTGGCGTACGATCGACTATTTGGCAACGTCAGACGTGGAATTACTAGGTCACCCGCCATATAGCCCTGACCTCGCGATTTGTATTTGTTCCCGAAAATAAAATAAAAACTTCGAGGAAAACGTATTATGGACGCCGTGGAAGCAGTGGCTGCGTTTCAAAGGGCCGTCGAAGAGACCCCTAAGGACGAGTGGGCAAAGTGCTTTTCTCAGTGGTGCCATCGGATGCAGAGATGTATTGACGTGAATGGACACTATTTTTAAAATATACAATAAAACGAATAACTTCTGCTCAGTTTTTGATTGTCTAAGCACTTTCAATTTGACCCTCGCATAACTGAGCTATGAGCCTTTTTGTTCTGATCAAACGCACACAACATTGTACGTTTAATTATTTGTGGTATTTCAATTCTTGTGCCGACTATCTGTTTTGATTTTATTTTTGTATGATTGTGTTATGTATGTGTGTATGTTTCAGTAAACAAATAAATGCTTTATCTATACTGCCCGTGAACTAGTAAATTGGTCTCCGGTAAGTTGGTCAAATAAAGGTGCGACCACACCGCTGCTCAAAATACGCTAACGCACCGTAAAACGCAGCAAAATGTATGAAGAATACGTGACGCATACGACACGCCAACGCGTATGTTACGCAGCGTTAAGCACCGGTGTGGTTGCTCCCTAAGACTTACAAGATTTGAACTAAGAGATGAACTTGTAAAAGAATGATTAAAAAGCTTGTATAATATGTTGGTAACAGCTCCAGGTAAGTCCGAGTCAACAGACAAACGGTCGTTAACTAATTAAATATCGTCACTACTTTGAAAAAAAAAACTCGTATCTGAAATGATACTACTGGAGGACTGATGACAGGTGACGAAACATGGCTATAGAAGTAAGATCCTGAAACAAAGCGAGAGTCCACAGTATGGTGCATTACTTCAACGAAATGTCGCCGAGCACAAAGTGCACAGAGACAAATGGTTGCCTCATTTTTCTGCAAGACATTGCTACGATAGTGGTAGAAGATCAACGGTATGGTATTTTTTTCAACAATTTCCTTTATAAATCAAACTTATACCACTGTAGAAAAGCCCTTTCATATGATACCCCACTTGACCTACTAACTAAACTTAGAACATTTTTCATGTTTCATACACGTGGATTATATTTCTTTAAAACTATTCCAAATTTCAAATGGATAGCATTATTAATTCCTGAGATATTTAACTTTGTAACAGACAGACACACGGATAGAGTCGCACCATAAGGGTTCCGTTTTTACCTTATTGGTCCGGAACCCTAAACACGTTACTATTCTGCCCCACCTGCCATATTCCCTGATTTAGCACCCTGTGATTTTTACCTTTTTCAATAAAAATTTAAAGTAAAGCGATTTGAGAACAAAGAAGATGCCCTGGCTGCGTAATGATTTTTCTGAGGTGTTTAAAGAAGAAGTTTAGACGGATGGAAAAGTGCATATGTGTTCACGGTGAATACTTCGAAACAATATATAACTGTAATAAAGAATAAACTCTGTAACTTTTGAGTATCTAATTTCTTTTGGCATGACCCTCGTGTAAAATAGTAGTTTCTCAAGATTACTTTACTCGTATAATCACGACTATTACGTGGGCGGTGGCACTTCAAGTGATCGTTGTTATTGAGATTTGTTTCTAATTGTTGGAACTGAGGCTTCAATGAAGATTTTTTTGCTTCAGTCCACGCTTTTCCCATAAACAAGTTAATGTTTGGTCTCTGTTTATAATTAGCCCATCGCATGACTACAGCACAGTATATGAACAGTAGATAAACTTCGAACAAAGGTACATCGCACGGCTGCACACATGCGCGCGTGTTCGGTACGCACACACACATAGCCTTCGGGAATGATGGAGAATGCTTCAATCGGGGCCGCGCCGTTGCGGTGTTCGCTCGGTCTCACTCGCTACGTCAAAGGAAGCCGCCTCGTAGTATGAAGACAGCGAGCCGCCAGTGCCACGATATCACAAGGAGCCGAATAGGCTTGTAACTAAGCACCTACCAACCTAGTGCAGTTTAGCAACTATTATACTTACTAGGAAATATTTTGGGCATAGTATAATGGTATTAAAATATTCCATGAAGTGGGAAAGTAAAAACATATACCCAACTATCTATAATATTATTACTTTGTGTATACAATATTGTCTATTAAACTGTAACAGAAATACTTTGCATACTTAAAAGCAAAATTAGTATTATAGGTATGCCAAGCCACAAACTTGACACAGCCACCAACGCTCCTAAACGGCCTCAAGATTACCTACTGTATTATTCTTCTATACTGTGACTACAGTCCCGCTATTGCGTAACTTGTCTTTACCTCACCCACACACATATCTTGACGCCGCGATTCGTAGTAACTAAGTACGCTTAGTTACTCCACCTACGGGTGGAGGTCTAGTTTCGTTAGGTGTGACGGGTGTGGTGGGTAGCGTGTTCCGAATAACAGTCCAAGAGAGTATATACCTAAAGGCAGCTGTTGTAGTTCAATATATCGGATGACAAACGAATTTTTTTGGTATCATTGAGCTGCTCCGATGATGACGGCGTACGGAGGTCTGAGAAAGCAAAGCGACTAGAAGGATTTTGAAGATGATTACCTAATGATTGGCACATTAATACGACACATCCGAAACGTCGAGTTAAACTAGAGGTAAATGAATAAATATAAGTCCATATTTGGCTACTTTGGCAGCTACCAACTATATGATGCCGACTGTTACTAGTAACTCACGAGTATGACCCTAAACTTGATGGGTAAATATGGGTTTCAATAGGTATGGTTTTAACCATTAACTGGATGTGGTTGATGCAACCCTTCCTTAGAGGCAAAGTTTTGAGACTTTCATAACGTGATGCCGAGGTCAATAACTAAAGACGAACATAAACGTTTATTATAGGGGAATTAGAACATTTAAGCATCAAAAAAAGGAGATCACGTCTGTAAAGTGCTAATGAATAACACGAAACCAAACTGTGACAAAATTATCGCTTCTTGTTATACACTCGAGAGCAAAAGTTTCGGGTCACTAGCATTTACTTCAATATCTTGAAAACGAATAAAGCTATCGTATTGAAATAAATTGAACCTTATAGACAATTTAATGTTACTAAAATAAAATGCATTACATTTACTACTGACCATTTATTTTATTATGTTTAAAACGACAAATTAAAAATGGCGTCATTTTGCTTCCAAAACCAAAACTGAAAATATTGAACTTTTTATATTTACAAGTAGTTTTAACACAGTTTAGTACTTGGTATTACCCCCACGTGCTGTCTGGACTGCTGCAATGCGATTCGGCATGCTGTACACCAAGTTTCTGAAACACTGTTGGGGAATGTTCTCCCATTCCTCTACCAATGCATGTTTCAAGTCACGAAGCGTAATTAAAGGAGGATCTCGTTGTCTTAAACGTCGTCCGAGCTCGTCCCAGGCGTGCTCGATCGGGTTGAGGTCGGGGCTACGTGCTGGCCACACCATGGGACGAATATTCACCTCATCAAGGTAGTCTTGCACTACACGAGCAGTGTGGGGAGGGGCGTTATCGTGCATAAAGATGGCATTCTCACCTAGTCTTGCCATAAATGGACCGACGTGCTCGTTGAGGATTTCATCCACGTATCTTACGCCATTAAGAGTACCGTTTTCGATCAGTACAAGCTCTGTTCGGCTTTCCGCAGAAATTCCAGCCCACACGAGTACCGAACCACCACCGTATGCCACCTTTTCTTCAATACAGGCTTGCATAAATCTTTCTCCTGGTCTTCTGTACACCTTTGCCCTTCCGTCGTGTGTATACAGCATAAATTTTGATTCGTCCGAGAACCCGACATTTGACCAATTTTCAATCGTCCAATGCGAGTGTTCGCGTCCATAAATTCGTCTTGCTATACGATGGTGCCTCTCGAGTTTCGGACCATTTGCGGGTCTAAATGGTTTCAAATTACCTTCAGCAAGTCGCCGTCTTACAGTCCAAGCAGAAGGGTTGCTTCTACCAAGCCCTAAAAAATTATGAGTCAGTGATGTTCCCGTAAGAAACCGATTTCGCAGCATAGAGTTGACTAGATATCGATCTTCCCGTGCCGTCGTACACCTGGGTCTGCCTGTTATTGGTCTGCGTAGGTTTGAACCAGTTTCTAGAAACCGCTGGCGAATACGCTGAACTGTAGACAACGATACACCGACTATTCTTGCTGTTTCTCGCTGACTGCTTCCATTTTCCAGGATCGTGAGGATTCTCGTACATTCCTCAGGTGTGAGTGACATAATTACTACTTTAATAATGACTATTGGATACCTAGAAGACTTCTTATAAATACATTTTATGACAGAACAAAAACAAAAGCAAAAATAGTTGCGAAAATTAGAAGTTCTGATTTGAAAAAAAGGGATCATTATGTTTATAACTTTTTTAATGCCATTACTTCACGCCAACCAATAAGTTTTTATACGTGTAATGAAGGATTATTAAATTGTCTATAAGGTTCAATTTATTTCAATACGATAGCTTTATTCGTTTTCAAGATATTGAAGTAAATGCTAGTGACCCGAAACTTTTGCTCTCGAGTGTATATAGAAATATCTATATCGATTTTGCGGTCGCCTAATAAACTCGTGCTGTTTTATTAAATTTCTGCAAGCGTTCGGGCGAATCTCCAAGCGTTTGAACCGCTCGTTTTTAACGTCATTGTCGGCTCAAGATTATTTCATCAGAGGTAAAACGTACCGCAAAACCTTTAATCAAAAATTATTCAGTACTGGTATTGGCTAACATCTCCATCAAAAGTAGACCCTGATACTCGTACCTTTTAATAGTATTTGCTGTCTACGACAATGACGGAAAAAACGCCTTAAAAACGCTGAATATTCGCCCGTTCCCATATTACATTCTAATATTTCACTTTTTAAAATTCAATAGGTTGGTTGAATATTTGTATAGTATTTGTATTGTTGACTATTTATATAGACTTCCTTCTATCCTGCCAATTAATAGGTATACCTCGTTACGATAGCGAGCGCTCATTGTTTTTACGAAGCAAGTTTGGTAGACGCTGTAAAGATTAAGATTAGCTAGACTTACCCCCGTACTGACTAGAGAAAGCATAATCCGCTCATTGAGGGCGAGCGTCTCCCCTTGCTTCATTTTGATGCGCTTCTTATCGAGGCACTTCATGGCGTACATTTTGCCCGTGTCCGCTTTCCGACAGCCGTAAACCTGAAACAAGATCTCATATTACGATATGCGGCAAACTTGGAGCAAGTTTTCACCGCTTGGTGCATTTCCAAAAAGTTTTCAGTCAGACGTGTAAGTAACAAGTAGAAACTGGCTGTTCGGGTTCGCATCAAAATATGTTTACGTGAACATGATATGGACTCAGAGGCTCTAGTATAAGTTTTACCGAAACAAAACGTTGCGATCGCGTTTGCGTTTTACCCTCAATTTGTATGGGATTTGACAGCTAAACGCAGACGCGGTCGTAACGTTTTGTTTCGGTAAAACTTATACTAGAGCCTCTGAAGCAAGCTGTTCCCGCCCGGCACGGAATGTTAAAGTAATTTAGTATGCTCATTGCTAGAAGGGCCGAATTAAGTGGGTACTTTACGTTACATTCCGCTGAAGACCAACCTTATTAATTATTACAAAGCGTGACCCATTTGCACCGCACCATATTTCCTTTTGAAATGTCGTATATTTTAATTTCTAAGGCACATGTGATTGATCGCACTCACCTCTCCGAAGCCCCCTCGACCGATGATGCGATGTACGCTAAAGTCATTCATCGTAAGCTGAATGTTTAATTCTAAGTTTTTCCATTGGCAAAACCTTGTGTATTTGTCACTGCAATAAATTAAGCATATTAGTAACAAGTTGCATGTGGTATAATGGTAGTGAACACTGATCAGTTAATATTAAGAACCGTTAAATTATCGAGTGCAGTATATTTTAGTACTGTATTATTGATATTATGGAATGGATTACCTTTCTAAGAAACTTTTAAATGGCTCCCCTCGTAAATGTTGAAAGATTTCTTCAATATATGGCTAAAACAGACAAAAAATATGAAATAATGACATTCTATTATACATCCGAAATAAAACAAAATACAAATGTATTATCGCGATATTTTTACCTCAAATAGATTCGGTGGTACTTCATGCTTCATTAAATACTTTTGTACATGTGCTACACATTCTTTTGAATAATCCTGTAACAATGACATACGTATTAGTATTTCGCAGTGTGAGGCAAAAAGTAATTGCATTACAAATTACAATTACAATTACAAAATGTAATTTCAATTATTGCATTAAATGTAATTCTTAATGCAATTATTACATTACCCATTACAAAATGTAATTTGTAATCGCATTACAGATTA
Organism: Epinotia bilunana; assembly: GCA_947049275.1. Lineage (NCBI taxonomy): Eukaryota > Metazoa > Arthropoda > Insecta > Lepidoptera > Tortricidae > Epinotia > Epinotia bilunana. The sequence continues at coordinate 14,663,577 of OX346264.1, forward strand.
CATTTTGTAATATTAATATGTAATGCATTACTTCGTAAAAATATAAATCACTGATTTAATAAATCATTTTTCATTAGTAGCCGATTGAAAGAAGCGAGCAAAGTGTCTCCGTTTCAGCTGGGGGAAAATGCTTTCGTACGTCCGTTTGTCTAGATTTCTGGCTATTCTCGACAGGTCGCATTTCTCAAACAATTCTCGTAAAATTTTGTGAGCTGTTCGTTAATTATAAAATATTATTGCCGTCAGTAAATAAATAAAATAAAATGGCGCAATTGAAAAAAAACCAGACATTGCTTTTGGTATAGGAAAGGGGGCCGGTTTTTGAACTTTTTTGGATTTTTTGATAATTTTTTCATTTATTTTATTTTTCTTTTCTTTTCCTATCGTTATAAATGCATAAAAAGAAGCATGTTTTATTCTTTTAACTTTTTCTCTCAGATCGATATTTACCGTGATATTCGGGTTCAAAGGTCTGCCATTTATGTAAAGGTGGCAAAACCGACTCGGATGACGGATAGGTGTTATTTTTTTTAATCAAAGAGCGGAAAAGAACGAGATTTTCTAGAAAATGATGCTTATTTTGACGTGTTCTGTACGTAACAATCATTCAAAATAGGTGTTATAATGACACCACTTTAGTAAGTGCTGAAGTTAGAAAACTTTGGAACGCTATACTTCAGTCATTTTTAAATATATAGAAAAGTTTTTCAAATAAAAGATGCTTATTTTGACGTGTTCTATACGTAACAATAATTTTAAATAGGTGTTATAATGACACCACTGCCAAAAAAATACCAAGTGCTGAAGTTAGAAAACTAGGGAACCCTATACTTCAGTCATTTTTAAATTTAGAGAAAAAAAAATCAAGTCAAATATGCTTATTTTGACGTGTTCTAGTTCTAGAGCTGAAATGTCCCTGCATGCTATTACGAACGTAATGCCGTAATGCATTACATTCCTAATCGCATTACATTTGTAATGCATTACTCGTAATTGCAATGTAATGCAATTACTCGTGTAATGCATTACGCCCAACACTGGTACTTCGATAGCGGGGAACAATAATCGACAACTTGATAAATCGCCATACAAGATTACGTAACTTTCTGCCATGACAGAGTTATGTATCGAAGAGAATAGAAGTGGTGGACAAATATCAGATATGTTGTTTACCCGTAGCTCGTAGAAGACTTGTTACGGACATAAAAGTAATATATTTGCGGGGAAAGTTGGCACTACAAGGAGTAGGTAGTGAAATTGTCATGATTGTGTGCAATTGAAGGTTCGAGCAGAATGGGCAGCAAGCCAACGTTGTCCACTGACAAGGCTCATTATACACAACAACCGTCACTTTGCACGGATGACATACCCAAGGACGTTGATATTATTATTTTACAACCTAACCGAACACCATAAGTCCAAAGCGCGTGCAAACATTTTACTGTGGGTGGGTATGTATCAAGAACCACAATCTACAAACGTACGTTAACTATACAAAAGCAGCATTTTGAAGGGCTATTCCCGGTTATAATTATAATGGGAATGAGGACTATGAGAATGCAAATTCCGACTAGTCCGCAATTATAATGTCGCGGGTGCGTACTGGCCTATTTTTAAAGCCAAAATAAGAATCAAAACTCGTATCGATCTATTTTGTTGATTAGAGATAGTGGTATAGCCGTTTGCAACTGAACGGTGTGTGACAGCTAGAGCAAAGCCACGATTTGTGATAGCAGCAAGCCGGTCTGCGATCATCCCGTGAAGTTAGCTTGGGATTATGTTCGTTATTGCAGAGGCTTTGCAGCTCCGCCCGGTTGCAAAGCACGTTACCGCGTAATCAGTCACTAGTCGTTCGATATTTTACAATTTTAATGTCGGTCAATGCGTATTACGAACCGAATTTTACGTTTGATACATTTACTAGTTTTTTTTACCAGTCTTTGCAAAACATGGACTTACGTGTGAGTGTGCTAATAATTCTTTCATTATAAAATTGTCATATATATCTCTCGCGATCCTTCGCCTCTCTTCTGGGCACTCTTGTTTTTCATATAATTTAATCTGCGAATAAAATAAAATATGAATACACATATTTCACCCAAGCCAACTCATCCTAATCACTTTAATATCTTGAATATTACCTCTTCATAAAACTTTAAATGTGGCACTGGTTCTTCTGACGTCTGTTCACAAAATTCCTTAAATAATAAATAACCTGGAACAAAATGGGAGAAATACACATGTTAAGTACAGCTGTTAAGTAATTGTCATATCATTGACATGGTTGGGAGTATATTGACTGGTAATTAGCGGCCGAACGTTAAGTTACGGTCAGTTTACGTCACGTAAAATGGAAATTATAAATCAGGTCGTTTCATAGTGACAGACAGATACGACGATTTAAATTGTATCGATATGGCAATAGTTTTTATTAACACCGACAAAGAGGTACCTTTTACCTCTCACCAAAAGAAAAAATAAAAACTATATCATTTGGCAGGTTGAAGCAGGCATTGGTTGTACCGTAAATAATTTTGGACCCGATTAGTGTGTCAGGATCTTCTGTTGTCAATTAATTTATGTATAATTTATACGTCGTTTTATGTTTTCTAAATACGTATACAATAAAACTTCATTTTCGCGTTTTCATTTATCATATCATACGATAAATAAATAAATTTATGATAGTGAGATCTCACTGTAAATTCACTTCGACAAGATCAGTCCGTCGATTTGCATTTCATAATTTTAACTCGTGTTTAAAGTCGGACTGAATTATATTCCCCTCTTCCATGCAAAAGCAATGGAAATTTAATATCAGAGAACAGACCCAGATAGTAGTGGTTCTGGTGCCTTATCTACTAACAACTATAGACCGCTGGGTTACAGAAGGGGATAAAAGGCGTTGGTTAAAACGAGATTCAAAGCAGGAGGTAAACTGTATTATTTCTTTAGAATCAAGATTCTTTAGCAAGTTCACGATAACAGAAGTAAGAACTGTACAATTTTGTACATGGCCATATTAATAACCATTCAGTTTGAAAGTAATTTTATAGCTGTTATTATTTTAATAATTATAATGATTAACCAAGCCGAAGCGTTGTGTGACGCTAACAACTAGGCTATTATTATCAAATTAGGTTAGTTTACTTTATAGTGGTGCAAAATGAGCTTAAAAGTTTTATTTTTACCCGAGTGTGAAATAAATCGTTTCTCAAGTACCGACAGCGCAGGATGCCCGCCATTCATGCCGTGTCGACCTCCAGATGTCTATGCCGGAATTATTCAAATACATCACCTATTTTCATATGCCCACGTTGCTTTTGCCAGCCCGATTATATCAATTACTCTGTTTATTAGATAGCTACACAAATAACGGGCACACATGTATGCTAAAAGTGGCGCTGGAACATACGTTTCATGTGCTCTGCCTACCCCTTTTGGGAATAAAGGCGTGAATGTATGTATGTAGATTACGGGCATTTCAGAAATAGTAGCAAGATTCGCGTAATGGTCGATGGTCGTTTTCCACATAACGCTAATCGTAACTAGTTTGATATCGAAAAATCTTAAATTCTGTTGCGAATTAATTATGTTCAAACAACTAAACGTTGGGGGACCTTTGACATTATGACGTTGACAATACGGTATCTCAACAAATAATAATTTGGAAATGGAGGGTATTTAAACTAGTTGTCTTTTATTCTTCTTAAGCAAACAACAGAATAACTTCGGTGAAAACACGATGAATTAGTTAACGATGCGGGGAAAGAACCGAGCGGCAGATAAGTGGCGAAGTCTCTGAAGGTTCAAAAGTAGCTCACACAAAGGTAACTTAGTCGATGCCCTAGTTGAACTGGCTCCGACAATGTCCAGTGCCGATAAAGTTATTTACTGCAAGTCGAAGTGGGGCCACGGTAAATTGCATTTGTAACTCGGTCCCACTGCAATATCACCCCGAGCAGACGCTCTCTAACGGAATGTTTTTATAACGATCACGACGACACTTAATTGCTCTCTGTAGTAATAATTACTCATTAGAGTTTAAGTAACTCATTTGAGATAGATGCCAAGACAAGAATAACAATTAGAAAAGCAAGAAACATAAAGAGAACTTACAAACTAACTGCACGGCGACCGCTTTAACCTAGTTGGTAGTGACCGTGCCTACGAAGCTGCGGAGGTCCTGGGTTCGACTCGGGGCCTGATTTAGAGTTCTGACCGCCCTAGGCTAACTATGAAATGTAAGTAAGTCTCAACTCAGTGCCGCGCCCCCAGCAGCCGCCCCCATGCTTGGTCCTTGCGCCCTAGGCTCTAGCCTTATTAGCCTGTGGGTAAATCAAGCCCTGCTCGACTAGACAGGGACAGAGACATAAGGATGGCTGGAAGTGCAAAAAGTGCTGTTGAATGTCAAAACAAAGAGGTGACACACGGGCTATGTAATTTAGTCATTACATAGCGTATAACAAAAACATGAATTGGGTTGATTGTATAGTAAACAATTTGATGTCCACTTTGGCCTAGTTGGTAGAGCCCTGATGGTTACGAAGCCTATACCTTATTTTTGAGATGACCATGAATGTTAGTGCCGCCGGATGTTTTATAATGTATAGGGGATTTATTTTTCAACACAATTGCTCGTATTGTACCTCTTATTGTGTCGCTTTTAGGCTCATAATCCTGGATATTGAACACGCGTGTTTAATAACATTACGATACTTGTGTGTTATGGTTATATCCCGATTAAGTCACTTTGGCACCTTGCAGCATTAGATGTATGCATATGCACACGGAGCATTCTTAAACGAACCGGGTTGTACAGAATGTACAGCTTTTTTTTAAATTCTCGGCAAATGGATTCTTACCGGACAAAACAAATTAAATCCTTTTTGTTAATTAATTGACTATTTCTTTTTGGATATGATATAGAAACGGTTAATTTAGTAAAACTATTCACTTTTGATAACATTTTACATGAATTACCTAATAAAGATAACATTTTAAAACGAAATTATTTATTTTATTTTGTATTGGCTGTTTAGAGATTTTATCTAATGCGCGCGCACTGCGCAAACTTCCCAAAAAAAATTGATGCGCGCCATTTTAGGTTATTTCACAGATATTTGTAAACATTGTTAATGCGTGCTGGGCTATTATGGGAGATTCGTGGTGACTAGAAAAGTGATAAAAAGAATGGACGCCACTATAAATTCTTGACGATGTATACACCATGTGAGTAAAAACCTGTTGACATCAATAAGTAAAGAAAATAACTTGACAGGCCTATCAAATTTTCATCTTATGAAAAGGATTTTTTCCTCGCAAAATGTGTTGAAAAACGTCGTATGAAACGCGTGAGCTTTGATAATTACAATCCTCGGCTCTCTTATCACGCTCACCTGCGGCTCGCGTGATAATTCCGCCTCTGATGTAATTATCAACATACCTCACTTGTATCACAATGTACTATATCGACTATATATATACGTATATATATCGTCGTCTAGTACCCAGACCCACGTCAGTACAAGGTTAGCTTTGTTCCCTAACTTAGTCGATTTGTGTAAGATTGCCCCTAATAATTATTAATTTATTAATTAATGTTTTAAAGCGTCAAATTGTTAGCATTATCTTCATATCCGTCTACGAGAACCTGCTCATTTCCTATCTACACATTCAACATATGTTGTTACTTCGGTTAGCAATCGAATGTTTGTTTGAATTGTTTTGGAATTGCGAATGTGTTGACGGATGACACAATGTGAAAGTAGAGCTGGATGAGTAAAAATGTAAGTAAATGCAATGTAAATAAACTAGAAGATATGAAAGTTTCTAGTTTATCCATTTTATTTATTTCTACGTTTCTATGGGGATTCATGTACGAATAGACTGGTAAAAAAATGAATAGCCTAATTTGCAAACATAATATGGGTTCAGAATTGGTAAAGACCTTGGAAAATTCTCTAATTTAAGATAAAAATTCCTAGGATCGGGCTCTGGGACGTGGATGCTGCGAATATTAAAAACTTTTTTCGACTACATATCACAGTTTACTCGTAGACTAAACAGACTATTCTCCGAAAATTCCGCATTCCCCAAGGAATAATTCAATACACAATGACCACCCGTATTACGAACACCATGTTGTCAATCAAACTATCCATTGTCTAAATTGACTCGTATGAGTATTTTGAGACTTAACGGATAGTCATGGTGACGCCTTGTTTTTCTGAATCTACTTTTGTAATAATAGTATAGGCATAGTCTTCAAAGTCGCTGGATACATTAGTATTTCGGCACCGTAGCAGTAGCGCAGTGTATAGGTTTGGCTAATTGCATTAATTGCAAATACGTTAAGCCACTTTTGCGCTTCACAATACAAGCACATTTCGCATAATATTATTTTGCCATATGAATTTACTCCAGTCTTATAAGAAATGATTTTGAGTCTAGAAAAGTTTTTTCTCAAACATGCAATGAAATATTGACGGTGTGTTCATCATAATGGGCTTCGAACTATCACGTTTCGGGCGCAGCGAGACAAGAGATCCGTAATGACATTTCATACAAAATTGGAGGCCTAGGCCGGCAAGATGGTCTTTTTTAATTTCCATTCCACAATTTGTGGCACAGCATCACGGCGTTCAGCCAAGAAAATGAAAGTTTGTTTTCTTGGAGTTTTATTTATTTATTTTTTAATTGCATGTTTGAGAAAAGCACTATACATGCCTCGGCGTGAAAAGGGGTTGGCAGCCTCATAAATGTACTATTGTTGTATATATCAAATCGTTAATTGCAGTATTTTATCTAACATAAATGTATTATTATATAATACCTACATATAATTGTATTCTTGTACAGTCAGCATCATATAGTTAGTAGCAGCCAAAGTAGCCAAATATATCGGAACACGTCTTTATTGCTATAGGAGTAAGGAAGTGTTACGATATATTTGGCTGCTACTAACTATGTGAAGCTGACTGTACGATTTTGAGTAGGTATTGCATCAAAATAGTCCTTTCAAAAAGCAACTCTACCGCCCAAGCCACACACCGCCGGCAACATTATTATAATCTCCCTTTACACGTGCACATATTTTCGAACTCTATTGTAGTTACATGTACAATATTTACGCAAAACCGTCATGAATGCGAAAACCAAATTAAATGTAATTGGCTAATAAGATATTCTAAACATCAACACACATTGTTTACGTTCGAAGAGCTAATTTACCCATGTATATGGTGCATTGTCACATTTACCGGTGCGAGTTAATGGATCACCATGTTTGGCCTAGGTAATAACCAACGGGCGTGTTTGCAGTAAGCCGCTACTGACCTAGCATGGGTTGATAAACAAGCTTGTACAGCAATTTCCTGGTTTGTAATCAACTACTCCGAGGCCTAGAATATTTTATTAGGTGTTAACCGTAAAACGCTTGGTTACCCGTAGAAATAAACGGACGTACGGAACTTGTAATAAATATATTCACGCGACACACACACACAGATATATAACAATCGATTATGGCAATTTGAATAATCGTTATATTACGTCCGTTTTCTGTTAATTACAAGCCTACTTTTACTAGATATATCTAAATACTTAACTGCCCGCGCCTATGCTGGAGGTCCACTCTATGTACAGTCGCGAACTTTAATTTAGGACCCACTTAAGGTTGACAATCCTGTCGATTTGTATTGGACTACAAAGAATATTTTTGCGAAAAGGGTCGTAAATTAAATTCCTTGACTGTACCTACTGGTGAAATATTTTTTGAGATCAACTGAGTGAGTAGTTCCGGACATTACTCCCTACATACCACCTTACAATCTCATCGACTTTTCCTCTTTATAAAGTTATCATAGATTAGTATAGATAATGGGCCCAACGATACAAACTTCCATTGCGCAACGCAATACACAACGTACCTAAGTCTGCCCGACGTGCATCTTCCACACCATACGCGGGTAAGACTACTATTCTGCGAAATATGTACTGTAAATCTGGAGATAGTAGTAATAGTAGGGGTGATGCGAGCATGTGCCCGGCGGACTAGAAATACCCCCAGCAAGTAGATACGCCAATCAAATCAGGCAAGTGCTCAAAATTGCACCACGCCCGTATGTTCACTTCAGTTCTGTATTGTGTAGTAAGAGGACTACCTAGAGTTTATCCTCTAGAGAAATCAAGACACGAGGTCGTAGTCTGCCACGTTTAAGCCATTCGACAAAAATGTCAGGAACTGAAACGTTCGATTAATAAGGCAATGCAGCTGTCCTTTACGATCATATAGCGCGAGGGAGATAGTCAATTGATGCATGCAATTTAAACGCAGTCTGAGAGCCGAGTGAATTGCATTGGAACAAATTAGTGATGACTCTGCGGAACTAAATGTTGGACGGGTTTAATTAATTTGTCAACTAAATAGAAACGTAGCGAAAGTAAATGTAGGTAAACATAACATACATACACTAAATACTAAGTAAAAGTACTAAACTCAACTAAACTAACGACTCAACGACCGCAATCCGTAAGTTTCCTTTAAAATAGATTTAGGCAACACACAGTCACACATAGGTATCTCAAAGAGTTAAAAAACATAACAATTATTCGATTTATTGATAATATTAACTAACAGAGTGACCTACAGACGCAGACCGAATTGTATTCGAGTAAAGCAAGAGATAATAAAGTTAAATATTAAAATTTGCAAATGACTTGCGATTTGAATGCAGCAATTTATTTTAATTAATTTATATGTTAATAACAATGCTTTTATGGTGTATAGTTTTTAAGTCACTCTTCGCGTATGTACGTAACACTAACTACGAGTTGAGGTCCCGACCGTAATCTCAGTAAACAGATCCGGAGAAAACCGAGTTCGGTTGAGAATTATCCTTAGCGACAAGAGCTAACTTTATTGGAGGGAGCGATTCAACGAGCATGGCGATACGCCGTTTTGGAGCAGGTCGGTGGAGCAATTGTACGCAGGGCGGCAATAATCCGAGCGCGGGAGCGCAAACGACACGGTCTGCTTTAGCCTTGCTTACGTTTAATCTTGTTTACGATACAAATCCCTACAAGAAAATAGGAAAGCGACCCTGAATATAAACTTGTCTCGAGATCAATCTCGTAATCCGAACGCATGAGTCTAGGGTTTAGCCGTAGCTCGGCTGGCTTACGAAGGAGTCTTAGCGTCGCGTGTTTGCGTTTTACAAAATGTGCGCATTGTGCTCTGTTTTATGCTATTAGGAGTCTTATACGTGTTTAAATTTAATATGACTCCATAGTTTTGTTTGGCTCTTGAAATATGTTCTCAAGATCATACCTCAGAACTTTTAACCCGTAAATGCATATTGTATATCGGTATTCAACTGCGGGTACATCTCTATCGAGTTATATTTGCATTTCCGACACTACAAACCGATAAACGGGTAAGGGAACATTCCCAAAATACAATTAAAATATGTGTTTTATTATACCTGTCGTTGAAATTCTATCCGATTCGGGACGGAAAAGGTATTTTTGTTATTTTATCATTGTTTAATTCGAGCACATGTATCTGCTGAAAGTCCCAACTCAGTCAGTAAAACATAGAACATACAGGAGCATCTGTTACTACTCTGTCTCCTTATACAAACATAGCCGATGAAACGAATCTTAACGAGACTTAGGCAAACAAACTGTCCGTATCCGTACGCATATCCTATCGCTGCTTTGTGATATCCAACAATGAAGTGGACGAGTTTAGTCTACGTTGTTGAAAAGCTCAGACGTAAATCGTTCAAGATGAAAAGAGCGAGTCAAAGGGCCCTCCTGTTTACACAGACTCCGTACGAGCTGGGGCACCACCTATTGCAATAGACGACGGATCAATGATTGTTGGCTTTCTGCCCTCAGCATCGTGTTTGTTTGTACATAATATTTACGAAGCTGTAAGTAATGTAAAGATAGACGTTATCCTGTCGTAGGTAAATGAATGCAGTTTCGTTTATCACCCGTTTCGTTCTGCTGATGAAAATCATTTGTAATCGCCTTTTACCGTCTTTAGCGTTCGATGACCCCTCCCTTCCGACTGAGGAGCCGGATAGAGATGAGTCATCTGCATTTTCTTTAGAGCAGATAACTGAATTCCGCCTGTAAACGAAAGCTCTTTAGAGATATTTAGGGTAATCAAATGATTGATCGGATTTTATGTATTTAAATTCAGGACCTAAAGTGAGATTATATGTATTCAATTTCTCTTCTATAATGACGACATATTTTTTATCAAAATTATAACGCGCTAACTCTATGTCAGTAAAAGTTCATAACATTTCGCTTAAAGCGAATGCAAATGTAATAAGCTAATAAGAATGTCATCATCACCCTCCAAGCGTTATTCCCGGTTGTGCCCTAAAGGTACCCAGGGTCCGCTTTGACACCTAATCCCAAGATTTCGCATATGCACTAGTTTTACGAAAGCGACTGCCATCCGATCTTCCAACTCAGAGAGAAAACTAAACCCTATTGGGATTAGACCGGTTTCCTCACGATGTTTTCCTTCACCGAAAGCTAACGGTAAATATTCCGTACACAAGTTACAAAAAACTAAATGGTACGAGCCGGGATTGGAACCCACGATCGCCGCTTGACTGCCGCATGCCTGAACCACTAGGCATATAATAAGAATGTAATACAAATGTATCGTCGGTAAAGTACGAACCTACCCTACTAAGTAGCAAAATGTCACAAAGGGCATTAAAGCGCTTCCTTCCCGGTCGGGCGACGTCCATTAGATGACTGCTGAAGACCATCCATTAAGACAACCAAATACCTAACTATGTACATCGTACACTAACGAAGCGAAAGTTCGAACGATAATTAAGGCGTTCATTAAATGTCGTGCAACCTATTTAATTAACGCTCTTATGGATTTTTAAATAAAAAAATTGGTTAAAGGACACCTCTCTATTTGACACTCCTATAGCTAATACATATTGTTGGATTTTTGCACCATAAAGAAAATAATGCATTATGAGATGTATTAAAAAAAAAAAGTCACTGACTCGCATAACTCACAAAATGATGTATACCTTAGTACTTCTTCTTATTTTCCCCTATTTTCCCATTTAGAAATTGGTTTATCTATACTAATAATAGTAATAATACTTAATACTAATACTATAATGAGTTAATGAGGAAAGTATGTGGGATTGTAGCTTTATCCACGCACATATGACTGAAATGACCAGCATTATTTATTACAACTGATTTTACTATGAGAACTTTCTGGTCTGTGGTAGTAGGTAAATGCTGTACTTTAATGTTATAACAGTACAGATGTTTGTAACGTTACGAGTTTAAATTTCGAACAGCTGTCAAAACTCAAGTGGGTCTCTATTCTAGTATCCATAGATATTAAAACAGTTATCGATACGAAACGTCAATTACGTACGTGTTTTTAATATTTACGCACGACATTTGATCTCGAGTGACATGAGTATAGGGACTTCATTCGATTGTCTATGAATAAAAAAAACCATTCGTCTTGACGGAGGATCAAATTGCCGCCATTGCTGTTGTCATTTTTTTGTTGGTTTTATTTGCTGTTACGAAAGTAGAATTGTGAACCCATCTTAAGAGTCCGCAGTAAGCTCGGCCGAATTTAACCTTCCCATACAAACGTAGTTACGCTCTCATTTTAAAACTACGTGTTGGATTGTGACGAAACTTTGCATATACAATGACATGAAGTATATCTATGTCTGTAAATACTTTATATGGTTCCAGTTTATAAAACAAACGAAATACAGCAAAAAAAAGTTTTGTATGAAAAACTTAAATTCGCTGTATTTTTTACTATGGTATCTGAAGCTACATAAACTAATTACAGACATAGATATACCTCATGTCATTTGTACATGCAAGGTTTCGTTACAATCCAAGACGTAGTTTTAAAATGAGGGCGTAACTACGTTTGTATGGAGAATCGAGGTTACTGCGGACTCTTAAGTACTTACGATATGTGTGTAGATAAAGTAGTGTAAGCAACTGTACATAATTAGGCCTTAAAACACTCGTGTGATCCTATTATAAAACTCGCTAACGCTCGTTTCATAAAACCACACTCGTATTTTAAGGCCTCTCATTATGGATCAGTTGCATAAACTACTATTAATATAAGCTTGAATCTAGTGGTAATCTCGGGAACAACTTATGCGATTTAAAAAATATTTCACCTGTGAACTCGATTCTAATAATGGATTTTAGGGATAGACATAGGGTATATATTATCCCGTGGGTTTGCCGGCGTTTTTAGTGTTCCGTATTGGTCCAAAATTATGCGATCACTCGGAGTACCTATGTCCGTCCGTCACAGCCATTTTTTTGCAATACGCAGACAGCTAGTTTTACTTTCTTATACAATTCAAAGTCACTAACAGAACTATGCTAGAGGGTCTATTCACACGAACCACAACTAAACCACAACCTAGCGGCAAAAAGTGGGAATGCAGTGGCTACGTACGGTATACGTGACAACTATTTATCCTACTAATATTATAAATGCGAAAGTTTGGATGCTTAGATGTTTGTTACTCAATGACGCTTAAACGGCTTAACTGATTTAGATGAAATTTGCACGAATATAGTTTATAGTCTGGATTAAAATATACGATAGTTTTTAGCCCGGCCCGGGTCCACGCAGTATATAGTCACGGGCGGAATCTTTTTTTCATATACCACGTGCTGTCGGTATGGTGTGGTGTGGTGATGCAGCGGTTACATGTGAATAGTGAATAGAACTATTTATTTTCATAAAAACTACATGTCGCCCGACCGAGTATTGTCGCTTTGGTGTGGTTGGTGGTTGTGGTACGACTGAATAGACTTAACTAATATTAATGCAGTATATTTATTGCAATTTAATGGTGCACATTAATTTGTCTTGAACCTATCTCACCTTTTTGAGTAAGTTTATAATTAACAATAGAGCGTATGTTTCTACGTGGATTTTCTACCAGGAATACTAGAATAAACTAATATACGAAAGAAGTCAAGTGTAATTTGTAGTGTGTAGTTTGAGTAAATTACTATACATTCAACATTCAGAAAATTAAAAAAAATGTTCAACAACGGGCACAGGCCTCCTTTCATTGATGAGAGGGAATGTGCAATAGTATCCATGCTTGCCCAGTGTCGGTTTCTTCAGGATTTCCTTCGCCGAAAAGCTAATGGTAAATATCAAATGACGGAATACCGTACATAAGTTCCGAGGCGGAATTCTAGCCCACGGCCGCCGTTTGGTTTGACATTCGCACGCAAGCCTTAGGCTACCATCAACATACCGGATGTTTGAGATGTCGTGTGCTATCATATTTTTAAGTACGGAACCACCAAAAAGGTAAAAAAGGAACACTTGTGGTGCTTGTGCGCGTCCGTCTGGCTGTCACAACTTTAAACATCTCATAGGAACAACAAATGCTATAAAATTTGAAAAATAACGGATATGATTGGGGGGAATTCAAGTCTAGTCATTAGGCCAAGTGGGGTATCAAATAAAAGGGGCTCTAGTTGCACATTGTGAAATTTGCTTATATGTATATTTATTTTCAGGGCCGGTCCCTTACTAATATTATAAATGCGAAAGTGTGTGTGTTTGTTTGTCCTTCTTTCACGTCGCAACGGAGCGTCGTATTGATGGATTTTTTGTATGGAGATAGTTTAGAAGCTGGAGAGTGACATAGGTTACTTTTTCCAGCGGGAAAACATGAAATTCCCACGGGAAAATTCAATATTTTAAATTTTCCTATAACCACGCGGGCGAAGCCGCGGGCATCAGCTAGTCCCTTATAAATGGTTTTGTATGGGTTTTGTTTTGCATAAGGGTTAACTCACCATACCATTTGCCCAACGAAACCTATTCATTTTGCTTTTAAAGCCCTTATATAAACGCTAACCCATATGAGCAATCGGTGTCCCAATAGTCCCAATACCCTTACAAAACCCTTATCATCCGCTCACCAATACCTTATAAGGGTAAGCCTTATAAAGGCCTTCCCTTTTAGCATATAAGGGGTGGGGGAAGAGGGGGCAGGGGGGTGGGGCGGTGGGGAGATGGGGAGTGGGAGATGAGAAGGGCGAGACTGGAGGAGGGGGTGAGGGGTGGGTGGTGGGGTGGGAAGGGGAGGGGAAGAGAGGGGAAGGGGACGGGTGAGGTGAGGAGAGGGGGAGAAGGAGGAGGGGAGGGGGGGCTTTGGAGGGGGAGGGTGACTTTGGAGGGGGAGTTTTTTTTAATACTGATAATTAAAGCAATTCGCAAGTTTTCAGTTCTGCTGGCACTCCCGGAGTGCAACCCGGTATTTTTATTTATTTATGAATTTTTCGTAATATTTAAAAAATAGTATAATAAAAATTAAGATTGTTAAAACTTCTTAATTAACTTTAACAGTATCTTTTTTAAATTTCTTCATAGTCGGTGTGAAAAATAGTACGTGCCACTCAGTAGCAAAATTATTTTCGTCTCGGGCGTTAACACTTGTATCCCTCACTACGCTCAGGATCCTACGTTAGAATCCCTAGCTACGTTCAGGATTCAATACACCGCCCTCGCCGTAAATAAACTATTTTGCTCCCTTGTGACACAAATAACTATTACAAACCCTTCCCTAGGCACGTATTTTCTTTCCTTTTCATACACTAGCGTAGAACACTAATCCTGTCTCTTTTACGCAAGTCTCAACTACGACATTACTAAAGGGAAATCTTTATAAAAAGCCCGAAATGATAAGGGTAACCCTTATTAAGGGATTGCAAGGCATATAGGATAGCAGTAAGCAATTGCAAAGGGCTAGCTTTGTTTTTTGCTAAGTTTTTCGATAAGGGGTAGTCAAACGAATGGGCTAGCAGTTCAAACTGGAAAGTCTTTCAATGGGTTAGCCGTGTTTAAGGGATGCCCATTGAAAGGCTTTTACCGCGGAAAGGGTTGTCCGGTCCCTGTTTATTTTACAGTGAATAAATTTCGATTTATGAAGGAAAAAATACGGACGGGAAAAGACGGGTATGTTGTATAAAAGTTTGTACGGAACTCTCGGTGCGCGAGTTAGACTCTCACTTGATCGGTTTTTTGACTTGACTCAAGTCAAGTTCCCCCTCATCCATGCGAGGACGCCTGCGCCCAGCAGTGGGCGAACGTGAGGGCGAATTATTTATTATTATGCAGTCAATATCAAAAACATACACTCTATTGTTAATGTATCTGTCTATTATATTTAGATAATCTTGTCATTTTGTCCACAGCTATATTTTGGACGCTGGCGATAACAACCCACTTATGTAGTCCGGGAGCTTCAAGTATCCTCCAGGTTTGGGTGAATTCGTATTGACGTCATACTGTCCTTGTCTTTGACATTGACACCAAAAGTAGGTTCTAAAACCAGAATGATACTTCAATAAATAGCTCACGGGCTTCGCACATTATTGACAGATTAATATTTATACAAATTCGCAATTTTATCTTACATCTGTCTATTCCTATAATGTGTTTCAATTCATTAATTCATTTTGTCGAATTCATTATTTACATATGAAGTTACAACCCCTCCCTTGGCTGGCTCTTCATCCAACGTCATTTTTCAAAAATTTATCGTGAACAATGTATTATGTATTAATTCAAAGAAAATTGATACATGACCTATACGAAAATAGACTTCAATGTTCTTCTGAAGGTTTACCTTTCTTGTCCCGCCCCCGCTATGCCATTTTATGCATATTTTTGTCCTTGAACCGCGGTAGCCCTCATAAAGTCGTGTACGCATATTTTTCAACACTTTGTGTGTCCTCATGTTTTGTTTCAAACTAGACTGTACATTCAGCATCATATAGTTAGTAGCAGCCAAAGTAGCCCAAATATTTCGATACACGTGTTTATTACTGTAAGAATAAGGGTGTGTTACGATATATGTGGCTACTTTGGGTGCTACTAACTTGACTGTACAAATGCGAATCTGTGGAATTGGGAATCGTTCAAATGAGATTATATCGCGATAACTAATCGTGCCAGTGTGTGTGAAATGATCTGTTCTGAATGAAGTATATATATATTTATATACTTATATATTATATATATATACTTATATATTATATGGCACGCAGACTGTGAAGGTGACGGGGCACGAGAGGGTGAGTTGCACCGCATATGGTACGTATGCATTGCATGCGGTGCATATGGTAATATGGTACGCACTGGTGTGATTTCCACTATTGAAAACTTGACGGACACGTCCGTAATCGTAAGCCAGTGTTCGTTAAAATTTGAATGTATGGAAAGTGTGACAAGTTTCTATTGAATGACAGCTACCTGCGCAATTTTTAACGTTGATCGGTTTGTGATCGTAAGTTGGCCCGCCTTAAGCCGACTTTTGAACCTTATGTACTTATTGTACATAAGGTGCAAAATGCATGCATGCATACTATTTTAAGAAAGTTTCTTAAACGTTGACTCGACATAGAAAAATTATGTACAAGCCAAATTGATCAACTGCGTTTAATTAAAGCCAATTAAGGTCGTATCGGACGTTGGCATTCATTCGGCTTGGCTTACTTACCGTCATGACAGCATATGCATGAGTATATTATATATCATATTTAATTATCACGTATTCACAGACAGATATGAACTGCTGGGACACGAGGACTGAAATTAATTCATATAGATGCGCGTATAGGTGTTATGCAATTAAAATGTAAACCCAATGCATAAACACATATGTTCCTAATTTGATTTTGTTTAAAAACCGACTTTATGGATTCCTAAAAATACCATGTGTATTTTTAAGTGCAGTTGTATATTGTAAAATCTATATACTATATATCTATAAAATAAATATCATAAATATGCATGCAACAATGCCAAACTTGCTTGACGTGTAATTACGCAAATGTGTATTTTTCCAATAATGAGTTAATATACATAATGACGCATTTCCCTATCTATATACTGACGTAAACAAAGCGTAACTTGATCGTTTGATATGAGTATAATATACAATTAACTCGATTGCGCATTAAATGGCATCTATGAAGAAGAAACTGGCAATGTAAATAAAATAACTCTAGGTTTACGTAGTGCACCCTATTCCATTGAGATAAGTGCTTTTGAGAGAATCAAATGGCTTCGAATTTGAAATTTTGATTCGATTACATTTTCTCCAAACATGTATGGAAATAATGGAAATATACGTGATCATTATACGCTACGCGTGCGGAAAAAATCCCCGTTTAAAAATCCCAATTTATCGCCCTGACCTGCGATCCGAGACATTCTTTGTTTGTTTTACCGCCCTAGATGAGTAATGTACTATTGTATAAAAGTTACTTAAAATAGTAGATTGTACAACAAGTGCATAAAACGCACCATTTTACGCCAGACGTTTATGGTATAATCGAGTGTAAAATGGGTTTTATGGACGAATTGTACACTACTTTTCACTTAGATTGCGAGGAAAAAAATAATATAAAAATTAAAAATTATAAGTTTATTTCATGAAGTTTTATTGTGTACTTTGGCTATTGGTTTGGTATCCTTGCCTTGGTCTTAGAATACTAACGAAACATTAAAAAAAAAAAGTTTATTCTATGAAGTTAAAGTTGCTCGTTTGGCTGTTGGACCGATTGCCTTGGTCTTCGACGAAGATTTTACTTTATGCACTAGTGAATAAAAAGCGACTTTATGTCGCCTACGCACAGCATAAAGACGAACTTTTAGAGCATGAGAAATGAAAAAATATTTAAAAAGTACTCACCTAATACTTGATTGAATATTTTGTCGAAATTTACTTCATTTTTCTTTTCCATATATTTGTGCATGACACTCCGAACACTGAAAAGAAAGAAAAACCATTATGTTAGCTGTTTTTATACCCTAGCTTAGTCATACAATGATTTAAATGCTAGGTTATATACAAAGTTTGAGTTTTCTGTTCATGGTAGTTTCTTATGAACATTTAATTCTTACGATAGGTGATGTTACACCAAAATAAAGTAAAAAGAAACATGTTCCATAAAAATGTCCATGCCTAAGAGTTGTTCTAAAAATTGGTAAAAGATATAGCAGGTACTTTCGGAGCTTACTTCCTGCATCCAAACGTTACGTCTTTGTAATATTGGTAGTGTATTTATGTATATCTCTCATTCATTTGTCATTCTTCCTATACACCTTATAGTCTTATGCATTGTGGACTAAAAGAGTTTCCATTTTTTAAAGTAAATTAACACGTGTGGAAGTCCCTTATTAAAGTTATAACGACATGTTTAACTAAACGGACGATATAGACAATAAAACGTCAAATAATTACGGGCATTTTATATTTCATCCTGATGATGCCTAAGGCCATTTTACGACCCTATTTAAGCGGAGTTTGTAAACGTCATTGCAAAACATTACTTTTTTGTGTGTTTTATCGTGATCCAATAATCATAAAAAAGAGGGAATAACAATTACTAAAATAAATGCTCCGTGTACCTACCCGGTCAGGCAACAACATGTACCTTTACCCGACATTAAGTCTTACTAAAATTGGTACAGTGGAATAGAGGTAAATAAAGTAGGTGTAGGGGGTAAGCTCTGAAACTCTTTATTTGATTCCTAAAATTGTTTCACAACAGAATGGACTTTGGGGATGGATAAAGCATAAAGTTACAAAAAATATAATAAATTACATTATTTCGACCAACTAGGGTCATATTCAGTGATCGGATTTAGGTGAGCCAAAATACCTATTCTTCGCAAGAGGACGTAATATAAAGTGGTTGCAACCGGGTAGGAAAACAGAATTTTCTCTTAAATACCGGGTATTCGTTATTTTTCCGGGTACCAGTCGTAATGTTCAACATATATGTTTTTACTTATAGAACGGGATGTTTAATGTTAATCTAAAAGTTATAACCATTTCATACTTTTTCCTTCCCTTTTTACTACAAACTAACATAAACAATCCCGTACTATAAGTAAAAATATGAATGTTTAACATTACGACTACTTATAGTACCCGGACAAATATCGATTACCCGGTATTAAAGAAAAAAAATATTTTTCTACCCGGTTGTATCCACTCTACATTATGTCCTGTTGCGAATAATAGGTATTTTGGCTCACCTAATTCCGATCACTGGTCATATTGAATGGCATACACATATGTAAAATACGGCGACAGTTATCGTTGGCTAATTATTTTATCTACATCTATGTCATAAAACCTCTATAACGCGGTCAGATCCGTTGGCAATATTTCCATTAGAACAATCAGTTTTATAATAACTACTAGCTTCTGCCCACGACTCCCTCCGCGTGGAACTCGTTTATATCGTAGCGTACAAATTTTCAGCCCCTTAGGGGATGATTTCCGGGATAAGGAATCTTTTCATAAAGTTAATTTTGTAGCTCAAAAAAAGAGCCCCAAACAAACCTTGCAGCCCTATATAACCGGCGTAGTGGTGGGTTTTTCCAAAACCCTAATATTACTTTTCTTGTATTGTAATAAGGAGTCCATACAAAAAGTTTCTAGACTTTCTAGTCTCTCACTTAAAATATTACTCCATACCCATACAAACTTTCAACCCCCTTTTTACCCCCAGAGGGTGGAATTTTCATTCCCTACACAATTTTCATCCCTTCTTAGTGTGGGTACTTACGTTATATAAACTACCTATTGTGAAGAAAAAAAAACAGCTTTCTAAGTTCAACGGTTTGCGCTGGGTGTGAGTCAGTCAGGACTTTACGCTTATATATATAGAAGATCTTATCCATAGCAGTATGACTAGTAGGTAACGGTAGTTATGTTTTATTACTGCAGTATGGATATTGGATACTCGTATTGATATAGTAATGATGAAGATTTTGTTCAATTATATTTCACGTGTATGTCCTTCAAGTTTAAAACATCAAAAAGCAGTTACAGATCTATCTAGCTGTGTCCTCAAACGGATATTGTCCATGTAACTTATATTTGTGGTTCTACAGTCAAGTGCAAACATACGTATACACGTATAAGATTATTTAAGTTGGCCGATTTCCATCAAAGCAGTCCATTCAAAAAGCAACTCTACCGTTAGGGTATAGACGATTCCAATTACAATGACAGATTTATAAAAAATCGGCCTCATTCAATAATCTCTATCATACATAATTCTACTTTAGAAGAACCCTTGAACTATGTATTTGTGCGTGGTACGTGTACGTACTGCTATTGTTGATTTATTGATTTGCGGATCTATTGGAATATGATTAGTTCAATCAGGTCTAATTTCACAATACAGTCGATTACAAGAAATTATACTTGATATAAAAAAAAACTCACTGATACTCGTACTTGACATCATCGTTGGTTTCTACGTCTTTATCAGACGAATCCAGCAGTACTTTTGAATCGATAAATAGTATCGCACGACATAGGCTTACGTTTGCGGTCTAATTAAAGGGGGCGTTTTAAGCATTGTTTGCAGCAACCTAGCACTTAAAAAATTAAGAATAACAAATATATAAAATAAAAACATACAGACGCAGATATTGGTTATATTGGTCATATATGAAAAAAATGGGGTCCTGTCTCTTGACCAAACAACTTTTAGCCAAATATATCATTTGACAAATGTTTAATTTGACCTAATGCATTCTTCGCAAAACAGTGGTATTCTCGGTATTCTTTGAATATCATCAATCTTTGAATTGAATAAATCATTAGGTTAGGTTAGGTTTGTTTTATAATAATCCTATAAAGCTTTCTATTTAAGAAAAAAATGCATTAGGTCAAATGAAACTTTTGTCAAATGAAACATTTGGCCAAAAGTTGTTTGGTCTAACATTAGTGAACCGAAAAAAATATGTATCTAGTGTAAAAACCCTGCGAGGAAACGGGCGATAACGTTTGCATGGAAAAGTGACCCTTAAAGTATCCTCTTAATTGTCTTCTCCTCTTTCTTCTACCTTTAAGAAGATCAAACCAGGCCCTCAAGTGTGTTCTACTTGAGAGAAGCCCCAAATAATGTAGTTTTGGAAATCGAGAGCGCAAAAGAAGTTATGTGATGTAACTACTTATGTATAATAGGTACGTTATTTCGGGCAACCTACACAGTGCATTGTTTTCAAATAACGAAGTTATTTGTGACGGAGTTGGTCTCGGGTAGTCGTTTGCGTAAGCCAAGTTTTAGTACTTACTAGCTGCTGAATCAATACTAGACCAACATTTCAGTGTTCAGGATAGCAACAGTAAGTTCTGACTTAGGGCCACGGATTATTTAAACATTTACTTGTAAGGTATCAAACGCCGAATCACCAACACCAAACAAGGAAGAAACAGATGAATAAATTAACACGGAGAAAAAAATATTTTAAAATATTACCAGATTGTATAGTAGTTATGATTCTGGTGTAGGAAACAAGATTTCAGCTATGGTTAACAGTTTTGTTTTTTATAACAACAAGTCATATTTTTGTTAATACTAGAATATTCTAGTTATAATATTCTAGTACACGAAAACTTTGATATCGTTTTGGTAACCATTTAATAGTTACAGAGTAAAATATGCATTTAGCTTACAACACTTTTCGATAATTGCGATATTTACAATATTTATTTATTCGGTTCACCATCATCTAGTTTAACACACCAATAATAAAATTGTGTTTACATAATCTTTGTGTAAGCTCCAACTTATGTAATCAATTTATAGGTACTAGATAACCTCGTACCTTTTAGCGGATTTTTAATACCCATTCATTACCTACTCGAAATTTCTTGATTACTAGGAATATTTTTACTCATAACTAGATACGTTCTCTTTTGTCTAACATACTCTTTCTAATGATAACAATAAAAAGTAGTACCAGCAACAATAAAAAAATGTTGGCATTACAATATTATCGCACACTAAGCAAAACATAATTTACGTGGAACGAAAAACTGTTCTGTCCACAAGATACGACGACTGAGGCCCCCCGCGCCCTTCCGCCGCCGCCCGCAGCGCCTAGCGCACGCACAGTGTATAATTTTCACCGAACCGACTTCATTGCCAGTGTCGTCCATAAATGAATCAGGGTGCATAAAAATCATAAAAAATCAGTCTCAAATGAGATAAGACAAAAAATGATGAGTGTTACAATTATAACTGTATTACTAGTGTAAAAGGTACGCACTATACTAAAAACGTGATTGTTATTTTTAGATGTAGAACTTAATTGTTTACCAAAGTTCTGTTTAATTGAAAATTTATATGTTGTTGATAGTGATAAGGTTATATTGGAGTGTTCTGTTTTTGAAACTATGTTTTAATGAAAAAAAATACTGTTACGAAGTTGCATGTACAAACGACAACACTGTGTTTATATAGAACCTAATTATGTTGTCGATAGTACACAAATAATAAATGTTTTGCTACCAAAATGATCTCTGTAATTATAAGTGCAATACGCTTACTATAGTACCGCCGATAATTTATGTTATGTAACATTAATGGTGCCAATTTAAAAATAAAACGTTTTTTTAAAAAGTTTGTTTTATCCATTGTAATTATTCAAGATTCAGATTTTTCTCTCTATGTTTCAGGCCACCAGCCACATTATTGAGGACTAAACCAATATACTGCCGAGTTAAACACCTTAAGTAAGTCTTCGCCGCAACAAAAGCATGTTAAAACGAAAACATGCAACACGCAGTTCTAACATGCTTTCGTTGCGACGAAGACACCTACGATGTTTAACCTAATTTTACTTAACTCAAAAATATATTATAGTTTTAGTCCGCAATAATGATTGAACACTAATATAAAACCTGTTAAACTCTACAATATGTATAGTAAACAGAACATATTGTATATTTCATGCCACAGTAATTATTTTTAACACAAACAAAAATCTGGTATCCCCCAATACTGCATATAGTACAAAGAAATTGTTGATTATTGCACTCGGCTAAAATTATATTGAACACTAATAGAAAATCTGGTGTTCTTAATAGTACACATAGTAAACAGAGACTATTGGGCGTTTCAAGTCTGCAGTAATGATATTGAACACTACTACAATATCTGATAAACTCTACCCTGTCCTATAATGAAGGCTACAGATGGGTTTTGTATACTACACAAAATTTGTTTTCTACGATACTAGGTAAGTGGGTAATAGGAACTAGAAATGAATTGGTAAGGAAGTAGATTTTTCTAGTAATGTGTAAAAAAGGTATAGTTGTCACATATAATACAATAAAATCAAGTCGAATTTACAATATTCTGTTAAAGGAAGCTAGTTTTTTTTCTCTTGTCTTTTGTAGAATTATTATAGTACAGTCGACATCAAAAACATGTATCCATTTATTTAATCACTACGGAACGAGAACGTGTATATGCCATTAGGATAAGAGATTGTGTTTTGACGAATTCTGCGGCGGAATTTATTCCGCCTATCTGTGATAAGGCTATACATTTTGTATGGAGCAACAGCGGTCGGAATCAGCCCAGCGGAATTCGGCGGCGGATATTGGAGATAATTTACTTTAAAAACAAAGTTTAAACCGACTTCAATTTAGAACTTCGCCAAACCACATAGGTACATGAAAAATTCCACAGTTCCTTTCCAATTTATCACATGAACTGCTTTCCGTGAACAAATGCGTTATTAGAGAAAAAACCCAAGTCGCTATACGTGGGCTGATAATATTTGAGGAGTTCCGTCGATTCCTCATAATTTTTTATATTACACCACCCTTTATAATACACCACTCATCTAGGTTTTACAATAATTGGGGTCTTTGCTACCGGGTGGTCAGGGCGGCAGAGAAAGGAATCTGACAATCCGCGCAGCGTCCAGGAGAGGAGTAGGTATTGCCTTCTGTATCTGACTCCTTGACCCAGCCATCTAGCGAGTCTCTTAAGGTGTTGTTCGAAACTCTTCGGTATTAAACCGTTCGCAGAAACTACTATTATTATCATATTTTCTCTAAATCATAGTTGACTTAGCACAGGTTCACACTGCTTTAGATAGTTATAAAATTATACATTCGAAAGTTTGGATGAAACTTTGCACGAAGATTGTTTTTAGCTTGGATTAAAATATAGGGTAGTTGTTATACCGGGTCCACGCAGACGAAGTCGCGGGCGGAAGCTGTATTTAATAAAAATAATTTGTATATACCTGTACCATTTTCACTTATTCAATTCAATTAATATCTTCATAAAATTAATTAGTTCCTTTTTGCGAAAGATTATATTATTAATGTTCTATTGAAAGTTGGACTTTATATCGAAAACAAATGAGTGTTCAATGCTTTTGGCTAAGGCAGTAGACGCGATGTACATTATTCGTATCGAACGAAAACCTACAATGACTGCCTTCCCAATTTAAACCTTATTTAATTTGTTACAAATACACGAGTATAATCTTAAATAATTTTCACAGTAGGTAGTTACTTTTATGTAATAACAATACAACGTAAGCCGCGAGGAATTTCCTCAAGTGAAACAACAACATAACGTGATAATGATAATAGTAAGTATTTCATTAATGAGGGAGAATGACTAAGTATTTGCTTGCCCGAGTCGAGCCAGACTAATTTATAGTTAACGCTGAAAGAAACCGTCATAATATATAGTCACGTTGTTACATTCGTATTTGTTAGAATTAGACGGATAATTTCCCCACCTCCCTATTTGCTTTCGTGCAGGATGCCCGTGTTGACTGAGAAAACTGTATTTGTCCTTAGCTGTCAACACAACGAATCTTCAAATGAACAAAGGGTTGGCAACGCCTTGAGATTCTTCTGAAGCCGCACGCTACGGTGTCTGAGGGCCTACCGCGAAACGATAACGAACTTCGTTCGTGTATCTCCATCTCTGTCGCACTTGCTAGTTCGAGTGACAGTGAAGAAGATACACGAACGAAGTTCGTTTTCGTTTCGCGGTAGCCCCTCTGATCACCATTAAGGCAAGCCATATCGTATGCTAGTTTGCCGATGTCGAAGAATAAAACGAAATAATTATGTTGGTGATAAAACGAAAGTTTGTCATACTTTTTATCGGGCAAAATTTAGTTGCACAATGGAATGAATTAGTTATGGAGGAAGTTGAGTCCGTAATTATGTACGCCACAATTTGTTTAAAAGTGTGGCGTACATTTCTCGCTTATCAATTCGTCGGAATCTTTTATTTATTATTTATTTATTTAAACTTTATTGCACAATACCAGATAAAGTACAAATGGCGGACTTAATGCCATAAGGCATTCTCTACCAGTCAACCATTGGACAAAACAGAAACATTTGGTGCAGGCATTTAAAAAATGAAAACGTAATCCAAGATAAACTTCTATCAAATACATACTGAAAAAAAAACATACACATATACAAAATAATATACACTAACTTGCTTACTTTTACTTGTGTATGTTCCCCGATTAGCCGAGGACGTCTGAACCGATTTGAAGGTATCTTAATTTGTTTGAAAGGGTATCCTTCCCATGGTGGTACCATGGTCGTCAGGTCAGGATCTGATTAGGGCGACAAATTTTATAGGCTCACATACAGCCGTTTGGGTTTTTCTACAATAAATAATCAACGCATAATACTCTCGGAAAGAAGTTTATGTGGTACGTAAAGTGGAATGTTAATATGTGGCTAGGCAGAGTACTGAATAGGGGTGTTGACACTAAGGGCCTGTTTCACAATCGCCGGATAAAGTTATCTGCCAGTTAAAATTATTCGTATCCTTTTCTCCCGTCATATAAAAGAAAAGTGACAGCCAACATTTATCTGACGGATATGTTTTAACTGGAGATTGTGACAGGCCCTAAATAAAATAATCAATAATGTTGTATTTGTTCGAAAAATGATGAAATAAAACTGTAGTCAAATTGAGAAAAAAGCAACGCAAGAGGTAAAATTAAATAATCACAAAGTTATAAGTGTCCAGTTTAAGAGGGGTACGTTCTGTCCCTTTTCCGCAAAACGCACCTTCATATGAAACGATTGTCATTTACTATGACGCTCGCAGATTGTGACGTCACTATCTGCGAGCGTTTTCTCTCTCTAACAAGCAATATTAAAACGATTGTAGCTTTATAATTCTTTGAAATATCTGAATGGGATTTTCGTCACTAGGCATATTTTTTTGCCTCTTTCTTTAGGAGTAATATTAATTTTCGAGCCTACACCCGTATTGAAGTCGGTTTAAACTTTGTTTTTAAAGTTAAATATTTAAATTCATACTTGACACTGCAGGAACCAATTTCACGGAGCGCAGTCTGAACCACGTAACAAAAATCGTATTCTTATGGTCATTCAAATTCAAAAACATTGATTGCAAGTCACATTACAGTTAAAGAGATGGAATTAAGGATAGGTTTACATGTGACGTCCTGCAAGGGCACAGCAACATAGTTAAGGACTAATATGTAACATTAACTTAAGATATTTTTTACTTATACTACTATCTATACATATAACTATCAATACACTGCAGTTTTATTATTATTATAAAGGTTCAATAGAATGGTACGGTGAAAAAAAAATCGGCCCTGTGCGTGTCGGGCCACGCGCAGTGTATTTCTTAGTTACATCGACACACGCGCGCCAACTTATATGGTTGCGTCGGCCGAATTTGTACGAAAGTTGGCCTTTCTAAGTACATTTTAAGTTGGTCGACTATTACTTGGTAACTAGTTATGCCTACTTAGCCGTGATAGTTTTCCTTTTAAATTTATTATAATGTACTACTGCCACGATCCCGTAATATTTTTAAACAAGCTATCCAACGATACCCCACCGAACGATACCAAACGAGAAAAAAAATGACATGCCCACTTTAGGTGTAGGGGCCAAAAAAAAATTCTATTTCAAGATTTTTCTTCTGTTTTTTCGGCGTGATTGATTTATATACCCATGCCGAATTACAGTTTTCTAGTAGTAATGGTTACTGAGCTAAGCCGAAGACGGATGGACGGACGGACTGACGGACGGACGGAAAACCAGACGGACATGGCGAAACTGTAAGGGTTCCTTGGTGACTACGGAACCCTAAAAATGAAGAGCTATCGAAGTACTCTTACTTAATCATTAAAAAAATCTGTTAAACTATAAGAACATCTGTGAATGAGGTATCTTTTTAAATGTTTGTTGAATTTTGTATTTTCAATGCTTTTTATAGAGTTCGGTATATGATTATATATTTAGATTAGCATGAAATGGGGGCTTGATGTTACTATTTTTAGTTTATTTCGTTCGTTTCTTTTAATTTCGGTTATAGGTGTGAATAGATGTTTATGTTTCCTGATAAACTTACATGACTCGAGGATGAACAAAGAGGTAAGGGAGAGTATTTGTTTGAATGTATATGTTTCATCAAACATGATGAAGACATGGAAGATTCCATTTGATCAATATCTGGTAAGATGCGGATACATTTCTTCTGGAGGATGAATATTTTGTCTACGTCGCTACTATTTCCCCACAGTATGAGGCCGTACGATATTCTTGAATGAGCGTATGCGTAGTACACCGCTGTCGCAGTTTGGAGGTCATTACTCGTTTCTGGTGGTGAAGTGCGTAAATAAGGAGGACAATTTGTCAATTTTGAATTTGTGGTTTCCAGCTCACATCGGTGTCAAGACCTTATTCCCAGTACGGTAGCTGACTTCACGGTTTCGAGAATGGTATTGTTATGGCTATAAGTAGTCGGTAGTGGGGATTTTTGGCAAGGTTTTAATTTGATTAGTTCAGTTTTTTCTAGGTTAAGCTTAAGATAATTGGAGTCTAGCCAGTTTATAATGTTTTTCACTGCTAAAGTTAATTTTGTTTGTGCTTCGTCGGCGTTGGAACAGGAAAGCAGTACCGAAACGTCGTCATGCTCATACATAAAGATTAACTCTGGGGACCAGCAACTAAGCGGATTAGGCTCTGTTGTTTCAAACCGTCGGTAATCGAAAGTTAAAATCTGTGTGTATGGAGAGCTCCACCGATTTTTATGTTTTTTTTAAATAGCATGTTGATGCGTCCTTCTGCTGGGCAAAGGCAATCATTTGCGAATGCATATTTAACGTTTACCACACATACGAGGGGTGGCTGAAAAGTTCGCGGTCTAAGCTAGAAATAAAATAAAATAAAAAAACTACGCTGCTTTTCTTGCCGCCATAAAAAAAGTTATTTGCGCAGATAAATTAACAATGTCTGTCGAATGAGGAAAAAAACTGTAAGCCCTTCGTAGACTATGATAAAAAAAACTTTACAATGCATGTGCTCGAAAAGTGCGTTTTCCAAGCACCCAAATAGTGCGGAAAGTGCCACTTTTTCGCACTAGTGCTTTTTACTTTTAATTAAAAAAATATATTGTGGTCGGGTAATACGCTCGTTACTATAATTGTTGTTTTTATATGAACTACCTTAACCCTAATAAACTAAAAAAGGAATACGCGTTTCTACAAATAACTACCTCGTATACCTCGGTTACGCAAAAAATGCTTTTCTACGATGAGTTCACCGAATGCACCAGTAATACTGGGTAGGTGTGGTGCAAATGTAATACGTATTCCGATTCATTGTTCACACATCCCCTCCTGTTATTACTTTATTCAATGTATCGTCTTCCCGCGCTTTTGTCGTGGCAGCACCAAATTAAAAAAGTTAGCTTACCACAGACGCGAAGTGGCGATGATGGAAATTAGTTTATCAAAAATATTTCTTACTAATCGGTTATCCTTTCTTAAATAAAACACGCTTGTATTATTCAACCACGAATTCATTATCGCGTCTTGAGCAAACCGTGCCGACTACAGGGCCTCTGTGACGCGACGCGAGGCGAGATAATCTATCTTCCTCTTTCAAATTTTCATAGTGCGAGTGAGACAGGCGTCCCTAAATCGCGCGCGACTTGACTTGGCACCAAGTTGTGCTAGACTCACAGAAACACCAATGAATTTAAACAAAAGCTTCATTTCCTTAAATACAGGAAACAAAGTTTGTAATCCCAAACAGCTATTAACCTAGATATTGATACCGCATTCGATTGCATAAGGCACTGCTTGTGTGACTATGTTGCGGTTGAAATTATGACCTAATTGGAACTAAAGCCCATTCAATGTAACCCGTTTCGTTCGATAAAATAAATTATCCTCAAAATGTGGTATTTTTCCTTGAAAAGCAACGCGAGATTACATTTCGGACATATATAGTTAGGTTAAGTCAATGACACGATCGCCGAAACAATATCCCACCGACCTGGCCATGACAAAACATTTATTTCAGTTTAAACGTACGTTACGGAAGGTATCTTCAGAAGTTTTGCCCTCTGATTGATCGGAGTACCTACTAAGGTACTCCGATAATGTAAGATCTATGACACAAACGTGTTTTTTTTAGTTTGAATACGCAATTGCTCTAACAGGCGCTTTTAACCCGGTTAACTCTATTTCGTTTTACGACCAAAGCAAATCGTATATTCGATGCAGCTATTGAGTGTTTTTTTTTAATTGCATAATCTTATCGTATCGGCATCCTATCGCAATCACTAAATTTAATTTCCCATCTGTAACCTTTGTCAAAATTTTCAATTCGGCAAAAGTTTTACAAATATTTTAATTACACTTTTTTTATATACAACGACGTTCGCAAACCAGCGTACGGCCAACGCAGCCTATAGACGCATGCAACTCCAAAGGAGTAACAGGGGCGTTGCCGACCCTTGATATATTTGAGGATTCGCCGTGATGACAGCTGAAGAAACAAATTACCTCGCTCTCAACACAACGCATCCTCGGGAGCTCTGGCGACCTTGCTCACCTCCAGGAACACAACACTACAGAGCAAGTAGTAGTGTTATTATGGCCGTGGTCTTCTGCAAGGCGGAGGTACTTCCCCAGTTGGGCTGCTCCAAGTTCGAGCTGGATGACTTTCGCTGTGCCCTACCTCAACAAAAAAAAGTTACATAAATACTAATAATGTATAATTTTTTTTATTAATCTTTTTGAATTTTGAATTTAGTCAATTAATTAATTAATTTTAAACATTCACGTGTTTGGCTGAACGCATATCTTTCTTATTCTTATGCCTTTTGCGACACGACAGTATGGCGACTTGCACATGCGCATAAGTTGACCGGGCTTGTATTTAAAACTAAAAAGCAGAAGTGATTGTTGTTTACTTTGGAGTTGTTTTATGTAGGTAAATTTATATGTTAAAAATGTCGAGTGAAAGTGACTACTCAAATCAATAATAATAATGTTTTATTGCGTTTCAATAGTGTCAGTAACTCAGTATGTTTCTTAGAACTACGACGGTACAGCGTCTTTTTGTTGTGGAATAGGTATATTGAGTTACTCAAAATTAATTGTGTTCCAAAACCACAATACAATGGTCTTAACTTTTAAGTGAATAAGCTTGATAGCTTGAATTTGTTAAATGCAGTTCCAGATAATAAGTAGGTACCTGACAATCTACCTAGGTTTTACAATTTTAACCTATTTTAAACTGACATTTCAACACGTAATCTATTTCCTCACACAAGGCATAGTAAAACGTATGATACACGCGCGTAAAGATGATTTCCGACTCGTGTCGAATTATACATTCGCTTGCTTAACTCGCTCATGTATAAAAATGCCACTCGTCTGAAATCACCTACTTTCCACACCTGTAGCATAATAGTTATTTATGTTACAAGTGCGGAAAGTAGGTAATTCCCAACGAGTGACGATGACCAACACACCACCGTAAGGGAGTGTTTTTGATCGACACGGGTTGGGAACTGCCTATCCGCACGTGTATCATACATTTTACAATGCATCATGCGAAGAAATTATACATAAAAGGAGAAATTTGAATTGTCATGAAATCTCATTCTCGCACGTGTGTGGGAATATTGGCCCGAAATCCATTCCCGCAGCCGTGCGGGCATGGAGGGCTTTGCGTGTTCATGATGACCCATATAAAGGCGCACTTTCAGAGCAAGTGCATTGTAAATAACTATTAATGATACAGGTACTAACAACAATACAATAGTTTCGCAATGTGGAATGACTGACTTGCACTGTCAAGCCCTAAAAGTAACGGAATCCAATTAATCTTAGGTGATCAGTCTGATGTGCATATAGATGGCCGTTATAATCAGAACACAAATTTCTTGACAGCAACTTGGAAACTGATCTACATTGATGAATGCAATTGAGTTGTGTTTGCTGTCTGTCCAAAACCGTATACCTACGACTAGTCTAGTTCAAAATCGGTGAATGGTCAATATGTTTCTTCTTTAATTAACGTTGTATATCGACATAAGCGTAAGGTTTAACGGATCGGGAGTCGCTTTTTTAACCTCCGACGCCAACGAGGGGTGTTATAAATTTAGGTTTATTTAACATGTGTATCTGAGTGTCTGACTGTTGCATTACATTTACGACCTCTGTAGCCTAGTTGGTAGTGACCCTGCCTACGAAGCTAGAGGTCCCGGGTTCGAATCCTGGCAACGGCATTTATTTGTGTGATGAGCACGAATATTTGTTCCTGAGTCATGGTCGTCATGGATGTTTTCTATGTATTTAAGTATTTATTTATCTATATAAGTATGTATATCGACGTCTAGTACCCATTGTACAAGCTTTGCTTAGTTTGGGAGTAGGTTGCTTTGGATGGATTTGGAGGATTAGTCCGGAAAAAAAAACATCTCGCAAACGGATAAACCGATTTGAGTACGGTTTTTTAAATCGAAAGTCTTCCCTGTCGATATGGTTCTAAGTTATGTTTGTTGTAGCGGGGATGTTTTAAATATTTTATGTAGTGTGTCTCGAAGTTGCCCGGAGTATTAGAATCTCCAGCCTCCTGATGAACTTTAACTGCATTTATGGATTTTTGCATACCTAAAACTAGTCACAAATTTTTATCCTTATATTTTATCCCTAACAGACAGACAGACAGACACACTTTCACATTTATAATATTACTAGCTTCTGCCCGCGACTCCGTCCGCGTGGAACTCGTTTATATCGTAGCTCGATACAAACTTTCATCCCCCATTTCACCCCCTCAGGGGATGATTTCCAGGATAAAAACTATCCTATGTCCTTCCGCGGGATTTAAACTATCTCCATACCAAATTTCATCTCAATCGGTTAAGCGGTTTAAGCGTGAAGAAGTAACAGACAGACAGACACACTTTCGCATTTATAATATTAGTACGGATTATTTGCAGTATCTAGAAAACTAGACCGAAATTGCAATTATTTTTTCCTTGATATACACTAAACACTAACGGCCGTATTCATAAACGTTCTACACGCCCATTTTAACTTAAATGGCGTTAATATTCGTCTGTCACTTTGACATTTATGTTCGTTAGAAAGGGACAAAGCACATTTTATTCAGCAGAGGCATTTTAAGTTTTATGAATAAGAGTATTGTATTCCAAATTTGAAGCTTCTATGTCTGCTAGAAGTGCCTTGGACTTTTGATGATCGGCGAGTCAGTCAGTGAGTGACAAAATTAAGAAACTTCGATTAGTTATACTTCTTAAAGTACTGGTTCAAATTGAATGATATTTGAAATATACCGTGTTTATACAATGCCTGTTTGGTTACTAAAAATTCAGGCTTCTAGTTTTATCCACAACGAAGTTATAAGGGGGTCGAAAATGGCCTCAACTGCTTCGAGAAAAGGATGGTGCGGCCGGCTTTTGCTCGACTTGGCGGTGGTGGCACTGAGTGCCCCCAGATATGGTCGAAAGGCCGTGGAAATTCGTTGAGAAGTATGGTAATAAAACTAATAAATGTAATCAAAAAATATTTAACAAAAGTATGTTTACACTGTTTGCACCAAGGTCGCCACCTTTTCCCGCTTCGTCTGTCATTTTACAGCTTGTAATCCATTGCTGTTCGTAACTTGCTGAAACTTTGGGAAATCAGTGGAAATGTTTTGAATTTTTATACACATATTTCTACTGATTTCTATTTCAGAATAAGAGTCTGAATCCAGGGTTTTAGTTTTCGCGTTGAAATGCCACCCTGTATTTGATTTGAACAATACAGACGCCAAAAGTATCTGTAGAGGACTATTATAACTACCATAAAAGCCGGCGCGGCGCGGTATTCTATACGGACCCTTTCGTATTAGTTCGAACATTACAACCTGTACTGCCACCGCGCCGCTCCGTCACCGCTGTCAGTGCGTTTCGGCCAAGCGGTAACAGATATTTTTATCTTTCTTTTTGTACAGATATTAATGTTGCTGAATGTGCAATAGCTATCGCTTCGTGTTTTTCTGACCAAGAAACGTATCAATCTACGACTTGTCACGATGGCCGCTTCGGTGGGGTGGGTTCGATTTGAGGGTTCAATACAAATAATGAATCACACACAACCCACTGTCGCCATGTTAGCGTGTCTAAATGAATGGGAACAACATGCGATCGTAAATCTGTTGCTCTAATAAGCGAAGCGTGTGCGAGAAGCGTGTAGCAGTTTCAACCACATGACCGGCGAATACTTAGATACGACCACACCGGTGCTTAACGCCGCGTATACGCGTTAACGTGTCGTATTCGACACGTATTCTTCATAAATTTTGCTACGTTTTACGGTTCGTTAGCGTATTTTGAGCAGCGGTGTGGTCGCACCTTTATTTGATATCGTGCGTTACGGGTGTACCAGACATTGGTTAGGTTAGGTTAGATTATTTTGTTTTGGTAATATACCTACTTACTCTTAAAATTACGAGAATTTTCGGATTGCTCTCTAATGTCGTAAAGCCTACGATATATTACAAGCAGTACGCTACAAAAAAAGCTCAAATTCAATTTAAGAGCCTGGGGTTGCGAAATATACATGTGTGTACACTTATGCACCTTATACAATAGCAATAAGGTGTTAAAGTGTAGTGTATGCCTGTACAGTCGACTACAGAGAGATCGATACGGTCAAAGTTATAAAAATATGTATACACGACTTTATTGCCGATATTTTTGTAACTTTGGCCGGATTGATCTCTCTTTGTAGTCGATTGTACCTACATATCTTTGAAAAACAGGGCCTATAAAACTGGATCCTGTGTGAGAAGGAAAGATCTGTTATTGATATATTTGATATAGGAAAAAATATTAAAAAAAATCGGCCAAGTGCGAGTCGGGCCACGCGCAGTGTAGGGTTCCGTAGTTGCCTGGCTTTCTTAGTAACATCGACACGCCCGCGCCAGTAGCAATGGTTACTGAGCTAAGCCGAAGACGGACGGACAGATGGACGGACGGACGGACGGACGGACGGACGGACGGACGGACGGACGGACGGCCGGCCATAGCGAAACTATAAGGGTTCCTTGTTGACTACGGAGCCCTAAAAAAAGGAAGATAGGTTATAAGCGCTTGAAAAGTGGCACACTCAAACTGAGTCAATTACACCAACTTGCCTCAGTTTCGCGTCGTCAATGGAAACGTATGCTGTCAGATTTGGTGACCATTTTTAAACACGGAATTTCGTATTATTACATCATTGGCCATTAGTGCAATATACATGGATATGACGAAGGCCTTTGACTTCGTCGACCATGAAAGACTATTGCAAAAACTAGTCGCTGTGAATGTATTTAAGTCATATCTGACAAATAGAATGCAACATACAGAAATCACGAAGATTTGTAGTAAAACAAAACGAGAATTGGTTTACTCTTCTTCGTTGAAAGCAATATTGTGTAGAGTTCCACAGGGAAGCATTTTAGGGCCTTTGTTATTCCTTGTATATATCAACGACCTTCCCGAACATCTTAAATATCCAATGGTCCTATTTGCAGATGATAGCACAGTCTTGATCGAAATGAAGGACAGTAATACATATGAGACTGAAATTAATAAAGCACTAGCCTCCGTAGCATATTGGCTAAAAATTAACAAATTAAAACCCAATATCGAAAAACAAAATTAATGCAGTTTCATCAGTCAAAATCGAACACCATAAGTCTTAACATTAGTTATAATAATAAAAGCGTTGAAGATATAAGCGTAACCAAATTTTTAGGTATAAAAATAGATATACATACAAACTGGAAACCACACACTGAATCATTATGTAAGCGCGTAAACTGTTTCGTATTTGTTCTCAATAAAATCTCGAAAATATAAGACCTTAAAACAGCTTTACTTGCATACCATGGTTACATCGATTCGATCTTAAGATACGGAATTATATTTTGGGGTAATTCCACCAATAAGTTGCAGGTGTTTAGGTCACAGAAAAAAATGCATTCAAGCCATATGTGGCCTCAAACGAACAGAAAGCTGCAAACCTCATTTTAAAGAACTCAAGGCCCTCACACTAACCTACCTATATATTTACGAGATCGCAGTCTTTGTCAAATCAAACTCCTCACTGTTTCCCTTAAGGCAAAACATGAATTCGAGAAGCGTCCGTTACAAACATGCTATACAAACCGTGAGTGGCAAAACAGCTTTGCTGAGAAGAAGTATACTAGGCATGGCTTCCAAAATATATAATTTCTTACCAGAAAGCCTAAAGAAATTAAATTTGTCAATTTTTGAAAACAAATTAAAATTAAAACTTTTAGAGAGAGCCTATTATATTACAATGTTGACGAGTTTTTTTTAGATAGAAGTTTTCTAAATATGTAATAAAAATATTAGTTTAAGTAAATCTAATGCTCATAAAAAAAAAAAAAATTATAATAAGTTTTTAGTTCTTGTAAGGCTTAACATTTGTACACCTTTTAGGTAGGTCACAGCGTACTGTATATTCTTTATTCTATTGTCACCTATTATGTCACCTGTGTATCACAAATAAATATTTACTTACTTACTTATTTACTTACTTACTTGGCCTGGCTTGAGTGAAAATTTATTTCATTATCTAAAATCTACTCAGTAATTTTGTCCCAGATAAAAGACGAGGGTCCAATAATATTAAAATCTCATTAATCATTATTAGCACATTTGGGCATGGGCTACGTGCTGGTCAAGTAAGCTAACCTACCCATTCCGCTACCCTAAGGTTACCTGGAAGATATCTCACTCTAGCGATAAGACCGCCTGTTGTTTGCCTCTACTTCTATTGATTATGTTCTGTAGTGTTCTTATAAGGTGGTGTGCAATAAAGAGTATTTTTATTGTATTGTAATATGTTACAGCATTCGCAAAAATCGCAAATCAATCTCCTGAACTCTCTGACCGGCTCTTGAATTTGAAATAAAACAACTTTCATACCTATTCCTATATCTAAATGAAAACAGAAAAACATGTTTTTCTATACCACATATTACATAACAGAGAGCCGCTATCTAGAGAATTTTCGGTAATTATTCGATATACGGTATATCCGACATATTTTTCAATGATCGTTATTCGGCCGAGCAAGTTATTCGGTAAATATTCGGATATTTACCAAATAAGTCTGCAAGTTGCAAGAAAGTAATATAGTTATTGCCTTGTGAAATTATTATTCTAAATTAATTGTTTGATATATTTTTTCTAAATGTTTGTAACACTATACTTTTTTGTTGTGGCTGAATAAAGTTATATCTATCTATCTATCTAAAAGGAATTGTTATTTTTAACTAACAGTATTATAAATATCTGTTTAAAAATCAACCAATGTTTGACCACTGAATGAGTCTGTTTTGGAATGGCCAATGAAGGCATTACTTTGAACCAAATAATTCTGCCGGCTTTTGTGGAACTAACGCAATAGCTGGATCAAACATTGAGCCGAATAATCATTCATATTTGTTAAAACTATTATTTGGCGAATCTCCAGTGCTATCAAAGAGAGATAAGTATGTGTGTATTATCTTTGTGTACTAACTAAACACTACTAGTGCTGTAACTTGCATTGTTCTCCCTATATGTTTACCTGACTTATATTTTCTGTAACAACCATATGTTAATGTTAGCCTATGATTTCAAGATTCTATCAGGCAATTGATTTATCATTGCGAACGCAAATACACTCTGAAGTAGTTATAAAAAGACCAATACCTAGGTCATTGTCTTGTACTTAAGTGCAACTTGTTGATTGAACAAAGTTATTGCACTGTTCATATGCAGGACAGCACTCCAAAGTTGTGAATGTGGACAATTCTGAAGGTAGATTACAATTTCACCAGCATAATATCTATACGGCTTTTATCACCTTATCCTATATCTCTTAAGAAAAAGTAAGCTAATGGCTTGTTTATAGGCACATTATCATCCTAGTGATAGCAACAGCCAAATTATAGGTGAGGATCAAATTCTTGGCCAGTAGTTAGCCTGGTTAATCAGTACTAGTAAAAAGTTCCATTGTGACACAAAAATTAGCCATACAATTCTATGGTTTTAAGAATTTGGTCCTCACCCATATGTCAGTATCTAATACTGAAATAAAGGATATCTCTCTATTAAAAAAAAATATGATGGACATAAGTTTTATTTATTGACAAATTTCGCCTGAAACTTTCATCTGTGTAAACTCCCGATTCCTATAGCAACTTTTACTTTGAACCTCCTTGAAAAATGATTCCCTGGATAAAAATGATTCTGTTTTAATTTTAATCCTGGTTATGAACTATCTTGAGTCCCAAATTTTATCCAAATCTCACTTCATATTAATCATAATTACAATGGATTTACAAAGCATCCAAACATTGTTTCAAACAGAATAAAGGTTATTTGTTTGATCAAGATTTCACATGAATGGTGACAATGATAACTAGTGCCTAAGCCATATCTTGGGATTAGGTGTCATAGCATGCCCCAGGCTCCTTTACGGGCACTACGGGGAATAACGCTAGAAGGATGATGATGACAATAATAATAACTGCCAACTAGCATAGTTTTATGCCCACGTTTTACAACCTAAATGTACTGAGACATCATGTAAAACGTAATCATAAAACTTATCATGCTACTAGGCCTGGTGACTGTATATAAAAATTCCCTATTCCAGGTACATACCCATAAAAACTAAATAATAATTTAAAGATTAGATCATACCTTTCTTAGTACATATAAATCAACACTAGATATATGTTCAAATGATTCATCATTACCAAAATTAAGGTTGTTGTTTGACCTAATTAGCCTTAGACCTAATAGATAATTGTTGTACAGGAAACTTCATAATCTATTAGTAATTTGTATTTGTTATCACTATTATGTTTGTAAGAACATTACCTAGAATGTTAAATTATGTTATTTTCCAATAAGATAACAATATGCATTTTGATGCTTGTTAGAATCTTACTATAGAGTATTTGCGGTGAAATATGCATTATATATATGCATTATGTGTTCCGATTCAAAACAAAGTGAGAATCTAAATATATTTTTTGTAAACAATGATCCAGATGATACCTAGTCATACAGCTGCAACATGTAAACATACACCATTCTGCTTTACCCAGACACTTCAAACAGGAACGAACTTTTACCTTGGGTCTGGTAAGACAATTTTTTTACTAGCTCGTGCTGCAGGAGTGCATTTTGACTTTTCCATAGCCATCAAGTAGCTGACGTCGGCCAGCACTGCTTCGAGGTCCGCCATTTTGAGAGTGGATTTATCACCTTCACCAGACAAAAACTAAACAACACTTCACAACACAAACACTGCCCGAATTACTCGCGTACACGACAAGTCATAACTTTCCACACATGACCACTGAACAGTCTTTCATTAGAACTTTGTTGATGAATGGTGACACATGCTGATCATTTACATTTTGTTATTTATTCTACAAATCGAGACAATAGGCGACACTCTCGTGTATACATCAAATGTTCACTAATATTTGGGTTACACATTCGCAGTAAGACTATTCCTGACAGAAAATCACAATCGCGACAATTAATAAATTCGCCATCACCCGCCCGTCATCTCACAACTGAACTGACACGCACGATACCATCATTACCATCGTAATCATTCGGTCGTGAATCGCCCATTGCAATAATTTCATACATTCATTCAATCAAGTGTTCTCATTCGGTCTTCTTTTAAAACGATCTTACACGATCCGGTTCCAGTTTTAGCCGGATCCGACTCGGCAGGGTTGAGTCAAAGTGAGATTGTTGCGTTGCTCAAGGCTTTTACTGGCGTGGCTTAGGCGTGAGAGGCCTAATGTAATGTCTAACTAAGAGAATACAACCACTATGAAATTAATGACAGTTTCATATATTTTCCGCTCAAGCTCTCGTGAATCGACCTCTACTTGCCACACAATAGCGTTTAAAACATTGCGTCAAATAGCGTCTCATAAAAAAAGTGATCATTGACATAGGTTTGACAATGTCATGTTGTTGTCAATTGTCATTGTCATTCATTACATTAATTCGATTTTTAGTATTGAATGCGTAATATGTGCGTAATGTAATCGTGATTAAGTATTTTTCTACAAACGTGCTTAAGAATACGACACGCAGTATTGACCCGGCTTTTTAAAATATTATAGTGAGTACTTTGGTTAGGACACTGTTCAATAATTTTATGAGTGCTCGCTGTCCGGCACGTAACTTTTCTCTTTTTATTTACGGATTAACCAAATATTATTTAAATGCACTAAATAACTGTACTAATATCATATGGTACATTTAATAATCATACAAAATTTACTTAATTAACTGATGTTAAACTGCAATTTACCTGTATTTACGTTTACCTGTACCTACTAGAATATTGCAAAATACTTTGAAATTGCGTATGAAGTTAATGACTAATTAGAAACCACGTTTTTATTAAGTTGTAAGCCGTGTATATAGCTTATCCTTAACATTGTATTTTTTTTAATTTTCCAGTTTCACAATGGAGTACTGTCCTCCAAATGTTACTTTGGGGGAAATATGGGTGGACCATGGAATCTCCCAATGTTTTATGGAAACTGTTTCTGCAGTGTTTATTGGAGGATTTCTTCTTGTTTGTGGCTTGATGCAAATTGTGATGTATAAAAGGTGAGTTCACTTTGTCATGTCTATATTACTTGTTAAGATTCACTTTAAATATTGTGCAAGCTAGTCATGGTTTACTGTGTCAAAATAATCATAAATTATTATGGTATCTGCTTGAAGATAGAACAAGTATTACAATATTCCTTTCAATAATATAACCACCTGTACCTAAAACTGGGAAAAGTAATACCTACCTAAAACAATTAATATCATACAAGGATCCGGGTTTAATAAGTAAACAAAAAAAAATATGTTAATGGGATAGAAAAAAAAAACAGTAATTCCTGACTAAATTAAAAAGAAAAAAACATGGATAAATGTAAATATGTACTTATAAAATAAACATAATCATAACATACAGTGTCCCTCAGGATAAATTAAGAAAAGCAAAGAATAAGAATAATTTATTGAAAAAACCTTATTGCTAATGTTACATTGTGCGTGCATGTTAGGTGAATTGACCATTATGCACCTGCAACTAATAAGTATAACCATTCGAGACCTTTCACATGCAAGTCCACCTCACACTTGCCCAATCTATATATATAAATCTAAAAGTCCTGACCAACTGACTGACTGACTGACTTGCTGACTGACTGACTGAGTGACTAAGTGACTGACTGACTGACTGACTGACTGGCTGGCTGGCTGGCTGGCTGGCTGGCTGGCTGACTGACTGGCTGAGTGACTGAGGGACTGACTGAGTGACTGACTCACTGCCTCACTCACTCACTTAAATCAACGCCCGGCCCAAACCGTTGAACCTAGAAAGCTGGTTTTTACACAATAGGTAGTTTTTGAAAATTCCACCCTCAAAGGGGTTGGAAGTTTGTATGGGGATGGAGTAAAATTTTAGTGTAAGGACTTCTTTTTACAGTACAATGAATGTAATTTAAGGGTTTTTGGAAAAACCCACCCCTAAGCGAGTTAAATAGGGGTGCAGTTTGTATGGGGGAAACTCTAGCTACAAAATTAAAACTTTATGAACAGATTCCTTATCAGAATACAAAAAACCCCGGAAAAGGACATATGATAGTTTTTATCCCGAAAACCATCCCCTATGGAGGTGAAAGTTGGTAGTCGCGGGCAGAAGCAAATCATTTTATATTAGTCAAAATACCTACAACAACAGTTCCTGAATAAACCATATTAGACTGAGTGATGACCTTCTTAAAAATAAGTAGTAGTGTGAGTGAGCCAATAGCAAGTATGCTAATAAATGTACATCACATACTTAGATTGTTTATTGACAGTGGTACCAATGCAAATAATATAGGTATTTAATGATTCTACTACTGGTTCAAAACTGATTTATGTTTTACTGTTATTTTATTATAATAGACATTAGCAGTGATGCAAAAAGCATAACATTTACTCCACCAATAAGAGCTACGCTCTTAAATATATGATGATGATTATGTTCGCTCGTTGCTAATATACCGCATTCCCGAAATACCAGATTTTGCAAAATACCACATTCTTGATTTATCACATTACCAATATACCAAATTTTCTGTATAGGACATTCTAAAAAACGATTTAGTTCCATGAGTACCTTACGATTTTATAAACTGGTGTAATGGGAATGTGGTAAGCTAAAAGTGTGATATATTGATAATCCGATATTTTGCAAAATCTGGTATTTCGGAAATGCGGTATATTAGCAACGAGCGATTATGTTATTGTTATATTTTTAATAGATATTATTTAGATTAGAGTATCATACATTTGAAGCACTATATGCACTGTTATATGACATAACAGAATTATCAAATGGACGTATATATTAAACCAAAACGCTGAAAGTACTTTATTTGTATTTTAATAAGTCACTTTTCTATGATGTGTTAAATCTAGCTCAAAAAAAAATGTTTTCCTTATACAAACTTTGCACCCCTATTTAACCCCCTTAGGGATGGAATTTCCAAAAATCTCGTCTTATCCCTTGCCTACATCATAAAAGGAAGTTCTGTTGTAAATTTCAAGTTTATAGTCCCAGTAGTGTCGGCTGTGCGTGATGATCTCATGATCTGTCAGGTAGTCTTATTTTATATATATAGATAGGTGGGTAAGGCCGCGGAGCATTTCCACCGCCGCACTTTTATGTAACGATTTGTGGAGGACCTAGCGTGACAAAATCACCGTTTAGCCTAGTTGGTACCCTGCCTACGAAGCTAGAGGTCCTAGGTTCGAATCCCGGGAAGTCTAAAAGCTTACGGCATGCGATGAGCTCATGCGTAATTATTTAAGGCCAGAAACAGCCGGAGTTTTAAAAGGCATTGTTAGTGCCTAAAGCACTGTTGTTGATAATTGTGTATAATCAATAATCATAGATCTAATATAATAACATTGAAACCTCGTATCGACACGGTACCGCTGACGATTACAGACGGTTTGGTGCAACCCACCCTAGTAATTTAAAGTCGTCCACCGCCCACCGTCTGCAGAATTGGAGGATGTGCTTAATACTCCAGAGAGGTTCTGATCTTGTATTGATGTTTATGGTATACAATTTAGTAGATTAGTTTATGGAAAATAAAGTGCGTTTTTGCCCACTGGTTTTAAAGGATATAACATAATTTACTTTAAAAACAAAGTTTTAACCAACTTCAATTTAGTACTCCGCCAAGCCTCGAGAATATTTACACATTTCTTTTCCAATTTACCACATGAACTGATTTCCGAGAGCAAATGCGTTGATTATTAGAGAAAAAACTGAATCGCTGTATGTGGGCTGATAATATTTGAGGACTTCCGTCGATTCCACAAGGATCACCTTAGTTGCTATTTCAACGGAATCTTATCACAATCTGTGATATACTTTTGTACTTTTAAGTACATAATTGAGGAATTCCATAAGTCAACTGTGGTCTTTATCAACAATTCCACTCCACCATATTTATGATTTCCGGGTGTAAATACACAATTTATAATAGAAAATACCAAAATCACTACACGCGTGCCTAATATAATTGAGGAGTTCCCTCAATTCCTCATGGATCCCATCACCAACTGAATTTTTGAAAAAGATGGGACCCACCGGGAAGCATATACTTACAAACAAAAAAAAAAACGAATCGGCCCATCAACGGAGTTCTGAGGTAACAAATATTGAAAAAAAAAAACAAAAAAAATATATACAACCGAATTGAGAACCTCCTCCTTTTTTGAAGCCGGTTAATAAATAAATTAGGTCAGTCTGTGTTCGCCATGCAACTTATTATGGGTTTCTAAAAATGCTTTTCTAACTCAATGGTCTAATTGCGTCATATTGGGTTTTAAACCCCTAATTTTGACTTTTATACTATGCCATGGCACGGCCGCCTTCGCGAGAGTACGAAACATGTCGCCTTTCGTGAATTTATTAGTATTATATCACGTACAAGGAGTTTGTATGAAAACAAATAAGCTTGCATTTCTACTTGCAATATATATTAAAACTAAATGCCATCATGAGGTTTTATTCGGCAATACATCGTTACATAAAAGTGTGGCGGTTAAAACGCTTCGCGGCCTTACCCAGATAACAATTATCATTTATTGTCCTTTGTAACAGACTGAAGAATGATTGATTGTTAAACATAGAACTTTATCAATCATAATATACTATATTCATATTCCTAGCCAAGTATCTGGCTAACTTCACACATATAGTTATGTCTTGGAGTGCAAGCATGTTATGTTATATAATATTTTATATTGTTTGGATGTTTACATTATGATAATCGCGAATTTAGTTTAAACTAAGTCACTTAGGGTAGGGTGATTAATCATTTGTAATCAACAAAGCCATGATTTTATTAGGTAGCCAAATTACGTCAAAATATTAACGGACGTAGAAGACCCACTTTCTGCTATATTTAGAGCGTTTCTCAAAAAAAATGCCACTACATTTTTCCGGAGATTTTCTCCAACTTTTATGTTATTTCTACTCAAAATCACGATGTCTTTCCATCCCAATAGGAGAAAAAAAGTGTCCCAAAATGTCCATACATTTTTGAACTTTCCTATTGTGTTACTACCATACAAAGTGTATGGTAAATGGTAACACAATAGGAAAAATATCTTTGGGACAGTTTTTGTGCCAGGGTCGAAAGAGCTCCTGATTCTGAGTGGAAATAGTTAACATAAAATTCCTAGAAGTACAATTAATAATAGTGGCATTTTTTTGAGAAACGCTCTTTAGCTACATATACAAACAAGAATGCGTCTTCACGTGACTTCCCATACCAAATTCCACAACCTAATTTAACACTTTCACTCCTAGGAACCCACCTAGCGGGCGCCTTCGCCGTAGTCGCTTTCCGCTATAGAAGGGGAAAACCACGGGATCGGCAACGAACGTAGCGCGCAGTGATTCTTGGCAGTGAAAGTTTG
Source organism: Epinotia bilunana (assembly GCA_947049275.1). NCBI lineage: Eukaryota > Metazoa > Arthropoda > Insecta > Lepidoptera > Tortricidae > Epinotia > Epinotia bilunana. The sequence goes on from OX346264.1 coordinate 14,707,875, forward strand.
GGATATCTGGGTTAAGATAAAACTTATCATATGTGTTAAACGCGATGATTTTGCCAAATTACATGCAAATTTATTCTGCGGTATTTGAGTAGGTAACAATTAACCAAACATACTTTGACATTAATAATAATAATAGTACCAGGAAATTAAACTAATCTGGCGTCCCTTCGCGGAAATCCGTGACACAGTATAAGAACAGTAGATCAACTTCGAACAAAGGTACATCGCACGGCTGCACACATGCGCGCGTGTTCGGTACGCACACACACATAGCCTTCGGGAATGATGGAGAATGCTTCAATCGGGGCCGCGCCGTTGCGGTGTTCGCTCGTTCTCACTCGCTACGTCAAAGGAAGCCGCCTCGTAGGTATGAAGACAGCGAGCCGCCAGTGCCACGATATCAAAAGTAGCCGAATAGGCTTGTAACTAAGCACCTACCAACCTAGTGCAGTTTAGCAACTATTATACTTACTAGGAAATATTTTAGGAATAGTAGAAGTAGTATTATATAGTGGTATTAAAATATTCGATGAAGTGGGAAACTAAAAACACATACCTAACTATCTATAATATTATTACTTTGTGTATACAATATTGTCTATTAAACTGTAACAGAAATACTTTGCATACTTAAAAGCAAAATTAGTATTATAGGTATGCCAAGCCACAAACGTGACACAGCCCTGCGCATCGAGCGAAAGTAGGTAACGAACGCTCCTAAACGGCCTCTGATTACCTACTGTATTATTCTTCTATACTGTGGCCGTGATAAGCTACTTAGTGAATTGTTTCTTTGCTTTTTTTGGCACAGTCGAATTCTTAAATATAGTGCGTGGAACGGTACGATGGGTTTTCCCGCAAGAGGGGGATTATTGAGCGTTAGTACGTAACATTTTCCAGATAAACTTTGTTAATATTTCCAACCATTATCAAGTTAGAGTTCGTTCATCAACTTTTGTGCAAAAAGCTGGATATTACAACCCTAACGGCCCTTCAATGCTCGCTGCTTACCGCGGTCGCTGCCGCTAGTCGCGCGAAGTCGTGGCCAGGCCGTTAGGGTTGTAATATGCAGCTTTCTGCACAAAAGTTTGATGAGCTCTAACTTGAAAACTGTTGGAAATATTGACATAGTTTATGTAGGAAATTTTAAGTCCTAATGCTTAATAATCCCCCTCCTGCGGGAAAGTCCATCGTTCCGTTCCACGCTGTATGTACGTTCCCACAGGTTCAGAAATATCTGTGCAACCTTATGCCCTTAACAATAAAATCGTGTTTACATATTTTTGATCATTTTTCATGTACACATATTTTAGAACTCTACTTTACCTGTAGGTAGTATAGATAGGTATAGGGACCTACATTATTTTTTCTTATTATTCGTATTCATACGACAACTTTTATTATTGATATTCACATCCAATAGGTAAAACCCATTTGTAGTAAAAATGTATTTAGCAACAGGTATTAATTACGTGTTCGTGTGATGCTCACGAATGATGTGATAGCGTCACTGATAAAGTTAATAATGAACACGGCCGCGTTATGAAGTTGGCCAATTAATGATGAAGCCCGCGACTAACCCCCTTATGTAACTATATTTAATTATATGACGTGTAAAATCCATATTTTATTAATAAACAAATTGAATTGAATTGAATTCACAAAACTTAAAATGCCTCTTTTAAATAAAATGTGCTTTGTCCCTTTCTTACGAACACAAATGTTAATGTGACATGATGTGACAGATAAGGACAAACGAATTTAAATGCCATTTTAGTTAAAACAGGCTTATAGGACGTTTATGAATACGGCCGTAAGTCATTAGATAAAAAGCGGCCAAGTGCGTGTCGGGCCACGCGCAGGGTAGGGTTCCGTAGTTGACCGTCTGTCACAGAATGCGGACTTAATAGGGGCTTTTGGGGTTTTTATTATAGCTTGCCCTCGTAAATATGTTTATTTTTATAACACACCAATGTATAGGGTCATTTCGCTGGTTAGCGACCACCTAATTTCATGTGCCGGTTAGCGACCACTCAGCTGAGTTGGTGAACAGAATAATACGAACGACCTACTTAAAACAAAGGAACAGATGCCAACTACGAGGTTAGCCCAGCCTAGCAGCACTGATGCTGAGGCGCGACGCGAGACGAGAAAATATACTATTACTAATTTACTTTAAAATTCGAATTACTTCAGTAACTCTTTTATTTATGAAACAACTTCTCAATTGAAATAACGAGGTCAGTAGGTACTATCGACAAAATTGAATCCTGACCCACCATGGAACCTTGTTACAATTAACTGACATATTAACGTCATATGACCTTACGTATGTTCGCTCATTGTAACAAGGTTCTATGGTGGGTCATGATTCAGTTGGTTCGATAGTACATTAAGTTTTTTCAAACGATAATATATGTAGGTAAATAGGTACACAACTTTAAAACTAATCGAACCGCAGATCGCAAACTTACTACTACTCACACATGACTCGAACAAAAATTAGGGCTTTAAATCCCATTATCTCGCAAACGGATAACTGAGTTGAAAAATAGTTTTTGAAAACCCAATATTTTTGAACAAGCTATCCAACGATACCCCACACTACAGGTTTAACGAGAAAAAAAAATACATCACCAATTTACATGTAGGGGTGGTACCCTAAAAAAAAAATTATTTCAGGATTTTATTCTACTGTTTTGTCGGCGTGATTGGTTTATCCACACCGAATTGCAGTTTTCTAGTTGTAAGGGTTACTGAGCTAAGCCGAAGACGGACAGACAGACAGACGGACGGACATGGCGAAACTATAAGGGTTCCTTGTTGACTACGGAACCCTAAAAAAGACCGGGTTGCACTCCGGGAGTGCCGGCAGAAGTGAAAACTTGAATAATCTTAATTTTGCAAAAAAAGCCCCAAACCCCGTACGTCTTACATCAAAAAAACCTCTAAACGTATTCCGCAAATCCGCATTTTCATTTAAAAATCCGCGTTTTAAAAGCGCGGCTCCCGCTTTTTGTATTCATCTGACAACACTAAATCTTACGGTCACGTGACCCCCTACGCTCCTACACCTGTGGCGAGTTTAACAAATTTTCCCCATCCCAAAAAGTGCACAGCGCCGCTAAAGAAGTTGTCACTTCAAAAACCAAACAGGATTTTCCTTCATCATCGTCATATAAGCCGAAATACTTTACCAGGTCAGTCAGTCCACATTGTGGGGTGTCTACCTACGCTGCGCCTTCCGAATAGCCCGAATAGCTACTGACCTATTGACCGCCAGCTGACGAAGTGACTCGCCGTGCCACGGACGCCACCGACGTCAAATGACGACTGTCCAAAAACTAAAAAAAAAACACTTCTGGAACTCTTTTATAATGTTTGGTATTATTATCTTTATTCTATGGCTCTGGCGTTAGGGGCACGAATGGCACGATTTTCCGATGACGTGAATGGCCGTCTTTGGCGGTGAAAAGGTTATAGATATTGTAATGATATATTTCATTTTTTTTAAACCCCTGTGGTACAAGCCAGCGCTCGAACCCACGCCACGATCTCCAGATTGAAAGTATGTGTTTATAATTGATATTAAATTGCACTTATACTCGTAGGAGCGTGTTCTACGCACAAGTCCGATTTTCAACAAACAAAAGGGTGTTAGTGAATGTGCGACTAAACAGATAATATTGTTGCCTGTGTCGCGTCGTGTCAATAGCGCATTCCACCGATAAGTATCGCATATATACGATATACGATTAAATTTCATCCATATGGTTCTGCGTAGTCAGCCACGGAGTGCTATAATATATAGGGTCGTAGTATAGTGCAGTTTAGCGAAAAGGATGCAACCCCCATGACGAAATTTCAAATTTGAGCCTTCTGGCTAAAATAAAACAAAAGTCATACATTTGAATGTTGATCCCTTGTTTTTTGGATTGGATCCCCTTCGCTAACCTACCTACCAGCTAGCAATTTTTCACAACAACTTGAAACAACCTTGACAATGAAAAACTGTATGTCTCATTCCAACTACAACAAATTGATGTGACGATTTGCCGCTTTTTGCAGTAGTCTGCCATATTAGTGCGGCGTACATACCATCCTTACTCATCACAGACGTATGAATATGTATGTATAGGCGTAATTTATTACACTAAATAGAAATACAATAAAGTCTTGAAAAAGAGAATAAATCAAAAATTAAGTAGGGGAACACGAGATCTCCAATCCATACAGACAACCATTGAAAAATATCTATAAGTACCTACACAGTCTTTATTGTTATCCACTGACACAAGACGCATGGTTGTGTAGTTATTATTGAAAGGTCTGTGTAGATTTGGAGAATTCGGCTGTACAAGTAAATATACATATAGGTATATAATTGTCAACCCAAATTTACCATAGATAAGCCATAGTTGTAGTACCTTTTTTCTTTTTCTTTTAAAAATTAAGTGGCATGTGTCTTTTTTTGTTTTTATTTATTGATTTTTATTTTTAATGAGTTTGTGTTCTTCGTTATTTGTATTGTTTTTGTAATTTGCTATTTGTCCTTGTGTGTGATCGTGGCGTCATTGTTCCGTCCTCACCTCACCAAATGGCCACAACGGAAGACCAGCGCTGGCGTAGCCAGCATTACGCTGAGTTGTGACCATTTCGTGGCAAATGTGTATGTGCGTACGTGTCCACTCCACAGTTTGTCTTTTTTTTTTGTTGCCATGAATAAAATGTTTTCTTTATTTATTTATTTCTTTCTAAAAAATGTTGATAAAGCTTGTCTAAGACAATTAATTAAAAAAGTATCAATGTCATAGTAGTTAAAGCAATGACGCACGTAGTTTCATTTGAGCTTCCGAAGCGAAGCCAACTTGGACTGGGACAGAAATATATAAAAAAAAAAATTTTTATTACACCATGATAATTATATCACTTATTTTAGTATATTAAGTTTTGTGTGGGCAAATGATCCCTACTATATCTCTGGGTCTATTTAACACATGCTTAACCTTTTCACCGCCCGACGGCGAAGCAATACGCTGTGCCACTAACGCCACGGGGGTAAAATTAAAATGGGTAAAGAAATAACGCCACCATAAAAATGGGCTGTTTTTCAATAGGTATTCATCAAAAAATGATTGTCGGCCAGCGCCGTATCTGGCGTCGTAGTCACGATTTTGCGTTGTCGGCTGTGCCGGTGTGGCGGTGAAAGGGTTAATAAAGAGAGGGAGAGAAAGATACGTGGACGCGAATTATTGGGCCGTACCATACATATTAGGCCGTACTAATAACCAGACCCGTTGAAAAGTCCGTACCATTGTCGTGTGAGCTGTTCAAGCAGCATCCAATAAATTAAATGTTTTATTTTCTAGATATGGAACAGAGGTGGTGGATGTCCGCTCTTCGCGGCTATTTAATGTACAGATACTTTTTACACTGTTCGTACCGGTGTTGGCAGTAGCGAGGTTCATATTGCAAGCGTTCGTGTTCAAAGGAGGGCAGATATATGGATATATGGTAAGCGAGCTATCTAGGTGACATCGTAGACGTATTATGAAGGTGTTAAAAAGAATTGGTTTCGAATGATCCACACTCATGCGGTCTGCGGTGGCGGGCAATAGAAATTTTATCAGTTAAGTCAAGTTTACCATTGATCGCCACCGCAAACCGTGCCAGTGTGTTTCAGGCCTAAATGATACCTAACGATGGTTACTAACTAAATAATAATAATTGCTCAATTTCATACCTTTCGTTTGGTCACCCTTACACCACTCGGTATTATTAGGTACTCATCTCGCTGCCTACTCGCGTTGCGCATGACACATCGATTCCTCTCTCTCGCACTGCTCAAATAAGAAAGGGGGAGGCTACATTTGCGTCTATCAGTTGTGCAAGCTCCGTGCCCGAAGTGTAGGGTGGCCACGATTTATTAACTACTGGCTGATGCCCGCGGCTTCGCCCGTGTGGTTATAGGAAAATGTAACATTGAATTTTCCCGTGGGAATTAGATATTTTCCCGCTGAAAAAAGTAGTCTATGTCACTCTCCAGCTTCTAAACTATCTCCATACAAAAAATCACACCAATACAACGCTACAACACAACATACACTTTCACTTACACACTACACTACACTTTCGCATTTATAATATTAGTGAGGATTTTTTTTAATGTGGTTAACTTTTCGTCCCGAAAGCATGACATTTATATCTTCTTCTTGTGACGTGAGCTTTTTTTTCAGATTTTAGCATTGATAATAACAGTAGTGGTGTTCCCGCTATCGGCGTACTTGGCTGTGCTGGAGAGGCGGTTCCTCCTGCCCTCGGTGCCGCCGCGGGGACACGGATTCGTGCTTCTCGTTTTCTGGGCACTGATCTTCGTCTCCGAAAACTTGTCCTTCCTTAATTTGAATAAGGAAGGATGGTGGTGGCATTTGAAAGAGTGAGTATAAAAGTATACATCATCATCATATCAGCCGAAAGAGGTCCACTGCTGGACATAGGCCTCCCCCAAAGAGTGCCAAAGTGACCGATCCTGCGCCACCCGCATCCAGCGGACTCCCGCGACCTTTACCAGGTCATCAGTCCGCCTTGTGGGGGGCCTTCCGGTACGTGGTCGCCACTCGAGTACCTTTCCGCCGTAACGGCCATCGGTTCTACGTGCTATGTAATATAGGCGTGCTTCTAAGGGACATCACACATCTCACCACACGTTTTTTCATAATATATGTCATTCCTTGTCGACACATAGTTACACCTTATATTTTGTAATTTTTATTACTCACCCTATCACACAGATCTATTTTATTTATTCGATATTATTTGCAAGCTTTATTTATTTATTTTCTTGTAATATTTCACCTGCATCGTGACCGAGGTACTGGAAGAATATCAGTGCTAGCTCACCACAGACCAGTAAACCTATGATATATGGTCTGTTTTGCTTACACGAGCAAAGCAAAACCTTTTTTGGCATTATTGCAACGCACAAGTATGCCTTAAATTTAATTTATAATTCTATTTCCGTACCACAATTGTTTTACTTGTTCTTTTTTCGTTGTTTTTTTCTTTATTTTTTATTTTTATTTTGTTGCAAAATGCCAAATAAATGATTTATCTACCTATCTATCTATGTGCCCCGACAAATAAAACAAAAGTATACATACTGTTATCAAACTGGCAGAAAGAAGAGTGGTTAGATCAGAAACTAGCCTAACCCAGAAACAGAGCGAAGACGTGATCCATTCTGATTGGTACCTGCACTGCTTGACTCCTACTTGGTGGGAGCTGGGCAGCTTTACCGAAAAAAGGGAATTATAAGATATATTGATTTAAACTTTCACGATTCTCACACATTATTTATACTAAACGGGAGTTAATCGCGTATAATTAAATTATTTATTTACCTCACTGAGGTCTCCCGACATTTCGGATGTGTTGCAACATCCATGGTCACGGGACAACTGGCTAGAGCGGGTATCAACATCTTCTTGCTGCGCGGGTTTTCCGAATTACCCGCATTTGGTCTTTATTAACCACTTGTACACTAGGGTTGTCACCCGGCCGATACACAACACTAATAATGTCCGGTGATATAACGGACGATGTTTTTTGACTCTGGCATTTACTTATGATAGGGTTCCACGAAGATGAAATCTTAAAACCTAAAATGATGAAATCTTAAAAATTTCAACGGCTTCACGTATTTTTCTACTGTAGAAATGACGTTCCGTGGACAGGACTTTCGGTTTATGGAGCTCAGTCCAGTGGTTTGGTCCTAACTCCAACAACAAGGTATAATCCTACTAATATTATAAATGCGAAAGTTTAGATGTTTGGATGTTTGTTACTCAATCACGCTTAAACGGCTGAACCGATTTGAATGAAATTTTGCACGAAGATAGTTTATATTTATAGCCTGGATTAAAATATAGGATAGTTTTTATCCCGGGTCCACGCGAATGAAGTCGCGGGCGGAAGCTAGTAAATAATAAGGGAATTATAAGAACGTAAATCAACAAATGTACTTTGATGCGGAATGGCGGAGCGACGTGGTTGAGTTTGTTGACATTCTTCACATCACGTATACTAGCTGCTCGCACGGCTCCGCTCGCGTATTCATCATCATGCAACATTCAACGCATGCTGGGGCTATCTCTATCCATTCTATTCTATTGCTAGTGAAATCACTTCTGAATCGGATAAGTAGTACTGAAGAACCAAGTCACAAACTTTATCGCCTTATAATATTAGTTACTGAATATAAAGAGACACCATCGTTTCTTTTTCAGTCTGCAGGACCGTTTGGAGATGAGCCTGTTCGTCGGCCGCTACGTGTCCTGCATGATAATGTTCATTCTTGGCATGAAGGCGCCCGGGATCATGCACCAGTTCGAACATCTCCAGGGTATGGATGACCAGAGGAGGCTCATACCGCCGAGGGTGAGTACCTAGGCTCAAATACACGTATCTAACCAGATGGCACGGAACCCCCTGACACGGTTTTGTGGTCAGGGCGCCCGAAAGCACCTGATGATTCGAAAGTCGTTCACAGCACTTGAACACGAAAGTGACCGCTTTCGGGCACCCTGAAGCGTTGAACCGTGTTTGGGTGCCTGACGTATGAAGCGGGCCTTATTGATTTGAAACGTCGTTAGAAACGAAAATATCGTCAATTTTAACCTGTTGTGTTAGCACAATGATCAAGCTACCTATGTCACAAGTCGCGCGATAACATCGCCCGTATCTTTTACACAGCAGTATTTATAATTAGAGAGAGAAAGATAGTTTTGATCACACGATCAGTTGTGCTACCCTTAAAGATGGTAGAGCCCAATTAAAATCACCACTGACTCTCCAAGCATCTGTATCTTAGCAAATGTCTGTATTCCTGCTTAGAAAAATTTACCTGTATTTTTCCTACGCTCATTGCACTGTCAGGCGTTCTTGTGATAGCTGGCTAAAATATTTATTTTTACTAATATATACATACTCTGCTAAAATCATTACCCTTCCTTTTGGCTTTGCAAAAACAAGCAAGGATAAAATGAGGTTGGATATCCAATGTTGATTCAAAGAGTTCTCAAGCTAAAAACCAAACATTCATGAAATTAGAAAAAGGAAGCTCATGTGATTGTGTCAGTTGTCAGTTTATTTTATTTAGGTTACGTTTTAGGTTAAGATGACATGTCCATATCAAAATCACTTTAGAGTAGAAGCAGGAGATTTAAAAAACGATGTTAAAAAGGTTACGTTTTATGTCCCCATGTTGTTTTTTATAAAAATAATAAATTATTGTAAAATTGGAGAAACAAGGTGAGTGAACAGTCTGCGAAATCGGTCTAACTTTTACACAAATCTAAACTCTTAAATCCTGTGTAATGAAAATGAATTCGTTTTGAAATATTGGTCTGTTTACTAACAATTGATATGTATTTCCAGACTGTTTACTGAACTGGTAACAAATGGGCATGGAAAATTTTTACTACAGTAACCCTCCTGTGAGATTAACATTTCTGTATTTGTTGATTTTTCGTTTTCCTCAAATTATTAATTAGTTATTAATTATTCCTTATAAATTAGTATTCGAAATTATGGAATTGATATGTAGGAAAGTCAGTTTCAATTGGTATTTTCTCTAAAACGTGGATTTAGGAAGAGTTCTTATATATTTATTTCTATAAGAGTTATTTATTATTTACGTTGTAATTTAGGTATTATGGTAGATGAACAAAGGATTTTAAAGTTAATTAAACATCATTTTAAAAGGATTTTCTTTAACTTTTTGTAAGACATGTACACTAACAAACTATGGATCTTTAGCTATCTGAAAATAAATGATTATAATTGTTAGAGTTGTTCGTACGGAAAATAAGTGCGTGGGAAGAGTACCATTCGCGAACCTGTCAGTGAAACAAGGTCCACTAATTTTAACTTGAAAAATAACTGTTTGTACTAAGGGAATATATAACTATTTCAGGTTGAGAACCGGTCCACATTCCGCAATGTATTCAGCAAGCTACGCACTCTCCTGCCATACCTCTGGCCGAAGAAGAGCTGCATGTTACAATTCAACGTGCTCTTCTGCGTGCTTCTGCTGGTCTGTGGCCGAGTGATCAATCTGTATGTGCCTATTTACAGTAAATATATAGGTAAGCATTCGTATCATACTGTCCGATTGATTAAAAAAATAAAAATAAAATTTAATTTACTGTAATGGTAAATAATAATATTAATATTAATTGCTATTAATGAGCAAAATTAAAATTACAATAACACCAATGTTTTATGCTTTCTTTTTAAATATTTAGTTCATAGATTGTTTTTTAATAAAGATAAGTATCTTAATATTAATTAATAATATAAATAAGATCGAAAACTCACCTCGCATTAGTATTTATCATCCTCAGTGTCTAATATTTACCTTTTTATACATGTTTCAACTAATTGTGATTTTATCACATTTCGCAATACAAAAAAATAATAAAAATATATATTTTTAAAATTGCTTATTAGGCTATTACATTTCATTTTAGGTATGTATCATATCTAGAGAAGCCCAAACTTGGTATGTTTTGAAAATGATTTTTATTTTAATTTAATTCAACTGAAATATAATGATGTGATATATTTTTAGAATCGGCTTAGTAAGCCCTTTCATTAGATACCACACACGATAGGTTTTCCTATACAAAAAATATGTCGTAATAACGCCTCTCCTTTTGTTTTTTTTTGTCTACGGGCCAAATTGATTCGTATGGCCTAAAGATCAATCGTTCCGATTTTCATGCTTTTAACCATTTGCAGCTTTTTACTGAATTTCGGGGTGTACCGCTCTAGCACTATTAGAGGTTGGAAGTTTTTGTCAAGATATGCTGACATACCTTACAATACATGCACAAACCCTAATAGTCTAAGCCTCATTTTATGTAAAGCACTACCTTATGTACAACAAAAGATTTTTATCATTATTATTACTTTCATGCAATTCGGCCAACTCAAACAATGTCATGTATACATTGAAGTAAATTGTATCATATTGTTCGCAGTTGATAGTATATCAATACCGCCGATCATTTACCGATGGGACCTCGTGGTCATCTACGTGTTCTTCAAGTTCTTGCAAGGCGGCGGCACCGGAGGCATGGGTTTTATCAACAATTTGCGAACTTTCCTGTGGATTAGAGTGCAGCAGTACACGACTAGGGAGTTACAGGTAAAATACGTACATCTGACCATAAAGTTGCAATTACCGCCCGCTAAGCGTACGGAAATGCCGCCGACGCTCTGAGACTCGTACTGTTAGAATGAGATAGACTCACCGCTGCGCCGTCCCGCCTCGTTTGTTAACAAGTGCAGTGTCTGTTACAGCAGTACAGTAGTGCCACAAATGTGAGTTACATCGGCAATCTTCGTCCACGTTCGTGCTGGCAAGTACCGAATGAAATCGAACTTATATTTCAATAAAGACCTTGTTGTACTATACGTAAGGTACAATATGCAATGACAGGTGAACTCTGTGCTTCTCCGCTCATGGCGTCCAGACAAAATGGCGGGCGCCGGAGCTACCGGCGTCGCGCGCAAAATTTTGGCCAATGGAGATTTCAAACGCGCTGCCTTATGATTGGTTATAATGTTTTCAAAAATGCTTTCTGCAACAGTAACATTATTGTAACTTATATTTGCGGTACTACTGTATCTAAGTTAAGTTAAGTTAATAAGCTAAGTTAAGTTAATCATCAATTCGGTGGCTCTGATTTCATTACTCTACCGTCATTCTAATCCAATCTCTCTCCAATCTCATTCCAATCTTGGCCCTGCTTACGAATCTGACGGTTCTGGGTTCGAACCCCGATAAAGGCATATATTTCATATTTGAGAGATGAGCTTGAATCTTTGTTACTGTGTCTTGTATGTTTTCTATGTGTTTAAGTGTTTATGTCTTTTAAATATATATACTAGTACCCGTAACACAAGCCTTATTGAGCTGTGTGTGCTACTGTGGGGATAGTTCGTATTGTGTAAAGTGATTGGCCCGTTATAATCGACTTCAAAATGGAGGAGGTTCTCAATTCGTCGGAATAATTTTTTTTATGTGTTTCCCAATTACTCAAAGACGCTTGGGCCGATTTGGAATTTTGTTTTTTTGGTTTAAAAAGGCCCTTCCCACCTGGGAAGGGTACCCTTTTCCCATGGTCACCAGGTCAGGGTCTGATGATGAGATCCTGGAGAAATAGAAGGGACCTCTTCCAAATTTATAGGCACATTTGAAGTGACTTTGGTACTGATTTCAATTCGGTTAAAACGTTTTAACCGGCTTCAAAAAAAAGGAGGAGGTTCTCAATTCGGTTGTATTTTTTTTAAATGTTTGTTACCTCAGTACTCCGTCATTGATGAGCCGAATCGTAAAATATTTTTTTTGTTTTAAGTATATGCTTCCAGGTGGGTGCCATTTTTCTCAATTATATTAGGCACGCGTGTAGTGATTTTTTCTATTATATCTTGTGTATTTACACCCGGAAATCATAAATTTGGTGGAGTGGAATTGATGATGAAGACCACAGATGACTTATGGAATTCCTCAATTATGTACTTAAAAGTACAAAAGTATATCACAGATTCTGATAAGATTCCGTTGAAATAGCAACTAATGAAGTGCCAAAGGTGATCCTTGTGGAATCGACGGAAGTCCTCAAATATTATCGGGTCACATGCAGCGATTGGGTTTTTTTCTCTAATAATCAACGCATTTGCTCTCGGAAATCAGTTCATGTGGTAAATTGGAAAAGAAATGTGGAAATGTTCTCGTGGCTTGGCGGAGTACTCAATTGAAGTCGGTTAAAACTTTGTTTTTAAAGTTAACTATTTAACGATCACAATGTACTATTTCCAGTTGGAGTTGTTCAGGCATCTCCACAGCTTGCCTCTCAGCTGGCATTTATCCCGCAAGACCGGAGAAGTACTGCGAGTCATGGACAGAGGCACGGATTCCATAGACAACCTGCTCTCCTACATCCTGTTCCAAATCACGCCTACCATAGTGGATATTGTCATTGCCATTGTATACTTTGTCACGATATTCAACGCGTGGTTCGGCCTGATCGTCTTCGTGACAATGGCACTTTACATATGTAAGTATTCTTTTACTGGATTGTCGAAAGGGTGAAATTTACATTTCACAAAAGAACCTGCCAGAAAATGCTTCGCAATAATATTAGACGGCCTCAGTCGTCACTATAATATTATAAGGGGATAATATCTGTGACTTAGTCAGTTTGGATGTTACGGGTAATCTTAATTCTTTATAGTAGAAGCAGTAATCGACTTTCACGATGGATTTAGAATAGTGGTGGATATAGTATTGTTAGTTAACCAATGTGTCAGGTTGAAATCACGTATTGTCCACACCCTATATAAGCTCGTGCACTCTGAAATATAAAGTCAGTTCATAACCGAACCTCGTGTACTCTATCCTTTACATTAGATAATTTATTTCATGATAAGTATGTACACAGAAATACAATATTGATGCTTTATTTTAGCCGCCGTTCGTTTAAAGCTGTGCATTGGAAGTTATCGCGTGCTTTGAAACGCCGTTCTGACTAGATTAAGCAACAATAAGGTCTGATTTTCAGATATATGATTCTTGACTATATTATTGTTTATCTGATTTTATCGATACATGATTGCTTAAAAATTTCTCGATAGAAAAAAAATCCAAAGTTGGGTCTGTATTTTCCTTTTTTTACTCAGCCTACTCAAACGATACTTACATTATTTTACGACACAATCAAGTTAATAGTATAGTATTTTATCTCATCTAAAATCTCACTTTATGAAATTTAAACAAAACGTCTCTAAGTTAGGTATTTATCGAAATTTGTCCAAAAAAGCCATTCCCAAAGAGTGTTACATCTCATTTCCTCGTGCGTGGAAGGCATCAGCGTGTCTCTGTCTAGGGGGCGTGTTCGACTCAAATCAAGGCATTGCCTTAAATACGCGAGTAGAGCCGCGTGGGCATCCAGCATGTAATAATCGCACGTCCTTTATCAATTTCCAGTTGCAACAATTTGGGTAACAGAATGGCGGACTAAGTACCAGCGGCGGATGAACCTCGCAGACAATGAACAGAAGGCAAAGTCGGTCGACTCTCTGCTGAACTACGAAACAGTCAAGTACTACGGTGCCGAGTCCTATGAAGTTTTGAGCTATAAGGATTCTATACTTAATTATCAGGTCAGTTTTAGTAGGCACTTTTTAGCATTTTTTCACATCTTTACAGCGTGAACGAGGCTTGAACCCGTTGTTGGTTCTTTTTACAAGCTTTTATTTAACTTGCACTTTTCGTATGTATGTACGTAAGTTTCCGTTGTTCTGTTGTCCTTCAAAATTCGCAATCCATTTTTCAGTCAATTGCCGTTATCCGATTGAGCTGAAATTTTGGGTAGTTTGGATGATAATTCAATATTATGTTACCATCGAGCTGATCTAATTATGGAGACAGAAGGTGGCCATGGGAATTCAGAGGCTCTAGTATAAGTTTTACCGAAACAAAACGTTACGATCGCGTTTGCGTTTTACCCTCAATTTGTATGGGATTTGACAGCTAAACGCAAACGCGATCGTAACGTTTTGCTTCGGTAAAACTTATACTAGAGCCTCAGTACTTAACCGACGTAACCCCGTTGAGTTTTGTCTCGTAAAAATCGTCTCAATGAGTTGATGAAAGTACAGTCGGCAATAAAAGCTTGTACCAAAATGAAGTTGTTAACAGAAACTTATTAATAAGTATCGATAAAAGTTATGAGGGTCTTGTTTACAGCATACTTGTAAGTTTAATTTATCATTCATTTACAAATAATCAGAGCTAACAATAATATAATATAGACCTGGCTCACGAGGTAACCGCCATGTGGGATGTTTATTCGACGATCACTGTCCCGATAGCCGTTTCGGCTAACGGTTTGATGTAGAAGAGTTTCGACCAACATCTTAAGAGACTCTTGCCAGATGGCTGGATCAAGGGTCATATACAGAAGGCGGTACCTACTCCTGGACACTACGCGGATGGTCAGGAGGTTCCTCCTGTCGCCCTCACCACCGGTAGCATAGGCCGCGCCTTCATTTTTTATAATGTTTTTATATTTTGTATCTACATTTATATATTAACTTTTATAAGAATTTATTTATAAGAATTGCCGCTAAAGGAGCCCGGGGTCCGCTTTAATACCTAATCCCAAGATTTGGCATAGGCACTAGTTTCACGAAAGCGACTGCCATCCGACCTTCCAACTCAGAGGGAATACTAGACCTTATTGGGATCAGACCGGTTTCCTCGCGATTTTTCCTGCACCGAAAAGCTGATGGTAAATAATCCGTACATAAGTTCCGAAAAACTCATTGGTACGAGCCCGGGTTCGAACCCACGACCGCCGCATGCCTGAACCACTGGGCTACCGTAGCTAACTTAACTTTTAAAAGAATATTTAAAAAGAAATGAATAAAGCAGTCCTGAGATGATGCCAATGAGAATAAAATTATGTTCTTGTTTTTTCAGAAAGAAGAATTCAGAAATTTATTGACACTTAACATACTTAATACTGTGCAAAACATCATTATCAGCGGAGGTAAGAAATGTTTTGTGCAAATTCTGTACATTTTTACTGACTATTATAGTAGCTGAAAAACAGTTGGATATCTGACTATGAAAACGTTATATTGTAATTCATACTAATATTATAAAGAAAAGTCTGTGAGATTGTAGCTTTGTGTAGTCTGTGTGTTTTGAGTAAACTCGGGAACCGCTCACCGATTTAAAATATCTCACCTGCGTGGAGAATGGACTTTCTGGATGGTTATAGGCTATATTATACAATGCGCGGAAGAAGCCGCGCGTGCAGCTAGTTTAGAATAATGTTGTATTGTTATTTTTTTATAAGATATCAAGAACGAACTATAAGTGTTCCTTTTTCTCCACTTTTGCTACGAAACACAAATTTTACCTATTATACACATGAATCCCAGTTTTTACGTGTGCCATAATTTACTTTACGTCACACCTGGCCATAATGCGAGTTTTACTGCACGTTTTACGTACGGTAAAACTCGCATTGTGGCCAGATGAAGACGTAAAATTGTGTACTCACCACGGGCGTTAATTCGTAAAGCCCCAGATCGCATATTTATACCTTCGGTTCGGGCCACAAACACCTGCGATCTGGGCCATTTACGAATTCACCGCCCTAGGTACGTAATGTACTATTTCATCACACTTGCTCGTAAATGGTGTTATTCAGAATGAAACATAGAATTGTATGAAACATAGATTTTTCTGTCGGTTGTAGCTATTATTCCCTCGCAAATGTAATGAAAAACATTGTGTACAACACGGGCGTAAGAATATTGCAAACTCGAGTGATCAAAAGTCTTCTGATAGACCCTTGTTCGCAATATTCCACTTACGCCCCTCGTTAAACAATGTGCTATTCCAGGTCTTCTGACGGGATCTCTACTGTGCATCTCCATGGTGGTCAACACTAAAGAGCTCACGGTCGGCGACTACGTTCTCTTCGCCTCGTACATCATACAGCTCTACATACCGCTCAACTGGTTCGGCACTTATTACAGGTAAGACTACATACATTAACTCACACCTGTATACTCTAAAGGGGTAGGCATATCATATCAAATTGTATTACTAGAAGTGGCAGAGAACAAACATTTTCACGTGCTCTACCTACTTCTTTTAGATGCACTAAGCAGTGAAAAATTATTTTTGGAAGGCTTCAAAAATCATATGGTTACGTTTAATACGTGGTGACCAAGTTGGCGCGTCGCGATGGCTTTCAATCCTTTTGGAACCAACGGGCGGCGCCAATTATCCAAACGCTACACTATTGACATTCTTGGACTGATTTTTGCGTTGTGCTACTACGTTCTGCTTGTTAAAAGGACATGTCCGAAGGTCATTTTTGAAAATTCTGTCCGAATAAATGTTAATTAGACGCATTCAACAGTTGAGAAGCTACAGTAGCCTAGTGGTTGAGGCATGCGGCTGTCAAGCGGCGGTCGTGGGTTCGAATCCCGGCTCGTACCAATGAGTTTTTCGGAACTTATGTACGGGATATTTACCGTAAATTTTTCGTTGAAGGAAAACATCGTGAGGGAACCGGTCTAATAAGGTCTTGTTTTCCTTCTAAGTTGGAAGGTCAGAGGGCAGTCGCTTATGTAAAACTAGTGCCTATACCAATTCTTGGGATTAGGTGTCAAAGCGGACCCCGGGCTCGTTTAGGGCACAACCGGGAATAACGCTAGGAGCATAAGGGTGATGAGACGCATTCAACAGTTGTTCTTGTGGTCGAATGATTAAGTCAATGTCCTACAGTCGTTTTCCATTGCTCCTCTAGGGAACATATTAAGTACTGCCTTTAAAATTATATTGTTAAATTTCAGAGCAATCCAAAAGAACTTCGTCGACATGGAGAACATGTTCGACCTTCTCCGAGTGGACTCGGAGGTGGTGGACGCGCCCGGCGCGCCAGAGCTGGCCGTGCGGCGCGCCGGCGTCGAGTTCAAGCATGTTTCCTTCGGCTACGGGCCTGAGAGACTCGTGCTCAAGAACGTCTCGTTCAAGATCGCTCCTGGCAGCACTGTGGCCCTGGTGAGTCTAATAGTATCCGAGGGAACTTCGTGGAAAGCCTGTATCATTGATTTTAAAAACGTCTTGTTACGAAAGGCTCTTCTTGAAAAATCATGTTTATCAATAAAGTAGGTGTTCGGGTGAATCAGAGTCCTGCCTGATCGTCAATTCCAGTAGTCTTTCAGATAACTAAGAAGTCTTTGTGTCTCTTACTACATTTAGAACCCGCATCTTGAAATAGAAGAATGACAAGTGAAAAAAAAAACAAAGGGTCGGTAACGCGCCCGTGATTCTTCTACAGTCGCAAAGCGTACAAAGGCTAGAGGCTATGATGTCTGCCTTCCACCAGACAGGCCGTAAGTTTGTTTTCAACATAATTGCTCGTAACGTACCTCTTATTGTGTCGCTTTTAGGCTCATAATCCTGGATATTAAACACGCGCGTTTAATAACATTACGATACTTGTGTGTTATGGTTATATCCCGATTAAGTCACGTTGGCATCTTGCAGCAAGATGTATGCATGCACACGGTGCATTCTTAAATTAACCGGGTTGTACAGAATGTACAGCTTTTATTTAAAATTCTCGGCAAATGGATTCTTACTCGACTAAATAAATGAAATCCTTTTTGTTAATTAATTGACTATTTCTTTTTGGATATGATATAGAAACGTTTAATTTAGTAAAACTATTCACTTTAGATAACATTTTACACGAGTTAATAAAGATAATATTTAAAACGAAAATATTTATTTTATTTTGTATTGGCTGTTTAGAGATTTCATCTAATGCGCGCGCACTGCGCAAACGTCACGAAAAAAACTGTTGCGCGCCATTATAGGTTATTTCCACAGATATTTGTAAACATTGCTAATGCGTGTTTGGTTATTAACAAAAATATTGACTCGTGGCGACTAGAAAAGTGATAAAAAGAATGGTTGCCACTGGAAATTCTTGGCGATGTATACAACATGTGAGTAAAAACCTGTTGTCATCAATAAGTAAAGAAAATAACTTGGCAGGCCAATAAATTTTTCATCTTATGAAAAGGATTTTTTCCTCGCAAAATCTGTTGAAAAACGTCGTAAGAAACGCGGGAGCTTTGATAATTACATCAGAGGCGGAATTATCAACATACCTCACAATGTACTATTAAGTGAGATTTACCGCTCACGGGCGCAGCGGCAAATCTCACTTCACATCCAGGAGAAGACGTAAAATTGTGTACGCACCACGGGCGGTAATTCGTAAAGCCCCAGATCGCAGGTGTTTGTGGCCCGAGCCGATGGTGGCATTCACGAATTGAACGTATTATACCAATTGCTACCGTAGTTACTAAATAGTTATTTGTGTCACAAGGGAGCAAAATAGTATATTTACGACGAGGGCGGTGTATTGAATCCTGAGCGTAGTGAGGGATACAAGTGTTAACGCCCGAGACGAAAATAATTTTGCTACCGAGTGACACATACTATTTTTCACACCGACTATGAAGAAATTTAAAAAAGATGTTAAAATTAATTAAGAAGTTTTAACATTTTTTTAAATTTTTATTACTAGCTTTTAACTATTACGAACAATTAATAAATAAATAAAAAGAACGGGTTGCACTCCGGGAGTGCCAGCAGAAGTGAAAACTTGCGAATTGCTTTAATTATTAGTATTAAAAAAAAAACCTCCCCCTCTAAAGCCCCCCCCCCCCCTACCCTCCCCCTCTAAAGCCGCCGCCCCCCTACGCTCCCCCTCTAAGCCCCCCCCTCTAGTATAGAATAAACACGAAATATGTTCGTTTTGAAACGATTACGATGAATGCTATATGCCAATGTATAAATTAAAAAAGTAGCTTGAACTGAAAAGTAGCGTTTTGATCCCTCTCATCGTGGAGCAAAACTTACTTTTCTGAATGAAAGGTGTGAAAACGTAGTTATTCCACCGTTACAGGTCGGCCCCAGCGGCGCCGGCAAGTCCACCGTGATGCGGCTGCTGTTCCGGTTCTACGACGTGAACGAGGGCGCCGTGCTGGTGGACGCGCAGGACGTGCGCAGCGTGACGCAGGCCTCGCTGCGCGCCCGCGTCGGCGTCGTGCCGCAGGACACCGTGCTCTTCAACAACACTGTGCGGTCGGTGCTAGCGCATTTACTAGAGACCGCCATTTTTTAGGGTTCCGTACCCATAGGGTAAAAACGGGACCTTTTTACTGAGACTCCGCTGTCCGTCCGTCCGTCCGTCTGTCACCAGGCTTTATCTCATGAACCGTGATAGTTAGACAGTTGAAATTTTCACAGATGATTTCTGTTGCCGCTACAATAATGGTACGGAACCCTTCGTGAGCGAGTCCGCCGACTCGCACTTGACGGTTTTTAAATTTTAGGCAAGGCCATGGCGGTCAAGCATCTTGCATGGACTGGCCGTCCGGCCCTTCGGATCAATAAATCATGACAAAATGTCTGGGATAATCCCTCTACAATAGAGATAAGAGAAGCGCCTTGGAGTCGATTTAGCAATCGTCCTTGTGCATAACCCTGACATGTTCAACAACCATAAATATGCGAATGTCATCCATCTCGCTCATAAATATTTTCTCAAACGTGCAATGAAATATTGACGTTGTATTCTTCATAATGGGCTTCGAAGCGTCATGTTTCGGGCGCAGCGAGACGAGAGACCCGTAATGGCATTTCATACAAAATTGGAGGCCTAGCCCTGCAAGATGGTCTTTTTTAGTTTCCATTCCATAATTTGTGGCACAGGACCACGGCGTTCAGCCATGAAAATTAAAGTTTGATTTCATGGAGTTTTTTTTTATTTATTTCATTGCATGTTTGAGAAAAGCACTATACATACCTCGGCGTGCAAAGGTTTGATAGTTGTCGAGGTCGGATAGTTGTGAGGCTGGCCTCACAACTATCCGACCTCGCTACTCTCGGCCGTCTATATATACTCGGCCGGCAACCCCTTACTTCCCGGCCTCTGTAGTAATGTACTAATGTAGCACCGCGACTAGGGAACTACGTTACAGAAGACTGTACACTGCCAGTCTACCTTTACCTACTTGTTCTGTAGGTGGTGTTGTGTTTGTAGTGATGAGTAACGTTCCCAAGAGCTCCCGTAGATGCACTGTGGTGAGAGTGAGGGATCTGTACTTGTTTCTAGGTATTAAGAGTCCGCAGTAAGCTCGGCCGAATTTCACCTTCCCATACAAACGTAGTTACGCTCTCATTTTAAAACTACGAGTCGGATTGTAACGAAACTTTGCATATACAATGACATGAGGTATATCTATGTCTGTAATAAGTTTATATGGTTCCAGTTTATAAAACGAACGAAATACAGCAAAAACAAGTTTTGTATGTAAAACTTAAATTCGCTGTATTTTTTTACTACGGTATCTCAAGCTACATAAACCAATTACAGACAGATATTCCACATGTCATTGTGCGTGCAAAGTTTCGTTACAATCCAACACGTAGTTTTAAAATGAGAGCGTAACTACGTTTGTATGGAGAATCGAGCTTACTGCGGACTCTTAACACAACTAATGTTGAAATCAATAACGGATCGGCAACGCGCTGGTGATTGTTCTGGAGTTGCATGCGTATACTGTGCCTGTTCCCTTTGATGTGAAATTCATAAGTTTCGCTTGCAGACGTTACTGCTTCGCAAAAATGTTAAAGATTTCTATTATTATAACACAGTACACAATTACAGATACAACATCCAATACGGAAATCTGAAAGCCCCGTCGGCTGACGTCATCTCTGCAGCCAAGAACGCGGACATCCACGACAAGATCCTCACGTTCCCAGATGCTTATGACACGCAGGTAAGCTAAATCAACAGCTCGTGAGCTGTTTTTTTTTTTAATGTTTATGTACTGGATGCGTGTCGTTTAAGCCAAACTCGTGAGCTGTGTGTTTCGTGTGAAATGATGATGAATTTTGGCATAAGGAAGTTGTAAGTTGCGCGCATACTAACTCTCCCGCGCGGAGGACCGGCATCGTGTGCCCGCTCGCGGCGGATTGCCTACATTATTATTATTATTTTTTTCTACATCGTGATACAAAATTTCATTTCCCCTAAGAATAAGCGAGAGAGAAGTACAGACCCGAAGATTGTTGGTATGATTTACACTATTGTAAACTTGACTGATACTTCCGTAATCGTAAGCCAGTGTTCCTTAAAATCTGAATGTATGGAAAGTTCGACAAGTTTCTTGTCTTGTCAGCTGCGAGCGCCATATTTAACGTTGATCGGTAGCCTTCGGGGTGCCGATGTCAACGATTCGGATAATGATCTTGAGTCTAAACTAAGGATCTAAGATATAACGGTAAGGAGCTTGTAGTCTCCGACGATTGGTCTATTGATTGTAAATGTTGTGCGTAACAGTGTTTGGTAATGTTTTTGGATGGTCGGTAGTCGAAAACGAACGAACGTTAAAATCGGAATGGATGAGAAGTTGGTAATTCTGCAGTATGGCAGCTACCGGTGTCGTGTTCTTTAAGGATAATTTGTATGTTAATTTCGTGTTGATGCTATATATTTTTCACTTCTCATACTCAAAAAGTGCGTCATATTAGGCTTAGCAAACGGGGCTAATAAATATCGCTCAATCTCCATAGCTTATGTCATGTATGCGACATAAGCTATGAAGATTGAGCGGGTTAGACTTATGTCTGTCTCGCTTTACCCCGCCGTGCTCGGCCGTTTGGACGCAGCTATTAGACGGTCAGAGGGGCTACCGCGAAGTAAAAACGAACTTCGTTCGAGTATCTCCCTCTCTGTCGCACTTGCTAGTTCGAGCTACAAAGACGGAGATACACGAACGAAGTTCGTTTTCGTTTCGCGGTAGGCCCTCAGAGGCGTTTATTTGTGGTGTCAATATTTTGTATCTGTGTCAAAGCAGTTTATTAAAAATAACTACAACTTAGAAAAGTTGAAAACCCCCGACCATATCTCAAAAACGGCTGAACAGATTTTTCATGAGCTAAGCAACAGCTAAGAACACTCGGGATCACATTAGCTTTCGAATAAAAAAAACCGCATTCAAATCCATCCATTTGAGAGCTACGATACCACAGATAGATACACAGATGCACAGACACGTTTTATGCTTACATTTCTTGACAGACTTTCCTCTTACAGTTTCGTACCTTATTATTAAGCTTACCATTAGCTTTTAATGCCGTTTGACATTACGTTCCAAAGCGTATTGGCCGGATACTTTTACTTCACCTTCAAATTTAGTGCAATGTGCGATAACATTAGGACTCTGTGTAATAAGGAGAACCCGATCCCGCGCGTATGTCTTATGCCAATTAAGACTTTCTTAATGTTATCCACAATCAAGCCTGCTAAGTATTATATTTAGTCGTTTGGATAATTTTGGCAAAGTAGATTAAACGAGTTGCTCTATTAATAATTATCGAGAAGTTGTTTAAAAAATGTACTTTCCTCAGGTCGGAGAGAGAGGTTTACGACTAAGTGGTGGCGAGAAGCAGAGGATAGCCATCGCGCGAACAATCTTGAAGGACCCCGCGATTGTCCTGCTAGACGAAGCCACGTCCGCTTTGGACACTAATACTGAAAGGAATATACAAGTAAGTGGATTGTATGACACAAGGCAGTGCAGACTCTGCCTTAATGCGGAAGAGACACCTACACACATCCTAACTGATTGCCCCTGCCTTATGCGCAGCCGTAACTCCTTTCTGGGAAAACACATCATGTGCCCGAAGGAGATTAAATTTCTTGAGATCAACAGTATCCTGCAATTCTTCGAGTTCGCAGGACTTGACCAAGAATCGTAGTAAGTGGCGATCACAATAAATCAGCGATGGTCGCAGTGATATAAGGGCTCTATAGTCCGGAAGCCACTACCAGAATAATAATAATAAGTGGATTGTATCTTAGAAACAGCATAACAAAAAAAAACCATGACGTACTATGTGGACAAGTCCTTTGTTGGGGGACATGGACACTTTAAAACCATTGGGAGCTAATAGTCCAACACTAAGAACTGATGCCGAGTCTTTTATTTAGTACTAGCGACCCGCTCCGGCTTCGCACGGGTACTATATTATACATATAAACCTTCCTCTTGAATCACTCTATTTAAAAAAACGCATCAAAATCCGTTGCGTGGTTTTAAAGATCTAAGCATACATAGGGATAGACAGCGGGAAGCGACTTTGTTTTATACTATGTAGTGATAGTATTTCGATCACCATCACACTTTTGCGTTCACTCATTTGAATGGACGCTTGAGACATAGTAGAAAGAGTGGAAAGTATTAGGTTATCTTCATACAAACGTACCGCGCGCGGCTTGTATGTGTGCGCCATAGTATCTATCCGTCGCCGCACGCACACTCAAACAAAATCTCGACCCGTTTCTCAGTGCGCCAGTCGAGATTTTGTTTGAGTGTGCGTGCGGCGACGCGTCTAGATACTATGGCGCACACATACAAGCCGCATGAAGATAACCTAATACTTTCCACTCTTTCTACTATGCTTCAGATTTAGAATCTTTTCTACAAATTTCACAATTGAATCGCTTTATTCATCTTTCAGGCGGCACTGTCTCGGGTTTGCGCGAACAGGACGACGCTGATCATCGCCCACAGATTGTCCACCATCATCCACGCCGATGAGATCCTTGTCCTCAAGGACGGAGAAATCATTGAAAGGGGAAAGTGAGTATCCTACTAAATATTATAAATGCGAAAGTTTGCATGTTTAGATGTGTGTTACTCGGTCACGCTTAAACGACTCAACCGAATAAAATGAAATTTTGCACGAAGATAGTTTATAACCTGGATTAAAATATAGGATAGTTTTTATGCCGGGTCCACGCAGACCAAGTCGCGGGCGGAAGCTAGTACTGCCGTCCTAAGCAAAAAGGACTCATCTGACTACGAGTCTCATAGTCAGATGCGTCCTTTTTGCTTAGGACGACAGAGTACAAAATATATCTGGCTTCAACCTTTGAATGCTTTCTTTCTTTCTTTCTTTCTAATCATCGAGAAGCCGCGCTCCTATCTCTTGCTCCCACGTTAGGCCGTTCGATGTCGAGGCCGAGCCGTTATTGTGATTGCCTTATAAGGTAAACGTCAGAGTGCTCGACGCTGTACCAGTGTATGGCATGGGCACTCTATGTCAAAGTGACATGGCTTAAATTCGAATGGAGAAAAATCCTCTTAGTTCGAAATCGAATTTAAACCATATTGCTTTGACATTGAGTGCCCATGCTAGTACAGCGTCGAGCACTCGAACGTTTACCTAAAGAAGAGTTTTTGGGGCATAAATCCGACAAACATACGTTATACGATTAACATCTAATAGGTTATCTCCTCCGCAGTGTCTTAAGACGAGAGTCTTTGACCAGTGTGTGTTGCCAGTGATGACGTATGGCACGGAAACGTGGTCGCTTACTATGGGCCTCATAGGAAGGCTCAAAGTCACCCAAAGGGCAATGGAGAGGGCTATGTTGGGAGTTTCTCTGCGCGATCGCATCAGAAATGAGGCTATCCGCAGCAGAACCAAGGTAACCGATATAGCCCTCCGAATCGCTAAACTTAAGTGACAGTGGACGGGGCACATTGCACGTAGAACCGATGGCCGTTGGGGCGGAAAGGTTGTCGAGTGGCGACCACGTACCGGAAGGCGCAGCGTCGGTAGGCCCCCTACAAGGTGGACTGATGACCTGGTAAAGGTCGCGGGAGTCCGCTGGATGCGGGTGGCGCAGGATAGGTCTTTGTGGCACTCTTTGGTGGAGGTCTATGTCCAGCAGTGGACGTCTTTCGGCTGATATGATGAGGTTATCTCTTTAGTATGTTCTAAGAAATTTTGGCGCAGCTGTCTCTTGGTTTACGGAAGAGAATAACCACAAAAAATTGCTGGCCTAAAACAATTGAATAGGTACAATTTTGCAAACTAAAATTGACGCGGGACTCGTGTGTTTAAAAATTGAATCATGTTAAACCTGTATTTGCACATGCAGAGGCAGCGGAGCAAAGCGATATTTTATATTAGCTCTTTCATACAAGTGCGTTTTCGTGCCGTCACTGCTATGCTTATTCTCTTCTTAAATAAGTGAGTCTGCAAAGCAACTTCTAACATTTAATTCTGTTTGCAGTCACGAGGCGTTGTTGGCTCAAGGCGGCATGTACGCCTCCATGTGGCAGCAACAATTGGAGAACCGGAATAGCAACGGAAACGCGAACCCAGAAGAAGCGGACAACAACAACGGGGTTGCTCGGCCGCAGCCCAACGGCAACTTTGGTCACGGACACGGACATTTATAAAGGGACGGCTGTTATTACTTATAGACGAAATTTAAATCATTTATAAACTTCAGATACATGAGTTATATTTGTAGTCCGATTGTTTTTGATAAATAAGGGGTTAGGAGCGAGTGAAACCACGGCCGCTGGATAGCGCACTGACATTCGTCATAGGGTGTGTGTGCACAGCCACACGCACACATACGTAACAGTTTTAAATGACTTTTACGCTCCGGCTTAACTGTGAAACTCCACGTCTTGGGATGTGAGGTCTGGCTGGCGCTGAAGGATTTGTTATTCCAACTTGATCCTTATTAGCTAAGACAGTAAAATTGCTATTCAAATGAATTATTTTGTTATTTTGTTCCTTCGGTTTTTATCCAATAACTAAAGTGCAGAAAGAGAACAGTGTTTCAGAGTTAAGCGCCGTGTGATTTTCCATTGATTAAGTATAAATAACATTTCCATTATCTGTCTGAACGGTGCTAGGCTCAACGTAGGTCAATATAATCTAACACAGTCAAGATTTATTAGGGACTGAAATTGTTAAGCATGTAACAAACCACAAAGTAATATGGAATAATATCTGTAGATATGTAACAGTAGGTAATTATTGTTTCCATTTCGAAGGTACTAAAGTATTGAATATTTCTTAATACCTATATTCTGTAACAAAATATGAAATCATGTTTGAATCGGATTATGTAAATTACATTAGTTTTTTATTGGAATGTCGGTCAGTTTGGTTAGAGAACTGTCTTAGGATCCAACGCAATGAATATTTGTATATTTGGTACGCTAGAACAACAATAAAACTAACATATCGTGGTGGCAGTATACTAATAATATACCAATCAACAAGGAGATGCTGTTGACCAGTAAAATATTCATAATATTTATAGTGTTATATAACTTATTTTGTTTAGCGGGGACCCACCTAACACATAAGCGTCGGTTGCAGGTTATATTATACGAGTATTTTCGGGCCCTACTCCTTCGTTGAGTGGTCTATTACGTCGACAACTCATTTAGCTGATTTTGCGAAAAATATGGCTTTGCATCTCTTGTTTTAGCCATACTAACGAAAGAGATGCAACACGAATATTTGTACAAATACGGCTGTTGCCGGTTTACAGGTTAGCTGTAAAAGATAAGTCGACGGTTAAAAATTAAGGAATGTATTGCGTGAAAGAGAGCGCTCTGCGGTTTTGTATCGAATTTATAATGGTGGATACAAGACGTGATCTTGTCAGCTTGTGATAGTTTAGTATAATAGATATTTCTCATGCTCCAATGTGTATACATGAAACGTATACCTATGAAATTTGCGTTAATTTTGCATGCATTCTACCAATCTTATAAAATAGTGAAATAGTGATTGGGTCAATCAATTATATGTTG
The DNA here is from genome assembly GCA_947049275.1 of Epinotia bilunana. Taxonomy (NCBI): domain Eukaryota; kingdom Metazoa; phylum Arthropoda; class Insecta; order Lepidoptera; family Tortricidae; genus Epinotia; species Epinotia bilunana. Next base: position 14,735,190 of record OX346264.1, read on the forward strand.
TTGCTCGTTGCCATGGTTACGTCTCCCGGGGTCACTCTTTAAAAACGATGATTTCATGGATTTAAACACGTGCTTTTGTTGTATTGGTAAACCCATTCCATGTTGTGGCGTCTCCTTAACATGGTAGGAGTCCAATTTATAATATTCTTTCTAAGAAATTTAAATAATTGTCTCTTGGCTTACGGGGACGGAATAACAACAAGGAAGAGTTGATTGACCCTAGTAATGTTAGTGCTTCACTGTAGTAGTACCTGACTCTTTCTTATGAGTGAAATAGTAATATTCGATATAAATTCCTGAATAATTAAATTTGCCATTGGGTGTGTACCTAAGAAAAACGTCGCAAATATTCGAAAATTGCACAGTATAGCAATTTGGCGATAGAATATGGTGTATATAAAGCGGCTTGCGCATCTTATTTATGTACCTTTTGTACATAGTTGCAACATAAATGGAAAGCGAAATGAATTGTTGAAATAATGTAGGTATCGAAATATATATATTGTGTCTAGTATTATTTATTACAATGAGATGGGAAATTGTAAGTGCAAGTTCGGTGTGATTAAATGTTTTTTTTATCACTATTTAACTTGTTTATTTTCACGTCACATTATGTAAATGCCGAATAAGAAAAAGAAACAGTGAAATCAAAAGATTTTTCACAATATGGTATTTGACAATAGTGAAAATAAATTGTTTTTTCATTTGCAACATATGAACATTACGAAAATACTCGGAAAGTATCAATCTTTCATTTATGTTTGCCATTTTAAGATGTTTAATTCTAATTTGTTTGATCGTGACTTCACAATCCCCGCTCCTTTTTAAATATAGCCTAGGTCATTCCCACGACTATGATGAATCCAACGACAAAAAATAGAATGTTGCGCGAGCTTTATCGATTTTTCTCGCACTATCCGTCTCTTTCTTATTAGATCACTTAGAACAAGAGATATAGTGCGAGAAAAATCGAGAGTATATCGCGGCCGTCGCATCATAACCGTGCTGGTCCACACACCTGGATACATACATACCTACTTACATATATAGGTACATACATGCACTATACGCTAGAAAAACATAACCCTCTTTCTGGGGCAATCGAGTAAATATATAAATGCTAGCGACAGACATACCTACATACATATATAGGTACATACATGCAGTATACGCTAGAAAAACAACCCTCCTTCTGGGGCAGTTGGGTAAATATAAAAATGCTAGCGACAGAGGGAGGAATGCGAATTCCGATTTTCAGCGCCGCAGTAGAGTAGACAACATAAGACAGGGTAGATCATGTATTATTTATTATTTAGTATGACTTACCATCCTGTATTTATATTGAACCTTACTACAATGGACATAAAGTGCAGGGATGGTCCGTTAACTGTTGGCGATGGTACTTACCAAAAAAGTGAGAAAATTTTATCCTTGACAAATTCTATGATATTGACAATATTATATTGAATTTCACCTGACATGTGGAAATGGTAGTGTGTCTCAAGGGAGCAAAATTATATATTCACGCAAACGGCGGTATATTGAATCTGGAGTGAAGCGTAGGATTATACAATATATCCTGAGCGTAGCAAGGGATTCTAGAGTAGAATCTTGAGCGTAACGAGGGCACCAAGTGTTCAAGCCCAAGACGGAAATTATTTTTCTACCGAGTCTTTCGGCTCATATGATGATGAGGGAAATTGGAATCCCTCATATGAGGGCAACAGTGACTGCTGAATTTTTTCTATTTCAGTCTTCAAGTTGAGTTGTGGACGAACAAAATTGGTCGATCGCCAAAAGCTTCTACCCGACCCCGATCCTCGAAAGAGTTGTGGATTGCGCCATCTTAGAGAGATCTTCGCAATATTAATTTCGTATGACATTTGGATCTCTGCTTAACTCACTCTACGGTCACCTACTCAGTAGTATAGTATTTACGTAGTCTATGTTCTTAATAAAAAATATGTACCTAATGTTCATAAACATGGAGATGCTTAATCCATATTTGGAACGTGGCAAAAATTAATAATTGAGGGGTTGATCTTCTTTGATGTCCTTTAAGCATCAAAAGGAGTAGATAAAATTAAGTGGACTGTATGTTTTGAATTAGAAAGTCCACGCGCGTCACTTGCAATTGCCAACTAATTAGAGGCTGCTTGGGAACAGAGGAATCACGTGCACTAACCTTTAAATCTGGGCAATCCTTTCTCCTACGGCAGCTGGCCTCCTTCCACGTCCAGCACAAGTTAACACATGGGCGCGCCCGGACTGATGTACACCATAATTATTGGAATTAAGTTTATAGATGACACGTGGCGTTTATTGGAATCGCCATTGGAACCGAGAACATCTCACGGGACGTGCGTTCGGTTCAAAATTCAGTGAAGAGTCTGGCCGTTAATACAGCCCACAAATTAGATGCGCCAAGTGGGAGCGCATGCGTTCCTTTGTGCACGTTATAGAAAAGGATAGGAGATGTGACGGGTTTGTAGCAAATGCAAGTACCCTCATATGTAAATATTAACTAGAATCCACCCTAATATTAATAATAAACATTCGAAACTCAACAAAACATGTATACATTCTATGTGGTTGTGCTTAGAGATAAGGTTGATAAGTGTATACGTGTTTATAATTCCGACGGTACCTACCTTGCGCTAGTTATTGAATGGATTCTAAACTGACTTTTTACCGATTCGAAGGTTAAGACCATTTACAGCATGCTTTTTAACGACCTTTGCATTGGCTTCCGCGATCTTAAGTACTTATAGCTTGTGTATGGAATGAGTGGAACATGGTGGAACTAAAGCTACTAGAACCCAAACATACGTTACAAAACTACACGTAAAAGTTTCTGACAAAAATGACATTTTTGGTAGAAGCTTTTATTGCTGACTGTACTTTTCTATATACCATCTTCAACTACTCATTAAGAAGATTCTAACGAACCCAAACTCGATGGGGTTATGTGGTTTTATTACGGAGTTCCTTTGGCCACCTTTACAGCTCCATCATCAGATCAGCTTCACGTCATCATAATATTGCATTGTCACGCGATTTGCATAACCGTGCAAAATTTCAATTCAATCGGAAACCGGGAAGTGGATCAAATTTAACTTGCAAGATTTGATTAACAGACAGACGGACGGACAGACAGACAGACAACGGGACAGGTGAAACTAAATAAAAGCTTGTAACAGACGAAAGTGGGACCAAAAAGTCATATTTATTTAATATAAAATACAAATAGGCATAATATTCATGCGATAAGTCTTCAAATTCTGAAGTCATCTGTAAAGAAAAAAAATTGCAGTAGGTACTTAAATAATGTGTGATGACGTCACGGCGATCGTAAGCACGGCCGCCGAACGGGAGTTGGAAGGAGCGCTAAACCACCTAATGGGACAATTACACGGTTAGTTTCGGTCAAACGGTCTGGCGCTAAATATGAATAAAACATGTTACATGACTTTCAAGTTAAATGGCCATGCAGGCCCGACCCTGGTGTGTGCGGGTGGCGCCCCTATACAGCATGTGACCTGTACACGCCTCCTTGGTTTCCAAATAGATAACGCACTAACATGGGAGACGCATATCAACGAGTTGTGCGGGAAGTTGGGTCGCGCGTGTTTCGCACTCCAGCGACTGACGCGCACGGCAGGGAAAAGCGCGGTACGTGAATGCTACTTCGCCACAGTGCACTCATTCTTAACCTACGGCGTGGAGCTGTGGGCCCGCGCTTCCGACTGGAAACGCGCGTTTTCTATGCAAAAACGAGCTGTTCGAGCGATGGCAAATAGGGCGTCGGATGCGCCAGCACGTGACTTGTTCCGCTACCTTAAGATCCTACCTTTGCCTTGTTTATTTATACAACTAGTGGCAGTGTTTACACGGGAAAACATCGGTATATTCAAGCGCAAAGGTACGCACAAACACTAAATACCACCTCCGCAGGAACAAAAACCAGAACATGTTGGTCGCCGAGCAACACAGACTCGTTAAATAAAACACGGAAAGATCCGTGTACTATTTGGGTCCGACAATTTATAACCGATTGCCCGACATAATTAGAAATGCAGCTACAACCCCAGCGTTTAAAAAAAGACTCAATATGTGGCTTATGGAGAAATTATTTTATACTTACGACGAATTCTTGAGTCTACCTATCCTAATGTAATTTGATAATCCTAAAATAGTAGGTACGTACATAATAAAATGATAATTATGAGTTAATATTACTATATGACCTGTAACCATGTTATTAATAAAATATTTCATTTCATTTAATTTCATAATAAAAATGTATTGATATTATCCGATAGGTCTAGAATACAAGTGGTTAGTGGAACTCGAACACAAGTTTCATGTGTTCTGCCTGCTGGTAGCCCCTTTACGGATAAATGCGTGAATGTATGCATGTATGTATGTATGTAATTCTGGTCTGCGGGTTGCCACACCAAGCAAGAGTGTCGGGCATTACACTGCACCGCCGCGAAGACTGGCTCCACGTTGACGGTGTTCTATAGCTACGATCCCGCCCACAATCCCGTCATTATTTGCTCTTAAATCTGGCTAATGTACGGCCAATAATCAACGTCCACTATATCTCCGTTTCTTTTTAACTCATAGAGAGACAGAAAGATACGTAGATGCTGATTATTGGGCAGTACATTCACCGAACCCGGCATTTGTGGTGCGCGTACCGTGGCCGCTGCAGGAGTGCAGACTTCTGGGCAAACGGTGTCAAGTTTCGGCGCTTTATTATTTATAAACAAAAGGTGTAGAGCAGTTTGTCTAACACAGTTTTGTATCTTGCGTTACCGACAAAATATTGTGTCGCTAAAACATGTTTGGACCTCATAGCACATACCGTCGGAGCCATCCATAGATCGCTCATTAAATTTCTGATTTCTTTCTCGGTACTCCGCCACCGACATCGAAGGCCGCGTTTTAGCGTAGGCCACGGCTCTTAGGGAATTCTTAGGAGACTCCACCGTGTGAACTCGAGGATGCCTATTTTCCTGCACCGTGAAGTCATCTTTGGTAAATGTGCGATAGTGTTCGCACGTCTCGGAGAAGTCGGATTTCACTTGTAACTTCGTACGGGTCAGCAGCATGCTCTTCTGCTCAAAGGCGGGACTTCTGGAAATTAACATTACATTTTATCAAGTGGACCAGTTTAAGATATCGTTAAAAAATAAAGTGCGTTTTTTTATGTTCTTTAGAAGTTCAAATTTTTATCAAAAATACCAAATGTAAATCAAATCAACCGCAAATTCCAAACGGTCGTAAGATAATTGTGACCTTAATAAAGACGCTGCACCTTTGCTACATCGTTTTCTAAATTACTGGATCGTTATATAGCAAACTCTCCGTCAGTTTCAGTTCATTTCCGGTAGGTGCTCAAGTTATTTTCATATTCTACTGAACCCAATTATTTAATCTGTGTAAAAAATTCGGTGTAAGCGTCCAAAGGTAACAGTCAGACTCTTTCGCATGTATCATATAAGTACTAGTTAGTAAATATACGTAACTTTATTCCCTTTAAAGTAGGCGACGAGCAATCATCCAAGTCCAAATCATCTAGGAGACGCAGCAGCACCGACTGGTCCGTGTTTCGTCTCATCATCATCGCCATATCTGAACCGGTGTCGAGCGCGCCAGGGTGCAGATACGCGGTTGGTCGGCGCGAGATCTTGGGCGTGGGCGCAGAGGTCATGAGGGCTGGATCCATGCGGACCATTCTGCAGGTTTATCAGAACATGAACGTAGACATCATTTATTGGTAATAATAATAACATTACAGGTCAAAAACATCTCATACATGAATCACTGTAAAAATTGCATTATTAATCATCATTAGAAAGAAAAAAAGAAAGAAAATAATTTTTTGCCACAAAAAAACACAGTACACAAAATTAGAAAAAAAATATTAGAAATTAGATGAAGGTTCAATTTGGCATAACACATTCTTATTCTTTGGACTAGGAATAATGGGTGAATGGCAAAAAAAAATACATAGCTCTGCCGAATTTCACCTTCCCATACAAACGGAGTTTCGTTCTCATTTTAAAACTAAGTGTTGGATTGTAACGAAACTGTGCATATACAATGACATGAGGTATATCTATGTCTGTAATTAGTTGACATGGTTCCAGTTTATAAAACAAACGAAATACAGCAAAAACAAGTTTTATATGAAAAACTTAAATTTGCTGTATTTTTTTACTTTGGTATCTGAAGCTACATAAACTAATTACGGACCTGGATATACCTCATGTTATTGTACTATCGACAAAATTGAATCCTGACCCACCATGGAACCTTGTTACAATTAACTGACATATTAACGTCATATGATCGTACGTATGTTCGTTAATTATGACAAGGTTCTATGGTGGGGCCTGATTCAGTTGGTTCGATAGTACATGCAAAGTTTCGTAAAGGGTCGAACACACAGCACCGTTGCGGTCGCGCGGCGCGCCCGTCGCGGGCGCGCAGCGCGATATTTTCCTACAAACCGCTAGCGTGGTCAAACAGGCTGCGCCCCGTCGGCAACGCGCCCCGCTTCTGTCGCGCCCCGCCAGCCTCCCGCCGCGCGCCCGCGATGGGCGCGCCGCGCGACCGCGACGGGTCCGCGACGCGTCAGTGTGACGCCAGACAGCGGAGCGCGCGGTGCGTACGTGATGCTGGCGGGTCGATGGCGCGAGGCCAGCGCGAGGCGCGCGGGACGCGCGTGCGTTGCTGGCTGATTGATGGCGCGATGCGCGCGTGGTTTGTGTGACCGGCCGTCCCGCTGGCAGTCTGTTCGACCCTGAAAGGGTCGAACAGACTGCCAGCGGGACGGTAGCGGGGCTTGACGAGCGCGTGATGCGCGCGGGACGGCCGGTCACACAGAGCACGCACGCATCGCGCCATCAACCAGCCAGCATAGCGCGCGCGTCCCGCGCTGGCCTCGCGCCATCGACCCGCCAGCATCACGTACGCACCGCGCGCTCCGCTGTCTGGCGTCACACTGGCGCGCGGCGGGAGGCTGGCGGGGCGGGACAGAAGCGCGCCCGCGACGGTGCTGTGTGTTCGACCCTTTACAATCCAACATGTAGTTTTAAAATGAGAGCGTAACTACGTTTGTATGGATAATTGAGCTTACTGCGGACTCTTAATAACTATTGGACCCGCAATATGAACTGTCTTAATCGTTTTAAGGAGCTTGTGGAAGATCGTACCGAGTTTATTCGCATTTCCAGTGACCCAGGCACAGCCCCTCGTCTCGCATACAGTCATATGTTATCCCTCACGTAGACAGATTTGATTAACGAGTATTGATGGCAGTGTTAGGACTTTGGTCTTAAGAGGCCTTACGCCTACATAAGCAGAAGCGGAAATTCAATCGAGATTACGACGTAACTATTAGTATTTATTCAAAAACTGATAACGTACTTAAATAATCATTTCTTAAATTAGGGGCTAACATAGTTAAAATTTGAACTCTTTCTAAACCTAAAATAAATGAGTTTTCTTGGGAGTCTTTTCAAATTTTGTAGTGAGAAGTGCCGTTTCAGTTCTCAATTTTGCAGTAATACAACCTACGTTGTAATCTTGAATGAAAAAGCAAGCATTTTGCAAAATACGCTCGTCTGTAGGCAGGACCCTTAAATTACCAAAAAGACGCAATGCCGAAGTTCGAGACGGATAATATAGGGTGGGGTATACATTATGTATGGAAAATCTTGCGTTCTTTTTTAGAAACATGCTAAATCTGGCCAAAACAATTTTGAGGTTCTTCAAGCATTCTGATATATAAATATCGGTGTTAATTGTCCCGGCGTGATAAATGATGAGCTCCTCATGTAGCTTGCCAAACAAGGTATTTCTTAGCAAATTTTTCTACTGGGATAACCTTTTCCGATTCGTCGAGATTCGAAATGTCACGAGAGGAATAGTACTGGTCCTGGTAAACACTTGAAGTCTGCCTTGACGTAGGTTTCATCGTCAATTATTAGGCAACATTATTTCACAATCAACAAGGCAAACAAAATAAACACAACGTTGCGGCTTATATTATTTGTATGTTATTGATGATGCCTGTGGCGAATTGCTTGTGTGGGTTTTTTGACGAAGTATGTTACCCCTTTCAGTGCGCATGACGCCGACTTCGGCGCCATGCCGTTTGCAAGTCCGCCGTACTGATGACGCCGGTTTGGCGCCATAACATTTTTGCATTTATGTCATAAAATCGATTAAGTGGGGTTACTTTTTCTTATCTTTTTGTATAATTAACAGTCTGAGCTGTAATATTCAATACGACTAAAACACAAAATTATTATATTTTACTCCAAACATTCATTTCACTTTTTCTGTATATATGGCTTGAAAACATTTCTGAAGTCCTTTAACAAAACATAGAGTAGATAATATAGGTAAGAAAAAAGTAACTTTGGAGAAAACATGTCTAAGTTTAATAGGTTTAAACCTCTTGCGCCGAGGTCGGCGTCATTCAGGCTTGCGGGTGGACTACGCATAACGACCCATTTCAAAAGAGTCTTAAGTGTTGTCATTGTCAAAGCATAAGTAGCTTTATGTTCACAGCAGTAATGCTACATTTCATAAATCACGTCGTTTGAGTCGGGAAGAATGGTTTCATGCTATTGCCGTTTTAACAAAGCATATCAATATTTGTGGATAAATAAATATATTTTATATATTTTAGGCAAATACATATTTTATTACTATTCTATGGCCAAAAAAATGGTAGGTTGACGTCTCTATAGTGGGTTTTTGGTAGTTCCAACGATTTATTGCGATGATAAGCCGCTGCTGTATTAACCATAACAGCTACGTAACGTAACAAAGGTTCGTGTTACTTATTTTTATAAACTAGACATAAATCATCATCCTCCTACTGATAGCACAGGTGGCCTGCGTGGAATGAAAAAAATCCGATAAGGATATAAGTAGGTAGTATCGTCATTGTGTGATTTATGGCGTCTGTGACCCTTTTCTCGCAAAGAGCAGCGGTAAAACAAAAGACATTATTATGTTTTGCCACTTCTCCATGTTTTCCTGAACAATAGGACAACTAGGGGTGTTGAAAAATAAGTTGCACTATGATAGAGAGTTGCACAGTCTTGGTTTGACCTCTGTACTGTGCTCTTGGTTTTGTGTTTTTCTCTATTTGGTGATATTTTATACGACTTGGCTCTCCTTGTGATTCAACGATGACGACGCTCAACATGAATGACCCTGCTTGCCCACCGGACCCGATATCTCCGCATTCCATGTTTGACCCTGATTGCTGTACGGAACCTAATATAACGGACTTTGATGAAAACTCACCAGGAATAACTGCGTCGATACCACATGAGTCTATAGTTTTAGTTTTAATTCAGTTATCGTATATTTCGTAAATTTGTCACATGTCCTAAAAGACCAGGACTTTGCATGGGAAGATGTTTTGACGAATACCATGAAACTATTTTTAATAGTAATTAATATATTGGTTTTATTGTATTTTTAGGATGGGTACTTTTGTGATATTTTAATTTGTTGATTGGTTTGCATTTTTCAATTTACATATTTGTTGTATTTCGTTTTATTATAATGCTGTGTTTATTTTGTAATAAAACATAATAATCAAGTGGTTTCTTTTCTTACTCTCAAACATATCTGATAGGTAACCCACTATAATGTATTTAATAATAAATACGAATAAATTCCATGTCAGAGGACCATATCATTAAAATAAAATAAATAATGCATCATTTCAAGTTTTTGGTTTGTGGAAATAACGCATCAACCCATCCATTTCACGATTCGCACCCATCAGCCGGCATGACGCCGGCTCGGCGCATCGCGTTTACCGAGCTTTTTGTTAGATCTGCGCCTTAGCGGTGTGCAAAGCGCTGACAGCGTTCGGCCTGAAAGGGTTACAGATGCTTACTGTGTTTTAGACGAAGCCTGCGTTGTGGATTTCTTATTTGTTCGTTTTATTACTACATTTTATGTTTTGGAAATAAACTACTTCTTTTCATCAACAAGGTAGGTATACAATAACATGGAACGTCTAACAGCAGGATTATATCGATCTACAGTTCTCTTTGGAGCTTTTAGCTTCTCATATGTTGTAATGCCGCGTTCTTTTTTACTTAATCTTTTGGACATTTGCTTGACTTGTTCCTACTTTTTTCTGGTTGATAATGTTGATATGGACATGGTGCTGTGGTATTTTCAAAGAAAATTCAATTTTTTCAAGTTTAGAGATAAAAGGACAATAGCTTATCCGGTACCTGGAGTTGAAGTGAGGTTAAGTATGTTATTTAGATTGCATTTATTCATCAAGAATTTTTTAATTTACCTCTTCCGTTGTATTTTCAGCTCGACAAGAGTCTTATGGAGATAAAGAAGTTGGATTTGTTCAAATAAAAAGGGAAAATCTGTCGTGTAACTCCTGAAAATAAAATTCGTGAAAAAGGCAACCAAGTAGAGGTCCCTGTTGGAGAGATATCCATTGTAGTAAAAAAGTATAATTTACTGATTTATGATTTTTAAATGAAACTGACCGCTAGAGAAGTTTATTTTGCACCAGGTGGGAAATACTTTAATGCTGACCGTTAATGAATCCATTTTTTTCATACTTGAGGCAAAATTTCATAATTCGTAAATATACTTTATTGTATACTCATACAACAAGAAGGCTCTCGACTTCACGAGAAGTAAGTAAATAATATTGTTTATTCTATGCCGACGTAGCATAAAAAATGCAATGTGCTCACATTGAGTTGCAATTTTGACTCAAAACTTTAAAAAATGCCTTCTTTTGCATTGCGCTATATTGCACCGACAACAAACAAAACAATAACGAAAGTACGGGAATCACTTTTCATCGGCAAATTCACAGATTTTTTAAATAACATGGATTTTTCTGTTGTTTATAAGATACGCGCCGATGGCGGCCATTATTTCAAAGATTAAAAAGTGTAGAAGTGCCAATTTCCTAAGACTATTTTGCATTATTAGTTTTTAGTTAACATTAAACTTACTAGATTTACTGATTTCAAGCTTTAAAGATCTTAATTTTTGCGCCAAAATAGCAGCAACCAAATCTTTTTTATGAATATTTTTTTTGGCAACGTTCAGTTGCCATTTAGATCTTAAGTTCTACTTATTTAAATCTAGGTCAATTCTCTTATATAAATAATGTACGCGAATGGTCTCCGAATATGAACCCATTAGCAATTTGGGGGAATATAATTATTATATTAATTTTCAATTGATTTCAAAACCTATATCTGAGGATCCCGAGGGACCTTAAATGTGTATGGATCTGACTGAAACTGAAAATGGTCGTAATTTAGTTGTTTTTTTCTTGCTGCGATTGCTATCAAAATCGATATTTTGATGACAAAGTCCCTATTTAAGGTCAATGCGGATCCTCAGATCCGCTCAGACCTTAAATAGGGACTTTGTCATCAAATCTGACAAACTGGTGAGACAAATTACATCAACACAGTGCATCCTCGGGAACTATAAGAATCGGGAATAAAAGATATCCAGTATAAAAAATTACAGTTACCAAAATAAGTAGTTTTTTATACGAGTGTATTAAATCACGCTATGCTGGCCATAACTGAATCGGAACTCAGAAAATTGTCGCATCTACTGCACGTTTACATACTCTTTGATTTTCCAAGATGGCGGCCTGATTGAAATACGTCAAGAAAAATGTTCTGGTTTGCCAGTCTAGTCTAGATAAGTAGTAATATTAAGTCAATGTTTGCCCCTCAGACAATGAGGAATGAGAGGATAGCTGTGAGTAGGCTGGAACAGCCAATTTTGGATATACCTAGCCCTGCTGAGGAGATGGACGTAAATTTGGAAGTACAGATAATTAGCCCTACTGCAGAGATAATATTATCTAATATTCAACAAATGAATATATCAAATGTACAGCTAGTCCAGCAGCTACTTTCGAGTCATCTGGCCTACTTGGTGAGTGATAAAAGTTTAATAGACTGAAAACGAGATACTTATCCATATCTGTTTGAAAGACGATATTTCCCACGTGTTTTTTTTATGAAAATAAAGAAATGCATAAAACCTAAGTATGCCGTTTTAATACTTTACCTGCATAAAAAAATATGGAAACATTTCTAACAACCTAATGTCCTCCCTCGCGCCATGCCCATTTAAGGGTTAAATTTTACATACTTTTTACTTTTTTTTTTTTGATACTTAATACCGGTAAAATAATAAAAACAAAGGGTTATTTTCCTAATTTGATTGGTCTATTTATCTCTCGAATCCTGAAATCCATATGTGTCGGCAAGGCGCTTGTGATTCTTCTGGAATCGCAAGCATCCATAGGCTACGTGTACCATCAGGCAGACCGTATGCTTGTTTGCAACCGTCGTTGTATTAAAACATTCAGTGCCGGGAACCCGACCATCGGGTGCCTACGCCGTAGGCAATTTTCGCTAAATACGAGGAAAACTACAGGATCGGCTACGAGCGTAGCGCGTAGCGGTTCTCGGCACTGAATGTGTTAAAGCTGTCGACCTTCATAAAGGAAGAGATCAGCCCCCCTATTCTGTAACTTGTTTTTCAACACAATCGCTCGTAACGTACCTCTTATTGTGTCGCTTTTAGGCTCATAATCCTGGATATTAAACACGCGTGTTTAATAACATTACGATACTTGTGTGTTATGGTTATATCCCGATTAACTCACGTTGCTACCTTGCAGCAAGATGTATGCATGCACACGGTGCATTCTTAAACTAACCGAGTTGTACAGAATGTACGTACAGTTTTCTTTTTAATTCTCGGCAAATGGATTCTTACTCGACTAAACAAATTAAATCCTTTTTGTTAGTTAATTGACTATTTCTTTTTGGATATGATATAGAAACGGTTAATTTAGTAAAACTATTCAGTTTTGATAACATTTTACATGAATTAATAAAGATAACATTTTAAAACGAAATTATTTATTTTATTTTGTATTGGCTGTTTAGAGATTTCATCTAATGCGAGCGCACTGCGCAAACTTCGCAAAAAAAAATGATGCGCGCCATTATAGGTTATTTCTCAGATATTTGTAAACATTGTTAATGCGTGTTTGGTTATTAACAAAAATGTTGATTCGTGGTGACTAGAAAAGTGATAAAAAGAATGGATGCCATTAGAAATTCTTGACGATGTATTCAACATGTGAGTAAAAACCTGTTGACATCAATAAGTAAGGAAAATAACTTGGCAGGCCTATCAAATTTTCATCTTATGAAAAGGATTTTTTCCTCGCAAAATGTGTTGAAAAACGTCGTATGAAACGCGTGAGCTTTGATAATTACATCCTCGGCTCTCTTATCACGCTCACCTGCGGCTCGCGTGATAATTCCGCCTCTGATGTAATTATCAACATACCTCACTTGTATCACAATGTACTATTAAGGTCACCTTAACGCTTACCCACAAATATATCTTGACAACGCGATGCGTAGTAACCAAGCGTAAGTAGAGGTCTAGTTTCGTGACGGGTGACCGCGGGGTGAGCATCATTAGCGCGTAGCGAATAACAGCCCTGGCCGAAGGGGTGTACCTTTCCGGCGATTTCTAGATTTTCTAGGCCAGTTATTTGAAACCCAGGGCTGTTATTCGCTAAGCGTTAATACGGCTCACCCCGCCGGTCACCCGTCACGAAACTAGACCTCTATAGGTGAAAAACTTAAGAAAAGGACCTGTTGTATGTAGTAGTGGCGTATTCGAATTGATAATACATGTTTAAAATTAGAACACAAACAAAACAAATGTCTATTCGCACACATTACTCACACATACAACAGGTGACTTACTTAAGTTTTTCACCTATACCGACGCTTAGTTACTACGCATCACGGTGTCCAGATATATTTGTGGGCGCGTGTTGAGGTGAGCTTAAAACAAGTTAGAGAATAGGGGGGCAGAACATGCGCCGCGCGTCGCCATTTTAACGTGTAAGGGAGCGACCACACCGGTGCTTAACGCTGCGTATACGCGTTGACGTGTCGTATGCGTCACGTATTCTTCATACATTTTGCTGCGTTTTACGGTGCTATGTCTGTAAATGTTAGATCTGTAATTATGTACGTTCAGTCTGTAATGTATTTGTAAATATGGGCCTTGTTGCCTTCGACAAATATATAAATAAATTAAAAAAAGGCGGTGTCAACGAACCTCTTGTTACCGCTATCGTCACTATTATTGTCGTCATTAGTTCTTGCTCGTTTCCAAGTGTTGGGCAGAACAAAACCAGTCTGCCTCCGTTTAATCTGACGTGTTAGTTTGGGTTCACTAGGAACGAAAATAGATACTTTCCTAAAAAAAAAAAAAATGACAAGTCATGTTATCTTTGTGATAACTATGCGGAAGAATTTAGGTAAAATGAATGCGATGTGAGTTACTAAGTTAGTCCTTCTTGGTTGAATTCCTAACAACCTATTTACGGTGTAGATAACAGGTACGTACTGTACGGTGCAGAATCAGTCTTGGCGCTCTTCTGGGCACTCGGCGCAATGTAGTGAAGATAGGTAGATATTGCATTGCTGTCTCATTCCAACTACAATATCAATTGTTGTGACAAATTGCTGGGTGTGTATAGGTATAATTAATAAAATGCAAGCCGGTAGATAAAGTATTTTGAACCAGGTATTCAGCTCCAGCACTGTGGCTATCTTTCGGCTGATGACACCAATGGAGACATATAAGTTTTGTAATCACTTTAAAATGGGCACCTTGAACATAGTTAGCCAGGTAGAACCGGAGTTGTATTTATAAACTCCACCGTATTTCTATTAGCAAAACAAAAACGACTGTGCAGCTTACTTGGATCTGTCCATACACGGCTTAATGTCCTCTATTTGATATAACCTAGGGGTTAAAAGAAACATCTGATATTTCATAAAATAAAAATAAACAAAGCAAGATGTTAACATTAAGGCGGGATTCCACCGGTGTGCGGCACAACCATATTCAGTACAAAAATGCTTGTACCGCACAGTGCCGCACACCGGTGGAATCCCGCCTTTAGGGCCATAGCAAGATAGCAACACACGTGCTTACATTTTTTACGTTATGTTCCGTGTTGGCCATCGAAAATTTTCACGCGCCCTTGTGTGTTTATTGTATAAGAGTCTATCATATATCAGCTGTGAGTATCAATCAGTGTTTAAATTCGCCCAACGGGCACCGCAATCGGTCAAACTTGGATTTTAAGTTAAGTTAAATTATCTAGATCATTTAAATCAATACCCATGATAAGCTCGTGTGTGTTGTGTTCTTATAATTTTGACATTGTGTGCGAATCTATATTTTAATTTTTATCTTGAAATAAATAAATCTAAATCTAAGCTCTATTAACGTGAAGTAAATATTAAAGTCATACTTTTTGTGGCGGAGTTCGTCATCTGTCAATATTGCCCTGAAAAAAGAAAATGAATCTTTCTAAGTTAGCCTGTAGGTACGAAGGTAGGTATTGTACACAACATCACTTAAATAGTTTCGTCATGTTTCGTAATGAATAGATACCTTAAATTAAATACCAGACATTGGCATTGACACCCAGTTTTTGCAGGATTGCTACCACAGAGAGAAAGATCTCTATTACAATTTAACTACTTAAGATATCAATACTGCTCCATGATCCTGACCCCATCATCCCAGTTCTGGTTGGGGACTCAATATGGACCTGTGTCTATTTCATGTTAGGTACCCATAGCAGCAGCACTAAAGCACGCATTTACCTATGTTTCTCTGTGTTAAATATGAGATGATCATGTTTTGCTCTAGATATTCCACGTACAACTTCACCGGCAAAGCTCGATTTGTCCGTGTGGTGCCTGATGAAAAAAATATCAAGGATCAAATTAACAGTACAAAATAATTAAAGATTATTGTACCAATTTGTGAAGTGCGCAAGTCCAATTCGCATCTGACCTAATTTGCTGAAGTGTGCTGAAAAACCCTAACTATACAAACGTACATGGAGTACCAACTCCCATTTCAGCGTAAGGTGTCCACGCTCGAAGTTTGGAGACGATTATATAAACTTAGGACATACTGTCCAGTTAGGTAGGTCCAACTTTGAGAAAGAGGTTAATCGTCGAATCCGACTCGGCAGCATTCGGGAAGCTATGGCACATCTTTTTGTGCAATATTCCGCAGTGTCTCAAGACGCACGTCGTTTACTATGGGCCTCATAAGAAGGCTCAAAGTCACCCAAAGGGCAATGGAGAGGGCTATATGCTGGGAGTTTCTCTGCGCGATCGCATCAGAAATGAGGCTATCCGCAGCAGAACCAAGGTAACCGATATAGCCCTCCGAATCGCTAAACTTAAGTGCCAGTGGGCGGGGCACATAGTACGTAGAACCGATGGCCGTTGGGGTGGAAAGGTTCTCGAGTGGCAACCACGTACCAGAAGGTGCAGCGTGGGTAGTACAAAGTGGACTGATGACCTGGTAAAGGTCGCGGGAGTCCGGACTGGATGCGGGTATGGCGCAGGACCGGTCATTGTGGCACTCTTTGGGGGAGGCAGTCCAGCAGTGGACGTTTTTCGGCTGATATGATGATAATGATGATAATGACGACTGATAGGGTAACCCCAATTGATCGAGTTAAAGTGGTTTGCCACGAACCAATTTGAAAACTATATATCTATCTCAATAGGGTTAACTTGTTAACACATCCGATATGCTTACCATAACAATAGGGTGGTTATCCTATGTAGGGTAACCCCCAGGAGATTATTATTATTAGGAGCATGTAGTGTCGAAGTGCAAAGGCCTCTCCCCTCCGTTTCCAGTGTTCTCGATCCTGAGCTTCTTGTGGCCAATCTTTTGAGAACGAGTCTAGCCCGTCACGCCATCGCCGGCGAAATCTGCCGCGGCTCCGCCTAGAGCCATCGGATTGCTAGTCAGTGGCCGTCTTTGGCCACAGCTTGGCTCGGCATGCGGCAGACATGCCGAGCCCATTCCCACTTCAACTTAACCCTATCATAAGGTAACCAAATTGGTAGGGTATTTGGTAACCCTGGTGGGCTTAAGCCTAAAAAGAGTCCTTTATACGGAGAACAAATACAAAGGAAAAATAAACCATCAACGTTTTCATCAAGACAGGCGATGGAGGGTGAAGTTCACCCTCCTTCGCTTGTCTTTATGAAAACGTTGATGGTTTATTTTTCCTTTGTATTTGTACATACCTACTCGGTGTATCAAATCGTTGAAAATTTGATCGTGTGAACTTCCGCGTAAAAATTACACCAACCAAAAAATATTTAATAAAATAATTTGTTTCTTCAAGAGGGTGTGACGCATACTTACTTTAAAAATTGCTTTATTTCCGCTTCTTGGTCTGAATCCAACGATTGTTCTGAAAAATGGATCATTTAGTTCGATTTTAATTGATATATAGGTACTAGTCATTTAAACAGCGCACATTTTGCCATTACTTAGTTCTTTCATTTACCTGATGCATTCGAAGACTCTCTAGATGGCACGTCAAAGAATTCTGCTGGAAATGTTTCAACTTTATGCATGCAAGCTGCTTCCTTGACTTCACCAGGGCCTATATCAGTTTCAAGGCAGTAATCGCCCTTTAGGAATCTATTCAAAATGTTAAGTATATTAACGTATTTTTGTTTTATTATAACGTATATTTATTTTTGTTTATAAGAGCTTATTAAGTATTTTTTAGTAATTTTGGAAATAAACCTGAAGCAGTGTGGTAAGTGGTGATGATGATGATGATGAGTGTGGTAAGGAATGCGTACGTACCTACTTTCTAAACGACACTTAAGTATCTTATCGCTTTTTACTTTAACAACAAAGTTTATACCGACATCAATTCAGTAGGTACTTCTCCAAGCCATATAGGTTCATGAAAATTTCTACATTTCCTTTCCAATTTACCACATGAACTTTTTTCTGAGAGCAAATGCGTTGATTATTACAGAATAAATCCTAGTCGCTAAGTATATGTGGGCTGATATTAGTTGAGGAATTCCGTCGCCTCCTCAAGGATTGCAGAATGAACACGTCATTAGTCGCTACTTCAACGGAATCATGTCAAGAGTCATTGACGTACTTGCCATCCTTGAGGAGTTCCATAAGTCATATTTTGTCTTCATCTTCAGTTCCACTCACCAAAATAATCATCACATCCCGACTTGGTGACAATGGTACCACCTCAGGAGTATTCGAATAAAAAAAGAATTTTGCCACAATTGCCAGAGAAATCGGTGAACATCCATTCAAAAAACATATAGTGGAACCAGTCACCCTGTATAGAATCTCCTCCTTTTTAAAGCTGGTTTAAAAGAAAAATCGCGGTCCATATTTAGCGAATTCCTTCAAATCTTCAATTAATTAATAACTCACTTTTTCAAATCATATTCCGAGCTGACTTCTCCTGGATAAGGTACGTCGGTGAGTGGTATGTAATACGGTTTCTCGGGCTTGACCACGATGCTTTCCGAGGCCTTCACTGAGATCCGATACTTCTCCTTGTATGCGTACTCCTCAGCCTCATATTGGTACTCCGAGACATCGAAATCGTTATTTTCGCCCTCGCCCTCGGGTTTCTGTTCAAGATTTCTTGTCGATTTTGACTCGTCTTGACTCTTTGATTTATGTGATTTTGACATATGTGGTGCGGTCCCTTTCTTCATGAATCTAGTAAGGTATAATAAATATTTTTCAACAAAAGAATATTTGTAACACCAAGGACGTTTCATTCGCTTTATAAATATGATAAGTAATTAATAGTTAGTGTCTACCTTGCAGTGGCATGCAAATTCAATTCTTGTGGTTCGTCTTCTCCCTCGAGAGCTTCAAGCATCGCGTTTTCACGTATCTGTATTTCTAAGAACACTCTCGCGATAACTTCCTGAAACGAGCATACCGAACAGTCTAGCAGGGAAGGCAAACTTAGATGAGTCAGTCGTAGAAGACATCTGTGTCCTAAATGTTTTAAGGTCCTAAAAATTAGACCCAAAGCGCGACCCAATCGCGGTATGCCTTCCCCTGGCCTGTAGTGGGGCCAGATCCAGAACCAACGTGCTGACGGTATCATAGATCATAACGCCGGACCTCTCGCTCGCTCTCGTCAGTCACTCTCGGGTGCGAGTGAGAGGTGGTACGGCGTAATATCCATCAGCACGTTGATTCTGGTACTAGCATACTTATATACCTACTTATTTATTTTAAGAATAATACGAACTTACCTCCCAAAGAATCTCACCCAGTGCGAACAGATCTTCAATATGCCCTTGAATATACTCGTGTGCACCTCGATTTATCATAATATCTTTACAGTCTATATTCAAAATGCCAGCCTGATATATGGTGATATTTTTTGTTGGCGATTCGTAATACGTCTCAACTTTTTCGATTTTTCGCAAAGTGGCATCTCCGTCAATGAGCTGACCGAATGCTACGTATTTGTGTAGCATCCATGGAGATGGTTGAAGAAGGACGAAAAATTGTGTCGAACAATCCACGTGCCTTTAAATAAGGGTTAATGTGAATTATTGTGCATGCATTCATGCATGAAGTCTGATAAGTATTTAGGGCAAAAAGAAAATACCTGACAAATCGTCCCTTCATAAATAAGTATACCAAGAAAGTATTCACCTGCCAGCATTCGCCATGCAAAGTACACCTCGTTTATCGGGTGGTACTATAAAGTTTTCGCAGTCCAACTTGGTGCTCTTCAAACCAAACCCTCCACATTGTATCCAACCGTCTTTTACGATGCGGTGTACCGGAGTACCACTGTATCCGCCTTTCTTCGCCTTACAAAGACGTAGGAAGTTCTCGCAAGTATAAGGTACTACATCAGAGAAGAGCTACACGGAAAATTGTGGTGTATTGTAATGCTATTAATTTAAAATATAGGTCTATCTCATCTATTAGTTTATTTCACGCTTACCATGAATATCATAGTGCCAACGTGTTCTTCATTTATAGATATGTGCAAGTAAACTGTAGGTCTCTGTCAACGTATGAGGTAATGTTTTTACTTTTTATACCGAAGTTACAAGAAGATTATTCAAGTTTCTATTTTACATATAGCATGCCTGTGCCCCGCGAGCACTTAATTTTTAAATTAAGTGCTCGCGAGGCAACATAGTGGCCATTGGCAAACCGTCGCCCAACTATATAGGTATGACGATTCTGAAGATAACGCGACCTTTAGGTTGGTATATAAATAATGTGTACGAATCACGAAAAATGGCACCCTACATCTTATACACTAGGTACCTAATAATGTACGTAAGTGCGACAGCGATTTCTTAATAGCGTAGGTATTAGGTACGCATTTTTCATATCACTTTGGTAGGTAAATATTTGAGTGCGAACATAATATATGTATATAAGTATTATATATTTAAATAGATAAACACTTACACCAGAGCCTTTAATAAAGCTTGCAAATTGTGCGACACTCTCATGATAATAATCCAAAGACAGGTGGTACGTATATTTTTGTTCAATTAAATCTTTTAGTTCCTTCACTCCGCCAATGATTTTGTCGTTGAGAAACACGACAACCTGGGACGTCAAGCAATAGGCTAGACCACCGTATTGTATTTTTAAATCATTCCAAACATGGGGCCAATCTACGCTTGTTACACCTAAAAGTAAGCTTAATAAGTTAGTACGTAGAGGTAATTGAATATGCAGGCAGTTACTAAATTCGCCTTTGCTATTTACTAGCTGCTCGTTGGCTCCACACGCAAGCGAAGCCGCGGGATAAAACATTGCCTATGTTCACCTCAGAGAGATTATTTAATCTATATAATGGTGAAGAAATTGGTGGAATCGTATGGTTAGGCAATTAGTAGGTAGGTACCTATGGTGGGAAATGTTACGTAGGTAGATATTCCCTGGACCGCGCGCCGGCCTAACGAGGCTATACCTACTCAAGGAAATTGCATCAAGACCAGGCTATCATATTATCTGTCTACGGAAGATTTTCGAATTCTTTGGCGACAACCGTGAGCGAGTTGATGGGACTGGCTTGGTGGAGGGGAAAGGACCAAGTGGACACAGCCGAATCCAATGGACCGATGAAATCCGTGCAACCCTCGATACCAAGCTACTCGAAGCCGTGCATGGCGCCGAAAACAGATGACTTGGTGATGTTCATTAGAAATTATGACAAGGGCTCACAACTGTCAGCATTGAGGATAACGACTAGCTGCCCGCACGAGTGCACCGCATAAATATATATTGCCTAGGTATGTCCTACTCGCAGGCCCATCCAGAAAGTACTTTGCAATATGCCTAACCAAGACCATAATTTACCTCTTATAATAGGAGATTCGAAGTGTTTCTTTCTGTACTTATGAAGTCCTTTTACTAAATTGATGCAAAAAATAAACTCTTCTGTAACTCTGTTGCCAATAACAGTAAATTTGACTCGTTCAATAGGTTTTACAGTGGTCTTTTCTTTCTTCACTGGATAGTGAGGATTGTTTATAGAATTATGTGCAGTTTTTATTTTGTTTGCGTAAGCATTTTTTATAAACCTTTCCCAGGGATGCTGTTGAGGGTTTTCTTGTTGGAATACTTCATCACAATTCGACATAGCAAACATGATATTCTTGGTCAAATACGTATTTTAAAAATAATGCAAAAATACTATAATAATTGTCAATTTTAACAGTGACTTTTTCTAAATCTTGTCTAAAGTAATGTGTCATGTCAAGGAGTACATATATATAATAGGTTTTTTTTACGCACCTATATTTTTTAAAACTGTATATGAGAACGAGACTGAGTAGAACGAAACGGTACGATACAAAAAAAAACGTCAATGTCACTGTCACTGTCGCAGTCAAAGAAATGGTGTGGTTACGGTCCATTCTGTGAAAATATTTCGTTTGCATGAAGTTTTCATAACTTAGAATTAACTGAAATAGTTCATAAGATCTTTTAATTATTATAAAAAGTATTTTTCTTAATTTATTTGTATACATCCACTCCATGAATTGGTTCGTAAAACCGAAATTATCATGGGCACAAGTCTACCCCGTAAGTTTTCGGTTATTACAGATGAACTCTGTAATCTTTTGTACAATAAAGCTTACGATAGAGAGAGAATAAACCTGCTCATCGATGAGCTTAATGCAAAACCTTACAAGTCGGAGTTGTTTGTTAAAAAACAGGTAAGAACCATATACAGGTCAACCAAAACTCAAACTCCTTAGTGACTAATCCAAATTGAAATTCTGACAACATTATAAACATTCTAGGACGCAGTCACGGTAGTAACAGCACTGTGCTTCAACATCAAACCCACACATGAGGTTTTAGTTGCAAAATCATCACATTTAATCAACAGTATATTTACAAAACAAAACTTGCAGTTAGACTCTGATCATGTCCAAAAAGCAGTGTTCTGGCATATACAGTGCTTTAGAAACTGCTCTGACATGGTTGTACCAGATTTAATTCACAACATGCAATGCATTGTTCAATTAAATCCAGCTGCTTGTCAAAAGGTATGTAAACTTATAATGTTCATTATCTAATTTGGTATATAATAAATGTTATCTCTTTCAAGCATGTGCACCTTTGCAATAAGGTTAAAAATTGGTATTCAAGTTTTCTTAGGAATCAAGACATTTTGAAGTACGTATTTTCTGTATAAATTTATAATGAATATAAATAATTTTAAAAAAATCTTTATTTTAGTTTTCAGAAGAATTATTTGGCAGTCAAGGTGTTTTAAATAGATTTACTGACACAAATAAATGTAGTTTGACCACAACACAGAACCAATTACACCTCTGCCTCAGTGCCTTAAAATGCATGTGTTCAATAACTTCAGTTCCGGATGAAACCAGACCTTCTGATCAAGCAAATTTGAGTCTTGAATTAAAGCAAGAAGTATCACAATCACTTGTTAACTTCCTGTTGAAGATAACTAAAGGACAAGATGAATATCAGTATTGTAAAGTAAGTTATAATATATTTTGTTAAAATTGCATTCAAGAAAGTCCTATAAAACCTATTCATGGGGTAATTACACACAAAATCTGCTTTTTTATGAGTTTTACACAGCGCTGCAGGTGTCTGACACCTCAGCATAATGCTGAGCCAGTGTCCGGTTCACTGCCGCAGAGACACACTTGTTTCATGTTTCATGTGCTTTTCTTGTTTATTTTATTATTTAATAACCATGTGTGTCCTGTGTGTTTGTGAATAAATGTATCTTTCTTTCTTTCTTTCTTTCTTTTCATTCTCATTTCACAACTATTGATGATCAAATAAGGTCTAGATTTCGGTTTTAGCAAGAAAGAACTACCTACTTCAATATACCCTTGTGAAATTACTCATATTATGTTTTTTTTTATGTTTTAGGTGGTTATAACTGCATTAAGAGTACTATCCCAAATTCACTTTAATGATCAAAATGTATGTATTCCCCTGCCCGAACTTATGGGAATTTCCCGCTATTTCCTTGTCTATGGGCTTGTGGTGCAAACTTTGAGACCTGAAAAGATAATGCCAGCACAACAAACCATTGCAGCGGTACCTAATACCACTCGTAACCCTAAAGGTGGTAAGGTATGATACATTTGATATTAAGAAATAAAATACTTTGTAACATTTCAGATATTATTAGTCCGCTAAAATTGCTCTGAGTATTTCATGAGATAGAAGGAAAAGACGTCTTAATTTTGGTATAGTTTGATCCTTAAATATTGTCTGCTTAGCAATGTTTGCTGGCTGAAAATAATTAACCAATCAAATGATTTATAAATTGAAATGGAACTATAAATTAATTTAAATGTTATATACACGATGATTTTTAATCCGTGATCAGGAGTAGAAAAATATTGATAAACAGCCAAAACGGATTTCAATGGATGAGGTCTCATGCAATTAAATCACTCTTTAGCTAATTAAATTTAATGATAATATTAACACTAATATCCACTGAATGTCTGGTCACCCTACATTTCTTGAAGTTAGTAGATAAGTACGTCACACATATACGTCAAATTATCGCAAACTACCGTTAGGGTGACAATGATTTTGAATTATAAAGTGATTCCTTATTAAGGTATCAATTACAGAATTAGAAAAATTTACTCCTGATCACGAATTAAAAATCATCGTGTATAGGGCGTAGCAAGACTATGCGACATGAAGGGAAAGTACCTTAAATATCGTATATTTATTTTATTAGGTATGATAGGATATTTTGCTGAAAGAAGATTTTATGTTATTTCTAAAAGTTTGTAATACTGCATTCAAAGATTTTCTAAAACTTACTTGCATTGTCTTTAATGTGGGTGTATTTTTATGAAGCCTATTATCGAAACAATGGACCAAACATTATAATTCTTCTTAGGTAACACAGTTTCTTAAAAGAAACGAATAACGTAAAATTAATCATTTGTCCCAATCTAAGTAGGAAAACGTTCATTCAGAAACTGCTGCTTTCCGAATATTATGAGCCGGAGCCCCATTTTATGGGAAAATTAAGTTTTGTTTTTTTTGTTTGCTTCGCCGCGGGGAGCTTTCTTATCTCTTCTCTTAAAATAATATGATAAGAAAATCAACAAGCAGCGAACTTGTTAAAAGAATGACGACTTGCATAAGACAAGAAGGATTACATTTTGAGCATTTAATTAATTAATTTACAATAAATACTCAATTGACTTCAGCAGTTTCAAGTATGTTTATAATTTGTATAAAATGACTAATTTCACGTTATTCCTTTCTTTCAAGATACTACGTTACTTAAGAAGAATTTTTTGTCTATTCTTTTGATTGGCATCATAAAAATATGAAATGTTCTTTTTTCACATTTAAGTCGATTCGATTCCTAGGTGAAGCAAGTAATTTTTAGAAAATCTTAGAATGCAGTGTAAATAACTTTTAAAAATAACATAAAGTAATCTTTCAGCAAAATAGGTACTTTCCCTTCATGTCGCATAGTTTTAGGGCACCCGGTATATAGCCACAATAATTAGGCTGTTTCACAAAAAAAGTAATTTGAATACTTAATTTATTTAAACATTCTTTTCTAGAAACAAAAACTAAGAAAGCAGAGAAACAATGCAATAGAGAGTTTGAAAAAAGAGATTCCAGTCTCAGAAAAAAGTCTAATGAGAGAAGTAGACAGTTTTGAAAGTAACTCAACATATAAACCGGCCAGTCAGAATTATCTGGAACCCCAGAAAGGCAGTAACTACTGGGTATTGACCAGTGATTCTGATGCTTCTGACGTTGAGAGCAGCAGAGAAGCTAAATTAGTTGCCTTGAAATCAAGAGTGAGGCAGAGTGCTTCAAATCTTTTACTGGTATTAATAAGGGTAAGTTTGTATCATACAGTGAAGTGTAAAAATATGGATGTGCATACAACTTACTCATAAATATGTCCCTTAGCATAGCATCATGCTTGCGGTGCGCCTGCGCCGCGCCTTCACCTTACTCCTCTGTATAACTCGCGTTTACCTCACAAAGTAAAATTAGTTACTAAATTGATAACTTGTCACTGCTTCAGGTGACCGAAAAGCGAGACATGTTCGGATACTGGTGGGCCCTGCTCCCCGATGCGCCTGAACCGGAAGCCTGGTCCGCGACCGACTCCGCCAAGAAGACCTTAGCGTACTGCGCGGCCACTGACCCCACGTCCAGTAACAGGGCGAGTGTGCTGAGTGTCGTGTTAGCGTTACTTTCGGGATCTAGGATGTACTTGTCGCAGGCTGAAGTAAGGTACGTACGTACGTTATCTGGTTGGTGGAATGAACGCTCAATTGTTGCGCTCAATACAAACAGCGTTGCGGTTGGGTGGATTCACCAGCTTGCCCCTGCGGCGCCGATATGCAGACCATCCAGCACATCGTCGAGGACTGCCCCTTAACGCGCTACGCCGTTGGCCCTCCAGAACTGATCGTCTTTAGCGACGAAGCCAAGTGGCTGATTAACCTTAATATTAAAATGTTAAAATTAATTAAGCAGAAACGTCCGGTAACGACAAATTTCGGTCATAGTGGAAAATTGAAAAATTATTCGCCATGAGCGGGATTTAAACCCAAAACCTCTGGAATGCGCCCATTGCTCTGCCAATTGAGCTACCGTGGATCCGCTAATGGCGACGAATCTTTCAATCCCTTCCACTATTTTATTTACACCTTAGGGAGGCTCGTAGCGACATCTACCGCGAAGTTATTACAACTTCTGAAACGGCACCAACGTCTCTAGTTACATTGACCGGACCCACGGTAGCTCAATTGGCAGAGCGATAGACGGATTCCAGAGGTTGAGGGTTCAAATCCCGCTCGTGGCGAATAATTTTTCAATTTTCCGCTATGACCGAAATTTGAAACCTTAATATTAATTTATAGTGATTACGTGAATATACATAATGAAGCATACTTCACTATGTATATTTGTCACCCTGTTTGACAGACGATTAAATGAAATAAACTTCCCCAGTTGGGCTGCTCACGATATGAGCGAGATCCATTCCGCCCTGCCCTACCTCTCTCAAAACAATTAACAATTTCTACTTACAGTAAAAAAGACAACGCCTCCTTCATTCCCTTCTCGATATCCCTGGGGTACATCATCACGTGCATGCACAAAGTGCTCACCGGCATATTGGACGCCGAGCGGAGCCACGCAGTGACACTAGTCGCGCTCAAGTGCTGTGCGGCACTAGTGCAGGCGACGCCGTATTACAGAATGAATGAAGGGCTAATCAGTGAGCTTGTTCGGTCTTCGAGAAAGTTCTTAGTGCACAAGGGTAAGACAGTTTTAGTTTAATTCTAGAGATGAGAGTTAATTTGTTGTGATTGTTTTAGTATATTATATACTGTCAGCGAAAAAACAAAGATAAAGATAAGATAAAAGATAAAATCATTTATTTGTCCAACGTAGGTTACAGGATGTTGCAGAATTATGGTTAGTTTCACTATGTGGCGCCTTACGGCTTACAATTTGTTGAGCATGCATGTCAGTCACTATCATTTATATATTCATTTATGGTATAATAACTTCTATGAGCTAGAACATTTTTTAAGGCTTTTTAAACATATGTAGTTGATCTATTGACATTAAACACTTTGGTAGTTTATTAAATATCTTCGGTGCCATTCCAACTACATTTTTTTGGAATAACATTGTTTTGGGTATCATTGGGTATTTTATTTTATGTTGTAAACGAGTGCTCTTAAAGTTTAGGTACAAATGGGAGTTACATTTCACGAAAACACACATTTCATAGATATACAAACTAGAAAGAGTTAGGATCTTATGTCTTTGAAAATGGGGCTTACAAGATTCCAAAGAACTGATACCACATAAAGATCTTAGACACTTTTTCTGCGCTCGAAACGCAATTTCTCGATCTGTCGAGTTCCCCCAGAATATTATACCGTATCTCAAAGTTGAAGTCACAAATGCATGGTATGCGGTAAGCACTGCAGCCAGATTAACTTTTTTTCTTAGATTATATAATGCATAGGAGAATTGATTTAATTTCTTACATATAGAGTCAATTTGATATTTCCATGTCAACTTATCATCTACATTTAATCCTAAAAACTTTGTTATGTCAGTGTCTTCAATTTTTTGTCCTTTATAAGCTATTGTAAGATTAGGCACATAATTCGTTCTTTGCTGAAATGTCATGAGCAAACACCGGTTTGGCGGGGGCAAAAATGTACCAGTGCTAGTGATTAATTAAAAATCGACTAAGTTTATCGACATCGATAAAAATAAATTTTTAACCATCATTATCATAACTAAACTAATGGCTAAGTTTGAATACGTTTAACTATGTGCAAACCTCTTTCATTTATACTTATCGGAAAAGAAATAGAACTGAGTCATATAGCAGAAATTCATCAATACTATAAATTGTTTGAATTTGCTCCAATTACTACAGTTGACCTAGAAAGGTCATTTAGTTGGCTAAAATGGATATTGTCACCCAGGCGACGAAGATTAAGTCTGAAAATGTGGAGAAAATTTTGATTGTATATTATGAAAATTATATTAAATATTAAAAAAGTTAATTACGCTAAAAGTTTATTTTTGTGTATGTAGTTTTCTTCTTCATTCAAATTCTTGAAATTACCCAACGGTTGTACGTCATTTTTATCGATATCAACTAATAAAATTAGTTTAATGTGTCCTCGCACTATTAAACGTCAGTACAGATTTGCCCCCGCCAAACCGGTGTTTGGTCATGAGTTTTGTTTTGCTTAAATTAATGTTCAAATTATTTTTTGTTAACCATTCTATAATTGTATTTAATGTCTTGTTAATATCAGCTTCATAAGATTGACAACAAGACAACTCTGTCTATTTCTTCAAACGAGATAAATATTGAATTGTTTTAGGTACAAGTGTCAGAATAAAGCGGAGTTACTACTTATTTCCATACAATTGTTAGCAACTTATCTTCTTTATGTTACACGCAAGTTAAGTTTGCTATATTGTAATGGTTGAGCTTAACCTCATATACGAAAAC
This sequence comes from Epinotia bilunana, assembly GCA_947049275.1. Taxonomy (NCBI): domain Eukaryota; kingdom Metazoa; phylum Arthropoda; class Insecta; order Lepidoptera; family Tortricidae; genus Epinotia; species Epinotia bilunana. The sequence goes on from OX346264.1 coordinate 14,763,721, forward strand.
ATGGGTTTGCTGGTAAAAACTAGCCAAGTCAAATATTGAGCTCCACTTTTATCTGCTTCGTGTAAATAATTCGACTGTTAAGGCCCTGGAGTGGGCAAGTGACCTTGAGGCTCTGGAGTTGATAGAATTGATGTGCGCGCCATCTGTTTGTTATCTCATGAATTATGACCACTAGCGCGTTATCGCTTGCTTACAATTTCGCGCGCTTGTGCTGGCAGGTGGCGCTCAGTTTGTTCACGTTCTACGTAGCAATTTTTTTGACTTACGTAGTTTGTATATGTAGAATTACAAGAATAAGTGGCGTGAACGAATATAGAGTTAGTTCCACACATCTTCATGCGTCTTTATTATTCGTTAATTTCACCATACCCCTGGGGGTAGGGAGGGACTGAACCATACCACCGTTTTGAAAAACATTTATTTATAATAGCGTTTTTTCTTATCGATTTCATTTAAAAATATTATTCTAAGATGCTTTCTTTATTAAAGAATCCGACAAACTTTCCACCCAGAAGTAATTATGTAGATTTAAATGATCTGTGCATTGTCTTTTTTTGTATCATTTATCTTGAATAGACGTGTACGCCGATTAAAAAATGATCGGCGGCGGCGTTTGCCAAAAAATCGGCGGCAACGGCGTGTTTTCGGTGTAAAATCGGCGTGAATGTTTCGTAAACAAAAATGAAAATGAATTCGTATTATTTGTTAAAATCGAGAACAATATAAATTAGAAGTTCAAGTTCAAGCTTTATATTAATAAAGCTCAAGCAGTGTATAATTAAATTACAATCCTTTTGTAACATTTTAATTACAATGTTTTCTTTAATAACATTGTTTTAAACATCAAATTATATATTTAGTTTTAAGAGGAATCAACAATCAAATGAACGATTGTACTAAATAATTAGACTATCAGTACCTATGTACTTATCCAAAAAAAACTATATTTAAATCTAAAACGAATCAACAATCAAATGAACGATTAGACTAAATGATTAGATTAGACTATCAGTATGTACCCAAAATATAACTAGATATTCAAATTTAAAACAAATCAATAATCAAATGCACGATTAAATAAAATGATTGGAATATCAGTATTTCTATGTTTTTAATTAAGAGAATTCAGTGTAAATATACTCCAAATTAGATCAATAGTTAAATAAATGTTCCAATGCAACAAACATAAATTACAAAGTAAACCACATGTTACCGACAAAGGCATATATTTAATATAAACATAGAAATGTTTAACCACAGCCACACACTCGATGAAATCGTTCATAACTTGATCCCTATGACTTTTTACTTCTAGTTAATTCTTTTTATACATCAGATTTTTTGCCTTATGAAAATAATGTGTAACAATCGTGAGAGGTTTAAATCAGTTTTCTCGTTTTGTAATATAAAATCAATTATTCTAACTTAGTACCTATGTCGTTTAAGAATTAAGAAAATCAAACGAAGTGTGTTGCTTTACGCGTTGGGAAGATCATTAATTTTAAGGTGATTTGGAGAAAATTAACTAATAAGCATGTAAAAACCAACCCCGTGCGTGCGTGTATTAGTCGTGAGAAAGGAAGTTGTATGAAGGAAAAATCAAAAACAGCCTAATCGATTTCTTTCAAAATAATTTTCGATGGATACTACATAAAGCAATAACAAAGTTTTGTGTATGAGCATAAACAAAAATGTTCATTATTCTCTTCTATCTGATAAAAAAAATCTTTGGCATTTAGTCAAGGCTACGCCGATTTCACGCCGATTATTTGTCGGCGTCGGCGGCGTGGCAAAAATGGCCGGCGGCGGCGGCGCGCCGGCGCGGCGCACACTGTCATCTGTAGCATCTGTTGTCATATCTGAAAGGGCTACCGGAGGCCTGAAAGAAACAATGACTATCAAGTTTTGAAATCAGCAGAAGTAGTTGTTTCGTCATAATATAAAATATGGTACCTAGTATTGGTACAAGTTATTGACGTACTCAGAGAAGGCAAGACAGCTAGCTCATAATTTATTAGTCCAGTTTGACCAATAATACTGATTTGTGTAAAATACATAAATAAAGGACTTCCTGCTACATTAGTAATTACGTACCACTACAATAGTTATTGTACTTACTGTGCATCGGATCTTTTACTATGAGCCTGACGGTCCAGTTGTTTTCACTTCAATCTGACCGAAAGCCGTGGTTTTCGACCCTGCTTGTTTCCCATATTTGTGGATTGTCCAGTATCACTCACACCGCACAAAAACAATGTCGACAACGATAACACTGTAACAGAACGATATATAACAGAAATAACAATAACAAGACAAACTCCAAACGAAGAACGCTACAAAAACTGCTTTCGAATGGTACGGAATGGTAGAACGCAATGCATGAACAAATTGCAAGCAAAACAAACACCACGACCAACGGCGAACACCTGACAACATCGCTTTTTTGGGTCGGCTGCCGTGCCGCGAGCGAACTCGCAACGTCGCTTTCGCTGCTAGATAGCCTAGATATGTATACCTATGCTAAATGATTGTTTTGTAGTCCAAAACATTGCGTATACGAATTCAAATCTCACGTAATACTCAACTTAATGAAAATAACTTTTTTCTTCTTTTTTAATTGTACACGACTTTTAGACATTTTATTTGCTGATTTTAATAAAAGTATTCGCTTTTTCGATCAAGTTTGAGATTATTTACCGTTCACCCTATAAAGACGCCTACGGTCTCATAACAAGCAAATGTTTCATGTTTGAAATCCGTATTATACTATGCAGATAAGTATTAGTCATACCACATAATATAATAAATCGTTAAAAATGGGTCTGCTTATTTTGGAAACTTAGAATTCTGCCCAGGCGGAATAAAACTGGTATACGTTTCGATTTTACTCTTCTTGTTATGTCGTTTGTAGTCGTAACTATAACGTACGTGAACGTAGTAATCATAATATCTAATACTCAAGGGTATATGTGACCTGGATATTTAATTTCCAGAACATTACGAGCCTTATTTTCATCAAACAACTTGCACAAAAACACCTCGAATTTACTGGTTTGCCCACTCCTTCACCTTAAGGATTATCTACAAAACTAGGCAGCCATATAGATCTCAAATCTCACGTCGGCCAAGTCGACAACCAGGCATATTCTCATATTGAACTTGGGTCCCATTTTCACATTTATGCTGTTGATGCCGTAATAGCTACGTTGCTTCATACATATTTATACTTTTTCAGATGTAACGTTACAAGTTGGAGCCCTAATTACGATGGGATGCGTTCTTTCTGTAGATCCCAAAGTGGCCGAAATATTAAAAGCCATTGAAAAAAGTACAGCTCCGGCGAAACCTTCCCATCAAATAAATAAGGATAATGATACAAATAACGAGGAATGTGATGACTTCGAAGAAGGCTATTCAGATGATGAAATGTTCACTGCAGTCGAACAGAAGAGTATCGATAAAACAAATGAAGATAAAGATCTACATTACTTTAAAAGTTGGATTTTAGATATATGTTTCAAAAATATGGGTTGGACTTTCAAAGACAATCAAGTTATTGTAAGTTAAATTTACATACATACATACATTCACGCCTTTATTCCCAAAAGGGGTAGGCAGAGCACATGAAACGTATATTCCAGCGCCACTTTAAGCATAAATGTGGGTATAAAAGATCGACAAAATGTGATATTGCAGTGATAAGTTGCTAGCCCATCGCCCACAACACACTTCAACCCTGGTCCCTTAGTCGACTTTTACGACACCCACGGAAAGAAAGGGGGTAGTGAAATTCTAACCCGACACCACACGGAAAATTTATGATTTGTATTCATTTAGATAATAAAGTAAAGGTACTCTCTTAATTAAAATGTAAAGTTAAGGAAGGAAAGTAGACGATAATTAAGATGATGGTGATGAAAGAATATGGATATTGCGTGGCATTTGGCGTACCTTTCTGTACGCCAAATACTTCCATATTGCCATTAAGGGACTCCCATACGCCAATGACTTTCGATCTGAATCCCTTAGTTTTCTAATGTTTTTTGTATCTTATTATATTAACAACAACGGCTTTAATCAATATAGTATCCCATATTTACCTCAAAGTTCATTGTTTTCAAGATATTTGGCATCAAAGTTGAACAATTTTAGGCCAGAAAACCAGTTTTCGGGCCATAACTTTTGTGTTAATTAGTTTAAAATGAAAACCCTAGACAAGTTTTTAGAGACGTCATAGGCGAACCCAAATATGTAGATTTCGTATATGTTAGATCTTTTACGTCAATAGAGATACGTAATAAGTGTTTTTTTAGGCAATATTTAAAAAAATCATACAAAATTAAGTATTCATTTCTTTCAAAATCCGGTAGACAAAAATGAAGATAAAAGATTGAAGAACCGATAGCCGTTTGACTTATAATTCTATCTGTAGTGCAAAACGATTTAAAACTTATCAGAAATCGATGAAAACCTCGGGTAGCCCCTTAATTCAGTAGGTACTTGCAAACTTCTGGGGTGCATACCAAACAACTTGAGTGTCCACGAATAAATCTTGGACCCCTAATTATTATTAATTATACCAAACAACTGTGGCTAACTGTACACGGATTTGTAAAGAAAGATAGAATACGCATACTTTTTTAGAAAATTGATGTTTCAATTGTAACATAACGGATTATTGCATTTTTTCCAGAAATGTAAACCCTCAGCGATCCCTGTGATACTAGAATCTCTCCAAGTGTTGTCGGCCATAGCGTTCCATCACTTACGCGATCTGCTCGAATCGCACCTGGCACTTTTAGCAGATGTGTTGTTCGAAATGCTGCAACACGAGCACCAGGACGTCACCCTGCAGGCTGCGAAGACTATTAGTATTATAGGAGATGCTATACAGAAATTAGGTAAATTACTTCTTCTTTTTAATAAAACACTCATTGCCAACGACTTCGTGGCCGATAACATGCAAATAAGCAGAGCGCCTACCTAGCCAATATTATCTGCGACCCCCTTCAAGAGAGCGACCCACAGGTTGAAAACACTGAATTGTATTGAGTTATGATTTGAGAGAGGTAGGCATAACGAAAGTTATCTCGCTCGTATTGGAAGGGCTATGTTGGGAATTTTCTCTGCCTGATCGCATCTGAAATGAGGATATCCGCAGCAGAACCAAGGTAACAGATATAGCCCTCCGAATCGCTAAACTTAAGTGGCAGTGGGCGGGGCACATAGTACGTAGAACCGATGGCCGTTGGGGCGGCAAAGTTCTCGAGTGGCGACGACGTACCGGAAGGCGCGGCGTGGGGCCACAAGGTGGACTGATGACCTGGTAAAGGTCGCGGGAGTCGGCTGGATGCGGGTGGCGCAGGACCACCAGTCACTTTGGCACTCTTTGGGGGAACCCTATGTCCAGCGGTGGACGTCTTTCGGCTGATATGGCGATGATGATTTGGAGCCGGACTTGGGAAGTTAGGAGACCTTACAGAAGACTGTAGCCAAAGTAACACCACACTACTAAGTACTCGTTTTTTTAATGTATTGTTCCTGGTTGCGAAAAGATGCGCTCTCGCTGAGGGGGTCTAAATTTTTCTTTTACTGTCTACTGCGTAAAGTGAGAAATCATAAGTGATACTAGTAGAAAACATAGTTTGTTATAGTCGTTCGGTTTGAGTTGTGTCCAATCTACTTAAAGGAACAATGCCTTTGTTGACTGAAACCGCAAAACACCAAAATTACCATATTGTAATAAGTCGTTACAGCCACCTAGAAAGTTCAATTGAATATCGACTCTTTGTCCCTAAGTAATAGGTTACGAGTGCACTAATAGGAAAATGGCGGACCAGGTGCCTTTGTACTTGTTCGATTCTCAGTAGTCAGGTAAACGCCAGGGATGTATTGCAATATTATAATTATATTAAAGCAATTTAAACTTTTGGCAAAGGCCCTAGAGTTGAGAATCCAGTATAAAGTTAATGCATGCAGTTTTTGTCTACGAAGTGTGCTCTTCTATGACGGACCATAATGAGGTAGCAAACCCGCACAATGAGACAATGGATTGGACACAACTCAAACCGAACGACTATACTATATTGATTTCTCGTTCTCTAGTAAACATCTCACCATACTTAAACAGCCTTATAAACGTTCCTAAGTCACTCAGACATACTCGTATACATAGGGAATTAGTGTAAGCAGCTTAAGACGGTAGAGAAACAAATAGCGAAGAAGCCATTTGTTAAAACGAGATGTTGCAAGAGATAGCGTCGTATCTATTCGCACATCCGTTGTGTACGTGGCTTTACATTTTTTTGTAATGTTTTGTTTTAGAACAAACCAAGGAATCGCCGCCAGTGAGCCAATGCGTCTACATGTGGCAGAAATTACTAACGCCGTTGTCGACGGTGCTGCAATGTCACGATAACCCGCAGTGCAAGGCGGTGGTGTGTGACTGCATCGCCAACATAGGCGAGCGGTCCTTTAAGGAGCTACCGGTAATAGTTCATTACTTACCAAGGGCTGTAAATGAAACAAAGCCCGAATTTTTTTTTTTTTTTGAGCCTGACTGTTGCTATAATAGGACGAACCCAATATAGCGGGAAAGCCCGAAATCGCAGTCAACTCCTTATATACTCGTACATATGTCGTATCGCGAAAGCCGATAGCCGAACTTATGTATATATATATTTATCTCTTGAACTTACAAGCGGCGCTCGCTGGACCGATCATTGTGGCACTCTTTGGGGGAGGCGTATGTTCTGTAGTGGACAACTTTCTTCCAATATGACGATGATGATGATGATGATGATGTACTGTCAGCATCGTATAGTTAATAGCAGCCAGATTAGCCAAATATATCGGACCACATCCTTATTTTTACAGTAATAATGACGTGTAATGTTGACATTTTCTAAACTAAGCTCATGAATGGCCATTGTACTGAGCTCATGAATGCCTTTGTTTGCGGTCCGAACAAAAGCTATTCATGACGTGCGCGTACCAAATTTGCAATAAAATTAGCGCCACATAAAATGTTCATTGCATAATGAACTCTATCGTCTTATTCAATAGATTCAAAATGAACTAAAAAACAACAAAACCCCGCTCCCAGCGAGCCAGGTACAAGGCGCTATGGTAATTTGGAATCTATTGTAAAAGAAGTAGAGTGTAGAGTTCATTCAAAGAACATTTTATGTGGCGCTATTTTTTTTGCAAATTTGGTACGCGCGCGTCTTGAATAGCCTTTGTTCGGACCACAAACAAAGGCATTCATGAGCTCAGTACAATGGCCATTCATGAGCTTAGTTTAGAAAATTTCAACTATATCGAAATATTTGGCTATTTTGGCTGCTACTATAACTATATGATGCTGAATGTACAAGTGCGATAAAGATGGAGACATACAAACTTAGATTTTATCTTAGATAAAAAATTCTAACAACCCTGATACATTTTGTTCATTGCAGCGACATTTACAAGTACTCTGCTGTACATTGCTGGTGGGGTCGGCCAGCGACGAGGAGGCCGCGGTGCGAGCGGCCGCGGTGCGCGCTCTCGCCATGGCTGTCATGTTTCGGACGCTTAGAGAAGTGAGTCAGTACCGTCATTCATTTATCATATAGCGAGATAGTACTCAATTTTAGATTAAAAAGGCGCATATCGCGAAGATTGCATAATCCTACCCCTCCTCTCCCACTGACCCATATGTGGGTGGGTGTGTGGGTATTTAACAACCGACGTTTCCATATTTTTGTTTAAATTAGAACTACAATAAATAATTTAATTTGGTTTAAAGTAAGCTAAAAAAAGTGACACATATGTGTGTCAGCGGGAGCCAACGCAGACAAAAGATGCGGTATAACGGTCATACGGGAGAGGATGGGTTAAAAATTTGAATGTTTGGATGTTTGTAAAGCTCAATTTAACCTGCAAGAAATTGCATATAACTTTAACTACATTACGGGGTTTAATAGATCAATTGAACTCAGTAAACCTCGGTAACCCGCAATGTAATCAAACTTGCATGCAATTTCTTACATGTGTAAATTGCGCTTGACTCCATCACGCTTAAATGGCTCAACCGATAAGAAATAAATTTAGCATGAAGATAGTTTATAGCTGGGATTAAAATATAGGATAGTTTATTTCCCCGGTCCACGCAGACAAGTCGCGCGCGGAAGCTAGTAATAAATATATTCAGAAATTCTACAAATTGAGCTTCAACTACCAGCCATCAAAGATTTGCACCTAGCTGACAAATATCCTATACTTGTAATGTACATCGATTTGTCTTGAAAAAAAAAAACACATTAAGTACTTTTACATGATATTACACAGAATAAGTCACCTGAAAATAGTGCAGTACATAAAAAGGATGTTGTGGTAGGTAGATATTTGTATATTTTTTATTGTAACAATAACGTGTTTAATTGACTAAGTATGTTGTTGACATCAACAGAACGATAGACACATTAATAGGTAACCCTAGTAATTGCTCTCTTAATAAATTTGTTTACACAATAACTACGTATTAGTCCATGACGCTTGTTAGATAATTTACTTCTATTAAAAATTAGACTTCGGTCCTGCGAGTATGAAGAGCAATTGGCCTGTGCTCCGATTATTATAACGACGTCGAAGTGTTACACCATTTCTTACTACTATTTCATAGTCTGAATAGGGAGTATTTCTGCAATGTTCTGCCGCCAGAGTGCAGCACTAGCACATACCGTTTTTTGACAAGTTCTTCAAAGCTCTGTATTCAAATTACTGTAATATAATAGAGAAGAAAATATTTTAATACAATACAATAATGCATCATGCTGCGTATTTGTTTGCACGGATTATTTGATACTAATAATTATGACATGATGTGTCACGGTGCTTTGTTTACGGTATGTACAAACGACAACACTGTTAACTGACCATCCTGTGCTTATATAGAACCTTATTACAATGCACTTTAGGTACACCGATGGTCAGTTAGCTGTGTTGTCGATAGTACTAGTGTCGCCCCCTACCCTACGCAGAGTTTTGAGTAATATTCCCTATTTCTGAGAACGCAGGATACTAATGAAAGACAAGACCGCCTGTTACCATTATGTATTTTCCCAACTCTTGTAATATAATTCCTTTTGAACCTGCTGAAACCCCGTGTACTATAGAGGTATTACATAAAAAACCGGCCAAGTGCGAGTCGGACTCCCGCACGAAGGGTTCCGTACCACTATCTATATAAACAGCAAAAAAAATCACGTTTGTTGTATGGGAGCCCCCTTAAATATTTATTTTATTCGGTTTTTTTTAGTATTTGTTGTCATAGCGGGAACAGAAATACAACATCTGTGAAAATTTCAACTGTCTAACTATAACGGTCCATGACTCATGAGATGCAGCCTGGTGACAGACGGACGGACAGTGGAGTCTTCGTAATAGGGTCCCGTTTTTACCCTTTTCGTACGGGACCGTACAAATCTGTGTACCAACACACTCGCGTCGACAATCTATTAAATGAATGGATGCTAAATGAGCGTCCAAGGTAAAGGGCCATTCACATGGTGTTACAACTCGCAGGCGAGTTTTATTATATACATACATTGCAGGGTTTGATTGAACTCATCGTATTGCGCTAGCCCGCAGCCCCTCAATGTAATGTAAATCGCATACCAGTTATTGCACCATGTAAATTGGCCCTTAAATCAGAATTGTATAGTTTGATGTAGCTTTTGTTTTGTAGGACATCGGTTTCGTGAGCGACTGCGGTGAGAACATACTGCGGGCGTTGGCGGAGCCCTCGCTAGTGGTGAGGACGAAGGCGGCCTGGGCGCTGGGCAACCTGAGCGATGCACTCGTCTTGAATGTGTAAGGATCCCACCTGGACCAATGATGTCTGGGGTCGCCTGCTCCCGTGGCTGCGCTGCGTTGAGGGTGTGGGAGCTGGATTTGTCTCTATGTCAACACAGCGAATCTCCTCTAATCAATAAAGGGACGGCAGCGCGCTTGTGATCCTTCTGGCGTCGCAAGCGTCCATTTGCGACGGCGTCTGCTTACCATCAGGCAGGCCGTATGCATGTTTGCCACCATTGTAGTACCGGTTTTTTTTTAATAATAATCAGTGGCATACTTTCTCTTCCGTTTCTAGTCTTAAGAGTCCGCAGTAAGCTCGATTCTCCATACAAACGTAGTTACGCTCTCATTTTAAATTACGTGTGCGATTGTAACGAAACTTTGCATATACAATGACATAAAGTATATCTATGTCTGTAATTACTTTATGTAGCTTCAGATACCATAGTAAAAAATACAGCGAATTTAAGTTTTTCATACAAAACTTGTTTTTGCTGTATTTTGTTTGTTTTATAAACTGGAACCATATAAACTAATTACAGACATAGATATACCTCATGTCATTTTATATGCAAAGTTTCGTTACAATCCAACACATAGTTATAAAATCAGAGCATAACTACGTTTGTATGGGAAGGTGAAATACGGCCGAGCTTACTGCGGACTCTTAACACGCTATAATTTTGTAATGTGTTTAATCATCAATCATCATTGTCATCCTAGGGTTTTTCCTGTTATATCCTATGACCGCTTTGGCACCTAATCCCAATATTTGACGAAATCGACTGCGACCTTCCAATCTAGAGGGACAACTAGGAAATTCGGTGAAAGGAAGTATCACTTTCTTCCCCATGTTTTCTTTCACCGAAAAGCTACTGTTAAATACCCAATGATATTTCGTACATAAGTTTTTTTGCAGTGAAGTTCAATAGTTACTATACGAGACGAATGCTACTTTACTCTTCAAGGTTTCTATAATCTACATATTATGTGTTCAATTATTGTTGGTTCTGTTTATAATGGTTGACATATTGAAACAAATGGCAGCTCATCGTCCGATATGAAAACGTTTATTAAACTAATTCATGCTATTCTAACCTATCTTTTTATATTTACAACTATATCTATGCTTCTAATATCAGAATTCTATTTCCAACGTCAAACAAGGTACATGAATATAAGATCGTATGGTTGCAAACATTTAATATGAACGAAAACTTACTATAAAGTCATTTCAACTCAAACCTTCTTCCTTAGGTCATAAAGTCGAATTTGAACGGATCATTTTGCTACAAATGACCTATTACCATTTATATTGCAGGGATGATCCGGAGATGGACTATATCGACGACCGTCTCCTACTGCGTTTGCTGAAGGTCAGCATACAATGTGCCGGCGATAACGATAAGGTCAGCAAATTGAACTAATAAAAGCATAATCACTTGTAGAAGGCAGACTTATTAATATACTGGACACGTGTGACTGTTATAGCTAATGTTTGCAGCAGATTAGTATTTTTCAAACTGTGGATGGATTTTAAAGAGTTCGTGGATACACGTATTTTGAAAGTTGAGGGGAGCAAGGACTTGATATTAGTACAATAACCAATACAAGTAAACAACAGCGTAGGGTGGGGGGTCGCGGGATGAGAAAGATTAAAAAACACTACAGTAGATAATGTGGATGTTTAAACATCGTTATACAGCTAATATTATGTAAATGTAGGTGATATATAATGATTTCGTGATAAAATGAGTGCAGTTTATTAGCTTCTATTTTGTGTCTTTCCGTTGTTGTACAAAGTCGTTGAAATCCCACGTTTTGATTAAGTATTAAGATTAGATTAGTGTTTTTTGACAACTTTAAATAGTAATTTAAGTATCAGATTTATAGCCATCTTATAAAGTTTATGACACAGCACACGCTATGGCGGTATGTACCGTGTCGTTACTTTTGAATGATAATAAAGTCCCAAGTATCCTTGGTGACTTTCATGCTACGAGTATATCACTATATATTGCGTCTTAGGGCCAGCCAGTTAGGAAAGAGGATTATGAATTTGTCAATGAATAATGTATGCTCTCTCAATACACTTACGGTTTCAATTAAACTGTCCACAAAAATGATCCAGGTGGCTGAAGGTGTACTGCAGTGAGCAATGAAATTTAAACCTAATCGTCAATGGCTATATAAAGCATGCAATACACATATAAAAAAATAACACCTTTTCACTGCGGAGTGTGCGGGCCCTTAGGATACATTCCTACTTCATTTTATTGTTTTTAGGTTAAAATGAGTGCAATGCGCGGACTCGGCAACATATTACGCCTAATAAAACAAGACAATTTGCAACGTAATCCGCAAATAAAGGTCTTATGCGAAGGCGCTATAGGGAAGCTTTTGGACTGCGCATGCAAAGTGAGCAACATGAAGGTCCGGTGGAACGCGTGTTACGCCATGGGGAATGCTATGAGGAATGATGATCTGTTCACTTGTTTTAGTGGGTGGCAGGTAAGCAATAGTTATTTACGATACAAGTGCCAAAAATAGGAAATTCGCAACGAGTGGTGATAAATTAAAACACGACCTAAGGGAGTGTTTTAAATCGACACGAGTGGCGAATTGCCTATTCGCACGCGTATCGTACAACGTTTTACTGTACATATGGCTCTTTAAAGTTTCGACATATGCACGAAAAGTGCTCTTTTCCGCACTAGTGCGGGAAAGTAGCACCATATGCACTGTAAAAGATTTTTTTAACAGCCGATATTTGACAGCCCTCATCCCAGTACAATAAACGTCAATGATGACAAATGACATACATTCTACTGGGATGACAGGTGTCAAATATTGAATGTTAGGGCGTATCCACTATACCGAAATAAGTATTTGACACATGTTTAACTTAATTATGTTTGCGCCGCGGTGTAAAGGTAAATCTTCGAACTCAACCGTAACATGGTGCCAATCATTTTTCTAGAACGAATCCAGTTCTCTTTGTACTAGCCACAAAGAGAAAAAAAGCCATCGTCTTTCATTGTTAAGTGCTTCAACTAGTAATCATCGTCATCATCATCATATCAGCCGAAAGACTAAACTAATAATAAAAAGTTGTTAATACCGATATACGTTTCGTTTTAATTTGAACCTTGCTACTTTAACAATAGAGTAATGTATTTATTAAACATGACCTTTTCACTTTGAAGCGTTAGTGGCACGTAGCTAAACAAGGGACTATATTGGACCGATGGACCTGAAGATAAGATCTGTTCTAGAAAAGTGATTATTGCTATAATTAGTGGCATAAATTATGCGTAACAGATTAGACGAATGTAATATGACAACCAGGTTGAGGTCAGTTAGCAGACGCTAGGGCATCTATGATTTTCGATTTCACTGACATGTTAAATTTACTCAATTATGCTAAAACTATGCCGTTTTTACCCGACTGCCTAAGAGTATGTGTGTATGTATTGATCTATGTATGTATAAACGCCAACACAGTTAGCTGACTATCCTGTATTTATACAGAACCTTATTCCACGCACATAAAGTGCACGGATGGTCAGTTAGCTGTGTTGTCGATAGAACATGTGTAGGTATAATAATAATAATAAGCCCGCGGGGGTAGCTTGTGGCGAGCTGACGGTGAGTGGCGACACCGCGGACCCCTAACCTCCAGAGGGCCCGAGTGATCTGGCGCTCGCCTCTGTGCTTGCCTTAACCGGCCGGCCAGAGAGGAATCGCAAGAGCGGAACCTATGCTCCAGGTTGGAAGTGTAAAATGTCATAACGCCGGCGGCCCTTAAACGGATTACCGGGATCTGGCGCACCGCAGACTCACCTCTCGACAACCTCATAGCCGCTGTATCATGTTGTGCGCTCGGAGATGGTATCCGCCATGTGTATCCCTCGCTTTATATTATATTTGTTTTAAAGGGCCTCTGCGCTGTTGGCTTCGGCCCCACGCATGCCTCCCAAAAGTCCGGGACCCCATGGTCCCGAGATATGGAAAACATACAAATAATAATAATAATAATAATAGCTCGCCGCCTCGCTGCCGGCGGCGCCCTAGGTTTGGTTTTTATCATGATTTTATGTTTTGTATATATAGTTTTATATCTTACTTTTTTATATAAATTTTTGTAAAATCCTAGCATAAAGACCAACCTAGGATAAAGGGAATAATAATAAAAAATACTCTTTATTGCACTACAACAAAAGAGAAACATCTTAGAAAAAATTAGGTATGTGGACAAGAATAGTTTTATTTCAAGAGCTCAAGTCCAAACGGCTTGTTGGATTTTGACATATTAGCATATATCGTTATCGCGGGAGCAAATATAAATTTGTTAAAGAAGTAGTCAAACAGACTGTCCATTTAGTAAAAACAGACTTTTCTGCCTACACATTATAAGCCTCCTAGAAGTTCATCATAACTAGCACGAAGTTTTTGCTGCATAAGGTTAATTAATCTTGCCTTACACCTTGTCAGTATATTTATTATATTATTATATATCCTGGAATCGACATATCAACTTAAATAAATATCCATGTTTTAATTTAATACAACTTTATTTACTTTTTGTTGATCTTAAGTGATTTTCGTAATATACGACAAAAAAAATCTCGATGTTTTCTACTATTAATCTGCGGCGTCGTGCAGTAAATATCCATTTTAACTGGCTAAATGATCTTTCGATTGCCACTGTTGTAATGGGTGCATATTTAAAACGACGGAAGTAATCAAATGTAGAACGATATATCGTTGAATCTAGTACTATCTCCTTATCCGATATCAGTTCACAAAATTTTTTCATAACGTCATATCCGGCATTTTTCTGCAAAACCACTTTGAACTTTTAAAAAATCTGTTTTCCTTCTTCATTCAAAATGAATTTAGATATATGTTTGTATATATTTTGTACTATGGTCAAACTTTCACAAAGAGGTAGATTTTGGCACTGCATTTTATTTATAGCATCTGGTATTACTTGAAGATACTTTGGCTATAAAATTTACGTCTTTTCGAATTTTTGCACTGAGTAAAGATTTTTTTGCTTTGGCGATGCACAGAATGACAAATGTCTAAACTGACTGATGAGGTTGCGTACGTAATATGTAATCTTTTTTAGTACTAATCAAATCAAGTACGCGTACGGAGGTAAGATAGCATTGATATTCAATAAAATAATTATACATTTTAAGGTCGTAGGTATAAACGTTTCTCTATACGAATGTCATTTCTGTTTTTGACTGTTTTTTATAATCTTTCAGTACTGTCAAATCTTATTTGCTCCCGCGATAACGATATATGCATATTAGGTGTTTGGATTCCTCTTAGTTGTGGGATTAAGCTATCGTATTTGTAAAACTAATGGGTGGGTTTGGATTGTCGAGCAGTGTACACCGCCATATGAAAAGTGTGACACCATCGAGTGACGAACCTACCTGAAGATCCAATGTTTACAAGTCTGTAGTGACTTAGTAGTTTAGTAGGCAGGAAAACCAAATACTAGGGATTTTTCCTGATAGCGTAAACATTGTGGAGTTGATGCCTGCACTTTCCGACACTTTCCTTTATGAAACATACATGACATTGTTCCTTCACTTAAACTAGCGCCAAATCTTGCGATTAGGATTAATACCTATTAGGTTTTGTTTTTATTTTCTCTGTGTGTACACGGTATAAGTTTGCCTATCTCGTTCTACCTACCTTCCTCTCAATTGCTCAAAGTTTAGCTGGAAGAGATCCCTTATAGGGACAAGTTCGCCTTTGCACTGATTACTTGATCGATGTGACATGTATATTCTTTAACCTGTTATTGTGTGTGTGCAATGAAGTTCTTCCATACATACATACATCATTAGGTGCCACCCCGGGCTCTTTTAGCGCACACCCGGGAATAACGCTAGGAGGATGACGACGTTGTTCTTTTATTTCAGAGTCAAGTTTTCCCGAACCTCTGCACGCTGACGCGCGACTGCAAGAATCTCAAGGTGCGCATCAACGCAGCGGTCGCGCTGCGTGCCCCGTCGACCAGGGCGCAGTACGGGGACCTATTCCCGCTCGTGTGGCGAGGTGTCATGGCGGCCATGGAAAACGCAGCTAATGTCGACGATTTTACTGAGTACAGACATAAGGACAACCTGATTGAACAGGTGAGAAATAAAACTGGGTAACAAATGAGACGTGATGAAATTGGGAGCAAAGTACAGTCAAGGATTTGAATTGTTGAGCCATTTAGAGCTCTCTTTATACTGGACAGTTCAAAGCTACTATTAAAAACTAAAATTAGTTGACACCTAAATGGCCCAATAATTAAAGACCTTGACCGTACGACGTAATGTCGCTCCCCATACAGTTCTTTAATTTTCTGTTATGTAGCTATCAAGGTTAAACAGCTGTCCGGTTTAGAGGATATGTCGCAGGGAAATGGCCAAAACAGAGATTTGAACAAATCAACAAATCTCAAAAAAATCTGATTTAACAAACAATTTTATGACCTACTTGCGACATTTTATTTTACCATTTTACTAAATCATGTCAGAGATTTCCACAAATCTCTAAGAGATATGATCAAATCACACAGATTGTTAAAATGGCGAATCCATTTCGTCATTTACCTAGAAAAATCAGTCATTTTATCAAATCTCTGAATCTGTTTAGTGAAATGACGAAATCGGCCAAAAAAGGCAACTCGTTTTTTCATTTCACTAGATTTGATGAAACCCCTGAAACGCGTCAGTGAGTTGACGAAACAAACTCGCAGAGTCAACTCGACTCGAAATGATAAAGTCGACTCTACTGTAACATGGTGTATGTGATTTGATCAAATCTCTGAACTGGTTCAGTGTTACTCTACAATTAAGTTTGATCAAATCTCTCACATGATGTTTCAGGGATTTTATCAAATCACTGAAACAATTCTGGTGAAATGAAAAAACCGAGTTGCCTTTTTTGGCTGATTTCGTTATTTCACTAAATAGATTCAGGGATTTGATCTAATCACCTACACCATGTTACAGTTTAATTTTATGTTTTGATTTTTTTTAATGGAATGGCCATTTTCACATCCTGCGTGAATTGGTCATATGTTTCCTGACATGATTTAGTAAAATGGTAAAATAAAATGTCGCAAGTAGGTCATAAAATTGTTTTTTAAATCAGATTTTTTAATCGAATACATGAATAGGTTGTAAACCGGAATATAATCATGTTAAGGTGGTTCACTTTGCATACAAAACGTTCTTTGACATTCGCAGGGTAACGGCGTGATATTTTAAGAAACTTATGTAATAAACTTTCATAAATTGCGTTGAACCCGGCCGGTGCCTAACACTCAAGGGCGAAACCAAGGAGCGATATGGTGCAGGAGGGAGGTAACACGACCGCACGAGCGACTTAATCTGTACTAGAGTTGAGATTTTCATCATTTCAGTAAACGTGTCTAGTGCAATGATAAAACGAGTTGACTCAGCGAGTTAGTTTCGTCAACTCACTGACGCGTTTCAGGGATTTTATCAAATCACTTAACAAATCTAGTGAAATGAAAAAACGAGTTGCCTTTTTTGGCTGGTTTCGTCATTTCACTAAACAGATTCAGAGATTTGATCAAATGACCGATTTTTTCTAGGTAAATGATAAAATCTATTCGCCATTTTAACATCCTGCGTGATTTGATCATATCTCTTAGAGATTTGTTCAAATCTCTGTTTTGGCCATTTCCCTGCGACAGATATACAATACTACTATACCAAGAATCTTTCCTTGGTGGATACCAGAGCAGTGCGAGGCAGCGAGCGAAGAGTGCACCAATAGGAAGCGATGCGCGGGGGAACCTAACAATGCTATTGGTGGTAGTTTTCCTCGCAACCTTGCACAAGTCTGATGGATACTCACCCTTAAGAGCCATTTACATGGTGCGACAACTGGTATGTGATTTTCATTACATTGCGGGCTGCGGGCTACCGCATTACGTCGAATTCAATCAAACCCTGTAATAAAACTCGCATGCTAGTTGCACCGTGTAAATGGCCATTTACGGAGGTGAAATGGCAGTAGTTAGCACGCAAAGGAGTTTGGCTAAAGAGTTATACGCCAGACTTGGCGACTGCGTGTAAAACCTAGTAAAATATAAGTAGGCAACATGACAACAAGCCGTTATCTGCTCCTTAACAACAGTATGGCGCATAATTAAATTATGTTCACAAAAAAAGTGAACACGATAAAGTAAAGTGTCCTAATTAAGAATCATTTTGTTTTTCATAGATAATGGAAGGAAAGTTCGGGAACAACCATCGTATTAAGTTGTTTAAACGTTAAGTACGTTACGTACATCATAGTGAATATTTGGCAGTGATAGCGTCCTGCACAGTAATCTATCGCAACAATAAGTAAATAGGCGAGTAGTTAGATCAGTTCCCCAAACTTGTTTATTCCGTGTAGCAAAATTCCCAGTCTCGTTTTTCCCCACTCGTGTTGGGACCTATGCTTCTTTATTGCCATTCGCTTAATTTATCGTTGCGTGATTTTTCCCTGTCGGATGTTTCCTCAACCTCGGCATACATCTAACGCGCATCTTTCCGCTTCCTTTGGCCTTTCAGGCTACTGCAAAACTAACGTAACTTAAACCTACCTACTTTCACCCGTTTACTTCATAAAATTGCATTTACGAATGATGTTTAAAGAGTGGCATAATAGGAGGATATAAGAGGAAGTATATTAAATAAGAAAATATAGGAAGAAATAGCGAAAAGGTAATCTGATACTAGATGAATTTACGAATGAGGCAAAGTACCTACTACTAGAACAAAATTGGAGTGGGAAAAATGTGACTGGGAATTTTGCAACGCTGACTAAAAAGTTTAGGGAACTGATCGAGCTACTCCCTTTATAGTTTTCTAAATTAAATAGATCAACACCCTTACTTATGTTATAAATTTTATAATTATTACATACATACATACATATAATCACGCCGCTTTCCCAGAGGGGTAGGCAGAGATCACGGATCTCCATTTGCTACGATCCTGACAAACCACTTTCGCTTCACTCACTTTCATAACATTTCTCATACATGCTCGTCGGTTTAGGGTACTTTTGACCTGGCCTTTTAGTAAGGTTTCTCCAATTTGATCGGAAAAAGTTCGCCTAGGTCTTCCCCTTCCAACTTGCCCTTCCACTCTTCTTATATACACTCTCTTCGTTAATCTTCTTTCATCCATCCTCTCTACATGCCCAAACCACCTTAACATACCCTTCTTTATAATTATTAAAAACTTTTATTTAACTTGCAATGTAAGTCAGTACCTATAGTTTAGTTAGAACCACTTCCTGACGTTCAATTGGGCTCAATTTGACAATGCAATAATATGGTACCGTAGAGCAGGACTGACGGAGTCGTAAGGTGGCCACAGGGACTGGTAAACTACCCAAGATAAACCCGTCGTGTTGGGCTTACTGGAACCCTCTCAACGAGGAGTTAATGACTGCGCAAAAAAGTACAGTCTGTCAGATAAGCTTGTACCAAAAAAAAAAAAAAATTGTTAGGAACTTATTACAGTGTTTCAAATGACTTATATACTATACTTGATGGGAGGCGTATGTGCGCAAAGACTGCCACAATGACCGGTCCTGCGCCACCCGCTATTTAATATTCTAATTTATTACTTATTTCCGTTCACTCCAATCTAAAAATGAACACCTAAGTAAACAAAACAAACAAAAAGTATTGTTCTAATACTAAATTTAAGAACATGTTGACTGGAATTATCCACAAATTTTATAATATTGTTACAGCTCAGTGTCACGCTGGCGCACCTGTGCTGTCTCCTGAA
Organism: Epinotia bilunana; assembly: GCA_947049275.1. Lineage (NCBI taxonomy): Eukaryota > Metazoa > Arthropoda > Insecta > Lepidoptera > Tortricidae > Epinotia > Epinotia bilunana. The sequence continues at coordinate 14,783,400 of OX346264.1, forward strand.
ACAAGCCGACTTGGCAGACATCTTGGATCCCCTCGTGTTCCACTACGATTGCGCCAAGTCGCTCCTCACGCAGCTATGCCACAAGCTGGCGCCTGAGAACCCCTCTTGCCTCAGGATACTGGAGGCTGCCAAGTATGTGACAGTAGAGTTGACTGCCGGGAACGATACGCAATCGCAATCGTTGAGTATGTTGCAGGAGATATTTATATGGGACATGTGAGTGTTGCCAGGAAGTAACTTCGCTTTTCAGTAAAATTATGGTTTATTTAAAAGAACAGCTGGTATAATAAATATTTACAAAAGAAAGGTATTAACTTAGTACTTTGCGCATATTGACGAAGACTTGGCATAATATTAAATGACTTTTACTTTTGATCTTAACACGTTCGCAACCAAGAACCCGCCTAGCAGGCACTCATAATATTTGCTCAGATGCCTGCTGAGCCCGCTAGGCGGGTAATAGTATTAACTTACACGCCTAGCGAATTCTATCGGTTTCTGGTGATTTGTTCCAATTTAGTCCGGTTGCGAAAGTGTTAAGCTTTCAAATGATTACAAAACCGGCGTTTAAGTGGAACCTGCGCAGTAGTCGATTTTCGGACGTTATCTGAGGTGAAACGCGTGTATCCATAGCAACGAGGCGGCGCGGGGTATGTTTTCTGAGCATGCGCGAATACCGTCATCTTTGGTGCCGGCATTATTCTTGCTGGATTCATACCGGAAGTGAAATACCAACTTGTTCATTTGCTTTTTTTATATTGAGATGAGTAATGATAAGCCTGATACAAACATGTTAAAATTTATTCGCTTATAGGTATTGCATTTATATAACCGCTATGTAGCATATTATAAATGACCCATAACTGGCACATACAAAGCATGAATTATGAGTGTGGTCCTACATTTTTTTTAACGAAGCCTCCATCTGTAGGCATGTCACAACTCTTATAATAGTGATGATTATTTATGTTATTGATTTTAAAGTTATTGAAACTGTTGTCGCTATTTTAATCAATAAGTAATACATGTGTAATTTATGTATATTATAGTGATCTGATGTTATTTCACAGGGATTGAATGAGAAAATTCACCTAAATAAAATATGTTTAATTTATAGGAGTTTCACAATTATTTTATACCGTAAAGAATAGAACAGGGGACCGATTTTTGACTTTCGAGCGCTCGACTTTTTCACACGAAATCTGTCAAATATTATGAAATGCTATTTTGAAATGACGATAGAAGATTTAAAAACGTGCGGTATTGACCACTCGTATTCAATTCTATCGGTAGAAAGTAAGTGCCCGTGATTATGACACTACAATAGCATTTACTTTTATTTAATTTTCGAGCGCTCGAAAGTCAAAAATCGGCCCCCTGGTCTGGTTCGAGTATGAAATATTATACTGTACGAAATTGATTGCTAACAGCTGCAACTAACAATAGCAATGAATTACTGCATTTATTCAGTCATAACATAATAGTAGGTACATCAAACATTGTGCACAGAACTATTTATTGCCTGTTCAGTGATTTTACGCTGTATAGTTTTGTTGTTAATTTATCTATGAAATAAATATTTTAGACATAATAATGTTTTTTTAATCACATCCCATAGTCAACATTGCATTATCATCGTCATCATCAGTTCAGCCTGTAATCGCCCACTGCTGGGCACAAGCCTCTCTTCGAGCACGCCACTTATCCCGGTCATGTGCTAGTCTCATTCAGAAATGACCCGCGGTCTTTTTTACGTCGCCAACCCATCGAGCTGGTGGACGACCAACGCTTATTTTTCCTGTATGTGGCCACCAATCCGTTTTTAATCTGGTTTTAATCCACCTACCGCCATCCTGCCTGGCAATATGTCCTGCCTCACCATTAGAGTTTGGTTATAACTTCTCCGACGCACCATGTTAGTTGAGTTATTTTGGGCACTGATAGTTTGCTTATTATGTTAGCATAAACATGACATACTCGTGTCATAAACTGGTAGAATCGAGATGGCATATAAACACACGTGGTGGAGTTATCGGCATGGTGTGAAAGCATTGATAAAATCCGGTTTTAACCCATTCATTGTTCCTCTAGGCCTCTAGGGGCATTGACGCACTGTACTACAATAATGTAGATAATGGGGGCAAACATCAACAATTAACGTATACGAATAAAGACAACATTAAAATGAGTAGGTACCTATCGGGTGATCCGGGAAGGTTTTTGCCTTTATCAATTAGTGTTGGTTTATTTTTAGCAAACCTCAATAACAAAATTGTGGCCACGCATACAAGTCGTGATCAATGACTGATCAAACTAGATTTAAAATTTCGCCCGAAGTATGTCCTAATAATTTATTTAGTACACTTTATTAGTCAAGGTTTACAATGTTGAGATGTTTCATTTTAGCTTTTAATGTAATGATTTATCCTAAATAATGGATAAATACCTCGTGGCATGTATTTCAAAAAAAGTTTCTGCAAAGTTCACTCCTTTCTATCGGGTCATTCTTAGTAGTTCTACAGAACCCCACCCTGCGAATACGCTGCGCTTTGCCCGGTCATTGAGGCACTCTTTGAGGGAGGCCTATGTCCAGCAGTGGACGTCTTTCGACTGATGTGATGATGATGACAGAACAATGGGAAGATGAGTTACAAACGAATGGCAAAAATATCGCTCCGAGCTCGATTCGAACATGCCACATTCAGGCATACGCGAGCTATCGCTCTAGCTAACTGAGCTATCGGAACAATCTTACTCTGTCGACAAATCTTTCTACCAGTTCCCTCTGACAACGAAAGAGAGTTAAAATTTAAGAAGTTATACTTTTATATTTTTTATACATATAGCAAATATTGTTGTAGAAGAAAAATAAGAAATTTGATGTTCTTAAGAATACATTTTATTTTAGGATTATCCACTGAACTTGGCACCCATTTAGATCTCAATTATTTTGTCGGCGAAGTTGACAACCACTTACAATATACACTCGCGTGCAAAAGTATCGAATCACTTTGCATTTTTTCGTTTGCATCAGATATCTTTGTAAATCGGTTAATTCTTCTAAATTATTTAAATGTAATTATGTTTGTTGGAATATTAGCTTTATAAAAAGCTATGAAACATGAGCATTGGCCCTAGATTATTCAGATTATGGCCAATCTGCCGGTTTCCCGTGTTGTTGCGGCTTCTAACACCCACAAGTTGCACTACCCTTGACCCCTATAAAACGGGGGTGGTGGGGTATTTCTTATTGGATTGGCCGCGCTCGGATACTCATTCACGCACACTACTTACCATTCCCCCGCGCCCGGATCGCACCTATCGTCAATCGCCACTATCTGCGCCGCTGCACCGCCCGTCTAGTTTCAGCCAGCCCCGGCCTCCCACAAGCGGGTCTCACCGGGGTCTGGCCGCCACGAAACGGGTAAGGGCAGCCGCGCTGCCCGCGATCGCGCCCCAAGCGCCCCAACAAAACCCAAGCAGGGCCCCCAAACAGCCCCCCGCACCCCCGCCTTCGACATGTAAAGGTGGGGGTAGACTAGAAATCTAATAAAAAAATCTACCCACAGCATATAGAAAAATGCCGCCACCGACCGCGCTCCCCTCGGGAGCCCCACAGAAGGGGGAAAACCGCCCCCGGACCTTCCGCCGCACCCGCGGCTTAGGCGACGCTGCCAGAGCCGCCCGCGACCCGCGAGTGCAGCGGGCCTTCAGAAATGTCCTGCGCGCGTCACAAGAGGTCTGCATGGCCGCGTCGACGCCTAGCACCCCGGGAACACCAACTAGCGAGGGTGCCGGTGAAGCCCCGTTTCCCAGCCCCTACGAACTCATCCAGGGGATCCTGTGCCGGCTCAACCCGCCCGCCCATGGCAAAATCACGGCCGCTGACCTAGCGGCCGCAACAACCTCGGCCGCCATCGCGCACAGCGAGAGGGGCCGTGCCACCGCTGCATCGGGCGAAGCAAACTCCGCCGCCGCCCCAACTGCACCGCCCGCCCCACGCCCGCCCACCGCGGAGGGGGCAAAACACAAACCCGCCGACCGCGCCGCCGCCTCCACGGGCGCTCGGCCGAAAACAACTAGCTACGCAGCCGCTACTATCGCGACTGCAAACAAAAAGGCCCCCGCGCTCGCGCCCCAACCGCAACGCGCGCCGCGACCGCCACCCGCCCTCGGAGCGGGCCAGGCGAACCTAGCGCTCCGCGCAGCGCCCGCGCCGCGACCGCCACCCGCCCTCGGAGCGGGACAGGCCAACCCGGCGCACCGCGCAGCGCCCGCGACGCGACCGCAACCCGCCCTCGGAGCGGGACACGCGATCATAGCGCCCCGCGCAGCGCCCGCGCCGGCCAACGCCGCGCCCCGCGCGGTGCGACAGACGCGGACGCAAACTACACCGCAGCAACAACCCTTCCCGCTGCGCACCAACAAAACCCCGCCGTTCGGGGGACTCACTGCCTCGCCGCCGCTCGTTCAAACGCCCGCGCAGGCTCCACCCCCGACAGCCGCGCTCCCCCCGCCATTGGGGACAAAGCGAAAACCGGGGTCCCCGATAGAGAGGGCCCAACTCCCGAGCCTTCCCCGCCTGGACTTGTCCCCAATGGACACCCTGGACCAGGGGGACGAGAGCGCAGAGGACGGAGACAGCGACGACGAGCGCCAAGACGTGGCCGCTGCCGCGCCGACCACAAGCCCGACGCCCCCAGCGATGACGACAGTCACAATCACCACGTCCCAGCCGCCCCAGAAGAAGCCGCGGCCAATCACGGTAGACAACCTCCCGGATTGGCACGCGCACTTCCAACGGATTCGGGAGCGACTGGGCCGCTACCCCAACTCCCGCCCCTACGGGAACGGCATCCGGTTCCGCCCTGAGGACCACGAAGAGTACCGTGTGGTGCAGGAGTACCTCGAGGGCCTCGGCGACACCATATCGTGGTCGGCGCTCCAGCCGAAAGAGGAGATCCCCCTGAAGGTGGGCATCAGGGGGCTCCCCGCCAACACGGACCCAGCCGACATCACAGCGGACCTGATGGCAAAAGGCTTTGCCCCCATCTACACGCGCCACGTCGACGCGCGCGCAGGCAGACCCGGCTGCATTTTCTACGCGCAGCTGACAAAGACGGAGGACCTCATCCCGGCAATATACGGAGTCCGGGAATTGCTCGGGATGACAGGCGTGGTGGTGGAGGCGTGGCGCGGCAGGAAGGGGCCGGCGCAGTGCCACCGCTGCCAGGCGTTCAGACACTCGTCGCACGGCTGCCGCCGCCCCATAAAGTGCGTCCGCTGTGCGGGGCCGCACTTCGCTGGGCAGTGCGAGCGGCCACGAGAGCAAGAGGGGACCTGCGCCAACTGCGACGGCCCCCACCCAGCCAACAGCCTAGCGTGCCCGATCTACAACCGGGAGGCACGCATAAAGAAGGCCGGCACAGCCCCTATCACCAACCGCCGCGGGCAACTAGTACCCCAGCAGCGCACGGTGGAGGCCACTGAAAACGCCCCAAACTCCCTCACAGCGAGGGCGAACGACGACGCGGCACCTATGCGCCGCCGCCGCCGAGGGAGGGGTAGACGGGGCAGAGGACAACCGACCGCCACCGTCACTACCGACGCCGCCGCCGCCCAGACCGCCGCCGCCGCCGCCCAGACCGTGGCACCCCGCACCAACGCCGCCCCAGCGCCCGCCTGTGTAGCGGCAACCGGACTGTTGCACCACACTGCCCTCCCCTCCCTACCGACAAGCCAAGATGGCACTAGGAAGGGGACGATAGCACAATGCATCCAGGTCCTGCAGAACGTACTCGGCGCTCTGCAGAGAGGAGAAAACCCCGTCCCCGTCATTCTTAGGGGGTTGGCCGACCTCTACGGAGCTGGATAACCCCCTAAGAATATTCCACTGGAACGCCGCCGGTCTCAAAAACCGGCCGAAGAAGGCGCTGCTGGCGGACGTCCTCAGAAGAGAGCGGATCGACGTAGCCCTGATCTCAGAGACCCATCTCAAGGCGGGAGATACCTTGAAAATATCGGGCTACGTCTGCTACCGCAAGGATGAGACGTCCCCACAAGGCCTTGCATACAGAGGCCTGGCGGTGTTCATCGCACGACGGGTGGTGCACCAGCCGCTTCCGGACCTCCAGCTGTCATCGTGCTACGCCCTCGGAGTGGAGCTGCACGCAGGCGGCCAACGCTTGAGGATCTACGCTTTCTACAAGCCCCCGCGGACATCCCTAGCCGAGCCCGACCTTGAGCAGATCTTGGACTCGAGCGCACCCACCATCGTCACCGGCGACTTTAACGCCAAACATCCGGCCTGGAACTCGTCCAGGATCTGCACCACGGGTCGCCGCCTGCTGAACCACGCCGAGGGCCACAACTACACTGTACTGGGCCCGGAGGTCCCCACGCACTATCCGTATGACGCATCCCACCAGCCTGACGTCATAGACTTAGCGGCAGTCCAATGCCTAGCACACTGGCCGGAGCTGGAAGTCCTAGATGACCATATGCTCTCGGACCACCAGCCAGTCGTGCTTAGACTGAAGACTGCCGCTACCACCGCACAAGCCCCGCCAGCGAGGAGAAGGACCGACTGGGAGAGGTTCGCCGCACACATGGCTGAGCACTCGGAGTCCTTCCCGGCAACCTCCGCCGAGGAAGTAGACCGCCTTGCCGAGTTGTTCAGCCGGAACGCCCGGTCGGCCCTTGACGCCGCCACCACCACGAGCCCCGCCACCAAGCACCGCCACAAGAAGCCGCCGCCGCACATCCAGAGGATGATAGAGGAGAAGCGGAAGATGCGACGGCTCTTAAACGAGACCCGCTGCCCCACCCTGAAGACCCGGCTCAACGCCCTCGCCGAGAAGATCGGGACTAGCCTCGCGGCGAACTCCCGCTACTCCTGGCTCGAGGGCGTCGACTCCGCAGCCGACGAAGGCTGGGGCGGCATACACCGCCTATGCCGTCGCCTCTCAAATAAACCGCTCCCAATCAGACCACTCCTCGCCCCGGATGGTACCAGATGGTACCGTGCTGAGGACAGGGCGCGCTTATTTGCCGAGCACCTCGAGAACCAGTTCCGGCCAAACGCGTCCGCTGATGCCGAGTTCACTGCACAGCTGGAACGCGAGGTCGAGGGGTATCTCGAGGCACCACCGCCGCCAGAAGAGGACCCCATCATCTTCTCCCCCGGCCAGATCCAACGGGCAGTACGGAAGACCCAGCTCCGCAAGGCCCCAGGACCAGACTCGATCCCAAACGAGGCGCTGCGTCACCTGCCCCCGCGAGCCATCGCGACGTTGACGCGGCTCTTCAATGGGATCGTCAGAACCTGCCACTTTCCCAGCTGCTGGAAGCTGGGGAAAGTCATTATGCTGCCCAAGCCGGGGAAGAACATCCTCCGCCCTGACAGCTACCGCCCCATCACTCTGCTGTCCACGGTGTCAAAGGTGTTCGAGCGCCTCTTTCTCCACCACTTGACACCGCACATCGAGCCCCGAGAGGAACAGTTCGGCTTCAGGGCGGAACACTCCACAACGCTGCAGATCACCAGGATCCTCCACGTCGCGGCGGCGGCGCGGAATAAAAAGGAGCACGCGGTGGCGGTGCTCCTTGACATGGAGAAAGCTTTCGACCGGGTCTGGCACTCAGGCCTGGTCCACAAGCTCAGAACCACCACGGCGCCAAGACGGCTCGTCCACACAACAGCCAACTTCCTCGCCGATCGCAGCTTCCAAGTTGCGGTAGAAGGCAAGCTCTCGGCGAGGAAACCCATTGCAGCCGGAGTCCCCCAGGGAAGCTGTTTGTCACCTGCGCTCTACGCGCGGTACGCAGATGACATCCCAGCCGAAGGGGGGGCCACACTCGCCCTGTACGCCGACGACGCGGCGTACATCGCGACATCTTATAAACTTCCACACGCAGCCGTGAAGATGCAGCGCACACTGGACGCGCTCCCGAGCTGGCTAGACCGCTGGCGACTGAGGGTGAACGTGGCGAAGACCCAGGCCATCACCCTCAGTCCGAAGATCAACCAGCCACCGGAACTCCATCTGTTGGGACAGCCGTTGCCGTGGTTGCGGACTGTTAAGTACCTGGGCGTCACCATCGACCGCCAGCTTAACATGTCCGCCCACGTCAACAACACCATCAATCAGACCAGAGCAGCGCGCGCACTCCTCACTCCGGTGATGAAGTCGTCTCTGCCCCTATCCGCCAAGATCGGTATCTACAAGGGATACATCAGGTCGCGGCTCACTTATGCAGCCCCCGCATGGTATGCGCTGGTGGGAGAGTGCAAACGGCGGCGGCTCCGCGCCCAGCAGTCGCTGACGCTCCGCACCGCAACCGACGTGCACCACTACGTGAGCAACCGTGTGCTGCACCGCGACCTGAAGATTGAACACCTAGACGACTTCATCACCAGACTAGCCAGGGCTATGTTCGAGCGTGCGGATGGCTCACGCCAAACCCACCTGCAGAACATAGCCCCCTACCACACCCGGCCGCCCGACAAGAGGGCACTACCGCGGGACCTGATCCGCCCGGATCCGCCCGCCCCCACCTGACCTGACAACAAGGATGTTCCTGCAGTGCCGTCGGCTAGTAGGTCGCTCGCTGGGCCTCTCCCCAGGGAGTCCCACCCGGCAGGGCTTGACCTCGCCGACGGACGAAGCAGATGACCCCACCGGACCTGACGGGCATCACGCCCCCCCCAGACACCCGTCCGTTGTTGCGGACGGCGCCCGATCCCGCCAAAAGCGGCACAGCCGCAAAAGGCTTCTCCGAGCCCCCCTGGGGGTTTGAGAGACAACCATCGAGTTCTTATCAGTCACTTACCAGAAGTCGACCTGCACACATCTCCGCATCTTATCCTGTGAAGAATACCCTGAAAAAATGGAAGCCACCGAAGCTCAAGTCGCCGTAGTCGTCAAGCTCCTGCAAGAAGGGCGTAGTCAACGCTCAGTGGCTGCCGAAGTGAATCTGAGATCGATGAATCTGAGAATCTGGATAATTTATAACACCCACTTAGCGCAAGTAACGACAACAACCAAACAAATTTATATCCTACTGGTCCGCTGCATGTGCTTCGAGCATGATATTCTCACTAATATTATAGGTATCTCGAGTCATTAAAAAAGTCACGTCTGAAAATATTACATTTTCGCTGAAAAGTGTTAATTTGTCATGAAACCACGTTCGTACAATTAGGAACAATTCTGGTTTGTACTGTCCCGTAATCTTGAACGCAAATAAGTTCACGTTAAGTACGCGTGAACATGTTTATGACGATAATACTTGGGTACGTATGATATTATATTTCAGTTGAAACTTGGAGGCTTCGTCTGTGTATGTTTCAAACTTGAAGTACCCTACCTACTTATTAGGACCATGCTCGGACTGTAAAACGAATAATGTCCCTCAGAATTTCGGTTTGGCGGAGCTTCACCCCATAAATTTTAGCTTAAGGGGATGCCTCTATTCGAGTCCACCACGCCCCCTTGACAGAGAGACGCTTATGCCTTTCGCGCACGAGAAAAAGAGATGCAATCCTTTTCTTCGGGAATGGCTTTCTTGGACAAATTTCGAAGTTTTATTTATATTTCATTAAGTGAGATTTTAGATGAGATAAAATACTATAAGTATTAACTGTGTCGTAAAATAATGTATTGTTTGAGTAGGCTGAGCAAAAAAAGGAAAAAGAAGACCAAACTTTGGATTTTTTTTCTATCGTGGAAATTTTTGGCAATCATGTATCGATTAAATCAGATAAACAATCATATAGTCAAGAATCATATAACTGAAAACCCACTGGATAATTTATAACACCCACTTAGCGCAAGTAACGACAACAACCAAACAAATTTATATCCTACTGGTCCGCTGCATGTGCTTCGAGCATGATATTCTCACTAATATTATAGGTATCTCGAGTCATTAAAAAAGTCACGTCTGAAAATATTACATTTTCGCTGAAAAGTGTTAATTTGTCATGAAACCACGTTCGTACAATTAGGAACAATTCTGGTTTGTACTGTCCCGTAATCTTGAACGCAAATAAGTTCACGTTAAGTACGCGTGAACATGTTTATGACGATAATACTTGGGTACGTATGATATTATATTTCAGTTGAAACTTGGAGGCTTCGTCTGTGTATGTTTCAAACTTGAAGTACCCTACCTACTTATTAGGACCATGCTCGGACTGTAAAACGAATAATGTCCCTCAGAATTTCGGTTTGGCGGAGCTTCACCCCATAAATTTTAGCTTAAGGGGATGCCTCTATTCGAGTCCACCACGCCCCCTTGACAGAGAGACGCTTATGCCTTTCGCGCACGAGAAAAAGAGATGCAATCCTTTTCTTCGGGAATGGCTTTCTTGGACAAATTTCGAAGTTTTATTTATATTTCATTAAGTGAGATTTTAGATGAGATAAAATACTATAAGTATTAACTGTGTCGTAAAATAATGTATTGTTTGAGTAGGCTGAGCAAAAAAAGGAAAAAGAAGACCAAACTTTGGATTTTTTTTCTATCGTGGAAATTTTTGGCAATCATGTATCGATTAAATCAGATAAACAATCATATAGTCAAGAATCATATAACTGAAAACCAGACCTTAGTTAGTTAGTTAGTTGTACTGGACTCTTTTCCGCAAGTCGACATCCAGTGTGCCTATTTTGCGTGAAATGGTGGGGTAGCGCTACTCTAACCACCCCAGCTCCTCTAGAAAGTTGGTGAGTGCCTTTGTGTTCCTGACTGCGTTCCTGACCAGACCTTATATTGTTTCTTAATCTAGTCAGTACGAACGGTGTTTCAAACCACGCGATAATTTCCAATGCACCCCGTTAATGTAAGATTTGAGTTGAGAACTCTCAAGGTTAATTTTTGACTTTGAAGTAAGTATAGCCTTAGAAAGTTTCTGACTAGCAAATCATCGGTATTTTATGCTTCCATTCGGTATTGTACAAATTCCATGCTCTTATTGCACATAATTGGCACAACGACTTACCTATTTGGGCAAAGATGATAACGTCGATTAAGTAAGTAAATTAATTTTCTCAAACATTCTGCAAGAAATCAAGAATATACTTTCTTAAATTATCATGAGGCATTCTTCTCGCTACTTCATGAAATTGTCGTACGCCTTTATACTTGTCTTTTGGCTTTGCAGGGAACAAATTATCTATAACTGAGCTTGCAGGTTCTTGTAAATCTGAAATGATTTTCACGCCAAATTTCAACATAAATACTTATATAAGAAAAGACAACTAGCCACTATATGTAAAAACAGAATAATTTTTGCATTGCCGCCTTTTAATTTTATTTAATAATAATAATACTTAAGTTGGATTCCGAAAACGCTATTAAGTTATTTGAGACAACTAAAAAGTCGCGATAAGTCATCTTCCGTTTTGGCTGTTTAGGCCATTTTTTATATGGCCATTTTAACTTTTTGTTTTTATCTCGACAAAAATTGTTTGTATGCAACATTGTTGGTGAGCAAAATCGAGCCTTCAAGGTTTTTTATTCTAAATTTTTACTAACCATAAATTATTCACTTCACGTCCTGATAAAGTCAACTTTGCCGAACATTTTGGAGATAAAATTATTTGATCTAATCTATCTATACCTATGCCTTATATTCATGTTATACCCAGTATAGTGGATAACTTTTGTTGCATAATGAAATAATGTATATAATGTATGAAGAATGTCCATTTATTGCTCTCAATAATGAATGCAAGAAATAAATGGGCAATACATTATTATTTTATTTTTAGTCGTTGATGACAGCCGATAGTGAGCTATCGGCTATGCGGCGAGTGAGCCAATTAATTTTCACCGTTTCTACATAGCCTTAACGTTCCGTTTGGCTTGCGCTGAAGTCGACGACGTCAGAGGGCCATAAATCATGTTTTGGCTAAAAAAAAACGGCTTTTGTAAAGATAAAAGGAGTGAGCCTTCTGTACTTTTACTATTATCTATTCTGTGGCATAGATATTTTGTCGTTCCGGGATTCCCAGATACCTCTCCGTCGGCTTTTTCTGGGGTTTTTCCTTGAAGAAAATATATCTGGCTCGAAGGACTATAATGTCTGAGGTTTTCTCTCCTATACTTTTATGATTTAAAGTGATTGCCTTCAGTATATAGGAGGCCTACGTCCAGCGGTGGATGTCCTTCGGCTGATATCATGATAATGATAAAGACAAATCTAGTACCCGTTTATTATATTTGCTTTTCCAAAATAAAATAGGTAAGTTAAAGCTGGTGTATGACTATAACATTGTTCGGATTATGTTACCTACTTAAAACATACTCATGTAGGAATATTTTCTAATTTACAGCCTTGTAAAATTTCTCCTAACTACTTGTCTATGACTCTGGACATTTCTCAACGAATTACTGAATCGCCTACATTCAGTAGAAGATTGCAGTTAGAGACAGCATTTGTTACTTGCATAGTTACCTACTAAGTAAGTAGTTACTATCTTTTACTATCAAAATCCTGACTGACATTGTTTATAAAACATCGACTTCCGAGAACTCATTGGTGTTGTAAACTGCTGCTTCTTACAATTGTATTTAGAAGGCAACCTGAAACATCTAGTGTTGTAATCAGATCAGCCAGCATTCAAATTGATACCACAATCATTTAAATGTTTTAGTGGAACAATATCTGGTGATGTCTTCATGGAACATCCTGCAAAAGATAGGTGCAGACGGAGAGCCGCTGTAGCCGAGCGGTGAGGCATACGACTTTCACTGTGAAGGTCGTGGGTTCGAACCCCGATTCGTCCCACCGGTTTTTTTAAAACCTATGTTCGCAGTTTCATTTGATATTTAACAGTGGCTTTTCTGTGAAGAAAAACATTCCATGGACACCGTTCTAATACCAATGAGGTCTAGTTTTCCCTCTGGGTTGGAAAGTCAGACGGCAGTCGCTTTCGTAAAACTAGTGCCTTGCCTATGCCAAATTTGGAGATTAGGTGCCAAAGTGGACCCCAGGCTCCTTAGGCCTTCGTTTTTCGCGGTTGTGCACTAAAGTTTAGGGCACAAAGGGAATAACGCTGGGATGATTATGATGATTCCTTGGTACCTATACCTTATTCCATATCATCATATCAGCCGAAAGACGTCCACTGCTGGACATAGGCCCCAAAGAGTGTATGTTAAGAGGTTAGAACAATTGTGCATTAACCGTCATACGATTTCGAAACGTATAAAAAATCAGGGATTGAACAGGGATGTAACAGGTTTTTTGCTTCATATGTAGGACTCAGTTGTGTTTTGAGGTAACGACTGCGTATTATTAGATTGCCCAGTTAAGAAATGAAATGATTAACAAAGAACGAAAAAATAACGGTTACGTTCCCATACTAAAAAATACCGGTTACAATGCCTGTAAAAAAATGGACTGTTACGTTTGAAAAGACTATACATATCTTTGACTTCGACCGCACACTGGATAACGGAATTAGGGCATTGGTGTTTTAGTTGCTATGAAAGATATAATAATATGACCGTTTGATAGATAATTGTAACTAAGTAAGTACATACGTTCTATAACAAAATTCGTTCAAAAGTTACTCAAACTTCCGCACCGAGGGATCGACAAAATTTCACACTTATTATCGCGTTAGAAAATGGAAGTGTGTTGTGGGAATGGGCTAGCAACCTAACACTGGAATACAATATCACATTATTCCATCTCTATATCTACAATTGCTAGAAGTGGCACTGGCAATTAAACGTCTTGTGCTCTGTATATCCCTTCTGGGAATACAGGCGTACCTAAGTTTATGTATTTAGTATCTACATTTCTACTTATCATGAAAGCATACCTGGTGAGCCGGATAGTAAGTATGCGTTCAGCACGTGCTATATGTCTGATAAAATTATCTGCATGTATTCGTAATACTTATTTGAAGAGTAAGTACTTATTTGTTTCGGTAGATCGCTGGTCCCCAGATTGGTTTAATAACTAAGTATATCTATAGATTAAGGCTATCTGTTATCTTATCTTTTTCTCTGCCCAGACACGGGCTAACAATTTAATCTTAATACCTACATGACAACGCATAGTTTGTGTACACGGAAAATAAACTACCATATCCTTACGATTGTCTGATTCTTGAAATAATAATGAATTCACTATTTTCACGAGAAAATTTGTTCTAGAAACGTACAAAAAGGGGAACTAATATTTTAGACATATTTAACTCCTCTAGGTAATTAGAAGCAGTTATTTAGGACATTGTACCTGAGATAATCAATTAAATACTAGCTTTTTACCAATATTCGTAGACAATATCGACTTGGACAAAAAGAAAACGATTTGAAATTTAAACGAATTTGGGTATTAATAATGCAATTTTGTACGGATAGGTGGTTAGGTGGTACTAGTAAATTCTATCATAACTCCATAACTCGGACATGAGAGTTTTGGTGTACCGGGGAAATAGCGTAATACCTAAAGATAAACAAAATTAGTGTTGGCCTTGGTCATATAAGTTCTCGTACAAGCTTATCTTCAGAGGGCCTCTGAATAAATTGACACAGAGATATGCGCATTGCGCAGTTCTCTTATGCGAAGTGTGCTTACGAATTTTTGTGCATACGGAAGTTTTCAAACTGTGTGGAGCCAGTGTATCCAAAACATATGTTTTTTTCCGTGTAGCTTCTGGGCTGGGGGGCTACCGCGAAACGAAAAAGATAAACGAACGAAGTTCAAATATGGGTGCATACAGCTTCAATAAAAAGATGTCCCATGGTTCTTATCATTATGAGAGGATTAATTCGGTGCAGGGATGATTTGGCACTTGACTGTTTCTACAGTCAAGCAATAGAATCTGGGACATATTAGGGGAAAAGTATGTGGGTATGTATCGTGAATAAGTACTTCTTCTTATAATAATTAAGAACGAAAGCAAAATGCGACCCGCCTATTTCGAGTTCAGAACAAACTGCACTGACGCACGTGCTGTAAATACCCTGAAATTCAGAGCAGCTTTAACTGCTGCATGTTGTTTTTGTGAAACTTTTGGTAAAATGTGACGTAACTTTTCTATTTCGATAACTACTGAAGAAGAGAATATACTGATCGAAATTGGACATATATTATTAGAAACTGATGTGGCTACATTGTCATTTAAATATATGTTTGAAGACTTATCTTTACTAAACTATACCTACTACAACCTATTTCATATAATTTGCGTAACCATTTTCATTAGGTACTTATGTATTACCTAGATATGATTACGGTTTTTCTTTAAATGAAAACTAAGTCGTTGTATTTAGTTATTTACTCAGGTTCACAACCCTCAATAAGTTAAGGATTGTGCATTTACAATTCTTACACAAGTTTATTACATTTATTAATGTAATTACTATAGATTAGCAGAAATTACTACTCAATGTAAGTCACGCTTAGTGTTCCTCGGTTTTCCTGATTCTATATTGTATTGTGTACCTATAAATAATACTTTCATATCATAGCCAGTCACGCTATAATATTATTAGGTACTTTAAGCTTTAACGATATCGTCATGATTAAAATGTTGTATGGTTTTGGTTTCAGGTTTGGAATGTGGGATTTTACCAACGTCATGTGATTTCGTCAATCTGAACACAGCTGTGTAGATATCCTTCTGGTAATGTCACGTAACATACGTAGTCAAGGAACCCTTATAGTTTCGCCATGTTCGCCTGTCTGTCCGCGGCTTAGCTCAGTAACCCTTACCATACGTAGTTCCAGAAACCTGTTTTCTTTTTTATTTAGGTTTCAGTACAGGCTCAGGGCTTCTTTTGATATTGTATTATGATCCAACCCAATGTAGGATTCAATGGGGTAGAGTAGGTACATAAGTATATATATATATCACAAGGGATTATAAGGAATCCCCTATGTATTGTAAGTTCCGCACTGTGCCCAACAAGTTGCCAAATATCCCACGTGGTAAAGTTTTCTAGAAAACTATAGAACTATCGAGAGCGCATCCTTCCCTGAACTTTGCTCTGAAAGGGGGCCAAGTTTTGACGTCGAGCCGATGTGTTCAATAGCTTCCACGCATGCGTAATAACTTCTCGCTGTGTGGGTTTACTGTCTGGTGGTGCACGTGGTCGGTGCGTGCCCCTATACCCGTCTCATTCTGCGATCATTCAAGTCTGCAACTCCCAGTGAGTAAGGGGGTCAGCAAATCCGCCGGGGATCGCCGCCTTATCTAAATCAAGTTTAAAATACCACCACCGTTTACGCTAACCGTCAGTCGTGTTCGAGCTGTTGTACCAGAACCTCGATATTTACACGGTGTGAAACGTTCGCTGCAAATTGCAACTTGTGAATTTTTTAATTGCAGATTTGTGGATTCTTCAATACTGCTACCCAGCCTATATATTTCTCAGATTTAATTTTGTTGAGGTAAGTTTAAATAAGGCATGTTTAAAAAGTAACAACCTTCAGTGTATGGATCGATAAATATTGGAATTTTCCTGAAATTTTAGCATAACTAGGAAAACGCACAATATAAATAGAATGTTCTGGTAAATTAACGGGCGTAGCAAATGGCTGACTGGCTGCACCGAGCGCTTTCTCTCTCGTCGCTGGGTCGCCGGAGCGGCACTTAGCTAATCTTTAATCGATCAGTTTTCACTACTGCGGTCACATATGGGAATATAAGTCTATTTATCATAAAAGGAAACTTGTTTCACTTATGGTTGCATTTTCTATTTCTGAGCTAAACGTGACTCTGTAGCACCTACTCGCTCGATAGCGATTACAATATAGAAACGTGATATCTTCAGTCTGGGACTTGGAATGCTTAGTTACTCCCGTCGCTTGCGAGAAAGAAGAAGAAGAATGTCCTCACTATCTACATAGCAACAGGATATGTGTGTCAAAAACTGCCCACGCATTCGTTTTCCTTATCGATGGGTTTGTCCAACATATGTTTGAATTATTGCGTTAAAAATCAAACCATTAAAAAGAAAGGACTTCCTTTTATTCCCTCGTGCTAGACCAGGTGTATTTGTCAAGCAGGTAGTTGACCTCCCTTTTTTTGGGATTTTGACGCTTACCTGACCGTGATACTGCCGAAGTGAAAATAACCAACCTGTTTATAAAGTGCCGATATTTTTTTTTTCGATTATTGGCAATTTAACTACTGAAATGAAGCGAGTATTCAATGCAATGATTGTGGTCCTCTGGTAATGCACATTCCGTTGTCTACAAATTTAGGTTAAATTGAGATTTCAAAACAAAACTATAAAACGTCTTGCTGCATACCTATGAAATAAACCTATAACCTTCTTATGCCTACTATTCCTTAGTATTGAATCTAAATTTTCTCTTTATTAAGAATTCTAATTTCAATATCAAGGTTTTATTTTGAAGCACACGCAAGGCTAATGAAGGATGTAAATAACATCTATCACTAATTAGATATGGAAAACTTACCTCATTTCTTTCCTCCACACTTCATTTTCGGGTCAAGGGTATCTGAATCATGATCTGACTCAGTAATAAAATAGGTAGGTAAATGCTGGAGGAATTTTCCGATAAAATACAATGAAGTATTTATCAGACAGCTTATTCAACCCAGCGACGTCAGAGACACCTTTACTTAGGACCACCTGTGCAAATCCACACGTCATTGTTTAGCAAGTCGCGGTAATGCATTATGCGATCTTTTGGGCTGAGGCTCCTGTTTATGATCTGAAGGGTACATTTTCTTTTTATCGTAGTTCCATTGAATTAAAGGTAAGGACCTATCTAGGGCTACCTAGTACCTACTTTCCAATTATGGAGGTTGTTTGGTCTAATAGTCCGATGAGATGGTTGACCATATGACCTAAGTCCCGCTATGTGACTCTGCATGGCATTGTACTCCCGTTGACAAAGTAGAATTTGTACATCTCGTTATGTATAAATATACTAGCTTCTGCCCGCGACTCTGTCCGCGTGGGACTCATTTATATCTTAGCTCCATACAAACTTTAAGCCCCCATTACTATCCCTCAGGGGGTGATTTATCGGATTAAAACTATCCTATGTCCTTCCCCGGTACTCAAACTGTCTTCTTCCAAATGTTATCTACCTTTTACTGTTCTTTACCAAATGTTCTCTAAATCGGTTCAGACAGACAGTGTACTTACGCATTTATAATATTACTAGCTTCCGCCTGCGACTTCGTCCGCGTGGACCCGGGATAAAAACTATTTTATATTTTAATCCAGGTTATAAACTATCTTAGTGCAAAATTTCATTCAAATCGGTTCAGCCGTTTAAGCGTTATTGAGTAACAAACATCCAAACATCTAAACTTTCGCATTTATAATATTAGTTGGATAGATTGTTCCAGAACTTCCATACAATCAAACGCTCTGCAATTTTCGTTTTTCAAACAGCTTAATATAAAATTTGGATTCCTAGCCAAATTCGTAGAAAGAAAATACTATTAAACTTTCCGAGGAAGATAGTCCATTTGGATTCACTTGGCTGGGGCACTACCATGCCCCCAGATTCAGAAGAATGTTGACCGACACCCAATTCACACATGTCTGTGAATGTTATTGATATATTTGATCCGGATACTCGGCCGATATTGCAAACACACGTGTCATTCTTTATATTCCATGATTCATTATTTACCCCAAGTCCCCAAGTGACTAATTATCTTATCAGTGAACGTCATTAAGATGCATTGTTTATTACAGATAAACAACCCAAAGTAAGATGCTCGCTAGCCCAGCCATGGAACTGCAAGCGGAGGAGACCCCTCTGGCCCTTCAGCGCCTCTGGAACCTGACCAGGGCCCGTTTAGCTGGGACCTCCACCGCCCTGGACGTTGAGCCAGAACTTGTGGAGACTTTACTTTCTGCCCAGGTATGCTAAACTATAAAAAAATGTGGAGCTAACGCAGAGAGCTGGCTGAGACATAAACTACCCTTCCCTTTCTCTCTAATTAGTATAGTGCAAGAAAGAAGGATGAAGGGTGGTGACATGTTGCGTCACGCGACTGTTATGCTAGTCTTTCTTATGTTTTTGAAGTTAGAGAGGTACCTACTCTAAATACTAACTGTACAAAGGTGGTATTTTTAAAATCATTTGTAAACAGTTCAAAAGTACTTCACACGTACTTATGTAGTTGAAATAAACTAATATAAAGTACGGGCGAAGGGCGAGTGCTCTGATGGATGACTAGTTCAATGAATAAGTTATGGTTGGCGCCAGAATTGTAATTTTCTATGTCAGCCCGTTAGGTTCGACAACCTTTTTGAATGAAAGAAAATGTGACATGACTCACACGACTCCCCCTGATGTGACCTATATACTTGTAACTAATTATTTTCTTGGCACTGCTAATATAAATGTAATGCCACGCTATTCAGACCGCTACCTACCATCTTTACTAGCCCGTAAAATGACAGCGCCCTCATAAACTTTAAAATATTGCGATACAATTTAAACTTTTGATTTTGACTCGTGCGACCAATGATGTAATATAAAAAAACCGGCCAAGTGCGAGTCGGACTCGCGCACGAAGGGTTCCGTACCATTATCTAAACGGCAAAAAAATCACGTTGGGAGCCCCCCTTAAATATTAATTTTATTCTGTTTTTTAATATTTTCTTTTATAGCGGCAACAGAATTAGATCATCTGTGAAAATTTCTACTGTCTAACTATCACAGTTCATGAGATACCGCCTGGTGACAGACGGACGGACAGCGGAGTCTTAGTAATAGGGTGCCGTTTTACCCTTTGGGTACGGAACCCTAAAAAGAGGTAGATAGGTTATAAGCGCTCCAAGTGACACACTCAAACTGAGTCAATTGCACCAATTTGCCTCGTTTTCGCGTCATCAATGGAAACGTATGCTGTCAGATTTGGTGGCCATTTTTAAACACGGGATTTCGTATGGACAACTTATCTACCTACCTCTTTTTTATATTACGTCATTGCGTGCGACTCCAATAATAGAAAAAAATACACGTGCACCTAGGCGCGTGGGGCTTTCGACGATTTTGAACCATAGACATACCATAATATACATGTAGGTATTATTATATTATAACTCAGTGGTATACATATCTCGTGATCAACTTATCTCACTATATAGTTAAATTGGAAGGAACTTATTACCTAAGTACCGTAATGACGGTTTTTGCACATCACAAATCAGGTTAATTGAGTTCGATGTGTAAACGTCTTGTTTATATCAGTCAAGGGCTAGTAGTACCTAATTGTTTTCATCGATGTGTGTCACTTATAAAGTAACTTATTTTTCTCACAGGAGCATGATACTACTTCGAAGAATAAACACCCAATTCCAAGTGACTATGAGAGCGATGGGGAGGAGGCATTTCCGGAATTGGAAATACCCGTAAGTATTATTTTACGTCACTTGTTAAATAACTTTGGCCATGTATACGGTTCACCCATTTTATAGCCATCACCACGGAACTTAAGAAGTACATAACATAAGACGGAAAAGAAAATAAGAAGTAGTTAGGAAAGTTTTGTAAGATCTTACATATAGGTAACCAAGTCTGCCAATATTTTAACTCTATAGAAAAACGTGATGACCAAATTTTGGTAACAAAATTATGTTACGGCCGCGATTGTTCGACTTGGCGATGGAACCGCCGTGCTTCCAAATAACCCTTATGGAAATTTTAACAAAAACTTCCCTTACAGTAGAATTATTTGGGGTTTACCACTGACAGATAGTTTGCCTTCATTTAATTTTCAACTTTAACCTCATACAAATTAAGTAGTTATTTCTAAATCGGTAGACGTGGGTAAAAGTATTCTGAAAATTGCTTTATTTGTATGACATTAAAGTTGAAAATTAAATGAAGGCAAACTATTTGTCAGTGGTTAACTAACAGTAATCGTACAGAGGCTCTAGTATAAGTTTTACCGAAACGAAACATTACGATCGCGTTTGCGTTTTACCCTCAATTTGTATGGGATTTGACAGCTAAACGCAAACTCGGTCGTAACGTTTTGTTCTGGTAAAACTTATACTAGAGCCTCTGTACTTTGTTTTGGTATTTTTACGTCAACAACTGTTGTAACTAGCCAGTGTTTACTAATTATTGCTGAAGAGTACCGAGTCGCCGCCACACCCCCGCACGTCGATTGTTATCAAACACGTCACGGCCTGACCCTCTGTCTAGACGTCCGCTGTGTGCTCATCGTAATTGATAACATTCATTAAATGAACTGTGTCGTCGTATCGTACTCTTATAACGCAGTAATTACTACTAATGCGAAAGTAAATCTGAGGCTCTAGTATAAGTTTTTCCGAAACAAAACGTTACGACCGCGTTTGCGTTTAGCTGTCAAATCCCATACAAATTGAGGGTAAAACGCAAACGCGATCGTAACGTTTTGTTTCGGTAAAACTTATACTAGAGCCTCTGTCTGTAGGTATGTCAGAAATCTGTTCACGATACCGCTGAGATTACGTCAATTTAGAGGGTATGGAGATATTCTGAGGCATGGAGAATAATATTGCATACTTTTTATATCTGAAATCATTTTCCAAGGGGATGAAATAGGTGTAGCAATTTATATACGTAGACGGAATCGCAGTCCAAACATCGTGTAGTGCCTATACGCTACCTATGCGCTATATGCCGAGCTACTTAAGAGACCGTTTTGTCCTTATTATTGAAA
The DNA here is from genome assembly GCA_947049275.1 of Epinotia bilunana. Lineage (NCBI taxonomy): Eukaryota > Metazoa > Arthropoda > Insecta > Lepidoptera > Tortricidae > Epinotia > Epinotia bilunana. Next base: position 14,805,080 of record OX346264.1, read on the forward strand.
GCTACACAATTATAGGGCTTCACATCAATCCAGTATTTGTGTTGCTTCATTGATTTCTCGTCCATTCATTCAAGTACGTTAAGGTCGATAACATTCGGTGTAAAGTTTCGTTGTATTCTTATATTTATCGCGACTTCCTGGCTGATAACCTCGATTGAAGGTTCGGTGCCGAACCGGGCATAAGCTTCCGCGAATAAACTAGTGTAAGCGGAATGGAATCTGCAAGCCGGTGTTCGCGTCAGAAATAGATGGAAACGTGTAAATATAACGTTCGATCAGAGCGGCCAATGGACTTTGTACTCGCATGCTCACAATAAACCAATTTGTCGCAAATGCTACGACGCAGAAATGCTATTACCAATGATTGCTGATTGTTAGTCAATTGTATATAACGTAACACCTAATTGAAGAATTCATTGCTATGACCTCCAGAATAGCAATGTTGTTTATAGAAGCTCTAATATGATGCGTATTACTTCTATGATTTCTTTGAGATGTAATTGGGATACACCCTTCTTGGCTCGTATTTGGACAGCGTATGGTTTACAACACACATTGCCAACGATGCATAAGTTATATTTAGGCAACTTCCTTTATTCACTCTCATACTGGACCGGCTGACGGTCTGGTCATTGTACCTTAATTCAAATTAATAGTTTTAAACTGAATGGCAGTAAAGACATCTTTTGAAGAATCTGACACCGACAGCCTGTTCTCAGAATTTACAGATTTGGTATCTTCCCGTTTCAATTTAATCGTACAAAAATCTTTGTTGGGTCGTGATTGTAATGGAGTGGTGTTTTTAGGAGCAGCCTGAGTGCTTGCAAAAGGGTTGGTCGGATAGTTATGCGACGGAGGTGTTGCTGGATGCCAGTACCCTCGGAGATGTCCCGGCCGTGTACCGCGTGCCGCCGCCGGCGCCGCACCAGCTACCCGTCATTGGGGTCTACATCGACCCCCGCGTGAGAACCGGCTTCCGATACAAAGTCAGACCCATGCAGGTGAGACCAATATTTTAATTTCAACTTTATCTCACGCCATTAGTCACATCGCAGAACTTTGAGGGATCGTCGTTCGTTGTCATGAAGTGTTGACGATTGCATGGGATTGCAATCTTCCACATTTTTTTAGTTTAGTAAAAAGCTTACCTATTCATTATTTATAAGTTCAATATGACGACTATTCCTCATCAGTTCGATTGTTGAATGTTGCTTAACCATCGAAGGATCTAAACTGTGTACAAAGTTACACAAATAGCTTTTGTCATCAATGTCACGTTTTCCTTCGTCGAATAGAAAAACTACGAAGATCCGTATTAGTTTTGGGGCTAAATTTATAACTGGACTGCAAAAGAAACGGATTTGCATCAAAATCGTATAAAGACGAAGAATTTGAGTTTGGATATTTCGGCATATGTAGCGATCTTTGAACATACTTTAGTAGAAACAGTAAACTTAAATAATATGAGATTTATAAATAATAGAGTAGGTAATATTTACTGATACGCAATCGGTTCTGTGGTGAAGTATAGAACATTTTGGTAAGGATAATCCTTTTCAGAACCAAGAGGATGGTGAGTGTTTTCGTCCCTTACAAAAATGTTCATGAACTAATCGAATATTCTGGTTTCTTTTTTATTGTACTGTCTAATTTTACCAGGGATAACATAAAACCCTACCATTGTACGAAACAGAATATTTGAGTGTCATTTATTATACTTAACTACGTACCATTGGAAGGTTTTATTACAGAACGTAAGGTTGTCATGTTGTTTGAATATTGTAGTGGTTAAAGATGTATAATTATTACATTCCCCATCATACTATTTAATAGTATTTAACTCGGTTCCATTTTTAAACTGAATAGTTTAGTCGAGCGTAGTTGTGAAAATTGTATTTTAATTTTAAATACATGATAATACAATACATGATTCGTGTTTATAAATAAATATTGTAAAGGAAATCTTTGTAATGGCAACCTTACATCCAAATGTTTGAAGATGCTGCACTATTATTTGTTACAATGTTTTTTGCAATTATAACTTACAAACGGACGATTGTAAATGGTGAATGAAAATCTAAATTCAATTCCTGATCGGCGAACCGATTTCAGCAGTCCAGATCAATTTGGAGAGGGTTAGATTAGGTTTGTATAGGGTTGGTTCAGTAAGTAGCGGTGTCCGTTGCTGAAATTTACAGACTGAAAATATGACCAACGACCAACACTGCTAACTTGCGTGGCTCGCCACTGGTTGTGCTTCTGCTGTAGGCGATGGTTTGTGGATCGTCCAGTTTTTCAGAGCCTCGCCCAGAGCGGCGTTCTGAAATCAAACCTTCAAGAAACGCGCAGAGACCCGACGGGTCGAAAGTGACTTACTGGCCAGCAGCATGTTATGTCTACAATAGGTAAACCATAGTACCATTCATAAGGGCTCTTTGCCATGTTAATCATATCAATGTTCTGAAACTTAAAGTTTTGTATTGATATGGTTATTTTTTCATCCCAGTTCTGCTTGAACGATACATCAGTTCGTTGGTATAATCAATTCAAAAATGCTTAAGTTCTAACGAACATGGGTAATATGGGTATCATGTATCATCTTCATAATATCACGGTCTCATCAGTTCCAATAAAAAAAAACAATATTTGTATGATTGAAGAAAGAGCCATTGAAAAAGTAATCATGTCTGTATTACAAATCTGTTTTGAAGTAAAAGTAAATGAATGCTCAGTAATTGTAAATAATTTGAACTTGTATGTTTTTGAGCATAAATAAGTATTGTAAGGGTATATAGCGAACTTTTATGGCCAAAAGTTATATCATAATTGAAATTTTCAGGCTCTAGATGCCGCTCCATTGTCGGTGAAGCCCAAGTATTTGTTCGGAGGCAAGGCTCTGACGCTGCAGTCGATCGGCCGCGGTTTCGCGCGCCGCATCACCTTTGAGCCCCACAACTCCACACTCAATGACAATAACAACTATTTCTGGACCGACTCTAGACCGGAAGGATTCCTGTTTGAGATTGAAGCAGTCTCCATTGGGGATAAATTCACTGTCTATGACGCGAACCATGAACCTCAAGGCATTCTGGAAGTTGTTCAGCAGCAGGTAATTTATGTTTCCAACCAAAACTGGTTCAAATATCAATGGAGAATTATCACATCCACGTATTCCGAAGTGTATCATATCAAATCTAACATTTCTATCTCTTTTATGTAGAAAAATCAAATTGAATTGGATCAGCAAATCTTCGAAGATGGATCAATCGTGAAGAAAGTCAAGATTAATACGCTTTGCAAAGTAGAATGGTATGAAAATGACGGTGCTACTAAATTGGTACCGGTGACTGGAGTAGCCATCCTGAAGAAAGGCCGAGGCAACGCGACAGTTACCCGAGTAGTCAACGTTGCAACTGGCATCAAGCAGCTCCGAAAGGGCTACGAACTCAAGCCTGGCATCGAATCATCGTCCAGGAGGATCAGCGTCAACGGTGGCGACATTAACGACATTCCTTGTCAGTATTGCGTAGTCGGACTCGAAAAGTATGAGTTGCCTGTTATTGGAACGTACGTGGATCCCCGCGTCGTGCCCGGATTCCACTATAGAGTGCGCCCCGCCGGTTGCCGCCGCCATCTCTTCGAAGGCCGAAGCCTCCTCCTGCAGTCCGTCGGCATGGGCTATGGCAAACGCATCACATTCAAACCTGACACGCTCAATGCCCCAGAAAACTACTTCTGGTCCGACTCCCATCCCGAGGGCATTGGCATGGAATCACGCGCGATCCAGCCTGGCATGAAATTCACTATTACAGGAAACGGGGTAAGTGGAATAGCTAAAGTATTACTAAACGTCACTACCAATAACTTATTAGTCACATAACATTTGGTAGCTCGCCACAATGTGAGTTCCGACAGGCGCCACCATTTCGTATGCTAAATTTCAAAAAAAGTTGTTTTGGCAGAAGGACAAAGTAAATAAAAATAACTTTGGTTAGCTGCCAAAGTATGATTTAACCTTGACAGGCTTGGCAGTTACGTTGGCGCTCGTACTTATTTAATGTATTTTTTACAGGGTCTGTTGGGAGAGGCGAGCGTATTCCGCGCTGACTTACCCCAAGTTGAAGAGAAGACTGAATACGTGGACGTGCCGGGGAAACGCGGAAAGGCTGTCCAGAAGTACATCCACGTCGATGTCACCTGTCACGTGAAGCTCGCTACAACTGGCGGAGGTTCCGTCGACTCTGAAGTTCACTTGATGAAGGTGTCAGGAGTCGCGCTGGTCCGCAAGGAGCCTGGACAGGCCGTCGCCAACCTGGTGAAGGTCTACAACGTCGGCCTCGACTCACAGCTGAACCTCCTGTTCGCGCACTCACAGACCGAGCTCACCTTCCATCCCCAGCCTTAAATCACTCACGGGCAACGAATGGTATTGCAATGGCTGTGACGAATTCGTAGCAACATTGCAATGCTATAAAACTTACCAGGCGCGATTGAGGCTCCGTCTAATGTCAACTGATTGGATGATTTGCATCCGAGGGCGTTAATACTTCGGATGCAAACTTTACAACAAATGTAATTGGTGATGATTGTGGGCATCGAAATCTACGGGATTATGACGCCACAAGAGAACACCGCATAGCAGAAATGTATAAAGATTTTATGGTGGTAGAGTCAAGTCAAGCCATATAACTAAATAAAATACCCTTGCGGCTAGACCGCAGATCAGTTCAACGTCTTGAGTTTCACGCAGTCAAAAATAGTCTTATCTCAAGGTAGCTTTTGTCATCTACATCATTGACAGATTTCGATTGAGTTAATCTTATTATTATAGTTTTTTAATCAATCACCAGTATCCCTTGTTTTAATTGATGTAAGCGGTACTTTTACCATTATATCGGAGAGAGTGGCGAAAAGACTAGTATTGCTAATCATCTAATTGCAAAATAAAAATAATGTGTAAAACTAAATTTGTATACCACAGAAATAAATGTACGTGTTACGAACTGTATTATGTTTCTTTTTATATATTTTTTAGTTTTGATGCGTTAAATATTATTTGATTTCACACTTTTAAGTAAATATAATTGATTACCTGCATTATGTATTAATACTTCTATATTTTTCAAAAATAAAAGATTTTTTTGTATTTGCTGTTTCTCTTAACCCTCTAATATATTATCGAAAATATCAGGTACGCAGTAATTCATGGCCGACCGACTAAAGAGAGAGAGAGATAGAGAGAGATAGGGCGATATATGGCTCTCTCTCTCTTCAGTCGGTCTTTACATTTTTGAGAACCGCGGTCACTGAATCCCCTTGGATAGACATTTAGCTTCCATCGATTCTGTACAAAGTAGCCCTCACCACTCTGAAGAAAAGGTGTCTCTTTTCACTTTGTCAGACCATCGCGTTGGCCACCAATCCCGGGATCGCTTGCTTTCGGTTTTCTAGGGTTTTCTAGGGTTGCCAACCCCTCTTCGAATTAGTCTACATATTGACATCAAATCATCATCATGAGTGAAAAGCCAAGCTGTTGTCGGTGGATTGCCACTAAGGATCGGGGCGCAATAATCCGTCTGCATATCTTTCTGTCGGTCTGTCGTTATGCGCGAGACGGATAATATATTGTTTGAAAAAAAAATATATACCTCGCAGTTTTTTACGCCGGTTCTTCTCGAGGCAGTTTTTTTTTCCTAACCGGTGGTAGTTTATCGACATTTATTACCAGTATTGCTTTTCCCACTTGCTTTCCGCATCGCAGTATTATAGGTCTAAAGTCCTATTTGCACCCGGTTCCTCTTCCGTCTGCCAATTCTGAAACGGCCGCTGCTGTGCACAGTTAGCACAAGACGGTGCGCGAGCTGTGTCGCAGCGAGATAGACTATCCGTCTCTTTCTAATTCTTATTAGAAACTTGAAAAGAAACGGATATTCTATCTCGCCACGAGACAGCTCGCGTGCCGTCTTGTGCTAACCGTCCTGTATCAGGTGAAAGTTTATTTGATGGCAGCATTTACTCGCGTTGCACCAGTACTGTCCTGTCACATGTGGCCCCGTTGGTTGCCCCAATACACATAGATGGAAACACGAAATACGTTCTAGTTCCCGAAGGCCACAAGTTTTAAAGGAGGCAGCAATAAAACTTCTACCATAATGCCGGTCTCGAAGCACTCTTTCTCGTTTTATTAGTTTGACTTGACACATGTACCGATATGACAACTGGAAAAAGTCCAGATTTTGGGGCATAAAAAAGCAAAATGCATCAATGTTCCACTCATATAAAAATTGAATTAATACGGTTTCCAGGACAATACAATAAGGTGGTTCGAAAGTTATTTTAATAAGGCGGTGCATTGGAAATTATCGCGTGCTTTGAAACGCCGTTCTGACTAGATTAAGAAGCAATAAGGTCTGATTTTCAGATATATGATTCTTGACTATATGATTATTTATCTGATTTAATCGATACAATTTTAATTTGCCCAATCTGTATGGCTGTATTTTTCTAGGCAGAGCACGCGGTGATGATGACACGACTGAGACGGCTGTCTTGCCACACTGTATTTGTTAGGCGTACGCCAATGTACCTATTCTTATTTACCTAATCGATATCGAGAAACTTGGAAAAGGAAACTAGAGTGTAGTTAGTAATTATAATCCATTTCAGTTGGAAGAGTCAGGTGACAGCTGTCATCTCAGTACTGTTTATGTCATTAAACGTCAAATATGGCGTAAAATGTATACTAAGATGACAGCTGTCACCGGACTTCCAATCTGAAATTGACTATAGTGATGCGGATACGAGTCAACCAGCAGCTGACGCCGAGAGTCGAGAAATATCTACTCTCCTTTTTCTAATTTGCATGGTGCGAGTGAGACAGGACACGATCAGTCGCGCGTAAATCTACTGAGCCGCAAGTTATGTTAGACGTGCAGATGCAGATGTCTTTTATTGTATTACTTATACACAAAAGGTCAAAATATAGTTTGTAAAGATAATTATGAGCACTACATCCGCGTAGCTACACTTCTGCTGTTGACTGTACCAGTGCCGTGCAGCACGTCTAGCACACGACGGCCGCGACATACTCTCGATTTTTATCGCACTATACTTCTTCTTCTAAGTGTTCTAATAAGAGAGAGACGGATAGTGCGAGAAAAATCGAGAGAGCTCGCGCGCCGTCGCGTGCTAGCCGTGCAGGATGAATCGCCGGAAAGGCAAAGATCGAGTCGTGCTACACAAATTCATATGTATTTAGCTTCCTAAGTGTTACAACTAAAACATGTAATGGAAAATACAGGTATATCGGTCAATATGAAGTGCATTTGCCTATTCGTTTCATACTTATGATTATGAATAAACGTAATCATGGTTCGAAGGACCAAAATCTACATCTATGTGCACAATCGTGCAGGCAGTGTAGTGGCATCTAGTGTGATTATGTAGAACTAAATACTACTTCCGCGTACTAAGCAGAAACATAAATACAAATCACCTTTCGAATGAGCAAAACTACTCGACATCAACAATAGATGGCGGCACAGTGCTGCATTTTCATGTATATAACGCTAGATGGCAGTTTTATTCATCGTCGTTTTATGAGTTCAGTGCCTCATGCCGAAGAGACTGGCAGCGCCAGCGTGTAAAATAAGTTAGTTGTGTGTGTTGTTTGAGCCGAGTGGCTAAAGTAGTAAGCGGGATACTCGCCCGGCGAACGCCAAGCGAGTTGGACCCTTCGTCGACCGTGCCACACGGAAACCATTACGAAAATCGCAATGCGCGAATTAACTTCGAGACGGTGAATTAGTGAAATCAATCCCGACGTACCAACGAACTGTCCGCGATGGCTTACAAAATAAAGTGCGAGAGTGTTGTATTTTTGTGCATCTTGTACATTGCATCTAGCTTTAATCTGGAACCCAGGATTCCTGTGATAAAGTTCGGTGAAGGAGGCTCGTATTTTGGATTTTCCGTAGCGGAGCATCTAACTATCAATGAATCAGGCAGTAGTACAAGTTGGTAAGTCAAAGTCTAATATGTAGTTTAGTGTTATTGTAGGTGTTAACGCAACTTGCTATGATGTCACATGCGAAGGTCGCTGTTCCATGTGTTCTACAGTACTGTTGATCTAATCTTACTGTGAGAGGTTACGAAGTTTACAATAAGAATTATGTGGAATAGCGATATCGGAGTTATCAGAAACGCGTCGCTTATCAAGAATGGCGATAGAGTCATGTTGGAACGATGTTTCATATTTACTTCAAAACTTTCACGATAATGACAATGACACAAAAGCAGCATGGGTATCTAAATTCAGCGAGACTTAAAATTTTGTTAAAACTTTTACCTGTATAATGAAGAAATAAAATCACTTGCGTAAAATACAATCCGGTTCGGTAATAAAAAAGGACCAACATTTCGATACGTCAAGTTGGTCGTTTTTACCTGTCGGAGGTAACGTCCGAGATGCCGCGTTAAAGGTGTCAATAAAAAGTAAAGTAATTATAACATTCTTTGTCAGCTGAGCTCTACACGGTGCCTTAATAATAAATGACTGGATAGCCTTCGTGATTGCAGTACATAGGCCACGTATATAAACTCGTAATATGTAATATTTTATTAACTTTACTACCTACTTAGGTAACGAAGTCAATGAATTATTAAAGCAGCTACTCTTGGGCATTTTTCAAGGCATTTAATTGCCTGGTTGTTATTAAACCTAACTTGATCAATAAAGATGTACCTACCTTCCTAATTTTCATTTGTTTCGATATTTAGGGAGTCTCTTCTATCATAATGTAAATAAATGCTTACTTAGTAGTCAACGATTCGCATTGTTAAGTATCCTAGTACTTAACCCGGGCCTAATACTTTTCTTCTTTTAAATATTAATTCATAACTGTTCATAACTATTAGGAATAAAGGTGTCAAACATGTTCACCTTATTAAAATTAAAAAAAAAATATATAATTTTATTAAGTAAAGTACTTAACGATAATCTAAACTGTCTCGATTATCTCAGATATTTTTGATAGCAAACCCCAATCAAAACGGTTTCCGTAAATTAAGGGAAGGAGATACTTGCATTTTAGTTCAGAACCTAAAACACAATCCTGCGCAAAATATAAACATCCGAAGCCACTATTCTTGGCAAGGGGGTAATAAGGGCAATCGATATTATATTCCGCTAGAACATTGCGATTTTTCCTTCGGTGGGGTCATCCCGGCGCCAGGAGGCTGCAGACGCGACCTACTCGCGGAGCATTGCACCGTCTTGATCAACGTTCTCAGACCACTAGACGCATCCGCAAATTACTGTACCGGTATATGGAGGCTTCGATGCATCTGCCTGAGGTTTTTCTGGAAAAAATATATGTTTGCGATGCTTTTTTGTTGGATAAGACCTACTTATTGATCGATCACACTTAACCTAACCATAGATTTGTGAAAAGTTTGTTGTGGAACGTAGACCCTGCGAGGAATATTAATTATATAAAAACCATACCATAGGGGATGTCTCTTCAAAAGTTTAAGGCTTGAAAGCACACTGGCGCAGATTCAGGCTTTAACACTTTTAGGCCATGAACATTTGTAAAATCGCTCAATTTATTTCCATTACTTTTCATTGAGACTGTTTTATGGATGCCTTTATGAGATTTACACTAGGTATAGCTATCTAGATAAATACGTGGACACCATATAATGCAATTTTCCATTATATGAATACATTTTTGACATATTCGTGAATCATCATTTTCTCGTGATATCAATTTATCTACGACTTCTCAGAACACCCCGGCTTGGTGACTCATGAAAATTTGAACATCGCGTTTGGAAACCATCCAACACCCTTGGGAGGTTGTTGTCCTGAATGCACCTGCATGCATTGGCCATAGCAATTATTTACACCTACGAATGCATTTCCTATATAGCCGGAATACAAACCTAACTGAATAAACAAGTTCAAATAAGTAAACTGAATCGTTAAGCAATCAGCGTGTCTAGTCAGGGATTTGATATCAAACCGTTATCTTCCAGTATCCTTCTTAACCCCAGGACGTAAAATGTAAACATAATTGGACGGGGCTCTAGGCAAATATTGAATACGGTACCTGCACAACAGCCCAAACAGCATAGCATAAACTTATGCACGTCCTTAAACGCATTGGTATAAGACCTATAGTTGTCTGATCAAATGTACTAATTGTACATGACCAGGTTGTATATCGGTAGCTCCGAGTAGCATACGTAACCTGACACGCGTTCTATAGTTGTACCGGTTGCTATCTCATCAATATTCCTCCATATAAGTACTTGTTTGGAGTAATTTTACTTAACCGCGTAAACTACGTGCCACGTCGAGGTTACTTGTGAATATTGATGAGGTGAGTCGACAATGTAACTTAAAAACATGCATTAAGACAAAAGCGGGCAAACAAAGTGAACAAAATGAAAGCTTCCATAAATAGGCGTATTGCAAATATTAAAATGTTTGGTGTTTGTTTACCGGATCTCCACCAATAACTTTCTATATTCCGTCAAACACGTGGGTGCAGCTAGACGTTACGAGTTTATATCCACAAATAAAGATATTTCTCACTGTTTGACACGATTTTGTAACCATTCCGTTGTTTGCGAGGATCTGTCTGGTCCATGAAGATTTAGTATAGTAATTCATTACATTTACGTGTTCTAGATACATTTTGTTAACGTATTTTATGACAGGCTAAGATCGTAAAATTACCTGTGTTAAAGTTTCAAGCTCGTGTCAATTTTAAGAAAGTTTCTATTTTGTTAAGTAAGTGTCCAAATTCCGACGAACGTGTGAACATTATTTGGGAAACCGCAGTTCGTTTCAATAATCCTATTTCTGGTTAAGTGGGGTTGTCCCCCAATGAGCGATTCTTCCCAATTAAAATGTTCACACGTCATGCTCTGCGGGGTGCCTTGAAAGCTTGAAACACAGTCCTACCGGCTAATATACGTTTTTAATAGAAAAATAATAATTTATTGCTTTTTTTTCTATACATTTTCGATTAAACGAATAAAACGACGTGTTTTGTTTTTAGCGTTTATGTATTCAATCGTCTATTTCTCAGCCCTATTACGAGCTCAAGCCGGGAAAAGATCGAAATAAAATGGTCAGTTTTTATGCTTTTATACATAGTCCTCCCATTTTGAAATAGTTTACTTAATTTGACCATAAACCAAAATTATCCCATAAAAAGATCCTTGAACTTTGATAAATGCTGCCATAAACCATTCAAAGTGGTTGATTTATTGGTCCATTGATGTAAAAAGATAATGTTTGTAGGTATTCGTCGCAGCAAGTAATCACAGACTGACGCCTCCATAATGGCTCCCGTATTTTCTTCCCTGACATGTGAAACTGTTCCAATTACCAAACATCTCGGTAGCTCACAAGATAACACCCTTATTTATAGCTGATATTTATAAATCTTAGGCACTTCAATCGACCGCCAAGTGTACAACTAATGATGAAAATACAAACTTTTCGAAATGATTACCTACTACTACTACCTATTATTAGCGGTAATAAGCTTTAAGCAACTCTTAAATTTTAATATATTGAGATAGCGACTTGCTTCTTAAGGTCTACGGTAAGTCCGGTTTTAAATTGTCGTCTTGTAACTGGAATTGTATGCAAAATCGAGAATTTTAACGGTGTCTTCGCAAAAATAATAAGGTTTGATTCTTAATTAAAAAGTACTAGATAGTCTTAGCTTCGGGAAACTTAAAAAATCGCCGGAATTGTTTCGTTTTAATATGAAATGAAAACGGGGGAAGAAGAAGCCAAACATCTTAAATATGTAGGAAGGTCGTATGAAAGTACAGTAAGGCTACTTTAGCGGTTTTCTTATTACAATTATGGCTCGGTTTCAATCAGAAATCAGAATGCAACAGATTCGACACAGTCGTACAAGATGAAACAACGGTTCAAGAACAAGCCGGCAGTGAGCGGAGGCTCGCCGCCCACAGCCGCCGCGTAGGTGCCCCGTGAGGGCACAGCCTTATTACCAACAGACCGTACGAATAGAAATAGTCATAGAATTATGACAGGCTTCACATTCACATGTTTATTCCTATTCGCAATTAATCACAAACGTATTTTTTCACAACAGCAATTCTTCGCATTCTTTATTCCCCTTTTTTTAAATTTTACACAAAATTGTTTTTTTCTATTCGCAATTCTTCACAAACGGGATTCTTCAGTAGGCAGGCTCACCTCATTTCAGCATTTATTTTGTTTTTGACCTTCCAATTTTTTTATTTTAGCATATACTGAATTACGAATGTACTGTTTTTTTACAGTATTGTGTACTGAATAACTAATCAATCAATTACTTAGAAAAATTCGAAAAATAAGGACTGTGAAGAATAACAAATGTGGAGAATGGAACGCTAACTAAAGTATATTTTATCAACCCACTAAGTATCGATACAGACTCTATTTAGGCACTCAAACGGAATTGGACCTGCGAGCACAGCAAGTAAACTGTATTCCCTAATCTAAAATCTTCTAACAAACCGTTTTTATGTTTACTTAGTCGACGTCTTGACGCTATTAAAACCAGTCCTGAATCCGGGCAACAATGAAGTATCAGCCAGTCAACACCAGCCGTTTATTCAAATTAGCGCAGACAGTAGCGCGAAGTGGACCAATCCTCAGTGTTGCGAGCTGAAAACCTGACTTAAAGCGACTTTATGATTTATTGCCTCAAGTCCCGTAAAGTATTGCACGGCTGCCAAAAGAGCATCTGTTATCATAACTATTGTCTTAGATGTAAATCAAAACTCTATGTCGAAATATTGGACAGCGTTTAAATTTTCTAGGGCTATGCCTACTTCATCAGTATACACCTACTGAATTTATATTTAAATATATAGTTTGTGCTTAGGTTTTGCATATACCTATTTGCGAAGAAATTCTAAGGTGTTTGGGAAGTCCCCAACCCCCACTAGGCCAGCGTGGGTAGGTACTCCTGCCCATTCCCTCTTATCCTTGAGGGGAAGTCTTTGTGCCATGCAGTAGCAGAGTGGTATCAACATCATCAGCAGCGGCATTGTAGTTATACTTAGCTCTTCATAAGTCTTTTGGTTCCATTGATTCCTTGTCGTATCGTATTTGGATGATATTTTTTAACAAAAGAAGCGGCGCTAAAAATATTTATTATCAGTACAATTCTAAGGTAAACACCGAGAAATCACAACACATTGGATCCACAGTCGTACGTTCGCGCGGATCGTGAGTAACGCGCGATACGTTATCATTGTAACCTAGTTCGCATCGCATCTGGTCTATCATTCACAAAACCTTTCCCATCTTCAGATAATTTCTAGTATAACTTGACTCCGAGAGTCGTAACAGCTATGCTTAGTCGCAGCTCAGACATATACTGGTCTGCGGTGAGGTGGTCGGCGAACATGTATAACAACACTGCTTTGAACAGTCGTGCTGGTTGATACTTTGCTTATCTCTACAGGCATGTATTGATTAATACTCGAAATATTGAGCAAATCTCTTACAGATGGGTAACTATCAGATACATGGAGTTTGGTAGAATGATGGCGTTACTAATATTATAAAGCTGTAGATTAGAATTTTAGAGAAGAAGTTTACTTGCTTCGTAGCTTACTTTTTGAAAGGATAATAAAAGTTTTGTTTATCCTTGATCTTAGTGTAGTCTAGGACTGGGCTTATCCAATACCTAGGTAAAGTAAACATCCCCGTACCCGAACGAAATCCTTGACATCTTCTGTTACGGTACAAATTTGTCAAGCATACTTTTTTCCTGTATTCATTATCAATTTGAACACTTTATGTAATAGTACGTAAGTCTAGTGAGCAGTGAGTGATCTGACTGAATTGGGATTTTTATTTTATAAAAGTACCTATATGAAAGTTAACTATAATCACTTTGTTATTACGCAGGGCGTCTTGCCCACTCGTTCTCTTTTTAAACCTTCAACGTTATTATTTATATAGCAATAAATGTGAACAACAGGGTATCAATAAAGGTGCCAAACATCAATCTGTGTTTCAAATCAAGTAGGTACTTATGTTTGCACACGCGTCACAAACTTACAAAGTAACGTTTCGATGTGATGTTTGGCAAACTACAACAGCTGCAGGTCGATCACGTAACGCATTGTGCGTACGTAGATCCAAATATCAATCGATATATGACGTCCGTGACGATCGCTTTAGCCTAGTTGGTAGTGACGCTGCCTACGAAGCAAGAGATCCTGGGTTCGAATCCCGGTAAGGGCATTTATTTGTGTGATGAGCACGAATATTTGTTCCTGAGTCATGGATGTTTTCTATGTATTTAAGTATTTATTTATATACTAGCTTCTGCCCGCGACTCCGTCCGCGTGGAACTCGTTTATATCGTAGCTTAGCTCCATACAAACTTTCACCCGCACTTCATCCCCTTGGGGGATGATTCCGGGATAAAAACTATCCTATGTCCTTCCCCAGGACTAAAACTATCTCTATACCAAATTTCACCTAAATCGGTTCAGCGGTTTAAGCGTGAAGAGGTAACAGACAGACAGACAGACACACTTTCGCATTTATAATATTAATATGGATTTATAAGTATGTTTGTCGTCGTCTAGTACCCACTATGGGTAAGCAACAAGCTTTGCTTGCTTGCTTGCTTAGTTTGGGACTAGGTCGATTTGTGCAAGATTGTCCACTAATATATATTTACTAGCTTCCGCCCGCGACTTCGTCCGCGTGGACCAGGGATAAAAACTATCCTATTTTTTAATCTAGGCTATAAACTATCTTCGTGCAAAATTTCATTCAAATCGGTTCAGCCGTTTAAGCGTGATTGAGTAACAAACATCCCAACATCCAAACATCTAAACTTTCGCATTTATAATATTAGTAGGATCTATATACTAGCTTCTGCCCGCGACTCCATCCACGTGGATTTCGTTTATATCGCAGCTCCATACAAACTTTCACCCCTCCATTTCACCCCCTAGGGGATGATTTCGGGGATAGAAACTATCCTATGTCCTTCCCCGGGACTCAAACTATGTATATACCAAATTTTAACTAAATCGGTTCAGAGGTTTAAGGGTGAAGAGGTAACAGACAGACAGACAGACAGAGACACACTTTCGCATTTATAATATTAGTATGGATAAATAGTAGATTGTATTACCAGGGAGCTAAATGGTATATTGTAAAGAGGGTGGGGGGATACACTCACAAGAAGAGTTACTATATGGAGGTACAAGAGATTTGAAAATAACATGTAGCTGTTAGAAAGTAGTATAAATAGATACATATTTTTATTTGTTGAGCAGGTTAAAATTCAACGAAGACAATATAATATGAGACCCTAAGCGCTACACTAAGAAAAAAGCGCGGTATTTAAAAACGCTCAATGAAAGTGTCTCCTTAAACGCGCTAGTGGAATTACATATTGTCCCTGGACTTGCTTTGGCCCACGGTGTTTTTAGAATTCTTGACACGCGTGAGCGGCAAAAAAGACAGATGGAAAAAAAAATGGAGAGTGACAACTTAAAAGTTAGAGATTTGAGACTTAGGTCTGTATGTTAAAACAATACAAAACTACTTAATTTCAGCGTTTTTTGAAATTCTACCCCTAAAAGGGGGTTCAATCAAAGTGTGTGTGGAGAGCAAGAATTTTCAAAAAAATTTGTAGCTTCGGTCTTAGACTATTCATTAGAAGACTACAAACCTGATTTCAGTGTTATTTTTATTTAAGTATCCCCGAAGAGGGTTAAAAGGGAGTTCGAAGTTTGTACAGAGAGCAAGACAATTTTAAAGTGACAGATTTGTAACTTCTGTTTAAGACTGTTGTCTTTGTTTAGTGTTCGGTCATAAATATTATATACTATTTGGTTTGGTAAGCCATTAATTTGTCAAAATACATAATCCAACTGCTCGCAGAAAAGTAGGTTAGGTTAAGTTAGATCTGCGACGCTTTTAGAAAGAACCGAACAGCTACCAGAAATGTAGAGTCCGCAGTAAGCTCGATTCTCCATACAAACGTAGTTACGCTCCCATTTTAAAACTACGTGTTGGAGTGTAACGAAACTTTGCATGTACAATGACATGAGGTATATCTATGTCTGTAATTAGTTTATGTAGCTTCAGATACCATAGTAAAAAAAAATACACCGAATTTAAGTTTTTCATACAAAACTTGTTTTTGCTGTATTTTGTTTGTTTTATAAATTGGAACCATATAAACTAACTACAGACATAGATATACCTCATGTCATTTTATATGCAAAGTTTCGTCAGAATCCAACACGTAGTTTTAAAATGAGAGCGTAACTACGTTTGTATGGGAAGGTGTAATTCGGCCGAGCTTACTGCGGACACGCATCATTTTGTTAATTTAAGAAGTTTATTTTGGCTAATCAAAATTATGCATTCTCTAACACCGTTAAATGGGGATTGGGGGTGGAGATGGAAAGTTTTATGTCTTATCTTATGGCATGAGATAATTTTGGTTTCAAAACTATACAGGCAGCCCGGACTAACGTGATTAAAACTAACTACTTAAAGGATTTAGGCAAAAAAACAGTAATGTAGCTTAGTAGACATAAAAAAACCTTTAATAAATTATGGAAAAAAAAAACAAATTAAGTAGAAACGTCTGTTGATGATACTTAAAATATGTAAGTATATTTGTTAAAACGGACGTTTCAAGCTTATTTCGTTTATTATATACAATAATTTAATAGCAGTAATTTTTCTAAGACGGTAACAACTTCTAGGCGGACGAAGTCGCGGGCAACAGCTACCTAGTTTTTATACTGAACAATTACAGTTCTACCTAACGCGCGTTCAAAACTTTACGTGATTACCCATTAGATCTAAATGTAAATTTTTATATGGAAAAAATTACAGTTGAATAACCTAACCTAACCTAACCTAACCTAACGCGCGTACGAAACGTTACCCCTCAGGGCTACGCAAATATTGTGTAGGTAAAGTCGCGATGGAAATCTAGTGAGTCACAAAATAAACAAGTTTTTCAGAAGAAATTTTCCTCCGGGTTTGCACTCCGGTAGTGCCGGCAGAAGTGAAAACTTGAATATTAACGTGCATTTTTGATATTTTGGAATGATTAGGAAATAATTTTGCACGAATTGCTTTAATTATCAGTATAAAAAAATCAAAAAAATCCGAGGAAAATAAAAAATGCAACATACGACCGAATTGAGAACTTCCTCCTTTTTTTGAAGTAGGTAATTTTTTCTGCAATCCAATGTTAACGTTATCTAGCGAATACCTTGAAGGCACGAGTTGATTATTTGACTTAGGTACTAAATTAAAATTTCAAACTCGGCTTTAACCACACTCACGACCAATATCTGCCCAGCGGAATTGCGTTCGCGTTCTCCATCGCGCACGGAGCCATCGCCTCTTTTACTTTATTTTTTGTGGCAGGTCTTTACGCGGCCGGATTTTGTTTCTTTTTGTTGTGTTGCCAACCTTGTATGGAGTGCAGCCTTCGTTAGCGCGTGCAAGGTCATCGCAGTTTGTTCTCCGCTTCAAATCCTCACAGCTCTTTTTGTTGTAGGCACGAAGCCTACAGGCATGCATACAAGTTTCCAAGCACGTATTGTACTCACGGCTGCAGGGTTTATTTGTATTAGAAAATATAAAACTAATCTGCAATCATTTTCAAATTAAGGGTCCGTACCTATTCACGCCCATGTTCCTAGAAGGGCAGAGCACATTAAATTAAATTTTCAGTGCCACTTCAAGCAATGGGTGGCGGACGGAGCAAATGTGAATCATAACTATACGTTGCTAATCTTGTTCAGTATACACCTGAACCGATGGACCTCAATGCTAACGAAAATAGGTATTGGCCGGCAACAACCAAAGACATGTCAGTGTCTTAAGTGTCGTCAACGTCAGAAAAAACAATGACAATGAAATATTATAAAATTATCAATTAAGTGCACATAATACGTGCCTTTTCTAACCTTGACGTTGGCAGAATCATCGACAATATCGATGGAGCCATAAAACCAAAGATTGATTGATTAAGTGCAATACAGCGGAGAATGGAGCAGAAGAAGTGCGCTCCGCCAACGTTGACACGGCAGCGTTGGGGTGAGTCGGTCTCTCTGTTTTCCGAGGCATTGGGGTACATCGCTGCAGCATTAGTCAATCGGTAATATATATGGATATGGTTGTCTTACCGATTGACTAATGCTGTCCATATTTTCTCCTGGCTTTATGCCACAAGCCTGAATACACACACTGAACTCAGTCCCGTAGTGGACCCTTACTCTTACGACACTCACTGGAAGAAAGGAGGTGGTGCTATTCTAACCCGAACCTGCTACTCGTATTCTAACCAGACGAGAAAAAAAATCACAAAGGCATTTTCTTAACGATGAAGTGATTGTTTATGAATATAGCCGCTATTGTTTTTTCTTACTGGGCATACCTCGTGTTATGGTCCAGTTCTGTAATTTTTTTCCAGTTACGGAACCCTAGAAAGACTTCTTTAGACCTTAATGATTACGTTTTGTGAGCAATAATAGCCGTTGGAGTTCTCGAATAAGACTGGATACACATAAAAATAATAAAAAGATTTTCATGGAGCACAACTAGCATTAAGTTGTTAATTAGAATCGCTTCATTGGAAGCCTCGATTTTTAGGCGTCCCCCTTTTGTGTATGATATAAATTCGATCCATAAATAGGTAGGTATACTAATGTATGTATGTATTTACAACATAAAGATTCCGGATTAAACTAACGGGCGAAAGTAGAATGCTAGAATAACAGTAGAGAATCTACTGGCTTCAGTCTTAGTCATAGCATAGAATAGAGTCACATAATGAACATAGTACTAGAAACTATATTTTGCAACTTAGTTTCCTCTATGAATAATGTAATTTTCCGAGAAAATAAAGTTCTTCCGTACCTATCTGTCTAGTTACCCATAGGTAGGTAGGGTATTTTTTTATTATTATTTATTTAACCCAAATAGTTATACACCATATACATACACAAATCTGCGCCAAACTTTACGGTATTTTGTTGGCGGTAATAATGGTGTGTTGGTATGTAAAGGTGTAACTAGAAGGTACCCGCAAACTTTCACTCGGCATACGCAATTTGCATTGCAATCAATAAATCGGCACTGTTATGAGCGATTATAGAAAATATTATTAGCAGTGATCGCAACTTTTGTAGCATTTTTGATGTAGCGGAATTATACAAAATAATGCAGAATGCTGCAAAAGTTACGATAACTGTGTTCATTACCATTAGTAATTACATATACCTACTTATCAATAATAAATGTAAAATGCCGGCGCCTAAATTCAATCCTCACCCGTACTAAGTTGTTATCACATCAAATAAGTGATAATGATAATCCTGGTGATATCACTCGGTACTCGGTTTCGTCCCCCTGTTTACTCGGGTCTCAAGGTAACGCACAAATTGTGCTATGGCTATGACGCAAACGACATAATCTCCGTGCCCTTAGTGACAGTGAAAGTATGATGATTATAATAAAACGATTCTTATTATTTCCTAATAATCGAAGACTTGGACTGACAAAAGAACACGCAGCAATAAAAAAAAATAGTAGAAACCTACAGTGGTTAAAACGTTTGATGAATGCTTACCTATGGAAAAATAAAGGACTAATTTATATCATCAATACACAATACGGACAAAGTTTCTGCAATGTTTATCACAGCTTGCAATTTCTGCATAAGAAAAATATGAGTACTTATGTACAAATGTTTCCAGTAAGTGTCCACGCCAGTCGTCTTCATATGACACGTCGGCTGTAAAGTTGCATTTAAAAACCGATTTAGCAGTCCGAGCCCGTCGAGCTCGAGATGATATTTTCTCCTCAAATGAGCTGAGTTCCCAGGCCATTGTCGACAAGCCGCCTTTTAAGGAGAGCCTTGTCTACCTACAGGCGGATTCCAAACCGGCATCCGTGCGTATAATCTTGAATATTCGGTTAAATTAAGAAGCGATATCTGATGATGGCCCTCGTAATTTCGGGTGAATGTGAAACGAAAATGTGAATGTGAAAATACCGATGTTCACATTCATAAGCGGTATCATGAAATCGGTAAATTGCGGTCGAATACGGTGTCTGTTCGTTTGCTGGATATTAGAGTTATTGCCGGGAGTGGTAGTAAAGTGAGCGCGGCGAAGTATAAATTGTAACTCCCTGTGAAGAATGGCGGATTCCCGACGGGCACATTCCCTCTAATTGGCCGGGCCGTCGGCGCACAGCCCGCAATGGCTCGGACCTCTGTCAGACATTGCCCACTTTCGCTAAACTGCATAAGCGCGTATACATATATTCATTGAAATCTTAAGTCATTTACTGGTGATATAAGGAATTCCATAATCATAACCCTATTGAAGATGTATAATGTAAGGTGGTAAAACATAGCCAATGCAAACGATTGGAAACAATCCTATATTTACAGAACAATGTTCTAACAGCGCACAGATAGCGTCCATAGGTCATTAGCAACATAATCCCTTAAGAAGATTTCTAGTTCAGTACGTACAAAGGGCCTGTGAGGCTCGTTTTACACCTAGTTAGGCCCGCTTCTCCTTCCGACGGGCTATTGTTCCCCTTGTTATGGTAAATACCTGCCCTCGGGTTACGGATTGCCGCTCACATATTCGAACGCGAACCACTACGGACTCCTTGTTAGTGTTATTTGATATTATTATACACCTACTTAAACGTATGTATGTGATTGTACTCTTAAAGGTTCAGTAACGCTGGCATTATTGGAGTAACAACGGAAGTTTTACTTACTTTCCCAATGCTCCGGAACCATAAATTCTCCTTATTCTAGATCTAGATCTTTTTGTCCTTATTACTGGAAATCATGTTTATGTGTACAAACCATAAAATATTCTTCTTTAAATATTTCTATGTAAATGCCTGCCTACTTAAATGAGGCTAATCAATTATTGATCCTCAAATAAATACTGTTTAGTTTATATTTATAAACGTGGAAAATTTCCAACGCAACCACAACACCAAACGCGGAAAATTAAATAGGTAGGTACCAAACTAAAGCGGTTAACAATTTCATACTTGAATAATAGGTAGGTACAATTACATATCGTGGGTTACTTTAAATAGTTTAAATGATTAATCAAAATGACGAAAAACAATGACTTCATATTTTTCCATGACTGTATGAGCCTAGTATTTTGTCTAGGTATTGTTTTAATAAATACCTAAGGACTGGAATGTTGCTGTTAATTTTAGCTTCATAAGTTTCGCTTTGCCCGCATCACACTGGCCTGGCCGTGGCGGACAATAGTAAACTTGCCATTAGCTGTCAAATTTACTTTTCATCTCTCATACTCTGAAAGGAGGTCATTGTTTATCTAAACAGCGGGTTGAAAGTGAGGCATGTCGCCCCTAGGGCTGAAAGTAATACAAAATTAAAAAGCAATGGCAGAAACCTGTACAGCCACAGTTTCAGAAAATTTTAGGATAACCTACTGATGTTGAAACTTGTTGACAATCATGCGTTATTTTTTAAATAAGTATTGCTAATAAATTAATTATTGTATGACTATTATTGCTACTTGAAGACTATTGAATTTTTTAAGTGTTCGTAATGTGACCGCTTCAGAACAGCGTCCTAGTCATAAAAAAAAAGCAAAACCTATACTGCCACACTTCCATAAAATTGTGTTGATTTTTGCAGCTTGTTGATAATTATATGGTACCTATATATAAATACAATTAATAATGTAATTTATCATCCAAACAACAATTTAAATTATTTTTTCGATATAACCACTTCAAAAGCGCGTCCAGGAAATGGTCCACACACTAACATGATTAAAATCTGTCAACAGTTCCCGCCCAAATGGTCCATACACAAACGCTTTTCAAATGGGTTCTATAGGATCTGAGTGATTTAGAAAATATTTAAGTTTTTGACTTTAAATTCATTCCTCGTATTCGAAATGAAAAGTAGAATGTTTAACTCGGGGAAAGCCATCCATTTCAGCCTCGAACTATTGGCGCTAAAAATATCTCGGCTGGAATGGCTGGCTTTCAACCCTCGGTTAAACAATCTACTATTGGCCGCTCCAGTCATGAGGGGCCTTTAGTATCTAAATGTTACTCTACCCTTAAACAATTCTACTTTAAGTAAACATTTGTTGCTAAATCTTGATAAAATTTTAAATAATCATAGCTATTTTTATTAAGTTAAGTTAACAAAAATAAACAAGAGCCGTTCAACTTTAATGATTTATTTATGAGTAATGCAGACATACCTATTGAGTGTGAGTATCCTATAAATCATACATACTATAGTTTAGCTACTTTCATCATCATCATATCAGCCGAAACACGTCCACTGCTGAACATCAATCCCCTAAAGAGCGCCAAAGTGTTCGATTCTGCTCCACCCGTATCCAGCTACTTTAAATGCACCCAAATACTTTTAAAATAATAGAACAAGGTTCTGGATTGCCTTTGAGACTGACTGCCGTAGCGTATTTATAAATTTTAGGTTCACTTTGCGACCAAGTGATTCAATCACTCATTTAGACCAGCAGTGTTATACATTTGGACGTGCCTCTAATACCGGTGCAGTATTCTAATTTTGTAGAGGTATAGATTAGAACGAATCGAGGTTAGAACGTGAGTTCTCGGAAACCATCACAATACGTTGGGATACGGTCGGACACAATAGTGGACAGGTAAACCTTTATATCGGGCCTGCACTTAGCGATGCTGTGTCGGATTTTAAGGCCTCCACACACCGAACGCGGGTCGTGCGCGGCGCGGGTCGGGCGGTATCTCTATCTCTTTCGCACAGTAGCGTGGCGCCTCTATCGCACAGTAGCGCGGGCCCGTGCCACTGTGTGATAGAGATAGTAAGAGAGATATTAAGAGTCCGCAGTAAGCTTGATTCTCCATACAAACGTAGTTTACGCTCTCATTTTAAAACTACGTGTTGGAGTGTAACGAAACTTTGCATGTACAATGACATTAGGTATATCTATGTCTGTAATTAGTTTATGTAGCTTCAGGTACCATAGTAAAAATACAGCTAATTCAAGTTTTTCATACAAAACTTGTTTTTGCTGTATTTCGTTTGTTTTATAAACTGGAACCATATAAACTAATTACAGACATAGATATACCTCATGTCATTGTATATGCAAAGTTTCGTCAGAATCCAACACGTGGTTTTAAAATGAGAGCGTAACTACGTTTGTATGGGAAGGTGAAATTCGGCCGAGCTTACTGCGGACTCTTAAATGCGTTGATAGTGAAAGACATACCTACCGACCGCGCCGCGCACAACCCGTGCCGCGCGCGACTCGCGCCCGCCCCGCGCCACGCACGACCCGCGTTCGGTGTGGGGAGACTGGAGGCCTGGCGCATTCCACACTGCCGCCGCATCCCGCTGTGGCGTGCGGAGCCGCGTACAAATTTAGCCGGACGGAGGTGCTGTGCTGTGCTGTGTTGATATTTGTCAGTTAAATCAATGTTTCAGACTTATGAGGAACAATCTTACACACATCGATTTACTTAGGTGAACTAATAGCTGCGAATACCATGGGTATAGCTGGTACTCGTACCAGACGATAAGTACTTACGTTGTTTTTTAAATAGTACCAATATTAAGTAGAACTTAAATACTTTAAGCGGAATGCGCGGCAACGCAGCGTGGTGCGTGTTAAAATACTTGGGGATTACGCCGAACTTATCCGTCGACGTCTTTCAAGGAGGCTATAATAAATATTACGTGTTTTCAAACGAAGGTAGGTATTTTGAACACGAAAATCAGTCAATCAGAATTATCGTCGCATTTGTGTCGTTTACCAATGTGCATTATACGTAGGTACATGTTAGAAAGATCGTGGTTCTATGAAATGCAACTGTTCTACTTATACAAACATGCACGGTTGATCTAATAAAGTAGGTACTATGTAGCAGGGGCGTGACGTCAAATGTATGAATAGGCAAAATAGTTTTTAACATTTAGCTTGTTTTTACTCCAAAAGACATAAAATATGCAAACTGGTAGGAAGCGAGTTTTAGGAACGTCATGCCAAGGCTGTGGTAGCAGTTACTAGACAAACTCCAGAAAAATCTGGGCTCAAGCAACAATTAATGTTACTGTTCCCTTAGTCAATATTTAATTTCATCCATCCATAAACTCACGCCTGTTTTTCCAAAAGGGGTAGGCAGAGCACATGAGATTTAATTTAAGTGCCACTTTTAGCAATTGTAGGTTTAAAAATGCAGAAAACGTGGTATTGCAGTGATAGGTTGCTAGCCCATCGCCCGCAACACAACCTCAACATTTAATTTCATTCCATCATTAAATAAATATCTGGCCCCACTCACACAGGTCGTACAATTTAATAATGGACCTTGATAACCCGAGGTCCGCAGTGATGAACAGAAGGTCAATGGGATCGTTTGACAGCTGACTAGTTTGGATCTCGGCTACGATATGGTCGAACCTTAAAAGGTCACTCGACCGGGTAACAGATGAGCAGCTTACGTCCAATTACCTATAACGACTTGGGTTATACAAATCCGTACAGACAAGTCGGTAACATAACTGTTAGTATGTTGACACTTTTACGGTTATGTTTATAGTGCCGCGATCAAAGTAGTTGTAAGTTGTATAATGTCTACATCGATACGTATGTATTGTAATAAAATACGAATCCAAAAATTTTGTTGGTAAATAAATATAACCAGTGTGATCTGCATATAAAATTTAGGGATAAAATATCATTTATTATTGAATATGTTAGGTAATAATCATAACTTTCATGGAATGTCGCTTCAACCTTTTTACAAGTCAAATACTGGTGCTAAAAGACAATTGCATAGAGGTACAGTTGATTTGAAATTCTGCACGCATCAAAGAGAATATAACCACTACGCATGCGTGACCTATCTGGTAAAACGTCGAAACCGTGTTAAAACATTTTCTCTAACATTATATGGCTGTAATCTTCAAACCTAAACTATGTTACAAATAATCTAATGGATTCCAAATTAAAGCCAAGCTGCATGTGCATGAAATGAAAGTGCAACGCCCGGGCGCCTGCATGCATCTGAGCAAACACTAAAATCAAATAATGTGAAGACATCAAGGCCGCTTATCTGATTCCACTGAGCAATGATTCACCCAAAGGCACGGCTCTGTACATTGTACAATGCAACGTTATTTTAGAAGGAAAAGCTAACGCTATACTCCTACGAATCAAGTAAGTACCTGTTTCTGAATAAACAAGCACGTCATCGTAGAGTCACCGCACAATTACATTAAAACCACACTAAAGTAATGTTTATTTATAACCCTAAAGCCGTAATTAATTATGATTACGTCGAGACCTGGAGGCACATATAAATGGGTTCAATTTTCCATAGAACACGGGTGTGTAGTCGCACCAACGGCACGTCAGTCCCCTGCTGTTGTGCTGCCTGTCGCTTTAAAATACTGGGTGTACCAAGTAAATAGCACTTGAGTAGCTGCGAAACTGGTCGGTGTGTGTTAGAGGCCGCTACTTTATGAATTACAAGTCAGATTTAGCCTTTTAGAGACTGTTTGCTGAGACATTCTTAACACAATGCGAAAGCTTTGAAGATAACTTCATTATGGCCGCGCGTTTGAGCTTTGTATTATGCGGTATTACCTGCTTCTAAAGGTATTGTATTTGAGCATTACTCTTACGGGTCTTAATGGGCATGCAATCGTTAAAACGTAATATATATAATGTATTTTCTAGGTACAGTTATATTATGTCAGACGTTGTCACCGCCGTTCGTTTTCTCAAGCATGCTCGGAAATGTATGCGTTAATATCACGAAATGAAGACATGAAGTTTCTTGTTTAAGGCTCCCTTCATTTCTTCTTGGCTACGCCAAGAAGTAATGTATGAAGACCCTATCTTATCTTATCTAGATGAGGGTCCTTTCGGATGCACTTCGACCCAGCGGGATCTTTTGTGCATTTGCCCTCTCCTTTATGCCTACTCCCAAGCTCGCTCCATCATTTCCACGAAGCGGATGATGCAGCTCAGCGGGAGTACCTTGAATTCCTTTGGTTGCGGATAGTCATTACCAAAGTAATTAATTCTTTGTCTGGCAAGGGCATGACATTCACACAGTAAGTGTTCCATGGTCTCATCCTCGCCACACATTCGACAGTCTAAACTATCCGACAGTCCCATCTTGGCCAAGAGATCCTTGACCCCGAAGTGACCTGTGAACACCCCAGATATGATTCTGAGTGGCTTCCTACTGGATTTCCAGAGCTTGTTAGTCCAGCCCGAGTCCACTCCTTCTATGAAGAGCTTTGAGTGCCTTAAGCCCGCCTCATTCCTCCACTCGTGTTGGTGTTTGGTTTTGGCGTAGGTAGGCTTTAAAGGCCGAAGTTATGGTTCTCTGCGAGAGTCCCACAAATGGTTCTGGACCTACAAAGTGATTTGTAGACCCCCCTCTTGCAAGCTCATCCGCTCTTTCGTTGCCGATGTAGCCCTCGTGCCCCGGTATCCAAATTAGTTGCACCTTATTGTGCTTTCTAAGCTTGTTCAGTGCCTGGACGCCATTATAGACTAGTCTAGAGTCCACTTTCGGCGCCGTGAACGCTTTAAGGGCCGCCTGACTGTCACTGAGTATATAGATGGAGGAGGCAGACCGCCCTCTAGTTTGCCTGTCTATATTCTCCTGTGCACAGGCAATTGTGGCGTATGTCTCCGCCTGGAAGACGGTTGCCAAACTACCCATGCTTACACTACTACTGTAATCATTCGCATAAATGCCTGCTCCCGTACCGGATCCCATTTTAGATCCGTCCGTGTACCATATACTGTCTTCGATACCAGATGAAAACCCTAAGTAAAACCATTATTGTCCGCTACTTTTAAAATTTTTAAATTTGCTTACTAATAATATTAAGCTGACAAAGGCAAAATTACATACTGCCAACCACCACTAGACTGTAAGCATACTTGCGACATAAAAAAATACAAAATCTATGGTACTATACTTATGTGGTGCTCGAACGGATTGTTCTTGTTTTGTTTATCTTATTGTTTACCTTGTATTTATTTTAATTTAAATATTTCCTCACATCGTTTGAGAAAAGCACTATACAATCCTCGGCCGGAACAGGGATTGCTGGACTCGTTGTATCCGGCCTCGTCTACGACTCTGCCGTCTACTCTAAACTCGTCCAGCAATCCCTTACTTCACGGCCTCTGCAGTAATGTACTATTTAACTATCTGCGCATGGTCAAGAGAGAAGGGTCGAATTCTATAAAGTAGGCTTTACCTATTTTCGTTGCCATTGATTTGATGTTCGTATTAAATACTGAAGATTTAGGAAAAGTACTAATCAGTATCTCTCGAGCCTTATTGATGTTACAATAACATGACTCCTGACTAATATAAATATTACACTATATGACATTTTCTATTTAACATTTTATATAGAATAATCCGATAAAGTAAGACTGAGAGTCATAAACTAGAGAGGAGCCAGGTGAGACATACCTCAACCTTAAATCTGTACACTGAACTCGAGATGCAAAACTAGTTTTACCAAAAATAATCTAAAGGTATTCAGAAAAAAACCCGAATTGGTTCAAAAGTAAAACGATTTTAGTCTGCTTTCACAAAATTCTGCCATATACGGATTTGAGAGACCTCGAGGGCTTTCAAACCGATCAAAAATATAGAAACAACTTATGCGACCACGAGTTCCAATCACGGCAAAATATATTCAACTAGCTTCTGCCCGCGACTCCGTCCGCGTGGAACTCGTTTATATCGTAGCTCGGTGCAAACTTTCATCGCCCATTTCACCCCCTCAGGGGATGATTTCCGGGATAAAAACTATCCTATGTCCTTCCCCGGGATTCAAACTATCTCCAAACCAAATTTCATCTCAATCGGTTCAGCGGTTTAAGCGTGAAGAGGTAACAGACAGACAGACAGACACACGTTCGCATTTATAATATTAGTGTGGATTATAGGCATATATCGTTTGACTGTGTCAGTTCTCCTGCGGTAGCTGCGCGGCCACGGTGCGAGATGCATGACAGCGCCGGCGAAATGGTCACTAGATTGAGCTCTCTTGCTTGTGGCAATTTCGCATATATAGTCCCAAATTGCTTGTGACAACCGTAGTTGCCAAGCGAAGTGTAAAAACAAGTTTCTGAAAAAAAAAAACATTTTTTGTACAAGCTTTTATTGCCGACTCTTAATTTCTGTATACCATCATCAACCACTCATTGAGACGATTCTAACGAGCCCAAACTCAACGGGGTTACGTCGGTGAAGTACTGAATTCCCATGGCCACCTTCCGTCTCCATCATCAGATCAGCTCGATGGTACCATAATATTCAATTATGAATTATCATCCAAACTATACTTATAAGTAACCAAAATTTCAGCTCAATCGGTCACCGGGAAGTGGGTCAAATTTAACTTGCAAGATTTGATTACAGACAGACAGACAGACAGACAACGGGACAGGTGAAACTAAATAAAAGTTTGTAATAATAAAAACAATTTTAAGCTGCCTCTTTTAAAATCCGAATTCACGAACGTCACTCCAAACACACCCACAACCTCTCCTGCAGGTACCTCATGCACAAACCGCCAAAAATATGAGACATGGGGTTGTTTTGCAGTTCTAAAGGTACTAGTTGCCCAACAACTCGATAGTTGGGAGTTTTAACGATTTCGGTTATATTATCTACTCCGGCAAACGTCTACGTAACTTATTGATGTGCATACACAACATCTCACCCTAGTCACCCTAAATGCAACTTCGCCGTTCCAGAAAAAAAAACTCGGTGATTAAACGTGGACTATCTCAATTTGCCAATCTGTATAAAATTAGAACCGCTACACAACATCACTTATACAGGTTGCATTGACGGCATCCTACGTGGAGTGGTTTTAAAAGTGCGGCAATTATGACGTGGTATCCTAACACAGGTCTGTAGCGCAGGCCGTGGCGCTAACGGTCTAGGAACTGGAATAGCCTGAGTACAGATTAACTACTACTGTTAACTAGTTAACTGATGTTAAGAGTCAAATGTCAATAGACAAGTTTTCTTGCAAATTAGGAATAATAAGAAATGGCCGTTAGTCTCATGCTGTAATTATAGTAATTATGGTGCAAGATAAGGGGAACGTTTATGTCGCTTTCCGTACGAATTGTTTTCGGACGGAATTGCTTAATTACAAAATATTTTCATACCTTTAAGGGTGTGTTTAGTCGTTCACGGTATTTATTTGTTTAAAAAGATATGCATTTTTTTTGGAGGCTGATGATGATGTGTCTAGTACGCAGTTTTGGTTGAGAAGCCCTAAAATGAAGAATAACGAGTAAGGCCCGACAAGCCGCTTTTTGACCCTGAAATAGTGTCGCCGTGTACGTGCATGGTTAGGTTAAATATAAACTTGTCGGACTATACTTACTTTTCCTCGCGGTAACTGATGACTGCATAGACTGATGACTGACTGAATAGATGATGCGATTTACTAAAAAAAACCGGCCAAGCAGTGTAGGGTTCCGTATTTGCCTGTCTGTATTTGGCAAGGGGGTGGGGGGGACACATGGCTCGAACATTACGAAAATTAGGGCTTTAAAGCCCAATATCTCGCAAACGAATCACTGAGTTGAAAATGGTTTTAAGAGACCCATAATATTAATAGGTATTATTACATCGCCACATTAGGTGTAGGTACCCTAAAAAAATATTTTTTCAAGATGTTACTCTACTGTTCGGTCGGCATGATTGATTTATATACCCATGCTGAATTACAAATTTTCTAGTAGTAAGGGTTACTGAGCAAGCCGAAGACGGACAGACGGACGGACATGGCGAAACTATAAGGGTTCCTTGTTGACTACGGAACCTTAAAAATAACGTGACACTGTTCTGTAACTAAGAAATGTAGTAAGAAATGAATTCAAACACGTATGAAAAGAACATCGTATTGTTAAACTTAAAGTCTGTTATGTTTGAGGTTGTTCCATATGATAATGATAATACCAATTTTACGGACCAGCGATTAATTAGATACATATTTAAAATAAATTAATGTTTAGTCGAAAGCTATGTGTGTACCTATGTACCAACGTTATTCGTCTAATTATAAAGTGATAAATTGCAATCCCTCCTGACCGACCTGAACTCGACCGTACATATACCGCAGAAGGATATTTTTTAATAATTCTACATAACCGAAGCCACCCTTACAAATGGATAAACATGTATAAAAAAATAATTTCGAGCAAATACCCAACGATTGTTTTCTTTGTGCAATCGTATCCATTTATATACTTATTTATACAGTTACGACAATTTTATATCATCAAAATACCGACTCACTCGCAGCTTAAATGCCTTATAATCAATGTCGCCGTCCATTAAATGCGGACTAAGAGCCTCGACCAGTTTTTCAAACCCATTGACTGTGGACCTTTACTACGGTAATAAATAAGGGCTTATGTGTGCACTTGAGACTAAAGTAGTTGGGCCTTTTTGAAGCTACGCTGTGGCCGTATTGGGCCCGTTACTCGTCTCTGCGCAGAACTGACCAGTTCTTAACTTTTTACCACATTTGTACTGGTGCGCGTTTTACGTAACTGTGCTTCTAATGGTTCTAAGTTTTTCCGCTGCCATCGAGAGCACAGGTCTATAATAAGTTGATTGCGGGGAGAAGCAATGGAGCCGTCGCGTCAATGTAACTGTGCACTCACCGAGTAGGATACGATATAAGCATGACAGGACGGAAGAATGAGAAAGGTTGGTTTTGAACTGACCCTAATTTCGGAGTATGATAGAAGAAGAATATAAGGAATGTGGCATAAGTAAAATCAAATCTAAAATATTTATAGTACTTATTGGCAATAAAAAAAACAATGAATAGGGAAGGGAATACGGCACTCGGCAGCTAATATGGCGCCGATTTACGCGATCACGCATCGCTACAAATCTCAACTATTTCTTTCATTTGCTCGTACAAAAAAAAACATTATCCGCCAACATGTGGCTTTAATTAAGCAGGAATGCTCATGCATCTTCATAATAAAACATTAAATCATCTGTGGCATCAAGGTTACGTAGTCAAGTACTTACTATTGCCCTTGCTATTAAAGGCGTTAAGAGGCCCTGTGTCATGGTCTTAAATGATATGCGCATCGTATTTAATATAATAATTTAAGGGTCATTAAATTAAATCAACTACGGAAACTATAGCTAGCTGAAAGCACCTGAAATATAGAAACTTAACAATTACGTGATGAAAATTAGTCAATTGTTTCCTTGTTTTATACATTATTTGTGAGGATAATTACTGTATCTCCGTAATAACAATAACCGATTCAACCGATTCACTGCCGCGAAGACACACACATTATGTGTCAATTGTACTGTATTTCTACTCCCTTTATCTCTGTGTGTCTTTTGTGTAGTGAATAAATGTCCTCTTTCTATCTTTCTTAATATATAGTTAAGAATATCATCATCATCATTATCAGCCTGTAATCGCCCACTGCTGAGCATAAGCCTCTCTTCGAGTACGCCACGTATCCCGCTCCCGTGTTTAGAATAGAGTTGTCTTCTTTATAAATCAAACACGCATTCATTATGATTACGGGTAGAAGCTACAATCTCACTATTTTTTTTACTTCATGTAGAAGTTTACGAACACTGAGAGGCCTCTTAAAACTAATGATGCGTTTTACATAGCTTTATTACGAAGATGATATCATTAAACCAGACTTGTATATTTCATTGTAGCCTCATCATTTACGTCCTAAGTAGAAGCAGATATCCTTTGTCTAGACTGAAGTAGCTGAAAAAATATATTCATCTGCGTCACCTCATTGAAAGTAAGATGTGTCAGGACTCGGAAAATGGGACACGTATGAGATTAATCTTTTATTAGATCGTCGCGTCATGATGTCATGTGTTTGTTTCTATATTTTGCAGACTATCATATTTTTAACCCCCGACGCAAAAAGACGGGGGTTATAAGTTTAACGTGTCTGTGTATCTGTGTATAGGTCTGTGGTACCGAAGCTCCCAAACGGATTTACCGATTTGAATGAGGTTATTTTAATTCGAAAGCTGATGTGATCCGGAGTGTTCTTAGCCATGTTTCATGAAAATCTGTTTGGCCGTTTATGAGATATTGGACTTTGAAATGAAAATGTCGGCGGTTTTTCAACTTTTGTAAGTTGTAGTTATTTCATCACTAGCTATACAAAATCTCTGTTACTACGGTTCTGACCCTAAAGAGTGCCTACGGCTCAGTTTTGCCGTCCGCCGGACACAAGACTGTATCTTTTAAACTGTATTCTTCTTTAATTTCAAAGAAGTCCTCGGATTATTTTTAGCCTCATTTAAATCTAAGTTGATTACCTACCTACGTTATCTTAGAAGTATGGACACAATAACGTTGCTGTAAAATGATAGTGGAAAAATGTAGTTTTTTCAAAGGCAATATTTATCTCATGCTAACAGAAAAAGAGTGAAGGTTATCAAGTCTTGCTATAATCGTAAATCTTGACCTTTTTAGCGAGAGACGTACAAATTATAGTTCGTACACACGAGTTCTGTCTTTTTCCTTATTGTTATTCCGTGAAATAATATTCATCTGTAATAAATATTATTTCACGGAATAACAATTAATAGAGTAGGTATCCATGATTCATTAGTAATTAGATTTCTCCGTTTTGTTTGTGGTATTGACACATAGTAATCTAAGAAGCTGTTTAAATAATACCTATTACAATTCCGGAAAATAATTGGAGCCTTAAGGGACGCTCGATTCTTCTTCTCAAACGTAGTTTGGTTTTCATCTTAAAATGGCGCTGGAATAAGTAACATGGAACTTTGTATAAGTACCTACACAATGGGATTCGCCACATATAGGTCGGAAAGTAGTTTTTGTTGCTAAGATTTTAGAAAGAGAAGTTTTCCATGATAAACTTCTCTTTTCTCATTTTTCCTATTATAACTTCTAGCAACAAATACTAATTGCCGACAATTGCCGACCCACATATGGCGGAATCTATCTATTGTGTATACAAAGTTGCATGTAATTTCAATTTTCAATTTTTCGTTGAGAGCCAAGTCTCCAATCCTTCCAAAGTTTTACTGAAGATGAGGTTACAAACTTAAGATAGTCTCTCAGACAGATGAGTAACGTAAGTATATATTTACTAGGCAACTCCAATTTAATTCCCGTTTATTAAGAAATTACTCATAGATCTCGGTCATACAATTTATTGAAATAAACAACGTATTGATGAAAAACTTAAGTAAGTCACCTGTTGTATGTAGTAGTGGCGTATTCGAATAGACAATACATGTTTAAAATTAGAACACAAACAAAACAAATGTCTATTCGCACACATTACTCACACATACAACAGGTGACTTACTTAAGTTTTTCACCTATACCTATACTTTGTGTATTTTTGTCGTTATTTGTCTTGGACAGGTTCCGTCATTGATTTACATCCTCAATACTTTATAAACAAAACACTAATCAGTGTATTTAATAATAGCGGAATCCATGAAAACTGGGTCAACGTTTTATTTGTTTTGATGAAGTATTTTAGATATGTTCAAGAACATAAATTGGGCATGAGATAAATTAAATCATAACATCCGATCCCATTTAGAAATCAGGATCGGATGTAGGTACCTAATCTCATGTTTGCGGCGCGGGGCGTTGACACCGCTGTATTTATGCACATAAATGTATTTTCGCATAATACATTTCAATTAAGTTGCGCGTCAAGTGGCACAAACGACATTTAAATATCGAACTCACGACAGGCACTTCCCTTGAATCAAACTTGGAAATTTTCTTTGTGACCCCACAAGCGGCACATCGGTATTTTGTAGGATGCGAAAGTAAAAAATAATCACAGGATTTAAAAAGTGTTTTTTACTTTTCCCGTGTACCGTCGTCGTCTTCGATGCAATCATTTGTTTTTTAGCTGATAGCATCCAATTTCATTTCTATCCTCCCTTCACCCGTGAAAAATCTCCATAAGACCACTAAGTAAGATAGTTTTGATGGTCAACCACAAATCCCCTAAATCTTTATAGTTAATTTTTTACTGGGTCAACGTTTTATTTGTTTTGATAGAGAAAAGATGGATAACATTTTAATTTAAATTGCTGATTAAATTGTCGCTCGCGTCGCCGCATTAAAATGCACTGCTGCAGAAAATAGTGTAACAAAAAGCCAGTTCACAATCAAGACTGCGTCTCCCACGCAAATTCCGCGCAGGGCAGCATCGGCGCTGCCAAGACGCGCGACCAGAACCGCCTCGTCGCGCCGGCCTAATAAACTAGAACTCAGAACTAGAACGTACAGTCAGCAACTGACGAATTACATGGATGATCTGAAAAAGGTTTACGTAATTGAGAAAAAATATATTGCATTTATGACGACGTTAATGGTCTCTTTTTACAACGAGGTAGACGGATTTTTTTTTTTTTGAAGTGAAAACTTCTTTAGCGGCGCTGTGCACTTTTTGGGATGGGGAAAAATGGTTAAACTCGCCACAGGTCACGTGACCGTTTAGGTGAGAGAATCGGGACGAGGCTTGGGTGCGGGGGGGGACCGATGCCGTAGTACGAGACTGGTTTAGATGTAAGACGTAGGTACGGGGCTTGGGGGCGGAGGCGGAGGGGAGGGGTTTTTTTTTTGCAAAATAAAAATTATTCAAGTGGTCACTTCTGCCGGCACTCCCGGAGTGCAACCCGATCTTTTATTTGTTTTCATCTTCACAAAGGCTTCGTCGTCGCTTATTCTGCTCCTAGATCAGTCTTATCCAGGAGTGCCCTGCGATGTTTCTAATCTTGTCTACATACACATCGAGCTGGTGGACATTGTTGCTTTTTTTGCCCATAATTAATCACCAAGCTGTAAACGTTATGGATTTTTGGATATTAAGAAAGATACCTAATAATGTAATTGTAACTAAGTGAGTCAAACGTATCAATGACAGGGATGATGCTAGTAGACAAATTAGTATTTAGGTAATTAAATGCAATAAAAAAAACTTATGTAATTCATATAAGAAACTAACTTTACGTAGCAACAGCTGTGAACGGCATGTAATGTTTTTACCCAGGTAGGTAGTTATATATATATGTATATATATATATATATATAGTAGAAGTGAATGCACGAGATGGAATTGCAGGGCTGGACCGCTCACCACTTAAATTGGCCCTCGCAGAATTATATGTAGATATTATTGCTACCCACGTCACCTCATGGTGTGTGGAGTCCGTAATTATGTGTCATAAATCGACCATATCAGAACCTAAGTGTTTGAGTTGCGATGCAATTCGGCTCATTATCCCACGGGTGGAAAGACGGCCCACTAGATTTAACGGGAGCTTTCTCCGCGTTCGCGCCAAACGGACTTTATACTCAGTCTTTACGTTTAAACGAGATTCCTAGGAAATCAGGCGAATGAAGAAGCCGTTGATTACGGTTCGATTTTACAGGAGTCATGTTTGTTAACTGCTCGTATGGGAGTCCCACTAAAGGATCTTTAGGCGTAAGTATTTCGTTAAAAAAGCTTTCAAAATGATTCCCAGAAGAGTTCTGAGTGCGTCATTGATCAATTTATGTCAATTGGAATGGCTTCGTCGAATTTTGTCTATACGTGTATAAAACGTACCTAAGTAATGTAACCACGAACCTAACTAGAAATACTCCCACTTGAACTGAAAAATAAAAGTTCATAGGTCGACGTTTTTCACCACGCGCTTTTAGCGTTACGTTTTAGGTACGGCATATAGTTGATATAGGTATTGGTGAATAACATGTTTGGCAATCATATTAAAATACGCATAATATATCGCTATTACGAGGTCGTTTCTGTACACCCTAGGGCAAGTATGTACAGTAACACAGTAACATCTTTACTTCCAACATTAATTATGATTGATGTGTACAGTCGAGACAAAAAGCGACATTCCGTTCGGACTCCCCATTACGACGCCCCTTTATGGCCACAGGTACACTCAGTAGCTATAAATGCTATAATCGATTGTTGAAGAAGCGCGGACGGTGCAATATCGAATAATTAATCACGCCCTTATAAGGCACTGCATACAAAATTGCCATCAGTAATAAGCTGAAGACTGCGATTTATCGCTGAGGCACGTGATGCATCGGCGTGTTGTAGAGTGTCTTGACACATTTTTATTTTTAAGTTGTTGCCGAGTCTGACCGTTTCTTTGTTTATGATCGTGTAAAAGACAAAAGACAAACAGAAATAATGAAGGAACGCTAGTAAATAATTTTAAATGTTTCAAACGAACATTGACTACATAATCCTATGGCTAAAAAAATATTACGTGTATTAACATACTTAATAGAGTGTAATGTTGTGACCATGGTTGTGGGGAAGGACGTCAGAACACCTGAAGATTTGTGTTAAGAGATTGAGATACAAAGTTTTAACTGTCAACGTAAAAGCGTGGACAATGTGCTTGTATACCTACCACCGCCGGAGATGCAAGTGTTCACCATTAGGTGGACCGTATGAATAACACAAAAAATTGTATATACCCCTATTTATATGCAGGACATATTAACACAAACAAAAACATTTAAACTGGGGGTTAAATACCTATTGGTAAAACCAATGCGGGTTTCGTTTGTGGTAGATAAAATAACAAACTAGAGTTTTGTGTTGCATTGCTTTAACTTCACGTAACTTGATACTTACTTGTTTAACTCGAGTTCAATATAAAAGTTAATTAGTCATTTTAAATGTTCGTCTAGATCGTAGAGTTCTACATCTACCTACAGAAAGTAATTGGGTAACTACGAAACGAATTTTGGGGTAAATGGGAAATCAAAATAAATTTCTGTTTTTTAAAGTATGTAGCACAAAAATATCATAAGTAAAGTCAGCATTTATATCACCTTTCCCTTTTATCTTATCAATGCATTTCAAAGTGCAAGATATGGTATGGCAGTGTTCAAAGAAATCAGCATGTGGCGTCATAAATTCCACTGTAACGACAGCAAAATAAATCTTATTTGAATTTAACCTCTCGCTCTGCATGAGACTACGGCCGATTCCTTCATTGATGATGACAGCCCCCACACTGCACTTGAATAAATTCATGATCGGAGATATCAAGTAGCGCAGCATCGAGATTAATTTTGATAAAACTTAATTGTATTGAGTTTCTTTAAAGCTATCTTGCTTGAGCGCGTTTTCAATTAATTCTCTTTTATGTAATATTTATGCCGCCAAGACTAATGCTTCGTTTGATGGTTTATTTTTATTGCGAATGCGAATACAGCGTGTGTAGGCGGTTTTATTATTTCGTAGTATTACGTCTACCTACGTGTCCTACGTCTAGCGGCAAGCCACGAAACATTTGATGTCGTAATTTCATCGTGAGTGCAATTTATAAGAATTTTATTGCTGATTTTTACGATGTCCTCCTTAATTCGATAACCGAGTTTGCTTATCGTAAAATGTTGGTTGCCGTTTGCCTTAGGGCTATTAGGAGTTTGTTTACGTGCCTAGTTTTGTTTTACTGCGAGTGCGGGCGTTATTTGGGAAATCACAAGCTTGGACTTGTGAAGTACCGGCGCTCAACAAAACAATTTTAACCCTTTTTCACAGAACCGTTCAAAACAGTCCCCTGCAAGTGGCGTGTTGGTTTATTTGTTGGTCTGTCTGTGCGTTATTTCTGCTCCGTGTTCGTGTTGAACATGATTTCTTTGTTCGGGCCATGGACTCGAGAATGCTTCTCTAATTTACGACGGTTACGTCCCAAGACCGGACTATTTCTGGTTTACAGACACCGAACAATCTCCGAACAACGTACATGGCGCTTAGGGATCTTTAATTAGTTTGAAGGTATAATAAAGCAATTTAAAGGCTATCGCATGGTAGTACTTTATGGGTGTTCATTTAGATAACATGATTTATTTAACGGTGTTTAAATTTAGAGCTAATTTAAACTAATGGTCAAGTGCAGTGTTCCACAGAAGCAGATTCAATTACCATCAACAGTCAGCTTGCACGCCGGCGTTCTATTTGGGGAGTTTCTGTCAAACTTGGAGAACAAAGCTATTCCGAAATTAAAACGGACAATAATGCATTGTATTCTCCCCAGTGTCCGAAAGTGACTGACGTGAAGAGTAATACAATAGCATTTTAGGGTGCTTCCACCAAATAAATGGTCACAAGAATAGCAATTGGTAAACGAATACCTTTTAATTGCATTGAATTCACCCTCCTTGACACCAACACACTGTATAAAATAAGAAGAGCTAAAAGCAGCAATAAACATTTGGAAATACAAATAAGCATTAAGTTAATTCTATTTTCGCTTCCATGTTTATTATATTATTACTTCCTTTGTTTCAGGTAAGTGCTGAAACATCATCTCCTTGCGGACTATCGTCATACCTAGGTACCTAAATACTACTGCAGTAAGAACTTGAATACTGTCATCACTCATCAATCACCATAAACTGACAACGTGCAACCCACTAATATGGGTGAGTTGAGTACACAAAATCCATACTAATATAATAAATGCAAAAGTGTGTCTCTGTCTGTCTGTTACCTCTTCACGCTTAAACCGCTGAACCGATTGAGAATAAATTTGGTATGAAGATAGTTTGGATCCCGAGGAAGGACATAGGATAGTTTTTATCCCGGAAACCATCCCCGGAGGGGGTGAAATTGGGGATGAAAGTTTAACGAGTTCCTCGCGGACGGAGTCGCGGGCAGAACCTAGTAGTTTAATATAGCCGTAGCTTCCCAGAATATCTAGGCATTCACAGAACATTCATTGTACCTAACCTCAGAATAAACTCTTTTCTGGTTTGGCCAAATTAGAACTGGTGTCTATTAGACCACCAAGAAAAAATAATAATTCCGCAATACGATTATTTAATCGTTTCATTTACTACGTTTACTCGTAGCGTAGCATTAAATTTAGTCCTCAATTCAGTTTGTTGAATTTAAATATGGACGTACAAGGTACTTGTTAATTTCATGAACTGGTTAATCACAACCGGGCTTTTAAAACCTGGATTTGATATATAGGTTAGTTAGCGAATCGTAAACCGCACGTAGGTTTTTGTAAGTGGGCACAAACGAGCTTTGTTGCCTCGGCCGAGCCTATCGTGAAACAGAGCTAGCTTTGTTCGGGTTTGTGAAGAGTGTGCCACCTGGTTTCGGTATTAAAGGTCTATTTACGCGGCTTTATAAATCGAATCTTACTTTTACAGCTGTTGGTCTATACTTACATACAAAGCCAAGAATTAACATGAGGGTGTACCCGTTTAGGCTTTATTTCATTAGTTGACATCCTGCTTGTCACCTTTATTGCTGTGAAATAATATTGAAGGTGCCAACTAGGTTCTTATTGGGAGCAACTTATCTAACGTATGATTGTAGAATTACTATACACTAGCTTTTGCCCGCGAATCCGTCCGCATGGAACTCGTTTATATCGTAGCTCCATATTCCAATTTTCACCCTACATTTCATCTCTTAGGGGATGATTTCCGGGATAAAAACAATCCTATGTCCTTCCACGAGACTCAAACTATCTCTTTACAAAATTTCATATAAATCGGTTCAGCGGTTTAAGCGTGAAGAGGTAACAGACAGACAGGCAGACAAACACACTTTCGCATGCATACTACCTATTATTACGAGTATAAATGCGAAAGTGTGTCTGTCGGTCTGTCTGTCTGTCTGTTACCTCTTCACGCTTAAACCGCTGAACTGATTGAGATGAAATTTGGTCTGGAAATAGTTTGAATCCCGGGGATGGACATAGGATAGTTTTTATCCCGGAAATCATCCCCTGAGGGGGTGAAATGGGGGATGAAAGTTTGTATCGAGCTACGATATAAACGAATTCCACGCGGACGGAGTCGCGGGCAGAAGCTATCCCAACTAGCAAAGTAGTCATATAAGATTGAGCTTATTCAGCTAATAAATCATATAAAAGTCATGTAAACGTGAATTATACAGCACCTGTCGTATAAAGCCAGCTTATGCAGCTTTTTAGTTACTCAGCATATCAGTCATACTATGGTGCTGAGTAAACGTTTACTCGACTGGCTTATATGACTAATAAGTCATATAAGAAATGCAGAATAAGTCACTTTTATACGAGGCTTATATGACTATTTAGTCGAGTAACAGTCACTTATATAACTGACTTACGACATGTCAAGTGCAGTCGAGTAAAAGCAATGTAGTTTGCTATTATATGACATCATGTGACTTAAACAGCACGATAGCTGTAAATGTTACATGCTGTCATATAAACGCGAATTATAGATCATGTTATATACGAGTATCTTATTCAGCGATGTCCAACAAATTTATAATGGCGCTTGGACCGGTAAACTTGCTATATAAGATGCGATTATATAGCTTAATAACTGGATAAATGCCGTATAACAGCAGCATTCAAGAAAATCAAAAATATTAATTAAATTTATATTTAATTAACTAAGAATTACAGTGGCGAATTAAATATTTACTATTAAACATAGTTTACTTTATCAATAAATTTACCTTCGCAATAAATTTCTACCATACGCCGAAGTTAGAGCATTCTTAATAAAAACATGTAACATCATAGCGGATTAAAAAAATACTTACCGTCATCCAATGCAAACCAATTAAATTCCTTTTTCATTTTTTTTTGCCTAGGATGTGATTACTCCACAAATATGTCATATAAGTGGAAGTTGTAGATCAAATCAGTCATATAAAAGTAGTATAAGTTGCTAATATACAGCTAAATTGTCATAAGATAGTCACGTCGGTGATTATTATAAGATCTATAAGTGGTGGTGGCTGCCAGTTATACAACTTTTATATGACTGAAATGCTGAATAAAATGGGCCCAAATCGCGTTATATAAACGTGCTGATTACGTTTATATGACTAATAGTAAGAGCTAAAAGGTTGCCGCATCCATTATATGAAGAAATTTTGCTAGTTGGGTAGTTTATCATAATTAGTATGGATTAATATTTTATCACAGCCATTAATAATAAGAGTGTCCGTCTATCTTAATTGCCTGCTGCAATTATTATAAACATTACTCGAGGCTTGATCTGCTTCTTTCGATTAGATATTGTAAAAGTTTGTCCATGATATTTTTTGTTTTAACACAGAACGTACTCGTAACGTATTCGTTATACAGAAATGTAAAAAGACCCAAGAACCTT
Organism: Epinotia bilunana; assembly: GCA_947049275.1. Lineage (NCBI taxonomy): Eukaryota > Metazoa > Arthropoda > Insecta > Lepidoptera > Tortricidae > Epinotia > Epinotia bilunana. Next base: position 14,846,419 of record OX346264.1, read on the forward strand.
ATTTTGCCCCTTAGGGATTGCAATCCGGTATGATTTTCAATCCGGCCGGATCCGGCCGGATCCGGTTTGCTTTCAAAATATTAATAAAACCATCATTAAAAATGAAAAAAAAATCTACTTCTTTTGAAAGTTTAGTGAAACAACTCGTTTGTCTATTTGAGATATGAGATCAAATCATTCCTTGAGATTTGAGATCCTTTATCCAAACTCTACTATAGATTTAACTATAATTCAACTCATCTTGTACGCGGCTGTACATATGTGCTTATTACTGCTTGCGCTTACGAAAACTGCCGTGTCACTGCCGCACAAATCAAAACTGCATAGGTACAAGGTGCAAGCGCTCGCACACATACAGCCGCGTGCAAAGATGACTTGAACTGCCAAAATGTTATTAAAATTATATATTCAATAATAATCAACATTCGTAAACATAACTAATAAACAAAATAAACTTTTTATTCGAGATAGAGAATATCGATATTCAAGGGAGCTATCACGATTATCACGAAATTAAGGGTATAAGAATCAAACCCCGGGGTTTTCGGTGCGGGAATGAATGACATTAGCTAAAGAATAGGTATTGACTTAAGAAACAGAATGAAATTACCTACTAAATAATTAATTGAATAAAAATATACTTAAGTAATAAAAAAAACATACGATCATATTCTTTATCTTCTCGCACTGACAATGCTTTTCCGTAGAGCGTGAATGTTTTCTTTTATCGACCGTCTCGATATCGATGTTTATATATAATGCAAAAATACGATTGAATTTTCGCCTTTTAAATATTTGCTCAATCTCAATGAAAACTTCTTGATGAAAAATAAGTAGATAACCTCATTGGTGAAGCGATAGCCTTAGATAAATGATTGTTATTATTTTGTTATTATTATTCTCTCGTAAGGCTTGGTAGAAATGCTAAAGTACCTACTACTTAAGTTAAAGTAAAATTGTATGGTTTGTTTACAATTCGCAGGAAGGTATTGATTCATTAGGCACAATATGATATTTTGTCAGAATAACCTATCTGTTTATCTCTACTCTTTCTCAAGTTATTCCCGCACCGAAAACCCCGGGGTTTGATAAGAATAATGATAATTAAGGACATAATATTATATTCTTTTCAAACTAAAATAGATTGTTTCCTGAAATCATCAGGAATGTCTGGATTTATATGTTACTAAAAATTATATAATCACCGTAAACATAACGATTAAACTAAATTTACTTCTAATTCGAGATTCATGGAAACTGTCATGAAATTGGGGTTGGGAATAGTGAGATTTGTAAAGCAAGACTAATCGAAGTGCTGCGTTTTGGCAATCTTTTTGAGTCTACCGGATCCGGTCCGGATCCGGTGAAATATTACCGGATCCGGTGGCTATCAAAATATACCGGATCCGGCCGGATTACCGGATCCGCAGGACCGGATTGCAATCCCTACCCCTACAGAGATCGAACTCAGGCCCGTCGTTGCATTCGTAGTGGTCCTGTATGAGTCACTAGTCACCAATAGGCTAATAATAATAATGTGTATAACAATTTTGTAACCACAGAGAATATTAATGCTTAATTAACATAAATACCTACGCGTGTAAGATAATTATCCACCTCAAGCAATGCAGTATATTATATGTCGGTATAGGTATGTGTTTACCTTCAAGTAAGTATCTCCTTATTTATTGAGGCAAGACATTACATACCTGTGGGCTACGTATCTTTTTCCTTTACTTACAGCTTGCATTGGCCGAATAGGTAGGGGCTTTGAATGGGATGCGCGATCTTGGGGAAGCATGAAAGGTGTTTTACAAAACGCTGTTAGAGTGCCATTTGTTCGTATTGTGAGTTACAGACACGTATAATGGCCCTATTTAGCCGTGAAGAGGCCAACGCTCAGTTTTTTCACAACGGTTCAGAAAAAATATATAATATTCGCGCAGTTTAATTTTGTATTTCAATAGAAGACCTTCAGTCTTCGTAATAGTGATTTACGATTCAAGTGTAAGTATATAATGGACCAAGTGCAGTTGAACTCGTTTACATTGCCGTGAAACTCTCTTCAAAATATCTGAGATGAAGGCCCGGTTGTTTCAAATCGTCGGTAATCGTAAGTTACATCTGTTAACATGACGTGATTGTATGGGAAGTTTGAAGGTTTAGCCGGCCTTTGAAGTGTGGAATTTGAATTTGGTTTCACCTACGTAGAAATGAAAGCATTGACAATTTATAGAGATCAAAAATATCTAAACATTACACATTTATAAGGCATAGGGTCATAACCCAAAACCCAAATAGTTATTTGTGCAACAAGAGAGCAAAGTTGTTTTTTGCTGCGAGTGCTGATGTTGAGTCCCGAGCTAGCGAAAGATTCTATAATTGAATCACGAGCGTAGCGAGTGATTCAAAATTAGAATCTTGAGCGTAGCGAGGGATTCAATTGCACGAGATGCAAATAATTTTGCTCTCGTGTGACACATACAACTTTTCACCTCAGAAGTGAGAACATTTCAAAAGGTTAAACAAATATAACATACAGGAAATTAAACCACTTTTATTTATACTTATTAAGTTAAATCAAGTTATCAAGTTAAACAATACTTATAATCAAATCAAACATTAAAAGTTAAATGTACAGTTATTACAGTTCTGTAAATTAAGAGTTACAGTTTTGTTCGGAACCGTGATTGTTGTGTTCGCGACTTGAGTTCGAGTAGTGGAAGTTTGCGTTTCATTGCATGTGGGCTGTTGTGATGGTAAAATAGTAAAAGTAGGAGACTCAGGGCGGATTTCACTATTTAGGTCTCTGGAAGTACCCGGACGTGACCAAGGGTCTGAGGGCTGGTTAAAATTTATAGTTTCTACAATACGTTTACTAATTTTCGATTTATTCTCTATAGAATCCTCGATATATCCTTCAGCCACCGTGTTTGACCGCCATCCGCCGTGGCGTTTTAACGTGGTAAGGTCAGCCCCTGAATCTGCCAAAAGCGTGGCCGATGTTCGCCTGAAGCAGTGACCGGTGTAAAGCTGTGGTTCTTGCAGCTTCAAATAAGTGGCTATTTCTCGTGGGGTCCCGCCTATTTTGTTGACTCCCATAGGCTGCCTTGAACACTTGTCATTACGGAACTGCAAGAAAAATCGGTCTGTGTTCGTATTGGGCGGGCGTAATGTTTTGTACTTCTCGACAACATGTACATATTCCCCACGAATAACAAACGACCTGTCCGTGTTTGTCTTGGTATTCGGCAAGTTTATTAACATCAATTGGTTTGAATGCTCCTCTATGGCATTAACGGTAAGATTCAAGAGTTCGTTTGTACGGCATGCTCCGTTAATTCCAATAATGAGGATGACCTGCAATCACAATATTATATATCATTAATTCAAACTTATAATAAGCAAAAGTTACTAACATAAGCATTTAGTGACTGTAGAAATTGCAATAAAATGGATCATACTTACTTTTGCAGCGAGAAAATCGCAGTCCGGAGCTTCATTAAGAAATATTTCGATGTTTGATGCCGTAAAAATTTTGGACTTTTTGGACTTGTGGCCAACTGCGCTTCTTTTCAAAAATGAAATAAGTTTTGGATAAGTTTCAATGTGCACATTATTCTTTGTTTTTATAGTTGCTTTCACCATTGAGTAAATACTCCACATTGTTGATGGTTGCCTCGTTTGCGATAGTTCTATGAAGTACGATAAAAGTACTGTTTCCGAAAAGGTGTTGGCGCCCTTTTGTTCTCTCCAATTATTAAACAAATTATAAGCTTTTAAATATTTCTCCCGCGATTTTTCCGGAAGAAAACTTAACTCAGCGTCCTTCACAGTCTTTTTCAGCTCCTCTGGAGTCAACATATTTTCGTCATCACTAGTTTCACTCATATTTTAATGATAACAAACACAGTATAATCACACACGCAACAGAAAATCATACGAGTAAAGAAAAGATTTGAAAATAGAAGAGCGCAATTTTTTAAAGGGTGTGTTCCGAAACAGCTTTATTAGTATTCGTTCACAAACTTAAATATTATTAAAACTAGAATTATGAATTATCACGTGCCAGATGTCTTGTTTTATTTAAAAAATTGTGTATTTACTATTAAAACATTATATTTAATAATTTTACATTTCAAAAACCACATTCAAAACAAAAGATTTATAATTTTGGTTTATAGGTTAATTTATGAACTTTCGAACGTGACTTTGTTTACCGCTTTTTGGGGGTCTACTATGGAATTTGAATGTCGAATTACAATTCGACTTTTTCCTGTCACTCACTTTTCTCGTAACGCAATGAAAGGGACGGAACGAATGAAGTTCAAATTTTCTGAACTTGTAATAGACCCCATACGATGAAATGTCAGTGCTCGGCATCAAAATTAAAAAGCTACTTTGTCTCACGGAGTGAGCAAAATCGCATTTTGCACACTGTTTTCACGCAGCAAAATATGCTTGTTCGAGCTACTGAGGTGAAATAGTTATTTGTGCAACAAGAGAGCAAAGTTTGTTTTTGCTGCGAGTGCTGATTTTGAGTCCTGAGGAAGCGAAAGATTCTAAAATTGAATCACGAGCGTAGCGAGTGATTCAACGTTTGAATCTTGAGAGCAGCGAAGGACTCAAAAGCACGAGATGCAAATACTTTGCTCTCGAGTAACACATACAACTTTTCACCTCAGCAGTGAGAACATATTCACATTAAAAATATATCATAGTATCACGTACCTATTCGTCTCAAGATTATTCAGGAAGAAAACTTAATTAGACGTTCATTACTGCTAGTTTTAACTCCTCAGAGCCAGCCGCTCCGTTATTCAATACTAGAAAGGCGAGACAAGGCATGAGACACCAAAGGATATTTCAGTATCTATACGAGTGTCGCGTTACACTTGTAACACATCACTAAAAACTTACCCGTTTTTTGTTAAAATTTACTGATTTTACTAATATCTTCGAGATATTTATGAAATATATTATCATTATCACAAGGGCACACATTAGCATATTACGTGTATCTCGCGTGCACATCAAAAACTAGCCGTAGGTACTGTTGTTAAAATACTGCCCTCGTCACGTCATTGACTTCACTATATTTCCTAGTTAGATAGAGAATTGATTTATCCTAGTAGTTTTTTTTATTTAAAACTAATATCAATAACGCAAGAATGATGAATAATATATTTATACCTAATAAAATCTGAAACAAATAACAGCGCGCCGCGCTTGCGTTCGGAAACTGCATCTGTGGTATACATTCATAAAATTTAAGATTGTTTGAAATAGAATTATTAATTAGCTAGCGTAAAAAAATCATGTTTACCTATTTACTATGAAAAATGGAGTTTATTCTGAGATCTTTTATTAAAATATTCTTCAATTGAAAATTCTTTTGTATAATTATTTTGGTAATTTAAACTTGTTAATTTGATAGTTTTCGAACGTGTACTCTTTTGGGGGTCTACTTTGAAATTTGATGGTCGAACTATGGATCGACCTACGTCTGCCATTTTCTTTTTTCGTAATGGAATGAAAGGGACAGTGCTAATAAAGTTCTAATATTCTGAACTTGTAATAGACCCCATACATCGAAATGTCAGTGCTCCGCATCAAAATTAAAAAGCTACTTTGTCTCACGGAGTGAGCAAAATCGCATTTTGCACACTGTTTTCACGCAGCAAAATGTGCTTGTTCGAGCTGCTGAGGTGAAAAAAAAATTACTTTATTACAATTGAAATAGGTACATGAATTACAGACTTCTGTTGTTCTTGAACGTAACTCATTGATGAATCTCTTGTTATATTTGAAAGTGTGTCTAAACCTAGATAGATCAGTAGGTACCTACTACCTACCTATTTGTATGTTTACCAAGTTTTGCTCTTAGCTCTGTAAAGGAACTGCTCATGCTCGTAATTTTAGGCTTCGTATAAAACAAGATTAATAATCGAGCAGCCAATTCACGGCAAATTGCTGATATCATCGCCGTATTGTTCTACCGGTCGGTACGGTAGCGCAATCTAGTAATATTATCAAACAAGCCACTTACACGCTGTTCCGAATGTTCAATTAGGTCAACTATTTTCTAATATTCTGGAAATATTCTCGTATTTTTTGAATATACGAGATTTACGTGCCCACGCCTCGTTGGTCGCCGTCACATTAGCATTCGGCGGATTGCAGGAGAGGTGCGGTTTAAATATTCGAAGCAGTATATTAACTTGCTTCGTATTGTGATTTAGTGTAAGTTAGATGAAGGGTCGGTTTCGGCCACCTTTTGAAAACCGATCTTTGGAAAGTGACTTGAAAAATTACTCTATTCTGGAATACAATATTGCTTATTTTCATTACCTACTCATTAACTTCAATATTCTGGAATTAAAAACATGACAAAGAAAATTTTATCATTTTATCAATATTTCCCTTCTGTCTCGAGATAACTACAACTTAGTAAAGTTGAAAAACCCCGACATTTTCATTTTAAAGTTCAATATCTCAAAAACGGCTTAACAGATTTTGATCAAACATGGCTAAGAACACTCGGGATCACATCAGCTTTAGAATAAAAAAAAACATTCAAATGGACACACACAAGAAAATTACAAACAGACAGATACACAGATACACAGATACACAGACACACAGATACACAGACACACAGATACACAGACACGTTAAACTCATAACACACACTCTTTGCGTCGGGGGTTAAAAATCTTTCTTATTAGAAGTAATGATTTTTTTTAGTTTTATCTTGGCAAAGAGAGGTGTAGTTGTAGTCGTAGTACTGGTATAACTCTTTATTGTACAAAACGACCATAAAGAACAATAACAAAAAGAGAAGTTACTTAACTTCCTTGAACGAAATTTTCCCAATTAAAATTTTCCAAATTTTGAGTACATGAGAATAGAATAGGTAGACAAATGTAACATAATATACAACATAGTATAAGAAAGGCAATATACAGATACTTATATAATAATCCGGAGAACAGAATAGAGAAATTTTTGTGATGAGCACGAACATTTGTTCCGGAGTCATGGATGTTTTCTATGTATTTATCTATATATTATCGTCTAGTACCCAGAGTGGCACAAGCTTTGCTTAGTTTGGGACTATGTCGATTTGTGTATGATTGTCTGCAAATATTGTTTTACTCGTTTTATTTATAGGGAGTAGCTAGTAAGAGGTGTTACTCGGTGTAAGTTATACTACTGACCACGATTCTGACTACAATGAGTGTCTCCCGTTGCCCCACTTTCCGCGTCACCGCTCAGCCCCGAGCACGTGCTTGTTTTATTTGGGCGCGTGCTGCAGCCCTCGTCTCCACAACGATTACCAAGTGCATCACTAGAAGTAGGTCCCCTTGGGTCGGCCCTTATGGCCACCAGGAAGGTTGGCCGCTGGCAAACAAGGAGAAAACTAGAAGTAGGCGAACTAGTATACAGTTCTTACACTTCTTACGTATCTAGGGGTCTAATTATTACGCTCACAGGCGAGTACAAAAGTTTTGTGAATTACGCGGGAAGTTTTAAACAAATCATGCCACCAACATGGGCTCTATATCAATCAGTTGTACACATATTTAGGATTCGCAATCGCCACGCATCTTTTTAATATTTTACACTTTTTTTCTTTTTAACCTTACATTACTTTTCACCTATACTTACTCTCTACTTCACACTATTTGTATACTCTGTAATTATACACGGATTGATTTCTGTAAGTACTTTAAAGAATTATGAGATTCTTTTGGAATGCTGAAAAACACGTGAACTTGACAAGGGCCGACCCCAATCATTAGTAGTATTAATTAGTGTCATTTCTACTTCTGCCACAGAGTTTAAATTCGCCGAATGAATAACACATGAATACCGCCTGGTAACTAACTATAGTCAGTAAAATATTATTAATTCGCATAACACACGCACAGTTTCACGAACGTGTTGGCGTCTATTTCTGGGAATGTTGCTAATCGGATCTCTATGGGTGTGCTAAGCGGAGTGTTTTGATTATAGTTAGATCCATTGATATGAGAATCTAAATACGAGAGGTACACTCGGTGTAGTAAATATCCATGACCTGGTCATCGATCTCAGAGCGCACAAAGCATATTTTGAACCTTATGACTAAGGTATAGATGTGTCGAAAGAGATTGGAGCCCGAGAAATGTTTTGCAAGAATATTTGGAAGCTGTCTAACGTTTTTCTTGGCTCATTTATCGTGTTTACGTATGCTGCGAAGCGTAAATTGATTGGTTCTACGTTACCTAAGTCTCGTAAAATAGCTAAAATAAATGTTTTGTTTGTAAACTGTTTCATTGGCATGAATTCAAATCCAAGGGATTTCCCTAATAATCTGGTTTTAGCTCAACTTTCTTATAGATACAAATCATTATTTAGATACATCATAATGCTTTGTTTTGTTTTTTAATGTTTTGGTGAAGGTACATCAGAACATCACATTCTATTGCAATATCGAATGTTTTCTAACACATCGAAAAATACGATAACGCGTTTCATAAGAACATAGAGCCTGACCAGCTAAGTAGACGTGTCACAACAAAAATGCAAAAAAAAAAACTCATGCTGGAAATGCATAGCAGCGTGATAGCGAGTATTATTTATAACTGACAGCTTATTTCGTATAGTTAAAAGAGTTACCATACTTACATAGAAATTGAACAATAATTTACTTTAAAAACAAAGTTTTAACCGACTTCAATTTAGTACTCCGCCAAGCCACGAGAACATTTCCACATTTCTTTTCCAATTTACCACATGAACTGATTTCCGAGAGCAAATGCGTTGATTATTAGAGAAAAAAACCCAATCGCTGTATGTGGGCCGATAATATTTGAGGACTTCTGTTGATTCCACAAGGATCACCTTTGGCACTTCATTAGTTGCTATTTCAACGGAACTTATCAGAATCTGTGATAACTTTTGTACTTTTAAGTACATAATTGAGGAATTCCATAAGTCATCTGTGGTCTTCATCATCAATTCCACTCCACCAAATTTATGATTTCCGGGTGTAAATACACAAGTTATAATAAAAAATACCAAAATCACTACACGCGTGCCTAATATTTTTTTACGAATCGGTTCATCAATGACGGAGTTCTGAGGTAACAAACATTGAAAAAAAATGATAAAAAAAAATACAACCGAATTGAGAACTTCTTCCTTTTTTTTGAAGTCGGTTAAAAATGCTCGTGACACGACACGAGGCTAGCCAGACTCTACCTCCATATTTATATCGTAGCTCGGTGTCTCCAAAGATTATGTTGAATAGAGTAAAACATTATTCTTAGTTTGTTTAGCTGAATGCGTGAGTGCCTGAACTCAACAGCAGTTGTTTAGAACTAATGGTTTCCTGTATCGTTATTGTCGGAATCCGGTCAGCGCAGGCTAGGTGCATTTCCGCGGCGTCACCGCCGTGTTTAATTTCACTTAGCCATCGCCTCTTGTTATTGCGGCCTAGATACGGTGGAAAGCGGCCCTGCCCATTATCTACGTCTCGCCACGGCTGACAGGCATTTTCTTCGAATTATTCGTAAACTTGCGACACACTTGCTGCTATTGGAACTAATTTTGTGTGATGTGTGTTGGCTTGACGCTCTCAGGGTCATCACAGCATGATGAAAATTTAAAATCTACCTCAAATGTGTTTAGAAGAGCTACGCAAGCTTTTGTACTCGATTTTATATCGTTGAAATATATGTACATACAGTCAGCAGCAAAACTAGCTAAGCGAGTCAATTGCTTAAAATGACCTACACACGACTCTAATGTCAAGAGGATAAGGACTGTCTAGATCATTTTGAGCGTGTTATTTTGCGTAGCTACTTCTGCTGACTGTACATATATACAGTCACGTGACTGGAATAGGTACATATAACGAAGTTTTACATTTCTCCTAGAGTGTCTTGTAAATAATCGGGTCATAATGTTAACATGCACTAAGATTTGGATATTTGGTATACGCGCGACAAATGAAGCATGTGTCTGCTAATATCTATCCATACTATCCATACTAATATTATAAATGCGAAAGTGTGTCTGTCTGTCTGTCTGTCTGTTACCTCTTTACACTTAAACCGCTGAACCGATTGAGATGAAATTTGGTATGGAGATAGTTTGAATCCCGGGGAACGACAGAATAGTTTTTATCCCGGAAAGAATCCCCCAAGGGGTGAAATGAGGGGGGGTTGAAAGTTTGTATGGAGCTGCGATATAAACGAGTTCCACGCGGACGGAGTCGCGGGCAGAAGCTAGTTGTAACATAAAATAATGTTACGGATTGACGGACAGGATATTCTCTATGATCCGAAGTGACGCAAAAACAATAAAAAAATGAGGGTGCATACATTTAACTACTTTAAGGCTCATAATAAACATAATGTCATCATCGTCCTAGCGTTATTCCCGGTTGTGCCCCGAAAGGAGCCCGGGGTCCGCTTTGGCACCTAACCCCCAAGATTTGGCTAAGGCACTAGTTTTACGAAAGCGATCTGACCTTCCAACCCAGAGGGAAAACCAGACCTTATTGGGATTTGACCGGTTTCCTCACGATGTTAATATGATAATGTATAGAAACAAAATCCATAATATTATTCGTTATAATAATTAAATTAAATTACAGAATGTTCGATAATCATACAAACGTTGTTTATATTATCATTAGGAATAATTTTACTTGTTATAACACTTATAACATACTTACAGTTAGTATTATGATTAAAATGTAGAACAATATTTTAACGAATGATTGGGTGACATAATAAATATGACATAAATTATAAAACAACGTACATATGCTACCTTAAGTACGACCGTTAGGTACGACGACGAGCGAAGCGAAGAGGAGTGTTAGGTAGAAGTGCGACCCTACAGCGCGCGAGCCGAGCGAGCGAAGCGAGCGTGCCGCGGCAGCGGCCAGCGAAGCGCCAGAACCGACTTATTTTATAATAGTAGACATTTTATTACCCTCTTGACCACGAGAGGAGGCCTGTAGCCAGCGGTGGGGCGTGTATAGGCTGATGATGACGATGCTATACTTTTATATTCTTTGAACATTATGATTATGAACTTGGTTTTGTTGGAAAAAGAACTTTATGAGCATTACATAGTATATAAAGTGATCATTATACTGCTTGCCTGTTATGCATATTTGCATAACAGGCAAGCAGTATAATTACTGTGCAACTGAATAATTATTATTACTGAAATTATCCAATTTGTTCTTATTCATTTTGTTTTTAAGCTAAATAATCATTTCTGCATTTCAAAATTATGCAATTCGATTTATGCAAAATGAAAAATCGAAAATAGTTGTTATTAAAAACATTACACACCCAAAAAAATTTGTAGCGGAAAGCGAATATCACGTTGTAGGCTGAATAAAAACGCATCCGATGATTCATGTTTCCCTTTCAATGTGCCTAACTACTTAAATGTGGAAAAACCATTTATGAAACTTGGAAGTTTTGTATTGCTGCACGGCTAGCACGCGACGGCACGCGAGCTCTCTCGATTTTTCTAGCACTATCCGTCTCTCTCTTATTAGAACACTTAGAAGAAGAGGTATAGAGCGATAAAAATCGAGAGTATGTCGCAGCCGTCGTGTGCTAGACGTGCAGAGCCTTCTAAGCAACACGGGTCTCACTGCTATTATAACACAAATTGATATAAAACGAGCCCCTGTAGCTTATTTATTTTTTATTCCAAGGTTTATATAGGTCGCTTAGGTAATTACTGATATGACTAAAATTTTATAAAATCTACCTATAAATAACTATAGCTTATAATGCTGTTGTTTTCATACCTATAATTGACAAGTGACTCATATTCCAAGGAACTCGAGCCATTATTTAGGATGTTTCCCTTTGAATACGACGTCATTCGAAACCAAAGAGGCTTACAAGCCCTAGAGTGGGAAACAAGCTTTTGTTCCCTTTGGCTTAAAGGAGGCGCCTCAAATGCGTTTGGCGAGAACCTCAGCGCATCTCCGGCAATATCGCGATTTACATATTTTGCACCGCAATTAGTCTTAATGTATTCGAAACACCTGAATTTAATTTTGTCTCCACATGGTCATTATAAGTTGACTGGGCTACATCTTTATTAATATCTTTCGAATTTACGACACTGGATTAACTTTTAGTCATATTCACTATCCAATATTAAGCGAAATTCCTAAAAAACTAATCGTTTTGGGATAAATTAACCAGTGCTACAGCTATGAGATGCTGATGGCCTGTATTATTTTGATATTAGATACTTACCTACATGATTGAATCATCCTCAACTCCATCATGTTGGCTGTTCAAAATAGTGAATGACATGCAATGCAGCTGGCGCATATGACTGAGCCATCCGTTATACAAGGCTTGAGTCACTGAACAGATGTATCCGTCCCGTACTAGGCTATCTCTAACTAGTCCCGTGTATCACAATCCTCGCTTGCTACCGCCATTGCCATTTACTCAGCATTTCACTAAAACACTGACAGGTATGCCTGGGTTCGACAAGGTCTGAGTCAACGACCATGTATCCGCGCCCTTACTCGGTTATCTTCGACAAGCCCGATGTCTTACCTTGCTGTTCCCAACTGCATTTTAACAGCGATTGACGCGCATAACCGCAAACTGACATTTCAATGAAAACTTTATTATAGAATATACACTTTTCAAACGTCATCTAGTCGATTTACGACCCTTTGTATTAAACAAGACAAGCTGTTGCAAGCTAAATTCAATACTAAAGAGATTTAATGCGAGGCTGCATCTAACAATGTGGCAAACTTTCCGCTTAAAACGTCTGTTATTTGACGACTCTAAATAAAAAGATACTTATGTTTTCAAGAGTGTATTTGCTGTTTCGAGTGGAGCAGTAAATGATGCACTGTGCACAAGAGTTCACTCACGCCCGTTCATGTTTAAGCGGGTGTAAATGCTCCTATTCATTCCCTGTCCACGCTGGCGTCAACAAATGAAGTCACAAGAAACAAAGCCCGAGATTGAAAAAAAAAAGATTTGTAGTCTTTGGACGTGCTCGAAATTTGAATACAAGCGCTGGGGCGTGAATACGCTCTAATTGTGCGCTTCAATTTACAATTTTGATTGCATGTCCCTTTATTGTTTTACAAGCTTTTGTTGTGGCCCTACATTCTAATTTGTGTCGCTGACTCGACGTTTTTAATGATTGTCGAAAATGGTTTCCAAGTTGGTTCCGTGACTGTTCGTCCCATTGTGAACCATTAAAAAACAGTGACGTTTCGTAAGCCAGGATGAAAAGCATATTTGAGTCTTCACGGACCATTGTGGACATCGAACATTATTTTTTATAATTTTAATCAACGGGTCATTTACCTACATTATTTGGCACTAAAGCAGTTATTATTGACTAAAGATGCAGCAGCGGATATTGCTTTGATGCAATTTAACGACCATTATAACTTCTCTACCTAGTTCATATTTGGGTATGCAGCCGGACCTACTCACTGTTTAATGTTTTATTACACCGACATGCCTTTACATGGCAATAAAGAATCTACAGGTACCTATAATGATTCAACTCGTAAATGCTTTCTTCAACTTTTACCAGCTATCTTTGGTTTTAGTTGGTCTTTTTGTCATCCGCGTCAAACAACTTATAATAGTCTATCACCAAAAAGTATATATACATAATATATACCCACATATTAAGCGTGGGCACGGCGGCTGCTTTTTGAAAATATACCTAAGGCTGATGTCACACTGCGCTGCATCTCCGGACGGAGGTGCGGTGCAGTGTGTCGTATCACACGGAATTTATATACAAACTGAGGTACTTGCATACAACGAGCTCCGCATCGCAGGTGCAGTGTGACATCCACCTAACTAATGAGGTTGCCGAACTTCTTGTCATAATATATGCTCCTAAATGCGGCGTGTGCTGATAGGTCTAGCTAGTAAATTCAAGCTCAAAAGCAAGAGTCGCATAAATTATATATTTTTTAAATGTATCTTGCGCAACTCAACGTCGTGGCATTTAGACAATGAACACAGCGGCTTCAACTCGTTAAAATTTCGGCACTGTACGTTAACGGCGGGCACCGACATCCGACCACCCGATCTTTCATTCATAACATAACGCCTACCGACAACTGACTTGTAATTAACCAGCATAGGTCTGACCTCGCATTAAGTTATACTAGGGGTGAACAGTGAGGTGAGTTGAAACAGGTCGCATCGGATAGCAGATTGATATTCGCGATAATCGGCGCCGATATTTTAAGCAACGAACGTGACCGGGACGACTGTGTATGAATACCTGAGCACCATACCACAGAAATAGAACCCATTAGTATAATTTTTAATACAGCTGGGTAGTAAATTGTACTTTTAGGTTCTCAGCCATATAGCAACGCCTCGTTTGGTCATCAACTGTGTCAACAAATTAGCACTGTTCCGATACATGTGCGAATTGTTTAATTAAGTAGGTCAACAGGTCAGTCTGTGAATACTCGGCTAGGCGTAGTGAAAGCATTTAATCTTAATTAATATTTTTAGACGGGGTAACAAGCTTATTATCATTTGTAAAGAATTATCTATATCTTACGCAATCTCTCTCATACAGAGATCCCTTTATCAAATTGCAAACCTGCTGTCATTTTATAAATTTAACCAATCACAGGCAGGTATCTCTTTTGCCCTCATTATACTTCGACCGGTAGTTAGCCACTATTTTATTTAGGGCCTGTTTCACAATCTCCAGTTAAAACATATCCGTCAGATAAATGTTGGCTGTCACTTTTACTTTTATATGACGGGAGAAAAGGATAATAATAATTTTAACTGGCAGATAACTTTATCCAGCGATTGTGAAACAGGCCCTTAAATTTGTAAAATCAGTGGCATTAAAAGCATGCAGTTTGAATATTTAAAAAAAGTTACATTATATACTCTAGTTCTGAAGCAGCCAAGGATTTCCTGTGCACGCTTTTTATACGCAGGGGAAACTTTCCTAGTTGCCATTGAAAGCTTCGAAATTGAGTGAACATTTTAAGTTTAATGTATATTTCCAGGTTTGGGAGTGGCTGCACCGCGTAACATTTTATTAGACACTTTCCTAAATCTGTATCTGACCATATACGGCTACTAAGGCGTTGTCAACTCTACTGCAATAGGTCAGGTTATTCATTTAGCTGGCTCGCAGTCCACAGGGTGGCCCGTTATTAGTGTAATTTTAACAGAGTCAGGTCTACGTACTGTAATAATTATATGTAGCTCAAGCAGCTACACATTTGTTCAAATCGTGTCAAAATATTATCAACAATATTTAAGTAATGGATATGGAAACTTCCTTTTAAAAAAATATATGTGCATATGAAATTCGTCATAATGTTTCCTAATATTTTTTTACTAATACCCATGTATTACATTTTTTAACAAGGATTTTTTACCGATGATTAATATTGCTTTTATTATTATTATTGATGTGAAAACACTTATAAACATTGTGTATTTAAAAGATGAAATATGTCCATATATTCACCACAGGGAGTATATAGGAAAAGAACTGGTGATTACGTTTCATTCTGTATAAGGCATAGGTATCTAGGTCACGTAGTAATTATGAACTGCACTAATTTTACTGGCTAACACTCAGCTAATTTAAACGGTCAAATAAGTACCGTTTATGTGCATTACATGAATTTAATACAGATTGCTGATAAAAGTGCGTTTTGTACCTGATTAGATATAATTTATAGTCAAGGGCATAACTAATTGGTATAACGTAGATCGCGTCTTAGTTATAAGAAATAATCACAACACAAGGTGCTTAGTATGAGTTATGTAGCCAAGGTAGCCAAATATTTCGGTACACGTCTATATTACTGTAAGAATAAGGGTGTGTTACGAAATATTTCGCTACTCTGGCTGCTACTAACTTTATGACGCTGACAGTACGTACAATAGTTTAAAAACGTATCCTAGGTGCGTTTAATTTGTCATTAAATACTTAAAATGCCATGGTGACCAGCTGCCTCATTGGGAACGATTCTATCCATCCTCCTAACGTTATTCCCGATTGTGCCCTACAGGTGCTACACAGAAGCCGCTTTGGCACTTAACCCCAAGATTTGGCATAGGTATTAGTTTTATAAAAGACTGCCATCTGACCTTCCGACCCACAGGGAAAACTAGACGTTTGGGATTAGACCGGTTTCCTCAAAATGTTTTCCTTCACCGAAAAGCCACTGTTAAATCAACTGATATTTCGTAAATAACCTTTTTAAAACAACACACGTGGTACGAGCCGGGGTTTGAACCCACAACCTCCAGATTGCAAGTCGCGTGCCTTACCGTTCCGCTACAGTGGCTCATTCGGCGCTCCGCTCCCACTGACGCATATGTGCGTCAGAATTTAGTATGGAGAACAAAAGAAAATTTTCACTTTTCACTTATGATTTGGTTCGTTTAGTTTGCTATGTTACCTTAACATTACTAACTTTTTATTAGGTCCTTACTGCTTGCACACTTATTCAGTAGTATTTTATTAAGAGCCATGCACCTTGCGTAGTGAGAATTCTTATTTCTAACTACCTATTACAAGAGCTGGTGGGAAAATTCTTCATTAATTTCATTGCAACGCGTCAGATAAATGTCTAAATATTGATGTCTTACTAAAAAAAGGTTTATTTGTTGCTATTTTATATCAATCTGACAGATAAATAGACGGAAAAACATCATAGGTTAAGTACGTAAGTATGCGTGACATGTGGTGATAGGTACCGACTTTCGTTCGAATAAAGGAAAATTGCGGTCATATTTTTTATAATAATAATAACTAATAGCGATAAGTATACGAAGAGTAATTATAGTCAGTACTCCACATATTCCGTGATTCAGTGCTGTGAAATAGGCGAAACAAATTCGCATGCAATATCCCGAGTTCTGGACTGATATTCACAATGTACCACTACTCGCTACAGGCAAACCGTTGTTAGTCTGACCTCCGTTCCCGCGCAGTTGTTACGGATATCGGCTTTAAAGTTCACAGGGGGTGAGTGGTGAGTTGAATAATAGCAGGTTGTGAATAAGTGTTTTGTTTGGTAAGTGGGTGCGACAGCAGGCTTGGCCGGAGGTCCTGCACGCGAAGCCGAGGACGCGCAATAATGGAACTGGTGATTTATGACGCAGGTTTACAATAGCCGTGAAGCGCCGTGATATGCCCCTGTTACACGTGTCGAAAACTATAAAAAAGATACGAGATTGTGTCAAAGTTTCACCCTTTTTCTAAATCGATAGATTTGGGTCTCTTTCTCTTCGGAGGCCGGCCAGTAAATAGAAGCTGATGATGAGCGCTTTTGTGCCGTAACCTTCGAAGAGGGGTAAGGCGGAACGAGACATAATTGGTGATGAAATATTTATTTGTTGTATCGTTAAAGCGATGCCAAAATAAATGATAATTAATTACAGCGATAAAAATGTTAAAAATATAAATACTCGTAGGTGTTATTTGTGATAAGGCACTGTTTGGTTTCTTTGGCACTCAATTGTGACATCCGGCACGCATTAATAAATAAGGTTCACTGTGTGAATAACTGCTTTTTCTTCCGGCGAGATAAGATAAGCTACGGATACACGATTTAAAACCGTATCAGCTGAGGTGTAATGTGACATTACGGAGTCAACAAAAAAGCTAGGGCAAAGGGCGCCTGCACGGTGCAAATGTTTACTAATAAAAGCACCTACTTACTCATTGCTAGCCTTTTTCGATCGACGTGGATTCCTCCCAAATTCTTCCATTTTACTGCGCTCATTAAACTCAGTTTTTCTGGCAGTTGTTTGGAGATCATAATAGCAATGCAACGCTGTGATAGTCCTGCTAGGTGTTGCTCTCACAAAGGTCTCATTTCTGCCCACCTCTTGCATTATGACTGGTCTTTACCTGCCACAATGTCCAACCTACGCGTTACTTGATTACACCAGTGTCTTTATTGACGCTACCCGTTGCGTTCTGCTGTCTGGGTTACTTGTAAGAGAGCTATACTATGAATACTACTCAAATAATATAAAAACCTTAAGAGGTGTAATAGTACTCAAGGCATCATAAGATTCATGTATCATGTCGTGATAATACTCTTTGCCTTGACCGGTGATGCTAACCCTAGCAATTTTGCAAGTATGAATATTGGAGCAGTTGGACTTAATATGACTTGCGTAATTGAATTATGTCCTATCATCCTGTGTCTTACTTAAAGATTTGATTCTTTTGACGTTGGTCTCCGTGATGCATTTCTTCACAAATCAAAAAAAATAAAGTGTCGATTTGTATGCGCAGGATATAACTTTATGTATTCTAAATATCTTTTTCTCGGTTCTACGTATGTAAATCAGTCACTAGGTATATGGGTATGTACACGGCAAACTTGGAATGTACATACTCGAATATGCGATGTTGATGAGATTTTCACTAGTTTTATTTTAGAGAACCTACAGGAGCGCCCTACAGGCAAGCCGGTTCCCACCAGCTTGCCTAAAATATATTTTGGAATAATATAGTTATATATACTCTAAACTCTTTCATAACTTTTTTTCGCTCCGGGTTGCCCATCGAAATTTTTCACGCGCCGCCACTGGAATGTATTAACCACGAGACAGGTCGCTCGTGTTAGTGTAGGTACCTGTTCATGAGTAGACACGAGTAACTGCTTATACCAAGAAAATATGTAGTTTTAAGTTTACAGAGATTTTGAATCCCCGCAAACTTGACCGTGCGCTGTACTTATTCATTAAAGTCCCGAACAGGATACAGCTGTCACCGGCCCGGTTGGATCGCAATAAATAAACATTTTAATACATCACAGCGTTGCAACAAATTAAACTTTTAAATTGCCGTGGTCGTTCGAAGAAATCCCAGAGCTCGCGCCGTTATGAACGACGGACGGCGGATTTTATGAATGATCCCGAAGGCTGAAGCAAGTCTTGAGCTGATATTTATAAACTTTATGTTTTATTGGAATGCTTCAGCTGTGCACGTCATTAATTGACTACTTACAGGATAGTCTGTAAGTCTGGTCGATAACGTTTTGAGGACGTGACGACGAGAGGTGGATGTTCTACGATTACGTACGAATATACCTAAAATTGGTTTTATACATACCTCTTTTCAAATTTGATAACTCGTGAATAAGCGTACATACTCTGATACACAGATAAAATAAGTAACTATGTAGGTACTTAAGTTGCGATAGTAGAATGCAGCCCGAGCTTTTAAGAATGTATGGGGCAGATATCAAAAGTTCTTCTGGTCTTCGACTTTTATTGTAGCTTTGTGGCAAAAGCCTAGTTACACAACGCCGTAACAATATTGTAAGATAGTTACCTACTTACTAGATATTGCGAATCTTTCATAGGTTCCAGAAAAAACGTTATCCCTCCTTGAAAAGATTGAAAATATTCGATTGCTTGTTAATTTCATGATCCCACAAACTTATCACAGACCGCTTCTTGCAAATAAAATGAAATGTAGACGTATGCTAGATTAACATTAATGAACATGTGCTGTGGATTAGAGGAGTCCAATGAACCCACACAATAATTACCGGGCAGATCCCCGCGGCTCCGCAAACGCAAACAAGAATATTAGCATTACATCGATTTATCTAACTGTACATTTGTACAACACGGGCCCCGTAATCTTAATAACGTTATCAGGAGCAGTTTCGTACAATGCTCTACTTGAGAGTAGGTACTTAGGTTGTGTTTAATCAACAAGTCGATACTTTCTCACTTTTGGAGTATGTCCAATTATTACTGGTGATAACTTCACCAGTAGTAATTAGTGCAGTATCATAGCATTATCATCAAAGATACATTATATTTGTATTAATTCAGCTGATATTTCCCATAACAACCGAAACGCAGGTGCACCGACATAGTTAAACTAGTTAAGTGAATCGTCTTTGTAAATACCTACTTACCAAGTAACAAATTGTTATTGATATACATACAATGTGTAAAACATCGTAAGATAAACCTGACCCGTAAAACTATATATTTGTATGCTATGCTGTCAGTCTTCTTCTATAAGTAAAGTGAAAACTTCGTCCCTATTACCTCGAGATGAGTTTTTAAGATTCGCTTAGTAATTCCAATAGTCGCACATTGTAGATGTTATCAATGGCCCCTGTCATCGCAGGACTCAAAATAATTGAACGGTTCCGTTGTAAACCATTGTTGTCGATTACAATACGGAATTGTTGACGCTTCGAATCAACAGGTTATCAAAGTTAATCGAGCCACAATAGTTTGACAATAAAGGTGTATGAAATTGTTGGGCCCGTGGCAATTACTGAGAGGCAGTCAGCCGCGTAATACGCTGAACGGTTGCACGGGCTCAACGGACCACATGTGTTACGAGGATGCTCGCTTTATGAATAGTTTGCTATAAGACATACATTATACGAACCCTTCGTGATAAAACACGTTACTACTTAGTACCTACATATAGCAGTGGTGGCGCGTGACAATGTTCGATGTGGGCAACCCGGAACAAAACAGATATGAGAGTTTTTGGAGTACCTATATATAACAGTAAAAATCGACTTGTATGGGCGCTCCGCCACTGACATATACTTATATAAATTATTAACTTGTAGTCGAATTCGCACACCCAAACATAACCACATCGTCCATTTGACTGTTTGCTGCTTTGGTGCGAAAATGTAACAAACTCTCGGACAATTCCTTTCTCTCCGTATCATATAGGATGGAAAACATTTATTCCCTTTAACTAATATAGTTTTTACTTTTTACAACTTGAACTTTTTAAACGGATATCTCTTAATATTTTGTAATTTATACATCCCGTATATCCTTGCATTTCAATCGTAGTTATCACGGAAATTGGATTATTACAAAACTTGCGTTATCTATTAAATTTTTCATTCATATCGTATTGCTAGTGTAACGGATCATGAAAATATAAACTCGAATTAAATATACAATTACTTTAAACATTAATTGGATTTTATTAATAGAATAGATTCGATGGGCGGCGTGACGCTCGGGGCGGCGCGCGCACGCCCAAAGACATCGCGCGCCATTATCAACCTGTGTGGCCGGCGCGGGCGCAGGCACTTACCGTACTCGATGCATAATTACAAGCTTAAACGGGAATTATCATATTTAATAGAGCTTATGATCTTTATTGAATACTCGTAAAGCAAAAAGTTGTCAAGGCCTGAGGCGTTAGCTAAAGTATTTACAAATTATACAGGGTGTACGAAAAATGGGGTGTAAACCGATCAAGGGCTCAACAGGTATCGTGTTCTGATAAGAAAAAACACAAAAAAAAATTTTTTTACGCGATTTTTTTTTTACCTTAGTATGGAGCGCTGGCCGACTGGGGCGACAAGCTCCATAGAAATGTAAAAAAACACATCGCGTCAAAAAAAAAATATTTTTCTGTTTTTTCTTATCAGAACACGATACTTGTTAAGCCCTTGATCTGTTCACACCCCATTTTTGTTATACTTTGTATACAGATGCAATACACCTATACTCGTACGTCTCCTTATTAACCACAGCACCTGTAGAAATTACATGCGGTTTCATGCTTGCATCAGCAGCCTATACACTTTCCCCCTGCCTAGTCCCACTGCTGGGTACTGGCCTCCTTCATTGATAAAAGGCAATGTGCAGAGGTCTCCGCGCTAGCCCTGTGCGGGTTGGAGACTTTACATACACCTTTGAGTTCCGAAAAAGGCATTGGTACTAGCCAAGATTTTAACCCGGGCCATCGTTTGGTTATGCTGACCGCATCCTTCAACCGCTAGGTTAGCAACTTTCTTTTTTATTAACGCTACCTAAAAGAAACGCATAAAACGGATTCAACTCAACGCTGCCCTTATTATTAAATTAAACCAGAAGATGGCTTTAAACAGACCTTTGTTAAAAGGGGAAAAGTTAAGTACCATATGTAAGTAAGTACCACTACGTCAAATGTAAAAGCGCGCATAAGTAGGTACTTACTGAGAGGTATTCAAAATAATCCTCAACTTACCTATTAACGATTGTACCCATGAATATATGTAATGTCGAATTGCCAACGTATCGGAAGCATTATCTAAATGTATGTTGTTTTTTTTAAATTCATTTAGCATTTATTACATATGGCGTAAATTTGGAACGCATTTTAGGAAATAATTATTCAGCTGTATTTTTTATGGTAAAGATAAGTCATTTGATAAGTCCTAACGCTCCTTTAAATACGTAACAATCATCCGTGCTCGCTCCCGACACATGTCAAAATCACTAAAGTCGGTTGAAAGTGTAGCGGCCTAAGCATTTTGAGCTTTTTGCTCGATTATAACCGCTGAAGGCAGGGGAATAGATTTGAAGCGTAATTTGAATCTATATGCACCTCTGTCCCGAAAACTCAGTTTTGGGAGGCTTTTATGATATAATATTTAAGTAACTATTACGCATTCATATTATTAAAAAAAAGTATACCTATGTATAGTTCATAACGAATACTTTATTAATCGACAAATAGTTACAGTCACGAACTTTAATTTGCGACCCACTTAAGGTTCACAAATATTTTAGCAAAAAGGGTCATTAAATTAAAAAACGCGTCCGTACCATAGTAATCCATCTAATAAAATGAACTCTCAGTGACTCACTAGCGTCGGAAATAGTTGCACAAAATTGAAGACGTGTTTCAATTTAATGACGTAACTTCTACAATGGGATGTTCTTACATACTGTTAAATAATTACGCATTCTAAACATGTTACGTATAAAATACAAACGACATTTTATTACTTTAACTTTGCTCAGTACCATTAGGTAAGTTAAAAGTCACAATATAAAGGCTAATAAATAACATATTGATCTCACGTGTTTGATGATGAATTATCATTTGAATGACAATAATCCATTTGTATTCGGTTTGTGAGCCGGTGATTTCGACCAGATTAGTCAGAAGCGGTGGATTTTAAAATAAAATACCGCCAAGTCGCGATGGCATTCTTTTATAATATATAATATATTTATTATTTTATTATTCCAGCTAAAAGTTTCAGCATTATTAAGGAAATATGGTACCATACAACTTGTTGGTGTATAAATGTGGGACACTGAACGTAAGTGTGTGAAAGGGACAAAGAGAGCGAAATATATAAACAATAAGCTTATATATATGAGCTTCTTGGATACTCTATTTAGCACAGACATTATTATCTCAGTACACTGGGTCTAGGTGTACCTGACAGCTAATATATGAGTTAGAAACGCGTGGGCGACTTAATTTCTAAGATGGATAACTCCATTACGCCCTATTCTACTTTCGAGCCCATAGACAACATTTATCTGTAGGTACCTCCATTATATATTTCTTCGGCTCATGAAAATACTTAGACAATGTTATGCATTTTTATCTAAAACCATTGAAACTGATATCATCCATAAATTACATTAAAACTGCACACTCACAAGAGGAGAAGTTTGCTCGAAAAGATTTCTGAAACCCGCTTTACTCAGCCGATATTAAAATCAGATATAAAACTAGAGCAATAGAGTTTATATTCGCGCTTCGCCGTGGTGCAGCGGATACTTATAGGAGTGTAGTTTGTTTTGACTGCGAATTTCCTCGATCGTAAGTTTTACGAGGAGGGTCGTCGTCCTCGTGACGTCACAAACAATTCTGGGCTGGTATTTACAAAGCTTACCGACAACTCACCTTAGGCGAAGCAGTATAAGTGCAACCATCGATTACGCATAGTTGTTACGAATCTCGGGGTCAAATGATTGTACCTAGACAAGAATGGTGACGAGAGTCGAGTCAAGACAGCGTGTGAATCGTATTGCTGGCACTTTCTACTCGAAATAAGCTATTGCAGGTGATGTATTTTCTGTGTTCAGATGCTATTATAACTTATTTAATACAATCAAAAGAGAAACCACTGGATCCATTTTACTATAGTTACAAGAGAAAATCTGCGCTAAGTTCTTGAAAGGTAGACTAGACAGTCCCGTCGTAGTTTCCAGTTATTTAAATAACGACGGATGACGGCATCTTCCTTATACGCAAACGACAGTTCTCACGCCCACTGTTTATTCACTGGCACATCGTAAATAGTAACAGGCAAATATTTAAATTAGGTTTACTATAAACAAATGTCCATATTAAGCACCAGCTGTTTCCCTTAATATGTTTGGTAGTCGTTTGTAACTCTACACCGGGTCGGCCATAAATGGCGTCTTTCATCCCGCCAGGCTTATTACGGCTACCATCATGCCATGGGTGTACCATGAAAAAATTACTAAAAAGAAATTAATTCCAGCGGATGTGTGGATGGCATTCGGCTTGTGGGACACCCATTTAATAAGCTATCGTAATATGATATTCACTTTGATTCTATTTTGATGGTTGTTATAGAAAACATGTATAGTCAATGTCTAAGAGATGTAAACGTTTTTTTTCTTATTAAATAGGCATTAGGTGCAAAAGTTTAAGTATATCTTTGACGTGGCACGTAACTACTATTTGATAAAATTGTAACGTAACACTGACTCTGTTAGTAATGAAATTCATGTTGTAACTGCAGGGGAATCTTGGTGCATCTAAACAATACAAATATAACGACGATTTGAACTGTAAGATAAACGTTCGTACAAAGCGTGCCGCCAAATCTCCGCGCTATCAGATCACTATCGTGGCCCCACAGAGGTTAACATACAATTTGTAATGTTTACACACGACGAGTGCGCGATACAATCTCTACCCTACCATTATTAAATTTAAATCAATTACAATAATTATGTTTGTGGACTATCAAACGCAAGTACGCTTTACATGTAGGCGTACATCCGAAACAACTATAATTAATGACCTTATGATAAGCGGTAAAACACTTTAGATTATAGTAGAAGGGCTTAGTGTATCAACAGACGTTATTCTTTAAAAAACGTTAGTCAATCAACTGACAGCCGTGGCAGGCATGAAAGAAGTGTAATTTCACCCACGCCGGCGGTAAACAAAGTGTGACCTGTTTAACTTAAAGGTACCTACATATTACAACTGTTTTGGTGCATCACAAAAAAATGTAACATCAGGACTGTAACTTTGCGCGTTGCGCCAAAAAAAAATGTTAGGCGCTTTGCTAGCAGTAATTAAGAACCACTTAATCGACATACAGTCGATAGTAAAAAGTTTTCCTCGAAGTTTTAAGTAAACTAAACAATCGACGATATACCGCGGAAGGTACCTAATTAATTAGCTGCCCTATTTGCCACGAGGTCAATCAGTTTAGACCATACTCGACGAATTTCACTTGCTATTGGATTGTATGAGAACTGGTTGTAACTTTAGATGCTGCTTGCATGATACCGCTGCCCTTTGGACACGATAATTTATGTCACAACTTCTAGTTTCGTTATTGTCGCATAAATTCACATTTATCTAGGCCATGTTCAGTGTGTCAATAGTGTTTATCACGACACAAGCATATGGTCAGCTTGATGTTGCCCATCTCTTGTTTCACAGTGTTGCCAGCTAAAACAAAGGTCCCTCACTCTTAACACAGTCAACTCCTCGGGAGCTTTGGCAATGTTACTCACCACTAGGAACAAAAAACAAAACACATACAGAGCAAGTAATGGCGTTATTGTTGTTGGGATGGTTTTACTTACCGAGTTTGGCAGCTCGAAATACATATGAGCGAGACAAAAGTCCTCTGCACCCTATTTCTTAAAATGAATCTCGTTGTTTATTTTTATTTTTTTTCGATTTTCAGGTAAGTCACCGGTTCCAAAATCTGTAGATATTCAAAGTTGCAGTTATTCGGTAAGTAATCTGGTGTTCGAATTCGTTAATATGGGATTCATTTAGAGTCATACGCTATTTCCTGTCCAAGTTGATCTGAGTATGTCGCCTACGTAACAATGTAAATGGGACGGCTCATTATAAGTATAATTATGCAGTTATAAGACAAATGACAAATACCAAGCACCGCGCGGAATGTGCGTAGGAGTGGTACACTATAGTGGTAGAATGCGTTTGGTCAGGCGCGACTCAGGTTCAGGCATTGTCATGCATGGTCACTCAAAAAGTTTGATTACAGTTGGAGTTATGTCAAATTTGTATTATTTTTCTGCACGAATTTCTTATTTACAGTGTGGAATATTCAACATTTGTCTTTGTATTGTTACCCACGATTAAAATATGGCCGTTAATATTTGGCTGCAATGCGACCTAGTTCTTATAATTATTGCTGTATCATTACTTTTATGGCGCCGGCATTCTAGACGGCCTGATATCAGAGTCCGGGAGTAATGAGATACGTATGTAGATGAGTTCCTGCTGCGAACAATGTCATATTACAGCTATCCGATGCATCTGTCGAATGAACAGATATGTGAGTAGGATTGATTGTGAGATTGGTAACAAATCGAAATAATACAATATTTACAACCATTGGATTTTATCTAGTCGAATACAAAAGGAGATAAAATTTATTGAGGCATAAACTACGTCTCAGAAGTTTAACTGTACTATCTTATAGAATCATTCTTATAGTACGACACTGTACTGTGTATGTATTTACAAAATAAATCAATGTTTAGTGAGTAATAAGTTGGTTAACTAACGCGATTTTCGTTAGGAAGGATTTCATAAGCCATGCAAAGCTAGAAGCGAAGTTTCCCGACTAACCAAATGCAGCTTTTGCACTGGATCTTATTACAACCCTGTGCAAAATTAGCCAGACACTGGATCGGTGTGGGAACGTACCCATAAAAGTCGCGGCATGTTCTTTATGACTTCTTGTTATACTCGCCCGGCTGCCGCTGAACATTTGCGTCCAATTGCGCCCTTTAATTCGGTCCGAACTGTACACTTTTAGTGCCTATAATGTGGATGCAAGTAGAATGAACAATAAGGAAACTATTTTCTGTATAAGCCATCTTATAAAGTTATGATGCTGTAACAGGATAGTAACAAAATTTTCAAATTCTGAAACAATGAATTGCCGTAACGTTCCACGTCAAATAGTTGTAGTACCTACTCGTCCGAGAGTAGGGTAGGGTATTAGCCTTGTTAATAGGAGGAAGGGCCAACAGGTTCCAAAGGTTAACAGTGATTGTTGTAGGATCACATGTAGGTGGTGCTCGTGCCTAACTTAAAACAAACTCATGAAAAAAAACACTGAAAAAACAAACTGCCACGTGCCGAACGCACACAGAGGGGTGATGTTATAAGTTTGACGTGTCTGTGTGTCTGTCTGCGGCATCGTAGCTCCTAAACGAATGGACCGATTTTAATACATTTTTTTTGGTCGAGTTTTGACGTGAACTAGATCAAGGTTCTATTAGCTACGTTTCGGTTTAGCCTATTTATAGAAATTGAACTTTGAAATGAAAATGTCGGCAGTTTATACTTTTCTACTGTGGAAGTGTCTGTTATAGTTATAAAACTGAACTACTTTCCTTTTATCCCGCAAAGCATGTTTTAATTACTTTACACTACCCTTCATCTGTGCCTTTATCTTTTTATATGACTATACTTGGCTTTATGTAGCTTTGTTATATCTATAAGTAGCTTCGTTGTAAATTAAAACTGTATATAAAAGTAAGCATAGTTCAAGTTCAAAGCAAAATTGTATCTTTCAAGTGGTTAGATCAAGTAACTAGGAGCAGATTAAATCTATTTAAGGTGTTACAGCAATCTCGAGTGGCTGAAGTGTGGCCAGCCCGGGTTCAAGTGCTTCCTGTCAAGTACTTGAACGTACTTTTAAAATATGGGTGGTTGGTTACATGAGAGGTAACATTGAACTAAACTGCAACCACATTATCCTTGCATACTGTACGGAGTATACAGTTCGAGTCTCGGATAAGTACGTAGTTTTTTTTTAATTAAAGGTGAGAACCTTAAGGAGGAAAGTGTGTATTATATATGGAATTAGCCAAAAACTGGGAATTCTTTAATTTGCCCCATGTTTCCCTTGTTTAATTGGTTGTTTGCTATGAGTATATCGTGACAAAATTACTATAGTGACGGTAGTACCAAAACTATAATCAAGAGCCGCAATTCCAATTATATTTGTTTCCATTGGTAGAAGGGGAAGTTTCTAGGATTTGGCATTTGTTTCATGTCTCTGTTATTCTCTTTTCGAGGCAGATAAATCAAAATATAAATAATATATCATGCAGGGCTCATCAGTTCATCTCCTTTTCTTGAATCCTTGAATTCTGCAGAACAAAAGACTGTTGTTTTCATCGCAGTGCTTGCCATGAAAACAGCAAATTTGAACCTTTCATTGCAAGTATGCTCTCTGGCGGAGTTTTTACGGTTGCGACAATACAGACACATAGACACAGTCCGACTCAAGTCGGGCCTACCCGAGTTTCTTGCTGGACTGTTCTCAGCTAGGCTGGGTTTAGTGAACCAGCGATAAAACTCCCAGGCGACCACCCACTCTGGACCAGGCGGTACAGTTCCCGTGTCAGTATAATGAAATAAACAATAGCATTGTATGCTGTTGTGATTAGTGCCGTCTGTTTGTTCGAAGCTATTCATATCCGTTCTAAATGCTCTGACGTTTCGACTAATCCGGTGGGGAAGTTCTAATTAGGAACATTATTTGAAGAAATGCACCTTAGAAAGTACAAATACGCGTTAGAAAGAAAGTGCAAGTATTTGTAAGTCACATAATTACCTTTGAATGTACATATTATCAATGACAAAATAGACTAAGCATGAGAGACACGATCGTGCCATTTATTAAACACATAGTTTACATTTAAAATATAAATACAATAAGCGGCCAGTCACAGCATGCGGACTTAAAAGGGGCTTTCGGGGTTTTTATTATAGCTTACCCTCGTAAATAATCGTAAATATGATTATTTTTATAACACACCAATGTATAGGGTCATTTCGCTGGTTAGCAACCACCTAATTTCATGTGCCGGTTAGCGACCACTCAGTTGTTCAACTCCTGTACAACTTCTCAATTGAAATAACGAGGTCAGTATGTACATTCAGTTTTTTCAAACGATATGTAGGTAATTAAGTACACAACTTCAAAACTAATCGAACCGCAGATCGCAAATTTTTAGCAGCAACAGGTTATTTACGTAAAATAATTACGAAAATCTCCAAACAGCATCAAGCCGCACATCACAACTAGCCGCGCGCGCAAGAAGCACCGTGCCGGAAGTCCACCTAAGATACTTAATACATCACCAATTTACATGTAGGGGAGGTACCCTAAAAAAAAATTTTTTTTTCAGGATTTTATTCTACTGTTTCGTCGGCGTGATTGGGCCCACGCCGAATTGCAGTTTTCTAGTTGTAAGGGTTACTGAGCTAAGCCAAAGATGGACAGACAGACAGACAGACGGACGGACATGGCGAAACTATAAGGGTTACTTGTTGACTACGGAACCCTAAAAACCTACTGTCGAAATCCTGAAGGATATCTACAAAAAAAATAGATATAGGTAGGTTTCCCAATATCATATCAATAGTACGTAGAGTGTATGCCTATGTGTTTTTGTGTGTTATTCGTTTTTATATACTATCTAATACTTAACTACAACGTGATATCGTTGCAACTACCGATAAACCTGCTTTTCTTTGGTTAGCCCATTTTTCCTGTAGAACGTAAAAATATTCTATGGTGTATTCCTGAGATTGGAAGAAGTGGCTCCCGAGTCTCGACGTGAAATATCGCTTCCTCTCCGTGACTCACACACTCATAATAATGAGAGCAATATTTATTTCTCACGCCGTGATTCATTATCTACACGAAACGAGATGCAACGCGGCACTTAACTTTATTTGTTTTGATGTCTTTCATTGAACTGTGAGTAACAAAATATCCTTATGTATGACAGCGCCCAGTGCGAAAGATTTATTACAATACTTCTGTTATTTTATCTGCTTATGCTGAATATCGGTATCACACTCGCTCTTGAATCCGAACAAAAGTATAATTGTCGACAAAAAACGAAGATAGACTTTGGTCCGTAAGAAAATAGAAGCACGGTTCGTATTTTTAATCACTTTCGATTTATTCAAAGCATGTTATGTTAATGTTACAAAGCAGCAGAATTAGCTATCGTATAAGGTTTAGGTTCAACGACGCCGGACGACCGTAATAAACGCGCTGAAATGAAAATATTTTTAATAATCATTAATGCGGAACTGACACAATTTTTCTTTATACTTTCTTTCTATGAGTCGAGTAATGTACGTGCGATGCTATTTATACGTCGTGAAGACAAGGCAGTGTTAGCAGCCGTAAAAGAAGAAAGGGCCGCGATTAACATCTGTACGGCAGATGCAGCGACGTCGTAATCTGCCGCGAAGCGCTCGCGCGGCGCGGGCGCGGGTCGGAGGTCAGCGCCGACACACTAATGCACCAGTTGCTTCGCAGTATTACTTTATACGATATCTATAGGTGGTTGATATATCTCTTATTCTTACTATTATTTTATTAAAACATTTGGCATAATTTTTATTACCGACTATTTAATATTACGGTTGACTTTTAAAGCCCACAGCTTTTTCGTCGCGTCGGTATGCGCCCATTGTTGCACGTACGTATACATACTCCACACCTCTATGACTGAATATATAAAGTCAGAATCTCCATGGTAATCGCCCGCTGCTCTATGATAGTTTTTATTACCGTTAAACCAGCCAACGGTTTCGGCTAATTCAGATGCAATCAAATCGATTCGGCACGCTAGCCGCCGGGGTGTCGACGTGATTATTGCAGTTCGTTCATCTAATTCGGATCGTGATAACTGTTCGTGCACTCGATGGATACTAAAAAGAGTGTTGAAAACTATTACCGGACCAGGAAATACATCCCAATGGTTAACTTTACTATTAAATCCGTGAAGATCCGATGATAAAGGGGTTTACAAGTAGTTGTGTTTAGTATTAGCCAGTTCTAAACCTACTTCAATTATATATTAATTAATACTGACTCCCAGTAAATTCACTTAATTGTTTTCTTATTTATTTATATAGTTATCTTTACTTACGGTTTTTTTTTTATCAATTCTTCGGTACTTTCGGTATCCAAAAGTAGAGGTAACTACTTTTTGTTCCGAATAATTCACTATGTAACTAATAATTGTTTAGACACTGATAAAAATAATAAGGTTAACTACCTACATAACTCGAGATACATTTTTTTCCTTGTATGTATGGTGGGTATCTTGGTAGAATTGGAATATTTAATTAAAACTTAATTATGAGTGTTTTTAAAACCCTACTATTTATTAAATACGTCTAACAATTATGCCCTTGATAATTATATTATAATACCTAAACAAACGCTTCTTTGTACAGAGGACATTAGTGGGGCCATTGTATTCACGAAATAGCAGCTCGACATTTGCTTCTAAAGGTTATCCGAAAAATTAATTTCATATAGCTACGGCTATGTATCTAATAACGTCACGCAACGTAGTATTATAATATCTACTTTTGACAACAGGTTGCATTGTAATTTTCCCTATTATGCAAGAGATGGTCGTCACTGTTTGTTACTATGGCACACGATGTCAAGGATCCATTTGTTTTCAGTTCCATTACTTTGGTCTAAATTTCTTCCCCATAAGGACAGCGATTGTATGTTAATATTTCGCCATTTAGGGTTGTGAATGACTGCAATTTCGCATGAATTTAAATAGCACATGAAAAAGATGATTCAATTTGTTCTTCCATTTAGAGAAATGACGCATATTGAGAATCCATACTAATATTATAAATGCGAAAGTGTGTCTGTCTGTCTATCTGTTACCTCTTCTCGCTTAAACCGCTGAACCGATTTGGATGAAATTTGGTATAGAGATAGTTTGAGTCCTGGGGAAGGACATAGGATAGTTTTTATCCCGGAAATCACCCCCCAAGGGGATGAAGTGGGGGGTAAAAGTTTGTATGGAGCTACGATATAAACGAGTTCCACGTGGACGGAGTCGCGGGCAGAAGCTAGTATCTATAATAGGTATTCAAGAAAGTAGTCCATACGATTGTGTGCCAGTGCTATATTTATCGAGCTTGCAGGACATCAATAAATTGTTAAGTTGGATTCTAGGCCAACTAAAGATTTATTGTTGTGGAGAAAAACAGGAATGTTAAAGCAAAGATTACTTATCAGTTTTGCATTCAATTAAGTTTTCCCTTTGAAGCATCTCCTTATTAAATACTAGGTTTTGCCGGCTCAGCCGGTTTACCCGCGTACTCTTGTGAATATAAATACGTTACTACTTAGATATTATTGATAAGGAACGCGGCGCTAATAAAAAATAAAATATAATAAAATAAAAACAACTCCGAGAAATGAGTGTCGATATGCTCAAAATTTTTTCATACACATTCTGCCTACGAAGCTGATGTCCTTGGTTCGAATCCCAGTAAGGGCAAATATTTATTTGTGTGATGACGTAGGGTTAGGATTCTGGTGGCAGTTTAGCACAAGTAATGCAGTGGAGTCGCTATATTGTATATTTTTTTATTTGAATAAATGAATAACTGAAAGATAAATCTGTATTACAGTGCGTTTTATTGTATGAACGTGTATAGAGTAAACAATTTAGGTTTGTTGATACATCCCATATTGTACTAGTTACATAT
This sequence comes from Epinotia bilunana, assembly GCA_947049275.1. Taxonomy (NCBI): domain Eukaryota; kingdom Metazoa; phylum Arthropoda; class Insecta; order Lepidoptera; family Tortricidae; genus Epinotia; species Epinotia bilunana. The sequence continues at coordinate 14,879,074 of OX346264.1, forward strand.
TTTACATAATTTTTTGACGATAACTGCAATGCAATATTGTAAATTACAATGATTATTTTATAATATAACATTTAAATACATTTTACTTTATAGTTAAAATGTTTATGTGTTCAAGCTTGAACAACTTGCAATTGGAATGAAACTTTCGAAATCTTATATATTATCTTCTGATGCTAAACGGTTGTCAAGATTATGAAAGCATATACTATGGCAATTTGTTCCATATAAGCTGGCGTTATACGGTTTCTCATTTTGTGAAAAATCTATACTTGTATGAAACCAATAAATTTAATTATACATTATTGGTTTATCAATCATTTATTCATTTATTCATTCAATAAAAAAAATATAACAACGACTCCATTGCTCTTTGTTCACCTCCCAAGTCTAGGATGAGCATTAATATTGGTTTCTGTGCCATGGATGTTTTCCATGTATTTATATATCGTCGTCTGGTACGTAATCTAGGTACGGTAGAAAGCTACGGTAGCTTAGTGGTTCAAGCGGCGGTCGTGGGTTCGAATCCCAGCTCGTACCTCTGTGAATTAAAACATCGTGGGGAAACCGGTCTAATCCCAATAAGTTCTAGCTTTCCCTATGGGTTGGAAGGTCAGATGGCAGCTTTCGTAAAACTAGTGCCTATGCCAAATCTTAGGTGTCAAAGCGGACCTCGGGCTCGTTTAGGGCCACAACCGGGAATAATGGTAGGAGGATGATGATGTCGTCTAGTAGGTACCCATAACGTCCATAACACAAGCCTTATCGAGTTTACTTGGACACTGGTTCGATTTGTCCAAGACTGTTCTAATCTTTATTATTATTTACTAAATTGATTTAGTTCAAACTCGAGTAACTTTAGTTAGGTAACCAGTTTGAGTTCGTTAGTAAACCAAGCAGTGTAGTGTTTGCACTGCGCTTATGCCAAAATAGGATTGTCTTTGAAGTGCACGTATCGTTCGAGCACACGAGCACCATTAGCGAAGTAATGGATATCATAGCCAGGGATAGTCGTGAGTTACGAAATACCGAAACGCGTTCGCCCACTGCCGGATTTCGAATTGACTTCGGCGTAGAAAAATAGAAAGTCATCGATTATAGAAGGGCCCCTTTCCCGCCTTTATCTGGGTCGAATGGGGAATATTCGTGTTTACTAGATGAGTCCGAACCGCCAAAAACATGTCAACATTATTTAAGAGCGTGGCTATTGATTCCGATGTGAAGTTCTCTCTCTATTTGTATCTATAGATGAAATGAGGCGGGATTCACTGTTATTGCAGGTACTAAATTAATCGATGAACACAAAAAATCCTTCTTTCGGTTTTTTATTAGTGCGACAATGATTACATTATCATAAAGAAGTATGAAACCTACCTATTATTATTACTATGTACTCACATAAGTAATATTTAGATGTGCCTTAATTATTGTCATAATAGTCTGCATCATCATTTCCGCATTAAATATGTCGCGAATAATAAATAAGATATTAAAGAGATTTATAATAATTCAATTATTTATAAATTTATCTTTCAAAAGATTTTTATCGTTGCGATCACTGTGTTAGATAAAACAATTTAAATTTATAACCCAATATTATTTTATTAAACACTTTCCATAACTCTTTTTCAATGTAAATTTGGTGGTTTGGGATTGGGACGAAAGTAAACAAAGTAAAACGTCACTCGATATCTTTGATCTCAAACGTTGCATATTGTTTACTATTGACAATGAGACGCGTATTGCTGTCTTCGCGCCGTCTCTGTGTGGGACGACGTTAATAATGGACACTACTAAGTTTATTTTGAAATGTACCAGTATCATTTCAAAAATAGTGGGCGTTCTATTTATGTCCTGTATATTTTATGATATTGATGAAAGAAAAAAGTCTAGTAATTCAGTGTATCAAAATTAAAGCCATGATACTCTTAGTCAAAGTCAATACCCGGAATCAAATCGTAGATTATAGAAGTCAGTAACTAAACAAATAGAACACAATAGAGCCCAATTTTATGCAAAAGATCAATCAAATATGGTATCAAAGGGTTCTTAATCTTTTGAATTGCAATTTCCATAAACGAACCTTCCGTAGAAACTAGTGGGCTTCTGATACGCATGTGCAATAAATTGCGTCCAATTAGCGAGCCGGCGCGCTATCGGCCATAAAGCGGCGCGAGCGACTCGCGCTGCTACCGGCGACCACGAAACCACTATTTTGCTTTGCCACGGCGAAAGAGCACTTGTACGTAAACATTTATATGTCACTTAATATCTTCTTGTCCTAGCATGATGTACTACTCGGGTATACAGAGATTAATAAAGATACCTTAATTTAACCGGCTTTGCTTCTTGGAAAATTAAGAACTCGTCAACTGCCTGTAACTGCTACTTATATTAACGGATATTTTCACTAAGGTATTTTTTATTATTAAGTGATTGCCATTTGACTCATCAACTCCCTTATTTGCATTTAAATTTGTAAATAATTTTCGACATCATGAAGACATTTCGAGAGCTATTAGTGAGAAACTAGCAAAGGATAGCTATGTACATAATTAATTCACTTTAATAAATAGTTGTTTTTTTTGTAATTGTGACTTTGTCAGTTTGAATGTTTCCGTATAACAGAATGTATCCGATTTTGAACCATTAAACTGATGCCCATAAAACTATATGACCAGTCACACAACTCGCCCGGGGTTAGTATAGGGATGATATTTACGATTACCAACTCACCTTAACAATGGTTAGACAATGGGGGACACGATATTCGACCCATCTACTTAATTTTGAGTAGACACCTTTGTCGTGTGTTTTTGTTCGCGGACATTTACATAAATTATATAGGATGGCAGCGATGTTCGATGTACCTGGCATTGTTATGGTAAAGAGGACGTGCCTAGCGCGCCTCGCGGGAGATTCGGCCACCTCACCGATATGGGTTTTAATATCGGTTTCCGTGGGGCCACTTGAATTCCTAGAAGTCTCTGCAACTATTCGATTTGTAGGAACCAGCAGGACGTTATCTACAAATCTTGGATTACATATATGTATATTTTGATATGCCGTACCTGGTAGAAAACGCTTTGACGCATTAAGTCTGTCCTTTGTTTTGTGAAATAAAGTTTAAATAAATGAATTAACACCGTATTAGAATATATATTACATACAAATATTAGTAAAAATATAGGGTAAGTATTCTGTTAAAAAATACTGAGAACATCCATAGCCAATCATAACGGATTTCCCCTAATTACTCGAAGGCATATTTTTTTTTTTTGATTATTTTTTTTTATTTTTTTTTATTATAATTTTTTTATTATTATTATGTCTTTCCCGCTCACGGGACAATGACGTCCCGGACCTTTGGGAGGCGTGCGTGGAGCTAGGTACCTACAAAGTACCAACTGAGCCAACACGTAGAGGCCCTTTTGACAATTTAATAAAATGCAAGGAGTACACCGAGCGGATGCTGTCCCTGCCCGTGTCATGGGACGCACACAGGGACAGCACCCGCTGAGGAGTATAGGGCCTATTGATGGTTGATGGATCGTTATTATTATTATTATTATTTTTTTTTTTTTTATGTGGCACGTGCTTTAGTGAAGCCTAGTGTGCAAATTTTAATTAGCGAACCGCAATATCCATTGATAACGCCAAGACGTATACAGTGCTTATCCAAGTTAGGTATCAATTAGAAACAAAAACAAGTGAAGTAAATTCACGCGGCTTCCGGGCCTGTATTGTTCAGTCACGTTTGGAGCCAATTAGCTTAAATTCCGACCGATATGGGAGACTCTTATTATGGCCCGTTAGGTATTCTCGTATTATAAGCACGACTTGAGCAGTAATGCAAGCGCTAATTGACAGAAACGTCGTGTAATGTAAATGATTGATAACAGCCTTCCACTGCAGCTGTATTTGCATGTTAAGTGTAAGATACCTTATTTGTGACGGGACAGGCTAGGCGCTGATAACAATAAGTAGTCTTACTTCGCAGTATTGCGGATATTTTATATCTCATTATAATGTTTAATGAGAAAAGCTATTATGTGCGCTTGCAACGTTCCCAAATCAGTATGTTTTGTTTGTTGCAAAAAATAAACAAATCGCATATTTACACACTGAAATTGTACCTAACTTTGCATTAACGAAGCAACATCAGAAGATACCTAGATGATAGATTCATACATTTCAACAGATCTAAATCATCATTAAGCACTATTGATTGACTCAAACTGACAGGGTCGTTGCAAAACCGACATTGAAGTCGGCTGGTTTGATTTCTCAAGTTACTATATTTACTTACTTCAGACTGTTATTTCATTTCAGTGCAGTTTATTAATACCTCAGAATATGATCAGGCTAGACACTACGTCATCTCGTAATGTGGTCAATCCGATCCTACATGATATCAACCGGCAACTGGCATGTGACGGTCGTTGACTTGGCATAGAGAAGTGACCCAGTTCTCACATGACCACTCGTCCATTGAACGATTCAGATCCGCGCAGACCCATTCACTCAATTGCTTCTTCCTGCTTGTCACAATGTTGCTAGCTCAAGGGCGCCTATTTTAAATTGGGCATACTTAGTTCTATTTCTGGAACTTCGTGGCCTTTTTAGATTTGGTTAACTACGCGTCAATTAACTAAATAGATTGAGATCTTTTTTAGCAAAATCGAGCTTCAATTTTAACCACAAAATGCTCAAACTATCTACTTTTAATGTAAACTTGAACCGGCAAATACGGAGCGAAAATCATATCAAAAGTTCTTTGCTCTCTTCATAAATAGCTACGATTGCACCGAACGTAAATAAATATCGTGTTGTAAGCAACTCATTCGCTGACCCGAATCGCGAGTTCACTCCCAAGACTGTTCTAAATCTAATTTTAAACGTGACGCAAAGCGATGACTTGAGTGCATATTCCTGTCTGCCCGGGAAACCGTTTAACACAAGTCCTCGAACTTAACATTCCTCGGTCATCATCACATGTACTAGTAAAACTGCTACAATAAACATTGCCTTATTGACACGCATGATCGGTGTGAGTGCGGCGTGAGAAAGGTTCGCCCTGCGTAAATATGGAATATTAGTTGCTGCATACCGGCCGGCTCCCAGTCTGGCGGTTCACCGGTAAATAACGTTATGGTGGCGTATACGGTTTCCTGTGGTCACTTGGCCCGGAGCTTCTTGAAATGTATTCCGCTAGTTGAGTCCCTAGATTGCATCCATTTTCCTCAAAAAAAATTAGGGTAAGATTTTCCGAGTGTTTGTGGGTAAATACTTGCGTTCCTACTGCTGTTATGTGTGTGAATTTCTTTGGCACAATATAAATCCTAAATATCTTGGGGGATATTAATATACTGATTATGAGATATTGTTCGATTCCTCTCAATTCTGGCATAGATAGAGTCGATTATAAAGTGATGAGTGATGTATCTATTTCTTTAGATTATTACTACGCTATAAGATGAAACAGTTCATCTTGCAGTAGAATATACAGGGTACAAATATCTAAATCGGATCGTAGAAAATTATGACTAATGACTTATTTACGAGTAAGATTAGGTTAGAATACTTCGTCATAAAATAAATTAACATTATAAATTAACTTAAAACGAATTTACACGAATTTACCTGGTGATCGTGAAATAATAATAATAATAATTGAATGTAATATCACAGGTAAAACACAACATTATTTTGAAAATAAATATACAAAATGATTAATGATAAAGTCGAAATAAGGAATATTAATATTGATTTTGTTATCTCTTAATGATTGTCAAAATAAAAACTAGAAAATAGGCAAATCCTAAAACAATTATCAATTTCATTAACGATGACAAATATATTGTAATATGTACCTACTCGCACACAGAATACAATGGATCTTCTAATAAAAGATTCTCAACTGAGACGTTTGAATGTTTCGGCAGATGGTTCAGTTCGCAATTTGGCGGGTAGACGCTCGTAGTACGTTCGAGCTTTCGATCATGTGGATCACAAGGTACTACTTGACATTTTAAATCGTTACGTATTAGGGGGATTGTGAATAACTGGTTTGAATCTTATCTCATGCAACGGGAACAATATGTCACAGTCCCTTCGTTAGAAGTTAAAAATCAGACTTTAGTTGATTTGAAGTCGTGCACTACTCAAACTATATTCGGTGTACCTCAAGGGAGTATACTAGGACCGATTCTATTTTTATTATATATTAACTATCTACCAAAGGTGACATCTAACCGTGTAATAATGTTTGCAGATGGCGTTTATGTACTGTTCAAATTTAAACGAAATGAGGTGGAAAATCTGAGCTTACTGATAGAGGAGTCTCTGAATAGGATAGTTGATTGGTTTAATACTCTCAATTTATCTACAAATATAAGTAAAACGAAAGTAATTCATTTTAGAAATATTAAAACAAATGCTGTAAAACTAAATATTCGTTTAAACAATACATCCCTCTTAGTTGTAAATGAAACCAAATGTTTAGGAATATGGGTTGATGAAAATTTAAATTGGAAAAAACATGTCGATTCTCTTTGTAAAAAGCTTAGTAGCTTTAGTTTCGCTCTTCGAGGCTTGAGCAAAATCTCCACCAGAAAGGCGGCCATGCAATCTTATTACGCTTTTTTTCAGTCTCATGTAATATTTGGTTTGGCAATCTGGGGAGGCTGTGTGGTCATACAGCGATTATTTATATTACAAAAAAGTGCGTGCGTATTTTATGTGGAATTAAGTCAAGTCGAGAGTCGTGTCGGCAATCCTTCAAACTACTAGGTCTGCCTACTCTGACAGCTCTCTATATTATGGAGCTCTGCAAACTCGTGCGCCGATTTCCAGACGAGTTTTCATTGAAGAACGATTTTAAAAGTGACAGACTTAACCATATATTTGTGAATGACGTCAAGGTCCCAGCTGGCAGAACAGCAATGTTTTCTAGATGCCACAACCATGTTGCAGCAAAGGTGTACAATGCCTTGCCAGTTGAATTGAAGGCCCTATCGTCTACAAAATTTGTAATTGTATTAAAAAAATACCTTGTTGAACTGTGTCCATATAGCTTAAGTGAGTACTATATAAGGAAAAATCAATAATATGGAAATATTTTATCTGTAATTAATGTAATTAGTAATTATTCTTAGTATTATTGCTACACCAAATTGGTAAAATTGTATTGAGACAAATTAACAAACTGTATCCACTGTACCATCCTGTGTATAACATGCAATTTATGGCAAATAAATGAAATGAAATGAAATGGACGTTGGGCCGATTACCCTAGGATTTTTTGTTGTAAGTGCCATGCGACGCGGTACTGTTCTTAGTCTTCCAGTGGATCGAAGCTGTATTCCTGGTACTTCAACCCGTTTAAACGTTTGCAGATTGGTTCTTAAAATCATTAGTAAGTACCTCAAACATGTATAGGGAGTAGTGCGTCATGATGTGGTAGGATTTAAATAATTCCTTACATGGATGCCTGGGTTTTACTCTAGCCAGCCTGTGTGTGAGTGTATGTGTTAGTGTACTAAAAGGTAAGCAAAATCCGTGAATAAACTTCTTTTTTAACTTACATTGATCTTTTTTTTTAATTACCCCAAATGACTGTACCCTATGACAGCAACGAGTGGAAATGTGAAAAATAATCAGATTTTAAAGACTTCGTGATATCAATGGTTGCAGCTTCTTCAGGGCAAATCACAGACCAGGGCAAATACATTCCCATTCCCATTCCCACTCAGTCTGTTACACAATTGGTCAACATTGTCAGTTGAGATTCGTGTCCAGTGTAGTGTAAAACCAAGAAATTTGCACTCGTTGCATAATGGCATCGGACCGTTGGAGATACATGGGGGCAGTGCAGTTATCCCACTCGAGAAAATCATTGTCATCGTCTTTGAGAGATTGAGCTCACAATGACTGTATAGTGTCGTCTGCGAAAAGCACAGCTAAGCTACACTAGTCTAGTGACTGCCGATGGAAGTTCGTTTATATCACTGTCACTACATAGTATAAAACAAAGTCGCTTCCCGCTGTCTGTCCCTCCCTATGTATGCTTAGATTAGATCTTTAAAACTACGCAACGGATTTTGATGCGTTTTGTAGATAGTTAGATAGAGTGATTCAAGAGGAAGTTTTATATGTATAATATAGTTCCCGTGCGAAGCCGGGGCGGGTCGCTAGTAAATAATAAAAATAGCTTATTCCCAATCGCTGATACTTGCGGAAACCCCAAATTGACGCGTCCAGCATCAGAAACAAGTGTTTTACCGCTGGTTGTCATTTTCATAACTTGCTTACCGTCGACGGTCACCTATGAACGACACAAAGAGATGATGGGCTGGGCCTTCATTATCGTAACGTTTTAACTTGGATAGTAATAATGGGTGACGAATAACATTGAACGCCTTGAATAAATCACGTATTAAGCCGGCTATCTTGTATTAATCGTCAAGTCCAGTCATGATACAATCGATGATTTTAAATAAGTATTATATACTTTGCTAAAAATAGGAATATGATAGTAAAGTAGCTTGCTATGTTTACATCACTGATCAGAGATCAAAGATATAGAAATGTTCGTTGCCCTTCTATTATATTTGAACCGCTGATAAAGGCAATGTTATCTGATCTTAGTACGATCAAAAGATCAGATTTTATGAATGTAGCTACGTTTCCTGTGTCCTGAAGATATCCCACACAATGTTAATATGCAGGCACGTAGGCCGCAACTACGCCTATCCATATCTTAATGTTATTTATTGCACATTAATCTCTTTACATATACTAAACAAGAAAGACAAAACGAATGAAAATTGTATACTAGAATTTATTGTTACTGTTTGTACATATTTGAGAAAGGAAAAACACGCCTTAAGTCCTGTAAGTATTGGTTTAAAATATAACTTAGGTCTTAATTATATCTTGTTTTTTAGCTATGATTTACAGCCAAGTGCAAAAATACGTATCGATAACATCCTCTCATAAATAAGTACCAAAACCTTAATCCGCTGACATAAGTTGTATGCACCCATATTTTTACACTTGACTGTACATAACTGACTAGGCAGGCAGGCAGTCAGAACCGCGGTATAAAATACAGGCCACGTCTATCCCGAAGGTCCAATCTATATGCTGGTGACGGATTTATTGAAATCGGATGAGTATTTCCGGGGATAACCCCCATCATAAAAAATTACAAAACTACAACCTCACAAACATTACCTCTCTTTAATATATGTATAGTTTTTTTTATTATAAAGGGTCCTTGGAATTGTGATTGTTTTCCTAGGGGTCCGTGGATGGTAAAAGGTTAAGAACAGCTGGTAAAAACGATTTCATGTAGCAAACCATTCGAAATATAATATGCAATGATATTTTACAGTACTTTATAGGCTTGGTAAGTGGCGGAGGCGGCCGGCAGGATGCATGACCAGATGGGGTCAGGGTTGCTCCAATAGAGCATAAGGTCGCCACTAATAGTTACAAGTTATGGCACAGATAACGATATAACTAGCACAACCGCGTTTAACTTTAAAATAAAACGTACATAGATTCAAAGCATTAATGAACTACAAAGAGCTACGTGAGAACAGATAATTGTTGTTAAAACAAGAATTCCCAATTTGAAATAAATTACTTTTCTTGTACAGTAGTGACACATACAAATAGCGAGCTTTATAGGATTTGATAAACTAGCAACAAAGGTAAGATAATTATTATATATAGGTACTTACGTTACGGGGAAAGTACTGAAGCTATCGCTGAGATGAACTAACTGGAGTTTTAATTAGAGACGATGCAAGAAGTGAGTTGAGACATACCGAATTCCAATCGCAACGTGTATGAGAACTGCACAACACAATATTTGGAGAAGTAAGAGAAGAAAAACATGAAGACATCATAACAGATGTGGTTATATCCAATGCGATAATATTAAAAATCCTCCAAGCAATCTGCTCTCAGCTATAATCCGGTTCCATTACTATAAAGTAGCTCGGGGCGAGCCGCCCACACGGGGGTCGATATCTGACTAATGCACACCACAAGCTATTATTTACTTGCAGACAGAGCAGGTTTGCGATAATCTGCGATGCTTTTCTGCTCTTGCGCTGCTTTGTTGCAGTTTTGATTTATAACCTTGTTCGAGTTAGCGATTCGTTTTGTGAACCGTGTGTACCGGCTGCGGGCAGAGCAAAATACTACTCTACGTGTTCCAAAGTACAACAAATCGCGGTGCGGTATTTGAAAATCTTACGTACAGACTATAAAAAACATCCGCTATGGTTATTCGTGAGATCTAATAATTCACGTACAATTTACTCGTAGATCTGTAGAACATAATATTATTGATTAAACAAATGCAGTTGTTCTCTAACCAGTACGTGTAGTTGCACTTATTACAAAGTATACATCATGAAAAATTACTGGCCGCGGATATCTACTCGCCTCTGCGTATCTCAAAACATCGCAGACGGTTTTAGAGTCGTCGTCGACCACAAAATAAAAACATCAAACAGGAGTCAACTGAGGTAGATGTCACACTGCGCCGTATCTCCGGACGGAGGTGCGGAGCTGCATACAAATTTCGCCAGACGGAGGTGCGGTGCAGTGTGTCGTACCGCACGGAATTTATATACAAACTGAGGTACTTGCATACAACGAGCTCCGCATCTCCGTCCGGAGATGCGGCGCAGTGTGACATCCACCTGAGCAAGCGGTTGCGTGTGAAAGCTAGAAGAACATTCCAACTATCCATCGTTGTCTTTGTTTATTTTCTTTATTTTGCATCTACACAAGTTCTTAGTGTATTCCCACGGACACTTGATTTGTACTTTGTGTAAACAGTTGGAAAGTGCTAAAAGAGAAAATTGGGAATGACTTATGCTTTAAACAAAGTCGCAGGTCAATCAAAATGACGCCCCAGATATAACAAATTATACCAGTGTCGTTTTTAACATAACATTTAATTTGTCAAAAGAAAATCATCATAGTTATAATTATAACTTTATAACGGGACGCAGAAACGAAATGACAAATCACTATGTCAAAGCAAAATAATAAAATAATACACGATGTCATAACTAAGTAAAAATTTCAAAAATGTCGAAATGAGAACTCGGCACGCAAGAAGGATTTATTTAAAATATATTTCCAAAAAAACAAAGTTAAATAAATAAACTTATATCAACCCTTGATAGACACGAGAAGTGTTATAGTTGCATCGCGTATTTGTCTGACGAATATTAGTGAGATATTATTCGAACATCTGACTTGTATTCCGAGGTGATCTTGCGAAATCATGCAGGCCCAAAAACGCGTATTTTATAGATAATCAGTTTAATTTGACACACTCATTGACGACTTTTACTGTTTGAATGGCATGTCAGTTATTAATGACACATTTAGTGTTTATATACTACAATAGTGAGTAACATCTGACTTAATTTATTGTGTATATTGTTTTGGGACCATATTTCATCAGTTTCTTTTGCTGTTGACTGTACCTACTAAGTAAAATAACCCTCCTCTCCTTCGGCAGTCGGGTGATAAATGGTATCGTACCTAATTGTTGATTAATGATTAATATAAAAATTGACTCAGGCCTCATGCTTGTGGTTTCTGTCAAAGAAGAGCGTAAATATAGACATTATTGCGCTAGGTTAGAAACGGTTATGTGCACACACTGTAGGTACTTAATGGTGACAGGAGTCGTTGAATTTCAACACGGTGGTTTTGAGCACGTGGTCGATATAAATCGCCGTCGTCGGTAATTGCCGTGGTCGGCCATCTCTGTCAAGTCTCAACTACAAAACCTTAGTCGTATAACCTGTAATTGCAAAGAACTATCTTTCCGCTAAAATAAAGTACAAATTCAAGAAGGCGAGATAAAGTAGGTACGTTAAGTACACAGTAATTACAGATGTAGTGCGAAATTATTTTCCTTCGTAATTTTTCGGAAAAGTTCGTATTTATCGTGCTCTCTCAAATTGCTTCTTATATAGAGTGGATAATCCGCAATTTAAAAATTCGCTGTAATTTTAATCATATTTTCAGATTACTTATAATAAGGTTGTATAGCCATGCCGAAATCTCGAAAACGGTTAAAAATCCAATTCAAGGTATTATATTTAATATTTACCTGTACTTAGTATCGGAAAATAGCAAATTCAAAAATAGAAACGTATTAAAGTATTTTAGGAAAGTTCAACAGCGAATTTCGGTCGCAACAGGAATAGACCAACAATTAGAAAATATTTGAACCAGGAAGAACACTACAGAAGTAATGAAAATCCCAACACAAACAAAATTAAGCTGGGTAGACCACGCAAGAAATTCTATTTAGATCTTGATGATTTTGACTACGCAGTGATACGACGAATGGTTTATATTATAACTTTCATCTCATTTATAAACAGGTCCCTACTATAAAAGTACTAAAGTCCAAATTAATAGAAACGATGAATTTTAAGGGCTGCGATTTTACACTAAGAAAAATACTTCGCCAAATGGGTTTTTTATTCAAGAAAATTACTAATAATAGGAAAATGCTGATGGAAAAAGATCACGTTAGACTTAAAGTTCATAGACATTATAAGGAAGTACAGATCTGAAGGCAGAGATATTGTGTATACTGACGAAACCTATGTTCACACATCCCATTTAACAGGAAAGTGCTGGATCGATTCTACGGATAAAGGAGTGAAACAGTTAATTTCAAAATGTCAACGTCTAATTATAGTACATGCAGGTAGTGCCAAAGGATTTGTACCGGGTGCTCTACTTATGTATAAGTCTACTGATAAAACTGGTGATTATCACGATGCCATGAATAATGTTAATTATGAAAAATGGTTACGGAATCAACTTATTCGCAACTTGTCTCCAAATTCTGTACTAGTAGTAGACAATGCTGCTTATCACAATAAATATGTGTAATGTCCGCCCAACTCTAATACCGCAAAGCCACTTATGATAAACTGGTTAAAAAAATACAATACTCCACATAATTCATCGTCAACCAAAATAAAATTATACGAAATTATTTGCCGGCATAAAGAAGACTTTGTAGAATATTCCATTGACAAAATTTTACATCAACATGGACACGAAGTGTTAAGGTTACCTCCATACCACCCCGACTTCAAACCTATTGAAAATATATGGTCACAGATAAAAGGTTATGTATCAAAAATAAACATAGATATGAATTTGGGTACAGTAAAAAAAATAATTGAAGAAAAAATAAATATTATTGGCCCGGAAGAATGGAAGAAAGTTTGTGATCATGCTATCAAATGTGAAAATGAATACCTCTCACAGGAACACTCTATGGATGATCGCATTGATAGGATTGTTATTAACGTCAATGGCAGCACTGACGAATCTGACGATGATATGACTGACTCAGATTGTGAAATGGACAATATTGAAAACATCGATCCAAATACGATGAAATTGTAATGTTAGGTAGGTATAGGTAGTTTTACCAAAGTTGAAATGAATGAAACCACACCCAGTTACATTACGTACTGATTGCAAGAAAAACGAATGAACGAAGTGATTGATTCAATGTGAGAATCTTAACAAAAAACATTTTGTCATCCCATCAGTTCGCTGCTGAACTTGCAATCGGTACGCAAAAAAAACACCAATTTTAAAAATCCTCTATCATTCATTACAACGGTTGTGTGCGTGGCGATAACTTTCGTGAAATTGCCTATGAAACCTTTTGGATCGATTGCATTCCTCTCACACGCAGGTTATTTTTAGGTACGAGAGGGACGCCAAAGATAAAATATAGACAGGTTTTGAATTTTATCATTGTAAATATTTCCCGATAAGCTTTATTTTGTTGTCCTTTTAAAGCGGAGATAATGTTTTGTTTAGTATTGACAATAAAACTGATTATTTTTGAAGTTACAGAAAGTGGTTTTAAAAATCCCATTTTCAGTACCTAATAATTGTTGCGGTTGTAACATCTCTATATTATACAACAACATTATTAATTTTGACATTTGACACTTAACAATAAAGTTCCATATTAATGGGTATTAGAATGTCACTGATTTAATACGATAATTCATTGACAGTTCGGGTGTCGTCGTATTCCGATAAAGATCCGAGTTTTCCCGAAGGAAAATAATTTTGCAATACATCTGTATTATGTTAACCATCGAACGCGTCGAGCGAGATAGCGTATATAGACATTACTATGATATTGCTCAGGGAAAGTCAGTTCTAAATTTAGTATGCTTGCTACTCAATTTGATGATAATTTTGGTACCCAATATCATTCATCTTTATATCCAAAAAACCTTTTTTAAATGCCATCATTGTGCACGTTGGTGCACAATGATGGCTTTAGGACCATACGTATATTGACGTATCCTTATAATAGTTACATAGGTATTTAGCAAAAACGACTTAAAAACAAGATGTTGGAAAAAAGCAGAAGGTAGTGTACATTTTCTATTTATTTTAATTCAATCTTAGGATGGTGTTCCTTTATACTTATTTAGATTTACAAACTAATAAGATTTAGATTGAAGTATTCGCATATACTCGTATTTTTATGCTAATTACCTAGTAAACAAAGACTTTTACTAAAAAACTAGATGCCGATACATGAAAAAGGGGTATCTATATTTTTATTCTTAAACTATAATTAAGTTTCAGAAAAAAATATAGCCTGTTTTAAAGGTCATCAAGTTCAAGCTTCATTACGTGAAAGTAGAAAAAGGTTCGACGGCACTTTTAAGGCTGGCAGAACGTGAACGCAGGGCGTGTAGCTACAGCGTCGCGACATGGCCCGGTCACGACCGGCGACTGTAATCTCCGACCGCTAATGAGAGATCGCGCGACACGATAGTGCGACTTGCGACTCGCGACAGAACCGGACAAACGAAGCCTATTTTCTACCATTTAAAGGTTATATGATAATTTATTTTCTACTGGATGAAGTACGTTTAGATGTCATTGGCAATGGTTTTATGTCATACAGCGGAATGTTAAGCGTGAATCAAATTTTATATTAAAAAAAAATTATTAGACGTAGAAGAAATATTTTCACTTTCGCATCAAAGCGCAACAGGCGCGTTTTAATTAGTCGTTAAGTCGGGTGATGCATGCTATATATGCGGGTGCTCACCGCAGACGGGATAACTACTAATGAATGTCATCAGTCGATACCACAGTCGTTTCACCGCATACGGGTATCCCTCGCAATCGGTATAACGACCAGTGAAATCTATGGGTCAGTTAAAAGTTTGCGAAACGGTAGTTCGGAAGGGAGAGGGTACCGTTGAATGACATACCTACCTGCCCACATCAAATAAAACTCCCTCCCGCCCGCCGCTATGTTTGTGAAAGCGGAAGTGCAAACTGCGTTTTGGAAATCTCCCGCTACCCGAAAGCGGGCATTATCGTCCAGTGAAAACAGTTAACCAAATACGGCCTGTAAGGCGGCATGCGTTTTGGGAATCTCACGCACTCCACACCCTATTGACCAAATAAAATGCACCTAAGGTAATCAGAATTAATCTTATCTAATCTTCGCGTGCCTTAGTCGTTATTGGGACTCCACTGAAAAGACTTTGTGACGGCTATATAGCTCGAGCCGACAAACTTTCATACTTTCCTATACATTTCGTCACAGATCTGCGCTCATGTTACTACACCTACTCCATCATTAAGACACCGGTAATAAATTCTAAATGTCACAGACGATGATGTATAATGGATTCATTGCCTCAAGGTGTCATCTCACCTCATGTCAGGAGATAACGTACTTTACACTTTCCGGTTTACAATTCATTTTTGACTAGCTTTTGAGAGGTTTTAAGCCATATTAAAGCTGCAATCGTGGACAAAACCACTGATGACAAGAGCATTGGATTCGGTCAGGACTGAGTACGAGTGCACGAAGTAATTGTGGTTGGTTAATTGAGAGGTTTCACGGTCGGAGGGTTGTCAAAGGGAAAAGGGGAAAGCGATGGTTTATGCTTGGGAAGATACTTGTTTTTTTCAATTTAGTCTAATGTTGACGGTTGATTTATTAAGGCAAGGTTCCTGAAATCTCGGGCGATTTTGCGATGAAAAAGTATTACTGTATAGTTATGTAGGTTCGAGTATAAATGTATACAATTCCTAGCCCTAATAACCTGTCTTGATACTCTTGATTATGTTCCAAATGAACATTGTCTAATTTCTTGTAGTGAGCGAAACTTAATCTGGGGCTATAATGTTCTCGTCTAATTATAATTTTCTAGAGGATTGTTATCGTCACAGTAAAAAAGCAGAGTCGCCCGATTTTGATATTGATTTTTTTATTGGTCACAAACTTCAAATACAGTAAATAGCCAGATAATAGAGAGAGGATAGGGACTGGATAAGGATAGGGATGGGGTATATACACAAATATTTTGTGCTTTTCAGTGGGTTGGTTTTTTGAAGGCGGTTCCTTTTTTTATATAAGTTATATTGTATAAATCTTTTCGTTTCATACAGAGTTCAGTCGCGGTCGACAAAGTATGCACTGGTTGGACTTATTTCCATACAATTTGCGCCACACACGACGGCGCGTGCCACGGGGTTCTGGGAAGCTCTCAGATGAAATTGCGCTTTCATTTTAGACGTCTTCCTTTGTTCAGTGGTTTTATTAGTGCACTTATTCTTTTTATACATTTCAATGTACATATATTAATGAATTTATGAGGCACTTGAAGTTGCTAATGGTTTCTAGTAAGAAATTCTTTACGAGTAGGTAAATTATTTTTTGGAGCTCCAGGTGATTTTTTGTTAAAATTTTGGTATCTTAGCATAAATACTATAAGTACGTCATATGAAAAATTTATAAGCTATTTGTCATATGAACATGTTTTAAAGACTTTCTATACTTAGGTATAGGTTACGTTACGTAAATAATTTTAGTCTGATTCTTAGTAATGAAGAAAATGTCAGGTTTCCAAAAAAAAACCGAAATGCGTTTTCACCAGACTGTGACGGGACGGTTATGTTTTGCGAGTGTCAAGTAGAGACTATGTATGTAAGTCTATATTTCTGGCAAGCTCTGCTTTTAACATGACGGGGTGTCGTGACATATTCTTCTTAGTGGTGGGAGGGGAGTAACCTAAACATATGTAAATAAACAGTCGGGTTTTTTGTTTTTTAGAGAGGCAGACAGGCGCAGGTACCTATTGGAATGAGAATCATCTTATTTCATTTGCTCCGTCATAATCATAAGCATATGGCCGTGTTTCATCGACATGCTCTGATAATGTAATGTGAATGATCACATTAAAAATTTAACTTGCAAAATTGAGGCCCGGATTGCACGTATAAGTTTGCGTATGCATTACGTATTACGATAGTGACGTACTATACTGCCTTGGTGTAACAAGAAACGTTTGAAACGAAGTTTGTAGCTGAGCCTGCAAGTGCCATTGCTGCGCTGTAGACTTAAGAGGCTATGGCAGTCGACAATAAAGTCTGGACAATGGTCGCGCGGTGTTTACCGACCGCAGACCACCGGCGGCGCGGCGCTATGGCATTGCGGTAAATAAAGGCGTAATACGTTTGAAATTCCCATTTAGTAACGTGAGTAACGTTCTTTTTATTTTTATTCTGTGATAGTGCAGTATTTTGTAGGAGTGTTCCCAAAATAATAGAAGAAAGAGGGCAGACATACAGGAGTCGTAACATAAGGCTTGTTACATTACTAGCCGCTGCTCCGCTTTTACGAGTTCTACGTAAACTGCACTCCTCTTTGTGACCCTTTGAGCCAGCAGGAAAGAAGAAGAATAATGTTAAGGTTTATTGTTGGACTAGGATATTTTGCTATAAAATCCATCATTTAAACGAGTAGTGATTGATTTTGACAAAAGTTAAAGAAAAAACTCGTAATTATATATAACATTCTTCCGAAAGCGTTCTTGGTGTCCTTCTACTGGAGCACGTGTCTACAACAATTAGATTTCAAAATTTTTATTGGGCAGCAGCACAGATTATATTTAATAGTTCTGCAGCAGTGTTGACACTGGACCATTTGGTTGCATCCAGCACCTTTATAAGAATATGCATTAACAATTTTGTGTTATCCTATCTTCTACTAATACAGGATACGTTTGTATAAAGTTCTTCCTTATGAATTATCCATATTTGTATCCAATTACATACGGCACCGCATAACCGCATGTAGCACTTATAACGATTCTTTCAACACCTCATTAACATCGGTGTTTAAAAACAAAAGGGAGAAGACAAAAGATTTATCGAACACTATTCATAACTACGCCACGTTAACGAAATGTAACTAAAGAGAAACGGATTAAAATTCAGTCTATCTTGGGTATTTTATACCTTCCTGTATTGTTCCTTGGCGGAAATTATGTGTATGTAATGCTTATTATACCTATAGTTAAAAGAGGCGCCAATCCAGTAGTACTATGACTCCAGCCTGCCTGGATGGTTCTTTCGGTTTACACATTATTACCGAAAGAAGGGACGGTGTAATTATTATTTAAAGTGGTGGGTGGGTGGTGGTGGTGGTCCTTTGATATTCGCGCAACAGACGTAAATGAATTTATACTCGGTTGTCAGTCGTGAAATATAACCTTTATGTAACTTTTTTCAGCTCTATCTCTTGTTTAACCGTGTTTGGTTGTTTAAACCTTCTTCTGTATGTACAGATAGCCAAGAAAGTGTTGTACCTACCTACCATTTTTGAACCTTTGTTTCCAAATAATAGAGTCGAAAAGTGGTAGACCGCTTTTTAGGCTTACCGTATGGACATTTACTTTGGCAGCCCACGATGGCCGCAAGCAAAATTTTATGACAGATACATTAACTCGAATATATAAAAGATATAGCTGTCCGTTTGCATACGTATGTACGTATCAGAGTCATTGAACATCGTTGAATACACGCACGTAGTACGCGTGGAGGTATTTCATTCATTCTGTCATAATCTATTATCTGCTCGTGGCTCGTAAAGGCCGGCCGCTGCACTTTGATCTTTACAATTGACTTAATCGAATAGTCCTTTTGCAGTATCGCTATTTAATTTATTACTTGGCTCACAAATGAGCTAGCTAGGATAGGTGAATGAAAGTGGCTATTGTGTGTTGTTTACGCACGCGCTTTAATAAGCTCTCCCTTATTATGATCATGTTATAAGCTAACCCCGGTTGCCCCATGTGGTGTCGGGTTAGAATAGCACCACCCCCTTTGGTGTCGTAAGAGTCGACTAAGGGAACAGGGTTGAAGTGGGCGATGGGCTAGCAACCTATCACTACGACATCACATTTGGTCGATCTTTTATACCCACATTTATGCTAAAAGTGGCACTGGAACACAAGTTTCATGTGCTCTGCCTACCCCTTTTAGGGATAAAGGCGTGAATGTGTGTATGTATGTATGTATGTATGTATGTTATAAGCTAGATATAATGGGTACGACTATTATATGTAGCTTATAATATGATCATAGTTTGCAAAACGGACACTTTTAGCAGTTGGTAATTGAATCTCCTTTTGTAAAAAAACAGACAGTTCCACATGTTATGTGCACATGTTTGTAGGTGTCCCCAGTGTATTGGTTTGTAACTAAAATAAACCACTAATTGTACTTTTGTTCAAGTCTGGATCGCTACCAAAATGTGCTGCTACTATATAGCTAAGTACACTAAAGTGACCGCTATACTTCGTGTTACTGTGAATGGATTCATCACTTACAATGCGTGGAACTTAAAAATACTGCTACAGCTGACATACTAATCAAGTTTCTAAAACAGTTAAGTATAAAAAATATAAACTTTTATAAAAATATAAGAAGTTTAAATAGGAGAATCCTCTTCTACAAACATATCATTAGTCATGGTTTGTGGCGAACAATAAACAATGATTTGTTTACTTTAGATATGGCTCTTAAACAGACTAATAGGTGGGCAGAAGAGCTGCTTAGTGCAAGACGGATGACCACCCACAAAATGCATTTTTACTGTAACGGATATCTAAATGGTAGTGCAATATGGCGCCGCTATCGGTCGATGTCAAGGATAGATAGTGTTTTGATGGGAATTTATCGCTCTTTGCTGACTTGGGTGTGCCCAAGGATACGATACACGAGACTGCGACTAGGAGCGGTCTTTTATAGACGATAGATGATGTTTGCTTTTTGCCGGTTAATGGAAGGATCGAATTCCGTCTACAATAGCATAGCGGCTCTTTTCGTGTAGATTACGTTTGTAATATTTTTCTAGTGACTTATGTAGCAGATATAATACTCGAGCGTAGGCGCACGGTAACCTCAATGAGGGTCCGATCGATGGCCATGTGGGCGCAACATCGCGCATTAAATGAACCTTTTGTGCTGTAAATTGGTTATGAGGGCTTGAACGATTGCAGTTACGGAATTTAAACGCCTTTTGCAGCTCGCGTGGTAGAAAGGGACCTATTTGAAAGCTTTTAAGCGGCGAACGTGTTGGTCTGTGTGTTTGTTTAACTCAAATTTGGGGCACATGGCGTTCTCGGGACCACGCGGGCTCGTGGTCGCCCCGCTGCTAACAAAATGTTTAGATAAGGAAATGTTGCAACACCCAGGAAAACAATGAAGGCTTAATTGTATTTTGTTACTTTCTTTACGGTTATTGTGAGGTCGTTGAACTGTTAACTGTGTAGGTGTTTATTAGCGATTGCACGAGAGTAGTGTGCAACGTCTGCGTGAAATTGTGACAATAGGATATAATCACTAAAACAATAAAAGATCCAATCTAGTCGGCTGACTTATTCAATTTCATGTTAGTTACATTCATAAGGGATAAAAAAACTGAAGTAATGTAGAAGAGTAAACTATTATGTTTAATGTGAGAGAAATTTATAATTAGATTAATTAGGTATCTACTAACAGCAGGATCGTATCAGACGCGAAAACGGTAAAAGGTTGGTAAGCCGATTTATGGTTTATTATAAACCAATGTTAAAATTATCAAAATAGATTATAGAGTAGAAAAAAAAGTTACCCGCATTTACGTTATATGTAACAATTAGGAATGAAATTATAATGGTGCAGTAAATGTACCTATATACTTTTATGTCCGGACGACAGTTATGTACCTACTTACATTAATTATGATTTAAGATATGTAAGGATAAAGTTATGCAAGCACAGGGCCGGCGTGTCCAATGTTTAATCGAATGCGGTAATGGACTATTTACCATTCACTGACTGCGCTGCGCATGCGATTCCCCTAATCAATTTGTTAGGAGATGATCGATGCCTCAGTCGTATGGAAGACTAATTATTCAATCAAGTCATAAAATATCCGTTCCCCATTTTAACGATAACTTAAATTTATTGACCGTTTTACTATTCTACTATTGTTTCATTTGCGTTCAATACAATACAATACAATACAATTTATTGCACACATCAAATACAGGACATAGAAACTTAAGAAGTAGAGTTAAAAAAAACCGGCCAAGTGCGTGTTGGGTTGGGCCACGCGCAGTATAGGGTTCCATACTTGCCTAATAGGCAGCTGTAGATCTGTATTTGTTACATCGACACGCATCAAGTAAATGGTGCGGTTGCGCCGGCCGAATTTCTACAAAACTTGGCTTTTTCAAGTATATTTTAAGTCGGTCGACTATTACTCAGTAACTAGTAATGTCTACTTAGCCGTGATAGTTTTCGTTTTAAATTCATTATGTATGCTACTGCCACGAGTTTTTCACATTCCCAGTAGCAGCCATTTAGCCGGCAGGGGGTGAGGACACTTGACTCTAACAAAATATTGGGCTTTAAAGCCCATTATCACACAAATGAACGACTAAATTGAAAAATGGTTTGTATAAACCCATAATTTTTTTGAACAATCTATCCAACCATACCACACAAACCATGGGCTTTACGAGAAAAAAAATTACATCCCCACATATAGGTAATAAGCGTAATTAAATTACATAACGTAAAGACGTTACAAATATATATATTCTATCATTTTGTCGGCGTGATTGATTTATATACCCATGCCGAATTATAGCTTTCTAGTAGTAAGGGTCACTAAGCTAAGGCGCAGACGGACAGACGGACAGGTGGACATGGCGAATCTATAACGGTTCCTTGTTGACTACGGAACCCTAAAAACAGACGGTTTTATCGATAAAGAGCGATCGCTACTATTTGCATTTTTTGTCATAGAAATTCCACCTACAGTTTAATTGTTGAATGCGCTCTATTCCTACTAAATGAAACCCACTTTTACGTAAAATCAGCAGGTTAGTAACGAAACCTCATTTAAATCAGTTTTGTTTTCTGACACGCGGAAACAGATGGATTAAAGATATCACTGATAACATCAGCTCATTACAGGGTATCTTTGTGCCCAGAACATAAAACTATAGGTGTATTAGATACATCTAGTTATAACTCTGCCTGCGAGGTTATTATCCCCTTGTTGTTTTTTGTAATAGTTACTACGTCCATAGCTGCTCCGATAAGATCCAAGGTGGATCATCGTCTACAAAATAATGATGTCAAATAACCATAATACAGGCAATCATATTTATTACTCGGAATGATATAAAGGACTAAATTGGAAATGATAAATACATCCACAATGTACACTAACGAGGAGGAGATCGTCGCAGCGGGCCATGACGTGATTAGGGCGGTCATTACATCATTATGATGGTAATGCCGACTGCTGCGTGGACACCGACTGTTAGATTATTTACGCTATTATTTTAGGAGATGACGGATAACGATGTAACGGTGTCTATTGTAGGGTGTACAAACGGCACAGCGACTCTTTAAATAAAATGTTTTGTTACGTAAAACTTATGCTATTCGTTGTATTTATGATCCAAACGACCTCTGTAGCCTGGTTGGTATTGACCCTGCCTACGAAGCAAGAGGTCCTGGGTTCGAATCCCGGTAAGGGCATTTGTTTGTGTGATGTGCACGAATATTTGTTCCTGAGTCATGGATGTTTTCTTCGTATTTAAGTATTTATTTATCTATATAACTATGTTTATCGTTGTCTAGTACCCATAGTACAAGCTTTGCTTAGTTTGGGACTAGGTCGATTTGTGTAAGATTGTCCACTAATATATATATATATTATTTATTCATTTAAACTCCTAAGTATTTCTAACGCTTATTTCGGGTAGATTCATTTACATGTTGACATAGATATACTATATTTCCAGTGCTTGACCCGTCTTTAGTATGACATCTCTCTACCTACGAGTATTAATATGTAAGTAATCCGACAACGCTATCCACATGCAGTATCAGCGTAATAGCATCAACTAAGTACGTGTAGTCACGCTTTTACCCCCTGCTTTAATTTTTTAATCAAACTATAAGTTCCCGGTTGCCTGTAGAATTAGTGTAACGATTATAGGTCCGCGTTCCCCATGCTCATAGCTTAATTAGCTCCGGCCGGCGGACATTTGCATCGGGAGTACTGGCCATTGTTTTGTCAATAAGGATCGCCGACATGCCCCTGCGCCCTTGTAGGTGCCTAATTAGAATACGGATTTAAATTTGAAGGTCGCGGTTATTAACATTTTCAGTGGTAGGATTGCCATTATAATATTTTGTCCCGGCCTCTCTCTGTGTGTCATTTCTTTATTTGTATAAAGTTTTTAATTTCAGACGGTATTAAATCAAACTAGAATTAAGACTTTTAAAATTGTGTATCTATATATATCAGAAGAATAGAGTAGGTATATTCTAATGTCCTTACTTAATGTCCATCAAACCTATTTTAATTAAAATTAGTTTGTCATATTAACTTCTGCACTAGTAAGAAAAATACAAAACAAAAAACTTTTTTTTAAGCGAACAGATGTTTGTGAATTTATTAATATAAAATAATAAGGCGGTAGGATTCGTCAATCTTAGAATACACTGTGTTCTTTTTCGGTCGAATGGCCACTAAAGATACGAAAGATTATCTTTTACATTATCTTTCTCTTTTCAGGTTGCTGGTTGGCGCTCCCTTAGGGCAGAATCTTCAGCCAAACACCAGCAGATCAGGTGCCCTGTGGAAATGTCCCCTCACCCCCGGTATCAGCGACTGCGAGCAGGTCCCCACTGATGGGAGACGAAGTGAGTACCATAACAATCTACTCATATAACATAATACGAGTACCATATACTTTAAGAATATGCACTTGATCACACATTCATATAAAAAGGTTCAAATTGTCTTTATCTTACACTTTCATAAAACTTTCCCTTTGAACTTTTTTCTAAATTAAACTATTTTTATTGATTTCCTGTCCACTTTTTAACTACTATTGTATGTTTTTTTTATTCTTCTCTTGGTAGTATCTTTATATCTCTTCTTCGTAGTCTTTACGATATTTTATTAAACACATCACGCAGAAACAAAACATCTATTGGGAGGGAAAGTAAAACGTTTTAATTTAATAGTATTTACGTCCCCTTCCTTGTTAATTGTAATTGATATTTAAATCAAAGGTACATCACTAGTATAGAGCGTTTGTGTTCTGACATTTTGAACCACTATTAGTGAGAAAGTAGAATTACGCACATTAGTTATAGGGTACGAGTGTTAGGTATCTAGAATAGTTACAACACCAATTAGATATCTATAGAACACCGTCGTCGTAGTTAAAACAATACACTTTAAATGTTTGTTTGTTGCAAATGACACAATAGCATCTAAATTCAGGCTATTCAATGGAGTAAGGAAAGTCTAATGTCCAACACAAAGTTCTGGGACTTAACTTGGTAAGAGACTGATGATAGCATATCTTCTCCAATATGCTGCGATATTAGCCGTTTAGGTTTGTTCCGGTCTCCAGGAAAATGAAGTGGTACAAGTCGATGCTGGTACCACATGGGCTAAAATATAACCATGAACTGCTAATAAAATTGTTGTCTGTTGTCGGTGGCGCCCCGAACAGCGCTGAAATACAACCGAAACAAGAGTAAGTGAGCTGTGGTCTCAACCTCCTTTATTAATCATTAATTATGCTCTTGAACTAATCTCGACTAACCAAACTTTTGTTTCTACTAATTGTCTGCTACAATTCCAGATCAAACCCATTAATTATATAACTCGCAACGCATGCGCATCAAAATACCGATGCTTAATATTGAATGTCTGGATTTATTTTGCATTATTTAAACTAAATTTTGTAAATAATATTTAATTACACCACTGTGTTTGGGATTCAGTTTGTTAATTGTCGCTTATTGAATCCAATTCAAATTGACGAATCTAATCTCAAATACAGAACGTAAATATGTAATAGTTAAAATGCACCGATCTCTGCTTGCATTACACCCACATGCTTGAGCAAAAGCACCCGATGTATTTATATTTATTTGGAGTTTGCTATAAAATACCGACTGAATGCGAGTACCTATACAATTCATCAACGCGTTCAATAAACTTAGATGAACGTTTAGCACTCTAGATATTTTAATTAGTTTATAGTAGTTATATATAATCTAGTTATTATTTGTAATGTCGTCAAAATAATTCAGTTGAAGAAAAATATATTTACGGTAATTATCTAATATAATTATGCATTTTAAAAAGGTGACTGGTAATTGGCAAAAATTTATCAAAATTTAACCTACTCATACAAATAACAATTTACGAAACATTGAAATTAACAGCCCACGGCGCTTTGGAAATGAATAAATACAATTATTAAACACCAACACCACTATATATCTGGTATAATGGACACTGTCGTTTAACATGATGGCTAAAACAAAATTATTTATAATGCTGGGCTAAATAACATTGTAGATTAACAGTAAGTTTCTCATTTAGTATTACAATTTAATTGGTGTCCTTCTGGTGAGTTAACGTATCGCCATCGATTAACGATATCAGTACCAGCTCGAAATTAACATAGTAGTTTCCGATTAAGTCCTTTAACCCGAGACCACAAGTTTGAGTCGTATCTTCACGTGAGTTGATTGCAGGTTTGCAGGAGTTTATCGTCACCGCTGTACAGCCCACGCCTAGCGGTCACCGTTTTCCAACTTACTCGTACATTAGGCCTATCTGTTTTTGAGTTTATGCATGTTTAGTTTACAATTCCATGCAATTTATAGTATATTCTGTGCAACGCACAAATTGACTATGATTTTTCTGGCTCAATTGCAACGATTCTTATTACTTTGCTGTCACTTTCTCTGCATCATACACGCCTGGTTGCAATGCTTTGCATTTACCAATACTATAGACTCAGTTTGTAATTGCAATCAAGAATTTTGTTTCGATCAAACAATACATAGTAAAATCCTGGTAAATGAAAACGGTTTCGACCTATGTGAATAATAGTTTTGGGTTGAGTTTTATAACATGCTTGATTACCTATATAATTTTGAATCACCATTAATCAAACATCATGGTCTAGCCTTTATAAAGCTTTTTTTTTGGAATATCCGTGTATGTGACACGCTCAAAATAACATATCATTGTGATTATTTTTTGAGTTGCCGCTAAAACGATTTTGTCGCAACATTATATCTTGTTGCTTCTGCTATGTTAGTGTTTGATGGAAGTTGTGTTGTGTTCTGACAGTGTTGTTAATGTTTAGCCGTGGACTCTGCGCACTTGTCGCCGCCGCTGTCAGATGAGATCAAGAATGGGCAGTGGCTCGGCGTATCTGTCTCCAGTCAGGGGCCAGGGATGAAAGCCGTCGTGTGTGCGCACAGGTAAGCCTTTAGCCTTTTTTAGGGTTCCGAATTCCGATTCAAATAGGTTGACTGTTCTCTAACAGCCTCTCTAAAGTAGATTGTCATCCAAAAACCTTATGGTCCTAGGTCTCTAGCTAGGATCATAAGGTTTTTGGATGACAATCTATGTACTCTCGCACTGTTTCTGTGTACTCTCGCACTGTTTTTGTTCTGCTATATCTATAATTAACAGATATTATGCTAGAAACTAATTCAAAGAGTGTACCTACTCCTGTAATTAAAAACTGGCCCCGGATGCTTAGTTTCATTGCTATTCACAACTATGTTGTATTAATACAGTGGCTCGGTGTAAGAAAATGCAATATACGCATACTTTTGTATGATATTTTATGTTACGTATTGGCTACTATTGCAGGTATATTCGAAAGTCGGGAGAGTCGCAGTTCGGCCAGGGGCTGTGCTACACGCTTACCAACAATCTCGAGCTCGCCGACGTCATGGAGCCGTGCTTGGGGAAGCCAACGGCAAGGTGTGTAACACGATCACACCCTTTCTAGAGGCGTTATATCAACTACATACTACATACCTACCTGCCAAACAAGATGCACTTTTGATTGTCATTTTTAAAATGTTGACGTGTTAAAGGTTAGAAGTAAAATAGAAATAATTGCCACACAACTGAGATATTTAAACCTATTCATCAAATAAGGTTCAGCCAAACGCGAAATAATCGCGGACAAACATACATACAAACAGACAGGTCAAACTGAGAACCTCCTTGTTTTTTTGAATTCGGTTAAAAAGGAGGAGAATTTACCTGAAGGAAGGTTTTGCATTTTTTTTCAAAGTGGTTAACCTGGAAAGTAAAAACTTCTCTTTGTAAATGTTTATTAACTAGGTAAACGATTTTTATAATATAGATTTTTTTAATTAGAATCTGAAACTTATTTTTTTTTCTCCATACATTTTACTATGGGGCTGAATTCTGGGTCAGTTTTCGCAATAGTAGATTATATGACAAGGGTCCAAAATAAGCCTATATACTCGTATTACCACGAGATAATTATTTGCCCGAACGAAGTGAGGAGAAATAGTTCGATGGATAATATGGCTTTTAGACCACAGTTATACACATTTTTCACTTCGACAGCGAGAAAATAGTAAAAACAAAGAATATCCATCCACAATCGATAATAAACTGCGAAAAGATTGTTAAATTTGGCGCCATATATTTTTTAATAAACTGCTTTGACACAGATACAAAATATTGACACCACGAATAAACGCCTCTGAGGGGCTACCGCGAAACGAAAACGAACTTCGTTCCTGTATATCCCTCTCTGTCGCTCGAACTAGCGAAATTTATTCTGTTTCCTGATTGGTTGATTTGAATATATAGCTGTACTCTGATTATTTGATAGCAAATACAAATGGTTTTTCAAGTAGTTGTGATTGGTGGATTTAATACGTTGAAGTGTTTTGATTGGTCAAATTTAAATGTTTTAAAATCATGTTTACATATTTTCCCTAGGGGCTAAATGTGCTGCTTTAGCCCCGCTATCTAAGCCTAATATGACACACTTTTCGAGCATGAGAAGTGAAAAATATTTTTCCTCTAAAACAATACACAGAAAGTGTTTTAGCCTCTGCTTTATTTTTAAATATACACTTACATACGCAAAATAGATTTCTTCAAGAAAATACTCCCGAGTTTTTTTTTTCATACAAGGTGCGGTGTCCTTTAAAAATTATGACTAGGGTCCGGTTGTGCATCGCTTAGGATGACACAGCCAAAAACTACTTAGATTAGCTGGTTCTTTCAAAAACCAGGAATGATGATGAATTACATTATAATTCTTGCTTCAACACATTTTTCCAGAGAGCACGAAGAATACGGCCTCTGTCAAGTAGGAGTGAGCAGTTCTCTCCTGAAGGACGACACGCTTCTAGTGGGGAGTCCCGGGCCCTACGCCTGGCGAGGAACCATCTTCACACTGGACGTCAACGATGACATCTTCAAACGCGACAGCTTCGCTAATATGGCGCCTGTGCTTGATGGAGTGAGTCCTGTCGAGAAGTACAGTTACTTGGGTAAGTTGAAAGGGTTTATTGTAATAGACGTGGAATTATTATTTAAGAAAAAGTTCCTATTAAATACGTATACATCCAATTATATGTATTGGTGCATATCAGTGACCAATAGATGTTCCTAATCCCAGAGATCTAAGTGTCAAACAAAATGAGCACAGAGTTCTCTATACTGGGTGTTTTCGGTGTCATGATCCGGAATGACCGAATGCAAATAAGATGGTCAGAATACGATACTGAGTCAATCATAAGTAATCCAAACAAATGAGGAAATAAGGTACGCGGACGACCTATGCTTTGTTTCTAACACTGTAGGAGGTTTACAGAGCTTAATGTAAAAACTTAACGATGCTTGCATTATATTTGGCCTTAAGATGAATGTGAAAAAGACAGAAGTCATGACTACCGTGGATGATGTCATTCACAACGTGCCTTTTACCAGTGTGAGAATCGGCGTAGAAGCGTTATCTGAAGTGGATAAGTTTAAGTACCTTGGTAGCACAATAACATCCAAGTGCAACCTGGAGTCGGAGCTTAATGGCCGACTCAAGGTTTTCCGCTCCCAAGACCTTAAACTTGCCACAAAAGTTAACGTCTACATGGCTATTGTGCTGCCTAATCTCTTATACTCTTCCGAAACAGGGGTCCTCTACCGTAAACACATCCGCATACATCTAGTATGCTTAGGCACTAAGTATAGCATATACTTAGTGTAACTACATACAGCAGGTCATTTTAAATGAACGTCACGTTGTACATAGATTAATCCTAAGAACAGATGCTTCATTCATATGTTTTTATTGTTTTTGGGATGCTCACTTTTACAGAGATATAAAGTAATTGGAAAGGGAATGTATTATTATTACGCGATGACAATCTGTCCGAGCCGTTTTGAATTGTTCATTAATTTCTCATATCCAATCTCAGGAGATTAAACCATACCTCGTTTGAATTCCAGGCATGTCAGTAGCGGGAGCTAGTTTCTTCGGCAACAGACCCGCGTACGCCGCCGGCGCGCCCCGCTCGCGAGGCACGGGGCAGGTGGTCATCTTCAGCAAGCGCGTCATTCAGGACTGGAGTTCCCCGGACTTTGATATCCTCAATGTCACGCTCTTGCTCGATGGAGAACAGTTTGGATCCAATTTTGGGTATCAGGTGGCGTCGGCGGATGTTAACGGGGATGGGTGAATATTGTTTAATTCTTTATGTAGAAAATAATTAATTAATATCATAAACTACAAATATACTCTTAATTGCACACGTTAATAAAAGTACAAGCGATCTTATCGCTATGAAGCGATTTTCAGAAAACCCTAATGCTGCAGAAAAAAGACATGACCAGTATCATAATATGCATGATGAATATGTATATATATATATCATGACCACAATAACTTTTGTATCAATAACAAAACGGAACTTCTATGCTGCTGTTCCATTGCATAGCTGGGTTCCTTCAGATTCGTAAGAGATAAATGTTTTTTGATTCAAATTATAGTGCCACAGAATCCGTATCGCGATTACTTTGCTATGTTGCTATAATAAAACTGTAATTCATGCTTACAGATTACCAGATCTGCTTATAGGTGCTCCCTTCTACTTTTCAAGAGACATAGGCGGTGCCGTGTACTTGTACATTAACGATAACCATTACTTTCCCCAAAAGTATGATTTAAGACTGACGGGTAAAACGGAATCTCAATTCGGCATCGCTATAGCTAATGCTGGAGATTTGAATAAGGATGGCTGTGAAGACATTGCTATCGGCAGTCCGTATGAAGGGAACGGAGTTGTTTACATTCATTTGGGAGACAGGAAAAAAGGATTGCATTCGAAGGCGGATCAAATGATAACTGCAGAGTCATTACCTAGTGTTATGAAGACATTCGGTTACTCGCTCTCCGGTGGAGTCGATCTTGATGCGAATGGTTACCCTGACTTACTTGTTGGCGCTTATGAAGATGTAAGTCACCTTTAAACATGACAGTTATTTTTCTATAGAAACACATCCAGCAAGCTTGAGATCTGTCCTGCCTGCGGCGCCGGTGTGGCACGCGGGCTTTATGGGTGCGCGTAAATTCCTTATGGCTTCATAAAGTTACTATTCTGAGTGGCGCCAATATCATAACTGAACGAGTTTTATTATTTACAGAGTGGCGTAGCGCTTCTCCGAACCAGACCTATCATCGATATCAAAACCTCGATAAAACCTTCGGAAACAATTATCAACATCGACCCTACAATACAGGAATGCGTCATGAACAACGTAAACTACACTTGTTTTAAATTCCAAGCGTGCTGTATAATTAAGGCACTTGTGAACACACCTCAACATGTATTACATAATGTCAATTATGTCATTGAGGCTGAAACTTTCCCTGGTGGAAAGAAATTCTCTCGGGTCTTCTTCGATTCTGAGAAGAGCAATGTTATTGATAAGACGATACAACTAGAGAAAGAAACGGAGACTTGCAAGGAGCATACGGTGTATCTCAAAAATAATACGAGGGACATTCAAACACCTATCAAAGTGAGTACCAACTTTTTTAAAGTACTCTGCACTGTAGGGACTCTGTTTTTCTTAGTCACTCTTGAGATCCCAACTTATTATGAAAAATATCTATTTTTAGTCGAGTCTAAAGAAACAGAGTAAGTATGACAATGAACTGGTAATAATACCAGAAGTAAATATTGAGCGACAATCTTATAAAAAACGATCCACTCCCAACCCACTAACTAAGAAGCAAATGTTTGCACTCATAGCAGTAGTTCCTTCAACATCACCAGAAATAATGAACACATTACTTTCACTGTCCAATTTTATTTCAGTTTCAAGTAACCTACAAAATAGTCCACGACGTACCCAAATACTCGACAACGGGCGTTTTGCCTAACATCGACGACTACCCCGTGTTGAATGCGACAGCGACGTCTACCTTCACCGCGAACTTCCTAAACGATTGCGGATCGGATGGCGTGTGCGTCAGCGACTTGGTCGTCGATCCCGTGTTGCACCTTCCAAAGGGTAAGAAATGTGTGATAGTACGTTTATTTGTTCACGATTCTTCTCAGAATCCTCCTGGGTGGCTCCTCCTGTGCCGGGCGCTCTTGAAGCTGTAGCTGATCGCGTCACCGCGATGGCAGGACGGGCTGCGGGCCGTAGAGTACGGCGAATGTATAATGGTGCTATTATTTATTTATTCGTCGTACTCTACGTGAGTTTGTTCACAATACATCCTGCTTGTTAATGGCATTCCCACGCAAACATAACCAAAGGTAATTGTGTAGTTTGCCAAAATAAATAAACGTATTAACTATTTTGAATACTACTGGAAGTATTCAAGAAGCAGAATAAAAAAAACTAGATACTAATAATCGGAGATCGGAAATTCGGTTCGAAAATGCCGTTTCAGTTGTATGAGGGCGGGCTTAATTTTATTTTAACCCGCGGATTTGTTTGCGTTCAGTGAAATACCTACGCGGGCAGCTAGTGTAAATAATAAACACAAAATTATTATTTACAGGTGAGGATGGCAAATCGTACACTCTGACATTGGGCCAAGAAGAAGAAATAAAGCTGTCCATTACCGTTGACAACTACGGCGAGTCCGCTTACGAAAGTAACTTGTTTGTGCAGCACCACTCAAGTCTGCATTACATCGCTGCCAATATTACCGTAAGTACCTACATACAATTTTCGGTTATAACAAGGCCGGAATGATCTAACATTTAATTTGGACCTTCTTAGAGATTAGACCGCAAAGTCGTTTTAACACGGCCTTATTTCAATTGATACTAAACTTTAGCCGGCTTGACCTCTCAAACAATATGCTTCCTGCATATTGTTTGAGAGGTCAAGCCACATGTTAGTTAGTACAAATCACCGGAAACATATTTGGAGGAAACCGGGTGGCTTTTCTGCTCCATGTATCCGGGTTTATCTTTTGGCACCTAATCTCAAGATTTGGCATAGGCACTAGTTTTACGAAAGCGACTGCCATCTGACCTTCTTAACCGGAGGTAAATATTGACTATTGAGATTTGACCGAATAATGAATTATCAATTATATTATTTAATTTACAGGGTAAACAAGTAACGTGCACAAGCGTAAACAAAACAGTGGTATCCTGCAGGCTGGAAAATCCGTTTAGAAACCAGGGCGCCGCTGTCACGCCCATCACCATGCGTTTCGACGCCAGGGCCCTGGAGGACAGTGAGCCGTCCGTCGTGTTCGCCGTGTGGACTAACTCCACCTCGAAAGAACTGTATCCTAACAAGAAACCGGCTGTTGTCAACGCGTCCATTGTGAAGAATGCTGAATTGCTAATAAAGGGGTGAGAATGTCAAATCATTCATAGGCTACTTTCCAAAAGAAAACTATTTAGTCCGCCAGTTAAATTATCAACAAAATATTGAACACGTGTTTTTATTTTGTCAATCAAACAAAAAAATATGAAGATATAGCCCGTTAAAGTTCCACGTGACGTCGCATTATGCTAAAAGGTGTACCATAATGTGACGTCGCGCGGAATATAATGTAACTGACGAACTAAATTGAATATTTTTTTGTTGCCCAGGAAAGTACCCAATTGGGTAAGACCGCGAATTTAGACCAACGGGACATAGAATTAACGGTTCTCTTATTTATCGCCGAAAATTGTATGGCCGATTATCACTTCCCAAATCACGTTTCGCGTAATTTTATTTCGCCGAACGTTCATTTTCCAACTTAACAAATTTATTTGTTTTATTTGCCAACTTAACAGTTACCAACTCAACATGTGGTCTGTGTTTTATAATGTCATTTTTCAAAACGCCTACATACTTTTATGTTGTATAATGTTTTCGTTGGCATAACATACATTTGGTTGTTTATTGTTTACCAAATGTTTTATTGAGTGTTTGTGTTGCGAACAAGTATTTCCGCTCTTTTATAAAAAAAATAACCCGAAGACGAATGCGGGAGCTAAGCTGTATGGCGAATTGTCAGTGTCAGGTGACAATTATCAAGTTGGTGAAATAGGGGCCAGGTAGTATATTCTCATTACACTTTAAGCTAAGAAAAATAACGTAACTAATAAAATAAAATAAAAACACGTAACGGTAGAATTGAGTTTTCTTAAAATGGAGTTAACTTTCAACAATTTACAATTTCCCAACATTATTTTTAGTAGGTATGTGAGTCTCTCTCTTCGTCTCTCACTTATATACCTATGCTATGCATGTAAGCCGGAGGAGAATACAGAACTCGCCTCAATTCTCTTATGCCAATCCCTGTACCTACTGTAAAGTCACCAGCAATAACTTCTGCCATAATTTAATATATTGTATTCATAATTTAATATATTATATTGCCCTACTTCGGCTACTTCGTGCGGCAATAGGTTGAAACGAGCGTCATTTCAATCAGATTAGATTAGACAATAGTTCTGCTTATCAACTCTTTTATTTCTTCCAGGGCTGCGAGACCGGAACAAACATTCTATGGAGGAGAAATTAAGGGAGAATCTGCTATGCAACACTTCGATGACATTGGTACACGAGTGGTTCACACGTATCAGGTATATAATAATTAGGCCCCTAAGCTTAGCTGCGTTTTATATTTATACTAATCGGCCTAGATAATTTAAGAAGTAATTTGTCATTTCTATAAAATCAACTTAATTTCTTAACGATGATGAACAGGATGAGAAAGACTGTGCAGAGCAGAGCCGTGAAGGTTACAGTAGAAGTAAACAGTGACTAACCTACGACTATAAATTTTTACATATAGTACAAAATTACACATGTCATTAGTTCATCACGAAACTGAACTGCTTTTATCAGCAGCAACGTTTTTGGCATAACAATATTTTACGTAATTTAAATTCATACCTCTATTTATATTATATGTATACATAGGTGTACAATGAGGGACCATGGCGTGTGAACTCGCTGCAAGTTGTGATCTCCTGGCCTCACCAAGTGGCTTCTGAGAATGCTCAAGGCAAATGGCTGCTGTATCCGGAGGGTGTGCCCACTGTCGATGGTGAAGCCGGTAAGTCCCGCGACCATTATACATAGTTTTAGTGTGTTTAGAAAGAATAATTATTACAATTTCCTTCTTGCGTACACCGTATACTCTAAGGCTATAAGCGGGTGGATATTTGAATGGATTCATTGTTACAAATGCTCATATACAAAAAATTGTCCTCATTGGACCCCGGTCTTTCCTAAAACTACGACCAGGACGACTGGGGGATGCGGGCAGCAGCTTCCTTGGAGTGCGGTGGAATTACTCCGATCACCATTCCGCATGCCAAGCGTGGCGAATATGGCATACTCCCAATGTAAAACACAACCAAATTTTGGGGAGATATTCGTAAGAGGATAATTATTTTAGACACGAGCGGTTCAAACCGCTGGAGTTTCACCCTGGCCCACATATTACCGCCAGTATCAGGTATTGTGTATCCCAATTGTATATTAAGTATGCCTTTTAACAATGATTGAACTGTGCGATTTTTATTCTTACTTTACAGATCAAAGTAACGGTGAATGTTTCATTTCGGAAACTGAAATAAATCCCCTGAAGTTGACTAGGCGACCCGGTACTTCTGAACCAATTCTGGAGAATTTAGAAGAAAACCCTTTCCAGACGGGCGGGAAACTTAGTGTCAGCTCGAGTGAGAAATATAACCAGACAGGCTACAAGAACGTCGTCCAGTACTCTAGTGCGTCCGAGAATAAAGTTAGAAGAAAACGGGAAGATGATATAATAAAAGCTGAAGCATATACCGATAAAGATGGGCGTCGAAAGAACGTAGTGAATATGGTAAGGATCTCTCATCACTCGAAGCATAATTAAGGATGTCGGAAATTAAATTACTAAACTCTACCAATCTGAAAGTCGTATCGAATCCAATACAAGATTGAGTGAGTAGCCCAGTTAAATATGCCCGAGGTCTGCATGTACTATATCGAAAGAATGGAGATTGCCTACCAATCGAGGCCTAAGTATTTAATCGACTTGACAACAATGTCATGGCTTGATTTTACTTACGTCGGTATAGTTGGTGAACTACACCGACGTAAGTAAAATCAAGCAGTTTGTGTTGCAGTTTTTATTGCCATGCTATTACCATTATCTATACCTACTGTAAAAAAAGTATTAAAAATAATCTTTATTGCCAAAAATACCTTCTAACCCGATGTCGCTCATAGGTACTAGACTAGACATTTAAATATGACAGCACAGCTAATACAAGAGTAGCTCAAGTAAGTTGGATAGTGATAACACCTGTCCACTCAATAACATTTAGTCATGTTTAGACCCCGTCATCTTGTCGCGCTGACATTGCTTTTCCGTAGAGCGTGAATGTTTTATTATCGACTGTCTCGATATCGATGTTTATATAATGCAACAATGTGATTGAATTTTCCCCTTTTAAATCTTTGCTCACAATCTCAATGAAAACTTCTTGATTAAAAATAATTAGATAACCTTATTGATCTTACGTGAAACGATAACCTTAAATAAATGATTTATCTATTTGCAACTGCATGTCACATTAACAGCCGCAATCCCTTGCCTTTCTTTGTAATAGTGTTTGTTTAATATTGACGTAGAGTTTACTTAATTGCTTAGTACGTATTACTATGTCGCAATGGAAGATTTAAAAACAAATTACACTAACTATTTTAACTGTTTGATAAACGTTGAAAACGAATTGTTTTGTACATGGTACAATTAACGAATATTTCCAAAAAGAGACACCATTCAAAAACATGTAGATTTGAAATAACACAACGATTTAGTTGGCGAAAAAGCAAACCAAGCTCCTTTTAATATGCATGTGACAAAATTTATGATTTCTTCCAATATCCCTTGGAATAAATTGAATAACACAGAATTTCGATTGTTCACACCCGAGACTTTTATTTCTTATTTTTTTAACATATATATAATATCCGACATTATACCTAGTGACTCCTTATCAGTTGACTAATTATCAGTGACATATAACTAAGTACTTCACTATCGACATTTAGATGGTCGATAAAAAAAACATTCACGCTCTACGGAAAAGCAATGTCAGTGCGACAAGATAAAGAGGTGTGTCATGTTCAATGATCGGCTATCGGAAGCATTTTATGTCACTTTGACGTCCTACCTAGTGAATCTTATCCATATTAGTCATTACTAATATGGATAAGTCGGTGTTGTTCAAAATAAAACCACACATTCTTAAAAATTAACTGAATTTAATTTGTTATAGTAAAAAATCATTATTTTTTTCTATGTTTGATATTGTAACTTTTAACATTCAGGATCCGTTTATATAAAGAGAACGACCGTTCGACATCAACAGATGTGAGTGGTGTATAGTTGTAAACTGATATTTCGTTGTTATAATTCAAGTTTCTTACAAATTCGTAATCAGGGATTCTGTTGATTACTGATTCCATTTTGTTACTTAATGAATTTGAGGACTTCATCATTACATACAGCCTTACCTCCTCTAGTAAATCGAATGATTATCTGATAGATAAACCACGCTTTTCTAACAATGTTATATTTCTGGTTATTATTAAAAAAAATCCTTGATGTATATACTTAAGATTTTTTTAAAGTTATCATCTTGCATCAGTTGTTTCGCTTTGCGTATTGATAATGCCTCTTTACTGATGAAAATATTTATCACAGTCTTAATTTATTCAAAAACAGATGCATAGTAAAAGGATGCTTCTAGTCTAGCCGTGTACCCCATCATGTAATCACGAGTTTTGGCGGTAAGGGTATATCGGGGTACAATTCTCTTAGTATTTTCACTCTTCTAGGGCACTTTAAAAATACTTTCTTAACGTTAGATATTAAGTTGTCAACGTCAGAATATTCTGCGGGCGTAGCACGGTTGCCATTTTATCACTTATCGTTGTGGATAAGGCATCCGTCACTCTCGCACTCGCATACTTGTCAGAGCGTGATGGGCGTCTTTACCACAACGATAAATGATAAAATGGCGACCATGCTACGCCCGCTGAGCGTATATGCTCTGCAACACGCTGTAACTCATGAGCGAGACATGTAAAGTGTTTTAGCTGAGGAAATATCTTTTTTAAGGTTTTTCCAGCTTTTAACATATATGATGCACTATCAGTGCACAGCATATTATCCACTTTTGCATCAAAAGAATCACCCCGTACTTCTGTAATAGTGTTAATAACAAATTTTGACACAGTTTTGGCGTTTGTTACTTCAATAACGTTGCATCGTAAAAGGTAAATTGGAAAGTTAATACTTTGGTGTAGAGGTTCCACTAATAAATTTATGACGAATCTTCCTAAAAAGTCAGTACTTTCGTCCAATGTCACCCACAAACGACTATCGGTAATTTTTTCTTCGATATCTTTTATTGTAATATTTTTTGCGTAAAACACTCACTGGGCACTGGCAGCACATATATTTGGCAAAAAATTGTTGGAATGCATC
This sequence comes from Epinotia bilunana, assembly GCA_947049275.1. Classification (NCBI taxonomy): domain Eukaryota; kingdom Metazoa; phylum Arthropoda; class Insecta; order Lepidoptera; family Tortricidae; genus Epinotia; species Epinotia bilunana. The sequence goes on from OX346264.1 coordinate 14,917,341, forward strand.
ACTTTTCAGTCGATCCCACGGAATATTACATAGTATCAAAAAATGTAATAAAATTAAATTAAATGGTTCTTGATTTCGCTTACTACTACCACGATGTGTCGCTGACTTAAGATGCTTTTGAATATTGCTTATTCCACATTTTGTATTCCACATAGGACTAAGCCTTTTGATTCGTCGTATATCAGATCCGGTTGATCCTTTAACCATTTACGAATGGTAAATTCGCGAGGCATATTTATATTTAACCAGTGTTCAATTTATTTGATGTATAAAATAATGATAGTAACGTCAAAGAGACAAGCAAAAGACATGAGTTGACGTAAACTCATTCGTTTGATAGATAATTATAAGTGGCCTGTGCTTCATAATCATATCATAGGTAATAGAAATGTTAAAACCTCGATAGTAACTCAATAAAAAAACATACATTTTTAGTAGGAAAAAAATTGTGCAAGAAATTAATTAGTCATGTAATGTGTGTGTGTATGTGTCATGTGTGTGTAATCATTTCGTCATCAAATTGATATAAAATGCTTTCGATGGCCGATCACTGGTGATGTTATACAGGCAGGGGTATTAATACACGTACGAAAATAAGGCCATTAATATCCGTACAGGACTTAATAGGGGTGCAGACACTAAATGAAATAATCAATAATGTCATATTTTCTCGAAAAAGGATTAAATATGTAGTCAAAATGGAGACAAAAATCGATGGGTTTGTTCTGTCCCTTTTTCGCAAAAGGCGTCATCGTTTCATATGAAACGATGACGCTGGAAGATTGTGACGTCACACTAATAAACGGCAACGTGCCGCGCCCCATCTTGTTCGACGCGCCCCCCGGCAGCATCCCGTAACGTGACGTCACACACTGTTTGCGTTTTCTCTCTCTAACAAGCAATATTAAAACGGTTGTAGCTTCGCTGTTCTTTGAGATATCTGAATGGAATTTTCGTCAATAGGCATATTTTTTTGCCTTCTTTCATTTGGAGTAATAATAATTTTCGAGTCTACACCCCTATTGTCAATGTCATAAAGGTGTGTACTTACAGATATGTCTGCCCTTATTGATGTACGTATACAATACAAATGCTCTTTATTGCACAACTCAATAGTAATACATAACAGTACTATAGAAACCTGCGAATATAAGAGCAGAGGCAAACAACAGACGGTCTTATCGCTAAAGAGCGATCTCTTCCAGATAACCTTTGGGTAGCGGAGAGAAAATAAATAATCATAACTAATAACCCTAACTGTACATTAATATATATAAGTACCCCTGACTGTATCTAATCATTATTATAAAAATGTCTGTTTCCCACAGAACTGTCGAAAGAAGACGGCCAAGTGCATCCAGTTCCAATGCGTGATATACCGGCTGGGGCGCGCGCAGGCGACCACCATCACCATCAAGGCGCGCCTGTGGAACGCCACGCTGGTCGAGGACTACCCAAGGGTCAGCCACGTCAACATCGCCTCCAACGCCTACATACTCATACCGGAGCATTACAAAATTCATCAGGACAAGCTGGATGACGACATGACCACGGTACGACATTTACGTTACCTTTTCAACTCAATTACATCATCATCATCATCATCATCATTACTTAAGAGCCTTGCTCTTGTCGGTGGAGTAACCGCCACTTTTCTCTGTCCATTGCCAGCCTCTTGGCTTCCTCATACGACGCGACATCAGCTTTATCTTTTATTTGGCTAAAATATGTTAGCCTAGGCCTTCCTCTGCCTCTCTTGCCTTCAATTTTACCCTCCAGGATGTTTAGGAAGAATCTGTCGTGCCGTATCAGGTGGCCCACCAACTCAATTACATACATGAATAATAAATATCACTTTTTTTTTACAAAGTCACGTTACCATTTATCTTGATAGTTATTGATTTTTTTCGTGCCCCGGACGGTTAAGAAAACGACAGCTACAAATAAACACATCTCTGATAGAGGCTTGACTCCTTCGGGAGCTCTATGTACGAATCAAAACTCGATTCCAACGTTCTTTCAAAAACCAGAGATGATATTTTTTGTGGATCTGACCCAAATTTTATTATATCTGTATTTTAACGTAATGGCAGTATAGTAATCATGTTTGGTATGAATTGTAGTCTGTACAGATTAGGTACAGTTTTACCAGCATACATACAGTCTGTGAGTTCTTACAACAGTTTTCGTGTTATGGTAAATTTTGCTTAAATATTGGCCTAAGAACTTGTAAGAGCGGCAGAGAAATACAGAGGCTCTAGTATAAGTTTTACCGAAACAAAACGTTACGACCGCGCTCGCGTTTAGCTGTCAAACTCCGTACAAATTGAGAGTAAAATGCAAACGCGATCGTAAATTTTTGTTTCGGTAAAACTTATACTAGAGCCTCTGACCCATAAATAGTTTTTAGTGCTAAACAGACTATACAAGTGGACGTACCACTAATCATACACAATAACGTATACATTTTCAGGTAGAAACAGTGGCGTATCCAGACTTAAAGAACCTTAGTGAACCTACGGATGCGCCGTTGTGGGTAATAATAGTGTCAGTAATAGTAGGACTAATAGTGTTAATTCTGCTTATAATCGCGTTGTGGAAGCTTGGCTTCTTCAAGAGGAGCAGGCCCGACCCTACGTTGTCGGGCAACTTGGAGAAGAACACCCATGAGGCCAGCCCATTCATAGGTCGGGACAGGAACAACAAGCGATAGCTGAGGCTTTACTTTTCCACCGCCAATAGAACAGTACATTTCAAAAATGGAACTTGATAAAGTGTGTACATAAAGGTAAGCTTTAAGGATCAAGTTTCGTGCGCGTGTGGCGCCATCTAGTGATTTATAATAATTTATATTTTGACTGTGATGTCTTCATAGAGGAAAAATGCGTGAATGTGATGTTTTGAAGAGAAACATGGTTTTATATTTTGTTGATATTTTTCACGATCTTTGATATGGTATTTTTTTATTGTTTCGAAATACTTGATAGTTTTTTCGTGTGGGGGAACAAATGCATTTTCCTATGGGAGTGTTAATATAAGAAATAAAAGATTTTTGTTAGATGCTTGTTTATTCTAAGATGCTTGTTTATTCTAAGCAAACGGATACCTATGTGGGTACTTTCTGTAAATACATACTTGCCTTACTTAGATCATATTTATGAAGAGTTATTAAGGTTTTCACTTAATGTCTATGACTAGACTTTTACTAGTCACAAAACAATGTATAAGGTGGTCTACTGAATTATGAGTGTATGAAAGTGAAACTGGGCACTTGGTAACAATCTACTTAATTTATATTCTTTTGCCAATAGTTTGGTCATATGATATATTAATTGTACATAGTTTGTTGTTTCAATAAGTATGTTGACATTATTGTACTTAAAGTATTTTTAGCATTTGACTAGGAAAAGTATGGTTAGGTATGTGTTCCCTATGATGCATGTAGCAGAAAACGCAAATAAGCATAAACAATTAAGCCATTCAAGGCCAACCATCGCTACGCCGTAGCGCGTAGCAGTATTTTTTGCTTTGTTGCGGAAATCGCTTACGTAGGCATGACACGTCATGTGTGAGTCATTGGCCTTGGATGGGTAATTGAGAAATGTTAAAGTAATATTGTAATTGTGGAACGAAATGGTATTTGTAACAATGCAAGTTAATTTAGAGAATCATAGGTATGCATGTTTTCAATTTCTCGGAACAAACCTAATCTCTTAAACTCATAATCAAGATATTTTCATTAATTTTCAATGACCTAGTCTCCCGGAGTTTATTATAGCTTGCGTGTGAAAAGAAAATTTGTATCCTTTTAATTGCATTATGTATCTTATCATAATTACGCACGAGGGGGGGAATTGCGACTTTGATTCATTTAAGAGCATAGCTGAGAGCTGGGCCGAATTTCACCTTCCCATAAAAACGTAGTAACGCTCTCATTTTAAAACTACGTGTTGGATTGTGACGAAACTTTGCATATACAATGACATGAGGTATATCTATGTCTGTAATTAGATTATATGGTCCCAGTTTATAAAACAAACTAAATACAGCAAAAACAAGTTTTTTATGAAAAACTTAAATTTGCTGTATTTTTTTTTACTATGGTATCTGAAGCTACATAAACTAATTACAGACATAGATATACTTCATGTTATTGTATATGCAAAGTTTCGTCACAATCCAACACGTAGTTTTAAAATGAGAGCGTAACTACGTTTGTATGGAGAATCGAGCTCTGCGGACTCTTAAAACCTGTGCACACTGGCGGGAACAAGGTGATTTTACATGCAATCGCCAAAAACCACCGGGTACCTTTTTCATTCCTAAAATTTCTCGACTGCACAGAGACGCAGTAGGTATACAAATATCTGAATACGTAGGTGCGTACATACACTCTATTGTCAAGGCATTAGAGTGTATGTTCAAATATTTTTGAGCACCCTGAATAATATATTTGATTCCTACTGTACTTACTCATTAAAAAAAAATGTTTATGCTTATTTGCGCATATCAAATAGCCTTAATACCGGCTTAAATATTTCATATTCATTTTTGTTGTATTGTAACATACCAGCATTTGTCATTCCGTAGGTAGTGTTTTAAGAAATGGAGATCTTACTACGGCATGATAAATGTTACATGCTGGCCCTTTTTGGATATGTATATAGTTAGATATTTTTTACAAAAATTGATTAAAACGAGTCAATGTTAGTGTAAATCCATAAGTAGGTCAATAATAATAAGTTAGATTTTTTATTGTTAGCAATAAACACTAAAAATATATATGTGTTTATTTTATAAAACATCTTCTTTTCCAATGTCACGTTATACATCGATCGTTAAAATCTCCAAAAATAATAATGATGATACTTATTTTAACATTTCTTAATTTATTTACATTTTAGTTTTTTTGCCGAGTCAATATTTTCACTTAAATACTTATATGACCGTAGATGCAAATTAATAAAAAAGTGCCATTTTTCGAACCTGTTTTTATTTATATCCTGTTCAATTAGTGTACCTAGATGGGAAAAAAATAACAATAAATCCTACCGACAAAATATAACTGCAATGTATACAATATTCGTCGTGGATAAACCTACAAAACATGCCAAGCTAGGCAGTAGCCATATTGTGAATATGTACAATCAAACAAGTCTTTTTGTAGTATGAGAATACATGACCATACAAATATTATAATAGCCAAGTACTAAAGTCAAAAGGTAGGTAGATGCGTCGATGTCCTCAGTCGCATTCTTCAGAAAGGTGTTTTATAAAGATTCCCGATTGCCGTTTCATGTTTCTGAAACCAATAAGTAAATAACGTCATAACTCGAAACATAATCATGAAATAAAATGTCAAAATTATTATTATTATTTACTCACGTCTTGCTTAATGGCCGTCCAGCAGAAGGTACATAGAGACCTATTATTTTTATCTTCGTCTGTTTTCTGCAAACACGGCTGATCGATGATACCTGTGAAAAAGACGTTGATATTATACCTTTAAATAATTGAGTAGACACAGTCAACAGCAGCTTAGCTACTTCTGATGCTAAATATACAGGGAAAAGCAGTAGTAATAAAATATGGATATCTATATCATTATCTTGTCGGTTGACTGCCAAAACTCATTAAGTAAAAATACCTTATAAAATCTATTTTTGTTCTAATCTCATAGGCATTTCAGCATTCATTCAGTAGCGAGAGTAGTGATAGATTGTTCGTATGGCTGCTGGTATGGTTTGGTTAACATGAGCCAAACAGCAACTTATAGGGTTATACGTTATATCCAAGTAAACATTAATTGTAGTCACATTGTAGACACAGGCGAATAGTTTGGCAATAGCTTAGATTAGTCGTACCAAGTAGTGGTAGTTGCGCTCAGTACCTATACTAAAAATCTGTTTTTGTAACTGAACGGTACGTTTTGAAAATGAAACATTTTATCACTTTTAGGGTCAAAAAAAAATTGAAATGACAGACATCAGGACTAACTTCTTATCTATCGAAGTATTTCAATCTTGCTGAGCTTCCTGCCCATCCCAGTCGGGATGAGGCGTAATGAGCGCCATGTTAACGGGTCAACATTTACCTGCATACAGCTGGCTGTCGAGATGTGTGATGTAGCTGCCGGCCAGCCGGAGTATCTCGATCTTGCTGAGCTTCCTGTCCAGCTCTGTCGGGATGTGGCGTGATGAGCGCCATTTTAACGGGTCAACATTTACCTGCATACAGCTTGTTGTCGAGGTGTGTGATGTAGCTGCCGGCCAGTCGGAGTATCTCGATCTTGCTGAGCTTCCTGTCCGGCTCTCTCGGGATGAGGCGTGATGAGCGGCACTTTACCGGGTCAATCTTTACCTGTATACAGCTGGTTGTCAAGGTGTGTGATGTAGCTGCCGGCCAGCCGGAGTATCTCGATCTTGCTGAGCTTCCTGTCCGGCTCTTTCGGGATGTGGCGTGATGAGCGCCATTTTAACGGGTCAACCTTTATCTGTATACAGCTGGTTGTCGAGGTGTGTGATGTAGCTGCCGGCCAGTCGGAGTATCTCGATCTTGCTGAGCTTCCTGTCCGGCTCTGTCGGGATGTGGCGTGATGAGCGCGATTTTAACGGGTCAACCTTTATCTGTATACAGCTGGTTGTCGAGGTGTGTGATGTAGCTGCCGGCCAGTCGGAGTATCTCGATCTTGCTGAACTTCCTGTCCGGCTCTGTCGGGATGTGGCGTGATGAGCGCGATTTTAACGGGTCAACTTTTATCTGTATACAGCTGGTTGTCGAGGTGTGTGATGTAGCTGCCGGCCAGTCGGAGTATCTCGATCTTGCTGAGCTTCCTGTCCGGCTCTCTCGGGATGAGGCGTGATTAGCGCCACTTTACCGGGTCAATCTTTACCTGTATACAGCTGGTTGTCGAGGTGTGTGATGTAGCTGCCGGCCAGCCGGAGTATCTCTATCTTGCTGAGCTTCCTGTCCGGCGGTTCGGTTGGGATCAGCAGCCGCAGCGTGTTGAACGCCATGTTGACGCTGCTTCAACATAACACGGCCTTTTGATAACAATTACATATTGAATTACCATTATATACGAAACGTTAGGTAGGTTAGGTAGATCGTTCAATCTAAGAAGGCGCGCCTCGATCCTTCTTATCGCATACTCGTTTGTATTTTGTCGATAGCGTGGGTTGGGTGTGAGGCGTGACTCCGAGGATTGAAAAAAATCTAGGAATTTGTATCTCTAGTCTCAAGATGTCGGTCGAGACTTGAGTAGGGAATGCAATACCGGTATACCGAGATCCCGCATAGAAAATTCGGGATCAATCCAGCATGATCCCGGATCCAGCTCGCGGGATTGAATATAAATTAAGTTTATGAATTTAACTATGCGACAAACATTGCCACGGACGTCAATTCTAGTCACAGGATTAAATATTTATCCGATATTCGCATTTTATTTATTGGACCCGGAAAACGAATAGTACGGTCGAAACAGTGGTCCGATAATTTACTTTAAAAACAAAGTTTTAACCGACTTCAATTTAGTACTCCGCCAAGCCATGAGAACATTTCCACGTTTATTTTCCAATTTACCACATGAACTGATTTCCGAGAGCAAATGTGTTGATTATTAGGGGAAAAAACCCAATCGCTGTATGTGGCCCGATAATATTTGAGGACTTCCGTCGATTCCACAAGGATCAACTATCTGTGACGTACATTTGTACTTTTAAGTACATAATTGAGGAATTCCATAAGTCATCTGTGGTCTTCATCATCAATTCCACTCCACCAAATTTATGATTACCGGGTGTAAATACACGAGTTAAAATAGAAAATACCAAAATCACTACACGCGTGCCTAATATAATTGAAGAGTCCCTCAATTCCTCATGGACCCCATCATCCAATTGAATTTTTGAAAAAAATGGGACCCACCTGAAACTACCTACTTACAAACAAAAAAATTACGAATCGGCTCATCAATGACGGAGTTCTGAGGTAACAAACATTAAACATAATTTTTTTGAAGTCGGTTAAAAAGGGCTAAGATTAATGTTCGGTTCGACTAGAGCTAAAGAACTGAATGCTTTTTTAATGTTTGATATACATTTATCAAACCAGTTGAATACTTTCAAAAATGCTTTCACCAAATAGTGCTGAAAAAGGTGTAGCCATTTTTGGTATTAGTCACATACACAGCCGTTTGTTGATATCTGGGATTGAAGAAAAGAATATATAAATATGAATGTTACATTTTACTTTTTATTAAATACTAGCGACCCACGGGTCGCACGGGTAATATATACATATAAACCTTCCTCTTGAATTACCAGCTATTAAAAATAACCGCATCAATATCCGTTGCGTAGTTTTAAAGATCTAAATAAGCATACATAGGGACAGACAGCGAGAAGCGACTTTGTTTTATACTATGTGTAGCGATAATGAATACCTATTTCAGACGCCTGAAGAAGCAAACAAAAAATACCGATATATTGAATAGTTCTTTATTTTTCACAAGCGAAAACACCACTGCTGAAGATGTTCTGGTTAAAGAAAATTTCAAAGAAAAATTACCTCAGGTTCAGTTTTTAGTTGGCATGATCAAGTTAAAATGACGATATTTTTATTTATAGCAGTGTATACTATAGTATTTATTGAGATTAAATACTATAGTGTACACTTCCCTGTATCGTAAAATAATGTATTTACTGTTTGAGTAGGCTGAGTAAAAAAGGAAAATGGAGACACAGTTTTGGATTTTTTACTCTGGAGGAATAGGCAATCATTTAGATATCGATTAAATCAGATAATCAATCATATATCTGATAATCAGGCCTTATTGTGTCCTAATCTAGTCAGAACGGCGTTTCAAAAAAGTCTGATAATATAAGCAGGTTAGTCTAAAATATCTAACTTCAACTCCAAAGTTTACTCACATAAAAAGCTCATTATACCTACTTACTTTACTTACGAAGCAATTGCAGACGGATTAGTGAATTACCGTGGAATCATTTCATACAATATGGCCCGCTATCAGATGTACGCCTTGCTTAGTAATCCGGTCTACATATGCAGTAAACTTTCTCCTTCTTCGCTTGTTTTATTTAAGATTCCATTATTTTAAATTAATTGGTACTACGTACAAAATGAAATACACTTTGCAGAAAAAATAAATGAACAAATAATTAAGGGAACAATTTGACATGGCATCCTATCTGAAAAGAGTTTTAGGGCATTGAAATAACAAGTGAATGATCTTGATTCATTCATTCTCTTTTGCATACGCGTGTAGTCAAGTGTATGTGCACCTCACACCTCGATCATCACGATTCGATGGTATACGGTTTTTTCTTGTGTAAGTACAGTCGGCATCATATTATAGTTAGTAGCAGCCGAAGTAGACAAAGATTTCGATACACGTCTTTATTACTGTAAGAGTAAGGATGTGTTATGATATATTTCGCTGCTACAAATTATACAATGCTGACTGTACTTAGCACAATCTCTATTAATACAAGCGAATTCTTAACTTGCACTGTTTGTATGTAAGATATATTGATTAACCTGTACTGTTTTCCACCAATTAGGTATTTGAAACCATGTTTAGCCACTTGATTATTTACTAGATTTTAATGCTTTCTTAATTTATTTTTGTTTTAGCTATTTATTTAGTCTTTTGTTACACAACAGTGTTTTCATCACGATGATACTTTGATCGAATGTGGTTTGTCGTTTTTAGTACGTACCTATACATAACTTCACTAAATCTTCAGGTCGTATTCATTAAAAAATTAGTACTAACTTCTGTGTCCTGTCACGCTCCCGCGCATTAGCTTGGCACCTTTGCTTGACTACCGGCACTTCTTTCCGATAAGAGCTCACTGAGTACACGTGTTTCTCCCAATCCTCACTCACACACTGGTAGCTTAGGAAATTCTCCATTACGTAGGATACAGTACGCGTTTGTCGCTTTGGTAATTTGTATTAATTGATGCTAGTTAATGTTGGCTGGCCGAATGCGGGATGCGGACTAATCCAGGGGCTCGGCGGGCCCCTAATATGTATCGGGATGGGAGTGGGTCATGAAGGAGTCATTTAGAAAGAACAGTGCGCTCTGAGGCGGGTGCTTAACCGATAATTGTATAAACAGATGGCTACTGACTACGCAGGGCTGTATTTAGATGATGCTCTAAAGCATTGTAGTGGCGATGGCCACTAGCCACAAGATACGAGTCCGTAGGAAATTTGAGCATCGTTTTGAAATTATTGACGTGATAGAACATTCTTTGATCTGTGCTAAAAAACATTGATAAGGCGTAGTGTCCACGCCTCAGGGCATAATTCTAATTGTTACCCATTGTGACAATATTGAAAAATGAAGTTTTTTTTCATCGTGACAACTTGACAGTATGGAAATGTTCCAGATTTTCGTAGTATTAACGTGAATATGAAAATAAAGTTAGGTAGGTATTATACATTAAAATGCCCTTTTAGATTTGGGAACACAAGCAAAAAAGTTGCATGACAAAATATTACCTTATAACCACGGCTTGGTATGTAGGTATTTTAGGTAATTAAAACTAGGTATTTATTATTCTTATCTAACTCCATTTTTTCGTCAAAATATTTTTCCTCGGATTACTTAGCCCCCCGAGCCCCCCATGGCCACTATTAACTGTGAAGTGCGTCCCTGGTGGGTGGCTGTCATCAAGAATGTAAAACGCGTCGCACCCCGTGCTCCCGGCTAACTACCGCCATAAACGTGTTTTATGCGCGCGACGACTAACTGCGCGATTTGTCAACCAGCCCGCTGACTCACCCCATGATTGAAAAAACAGACAATTTTTAGGAGTTTTGTCTACGAGTATATCTCTTGGCACTCATAATATAAATGTGTAGATGTACTTACTGTTTATTAATCAAATCAACATTAGTAACTCGCCTATTAAAGTATTATATTTGTCGTTAGTTAGATTTCAGTAACAAAATGTAATGGAAGATACAGGTTTTAACTTTTAACCTATTTTTCTATTAATTTTCGGCACTTTTGGCCGTGGGTCTCCATTAATAGTGTATTATTTTATTCAATCTTGAGCTCTTTGCAATCAATTGTTCCAACACAACCTTCTCGACAATGTCTGTCAGTCCATCTAGGAGATTGCCGCCGTCAAGTCCTTTTCTCCGATTCGTCGGTCTCGGACGCTTCGCAGCTTTATCTGCCTAGCTAACATGATCGCGTTATTGGAGAGCAATATGTAAGTGTGAGAGGTACAAATGTTTTATGTCTGACGTAAACGCGATTATGCTAGCAAGGCTGAAGTAGCTAGGTCGACTGGTAGAGAACGCCTTATTGCATTATGTTCGCCTTTTGTATTTGTAACTTGTTACTGTGCAATAAAGTTTCAATAAATAAGTCCCTACTAAAATGGCTCATATGTCTCATCCATTTATACTTTCGTTTAGCAATATACCGACTATGGGCAATGTCGGCAAGTCTGATCATCTGAATGCCTTTGAACTCTATTTTCTTTACCCTGTCTAAGGCACTGGTCCCACCGCCGGCTAGTAAGCTAGAAAAGTTGGGCGAGTAGCATTACATTGCGGATCTGTAAAGGTCGATTGATCACACTGTGCCTAGTCAGCATGCAATGAACCGTTACTCGCCCAACTTTCTAGCTTACTACCCAGCGGTGGGACCAGTGCCTAATGTTCTTTACCCTGTTTCGATGTAGTTTTAACCTTTAAATAATAATTGTTAATAGCAAAGCCAGAATACACAGTCGCTGTGGCCGAAATCGGTCAGATCGACATCATCATCATCAACCTTTAAAATTATAACTTGTAACATTATAATCAAGCCAAGCCGTGACTAGATCACACGAGTCGATTCACTCGTACTCTCTAGGGATGTCACGTCCGTGGGAACAACGCTAATTGGTTGAATTATAGTTAAGAATCTACGACTACGCCAGACGCATTCGTATTCATATGTTAGCTTTACCGTTAACGAGATCGATGTTGGGGGAGTAGCTATACTATACTCATGAGTCAATGAGGAAAAATTTTAAAGGATCTGCGATTTCGATTTTAAAATTCAGAAAAACTGGATGTTATTGCCTTCCTTAGAACCGTACCGTAGGTACTTAAGTTTGCGATTTCTAGATTCCGAAGTTTTTTTCAAAAAGATCACGAAACACTTCATTTCTGGTAAACGTAAATAGCTCCTAGGTTCCATCATCGTTTTAAATTATTTACAACCGTCGCCATTTACAGGACGACATTTCTTTTGGGTTTTTTACCACACAAGCTTTGATAGCTAGCCGTGTAAGTAGGTATAAAAGTTTTTTGAAGGTTTGAATGCATTTATTCTTCATCTTAAGTAGGATTTTTACCATAGGTACCTTAGGCTACGTACGCACTTAGCGGCTGGCCACATGCGGTTGCGGCCAACCGCATAGTGCGTAGAGGTACATTGCTTTGCGGTTTCATATGTTTTTCCCCTCACTGCCTCGGAAAGCCGTCTTTTATCCTTTAAAACCAGTGAGCAAAAACGCATTTTATCCACTAGTGGGGAAAGTAATTTGACCTTGGAGCGTGTTCAAGTAGCTTTTGACAGTATTACAAAATGTAAAACGCTCATAATACAAAAAAATCACAGATTATTTATTTCTGTTGCCGCTATAACAATAAATACTAAAAAAACAGAATAAAATAAATATTTAAGAACTTTTAAATAATTGCTTGTTGCCTTCATCAAATCATCAGGCGCAAAATGTATGGGAAAAGTGAAATCCGACTCGCACTTGACCAAAATTCTACTTGATATTACTTAACGTTATTATTACTGTTAAAAAAAATTAAATAAATTATTATTTAAATTATATAAAGTTGTTTTTTATGTTGCACTTTCCTCGCTACAGTGAGGAGAAAAGTTTTATGTTACACACCGGGTGCAAATGTATTTTACTTCTCGTGTGTTGAAACACTCGCTACGCTCAGGATTCTATTTTAGAACCACTTGCTTCGCTCGTGGTTCAACTATAGCATCCTTTCGCTTGCTTGTGTTTCAATTCCACACTCGCGGGTAAAATACAACTTTGCACCCTTGTATAACAAATAAGTAATAACTATTATCCAATTACGGGTGGGTAGCCGCACGCGGCTAGCCGCATAATGCGTTCCTGTGGGCGTAGCATGGTTGCCATTTTATCACTTATCGTAGTGGTAAAGACGCCCATCACGCTCTGACAAGTATGCGAGTGCGAGAGTGACGGATGCCTTATCCGCAACGATAAGTGATAAAATGGCAACCGTGCTACGGCCGCTGGCCTTATAGTTCATACATGATTTCTTTTCACTGATCCATTTTGGTTGCTAGAGCTATAGTAGGGAAACATATAGGTAGGTACAGAGTGACGACATCTGATCCAAAATGATGAAATATCATACCTTTATTTGAATGAGTGGTTTGTCCTAATTGCTTTCATCATCTATGAATGAAATCCCTATATATAATTATACCTATGCTACAAAAGGCACCGAAACCCTGAAACTTGATGAACTGAGGTGGATTCGAACCGAAGGAGTCACTTTGAAAATGAGTTTTAAAGTCATATCTGGTTTTGCTTCATTTATAGTTATATTTTTCAGTGTCACAGATCTTTTACTGTTTACTCATCAGGATTAAGTTAGCAAAATAAATAACACTGCTCAATTAAATAGCAATTAGTCGTCCTACTTTACATAGGTACTTTTAAATTCAAACGGTTAAATCACTTTTATAATTTCACAATTTAATAATGAACGACGTGAACAAATACAACAAGTTTGTTTGTTGATACTATTATTTCTTGTAAAAAGAGGAAGTATTTGCTACTAAGTAACAATCAAGTACCTTCATATCTATATATTTTAAATCATACACGATACCTTCTTTCGTAACTATCTTGTAATCCGTGCCTACTTCCAGGTATTCAAGAACATGCAGTTATGTCAACCAGCTACTCGGGTGGCCACCGCGATGATGCTCAATCGATTAGGTCAGGTGTCTGTTGGTTTTGCAGACGACGTCACCTCCCCACCACCTCGGCGCACCAGGGCCGAGACTTTCTCCTCGCGACACCTCCGCCGGGGAAACGGTCGCACCGGAGTCTTACACGCAGCCGCGAGCTAGTCGATCGCGTCGCCGCTCGCGCAGCAAAACGCATTTCCGCGAGCTTTCGCTTAGTAAACAGTTCTCGTGCGCAAAACGTGCCCATATTCTTCTTTCAATTGTTCCGCTCCCGCGAAGTGTACCGTGTCCCAGATTTAGGAGCATTTGCAAAACGCTGCCTGACATGATGCCTAATCATAATTAAAGGTGAGTTCGGATTCTGCCTTTCTACTAGCCGTAGTCCAGCCACCACTTAGACGATGACATTCGATGATAAGGCTCGGTCTCACAGTGAATGCAAGGACGCGATAATATTGCGGGATTCACTTACGCTGCATTTTTTGTGCATCTACCGATCCTAATTCATAGTTAGGTGCCACTCTAGCTAAACAAGTGTTTCACTTGCTGAGTAATATAACATTTTGTTAAGGTACTTAGTTTTGCATTTTAAATAGGGAATAAATATACTGGGAATAAGTTTTTAATTCAGATAAAGTCACTCACTATTATATAGGTCTATATGTTATTTTCAATGTGATTTATTCGATGCCACCTGCAAATTGGTCAGAATACTGAGGAAACACAATTTTCATAAGTTACAACATTTTAGTGGGTACTTGTATAAATCCAACCTAACTAACCTACCCTCTCAGCGTCCGTGTGTACGGTACAGTCAGCGTCATAAAGTTAGTAGCATCCAGAGTAGCCAAATATTTCGTAACACACCCTTATTCGTAAGAATAAAAAAAAACAAAATATTTGTCTACCTTGGCTGCTCTAACTATATTATGACGCTGACTGTAAAAAGATTCCCAGAAGTCCACTCTTTTAAAATATTTAAGCTGTTTTAATAATTACCATAAATAAACACCTTAATGAATCCTGTCAACTTTCATTGGCATGTTGATGTCTACGTCAGTTAATTGAAACCGAGATAATTTCCGCGTGAGTTCACACAAGCCGAAATACCGAATCGTCTTCTTGAAACAAGCTGACACGCAAGAGCATGTGAACGAAAGCCGAAGATGCAACTACCCTGAGCTCTGACTAATTGTAATAAAACTCATAATTGAGTAACTCGGAATTATTACAACAATTGGCGGTGTCAACCGGCTAGAAACAATTACAACCGCTGGAACTCCGTGTGATTCACCAAGGATCTTCGACGTCCTGCCAATGACCTATTACCATCGCATATGATATGATGCACGCGAGGGCAAACACCGCATCGCATTCTAATAGGAAATACCCCTACTACGGTGCCATCTTCATTCTTGCCTGACGTCATAGTACCTCAAGTAATTAAATCATTGATTATCTAATCATGGGATTCACGTCGATTTCTTAGAATGCCACTGATACTTAGAACAGTTTCTTCTAAAGTATTATGAATATTTTTTTTTGTGGCTGTTGAACATTCCAGTAAGTTATCTCCATAATGAAGCCTGATAATTAAAACGTTTAGGGCACCGCGTTATAAAAAATCGTCCTTTACGTATCGAAATAAGAACCAATATCGGCTGAACCAAAAATATGTCTATTGCACGTGTCGTGTCTCCGTCAGACCTCAAAATATTCGCTAACATCAAACGAAGGCCGACTGGCAACTTCAATATAGTATGAGACTTTATACTAAATATATTAAAGTTGTGCATGATTTAACGAAATGTGAGATCAAATGCACGCTACACTGCCTAATCCTACGCTCGTCAGTAAATACAGGACAATTTAGTACCTATATGTAGGTACAGTCGAGTTCTCCAATATCTATACAGATAACCTTTCAAAAATATCTACACATGTGTCATATCTACTGTAAGTCAGTAACAATAAAGTCTCTGTATAGATATTGGAGAACTCGACTGTAAATACTCTTTTGAATGGTACACATAATATGTCAACCCTGACTGGCGGCACTGATATGTTAATATAATGCGTACAAGAATCAATATTACTAGCATAACTATTACTTTTTTGTCTATTTGAACCCACTCAAGTTGGTCGCGGCCCGTTATCACTACCTATTCACGATTTGAGCAAGTGTGAGGTCCTCCTGTGAGGTCTCAGCATCTAGAAGGTCAACGGTCAACTAACATTGTAGCAATTATACCGTTTCAAATGAAGTGATGAAAATGTGAATTATATCCTCATCATCAATCAGTATGATATGGTATGTTATAATTATAAATTATAAAGCTTCGGTGATGTCTTAATTAACTTAATTATAATACCTATACAATTAATTCTAAAACGTGCACCAAGACGCGATGGCACGGCAACACGGTTAGTTTAAGCACGTGATTCCTAAACTTTCAATATCGTTACCCCCGTGACTTATTAGGGAAACTGACTTTACTCCTAAGTTTAACGACCGTTTATACCATCTCTGCACCCCCAAAGCCGTTTTACCCCTAGGTTCGGAACCGATGTTTTAGCTGATAGCAAACCTGCCTACAAAACCTTATTGTCCAGGGTAGTGAGGCTGATGTGCCATTCCTGCGAATCATAAGAAAATATTCAAAGCGGCTCGCCGACACTCATTGCATCGATCACTACGAGTATAATACGGGTTCAAATGTTTATATTCGAACCCGTATTATACCGTTTGGTACTACATATTTGTGAGATGAGAGGAAGCGTTTTTGTCATACCTAGGTAACTATCGGACTCGTATTATGGAAATCGTATTGGTTCATGAGGTCTCTCTTGCAAAGCCGTCGAAAGTCTTTTGCAAGCACAAAGCCACTACACGAAGAATTTACATTGTGATGATATTAGAATTAAAATTGAATTGAATTTTTAGTACCTAATGGATGCCTTCTTAGATTTGTGTGATTATTTAGTCGTCAAAAATCTCCAATTGGTCTAGACCAAATTGTTAATAGTAAACAATTTGGTGTACACCTGCTGATAATTTAAATATGCACCGTCCAAACTCAAAGTGCCCGTGGAATTTCTCGGTGCGCACAATGCAAGCATTTGGTAATCGTCCTTGTCGGCATACAATTATGGGTCAAATTCACGCCGTTGCCTAAGCGCAATTATACATGACCGCCCATTATTTTATTTAGTAATTCAACCGCTTATCGGCCCATCGTGAGAATAATCGCGCCGTCGGTAGTTATGGAACGATTTCGGCTCGATCACTCAAAACTTAGGGTCTAGTCGTTTGAAAGATACAAATGATAGTAATTTGCATCATGCGGCTCTTAAATTTATTATTTTAGCAATTTCTTTGTCGATAATGATTAACGCTGGCTACTGGGTTAAGATTTAGAGGCCGAGGAAAAGTATAGTACAGTCAGCGTCATATAGTTAGTAGCAGCCAAGGTAGCCAAATATTTCGGTACCTACACGCCTTTATTACAGGAAGAATAAGGGTGTGTTACGAAATATTTGACTACTCTGGCTGCTTCTAACTATATGACGCTGACTGTACTTACTTATCTAGTTGTAATTGCATAAAAAGGGGCAACTTTAAATAAATTTGAAAAAAATTAAACGCGGTTTGTTATTCTAAGCTAAGTTAGTCAAATCTAAATTGTTAGAAAGATCTACTCATTATTACAGGCCATCATCATTTGCTTGCGTATGCCATTTACTTGGATTCGAACAGTACGTCATCAGGCTACTGTAAAAAAAATTACCTACTGTATAAATGAGGTAAAGGAGACTACTTTAGCCTAGTTGGTGGGTACCCCTTGTCTACCAAGCTAGTGGGTTCGAACGCTGGCAGAGTCAAATAATTGTGTGATTAGCACGACATTTTCTTTTTTAATCTTTGTCGTTTTGTACTAGCATATGTATACATATAGCATACGTATATTATATTCTGTTACTATATACACGGTGTTCCCGGGAATTTCCGTTAACTTCGGCATATTGCAGAGTACATTCACAGAAACAAATTAGTATAATTATTTCTTGAAAAAGAAGGAAATATTTTTTTTTCGTTTTTATATACAAAATAATTTTATGTAGCATTAACGGTTATTGTCTTATTGTACAAGGGTCTTGAAACAAATGAAATAAAAAATATGTACCACCGAGTCAGTTCGTGCCTAATATCGAACGAACTCGCTTTGTAAACCTCCTTGTAGTGTATAGGAACCTTACAAAGTTTAAAAAGCTGTTATGACGTCACAGTTAAGAGCCATTTACAGCGAAACTGATTAAATTAAAATATTGAATATCTTGATAACAAGAAGAGTTATACTACTGTCTTGGAGAAATTAACTTTATTTGATCTAAACTATGCCCCCTTGCAATTAACGGAAATTGTCAAAAACACGTAGTAGTATACCACAAGCCTTATTAAGTTTACTATGGGACTAGATACATTTGCGTAAGATTGTCCTCTAATATATTTTACTTATTAATTATTTTCAAATAAAAACAAGTTCTTCGAATCCAGAACTTGGTCATCGTCCTCAGAACCCGTAACATTTCACATGATACTATAGTACAGCAGCTTAATCTTTCTGTCGTGTTTTTTTTCACAAATGAATAAAAAACAAAATACCATACAGGTTTTTACAAGAACAGCAAAAAGATGATACACAGTCAAGTGTAAAAATATGGGTGCATACAACTTACTCGTATACGTCACATAACTTATGTCAGCGGATTAAGGTTTCGGTACCTATTTATGACAGGATGTTTTTGACTAATTATTCATCTTCTTAGTCATCATCATCTATAGCGTTATCCCGGTTGTGCCCTAAAGGAGCCCGAGGTCCTCTTTATTGACATTCTAATTTAGTTCATACGAAAGCGACTGCCATCCTTTCAACTGCTGCCGACCTTCCAACCCAGGGGGAAAATTAGAACTTATTGCGATTAGATCGGTTTCCTTATTCCTCGCGATGTTTTTCCTTCACCGAAAAGCTAACAGTAAATATTCCGTAGTTACATAAGTTCCGAAAAACTTATTTGTTCCGAATTTGTACGAAAATTGGCCTTACGAAGTACACATTAAGTTGGTCGACTATTACTCGGTAACTACTTATGCCTAATTGTCCGTGATAGTTTTCCTTTTAAATTCATTATAACTATGTAATAGGTACTACCACGAATTTTTTCACATCCCCAGTAGTAGCCATTTAGTCGGCAGGGGGGGGGGACACATGACTCGAACAAAAATTAGGGCTTTAAAGTCCAATATCTCGCAAACTTTGCAAAATGGTTTTATGAAAACCCATAATATTTTTGAACTAGCTATCCAAAAATACCCCACATGGGTTTAACAAGATAAAAAAATTACATCCCCGCTTTAGGTGTAGGGGAGGTACTTACCCTAAAAATATATTTTTCAAGGTTTTATTGTACTGTTTTGTCGGCGTATTTGATTTATATACCCATGCTGAATTAAAGTTTTCTAGTAGAAGTTAATGGTTACTGAGCTAAGCCGAAGATGGACGGACGGTCAGACGGACATGGTGAAACTATAAGGCTTCCTTGTTGACTACGGAACCCTAAAAAGTCGTCCACAGTAGCGTCCGTGTTAGGTGCGCCGAGTCTGCGCGCGAGTAAATCTCGTAACGTGTTGCACAACCAGTATACGTGGGCCAAGTATAGTGGCGGCAGCGTCTTCGCGGTGGTCTGCGGCTCTGACCGGGTATTCCAATTAGTGCATTTTAGAAATATGTTTAGAAATATGTTAGATGAAATATCGTATTCACAAGTTTGTCGTTTCCTTAAGAGTCCGCAGTAAGCTCGATTCTCCATACAAACGTAGTTACGCTCTCATTTTAAAACTACGTGTTGGATTGTAACGAAACTTTGCAGATACAATGACATGAGGTATATCTATATCTATGTCTGTAATTAGTTTATGTAGCTTCAGATACCATAGTCAAAAAATACAGCGAATTTAAGTTTTTCATACAAAACTTGTTTTTGCTGTATTTCGTTTTTTTTATAAACTTGAACCATATAAACTAATTACAGACATAGATATACCTCGTGTCATTGTATATGCAAAGTTTCGTCACAATCCAACATGTAGTTTTAAAATGAGAGCGTAACTACGTTTATATGGGAAGGTGAAATTCGGCCGAGCTTACTTTAGGGTTCCGTAGCCAACAAGGAACCCTTATAGTTTTGCCATGTCCGTCTGGCCGTCCGTCCGTCCGTCCGTCCGTCTGTCTGTCCGTCCGTCTTCGGCTTAACACAGTACCATTACTACTAGAAAACTGTAATTCGTCATGGGTATACCTATAAATCAATCACGCCGACAAAACAGATATAAAAACTTGAATTTTTTTTGGAGTACCTCCCCTACACCTAAAGTGGGGATGTAATGGTATCGTTGGATAGCTTGTTCAAAAATATTATGGGTTTCTTAAAACGATTTTTCAAATTAATGATTCGTTTGCGAGATTTTGGGCTTTAAAGCCCAAATTTTTGTTCGAGTCATGTGTCCGCCCCCCCCCCCCTGCCGACTAAATGGCTGCTACTGGGAATGTGAAAAAAATCGTGGCTGTAGTACATATAATGAATTTAAAAGGAAAACTACCGCGGCTAAGTAGGTATAACTAGTTACCGAGTAATAGTCGAGCAACTTAAAATGTACTTAGAAAGGCCAACTTTCGTACAAATTCGGCCGACGCAACCATTTAGTTGGCGCGCGCGTGTCGATGTAAGTAAGAAAGACAGGCAACAACGGAACCCTACACTGCGTTCGGCCCAACACGTACTTGGCCGATTTTTTAAATTAAGAAGCTGTCGACATCACACCCTTGAGGATTCGGAATACGGCGCACACTGTCTAATGTCTATTTGTATGGGAGTAAACAAGAGCGAGTGTTACTGGGCGGCCAGGTCTTAAGCTGATTTTCCACCAGAGGGGCGAGTCGAGACGAGGCGAGGCGACAATTGAAATTCGTATGACAAATTTTCAATTCTCTCCTCGCGCGCGCTTGGTGGAAATAGTAAGTGCCATACAAATTTCAATTCTCGCCTCGCCTCGTCTCGTCTCACCCCTCCGGTGGAAAATCAGCTTTAGAAGATAATAATAAATAAATATTGAAATAAAAAAAGTGTGGATTATTAGTGAAATATGACTCGTTAGCGATTTACGTATGAATATGTTGACTATGTTTTTAATTGCATACCCATACGTCAAAATAATAAAGACAACCGTATAATGATGATTTTAAGCCCAATCTTTGCAATTATTTTCTATCCCGTCGATTTCGTCCAATTATGTATCGAGTACGTCCACGGTCTTTGAAATATGATGAATAATAACATATATTTTTTGATGTCCTAGAACAAATAGTTATTCTTAAAAACTATTTAAATAACACAATTTCAACAAAATTGGGTCTTGTCAGCCTCTTAAAGCTAAATTAAAGTGAAGTGTTGAAATCACATAATATTTTGAATACCTTCATTAACCTGAAAATCCCTGAGTAATGCTGAAAAGAGATACTGGATGGAATTAATTGTGAAACATTAGAGCGTAAAGATTAAAGACTGTGCTTATTCCTACAAAAGAAGGCAAATCCCACCTTCAGATAATAATTGGCAAGGAGAGAAATAGTAATTAAATTATATATCGTACGTAATATTTATGTGTTTAAACGTAAATGTTTATTTTTGTTTCCCGACCTACACAAAGACTAAATAGCTTCTTATATGACTTATTAACTTATTTTTTATAGGTAGGGTAATCAGTAAAGTGAAACTGGTCTTGAATATAAAATGCTAATAAAGATAATCCACACTCGGTCTACTTTATTTATGATTTCGCCTTTAGCGCGTCGCAGATACCTAAGTTGTGCGTGTGTATATAAGTTTTTGCTATTGCTTATGGATGAAATAATTTTATTTTTACTTAGTGAGTTTTTTACGATTTCAAGTAGGTAATGCGTAAAACTAATCCATCATATAAAACCGGGTGCGATATGTCATAGTCACAAACCGGCGGACAGGTTGGCCAGGTGCAAGAATCATAAAAATATCTTGTACACATTATCTATTTATTGACCGATCAGTCACGTGGTTCACTTGCAACAATTTTGTATAAACTCAAGTGAATGTCTCTCAATAGAAACAGCCTACTAGGAATATACCTACAAAGGCACGGATAAAAAACTTGAGTACCTAATTAAATATTCATCGCTCTAATTATGTGGGAAGGTTGGCGAATTGTGGACAAGTTTTGTATGAAAACTACAAATAGGTATATAAATGTGTTACTTTTGCGATTTTATAGTCATTTTAATATATCTCGACACACATTGATGATTATCTACCTACGATCAGCTCTATATTAAGCATAGCGTTCACCATATACACGTAAATGGTTGTCCTGGAAAGGCTCTGTCCTTTTACCACCAGATGAATTACAAAATCATTTAGTACATACTTAGTAGAATACAGTTCATACACACGTAGTTATCATACCCAAAGGTAATTGTTTGTATGTTTTGTGCATAGAATATCTAAATAACAATCACACACTGCCGCCGCATCCCGCTGCTGCGTGCGGAGCCGCGTACAATTTTCGCTGGAAAGTATTTGCGCTTTCTATTCGGGAAATATACCCGAGTTAATCTTAACAGAAGGTGTACCTTAACACACGTCGGAGCCACAGTATCGTCTGTTCTAGAATCCTCATGCATATTGATTACCTTCCCACAGCAAAATTCTTAAATCATATTTGTAACTTAATTACCTATGTATTTATGTAAACATAAAGCGAGCTTTTGCCCGCAATTACGTCCTCGCGGAACTCGTCTTAATTGCGCCTCCATTAAAAACTTCCGCCTCCCATTCCACCCTCTTGGGGGATGATCTTCAGAATAACAACTATCATTATGTTTTTTCCAGGGTCTTAACCCACCAAATTTGATCCCAATCGATAAATATCAATTAATTATTGCGATGCAAATGGTTTTACTTCAGCGGGCAATCACTACAATATGTAGGTGTAGCTAAATGGTCACAATTGACGGTATAGGTACATTTCTTTGATTTAGATGGATAACCAAACTAAATTCTTCACCAACACGGCTATCACGCGACGGCGCGTGAGCTCTCTCGTTTTTTCTCGCACTATCCGTCTCACTCTCTTATTAGAACACTTAGAACAAGGGGTATAGTGCGAGAAAAATCGAGAGTAGGTATGTCGCGGCCGTCCCATGATAGACGTGCTAATGAGATTTTGTTTAGGTTTGAAGTAATAACATAGAAGTCCCAGTGTTGTTTTTCAATAAATAATTACTTTGTTTAATATTTGCGTTGTTTGTTTCAGAGTCTGTGATTTTTCAAGATGTTTGCTGAGAAACCTTCGAGTCCTGAGCTCATATTAGTGCTGGCCACGATTTTAATAGTGACACCATGCTTGGCGGATCCAGGTACAGTTCAATCAGTATTTACTATATAATGACCGGGATTTCGGTCAATAAAAAAGTTTCAAAAATAACGACTACTCTGGTGAGAACTGAAGAAGTGAGTGTGCCAGAAATATTGTACACATTTATCCTATTCTATTAAACGGGCAATCTATATATATAAAACTCTTCGTAACTAAATCTATTGACAGACAGCGCACAGCCTAAACCGCTAGCGATATAAGCATGAAATTTGGAACATATATTCTTTACAGTACGTGGACGTGTGTTAAGAAGGGATTTTTCGAAATTCAACCCTTAAGGGGGTGAAATAGGGGTCGAACCGTTGTATGGAAATCGTTCATTTTGAAAGTTATAGACTTGAATCTTTGTATGAAAGTTTCTTACTAAAAAGCCAAACAAATGATTTAACTTTGCTATAAAAAATCATCCCCTAAGGGGGTTAAAAAAGTGTTGAAAGTTTGTATGGGAAACATGTCATTTTTAAAGTTAGCCATTTAAAACTTCGGTCACCAGCTCCTAATCTACAGTCAAAAACATTGATGAGGATTTTTTTTCTAATTCATCCCTTGAAGGGGTTAAGATAGGGGTTGAAAGTTCACATACCTAAGTAATGTGTGATTTTTAATATTAAACTGTGGCTAGAAACATGACAGCAGGACAGTAGGTTTCTTTTATAATATGTAGATCTATTTGCCCCCTAAAGGGCTGAAATAAGGGGGTAAAGGGGCTTCATCAAAATTATATATTCTCTAAAACCGTTAAATAGGGACGGTGGATGGAGATGGAAAGTTCTTCGTCTTTTAGCATTAGATAAGTTTGCATTCAAAACTATACAGCAAGCCCGAACTAACGTGAGTAAAACTACTGGACGGATTTAAGCAAAAATTTCCAGTCATGCAGCTTTCTTTAATAGGTACCTACATTATGAAAAATATACAATTTAAGCAGAAACTTCTGTTGATGATTCTTAGAATATTATATTTGTAAAAACGGAGTTTTCAATTGAAAGTTTGCAATTTAAACTAATGAACTCATCGCAATGTTACCTTTTACGCTTAATCCGTGAACGGATTAAGATGAAATTTTTCGTACAGATGAGTTGAGACCCTTGGAAGGATATAGGATAGTTTTTATATCAGAAATCATCCCTTAAGATGGTAGAACTTTGTTTGGGTCGGCGATAATTGAGGCTCCGCCCACAATAATTTAATAGCAATCAAGTTCTACACTAACGAAGTCGCGGGCAACAGCTAGTATTTATATATAAATGTTTCTACTTAAATTGTTTTCTTTTTTTTAAATGTATTAATGGTTTTTTTTATGTGTAGGTACTAAGCTACTTACATTACTAGATTTTTTTACTACATCTGTTCAGTAGTTTTAATCAATAATCAAGTTATTCCGGGCTGCCTGTATAGTTTTAAAAGCATACGTACAACTTTCCATTTCCATCTCCAGTCCCCATATAACGGTGTTAGAGAATAAATTATTTTGATTAGCCAAAAGGGTATTATACAGTGTCATACAACAAAATTCGACTCTCCTCACACAAACAAAGCAGTTAAAAAGAAAAACAATACAATAACATGTAGGTAGAGGTAGACAACAGGCGGTCTTATCGCTGAAGAGCGATCTCTTCCAGACAACCTTTGGGTATCGGAGAAAGAGATAAAACTAGATTTTGTAGTATGTGGTGCAGAGATTATAATAAGCCAAAAATCAAAATAATTATATTAATGCACGTACATAAATAGCTCTATATATAAACATACATACACAATCATACATATATACAAATAACACAAATAAAAATATATAATACATAAACAGTCGGCCAATAATAATAATAGTAAGACAATCAGGGTTAGGGGAAAGACAAATAATGTTCTTTAAGAAGAGATTTGAAGTTGCCGATAGATTTAGCTTGTCTTATATGAAGAGGGAGAGAGTTCCACAGTCGAAGAACCTTAAAGGTGAACGAACTACTGTAAAATTTGGAAGATGACAAAGGCACAGTTAATAGCAAATTGTTAGAAAATCGAACAGAATTGAAATAACTAAAACGCTCTTTGAGATAGCGGGGAGTTGCAGGGTTAAAAAGGACACTAAACAGAAGCGAAATAATGTGAGTTACGGCGATAACGGATAGGGAGCCACTTGAGTTTGGAACGGAAACTAGAAACCTGGTCATATTTGCATAGCTCAAATATGAACCGAATGCAGACATTTTGGAGACGCTCAAGCTTATTACGCTGCTCCTCAGAAAGGTCGAGATAGGATACATCAGCGTAATCAAGAATAGGAAGAAGTAAAGTAATAGTAGTAAGTATATAGTATAATACGAGTAGAAGAGGAGACGCCATTTATGCGGATTAAGAGTTCAACCATAAATTAGGCTTAACCTATGTAATTTTTAACTATAGTAAAGTAATAGTATACCTAATGTATGTTCTAAGGGTATAACACTACATAATTCCAGAGTCAATTGTTGCACTTGTCGGAAACATTTTTTTTTTCGAATTTCAGTATGTTTTTAGGTACCTACCACATTGTTTCAAGACCTGGGACTAGTTTTTCTTATAGGAACACTGTGTAATCATTTAATCAAGTTCATTATACCACGAGAATAATATGTAACGCGTGATCACTCATTTCGAAGCTTGTAAGTTCCAACTTGTCATCCCATCCATTATAATTTTTCTCTTGTAATCATATCGCAATTTTAATTAAGCTGGTTAGTACTTAGCCTTTTTGCTGGTTAATTGTCTACAAAATGATTAAGATTAACAGTTGCTTTTAAAGCTTTTTATGCACCGGTGTCTCTGTAGTGTCAACGCTCGGCCTTGGTCATGTATTCGATTATATGTATAAATGATTGTGGAGGGTAGGTACAATCACTAGCCGAAGTAGCTACGCAGGTGGTACTTAAAATAAATAAATAAATAAATATGCCCTACGCTGCTCAATTACTGAATCAAACGAAAGCTTTTGCGGGATATTGTGGGCTTGTAGCTTAAACGGTTGCCATAGGTATGGAGCATGATGCAATCATTCGAAACACGATGTCGTTTCTTTATGCATAACCACGTCGGTGGCAAACAAGCGTACAGCCAGGCGGACAGTAGGCGGTCATCGCAGCCTATGGACGCTTGCATTTCCAGGGGTATCACATCATCGATCCGCAACGATCATGTTGCGTTGCTTCGACCAAAGATTCGTAAATAATGTTTAGAACGCCCTATGCCCGAAGTCCAACAACGTAGCCATGTGGGCGCTGATAGGCCGGATCTTCACAACATCAACACGCGTACACAGGCGGATGTGTTGGCTACGCTACAAGGATGTGAGCTGATGTTTTGTGTCGCGCGCGCCACTTCGTGTTGATCAGTCACGAGTTGCCGAGACACAGTTGCTATTATGCAGTTGCTATGCGGTTCTTGATGAATGTGTCAGGACTGAACCTATTAGGATTATCTATTATCGCGCATGTTCTACTGTTTATATTTACGTAACTCTCCTATCTGATTAAAACGGTGTAAAATATCCCACCACGGTCCCTAACATCGAAACGTACGTCAGACGTACCTATTGAAGTTGTAACGTTTTGGTTTAGGCATACGGTCCCTCTTTCGAAGTGGCAGAGCCACGTTTAGTGTGCGTGATCCCGATGCACTGGTATTAATTGCTTTGGAATCAAATTGAGATGAAATAGATGCGTCGGCGGAGATGTTGTCTTGCCGCCAAAGTAACAAACGCGCTTAGGACAATAACTATATGCTGTACAAATCAGCAAACAAAAAACACATAGAAGTCTAACTAGCGCAGTAAAATGGCCCCACAGAATGGGTGCCATGGTAAGCAGGGCGTCAGAACGATGCCAGGCAGCCGTTTAGTTCGAACATGGCTGCCGTAACAAACTGTTAAACAAATCAAATGTTCAATTTCAATAAGGTGCGGTCCGTGTCGACCAAGCCTTATCCGACTGGTGTGACCTAGCAACTGGCGTCCCTCAGGGAGGCATTCTTTCTCTACTCTTATTTTCCATCTTCATTAACTTCATAACCCCGGAGCTTCGCTGTTCTTACCATCTGTACGCCGACGACCTACAACTTTACGATCACTGTAACGTGAGTGACCTTAGTGTTACCATTAACAAGCTGAATCTGGATCTCTTACACATCCAGCGGTGGTCAGAGAAGTTTGGCTTATTTGTTAATCCGTCCAAGTGTCAAGCTATCGTCATTGGTAGCCCTCAGCAGCTTGCGAAACTTAATTTTAATTCTATTGCTGCAGTTGAGTTTAATGGTACTCCTATCCCGTACAGCAAAACTGTCAAAGACCTAGGTGTTTATCTCGACAACACTCTCAGTTGGAGGCCACGGTTCGCTTCATGCACTTAATAGGCTAAAGCATTTCTTACCCATCAAAACCAAGATTTGATTAGTGCAGACATTGATATTGCCCATAATCGACTATGGTGATGTGTGTTATCCTGACTTGAATGGAGTGCTTCTTGACAAGTTACATCGTCTTCTAAATAATTGTATTCGGTTCATTTTCTGTCTTCGTAAATACGATCATGTCTCTTCCTTCCGCTCCCAATTGGGCTGGCTGCCAATCCGCCTACGCCGCAAAATACGTTTGCTCTGCACTCTCTTCTCCATTCTAAACGATCCAAATTCTCCCGAATACCTCAAAACTCTTTTTCAGTATTACTGTGTCTCCGAGTCCGTCAACTTCGCTCCTCTGGCAACCTTTCCTTATCTATTCCGCCTCACCGTACTGGTTTTATGTCCAATTCCTTCTCCGTCCAAGTAGCTCGCCTATGGAACCATCTCCCTGTCAAAATTTGGCAATCTCCAACAGGCTCGTCTTCAAAAAGTCCTTACAAAATTTATTTGCTGGCAGAACCAAAAAATAATCTATCAGATTTGTAAGTTTCATCTATATTCATATGTATGTGTATGTATTTATTAATAGGTATATATTGTTATATCATATTATATTGTATTGTATCGTATTCTACTATATTATTATTCATCGCATCTTTAGACATGTTATAGAGTTTTTGTTTTAAATTAGTTGCACTGCCATCATTTTATCTGCTTTGCCTTAAGGTTGACTGGTAGAGAATGCTTTATAGCATTAAGTCCGCCTTTTGTACTATAAGATATTCTTTTGTGCAATAAAGATTAAATAAATAAATAAGTACTTATGTCTTGTTGTGCTGTAAAATGGTGTGTGTCGTTCGGAGAAGCACAACAAAAAATATGGAATCACTTTTCACAAGTAATTAAGTATAGCGATAAGCATATTATTTTGATTGTATTGTTATGATCATGTACAGGGATGGTATTATGCCAACAGACATCAATACTATGTAATAAACACAGAATTAATCATTTGGTATTTTTATTTATCTAGTAGAGCCCCACTCGGGTGAAAATAGAGCAAACTAATTTTGCCGGATATGGGACCCAGCTAGGATGAAGTTTTCAACCCCGTAAACTCTTACATTGCAAATTTCAACGAAATCGTTGGTGCCGTTTTCAAGAAACATGGTTACAAATATAACTTAAAAATAAATATACTAGTTTAACAATATAGGATAGAATATTTAGTTGACCCCATCATTGCGATCATCGTAGACACCAAGGCCGTCATTTTTGCAGGCAGCAATGCATTCGTAAATTGACCAATCGCATTCATTTGTATTGGGTAATAAGAAATAGGCTGATATTTTGGGTAGCTGTGATTGGATGCGCAGTTGACAATGCGCATACCGGGTTTTAGGCACGTATTTGGGTAGAAATTTGTAAGGAGCTCGCCTTCTATGATTCTTTCGTTCGCTGGTGCAAACATACATCTTAAATAGTATAGGTATTGTTCAGCGAAAATAAGTGGAACACTCACGCCCTTGAACCGAATGAACGAAGTTGACTGAACTCAAATGGCAACTAGGTATCTTTAACAGTAACAATGTTTTGAGTAACTGTTAACCCGCTTCAAGTTCCGGTGTTTAATGTCGAAATGTAGATCGTTACCACATCGCGGGTGACGTCAAAATCTTGACATTTGCGCGCGCGCGGCTCCAAAGTCACGATGCAGAACATTTCCCCGTACCCTTGAAAGCTTCCGCTCTTGAGCCAAGGCCACTTAGATCGCAATAGGAAAACTTTCTTAGGTAACCCATTGTATCTATTTTAGCAATAGTTTTTTTCCGATTTGTGAGTTAATTGATTGAAGTCACGTCCTATTATGTCCTATTACGTCCTATTACGAAGGGTTGAGCAAGTTGCATTGGGATGTCATAGGGTTATCTGAAGTCCGAAGAGAGGGGAGGTTACGATAACCCTCAAATCCAGCAACTTGCTCTATTTCCGGGAGGGCGACCAACAGTCCCAGGGCTCGTCTACAAGTCCCTCGTGAATAACGCGGTGAAGATCTAGAGTGTGTCGACTAGGGTGGCGTACCTAATACTCAGAGTATCCAACAGGTTCTCATTGAAGGTCATACAGGTTTACGCGCCGACCTCGGCACACTCCGACGAAGAGGTGGAGGCTACGTATGAAGATATATCAAAGGCCATGCATAGTTCCAAAACTTACTTCACCGTTGTCATGGGGGACTTCAACGCAAAACTGGGCAAGAGAGATGGTGAAGAGCTGAGAGTGGGGAAATTTGGAGTTGGAAGAAGGGACTCTACATGATGAGTTCCTTCTTCAAGAAACGCGAGCACAGAAAGTGGAACTGGATGAGTCCCGACGGTGCAACTAAAAACGAGATTGACTTCTTCATGTCGACGAGGAAACATATATTCAATGATGTCTCTGTGATCAATACGGTCAAAACCGGGAGCGACTGGTAAGAGGCACATTTAATGTATGCGTCAAGCAAGAGCGCTCTCGATTGATGAAGTCTATGCTCCGTCCAGCATCAATCCAAATTCAAAACACCGAGAGCTTCCAGCTGGAACGCCAAAACCGTTTTGATTGCCTAGGCGGCGATGTGGACGAACTGAACGACAGGTATGTGGAAGCTGTCCGTTCTACTGGGTCTAAGTTCTTCAAGGCCCAAGGGACCATCAAAACTAAAAGGCTCTCTAGCTCCACTTAGAAGCTCATGAAAGAAAGAAGTGAAATGGTTCTACAGTCTTCAGCCGATGCTACTTTATATCGGCAGCTCAATAAACAGATCTCCAAGTCCCTTACCCGCGATCTGCGCCAATTCAATACAAATCGTATTGAAGAGGCCATCAAGCGTAATAAGGGCTCTAAAGTGTTCTCGAGACATCTGTCTATAGGGCAGAGCCAGCTCGCGAAGTTAAAAACTGAAGATGGTAGAATCGTTTCTTCTAAAACCGAGATTCTGGGTGAGATAGAGCGCTTTTACATAGGCCACACTGAAAGTTTTGCACTCCTGGCTATTCGCACTCATTCCAATTTCGAATTTATTATTTAAAAAAATATAGACCTTTGTTTATGGAATGTACTTAATATTGGCGGGAAATCGATAGTCATTTGTTTTTTTTGTCAGTTCGAAATAAACCGATTGCATTCAAAATGGATTTGACGCGTAAAGATTTTAGAGCAATGATTTTTTATGATTTTAAAAGTTCTCTTTCTCCGCATGAGTGTAGTACTCGCCTTCAAAATGCATTTGGTGTTGAAGCACCACATCTGAGCACCGTGAGACGTTGGTACGCTGAATTTAATAGGGGCCGTGTTAGTCTCGATGACGAGTTTCGTGAAGGTCGAGCGTCAACCGCGGTCACTGAAGAAAACGTTGCTGCTGTGAGACGACTGATAGAAGAAAACCGACGAATCACTTACGACGAAATTCGAGGACAATTAGGGATTGGTATGAGTCAAATACAAAAGATTTTACACGAAAATTTAAAAGTCAGGAAACTTTGTTGTCGGTGGATTCCCCATGAACTAACT
The DNA here is from genome assembly GCA_947049275.1 of Epinotia bilunana. NCBI lineage: Eukaryota > Metazoa > Arthropoda > Insecta > Lepidoptera > Tortricidae > Epinotia > Epinotia bilunana. The sequence continues at coordinate 14,948,798 of OX346264.1, forward strand.
TCAGGCCAAAAACGGGCACGTGTCGACTGGTGCCAAGAAATGCTGCGGAAATATAAGAACGGATGTTCAAATGGTGTATATAACATCGTAACAGGAGATGAAAAATGGATTTATTGTTACGATCCAGAAAAGAAACAACAGTAGTGAATGGGTCTTTGAAGGTGACAGTAGGCCAACAAAAATTCAACAAGCCAAAAGCGTTGCCAAACAAATGATCGCTTGTTTTTTTTCAAAAAGTGGCCATGTCTGCACAGTCCTTCTAAATAATAAAAGAACTGTAAATGCCGAGTGGTACACCACAACTTGTTTGCCCACAGTCTTTGAAAAAGTTCGCGAGACACGACCACGAAGCCGCATACTCCTGCATCATGATAATGCGTCCCCCCACACTGCAAAAAAAACAAAAGCGTTTTAGAGTTCCGAAAATGTGGAGACCGTGGCTCATCCGCCTTATAGTCCAGATCTTGCACCCTGTGACTATTACCTTTTCCCGAAAATCAAGGATTTGATAAGAGGTTTAACATTTAAGACGCCCGAAGATGCAGTGGCGACATTTAACCAACACGTCGAAAACATGCAGTCAAGCCACTGGGTATCATGCTTTGAAAAATGGTTCGAGCGGATGAATAAATGTATAAAATGCAAGGGAGAATATTTTGAGAAGCAGTAAATGTATTAGTTTTGTTTTAAATTGTTTTATTTAAAAGTTACGCAAAACTTTCAGTGTGGCCCTCGTACGGACAGCTATACACGTCAACACGCAGACCCGAAGTTGGTCGAGCGGAAGACCCTAGAGCTAGACTAACCCGGCACTATACCGACGACATCCCGGACATCAGCCTGTACGAGATTGTAATGGCTCTTAAACAGCTCAAGAACAACAAGGCACCCGGTGAAGACGGAATAACAGCCAAACTCCTGAAGGCGGGTGGAAAACCGGTCCTTACGGCCCTTCAGAAGTTGTTCGATTCCGTCTTACTGGAAGGGAGAACTCCAAAAGCATGGAACGGAGGGGCGGTGGTGCTGTTCTTCAAAAAGGGTGACAACACCCTGCTCAAGAACTACAGACCCATCTTACTTCTGAGCCATGTCTATAAGCTGTTTTCGAGGGTCATTCACAAATCGTCTCGTACGCAGGCTAGATGAATTCCAGCCTCCCGAACAAGCCGGTTTCCGAAGAGGCTTTAGTACCGTAGACCACATCCACACGCTCCGTCAGGTTATACAGAAGACCGAGGAGTATAACCTGCCCCTCTGCCTAGCGTTCATGGACTACGAGAAAGCCTTCGATTCGATTGAAACCTGGGCCGTACTACAGTCTCTCCAGCGGTGCCAAGTTGACTATCGCTATATCGAAGTGCTGAAGTGTTTGTACGAGAACGCCACTATGTCAGTTCGACTCCAGGACCAGAACTCGAAACGTATTTCGCTGCAGCGAGGAGATGTTATTTCTCCAAAACTGTTCACCGCTGCACTGGAGGACGTTTTCAAAACTCTGGACTGGAGAAGGCTAGGCATCAACATCAACGGCGAGTACATCACTCACCTTCGGTTTGCTCACGATATAGTAGTCTTGGCTGAGACCATGGAGGACTTAAGTACGATGCTCGATGACCTCAGTAAAGCTTCCGAGTCACCCAAAGGGCTATGGAGAGGGTTATGTTGGGAGTTTCTCTGCGTGATCACATCAGAAATGAGGTTATCCGCAGCAGAACCAAGGTAACCGATATAGCCTTCCGAATCGCTAAACTTAAGTTGCAGTGGGCGGGGCACATAGCACGTAGAACCGATGGCCGTTGGGGCGGAAAGGTTCTACCAAGTACCGGAAGGCGCGACGTGGGTAGGCCCCCCACAAGGTGGACTGATGACCTGGTAAAGGTTGCTGGAGTCCGCTGGATGCGGGTGGTGCAGGACCGGTCACTTTGGCACTCTTTGGGGGAGGCCTATGTCCAGCATTGGGCGTCTTTAGGCTGTTATGATGGTGATGACGTCCTATTATATTAATTATCTTTGGAATTTACTGATATTTTACACACCCAGTAGATTGAGAAGAACTCGAGTGCGTCGTGATGCCCGTGGGTCAAATAATTGATTGCCGCCTTTGTTTAACCCTTTTTTGTGCGTTGAACGGCTATGATTATGCCTATTCAGCGGAAGTACTTTGGGTTTACAAAACCAAATTGATGGTTTTCGTTTTTACCTATCGTTAATACTTACTTACAATTATTTAATTTCTGTCCGTGTATTATTCATTACAAATTACCATAATTGCATTCGAAGGCCTTGTCCTACCAAACCAGTAGAGGAATTGATCTTGGAGATTATTTACTTTTTAAAATATTTGAGACGAAAATTGTTAAGATTAATTATAAGTGAAAGTGAATAAATCACTTGAAGATCCATACTTTCAGAACCGCAATTCAGCTAAATAGGTGAAAAAAAGGTGACGAGGGATATTTTAAATTTATTCTTAACGATATAGTTATAATTTACAGAAGGTGCTTCCAAATTATGAAATGATTTCGATCAATTCGCTAATGCGGCTCACCCTGCCGGTCATCCGTCACGAAACTAGACCTTTACCTACGCTTAGTTACTAACGCATCGCGGTGTCAAGATATATTTGTGGGTGAGCGTTGAGGTGAGCTTAAAACAAGTTACAGAATACGGATAACGCAATCACGTTTAATATTTCCTAGCAAATCTATAGCAAAATGTCTAACCTTTGACACATTCAATATTGCTTGAGTTGTTAAGAGGAACCACAACGGCCGTTTTTTCCATAGAAACGTAGTCCCCTGTTTTCTCCCTGGATAATAGCAGTAGAGCAATCATTTTTTTCATTTTTTTTCCATAAATCTATGGCTACTATTGAAATGTTCCTATGTTTTCCTTTTTTTCTCATTCTTAAAAGAGATATTAAGCTTCAAGAGCCTAAAAAAAGGCCAGATTTTCCGCTGTGTTAAAACATCCAGAAAACCCTCGGGCAGGCAGCTTTCTCGCCCAAAGAATAGCGATTGCTATTCAGCGCGGGAATGCTGCCTGTGTGATGGGCACCCTGCCTAAAGGGCAAAATTTTGATACATTTTTCTAATTGTAATTTATTATAATTAGTTTAATATCATTTTGTATATGTATACTTTAGTAAATAAAGTTTTAAAATTTGTCCAGAAAACAATTTTGACTAGATTATTTTAAAAAAGGAAAACAGGAGCACGGGCCAAAGCCTTTCTTTGATTTTTAATAAAAAAAATAGTTAAATAGGTCAAGTTTTGGAAAAGAAATCAGGGGACTACGAAACGTTGATTTTATGTAATTTTAATAGGTATTTTCGGCCCAAGCTGCAGTTGTCTATCGCGCTCTGCGGCGGGAGGCTTGTGGTTGGCGCGACATCGATATATTTTACAAATAGCTATTTCTCAATTCTCTTGACCTTAGTAAGAGGAGAGGAGGAGATTCTTAAGAGGAAACCCTCTTAAGAATCTCGACAGTTTATACCTACGTTAGGTGTATCCTACTATAATATTATAAATTCGAAAGTTTAGATGTTTGGATGTTTGTTACTCAATCACGCTTTAACGGCTGAACCGATTTGAATGAAATTTTGCATGAAGATATTTTATTGCCTGGATTAAAATATAGGATAGTTTTTATCCCGGGTCCACGCGGACGAAGTCGCGGGCGGAAGCTAGTGCTAAATAAACAATGAAGTTGTTTTATGTTCGAAACTCAAAGTGAGGTGAATGTTTTCCAACAATTTGGATGCTCGTGTGTACACGTTTCTTTGTTTGAGTTACAGGCTAATGTCATATGAGATTAAGATTTCATAATGAATTGCTAGTGGTTTTGACAATAACCTTGTCAAACCGCACTAAAGCTGGCTAGATATGATAATTATCTTATCAAAGAGCAGGAAATGGATACGTTTTTTATACGTAGTTTATCTAAATACAGATGTTAATAGGAATACAACTACATAATTATATTATTGTTATTGTATTGATAATTCCATGAGGCGTAGACGAGTAAAATACATAAACGGTGACATTTACAAGTAAACTGCTATCAGTTTCCGAGTTGGCTAGGTCAAATGCTCCGTAGTTTGGCGAAATGATGTATTTACGGTACACATATTTTATATTTTCATGTTAAAATAAATAAATAAATATAAATAAATGTCTCAGCCAGTGTTTCCACACGAGTCGGATGATTCAGGATGACGACAACAGGTAGGTAAACTGTATTGAGACATTTTTAATTAAATCAGCATTACATCCACTTTTTTTGTTCGTATCTACTTGTTTTTATATACATTTTATATATATGTTTTCCAAATGCTATTATAGGTACTGTAAATGAATATCTAAATGAAAAAAAATTAAGAATTAAATTAGAAATCAAATATATTTATTATCATTATCAATTATATCAAATCATAAGGTTAAATTTACTTACTATGTAAAATTCAACAAGTACCTGTATACATGTTAAAAACACTAATTGAATATGTAGAATAGTTAAATTGTTGTGTTTGTATCTGCTATTATAATGTACTTACCTAGAAACTACCTAATTTTAGAATGTAAGAAAGTTGCAGTGCCCTAGCAGGGTATCATGTACCTACTTATTATATTTTCTGACATCCATTGTATAATGAACATGATTATTGCAATAAATGAATTGAATTGAATTATACTAAAGTCGCCTATACTAATACCACAAAGGTAGGTTTGTATGTGACGGGTTATTTGAATCTTCTTATCCGTTCACCAGTATGTTATTGTACAATAGTTACCTTCCGGGTGGACGTATTTATCTTTATAAAACGATAGCGACGACGCGGGACAGCTAATTTTAACTGGGGCGAATAGATTTTCCTAAGTAGGTATCGACTGATCCTGGATGTAGGTACTTAAAGTGTAATGTGGGCACCGTACCTGCGCTTGGGCACGCACGCGTTAATCACCGCGTGCGACACCGCGGGCCAAAGTGGCTTGGTAAGCATTACGTAGGTAATTTTCTGTGGTAAGTAATTGAATATGTTGTCCACAGATTTACTAAGGTAAATGTTTGTAAGTTTGTCATACTTGACTGAAATCTCGATTTGATTGATAGAACTTAGTACTAAGTACGGATCGGGATTCGCGACATAGTTTGATAAATATTAGTCTGTACTTGGAAGGAAAAGTGACAAAATTATTGGAAAGTTTTTTTAATAAATACTAGTCTGTAGAAGAAAAAGGTTCAAATTTGTTAGAAACGTTTTTTTAATAGCTAACGCAAAAGGCGCAGCGCTCTTTCATTACAACCTGACAAAGGCAATCACGAAAATTCCAACCTCTAGGTACTAATAAGAAGAAGTTCTAGGACTCGTAAGATCTAATGTGGTAACACATTTTTAACCGACTTCAAAAAAAAGGAGGAGGTTCTCAATTCGGTTGTTTTTTTTTTTTTTTAATGTTTGTTACCTCAGGACTCCGTCATTGATGAGCCGATTCATAATTTTTTTTTGTTTGTAAGTATATGCTTCCAGGTGGGTCCCATTTTTTTGAAAATTGAATTGGATGATGGGATCCATGAGGAATTGAGGGAACTCCTCAATTATATTAGGCACGCGTGTAGTGATTTTGGTATTTTCTATTATAACTCGTGTATTTACATCCGGAAATCATAAATTGGTGGAGTGGAATTGATGATGAACAAGACCACAGATGACTTATGGAATTCCTCAATTATGTACTTAAAAGTACAGAAGTATAAAGTCGGTTAAAACTTTGTTTTAAAAGTAAATTATATAGACATTTAAAAAGAAACTAACGCGTGCCATTCTATGCATAGTTATATAATTCTGATAACAATAAATTTGCATACTATGAGCTATGACTACCATCGTGAGCCAAGTGAAGCCTGTTTGTATCATAAGCAGGAGTTTCACTCGCAATGATAAATCGGCATGCTACCGCTAGGTAGTAGTGACGAACTTTCTGCGCGTATTTAATCGCAGTCGACGGCACATATCGCGATAGTGAAAGCTGAAGGCCGCGCGACGCTCCGCGTGCTCGACAATTTGAATAAGCAAAGCATGCGCAAGGAATTTCCTTTATCTTTGTTTTTGTGGGAGTCTCTTTCGTTCTTCGTGTGTCAACTCCATGAATCCGCAAACTGGAGCCGCAAATGTTCACAGACTACGGTGTCTACCTATAATATCAGACGAGCCGTATGGTTGTTTGTTCTTCACCGTCGTATAAAATAAAACTATGAACGTATAGTCTTCGGGAAAGTGTAAATACTTATTAGTGTAATTATAGTAACAAGTATTTTTAATATAATAAAACCGTTCACACTAGGGTTTTTTCTATAGGAATTTCTCCGAATCCGAATCTGAATATTATGGACAAATACAAATGGACCGCGGATAAAAAGAAAATATGAGAAAACCGTGATCGCACTATGCTAACAAATTTGCCGTTTTCAAAATTCATTATTTCGACATTTTATGTAACCGTAACCGGCGTGGCATAGCCATGCGATGCAATTTACACCCTGTCTTCCTTCGCTGTCGCTAACTACATGCCCCTCCGAATATAGCTACTATCTATCTTACCCCCGACATTCGTAGCGACATCGCCTACAACGAGTAATCGGACCTCAGTTCCACTGCTGCCTCGAAAAAGCGGTCAAACAAAGGTTTTCTCAATATGGAACTCCAAGTTCATAGTTAAATGTCAATACACCGCTGTCCATTTATATCACATCGAATGACAAATGTGGTCTAGCAGTCTTCAATACAAAACATTGCCTTCATGCGAGCTCGAGTATTAGACATCGCGCGTGGGCGTACGGAAACAACTTTAGTATACATCCTTGTTCTAATAGATGATACAAAAAAATTATAAAACTTCCTGTTGAACGACATTTTTGAAGTTAGGCACAATTTTACATGAATACTTCTATAGGTATACTGTAATACTCGATTTTTTAATACAGTCACATATAAATGAAGGATTACTGCATTTAGTCCAAATAACTCCTTGTTTGTTAAATTCTCAGACCAAGAAAAAAGATAGACAGAGCATTACGAACAATTTAGTGAAGCCGATTTTCAACCAAGACAAAGAAGTTTAATATACGCTCACGCGCACGTTAGGGTACGGCCACATGTTCACGGCACGGCGTTGTCGCCGTGAAACAGCGCGATTCACGCCGTAAAACGCACTTTGCATAGTATTTTCCAAGGTGCCGTGTCGTGATAGTACACATTATTCGGCGTCGCAACGTGCGTTTCTACGGCGCGCGCCGCATCGCGACATAACACGATGCCATGAAGTGGATTTCAACGGCGCCGCACCGTGAGTTTCTGCAGCGCCTCGCCGCGCCGTTTTAGGGTCAGGCCAGACGAGCGTATTTTGCGCGCTGTGAGTCGCGTAATTTCGGCCCGTCCATAGATAGACATTTCGGTTTGCGCATCTACGGGCGGACCGAAATTACGCGACTGACAGCGCGCAAATTACGCTCTTCTGCCCTCATCCTTACGGTGACGACGCCGTGCCGTCGATATGTGGCCGAGACCTTATTCAAACAAAGCACAAAACTCTTCAGCACGTGTCGCAATCCAGTCAAGATCACCTATTTCGAGTTTTGTGCAATCTAATTTGTTTATGTGTGTGCGAGCATGTTCTAAACTTATTTGGCTTGGTTGAAAACCGGCTTCACTAGGTTGTTCGTCGTACTCCGTCTATCTTTTTTTCTTGCTCTGATGTTAAATTCTACGAAAATGCTTTCAGCCTACGAAAATTATTACGCATTCTTCTGTGAAAATATTAGCCAACAATAATCAATATAAATAATGATGAATGGTGCTCGCCTCAGTCAACCGAAGATGTATTCCTTCCTTATTACAATTTAAATAAACATGCAACTGATAGTATATTTACTCGTACTTAAGATTAAGAGTGGCATCTTTAGAATTCTTGTTTTGTTTATTGCATCATATCAGTTGTAAAGGTTGATGTATTGATTTATCACATTTCTTAAACTGTTTATTTTTATCTTATGTTTCCGTGGTTTATTTGAGATCGATATGAGTGACATATTGTATTTATCTGTCCTATTGAGTGTTCTAATTACGAAGTAGGTACTTAGTTAAGATTAAATTCTACTTTTACTTTTATTTTGATAATCAAACTAAGTTCAATATTACAAAATCAATCTTAACTCGAATTTCTGCAAAAAAACCATTCAATGGTCTAACACTGGTAACACATCTTTTCTGTTCGTTCATAACTCACGATTATCACCTTTAAATTAAATTGGGTTCGGCCGTTTTCATCGAGTTAAAATTGAATAGGGCGTGTCGCGTGTTAATTATTACGAAGTTTGAGATTTCTCGACCTTGCCACTTGTTTATAAACCAACCAACTGACACAACAGAAATTTAGTATATTTTTTTTTATAATAATAGTCTAAAATTTCAGTTCAGTACAATAAAAAAAAATGCGATCACAGGGGTAATCACGTAACATTCCAAACGCGCGTTAGGACAATTTAACTGTAATGTTTCCTTAAAAAAGTGACATTTAGATCTGACGCGAGTAATTCAAATTAAAACATTTATTGCAAGTCACATTACAGTTAAAGAGATGAAATTTAGGATAGGTTTACAAGTGACGCAAGGGCACAGCAACATAGTTAAACACTAATTTGTAACACAACAGTATAAGATAATTCCGGTCATTGTGGCACTCTTTGGGGGAGCCCTATGTCCAGCAGTGGACGTCTTTCAGCTGATATGATGATGATGATGTGATAAGATAATTTTACTTATACTACCATTTATACAAACAAACTGATATCTCTACTATCTATACATCTAGCTATCAAAGAGTACAATGCGTTACGTGATCGACCTGCAGGAAGGTCAACAAACCAAAGATATTTTCTTCTCATGCTCGAAAAGTGTGTCATATTAGGCTTCGATAGCGGGGCTAAAGTAGCACATTTAGCTCCTAGGGAAAATTAAAACATATATATGATTTAAAAACATTTGAATTTTACCAATCAAAACACTTCAACGTATTAAATCCACCAATCACAACTATTTAAAAAACCATTTGTATTTGCTATCAACTAATCAAAATACAGCTATATATTACAATCAACCAATCAGGATACAGAATAAATTTCAAATATTGTTAGGCGTTTTTTATATCCGAATTCACAACCATTAAAAAAATAAACACTGGCCGTCTATAGCCGCGTCCAAACGTTCAAGCGTGGTTGGTTGCATATATGACATAAGTTATGAGATAGAGCGGGATAGACACCGTCTATCCCGCTTTATCATATGCACCGTATGCTGTCCGCCGCGCTCGGTCTTTTGGACGCGGCTATTAGAAGGTCAGAGGCATTTATTCGTGGTGTCAATATTTAAAAAAAAAAATGGCGCCAAATTGAACAATATTTTCGCCGTGGTATTTATTATCGATTGTGAATGGATATTCTTTGTTTTTACTATTTTCTCGCTGTAACTCTGGTCTAAAAGCCATATTACCCCTCGAACTATCTATTTCCCCTCACTTCGTTCGGGAAAATAACCGTCCCGTGGTAATATGGCTTATTTTAGACCCTTGTGCTTGACTGAAGATTGGTTTCAAAGAAAGTGTGTATCTAATCCGTGTAATATTTCCTTTTGTTTTATTTTGAGTCTTAATCTTACAGAGGTTTTCAATGAAAACCCTTATTAATTAAAATGAAATAGATGGCTCCAGAATACTTATCAAATCAGGTTTCACATCACAAAGTACTTAACTGCAGGTAACTAGTCAACTACAAATATCAACACCGAAGTACTTTACACCATCATTATCAATTTGAATAATAATTGAATGAGCAAATTAAAACCGGAACTTTACCTACATCATCCAACGTTCTTAAAAAAGACTAAAAAATAATTACATCCAATCCAATTCAGCTATTGAAGCGAAATCGTGATGTGTATTATGAGATCACTTTGTAACAAAAAAGTTTTATTACTGCAAAAACTAAACTACTTATTTGTGATACAATGGTCCTGAGGATGCCGGATTCAGTTTTTATCCATGGCTGACTAGACCCTCGAGCCAAATTACCTACATCTTTTTATTTTCGAATTGAATCGTATGACTGCGATTTTTAATTTTGTTGACATTGGAGGCCAAATTACCATGCCGAACTGTCAAGACACAAGGCTTTAGATCCCTTTATTTTAATATGTTTCGCGCTCGTTCTGATACGATAGTGCAGTGCGAAGAATAAACAAATAACAACTGAAAACGAATCTCGACATACTTATAAATACGAATAAGGCTATTGTACTCGTAAATGTTTCTTTGTAACACATGTAATCAAAACAAATGCCTATTCGAACAGTCCACAAATAACCCTTTTTTACCCCTCTATTACAACCGATTTACATAAACACTGTTACATATCAAAACTGACAGTTTCCATCGAAGCTTGGTGCAAAATTGCAAATATCTGCCACCATCCGATACTTTTAATGTGTTTAATTCACAAATTGTACTGAGTAGTTAACGGTCGGTAAGTACGCACTGGTTTCTATCTAAAGGAACGACCACACCGCTGCTCAAATTACGCTAACGCACCGTAAACGCAGCAAAATGTATGAAGAATAACGTGACGCATTCGACACGTCAACGCGTATACGCAGCGTAACGCACCCGGTGTGGTCGCTCCTTGAAGCAGTGTATCTCCTTTAGAAACTGATTGATACATTTTTCATCAATGACGAGGCAGGTTCGACATACTGAATGACATGTACGACGACGACAGTGACATGGCAGCACATTTCAAACGGGAAAGTTGTCAGCCAAGCCGCTCCCGTTGTCCGCCTACAGATGTCAACGCAATGTTGTCAGTTCAGAGATAACGCATCTCAAAGAGTATAACAAGTATATTTGACGCATCTATATATTAATAACTTTCTGTACTTATCAAATCGCCTCAAATCAACTAAATAATCTTATGTGGAATCGCCCATGTCACAACCATTTTCGTATCAAGTCTTCTAACTGGTTTTGTATTAGTCGAAATACCAATATATACCTCTTAATAAAATTAATGAAAAGATACAAAAATAAGAATCAAAACAATATTAATCTAGGCTTTCATTAAAAGCCTAGATTAATATAATAGTTTATCGCCAACTTATCTAAAGCCGTGTAGTGTAGGACAGACCATACGGCAGCGCGAGACGCGTTCTGCAAGGCTATCAGAAGACGGCGCGCGAGCTCTCTCGATTTTTCTCGCATTATACCTCTTTCTGTTTTTTAATAAGAGAGATCCGTCTGGATAGTGCGAGAAAAATTGAGAGAGCTCGCGCGCCGTCTTGTGATTGCCGTGCTGGCAAGCGAGTATAAAATACATACACGCCACATCTAAGCCAGTCATATTTGACCAGAAAAATCGCTAAAATTAAAACATACTTACACCAAAAAAGTGCGAAAGTTTCGTAGTTTTTCGAGTGCTGCAGTTAGCACAGGTCTCGAAGCTGCAATCTTGGATATATTTACGGTATTGGTAGTGTGGTCCTAACAACATATTAAAAATCACAACTAGCCCTTTGCTTGCAATTTTAATTTTCGATATGACTGTCCTTATCTTATGTTGGTGTGTGTAAATCTTGGGATGCCCGCTGCAGGCTGCCGATTACCTTGTTTATCTAGGTATATCCAAGCCTTACTAGTGCAACTTGCATCTTTATATACTTACTCAATCATCGTCCTATCGTTATTCCCGGTTGTGACCTAAAGGAGCCCAGGATCCGCTTTGACATCTAATCCCAAAATTTAGCATAGGCACTAGTTTTGCCAAAGTTACTGCCATCTGACCTTCCAACCCAAAGGGAAAACTAGACCTTATCGGGAATCTTGAAATACTTACTAAAAATATATATTTTAATTATAATAGTTATTTATGATACAAGTGCGGAAAGTAGGTAATTTGCTCTACGAGTTTTAGCGATTGAGCGAATTGAACTGGTCCAATCCAATTCCAATTTGCTCTATCGTTAGAACTAGTTTTTGGCAAATTGGAGAAAAACACTTCAATTTGCTCTATCGTTGAAACTTGTAGAGCATATTAGAGGAAAACTTAATTTGCTACGATTCTCGCGTAATCTCTCTACGATTTGTATCTGCTAATACAGATTAGCTAATACAAATCGTAGAGATATTCCATGCTTGATACTAAAAAACTAAAAATCTAGAATTGGAATGTGTGACGTATGCCTCCAATCGGTTCCCAGGGTAAAAGATTTTTGCAAAAACGATGTTTCACGTGTGGATCGATCTTCACGAAAGTCCTGACTTTATCTTAGAGGTAGTGTTGTTGAAACCATTTTCAATCCTTAATGTATTCATCGCAATGAAGAAATAAATATCGTGTAGATGTTAGTTGCAAGTAACATTACCTATATTATTTATTCATTAATTTAGAACAAGATTAACCTTTAAATGACCAGTCGTTGGCCTTTAGGCAAGCAACAGTCTGATTTATATCCTAGCGTTTATTAAACGAGTAGCAACATTTATATATTTCCCTTATGTTTGATACAGGCACGGAATAAAGAATCCATTGGAAGTGGTGAGTGGGCGTTCCCGTGTCGCCGAACATGAGCAATAATAAGCATACTTCTTGCACAGATTATTGTCAGTCACCTAGCGACCGCACGCAGCATATGACATGAGTGAATATTTGTTTATTTTAGGAAAATGCCGTATTGCGTTATTGAAAGCTGCTCCAATAATAGCACATAAAAAACTTGTCTCATGGAAGTATTTCTTATCATCGTTAAGTAATATTTTAGAATACGTATAAAAAAATATTTAATTTTCAATTTCTTAGACACAATTTGCGCCTGTAGTCAACGAAATATCAATTCTAATTCTTTAATAATAAAGTTCATGATCCTGTGTATTATTTCGCTACTCAGATCGTGAATGCGCAGCAAATTTCCCGAAGGTTCGCTACTCAAATGCTGTGGCTAAGGTCGATACTTGTTATCGATAAACCAAAATTAAAAAGATTATATTTTTATGAGTAATATGCAGAGCCCGGAATTCTCGTAGCACTTTTGAGCTGTCATAGGGATTTCTCGTTTATCGGCTTCCGTTAATACATATGTATTATTGTATAATCGGAAGTATTGTAGTGTTATAAATATAAATTAAAATAATAATATTTTATTGTTTATTGCTTATTCCTTTTATTGCTTTTTAATTTTTATAATTTATGGATTGCTTACCTATGCATTTTAATCAGGACAAAGACCATTCTTATTGTTTATAAGAAAGAATAAAATATTATTATTTTAATTTATATTTATAATTTCCTAAAAGTTGGTATCCAAAGGTTATCTCGAAGAGATCGCTCATTCGCGATAAGACTGCATGTTGTTACGTCTACTCGTAATCATATTTTACATATTGTATTCTGTATTTATTGATATACATAATGTATAATCGGAAGTCGATAAACGAGAAGTCCCTATAACAGCTCAAAAGAATTCCGGGCTCTGGTAATATGTATCTGAATATTGTGTCATACACAATAAAATAACTATTATAATCTTATAGTTTTCATAAAGACACAAATACTAAGGAAAAAAGCATTGATGCCACGGGGAGGAAGGATTGGTTTCCGCAACGATTCAACACCATTTGTTCGAAACATTTTGATGCAACTCATATTTGAGTTTCGCAAAAGGAAATCGCTTCATTCATGAAGATTCAATTCCCACGCAGAGTATTGTATGTAGCGTAATTACGAACAATTAATTCAATACGCACGGCGAACTACTGACATTTAGTTTCCTGTTATCCCGCACAACGAACAAATTTGACGGTAAATTGTCACTAGACCGCACTCGCACAACGTCGGCAGTGTAGATTGCTGTTAAAATAATTCTATATAGTATTTGAGATGTGCTTGTATTAAATTAAACAAATTATATTCTTTGTTTATTAGAAATCTGTGTTTAATTGCTACTAAATTTATTTATTTATTTATTGATACATGGAAAACCAACAGCGCAACATATTTAACACAAAAGTAATTTAGTATAAATGTCACCTACTACTTATTATATCGTAAACAAGATTTTATTAGAAACAATTTGTAAATAAGTCTTGCTTAATATTTACCGTAAGAATATCATAAAAATATCGATAGTCAAACTCATACCATACCGACATCCCTATTCCGTTACAACCAAATAGTCGTATCATCATACACATTTTGCAGTACATGCGACTTTTCGGTTTCAAGCGGTCGCATCTTATGAATGGAAGGATGTTTTGAAAACACCGCCATCTTGCGTCGAGTAGCCGAACGACCACGCCTTTTGCAAGTCTTGCAACGCATATGGTAACGGACGTAAGAAATATTTACTTGACACTATAAATGAGACCGTAAATAGAACTAGTTAAAGTAGCTTGCATATAAAATTAGCTACCGTTAACAACATATTGGCACAGCCCGTTTTAACAAATCGAAAGCGTATTGCAATTGTGTGTTCGTGTATTATTAAAGTGGTTGTGTGCGTGCGGCGACAGTGGTTCTCTATGAAAATCGGTTGAATGCCACTTCCAATGGATTCTTTATTCCGTGGATACAGGCATCATTATCGTGCGCTCCTTTAATTGATTACATTTTATCTCTACTTGCATATTGATATACTCAATCATGTAAGCCTGTTGAATGCATTTTTTAAGGGAGGGTCCCAAATAATTATAACAGTGTGTTCTTGAGAATCTTGAGGTCCTAAGGAGTAAAAAACGAATGTAAAGCTGAGTTCGCCATACTTATTTTTTTATTAGCGTACTGGTCAAGATTTTTTTTTAAATACATGAATAGAAATATAAAAGTGAGCCAAAATGAGCTTACTTTATATGTAATTTTTCTCCCTCGGGCCTCTGGAACACGTTAAAACTATTTGGAAATTTTGGAATCCTCTCGGGGCATCGCGTAATGCGTATAGAAGTCGAGGATAACTTTACTTCAGCAACTACTCACTAAACCGATAAAAAAATATTGCGTTATAGAATGTATCTTCTGGATAGATGTAAGCTATTATTCAGAGCAATGACGCGTAGTTGCAGTGTCCAAGAGGCAACCGGATGGCTCGCAGTATTTGAGCTCCTGAAGTGTTGTGGAACCGCCCTGTGCAACCCGAACTGAGCCAACTTGGACTGGGGCGGAAATAGAAAAAAAAAAATGTTAAATATATTATTTGTCGCGAGTCAGCCGATTGAAACAGCGGTTGCCTGAACGTGTTATGAAATGCTGTTTCAATCGAATACATGGCGACCTTTTTTTTAAATATAACAGAGTCCAGTGAAACAGTGCACATTTGCAGTCTTTACAACTTACCTACTAGTCTCGGAGTATATTAAAAAACCGGCCACGTGCGAGTTGGACTCGCGCACGAAGGGTTCCGTACCATTATCTATAAAAACGGCAAAAAATCACGTTTATCGTATGGGAGCCCCCTTAAATATTTATTTTATTCTAATTTTAGTATATGTTGTTATAGCGGCAACAGAAATACCTACATCATCTGTGAAAATTTCAACTGTCTAACTATCACGGTTCATGAGATACAGCCTGGTGACAGACGGACAGACAGACGGACGGACGGACGGACAGTGAAGCCTTAGTAATAGGGTCCCGTTTTTACCCTTTGGGTACGGAACCCTAAAAATGATGAGGTGCAGGTGCACTTTTCGGCGCTGATAATGATGGGGGCCGAAATAAGGTTTCCTTAGAATATACGAACTCGGACGATAATGCCAACATATCGAGATTACGCTCGTTAGAGAACACGCAAAAATGCCGATGTCATATGTCCAAATTTTGGTTACCTATCTGAATCACTACACTTTTTTGTCCTATTTTCATTTCGGCATTTACTATTCGACAAACTTCTTTTGCCTTTTTTTTCGTTTGGACGACATACACTTTAGTTCGCGACGTTTACGACTGGTCATTTTATGGTTTAGCTTTTGTAATTTATTGACAAATCAATGATTCCCAATTATTGGTATACCCACAATATCATTATACCGACGTAACGATTCGGTTGATAATCTGTTCGTATTTTATCATATCGGTTTATTATATTTGACATATTATTGTTTATACGGAGCACACATAAATGTTACTAATTAATGTTTGTTTATGAAAATGGCTGTTACCTATGCATTTTCAATATTTAAAAACATTAGCAAAAAGATTTACATTAAACTAAGGTTATCCTCCCAAAGCTGTGTTTATGGTAAACTAGCTTCCGCCCGCGACTTCGTCTGCGTGGGCCCGGGATAAAATCTATACAATATTTTAATCCAGGCTATAAACTATCTTCGTGCAAAATTTCGTCCAAATCGGTTAAGCCGTTTAGGCGTGATTGAGTAACAAACATCCAAACATCTAAACATCCAAACATCCAAACTTTCGCATTTATAATATTAGTAGGATAATGTATACAAACAAGTGTATACTATTCTATTATTACTTATATGTGTGTTCTTTAAATACATCGATACTAAATAATTACAACATTTTGTTTATCAAGTTATTTCTTCCGACCTGACCCTTACTTATACAGTACATATGTAAACATTAGATAGTAAAAAGTGTCCGGTTCTGGCGGTTTGCCGGCCGCTGCCGCGACACGCTCGCTACGCTCGCTCGGCTCGCGCGCTGCGCTGTAGGGAGGGTCGCAGTTCACCTAACACTCCTCGCTTTGCTCGTCATCGTACCTACACCGACCTGCCTTAGTCTCTGTAAAACTACTTTGAATTTCACTCAAAATGAACATTTGACTAAACGTATGAAATGCGGTAAGTAATGCTGGATAAGTTAAAAATTGGCTGTGAAACAAAAGTTTAACAAGCCAAAGCTCAAATGAATGACTGTAGCGGTAAAAGTTTTTCGGACAACTGAAACATTTGGATAACATCAAATGGTAAATGAAATAATTTACTTTAAAAACAAAGTTTTAACCGACTTCAATTTAGTACTCCGCCAAGCCACGAGAACATTTCTTTTCCAATTTACCTCATGAACTGAGTTCTTAAGTTTATGAATTTAACTATGCGACAAACATTGCCACGGACGTCAATTCTAGTCACAGGATTAAATATTTATCCGATATTCGCATTTTATTTATTGGACCCGGAAAACGAATAGTACGGTCGAAACATTGGTCCGATAATTTACTTTAAAAAGAAAGTTTTAACCGACTTCAATTTAGTACTCCGCCAAGCCATGAGAACATTTCCACATTTATTTTCCAATTTACCACATGAACTGATTTCCGAGAGCAAATGCGTTGATTATTATAGAAAAAAACCCAATCGCTGTATGTGACCCGATAATATTTGAGGACTTCCGTCAATTCCACAAGGATCACCCTTGGCACTTCATTAGTTGCTATTTCAACGGAATCTTATCAGAATCTGTGATATACTTTTGTACTTTTAAGTACATAATTGAGGAATTCCATAAGTCATCTGTGGTCTTCATCATCAATTCCACTCCACCAATTTATGATTTCCGGATGTAAACACGAGTTATAATAGAAAATACCAAAATCACTACACGCGTGCCTAATATAATTGAAGAGTTCCCTCAATTCCTCATGGATCCCATCATCCAATTGAATTTTCAAAAAAATGGGACCCACCTGGAAGCATATACTTACAAACAAAAAATTTTTTTTATGAATCGGCTCCTCAATGACGGAGTTCTGAGGTAACAAACATTGAAAAAAAAAAAAAACAACCAAATTGAGAATCTCCTCCTTTTTTTTGAAGTCGGTTAAAAAGTAATGAATTGTATATTCGGAGCTCATAAAAATACGAAAAGTTTTCGGACAAAACATATTCGGTCAATAAATTTTAGTGGTTGCGATAGCTTGCCCAAATTCTAGTTTAGGACTCCAAAAGCAATATTCCGAAATAATAAAAATTTCGAGTCTTAACGAAAATTTGGACTCGGGTTATATTATAACATAAGTTATAACTAAGTAGGTTAGGTACACTATAAGCAATTTAATTTTTACACGAGCCAGCGAAACGAACGAAGTTCTTGGTTTCTGCTTGGGCCGAAATTCTTTCGTATGTCCGGATGTCCAGATGTCCGCCTGTTCTCCTTTGCAGGCCGCATTTCTCAACCGTTTCTCGTGAAAGTTAGTGAGCAGGTTCAATAATTAGGTATATAGACTTTTTTTGTTGATTCAGTTTATGATTCTTATTATTTTACTAAAGACAGGCTCGCGAGTTCTACAGCTTACAGCACCACTACACTATCATGTGTCACTATAAAAAGACAATCATATATATTTCTTAAGAATTCTATGACCAGTAATATTTTATTGAAACGACTCAATCACCACAAAAAACAACCTCAGGTACATTTTATTGCAGCATTCTATACGTATGTCATGAATTTTTATAACATGCAACACATATATCATAGCGTAGGCTTTTACACGGCAAATGTGAAATACACAGTACCAATAGAAACCGTACAAGGACTATATTTTTTTCCCAGCGTATGCTGTCGAGTCTGTTATAGGTAATATGTGTCGTATTTCAGATATCTACACTTTTTTTATTCTACGACGATGGCAAACATGCCTTATATGGCCTGCCTGATGGTAAGTAGACGTGTTGCCGAGTCTTTATTGAGGGTTCGTTTTTTTGATAGCGAAGACCAACTCACTCTCAATCCAACCCAACACAGCGCACCCTCGGCAGCCCTTGCGACCTTACTCACCACCAGGAACACAACATTATATACCAACAGAGCAAGTAGTGGTATTTATAATAGCTGTGGTCTTCCTCTGTTCCGCTGTTCCAAGTGTGAGCCAGATTACATTCTGCTGTGCCCTACTTCTCTTGAAATACCTAGGATCAGAGGCAATGTGTAACACAAAGAGGAACCAAGTTAACCTTGAATATTGAATTGATAGAGATTTGTATAGTCGAGGAATGGAAAGGTTCGTCAATTTAGGTCCGACCCATCCGGCGACAGTACATTGCTCGTCAAAACAACAAGTTATTTACAGGCGTATGGTCCTTTGGGCTGTAAGATACTTTTCAAAAGTTACTCCTTTCTCTGCATACACGAATAGGTTAAAACACCGGCCCGTTTTAGTACAACTGTACCTATTCGTACTTATTTCTCTTGAGAACATACCATAATAAACGATACACCACAACACACAATGAATGCGTGCTTCGCGTTAACCACAAAAATCTTGCGCAAATGTTGAATTACCTTACGAGAATCCCAGACAGTGACGTAAAACACCATGCCAGCGATTTGAACGCTCAATTGGGAGTCAAAACACTTTGTATTCTGTTAATAAATGAACTACTATTGAATCCATTAGTCGGTTAGTTCATTTTTTCCCACACTTGCCAGGACGGTGTGTTAGCCACAGCTGCACTCCACTCGTGTTACAATGTGCAATATGCGCACTATTTTATTGTCTACTGTATTTAAAGTTGACATTATTTGGAATGGAAATTGGTTCACACGTCATTGACATGTTTCTTAGTGAACGTATTTGTTCTGGCTTATTTTATTTCAACAATCTACAGTACCTAAACGAATAATATATACTATAAAACGAATACTAAAGCGTAAGATAAATAAGCTTAATCTGTAAGATATCTTTTGTCGCTTTTACCGCTGATTGTGATGAAATTTGGTATGGGGATAGTTTGGTCTAGGATATTCTTTATAGCTGCCTGTTTGTTACCTTTACTTGTTATTTGGTGTTGATCTGTATTGTTCTCGTAAATTGAGGTGTGCAATAAAGAGTACATACCGAAAATTACCTCCAAAGCCTGTGAAATCAGGAGTACCTATGAGTTTGAAGGTCGACACGGGTGCGCGGTAATATATACAAAGACAATACCAATGATTTTATAGAAATCCTGACTGTATACGAATAACTATTGGCAGTAGCGAAAACGCGCATTGTCTTACGGCAAATCCCCTCTTGTTCGCGAGCTCTATGCCATCAATGCGCTCCACATATCAGGACCTGAATGGGATATATTTGCAAGAACTTGGTCTAAAATACCAGTGCATGAAGTTCTGCTAGGCGATGCATAAACGTCAATCATCTGTTGCTAGTTAAGCCTCTCGCAGACTGGCGCAGCCTGCGGTGGCGGCCAGTTGTATATTGATAATTAAGGCCGCGTATCTCTGAATCATTGGTAGGATGTTTTCACAGTACGTATATACAACTGGCCACCATGCGTATTTTGTTGTTTTTCTTTTGTTTTTTTCATTAGTAATTTGCTCTTTAGTAAAAACTGTAAGATGTGTTTTCATTTGAAATAAAACTAATATAAGTTTACCAATTAAAATAGGGTTTTTAGATAGCTACATTAAAATTAATAAGCTTTTGAAGGTGCAGAGAAAAGTGACCCTTATACATTCAAATGTCTATGCTGCTTTTCATAAGACAAAGACGTATTATTAATGCAAATATGATTAATGCATCGTCAATTGTTGAGAAAAGTAGGGCAAATTAGATCGACATGCCAACAATACTACACATTCTCTCCCGTGATTATTTATGATTACCGTTTAATTACATGTGTCGTCATACAAATGATACAATAAATGCAGCTAGCGGACACGCAGGTATCTTGTTTGTCGATTCTTTTTGCTCTAGATACAATACAAATACTCTTTATTGCATACTTAAAAACATGAATCAAACTCAGGGACATAAAACATTAAAAATAGAGGTTAGCAACAGGTCGTTTTTATATTTATGGTGGTCTACCTACCACCATAAATATAAAAACGTTTGAAATATATAATAGTACCGTTTACGTTTACCACCTACTCAAAATATATCTAGTCACATGCCATAGTATTTTGTTAGTCAAATTTGAACGTATGAAATTACAGTTACGGTCCTTAAAATTACAAGCACTAAAAATCCATGGTTTAAATGTAAAAACAAGGAAATTAGGTTTAGAGTGGACATATGGTACCTACGGGTTTTTATTGTTATTAGTGTCAATAAAAGATAAAGTACCTAAGTATTTCGTACCTACTTACAAAGTCTGGAGCAACAATAAACGGTTAACTTGAAATAAGAAGGTAGCCAAGTGTCCTACAATCTCCTTTAGAAGGGATTGTTGCGCCACGCCCCGCAGTTTATTACATGTATCTGTTATGAATTACAATCAATTAGGTAACTTAAGTATGTGTGATTTGTGAGTTCTCGTTTTATAGTACTCTCTCAAACCTTGGTACTACATAATAAGAAATTACCGTTGGTCGTGTTTTTGTACTATAGACGTGAGAAATATCGCACTTTGCTAACTTTAAATAAAAATAAGAATGGTTTATGAACGTCAACGTCATTATTTAACCCTGCTATTTTAGAAGTTACTTTTGAGAAATCTACTGCCTACGCTATCGCCAGTCTCCAATTTTTTGAACTAGGTAGTAAAGTGGCCCTCATTAAGATGAGCAAGATTGGGATTAAATGATTCAATAAATGCTGGAATGATCTGCCTTCCCCGCCGGTAAGGAATTGTGGTTCCAAGCATAGCCTCCAGCATCAATTACGCCAACAATGTTTAATTATTAAGAAATCTGAAACCGTTGCCTCACAGTCTAGCTGACGCCTTCGTGATATTGATTACAATCATTTATTTATTTATTACTTACAGTTTATACATATTGTTTTAGATTTTAAACACGGTGTTTTTTCAACCGTCTTAGAGCCGTAGCCCACTTAAAGTATCCAAAACGTATACGTTTCGGCTACTTTAAGTGGGCTACGGCTCTAAGACGGTTAAAAAAACACGTTGTATATGTACCTATATTATTACAAATACACCACTACTATAGTATATATTGACTGTTGTTTATGTTTCTGACCTTTACCGGCACAAATTTACTTTTTTTATCTATCTACCCGCGAAACTTCACCTCTTATACCAGTTGATATACATTCTTGTTTGTGTTTTCTTTATAAATAACAATAAAATGAGCCATAATAATAAAAATAATATTTTAGCACACATTGCTGAAATTATCAAATATCTTTGTTTGTTTTCATGTTTATATTTTAAGTATCAACTTTTTTTTGTTCTGTAATGAGTGCTTTATCTGAATAAACATTTTTCTATTTAATTATTAAAATTAATTAATAGGTACGTCAAATTATAGGTTGTATTTCATTCCGTAAACTCCTTGAGTGGGGTATAATACCACAGGCTCGTATATGTAACTTGCGAGATATTTAGGTCAAGAATTTAATTGGCATTGATTGATAGATAATGACTGACACATCATCAAGAAAACTTTAATACATATTTTATTGATGCGTATTTTGTTTTTTTACTGACGCATCTAATGGAAAACCATCAATTTAAGTGTCAGTGGCGAGGTTTGATTGTTAATTTTTATCACATTACTTAGATCAAAAAAATGGGAGACAGAATACTAGTCTCGTTATGTCCACATTTTTGTTTTCTCAATAGGCTCCTTAAATACACTTACTTTATTAATATAATTACATATTTACAGATCCAGCCTTTGCACCTGATTTATGGCTATAACATTTTTATTTCGACTACAAATTGCTACCTGTACCATCAGTGGTGTTCTTAATATAGCTACATCCCTCCTCGCCAGTGACTGAATCCTAATTTCGGATTATATTATATAAAGTACATGGCGGTAGATTGTAGGTATAAACTAAACCTTCCGTACTATACTATATGATTTTGCTTTGTATCGAGATCATTGGGAATAAATATTTCCCATTACTATCGGGCACCAGAGAAACAAATGAGTAGTACCTGAATCTCTGTAAGACCCCAAATTACATGCACAAGCAAATTGGTATTTACACTAACGTCCTGATACGGACTTAAATATTTTTATCTATCTGCATACCAGAGCTTAGGTGCATAACAAGCGGCTTATTACCGATGCATCTCGGTTAGAGCGGACAGAGCAAGGCCTCGATCGAATCGCACATATCTAGAACAACCATCCGTAAAAACACGACCGACGTCGTATGCATGACATGACTTGGACTCACGTTGGCCAATTAGCTACTGCAAAACG
Organism: Epinotia bilunana; assembly: GCA_947049275.1. Classification (NCBI taxonomy): domain Eukaryota; kingdom Metazoa; phylum Arthropoda; class Insecta; order Lepidoptera; family Tortricidae; genus Epinotia; species Epinotia bilunana. The sequence goes on from OX346264.1 coordinate 14,971,976, forward strand.
TTTTAAATGCACTATCAATTTGTGTCAATAACTGGTATTCATTATTAATTGGAAACTAGCGTAATTCAGATACTTAATTATCATGTAATATCTAGATTTTGTAAAGCCACAAAACATATTTGTCCTGTAACAGGATTATAAATGAAACGGTATTCTAAGTCAGTAATTATTCCCAACTGTAGAACTTAGTGTGGTTCTTTTACTTAACTGAAATTAAGTATATTTGGTTTGTGTAAGTAAATGTTTAAAAAGTTAAAAAATACTAAAAGAACAATGACATACTAATATGATATTGTACATGCGATATCATGATGTCAAGGCCCGTTCCTTAGGGGATCATTGTATAATTATGTTATATAATAAATATGTGTGCGTTTGTTGTATGTTTTTATTCATGATAAAATGTATCTTTCTTTTCCAGAAATTTACTTTGAGAAACAACGCTACGATGGCTGGTACAATAACAGAGCATACCCGGATTGGGGTTCAGTCGGTATGTACCAACACATTTAATAATAAATCAATCACAAATTCATTTACGTCACACCTGGCCATAATGCGAGTTTTACTGCACGCTGCGCGTACGGTAAAACTCGCATTGTGGCCAGATCAAGACGTAAAATTGTGTACTTACCACGGGCGGTAATTCGTAAAGCCCCAGATCGCATATTTATGGCCCTCACCTTCGGTTCGGCCCACAAACACCTGTGATCTGGGCCATTAACGAATTCACCGCCCTAGGTACGTAATGTTGTTAATGAGAAAAGTAAGATTCCTATCACATGTACCACCTGCCTCACGGGGAAACAGACAAGATTGCCCTTCAATAATACAAGCACGAGAGCAACGCAACCCTTGCAGCTCATCCACAGCGACTTATGTGGACCGATGGAACAAGAATCTCTGGGAGGTATGAAATATTTTATGACCTTTGTAGATGACTACACGAGAAAAGTTCATGTTTATTTTTTGAAAAACAAATTGAATGTGCTCGATGTTTTCAAAGATTACAAAAGCAGAGTTGAGAATGATCTCGAAGGCAAAATGAAAGCTATTCGCACAGACAATGGAACGGAGTTCTGTAACCAAGGTTTTGAGAGTTTCTTGCGTAGACATGGGATTGAACATCAGACCAGCACTCCGTACTCACCCCAGCAGAACGGTCTTGCAGAGCGCATGAACAAGACCCTGGTGGAAAGAGCTAGGTGTATGTTGTATGATGCTGATTTGTCAAAACAGTTCTGGGCTGAAGCGCTGGCAACAGCTGCTTATGTTGTCAACAGGTCCCCCACGAAATCGACTGACGGTAAAACCCCTATGGAAATGTGGTCCGGCAAGAAACCCAATTTGTCAAATCTTAGAATTTTTGGCTCTGAGGTGATGGTACAGGTACCAAAAGAAAAACGCCAAAAATGGGATTCAAAATCCAGAAAGCTGTTATTTGTCGGATACTGTGAATCTACTAAAGGCTATCGATTACTCGATCGTAAAACTAATAAAATTATCAAAAGTAGAGATGTAGTATTTTTAGAAAATGTTCAGAAATGTGAAAATAACATTTATATACCGTGTGCATCCGACAGCAGTCCGACAATAGTACAGCCTCCCGAAGAACCCTGCAAGGAAGAAGTAGAGACAGAGAGCAACGTTGAACAATCCTCAGGTGATGGCTATTTTTCTGGTGATAATGATGACCCTTCCTACATACCAGACGAACCGATCGCGCTAGATATACCAGCGCGTAGTATAAACTTACGTCCGCGTAAAGCTGTTCAGTATGAAGAGAAGGATGAACATGATTCAAGTTACTTTGGTCCGATACTTGATCTAAATGATCCTCAGACTGTGAATGAAGCCCTCTCATCTACTCAAGCAGACCAGTGGAAGAAAGCCATGCAGGAAGAATATGAGTCTCTGATTAAAAATGAAACATGGTCACTGGTAGATTTGCCTGCGGGTAAAAAGGTTTTGCCATGCAAGTGGGTGTTTATAACCAAAACAAATGAGAAGAGAGAAGTCGTTCGTTTTAAAGCCAGATTAGTCATTAAAGGATATGCTCAGAAAAAGGGTACAGATTATGATGAGGTATACGCTCCTGTGGTACGACATACGTCAGTCCGGTACTTGATTGCACTAGCTGCTAAATATGATTTAGAAATATCTCAGATGGATGCTATAAGTGCATTTCTTCAAGGTGATATTGACACTGAGATCTATATGTCACAACCCGATCACTACAAAGAAAATGATCAAGTGTGTCACCTGCATAAATCAATCTATGGGCTCAAGCAGGCTAGCCGGCAATGGAACCTGAAACTGAATGACACTTTAATTAAAATTGGACTGGCAAGATCAAAGATTGATCCATGTGTTTATTATTTAGTGAATGATTCAATAATGATATTTATTGCTGTGTGGGTGGATGGTTTCCTGATATTCACTAATAATATGAAAACTACTTCAGACATTAAAGAAAAATTTATGAAGGAGCTCTGCATGAAAGACCTAGGTGAGGTGAAGCATAGCATAGGTATAAATATAAATAGAAATCGTGAGGCAGGTGTGATCATGATGGACCAAGAGAAATACATCAACCTGATGTTGGAACGGTTTGGTATGTCTGATTGCAAACCAGTTCGCACTCCGATAGAAGTGAATGCTAAATTTGAAAATAATTCTGAAGACACAGATAATACCTTTCCATACAGGGAAGCTGTAGGATGTCTTAATTATCTGGCACATGTTACGCGACCGGACATCAGCTTTGCAGTGAATAAGTTGAGTCAGTACTGCAATTGTCCAGGAAATCAACATTGGCTTGGAGTAAAAAGGGTCATGAGATACCTTCAAGGAACAAAGAACCTAAAACTATGTTATGTCAAAGAGGACTCTAAGAGAATTATTGGTTATTGCGATGCGGACTGGGCCAGTGATCCGTTGGATAGAAGATCGTGCACAGGTTACATTTTTCTGTTCCAGAATGGATGTATTTCGTGGAACTCTTGTAAGCAACAGACAGTAGCACTTTCAACAGCGGAATCGGAATACATGGCGATGGCTTCAGCCACCCAGGAAGCTCTGTGGCTGCAGCAACTCCAGGTCGAACTAGGTCAAAGCGACGATGGTGCGTTTACTGTCCATTGCGACAGCCAGAGTGCAATTCGATTGGCAACTACCGACTGTTACAAACCGAAGACTAAGCATATAGACATTGGTCTGCATTTTCTCAGAGAGTGTGTTGTTAAATCTAAGTTTGTATTTGTGAACGGGTGTCATATGGTGGCTGATAATTTAACAAAGGGAACTTCTCTCAAGCATTTGTACTGCACTCGTAAAATGGGTTCGCGTTCTGTAGGGAGTGTTGGACATTAAGAACGCAACCTTCTTATTAGGTTATTCTCTTACCATATGTGACATGTTTGTTTTACTTCAATACAAGAATACGTTTGTGCTTTACGTTCACGTTTTATTTCCACTTATTATCTTCCAAATCTATCAAATGTGCTATTTTATATTTTAAATTGATCTATTTTCAATGTCTTAATTTTGGTAACTCGTTTAGTTTAAACATTGGTACTGTTTTAAATGATTTGTTGAAATCAGTTTGATAAACATTCAGCACGTGTCACTGACGAAGTAAGGTCACGTACCTAATTCAATGTAAGCAGTTTTAATATATATTTTTATTCTTATAGCTTAGTGGTATATATTATGTATTATGGAACATCTTTTTCAGTTCATACCTTATTTCGTACGTAACATTTAACACGTTGCTAGAAAGTAGACGCCTATAATAGGTGTAATTCTATTGTTATTTATGTTGTGTCTGGACTCCTCTCTGGTGTAGTGTCCAACAACCTGTTAATTTTAGGGAGAATTAAAGTATTCGTTATTGTTGTGCAAGTGTAATATAGATAGACAATATATGAAGACCGAAATGTATACATTTTCCTTTGAGTTACGATAATTCCGTGCGTTTTCATCACTTGGTGGAAAAAAAGGTTATGCTGATGTACAAAATACAGAAATAAAATACCTGCCCTCTATATTTTGTTACAATCTAAGAGAAGAGCAACCTGTGTGGTCGTAATTCTTAAAAATACTTAAATGATATGTATGGGACATACTCTAACTCTAAATCTCTCGTCAAGAAAATGCTAGTCATTGGCAATATTTGCATTTTAATGTAGTATCTATCTGTATTGTTTGGATTCATATCGCTTCATCGTGTTCATTCAAAAAAGATTATTGTCATGACAAAGATTATCTTATGGATTCGTATTATAAGCGAGACAAATTAGATTGTCTTGAGCTAAGAACAGCTTTTCCACTGTAAAAGTTACACATGACTTCGTAACTTGGCTTCGTCATCTTTAGTTTACCTTATCCTTAGCGTGTCATCGTTTTGTTAGTATTCAGCCAACGCTTATCCCGCATAATCCATCACCTCTCTAAGCTTATTGAAACTAATGAAATTACTTATTATTATTACCAGTGATTGTAACTTTTGTAGCATTTTTGGTGCAGCGTAGTGTTTTTAACGGAATTGGTATAAAGAATGACAATCCTAATGCTTAATTAGCGTTAATAACGTTAATATTAACTTTCATTAACAATTTTAATTGATATTGTGTATACCAATTCCGTTAACAACTCTACCTCAGTATATCTGGGGGCACGGCAGTGCCCCCGCCAAGTCGAGCGCGAAGCAAACACTGCCGTACCATCCTTTACTGGAACCATTTCGCCGCATTTTCAGGTCCCTATTTGAGAACCTCTGGATAAGACCAGAACGCAGAAATTTTCGTCCTCCAGTAAGCCATAATCACATACTTAAAATCCAAAATTTCAAGTCCTAGGTCATTTAGTTCCGAAGTTAAGCGAAAGCAAAGTTTCGCATTTATGACACACTCACTCATGATCATCAAAATAGAACTAGTACTTCCCATAAACTCAGAGAGCTGAAATTTGGTACAGAGTTAGGGTTTAATGGCCACATATAGGGAAAACTATAAAAACTAGGATAATCGAAGATCTGGAGTACCTGGTGACCCTGATTAGAAAACACAAGAGCCCAACCAAACTATTAGAGATACATCTATACCAACTTTACAAAAAATATTCAACTTGGTGGGCCGCTTCATTTGATGTCAAAAATCGAAGGTCTGAAGTATCTTTATTTGATTACAAAGTTATATTTGCAGTGAATGGGGCAAAAAATTAACTGCATAAATAACTTATAAACTTATAAACTTATAACAATGTAATCCCATATAAACATATAGGATTACAAAGTTATATTTACAGTTAATTTCAGGACAAAAAATCAAGAATGGGATATTGACACAATAACCTACAAAAAGAAGTGAGATCCCATAAAAAACATTCCATGTAAAAAAGAGGCCAAGTCTCGAAACTCTTCCAGCGCAAAAAGTTATGAGATATTTGGTAGTAAGTCTCAGGCATTATTATTATTCTTTATTTGCTAGCTAAATAAAAATTTGTGACTTGGCAATCACACAATAGTTACTACATAGTTTTAGGTAAGCAAACATCCATAAATGCAGTAAAGTTGTGTGATTGCCAAGTTGCAGAATTTTATTTAGCTAGCAAATAAAGAATAATAAGAATGCCTGAGACTTGGTACTACCAAATATCTCATAACTTTTTGCGCTGGAAGAGTTTCGAGACTTGGCCTCTTTTTTACATGGAATGTTTTTTATGGGATAATAATTTCCTCTATGAACTTTACGCTGCACCAAAAATGCTACAAAAGTAACGAACACTGCTTAAATTACTTATTTAATTATTTATTTACCACTTCCAGCTTCTCCTTCTGGCGGTATGCCAAATAATCTTAGAGGAGCCTGGATTTCACTTGCAACCTAATCCGAAGTATTCGCGTAAGCACTAGTTTTTACAAAATCGACTGCCATGTGTCCTTCCAACCCAAGGGGACTTAGCTTCATGGGCAACTGGAGCGTCTGAAGGCCCCTCTAAGTTTAACAACTGATATCATAGACAACAACTGGGATCAGACACTTCGGGAGCGCTCAACTAGCAACTATACTTAAAGCGGCCAACGTCGCTTAAAGAGTAATACTCGTACTTAGTCGCATGCCTACCCCACTCATCTACTGCTGCTTCTCTTGCGACCTAGCCACAATCTTTACTTAGGAAATCGAGAAGCTTAATATTTTACAGCGATCGTATTACGACATCAACTGCCTGTGTCAAACTTCAGCTGTCACCTGTCATTGTATGATTTGAGCTAATCAAGTGTGATTGGGCCTACCGGTTTGATTTATCGACTCGACCTTGGTTTAATCTGTTTTAAAAATTATACATCAATGGAACTTGTAACGCTAATGACAGTTAACATTTGGTAATTAGATATATATGTATGTTTTGTTTCCAATATGACATTCATTATGAACGTATATGTCGTGATTTTGATACGGAACTAGATTGATACAGATATCATAAACATAATGTAGAGAAACACATGTTATTCAAGTGTTCTTGACTAATGTCGTGACCCGATCTTGTTACTTTTGTTCAGCGTATCTGGAAGACCGGAAAAAACCGGAGAAAATAAATATAATTTTATTGTTTTTACGAGGTGCACTTATTAGTAGATTAACTAAAATTTGAAACAAAATATAAACAAGTAAACAAATTAGTGAAATCGCATGATCAGACATGAACACGGTCACGTGCCGGAGGGGATTGTAATTTAACCGGATTTTGGCTAAATGGTTTGCTTTAAATATTGTTATTACCGTTTATTACGGCAGTACCGGCTGCGCGGGCATTTGTTCTCGTTTACTCGCTGTCCTTATCACGAACTCTTTACAATGTCGCCCGCCTTAAGGCCCGATGGTTCTTATTGTTTTGAAAAAGTAAAACCTGGATAGTGGCCCCAGGGGTATAATTGCCTCGATTGCAATAACTCTAGTTACACGAATGAAACACATATTATTTATTTATCTATCTAGAGACTGCAACTACAACTAAGAACCGTGTTGCATGTCTCTGTGCGATTGCATGGGACGACTAGGTGCGATCAGAGTTTTTGCGGGCTTAATGTCCTCTTTCTCGACGGACCATATATCCTAAACGTAATTTACATGGATTAGTCAACTATCTCCCCTATATGGGATAGTTGTCCCAAAATTTAGAGGCAAAAATCGCCAATACTCTGGAAATATTAAAGATAATGTTTATTCCTCTCATAAATTTGAAGATAATAAACCAAAGTACCTACTCGTTAGAATCTTCCTGTTTGTACAAAGAAATATAAAGTAATTTCAAAAAGTGGGGTGGATTCTATCCGGGTTTTCCCTATGCTCTGCCCATCAGGGCATAGTAAATGATCGCTGTGACATGGCTATCGGGAAAAATACGTTTTTCGTCTGACCATCAACAAACATAAAATTTTGTGGTAGCTTTTATTGCGGAATCCCATTGTGTTTTATATACTTATAGGTAAAAAGGGCCAGTAAAAATACATATCCCTGAGTTTTTACAGTCAAGTACAAAAATAAATATGTATCGATTTGTCCTCCCATAAATATGTACCCATCCAAAACCTTAATTTGCTGACATAGTTAAGAGCGATGGGACATTTATGAGTAAGTTGTATGCACCCATCATTTTACACTTGACTGTATGCATTACAAGACATGTAATTACACCACTGAAAAAAGTTTAAAGTACCTATTGTATATTCATTTCATATTTTTTTATGACAGGAAATCGTAAATTTTGTATCACTTTCATTGAAGGAGAGAGGCGTTTTTGTCAGTATTAATGGTTATTTAAGGAATTAAAAGTCCAAGACTCAGTAGCAAATATTTATTTTATGCCAATTATACCTTTTTCGTTTATATCGTAGTTCCATACAAACTTTCATCCCGCATTTCAGTCCCTTAGGGGATGATTTCCGGGATTAAAATTATCATTATGTCCTTCCCCGGGCCTCAAACTATATCCATACCGACTTTCATCTTAATCGGTTCTGCGGTTTAAGCGTGAAGAGGTAACAGACAGACAGACTCACTTTCGCATTTATAATATTACTATGGATTGATCTTAATATGGAATTGTCCCTCAATATTTATTTAATTGCCCTTTCCGGGGTTTGAGCCCAGGACCATTAGCTTCGCAGGCAGGATCATTACTCACTAGGCTGTATCTGGTCGTCGATTTGCTAATAAGTATTAGATTAACTTGTATGATTTCGTAAACAATCAGGGGTGGGAATATCGATCGCAATCACGTTCAAATTATTAAATTATCAAATGGCGAATTTGTTAAGCTGGATGAAAAAAAATCTGCAGCATAAAATCTAACGTTTTTTTCTCGTCACGACCACCAATGAAGGCTTAATGAAGGGAATCTTCGCTGCTTATTGAAATTAATTGCACTTTACGCTCAATGGCGCGATTCAAAAATTTTTGAATTCCACGACGCGAGGTCCCTCGTTAAAAGCTCCATAAAAAACGACTTACCACGAAACTGCGAAAAAGTCCGTTCATTACTTTATTAATGCTGACCACTATTTCCGATAATTATTACGTAAATAATTACTGGGTGGCAGTTGTTTACTCACTTTATTTGTGCATGAATGATTTATCCGTCCATGTTAATGTGCGTACAGATTTACTCTCGTCAAAAGCTCTGCTAGCAAAGAATTCAACGCGCTTAGAAACTCATTAGGGAATTTGATTTTCAAATCCATCACAATCTGTTCAGCGATTTCAATGACAAGTCATAAACAATAGAGTGAAAAGGTAACAGATCGACAAACATCGGTTTAAAACATACAATTAGGATGCATAACACACCTTCAATATTTTACCTACTTGTTGCCAATCAAATAGATAGAAATCTTCATCGATTGCACCCTGTAGTTGCGCCATTAACTCGTGTCATTCTAACATCAGATAACAAGCTAAGTAATAAGATTATTAATTTGACAAAAAATCTTCATGGCGTAATCGTACGATACCGCGATCGCGATACCGATCCGGTGGTCAATTTGACCAAACGTATTGAATTTGAATCATGTAGGTATTTGTTGCGCGCATTCATTGGGCTTATACCAGTATGGTTCCAAAGAGTAGTCACATAATCCCTCTATGTACTCTCATGTTATACTCGTATGGGTCATACTTAGTGAAAAAAGTCGTATTTCCTGTGGTCAATCGTTAACAACTTTTGTATGTACAGTCAAGGGCACCAATATGTATTCACCCAAAGTTGCATAAATATGTATACTACAACTACAATGCTTGCAGAAATAAGGTCTGCCTACATATTTTTGAGACATTGTGGTGTATGCATATGGGTGCCCTTGACTGTACATGTAAGTTATGATTGAATGAGATAGATTTATACGAGTCCATCCAATACTGGCGTTATAGTTCTTAACTTTGGCTATCTAATAGTATGTCCTCGGGAAAACGGGAACCTACATCTCATAGTAGACTTTTACTAGACCCACGGAAAGAAAGGGGATGCTACTATTCTAACCCGACACCACAAGGGTCTCATGTTATATACCTCATCACAAAACCTCTTGTCAGTGGAGCATTTTCCATTTCTCACTGTCGTACTCAGCCCTTTGATTTGCTGATACGACACGACACCAGGTTTTTCCTTCCTTTGGACCAAATAGTCCATATAACTGCGCCGTGGTCTTCCCCTGCCTCTCCTTTCTTCTATCTTTCCTGCCTATCTAACTTAAAAGTTAATTTGGTTCGACAATTTCACCGCTCGATAGTCAGGAAGAGTGCACGAAATATTGCACGAAATTGGTCTCCTAACATCCGTAACGCTGCGGGCGGTGGAAGAAAAATCGTGCGTGAGTCGTGTTGATAGCTATAAATTATCAAAGGGCTACGATTAGTTCGAAGTTTTGTTTAATAATTGATTAAATGAAAAATAATTGAATTGATTTTTGTCGATCTTTTATACCCACATTGATGCTAAAAGTGGCACTGGAACACAAGTTTCATGTGCTCTGCCTGCCCCTTTTGGGGATGGAGGCGTGAATGTATGTATTGTTTAACTTCTATCGTGACTGCAATAAATTGAGTGATCATTTGAAATGCCGCCTATGATTAGCCATGTATCATGTCAAAGCATGACCAAGTACCTATATACGAGTAGGTATATATACATATAATTTATTCATAGTGTGAATATTTTATAGTGTTATAGGGATATTGGATATATTATCAGTCACTTCATAATTCTAATTACTTTTGCAATTATATAGAGTAATTACGTGGTTTGCTTTTACATCAACTTAAATCCTAGTTGGTCACTGCACAATATTCTAGAGGTACCTACAATTACAGCTGGGAACGCTGGGAATGTCATGTCTCATGTCACATCATGCACACAGTAGTCGTGTATAAAACAAACCCTGATGCCACTGATTTTACGCATTTTCCTGATCAGGTGTGTTTGTAGTGTAACTATTTACTACTAGTAAGCACATTCACTCAATCAGGACGTCGTTGTAGAAGTGACAATCGTCAATACTTACACAGACGTCACACGACAGAGATGCATTCATTCACGACCACAGAATTAGACTACACGACGGAAAATAACCCGTGATCGCCCACACCAAACTATTTCGTAACAATTATACATATTAAAAACGATGTAGGCCACGTGGCCACACTAAACCTAATCAGCTTCAGACGAAGGTCGTGGCACTAAACGCATGTACGACCCGTGTCATTCCATATGACCACGCAGAAGGGCACGACTTGCCTCATTCTGATGCAACGAAGTCAAATTGAATCCACCATTAGACAAACATAAATATAATAGCCGTGCGATGTACAGTGTACGAAAACACACATGAACTGTGTGATTACTCGTAGCGTGAGCAATCTGTGTTATTGAATTTTCTAATAATTGTGAAGAGGTAGACGATTCGGCTTAGAACCGATGAGGCGTATACCACATTGAGGTCGGGTGAAATGTCTGATTTTGAGGGTTAAGCCCCTCTGCACGGCTATCACAAGCTCTCTCGATTTTTCTCGCACTATTGGTCTCTCTCTTATTAGAAAACTTAGAAAGAGACAAACAGCGCTAGAAAAATCAAGAGAGCTTGCGCGCCGTCTTGTGATAGCCGTACTGGCTGTAGAATGAGTCAACCAAATTTTATAAAATATAATTTTATTAATTTCAATGTTTGTATTTTTAAAATACAAACATTGAAATTAAATACCTCCTAATATACTAGCTTTAAGTGAAATGTAATATATATGATGTGGTTGTACTTAATAAATAAATAAATAAAATATGGAAATGATGTAGATTGTTTACCAAATTAAATTTGGTTCTAAACTGTAAGTGATATTCAGACAGATCTTTTAGGGAAAATAATCGAAATACATTAATCTAAAACATAATTCTTTACTTTTTTAGGGTTCCGTAGCCAACATAGAACCCTTATAGTTTCGCCATGTCCGTCTATTTGTCTGTCTGTCTGTCTGTCCGTCTTTGGCTTAGCACAGTAACCATTACTACTACAGAAAACTGTAATTCGGTATGGGTATATAAATCAATCATGCCGACAAAACACTATAATTATATCTCCCTCCCCTGTATTTTTTTTTCTCGTTAATCCCATGGTGTGGGGTATCGTTGGATAGCTCGTTCAAAAAATATTACGGGTTTCCTGAAACCATTTTTTAAATCAGTTATTAGTTTGCGAGATATTGGGCTTTTAAGCCCTAATTTTTGTTCGAGTCATGTGTCTCCTCCCCCCTGCCGGCTAAATGGCTACTACTGGGGATGTGAAAAAAATCGTGGTAGTAGTACATATAATAAATTTAAAAGGAAAACTATCACAGCAAGTAGGCATAAGTAGTTACCGAGTAGGTAATAGTCGACGGAGTAAGTTAATGTGTACTTAAAAGGCCTATTTTTGCAAGTTTCCGGGCGAAGAGCGCAACATACCTAGCTAGTGAGGGAAACAACTGTTTAGGTTTTTTTTTATTATTTTAGTTTGAGCGGTTGCTAGCACTCTCTCTTACTATAAAAATATGTTAAATTCTAAGCATGTTAGTTTTATGTATGTTGCTGTGCCCTTGCAGGGCGTCACATGGATACCTAGCTATTAACTGTTCCACCTAATAATTACAATGTAATGTTATTTATGCAATAAACAATTTGAATTTGAAGTGTTGCATTCGCCTTAAGTTGCGAGCCAAAACTCGCAAGGCTCCTCGCTCCTAATTCGCTGCTCATGCTGGTGGCTCGGCAGATTGCGACACGCTATCACGCGTTTGTGAGTTATTAGTTCCACAGAGTCCACAGCTACAAACCACATACCAACCTGATTTGTGCAATGAGTGCAATCATATTGCAGAACATACCAAAGAAATACATATACATATTCGAAAAACATAACCCTCGTTCTGCCGCAGACCAGTAAAACTATTTATCATATTTTGGTCCTATCGAGATGGTTCAAATAATGTTTATAGTGTTGCAGGTGTTTTAAATATTTTATTTATTACAATAATTGAACTTTGCAAAAGTTGCGGTAACTAAATTGGACCGGCTGCAAGAGATGCTAGCCAAGTAGGGATTTTCTAGTTCGGCGCTGGACTCTCGCTAGTGACCTTTATATATCCATTAAACACTTTATTTTCAAAGCAATAACTACTTAATCATACACCACATCGTATATTATATCTATCCGACCGTGGCTGATAAATTATAACGTATCATCTCGTTAGCGGTGATGTAAGATGAACGGAAATTGACGTGATTTATTTATTTGTAAATGTGAAGGAAAGGTCGAATCCAGAATGCCTGGAGAAGCTATTGGTCTATAAAAGAGCCCGTCCTAACCTACGGTGCCCAAACATGGTCACTCACCGAGGCACAAAAGACCAGATTCAAGGTTTGCCAACGGGCTATGGAGCGTAGCATACTGGGAGTGAAACAGATCGACCGTGTCCGAAACTCTACGCTGCGCTCACTAACCCGCATTGCCAACGTTGGGGTTAAGACCGCCAAGCTGAAATGGGAATGGGCTGGCCACGTCTGCCGCATGCATCCACGGAGGTGGGCGAAAATAGCCATGGACTGGGTGCCACACGATGGGCGGCGGCGACGTGGCAGGCCAAGACGGAGATGGCAGGACGACCTGGACGCATTTTGTAGCGATTGGCCACAGATTGCTCAAATCCGGGACGAGTGGAAGTCGAGAGGGGAGGCCTTTGCCCAGCAGTGGGACACTGTATAGGCTTTATAAAAAAAAAACTTAAGGGGCCCTTTTATAATGCAATAATTCGGTCATTATTCGAGCGTTTCAACCGTCTCACTTAAGTGGACATATTTTTGAAGAATCGGGCGTAGATTGTAATGCCATTTTCGGATATTTGTTAGATATCCGGTAAACTAAAATCGCATAAAAAACATTCCATGTAAAAAGAGGCCAAGTCTCAAAGAGGTCAACTCTTACACCGTAAAAAGTTGTGAGATATTTCGTAGAGCCAAGTCTCAGGCATTCTTATTATTCTTTATTTGCTTGCTAAATAAAATTCTGCAACTTGGCAATCACACAACTTTACTGCATCTATGGATTTTTGCATGACTATGTTGTATTGTGTGATTGCCAAAATTTTATTTAGCAAGCAAATAAAGATTTATAAGTATGCCTGAGACTTGGCTCTACGAAATGTCCCGCAACTTTTTACGGTGGAAGAGTGTCGAGACTTGGCCTCTTTTTTACATGGAATGTTTTTATGGGATCTCACTTCTTTTTATAGGTTATTGTGTTATCAATACATACAAATTATGAATGCAGTCTCATTATTGCTTCTTCGTGTTTTGTCCCATTCATTGCAAATGTAACTTTTTAATCCTACCTGTTATTTTATGCAGTTGGTGTATCTAGAAACCTGGACCGAAAACGCAAAATATTTTAGTTTTTTCTTGATTTATACACTAAACACTAATTGTATTCTGAAGCTTCTGTGTCTGCTAGAAGTGCCTTAGAGTTTTGATGATCGGACAGTCAGTCAGTCAGTCAGTGAGTGTGTGACAAATTTAAACCACTGGTTCAAATTGAATGAAATTTTAAATTTAGCGTGTTTATACAATGCCTGCTTGGTTACTGAAAATTCAGGCTTCTAATTTTATCCACAACGAAGTTATAGGGGTCGAAAATGGCCTGAACTGCTTCGAGAAAAGGTGGCTGTTTTGCTCGACTTGGCGGGGGCACTGCCGTGCCCCCAGAAACTTAGATAACCGAGAAAGAAATCGAAATCTGCAGCCAATTCTACAAGAATGTGACCACGAAAGTCATTCGGAACAAACGCTCGAATAATGACCCAATTACATATATTATGACTTCCAAGAGGAGCAAGTTTTCAATTTTACTATACACGATGATTTAATTTTAATCCGTGATCAGGAGTCAATTTCTGTAATTCTGTAACTGATATCAAACACGATTAACTCAAAGTTACCTAAAACAAACGTTCTTTTTTTCTGAATAAAACTGAATAAGGAATCGCTGTATAATTCAAAATCATTGTCACCCTAACGGTAGTTTGCGTATGTGTGTTTGACGTATCTACTTAACTTCAAGAAATGTAGGGTGACCAGACATTCAGTGGATATCAGTGTTAATATTATCATTCAATTTAATTAACTAAACAATGATTTAATTGCATGAGACCTCATCCATTGAAATCCGTTTCGGCTTTTTAGGGTTTATCAATATTTTTCGACTCCTGCTCACGGATTAAAAATCATCGTGTAAAACAATGACAACAGTCTATGTTTGCCAATTTTGATTCCTGTAATTTTGTGTTGGTTGCTTGAAACCCCGTAGGATTATAATATACCACATAAATGAATTAGCATGTTATTAATTCTTCTAGTGTGGTACTCTCACTTTAAAATCACCACAAATTACTCTTCCAGATATCCTGATTGTAGTGCAGCTTTAGTCATGTTAAAATAATCTGACTACCAGTTCAAAAGAATTCTTAATTAATAAAGTAAGCTTAATATTTTTAGCAAAGTACGATGTATTAATTAATTATGGAGCTGATAGCTCGGTTTTTATTTTGTTTGTTCGAGTTGTATGCATGCAAGCGTTTTTAAGCATTTTTCGAGACAAAAATAATACCTAAGTGCAGGAAGATCCGTGTACTTAATTATTTTCGATAAGTATTCGTGTTTAAATGTAACCTCGTGACTAACAACCGTGAAGAATGTTCTTATACATTCTTCACGGTAAGAGGGTTTCCGAATTATTGGCAAAGCAAAACTGGCTTGCAGCGTGGTAGCCATTCAATAAAACAACAATGAATAATGAAGTAGATTTTAATATGCCATACTTATGTTTCGGAATGCAATAAATACTTTAAAATTGGTAGGAGATAACGAACATGGGAGGAATACATTACTTCAGTAAACAATGTATTCGATTGGAATATACAAGAAATTTTAACCTTATTCGCTAGGATTATAGTGGTATACGTATCACCTATAATTTAAGTTCTATTGAAAAAACGGAAGATCTCATTTAAACCGCGCTACCACTTAAAAAAAATGGAATCTTGTATACCTGTAAATCCTCGAGATTCCTAGTTGGCAATAAAGATTACATAAATATAGCCATAAGGCATTCTGAGAATACAATTATTGGAGGCAATTTGTAATTTTCACTACTATTAATCTCAACAAGATTGTAATTGCCGTACTTAAAAACACTTTGCCTTATTTGACGATTCGTATAAATTTCTCCTCTTTCGCAACACTGCTCCAGTTAAAACGATGTGCAAATTCAGGTTTTGGCTTGTAATTTTGCCGTCTTTCGGTTTCATTACGGCCATATTTATTCGTACAGACAGACATGATTTACTGCATTATATTTCAGCTCGATTACAGCCTTGTTGCTGTGTTGAATTGCTGAGGTCTTCATTTGGGGATTATTACAACAATACGAACCGATTCAAGGGAGAGCCAGTTATGGGGTAATACCAATTTGGCTAAAATCACATTAAATATATTGTTAAATCCGCTTCCTTTTTTGGGGATAGCCACAAAGAAAGTTGTATAGGTACTCGACGTAATGTATAACGTTTGCGAAATTTAGAATAGACTTTGTTTTTCGTACAAGGAGGTGTAAAACAGCTTCCATCATCGTACCGGCCAAATTTCGATTGTTACTAATTTTACATTTGGAATTCATTCTGTATTTCTTCTACTAGCAAACATTGTTGCATAATACTTTCATTATATCCAACTGTATCTATTTATATAAAACTCGAGAAAAACCGGTAAAAAAAATCTAACGTAACGATTACAGCGGTTACACACTAGTTGCCTCGATAAGAAAACATCGTGACAATTAAGGCACCGCACAGAAAAGGACCCCCTCTATTCTATCGTTCGACTACTTACTGTTTCGCCACTTTACTCGTAATTTGTAATCAAACCATATTTTACAATAAGAGGGTTTGTGGACGATACGGTTTTTGCAATTTTACTTTTATAAATACTACACGGCAAACACCTTCCTCTTTTCCATACAACACTGACGTCTATGTCTGTGGAAGACCATTAGTAAGTAGTATTTCACTTCAAAAAAATACCTTAACTGATTCTTTTGTTTTCTTCTCAGACAGTCGACTCATACGCAAGACGCCTGCGTCTTACGCAGATGGTGTGTATATGATGGCGGGAGCCGACCGGCCCGGCGCTCGCACGCTCTCCAAGATCTTCATGCGCGGGCAAGACGGACTACCTTCAATGGCCAATAGGACTGCGCTACTAGCATTCTTTGGTAAATGATTACTTTTACCTTAATACTTGGTTGACTTAAATAATTTGAAAGCGAATTACTGTCTCGATTTTATTTTTTACCGAGAGCTCGGACGGACTATGGCTGGTAAGTTTACACATACTTAGCACTGCACGTCTATTCAAACCATAACTATATTTTTAGTGAGAAGCCTGCTCTATCTATACTGACAAGTAAAAGCATAGCTACCAAGATATTCGTAATTTTAGTTTGCTTGAAAATCTGGCCATATGAGACATCAAACGTTGTCAATGCACCCCGCTGTTCAGTCGCCGGTTTGTTTACAATCTTGCGAAGGGACATAGGTACAAACGACAACACTGTTAACTGACCATCCTGTGTTTATATAGAACCTTATTACAATGCACTTAAGGTGCACCGATGGTCAGTTAGCTGTGTTGTCGATAGTACCTACTTTTATACCAGCCTTTTTAGAGACCATGTAATTCACCGCAGGGAGTCGTAATTGCTGTTGAATTTGCAATTCATCATGGCAGGTGGCATACAACCCCTGCTGACATAATTATTTAATTGAAATCATATCATGAATGAGCATGAGCTTTTTTTCGCAAACTTGGAAATTCACTAATTATTATTTTTGAATCTTAAGAACACGGTTTCCACACATTATTTAAACGACTTTTTCACGTATTATATCATTTGATTTACCTCGATATTTCGAACGCATGGACTTGAAGAGATCGAAAGATATTTGTTAAAATCATTCATTAAACCTACTTCTCATTTTCATTTTTTGCACTACATGCTCATATTTTTCGAATATTTTTATTACATTCTTTACTGCAGGTCAGGTGGTAACCGGCGAGATCGTGATGGCGTCGGAGTCCGGCTGCCCCATTGAGCACCATCGCATCCCGGTGGACAAGTGCGACCATATGTACGACCCTGAATGCGAGGGCGTCAAGCACATGCCTTTCCTTCGCGCTGCCTACGACCGCAACACGGGGCAGAGCCCTAACAGCCCTAGGGAACAAGTAAGTATTACTTTGTACTATTGCAGAACTATGGGTCTATTTGGCTGTCTACTCAATGTGTATTGAATTTAAATTAATTGATATTTGTTATGAGCTCCATTTGACGCGTGCCAAGCCAAATAACAAATATTAATTACATTTAAATCCAATACGTTTCGTCAAATAGACTTCCTGAGCTTTTGCCTAACTTTGATTTACGGACCGCACTTTATTCGGTCAATTCAATGTGTTTGGTTTACGTTTGACTTCCACGATACAGGCCTAGCCTAGTGTGGGGTCATCGACTTTGCATTTTTTGTACAGAATCTTTCTGGTAATAAAATTTTATTTTACTTTACTTTTATTAGATAAATGAGTCATATTTAGATCTGTTTTGAATTTGTCGCGCATTCTCGCTTCGAGCGCGTGTAACCCATTTCTGGAGTATATGGTTTCCCCGGTGGTGATTCTACAGCCGTTTGCTTTTTTTTTTATGGGACAATCTTACACAAATCGACCTAGTCCCATAGTAAGCTCAGTAAGGCTTGTGTTATGGGTACTAGACGACGATATATATAATAGATATAAATACTTAAATACATAGAAAAACATCCATGACTCAGAAACAAATATTTATGCTCATCACACAAATATTTGCCCTTACCGGGATTCGAACCCAGGACCTTCAGCTTCGTAGGCAGCGTCACTACCCACTAGGCTAACCGGTCGTCAACCGGTCTTTTATCCTATTGTCTAAGAAAAGGCTGCTTTAACCCATAAATTTGATTCAGCGCCTACCACGAAACATAATATGCGCCCTGAATCTACGGAAGATTTACTCTACATACAGATAATAATTTGCTACATGTGAGAGTACCTTCACAGTGAATAAATTAAACAAGAATATTTTGTATAGGTCATTAATGAGTAAGTTCGTTATCAGTAAACGCTTCATAATTTTAATATGACATATATGGAGTTACCTCCATCGTACTATTATTTGCATAAATATATTTTAAATGACAATATCTCTTCGTCTTGAAAATCTCTTGCGGGTAATTTAGTCATCCAGTATGAGAAGTTAATTTTACCGCTACTTAAATGTCGCCATTACGATGGGTAAGGGCATAACAAAAGGTTACAGCGAATAGTAGCAGATTGTGATACTCGTATGACTAGGTAGTGAAATTGCAGGCCTTACCAATAATCACCAATATCTTTTTCGTAATAAGTAATTTTTATTTAACTACAAAAAATAAATTAGAGAATTTCTTACTCGCTGCAAATGCAACGAAAATATCATACTTTTACCAATTAGTAGGTAATGGGCCGATTATTCACAATACATTTCTATCTTTTTTTTCGGTGAACGCGAATAGCGGCCGAGTACTAATATGAAAACTGCATGCCTAATATGCAAGCAATAAAAGTTACTTTTTCATTACAACTGTAATGCAGTCCGTCTGACCAGGCCCTAAAACCCGACGCAGTTTATCTCTTAAAAATTCACACCAACACGCCGTAAATTTTGTTTGTAGCACCGCGGCGAGGTGTCGGCAAACAGTCATGACACGGATAATTAGCATTCTGCGGTAATCGCCGGCCATTGTCGGTATAGCATCTTGCCGCTGCAGCTCTGAGATTCGCACGATATTATCACTCAACTTACCACCTAGCATATCTTGACCCCGAGATCCGTAACAACTACACGTATGTAAATGAACGGCTTACAGTGGTTCGCCTCACTCGAGTAGTCGGTAAGCTTTGTGACGACCAGTCCAGGCTGCGGAATCCTGTGCTAATGACACTCTTGCGCATACACTGAATTTCCGTCATCGGACTTGCCATATGCAACCACGCTGATATTTATTTTTGTAATGATTTCGGCATTTTTTTTCTGAAACTTGATTGCAGTATACCTATACTCGACATTCAAATTGAATTAGAATCATTCTAGCGTGCTCTCGCTTGCTTCGACTCACGCATGACGACGTTTCCAAACAAACAGAGACATTTTTATAATTCATTTTGTTTTGAGTGCTTTATTTTGCTTCATGTCGAAAGCTTATTTTAGGACACAAGACTACATGAATGAAAAAACTCCATGGAATTGTGACTGAATTTTTAATCTATTATAATTCTCGTTATATTTTGTTTTTTTGACATAAGATTGTTTTTTTAGAAACATTCTACTAGTATTTTTATACAATTTTTACTTCATATATATTTTTTTATGTTTAATAATTTATTCTAAAAAATTGGCTGACGATTTGAAAGTGCTTGCTACTAGGCCTACTTGAATAAAGATCATTTTGAGTTTGAGTGTATTGGAGGATGTCAGAATATCTTTGAACACGCAAAAGTATTATTGTGCAACTTATTCGACGTATTTAGACCGAAATCCGTCATTATATCTAAATTATGTGTAGTGAAGAAGATCTTTGCCCTTGGTTATTAGAGCGTGCCGTAAAACCATAATGCGTTATCTTCTAAATTAGACGCTGTTAAATTTGCACTTTGTTTAACAAAGTTTCTTACTTGTTTTATAGTATGCTCAGTGCACTGATATCAATCATACAAGTACCTACTCGCACTTATCATACTGAATGACAGTCTACCCTATTTTAGGGAAATTAACTGGTATAATTGAGACCGTAACAAACTTATATTTCCCTAAAAAAATCGAATATCTTCACGATACTGATTAGATTATAATAGGTAGAGTATAAGTACAGTCAATGTCAAAGACATGTTAACCTTATTCTATAATACGGTGAAAAATATAAATCTTTTTGACGTCGACTGTATATAGGAGTCTTTGCTATCAGCAACAGTTGTTACTCGCAAAATGTATTGCTACTGGCGAACCATTACTTACCTCTCGTTAATCGCAGTTGTTACATGTCCAAGACACAATTCATAGGTAATGTGTCCGGCTTTCAACTGAGTAAAAAATGTTTTGTGAAGATATATAGGTAGGTACTTATCTGGATTGGTTTCTGCTTACGTAGGAGCTGAGGGCTAGATTTGTTACTACGTAGGAGTAAAATCAATTGGCTCCGCTGCAAGCCTCTATAGCAATAAACTTAATAATGGGCAGATCTAACCTAGATTCCCTCATCTCCTTACACCTGTGGTAATTGCAGCTTACGTAACTAAGCTTGATATAGCAATCAATTGCAAGTGATTTATTCATGGCATCTTAAATATCCTTTACCTTGTGATCATTGCGTGCTGAGATTTGTATCCCTTAATTCAAGGTTTTTGTAACAGGGCCTTGAAGTTGAGATCATTTTTTTCCTCGTTCTTCCTTTTTTAGGGTTCCGGAGCCAAAATAGCAAAAACGGAACCCTAAGGCTTCATTCACACGGCATTGTCCTGCATGTTTTTTGCAGTATACATCTTAACGTATACATAGTGGCACATACAAAATGTTGTTTATATACGTTTAAACGAATGCACACCGGACTTGTCGGAATGCCGTGTGAACCCAGCCTTATAGTTTCGCCATGTCCGTCCGTCCGTCTGTCCGTTTGTCCGTCTGCGGCTGAGCTCAGTGACCCATAATACTAGAAAGCTGTAATTCGGCATTGGTATATAAATCACACGACAAAATAGTCACATACAATTTAAAAAAAAAATGTATCTACCTCCTACACTTAAAGTTAGGATGTAATTTTTTGTCGTTGCTATCCAACGTATCCAACTTGTTCAAAAATATTATGAGTTTTTCGACTTCAAAAAAAGGAGGAGGTTCTCAATTCCATTGTATGTTTTTTTTTATATATAGACTGACGTTTCATAGAATGCCGAATGTTCTTTTTGTTTTTGAAGTGAAAACTTCTTTAGCGGCGCTGTGCACTTTTTAGGATGGGGAAAAATTGTTAAACTCGCCACAGATTTCGATTAGTCACGTGACCGTAAGGTGCGTACGGTGAGAGATTCGGGACGAGGCTTTACCGATGCCGTAGTACGAGACCTGCGCCATTCGAGTAAGCGAGAAAAAGGGCGCAAACGCCATGCAATCCGCGGCGCTTACCCGTTCGGCCGACACACAATAAGTTCTCACGCGCTAATTTGCAAGTGAAATAGTTTACTTCTGTCGCTATGGTATTCGTCGATTCGAAATGTCAAAATATTCAAGTTTTCACTTCTGCCGGCACTCCCGGAGTGCAACCCGGCCTTTATTTTTTGTAAAATTTATTGATTAAGATAAAAACAATGAAATACATGTTATCGTTATAATGCCCATCTAGGCAAAACCTTGGAGAGGTTTGTGTGCCGATGGGGGATCTTAATGTTCTACTGATCAAATTCAGATAAATGAAAAAGTAAGTATTTTAAGTAGGTAGGTAGATACAACTTAGTTTACAGAATATAGGTAATATTATTACATTTTAAAAAGTGCATCTTCAATATTTTAACTCGAACTGCGTCCCTGGTGGTGTATCGTAAGAAACATTTTTTCTAATGAGTAGGTAGCTTCTCTACTTTTGGATATATCGTAATATCATTAAACAGACCTAACTATAATCCGTCTATAAATTCGATACGTCTCCATGGAAAAAGTTGATTGTTTAAAATATGGAAACTGTTTTGGAAATATATAATGAACTCCTTCAAAACGCTTGTTTGCTCTCATACAGATTTGTGCCCTGATATCTCAAATATGTCAAAAATCTATTACTACCTATTACTGAGCATTATCCTTTTAGTTTGAAAAACGTTACCCCAATGTACATTTAAGTTCCATCAAAAAATAAGTACTTGTATGTGTTATTAAATATTAATGCAATATTGTTTCAGATAAACCAAATAACGTCGTGGATCGACGGCAGCTTTGTGTACAGCACAAGCGAGGCGTGGGTGAATGCAATGAGGTCATTTCAGGTGCCACCAGCAGCCACGCCTGCATCTTTACGTACATTCCTACACATAATTACATACCATAGCCTACCGTACCGGTCTTACTTATTAAAAGCCTTTGTTTAAATTCGGGTTATTTTGCCCTGCACGCGTTTGTAATATTGTATGCAAATGTCTGCATTTAAATTGACAAAAGAGATTAGATAGATCTAGATTAATATCCGTAGGTACTTGATATATTAATTGACAGTCATTTATAAAACAGTTGTGCGCGAAAGGATAACCGTTTTAACATTTATGAACCTCAATAGCCTCGATGCAAGTTTCAGAAAAAAGTTAAAGTTTTATTAAACATAGATTGTTCCTTACAGAACGGAAGCTTAGCTAGCGAAGGAGGAATGCCCTTGCGCAATACGAAAAGAGTACCGCTGTTCAATAATCCAGTTCCACACTACATGCGAATGCTGAGCCCGGAGAGGCTTTTTCGTAAGTCAAAAATTATTAAAATAGTTGAAATCCCTGAGATTAAAAATGCCACTGCAGGTCTAGCACAACTGACGCCGCGATGATTTGATTTGATTTGATTTCTTTCTTTCATAAAATTAATTTACATTATAAGTTAACTTTAAGCTAATTTACACGAATTTATTTAATGATCGTCAAATAATGAATATTAATTGAATTAAATGTCACAGGTACAATACAACATTCATATGGACATATATTACAAAATGATTCATGATAAAGTCAAAATAGGGAATATAAATATTGATATTGATATCTCGTAATGATCGTCAAAATAAAAACCAGAACATTATCATATCATTATTATATTATAAAACAATTTAAATTAAATTAACCATGTCAAATATATTATATGTCCATATACTCACATACAGAATACAATGGATGCTCTAATAAAAAGATTCTCAGCTGACTGATGCGACGCGAGACGAGTAAAAACTAGCCTCCTCTTTTTAATTTACACAGTGCGAGCGAGACATGAGAAGCTGAGTCGCGCGCGACTCGACTTGGCAGCAAGTTGTGCTAGACCTCCTGGTCACGTATAATGCCTGGGTGTTCATCCGTCATATTGTCAAATTGACATAACATTGACAATCATATTGACATAACAACTTTTCAAAAACTTTGAATACAACACAGTGAAGCGTAATGATTTTTTATTATCTTTATTACACTGTCCTACCACTAAGTGGCTGGGGATCATGATTACCATAGAAGGAACGACCTATGATAGACCACTAAGAACTCCCTCCAGTGGCCCGTTTCACTAAGCTACAGTTACTATTTTAGTTCATGTCTAAACGGGCAACACCACAACAATGACCAGTCGTCATTGGTCAAGCACCTCAGCTCAGTGTTTCCAGTTCAGACTTGTGACCTCGTCAAACGAGCCATTATACTCGAACAACTCAGTCAATCTGGCATGCCACTTACTCTCACATTCCAGTACTGGGTGACCCACGCACGAATCAAAACCCGGCCATGGTGACGTTCGGGATCCTGCTCCTGCGCTGGCACAACGTGGTGGCGGCGCGCGTCCACCGCCAGCACCCGGACTGGAGCGACGAGCAGCTCTTCCAGAGGGCCAGGAGGATCGTCATAGCTAGTTTACAGGTAAAAACATATATCTTTTCAATTTAAGGCTGCGCTAACTTACATTTCTGCTGTATAGGTATGTCCTGGTACTTTCTGGTGAAGGAAAACACCGTGAGAAATCCAGTCTACTCCCAACCAGGTCTAGTTTTCCCTCATCATGAGGTGGCAGTCACATTAGTAAAACTCGTGCCTTCACCAAATCTTGGGATTAGGTGCCAAAGTGGACCCGGGTTCCATTAGAGTACAACCGGGGAAAACCGGATGGTTGGGTTCATCATACCCCGTTATAGAAAGAAGATAAAACATCCATATTTTCTGACACCATTCGATAGAAACAGGTGGTTGCTTTATGTTGACTTTATCAAGTTTATTACAATTGGTTTACGCCACAGTATAATAATAGTTATAATATACTACTTATTAACCCATCCAGGGCCAATGACTCATATACGAGTAATGCCTCTACGAGCGATTTCCGCTACAGACCAGAAAAACGCTGCTACGCGCTACAGCGTTGTACATGTAGCGATGTGTGGCCTCGAATCGGTTGATATTGTTAAATCCTATGATCAGTAGTGGACGCCTTTCGGCTGATATGATATATCAGGCTAAAGTTGATATTATTTGGTTATATTTCAGAACTTAATCCTCTACGAATACGTGCCAGCGTTCCTCGGTGTTCCGATCCCCCCATACAAGGGGTATCGCACCGAGGTGGCTCCAGGCGTCACCCACGCGTTTGCCGTGGCTGCCTTCCGATTCGGCCACACACTGGTACCACCCGCCATACTGCTTCGCGACAGAAATTGCCACTACAGCCGTGCTCCGGGAGGCCATGATGCCATTAGGCTGTGTCAGACTTGGTGGGATGGTAATGTAAGCACAACGTTCTTTACAAATACTTAATCAGTTCCCTCCTGTAATTAAATATTAAACATGTCTCACACCGGTCGCCTTCTCCGTTGACCACATGTAATAATTATTATCCCATTGACCTCAGACATCACCTACTTGTTCCACTGCAAAAGCACTCTGGGGCAACCATAAGTACCTAATGCAATTAGGATTATTACATTATTAGCACGCAATTAAAAGTGCCAATAATGAGAAAAAATTATGGTGCTTATCCCAATGCCCTAATAATACCTAATTTAATGGTTATTTATAATCGAAACACTGCACCATTATTGAGACACCCGTTATATAAGTGTGATGCTCCCAAAGGTAAAAAATCTCTTACTAAAAACACGTTATTGTATCCTTCCAGGACGTGATGTCCCAAGTGCCAATAGAAGAAGTGCTCATGGGCATGGCGTCGCAACTATCAGAGCGAGAAGACGCACTGCTCTGCTCTGACGTGCGTGACAACCTGTTCGGGCCCATGGAGTTCTCGCGCCGGGACCTCGGCGCGCTCAACATCATGCGAGGCAGGGACAACGGGCTTCCAGACTATAATACTGCTAGGTAAAAAAGATTCTAATAAACTAATTAACCCTTCTCCTATTTATAATGATAAACATGATGTTACAATAATAAAAAGTAATGTGGTTTGAGTTGATTTTAGGTTGCTTTTAATGTCACACTCGTCTGCGCCGACCGTAGACTAGTCAGAGCTATTATCGGCGTTAATGTGAATCGCTTCTGGAGCAATCATACATATTAAGTACTATACCCTTAAACTAACCTAAGGCGTACTGTAGTGAACCGAACTTAAAGAATTTCTTATACTATTTGTACCTTGGTAACATTTGAGTATTACACCTAGTGCATTATTCAAGTAGGTAACTTTGATTTTAGCCCAGTCAAAGTTCTTAAGACAATATTTTTGTCGAAGGCGTTCCCGTCATAAGATATATATATTTCAATGAATATATTGCACGTCGGTGTTTACTTCAGGAAGAAAAAACATTTTTTTTATTTTATTGCAGGGAATACTTTGGCTTACCGAAAGTGAAGACGTTTAACGAAATAAATCCAGACCTATTTGAAAGTAACCCAGATCTACTCCATCGACTGATTCAAGTTTACGATGGCAGACTCGACAACATTGACGTCTACATTGGTAATCAACAATCCAGTACAAAATATTAATTTATACTAAGAGCGATTATAATATAGACGACACCGTCATTTGCATAAACGTCCTACTGCATCCATACAGCACTGACGAACTCGAGTTATGGTGGATTTTACGGCGAAAACATGGGGCCGTATCTATTCACTTGCTAGTTGCAACTTCATGCACCCCTGAAATGATTGTGGCAACTGTGGTTACCAAGGAAAGTGCTTCTATCTGCTTAGATATAATAAAAAAAACAAATTAGGCTACCTTTTTTAAAATCTGTAATCAAGTGAACGGGTTATTTGATTAAACGATCTTAGGTATCTTAATTTCCCATTATCTGACCAGTATGTTTAATGTTTCTTTCAGGTGGCATGTTAGAGTCAACTGGACATCCGGGTGAACTATTCAGAGCAATAATCATTGATCAATTTACAAGAATTCGGGATGCTGACAGATTCTGGTTCGAAAATGATCAAAATGAGTTAGTTTCTATTTAATTTCTTCTTTTGGTGATAGTTTTATTTATTATAAAGTGTTTCTACTTCTTCTTGCTAACACTAAAAAATAATCCATTTGTTTCATGGAAGTCTACCAACATTTAAACTGATTCCGTATGCATTTTGAGCTACATACACTCGCGGTCAAATATTTCGGGTCACCCTAAATTAAATAACTGCAATAGGTTTTTTAAAATATTTAACACTTGTTTTATTTACATTATATGCTATTCTTTACAATACCCAACTTTATTAGCAATTTCCTGGATCCTATCATAAAAATATCAATATCCAAAAATCACGATTCTTGCGATATCTCGCTCCGTTAACGTTGTTTTTTTTCATGGGTTTTTGCGAGTCCGATTTAAACCTGGTAACGTTATATTTTTTACTGTTATTTTAGCAGTTTAGATGTAAAATTAAATAAAGATCATGACAGGATTAAACAAAACTACAACCTTACAGTATTTTAGGAAATATGACGGTATTTTACCAACCCGTATTCTTTGTCCGCGAGTGTAGTTTAGATTATTCCTATTATTTTGACCAGGAAAACAGGCGTTTATTTTGAATATCTCGAAGTGAATATTATATTAATTAAATTTTCAGTAGACTCTGTTTACCTACACATACCTAAAACTTATACGTAATACGCAGGGTATTCACAAAAGACGAGATCGAGGAGCTCCGTCACATCACCCTATGGGACATCATAGTGAACAGCACCGCGGTGGGACCACACGACATCCAGCGCGATGTGTTCCACTGGAACTCTGGCGACCCTTGCCCGCAGCCTTACCAGCTCAACGCGTCTAAGCTGGCGCCGTGCAAGTACCTAAGAGGCTATGATTACTTTGAGGTAATACGTATACCAACAACTTTTCATATTGGAATATTACCGTAACCACACCACACACTGCTCCGCTCCCTCGCACAGCTCTGGTGGATACTCACCCTAAGCTTCCATAATGTTTCTCCAGGGCAACGAGTTCGCGTACATCTACACGTGCCTGGCACTGGTGTTCGTGCCGCTCCTGTGCGCGGGCGCCGGGTACGGCGTCGTCAAGCTGCAGAACAGTCGCCGACGCAAGCTCAAGATACAACAGGAGCATCTCAAGAACGCGCAGCAAAAAGGTATAGCAACCTACTCCCTTCTAACATAGTATAAGTTTCTGTTGTTACAAGCTTTTATTGCCTATTCTACTTTTTTTAACAATCAGCTACTTACTGAGAGGATTCTAATGATAACGGATACGACGAGTTTATCTTGTATAATTAAGGAGTTCCTATGGCTACTTTTCTTCCATCTCTATCATCAGTCCAGCCTTATGGTGCCATATTATTGCATTGTCCCACTTACACAATTTTACAAAATTTCAACTCGATGGAAGTCAATGGTCAATGGTCAATGGTTAATTTACGCGGAAAATAAAAGCTATTAAACAAAATGGCGGGAATCGTGTTTTCTCTCTAGAAAATTCTGTCATTTCCCGTCGTCATATACACTAAGTAAATAACGATTTGATTATTTTTTAGGTTCAGTAGACAAGATGGTATGCCGCGAATGGGTCCACGCGTCCTACAAGCGGCTGGTGAAGCTGCGACTAGGCCCCGACGCCGCGCTGCACGTTACCGACAGGAAGGGCGACAAGTTGCGCACCGTGCCGCTCGACCACACTGACCAACTCACGGTGCTAGAGAGCCAGGTACTTGCACAATACCACTAGAATATGTAGACGTAGATACAAGATGGTATGCCGCGAATGGGTGCACGCGTCCTACAAGCGGCTGAAGCTGCGACTAGGCCCCGACGCTGCGCTGCACCTCACCGACAGGAGGGGCGACAAGTTGCGCACCGTGCCGCTCGACCACACTGACCAACTCACGGTGCTAGAGAGCCAGGTACTTGCACAATACCACTAGAATATGTAGACGTAGATACAAGATGGTATGCCGCGAATGGGTGCACGCGTCCCACAAGCGGCTGAAGCTGCGACTAGGCCCCGACGCTGCGCTGCACCTCACCGACAGGAGGGGCGACAAGTTGCGCACCGTGCCGCTCGACCACACTGACCAACTCACGGTGCTAGAGAGCCAGGTACTTGCACAATACCACTAGAATATGTAGACGTAGATACAAGATGGTATGCCGCGAATGGGTGCACGCGTCCTACAAGCGGCTGAAGCTGCGACTAGGCCCCGACGCTGCGCTGCACCTCACCGACAGGAGGGGCGACAAGTTGCGCACCGTGCCGCTCGACCACACTGACCAACTCACGGTGCTAGAGAGCCAGGTACTTGCACAATACCACTAGAATATGTAGACGTAGATACAAGATGGTATGCCGCGAATGGGTGCACGCGTCCCACAAGCGGCTGAAGCTGCGACTAGGCCCCGACGCTGCGCTGCACCTCACCGACAGGAGGGGCGACAAGTTGCGCACCGTGCCGCTCGACCACACTGACCAACTCACGGTGCTAGAGAGCCAGGTACTTGCCCAATACCAATGTGTAGACGTAGATACAAGATGGTATGCCGCGAATGGGTGCACTCGTCCCACAAGCGGCTGGTGAAGCTGCGACTGGGCCCCGACGCCGCGCTGCACGTCACCGACAGGAAGGGCAACAAGTTGCGCATGGTGCCGCTCGACCACACTGACCAATTCACGGTGCTAGAGAGTCAGATACTTACATAATTAATCACTAGTAGCCTATTTCGTGAAGCTACGACCTACAAGTTTACACAACTGAACAACAAGGTCAATTGGCCAGTCGTTATTGGTCAAACGCCACTTTGTTGCATGTTTAAACTTGTAAAATTGTACAAGATGTGTACAGCACTTCATTATTACTATTACTTCTAGATACATTTTCAATAAGATTCTTAAGTTAGAAGCCCTTAAATCATCTGTCTTTGTTTAACAATATTTTTTCGCATATCACGTGACTATTGATAAATTAAATAATTCAATGATATATGTATATAGCGTTCTCCGGAATTGCACCCATGCAAGGCGTCGAGTAGGTACTTAATTGACAAAAGATAAATTGTTTGGAAAAAACATGGTAGGAGTTTCTACAATAAATAACTTACTTAGCTACTTAATAGTTACTTAACCACTCACTTGCTTATTTATGGCAACCACAGTTGCTAATTTCGCGCACCTCTAAACTGATGGTGGCAACTGTGGTTGCCAAGCGAAGTATGGACTTTTTTGATGAAGAAAAATTGGAAGCAATTTAGGCTACCTTTTTTAAAATCCGAAATCAAGTGAGTGGCTAAGATCACTTAATAAAATACAATTGTGTGTGTCAGGATACGAGTGGCAGCAAGCGTCCACTGGTACTGATCCGCGCGCCACGCGAGCACGACCTTGTGCTCGAGATGGACTCTGTCGCGTCGCGCCGCAAGTTCCTCGTCAAGCTGGACACCTTCCTCGCACAGCATAAGAAGGCGCTCAACCTCAACCAGGTACCATACTTATTGCGAAAACAGGAATTGTCCTGCAATGATAGTGTTTAGACAACCTGCAAGCGGCAGATGATGCTGAGCCGTGCGCCTATAGTGCTCGACATAGACTCTGCCGCTTCACGCCGTAAGCTTTTCGTTAAACATCAGCAGAAAAAGGCGCTTAACCTCAACCGGGCATACCTACGTTCTAATATAACAGGACAACAGCAGTGACATGTGACAGTGTTAGCGTTTAAAAAACCTGCCGGTGCTCATCCGAGCACCACGTGAGCACGATGTCATGCCTACTGTAGGTGGACTCGGTCGAAGTAGCCGTAAAGTCGCTAGACTAGTCAGCCTTTCAGATAACCATAGGTTATCTGAAAGGACCAGCCGAAAGACGTCCACTCTTGGGAGGGCCTATGTCCACATAGGCCTTCCCAGATAGTATCAAAGTGGTAAAGGTTGCGGGAGTTCAAAAAATGGTTGTGCTAACTTTTATATCTAAACTTCTTTAATGCAAAGAAGTAGGGTTCAAAATTGTTATGCTGATGAAACCAGACATATCACAACTATTCACGGCACATATTAGTGAAGACCGCATCCCATAAAACAATACCCATTTAATGTTTTTATTTACCTACAGGGCCATCGCGAACAAATATTAGCCACAGCGGAAACACGTGAACGCCGACAACGCAGATTGGAGCATTTCTTCAGACAAGCATACGCCATTACATTCGGTCTCGCTCCCGGAGAAAAACGGAGGAAAAATGAAGACGCTGACCCTGAGGTACCTACCTAATGATAAATATTGAACCCTCACTAAACTGTGATATATACTTACACTTAATAAAACAAGCATGATAATAGTCATTTATTTTTTCAGTCTATTGTCATGAGGACGTCCCTATCGAAGGGGGAATTCGCGAGTGCACTCGGTATGAAAGCAGACGCTGTTTTTGTCAAGAAAATGTTCAACATTGTCGACAAGGATAGTGACGGAAGAATATCATTCCAGGTGTGTACAAACGCCAACACAGTTAACTGACCATCCGGTAAGTATTTATATAGAGCCTTATTCTTATTACAATGCACATGAAGTGCACGGATGGTCAGTTAGCTGTATTGTACTCGAAAACAAAACCACTGTATTTTCAGCCACATCGTAACATAAACTGGACCAATTTACTAAGTACCTACCTTCAGGCGTCTTATTAGGCTGGAGTTCAATTTCGGAACATGACTAGCACTTGAACATGAAAGAGCGCACAAACTATAGTACCTACATAATCCTCCAAGCGTTTTTCCCTGTTTGGCGCATGCACTAGTTTTACAAAAGCAACGGCCATCTGAACTTCCAATCCAGAGGGCAAACTAAACCTTATTGGAATCACAGACCAGTAAGTAATTCTCTGGTAAGTATTATTCGCATTTGACAATTTGATCTCAATCTCTGTTTAGATTGGAACCAAATAGGAAGGGCAGAGCGGCAATCACGAAACGAAAACGAAGTTCGTTTCGTGTATCTCCCTCTATGTCGTTTGAATCAGATACTACGACAGAGAAACGTACGACTTCGTTTTCGTTTGGCGGTAGTCGCTTATTCCTGAGGGGAGCCTACGAAGCGAAAACGAACTTCGTGCGTGTATCCCCCTCTTTGCCGCTCGAACTTGCAAGTGCGACAGAGAGGGAGACACACGAACGGGGGTAAGTAATACGAGGTATAACAACTTATCATATAACGGTCATAATATATACGCTCACTGTGTATAAGCTCGTTTAGTATAACGGTCATATCACATAATGAACGAAAGATTGCACATAATGTCAAAATATATATTTTCGTAAAGTATAACGTACTTTAAATATAATATCAATTTATATATCGATTAAAGCGTATAATATTCATAACACCTAAGGAATTGAAAGATTGAAATTAAATATTTTTTTGAAATCAAACACGTCAATTATTTTAGCCTAACCTAACCGCCAGCGTGTCAACATCACCCCGCTTCTCGTGTGTCTATTTCCGCTCTAAGGGACACTAGATAACGCTAACCTAACCTACAAATAATACCATTGTTAAGAGTATTTTTTGTTTTATTTACTGCGGGGGACTTGGCCTCCCGAGCCCCTTTTGTGATTGGCACCGTCCCCCCTTCCCCCCTTTTTCTAGCTGCCCTAACCTAATTTTCTGTATTATAATCCTTATACGAAAATATACTAGGTGTTATGAACTTATGATCGTTATGCGTTATGTAGGTTATACAAAATGAAATTAGTCAATTTGAGTATTATAGAAAAAAAACGTTATATAATATGAATATTATGTCAATTGACCGCTATTCCTTATAAAAGTATTGATTTTGTTGTTATAGCTAACGTTCATTATATCTTGTGAACGTTATTAAAATGAAAATATTTATATTGTTGTTATATCTCGTGGGACGCACCCCACGAACGGAGTGCGTTTTCGTTTCGCGGGAGGCCCTCTGTATGCCGAAATAGAGCCTTGAAACTGGATATTATTTCAGGAATTCTTGGACACCGTAGTGCTGTTCTCCCGCGGCGCGACGGACGACAAGCTTCGGATCATTTTCGACATGTGCGACAACGACCGCAACGGCGTCATCGACAAGGGCGAGCTGAGCGAGATGCTGCGCTCGCTCGTGGAGATCGCGCGCACCACGTCGCTGAGGGACGAGCACGTGACCGAGCTCATCGATGGCATGTTCTCTGTTAGTATCACAGTTTAATCTAAAAATTAACTTGCAAGTAGGTATAAATCCTATTAATGAAATGGCCGCAACGGCTTCACCAACAACTGTGACTGAGCTTATCATCGATGGCATGTTCTCTGTTAGTATCACAGTATATTCTAAAAATTAACTTGCAAGTAGGTATAAATCTTATTAATTAAATGGGCGCAACGGCTTCACCAACAACTGTGACTGAGCTTATCGATGGCATGTTCTCTGTTAGTATCACAGTTTAATCTAAAAATTAACTTGCAAGTAGGTATAAATCCTATTAATGAAATGGCCGCAACGGCTTCACCAACAACTGTGACTGAGCTTATCGATGGCATGTTCTCTGTTAGTATCACAGTTTAATCTAAAAATTAACTTGCAAGTAGGTATAAATCCTATTAATGAAATGGCCGCAACGGCTTCACCAACAACTGTGACTGAGCTTATCGATGGCATGTTCTCTGTTAGTATCACAGTTTAATCTAAAAATTAACTTGCAAGTAGGTATAAATCCTATTAATGAAATGGCCGCAAGGGCTTCACCAACAACTGTGACTGAGCTTATCGATGGCATGTTCTCTGTTAGTATCACAGTTTAATCTAAAAATTAACTTGCAAGTAGGTATAAATCCTATTAATGAAATGGCCGCAACGGCTTCACCAACAACTGTGACTGAGCTTATCGATGGCATGTTCTCTGTTAGTATCACAGTTTAATCTAAAAATTAACTTGCAAGTAGGTATAAATCCTATTAATGAAATGGCCGCAACGGCTTCACCAACAACTGTGACTGAGCTTATCGATGGCATGTTCTCTGTTAGTATCACAGTTTAATCTAAAAATTAACTTGCAAGTAGGTATAAATCCTATTAATGAAATGGCCGCAACGGCTTCACCAACAACTGTGACTGAGCTTATCGATGGCATGTTCTCTGTTAGTATCACAGTTTAATCTAAAAATTAACTTGCAAGTAGGTATAAATCCTATTAATGAAATGGCCGCAACGGCTTCACCAACAACTGTGACTGAGCTTATCGATGGCATGTTCTCTGTTAGTATCACAGTTTAATCTAAAAATTAACTTGCAAGTAGGTATTAATCCTATTTATGAAATGGCCGCAACGGCTTCACCGACAACTGTGACTGAGCTTATCGATGGCATGTTCTCTGTTAGTATCACAGTATATTCTAAAAATTAACTTGCAAGTAGGTATTAATCCTATTTATGAAATGGCCGCAACGGCTTCACCGACAACTGTGCGTTGGCATTTTCAACAAAACGTGTGACTATCTTTGTTTTTTTTTGGAATTTATACAATTTGCGTGTTTCCCATTGTCATCGATCATGAGCACAATTCTTATAAAGATAAATTAGTGTCCTTAATTGTTTTTATTCGATTTTGTTAAGCATTTTTGTACATTTTATATAGTACCCCGTTTTGTTTACTTCTTATATGTAATATGGATTCTATGAGTCTGAAATTAATGATTTTGTTATTATTATATGAGCTGTCATACAATTGGAACCTAAAATGTTATGGCCACAAATGTTAGAAAGACTCAACTTCACGACAAATACCTACTAGTCAAATGTACATTTTTCATTGAAGACGCCCGTTTCACCAATAATTTATTGGATTTAAGTACCTAAAATAAATCAAGAATTAAATAATAAAGAGCAGCAGTTACGGTAATCTAGATTTCCTTATAATTTCCTAAGTTTTTTAGTTAAGCTTCGATGCATCGAAAATAGTAATTAGAAAGAAAGAAAGAAAGAAAATATGTTTATTTAGCATATAAGAAATAAATTACAGTACTACACTTCTCAATAGTTTCAATGTGGCACTTGAGTAACTCGGGAGTAAATTACTCAGAACACACTTAAAACACCAGTTAGAGATTGTAGCATTTCAATTCAAAGGCCCTATAAAAGAGAACGTCTTGTTACGTATTCGCTTAAGTAAACTATAATTCTATAGAATTACGGTGTTAACGAGAGAATTTTATTGTATATTTTAGGATGCGGGCCTTCAACATAAAGATCACCTTACATATTCTGATTTCAAAGTGATGATGAAAGAGTACAAGGGCGAGTTTGTGGCCATTGGCTTGGACTGCAAGGGCGCTAAACAAAACTTCTTGGACACCTCTACTAACGTAGCCAGGATGACCAGCTTCCATATTGAACCCTCAATGGACCAATCCAGGTAATTTTAAGTGATATTATAAGGTGAAAAGAGAATGGTATATATGCTATCTGCTGTAACGGTAAGGCGTTCAAATAAATATGCCTAAATAGGCCATTGGCATTTTTATTGTAATACGACTTCAAACAAAAAACAAAAAAGTTAGCTCTTGCTTGCCTGCGTTGAAACCACGGCATGCAACTGCGACAATATTGACGTAATGTTTTTGTGTAAGCGTGTAAATAAAATAAGCATTTTTTTTTTCAGACATTGGATACTTCTTAAATGGGATTACCTAACAACATTTTTAGAAGAGAATCGACAGAATATCTTTTACTTATTCATCTTCTACGTGGTGACTATAGGCCTGTTCGTGGAACGATTCGCGC
The DNA here is from genome assembly GCA_947049275.1 of Epinotia bilunana. Taxonomy (NCBI): domain Eukaryota; kingdom Metazoa; phylum Arthropoda; class Insecta; order Lepidoptera; family Tortricidae; genus Epinotia; species Epinotia bilunana. The sequence continues at coordinate 15,007,640 of OX346264.1, forward strand.
ACTATTCCTTTATGTCTGAACATCTGGACCTGAGGCACATCATGGGCGTCGGAATCGCTATAACAAGAGGGTCAGCTGCCTCACTATCGTTCTGCTACTGTTTGCTGTTATTGACAATGTCGAGGAATTTATTAACTAAGTTAAAGGTATGTTATGACGTTATCGAATGTATTTATATTCGTGAAACATTGATATAATTTTAAAAAGATCAGACCTAAACCTTTGAAGCTTTCGAGAAAACGCGTTTTTGCTGAAATTTCGGACCATTGCAGTTGAGAAATTAAATTGAAAGATTACGATAGGATACTGCATTTATATTTATTTTACTCTAATAGGTACCATGGGTTTGATAATATTGCGCGATCCTGTAGTTTTGAGGCAAAAGGTACCGTTTTCGTTATATACACCGACACCGACAAAGCGTATCATTTGTCTGGGAAAATGTGTTATTTATGAAACTGTAGTGTCCTCCAAAAAAATCTAATGACGATTCTGTATGTGTAATTACTATTCGCTCAACTGACGTGCCCTATTTTCTCGACTGCGACTTAATTTCGTATCTTTTACCATTCAAATCTTACGATCGAAACTTCAGTATACGAATCATTGAAATTTGTTTAGGAGTTTAGCATCCAACAATACATCCCACTGGACTCCAGTATCCAATTCCACAAGATCGTGGCCTGCACAGCCCTGTTCTTCTCGCTGTTGCACACCGCGGGGCACATGGTCAACTTCTATCACGTATCTACGCAGCCTGTTGAGAACCTTCGATGCCTTACCAAGGAGGTCCACTTCACGTCTGACTTCAGGCCGGGGATCACTTATTGGGTGTTCCAGACAGTTACTGGTAATGCACTGGACATAATTTATCGAAAACATGATGTAAGGGAGGGCACATTGCCAAGCTCTTATCCTAAACTGAGATCAATGCGCATAACGCGCTCGAACGCATAGGTTGCCCATTCAAAGGCACTATGTCTCTATGAGGGATTTCCGCTACGAAGCGAAAAAATGCTTCTAAGCGCTACGGCGTAGCACACGTAGCATCGCTTGACCTCCAATGTGTTAATATTATAGTGCTTCCCGCTACAACTTATTGTTAGTAAATACTAGGAAAGCTGGATTCCGAAAATCTGTGCATTTCATTTGGACCAAGCGGTTTAAACATTGCAGTTTTTATGCCACCATGATGGAGCGTACGTTTACAGCCCTTGATTTTTTAACATGTTCCTTCCCATCCTTTAAGGTCGGTAATAACTGTGACAATTGTGCGTTGATATTTAAGGGATTGTCTTAACAAACTGTGTAATCACATCGACGTATGATTTGTTTAACAGGTGTTACCGGGGTGCTGTTGTTCGTGATAATGTGCATAATCTTCGTGTTCGCGCACCCCACTATCCGCAAGCGCGCGTACCCGTGGTTCTGGCGCGCTCACTCGCTGCACGTCGCGCTGTACGCGCTCTGTCTAGTCCATGGTCTTGCGCGTCTCACGGGTGCTCCCCGTTTCTGGATATTCTTCCTTGGCCCTGCTATCATATATATATTGGATAAGGTAAGCAATACTATGTGTGTATAATGTTTCTGTGTTTCATTTAGCCTCCTAAGGCCCACTATACAATGTGTAGGAAACAGAGTTTCAAAAATCAACCCAAACAAAACATAAAACCCTGTTCCTATCGATTTTCTTAAAATTCCTTTAAGAGGATGAAGTATGTATTACTGGTAGCCCGTGTACCACACGGACATGGCGAAGGTGGCTAGGTACTCCCAAAATCGAAACTGAATAAGTTAAAACTTTGGCTACGTATTCACCAAGATATGTGCCGAATTTTAATTCCGTACTAGTGAGTCCTAGTTTGGGTGACAGCTCATTTCTGGTAACTGCAAAACCCAATGTAAAATAAAAAAAATTGTGTTCCAAAATTACGACTAAACGTTGACTAAGTATGTTTATCTCTTTTACTTTGCCAGGTAGTATCACTTCGCACAAAATACTTGGCCCTAGATGTCCAGGAAACAGAAATGCTGCCCTCAGATGTCATTAAAATCAAGTTCTACAGACCGCCTAATCTCAAGTACCTATCAGGTAAGGTATATCTTTGAACTCGAGGGATCAAAAAGTTTCTACCACATTTCGATTATATTTAAATGCTGGGAAGATCCAAAATTGACGAACATTTTTGATTCTTCAACTGTATCTGTATGAAAACTCAGCATGTATGGAGTTCCATTCAGTTGTTTCTCAGTCCTTTATATTTGATACGTGTAGTTCTTAGTGATAGTAATATTATATGTTAAGTATTACTTAACTGGTTACGAACATGATGCGTTGAAGTTCTAAAGATATCTGCCACTCCCGTATTCGGTTATAACAGCTACGATGCGAAGTGTGTCAAAGACGCTGTTTAAATGCGTTAATAAACTTGCAAATCTACCAATCCTGTAATGGAATGCCACACACAGATATGGCACTTTATAAGGCGAAACTATGTTTAGAATCTCACTAAGATTTGGTCACATGTAGTCGGTCAGTCGCATTAAATTTGTAAAAAGCCCATTCATTTTAACAGTACGTATACTTAATAATTGGTTATCAAATTATCTAATTTATACAATTTACACAATTTACAGCGATCTCGCTTTAAATTGTGTTAAAAGTATTTCTACATTCACTCATTCACCACCGTCTTACTCGGCTAGTAGGCAGTCGGCAGTAGCGCTTTGACGCACCTGTGTCGTGATTCGGTGAATGGGGTACGAGTAACTAGCGTGTTTAATTAGAAGGTAGCCCCTATCCTGCATTAGGTTACATAAAGAATGGTGATTATAACGAAGTTGTATGTTTCATTTAGGTCAATGGGTACGCCTAGCATGCACGGCATTTAAAAAGGAGGAGTTCCACTCGTTCACGTTGACATCAGCGCCGCACGAGAACTTCCTCTCTTGTCACATCAAAGCGCAGGGACCGTGGACGTGGAAACTTAGGAACTACTTTGACCCCTGCAACTATAACCCTGAAGACCATCCCAAGATCAGGTTGGTAACATAAATTCTGGATTAAATGAGCAATATTTGTATATTTTGCGAGAGCTATTTCGGGAGTTTATTTGCGTGATCGCATTAGAAACTAGGTTATTCGCAGCAGAACCAAGGTAAACGATGTAGCCCTCCGAATCGCTAAACTTAAGTGGCAGTGGGCGGGGCACATTGCACGTAGAACTGATGGCCGTTGAGGCGGAAAGGTTCTCGAGTGGCGAGCACGTACTGGAAGGCGCAGCGTGGGTAGGCCCCCACAAGGTGAACTGATGATCAGGTAAAGGTCGCGGGACTCTGCTGGATGCGGGTGGCGCAGGGACGGTCACATTGGCACTCTTTGGGGGAGGACCATGTCCAGCAGTGGACGTCTTTCGGTTGATATTATGATGATGATTTGTATATTTATTGCTTTGTTCGTAAGTGGGTTCTCGAAAACGGCTATAAGGATTTTGATGAGATCTATGATTAAAAGATCGGGGGGTAGAAAAATAGATCTAACTGGGTCACATTTTCGGGAAAACTCGTTTACTCTAAGCAAAAGACACCGGGAAAAGCTCTCACACACTCACGACGCGCCGTCAGATATATCGGCGCGGCCAAAGTGCTCACAAATATCTGAACACGTCTCTATTGTCGAGGCATTAGAGGTTTGTTCAGATATTTGTGAGCACTTTGGAAGCTCCGATATATCCGATGGTGACTGTACAAAACAAGTGTATTTATTTATTTATCAGGAACAATTAACATCCTACTATAATATTATAAATGCGAAAGTTTAGATGTTTGGATGTTTGTTACTCAATCACGCTTAAACGGCTGAACCGATTTGAATGAAATGCACGAAGATATTTTATAGCCTGGATTAAAATATAGGATAGTTTTTATCCCGGGTCCACGCGGACGAAGTCGCGGGCGGAAGCTAGTACATCATACATTATGAGATACAATAGTACGTATGTCATAAACCAGACTAGCACATCTAAAACAAATGCACACAGCATGATCAGTAAGTTAGCGCATTAGTTACCAAGTACACAGTATACAAACACGAGTGTCAAAGTCAACCAACATATAACAACATATGTATTAGTAAACATATTCCTTGATTTAATAATATTCTTGCTTACGAGTACATACAAAAATTTGTCAAGTGGCTTTTCGGGCCTCAATTTTGGACACATAATTTCGCTTATTCAATAATGCCTTAATTCATGTAAAAACAACTTTAAATTCATATTGAAATAATATGTTGTTACGTACACCTACCGCTGAAATAGAAACGTAACATATTAGTTACCACTATAGGTAGGTACCTACTATTAGTAGCTACGGTAAAATTACATTTCATTCATTCTGTATCAAAACATTGAACGTAATTTAACTAACTATTATCGTTGCTCTATTCCCAATCCCAACATATAATTTTATAACACACTGAACTTTCTCCAGTTGAACTCGTGCAACCGACAAAGTGAAACGCATTAGAGGTCGTCAACTAACGACCTCGTAAATACGATAATATTTCTCAAATATGTCGGCAAAACATTGCACAAGTTTAGTGCAGAAGATTACGGGTGTGTTTGATGTTCGCATCTAATGTCGCCGTCACGAACTAGGTGGAAATTTATTTCTACACAAACCTTGGGTTATGTTAAATTCTTTTTTGCAGCCATTAAGATACTTAACAGAGGTGCAAAGATAACAAACGATTTCCCTATAGCACTTTAGGGCCTTGCATTAATTGACCTCTTTGGGGGATGCCTATGTCCAGCAGTGGACGTCTTTCGGCTGATACGATGATGATGATTAAGTGACCCGGCACATTGTAAATAATCCTACTAATATTATAAATGCGAAAGTTTAGATGTTTGGATGTTTAGATGTTTGTTACTCAATCACGCTTAAACAGCTCAACCGATTTAGATGAAATTTTGCACGAATATAGTTTATAACCTGGATTCAAATATAGGATAGTTTTTATCCCGGGTCCACGCAGACGAAGTCGCGGGCGGAAGCTAGTTAATTATATTTTACTAAGCAGATTTAGAAGAAGGGTCTGAATGCTGGTTATTACATTACTTGCATACTAAACTTTTTACTTATTTAAACATACTATGTATTAACAGTTAACTTCAACTACCTATGAGAATTGGTTTCTTTAACATTCCGAAAGCACACCCTTTTTTTGATCTCGTCTAAGTGACACGGTCGTTTTCAATGGAATGCATGAAACGCAGTTCCGTCGAGACACTAGTTTCATTTCAATCTGGAACCATTGCGACTATAATACATTTATGAATATTTATGTCATCGTTCCTTTGTTTTGATCACGTTTTGATTGTGCAGAATACAAGGCCCATTCGGCGGCGGCAATCAGGACTGGTACAAGTTCGAGGTGGCGGTGATGGTGGGCGGCGGCATCGGAGTTACGCCCTACGCCTCCATCCTTAACGATCTCGTCTTTGGAACCTCCACCAACCGATACTCTGGAGTAGCTTGTAAAAAGGTATGTCAACTACTCTCGATTACTCTGATGTCATAGTTATTCTCATGCATTATAGTTTAGAATGAATGCAAGTAGTTGTGTACCTATAATTATACATTTATTTATACCATGCATAAAAATCATACAATAATAGTCAATGTTACAACTGTCAAATAAATGTTGAGGTAGATCAACAATCGGACGAAAAAAATCATACGATCAGATAACTAACCTTAGTCCAGCTCACTACTTAACATCCTGCTAGCCTCGTGCCGTTTATTTTCAATCGGGGTCGCCCGCCCAATCTACACACTACTTTTTGCGGAACCAACTGCCACCTGACCTTCCAACCCATCGACTTCCTTCGTCGAGAAACCTTTCGTTTTACAAACAGCCCACAGTGGAACAATAGATTTACTGCCCTCTTTGCTTTCGTTACAAATAGCTAGGCATATTTAGCTCCAGTCCGTTTCTTTTGAGATCCTGGATTTCTCTACACGAGACTAAATGTGTGAGAATCCGTTTTTTGTAGAAACGCCACATAATCCAATTATTCTGAGCACCTGTTGGTTTCTGTAATGTTTTGTACGTATTTAGGTCGATTGTAATGTTATTTTTGCGTGGGAAAATGGCAGTTGAGTTGTCCTGCTTCCGGATCGAAAAGTTACACAATTATCCCTCTGGTTCCCAAGTTTTCCTCCACAACAAATAAATATGATATCTTACGCTGGTATTGACTGCACAGGTGTACTTCCTGTGGATTTGTCCGTCGCACAAGCACTTCGAGTGGTTCATCGACGTGCTGCGAGACGTGGAGCGCAAGGACGTCACCAACGTGCTCGAAATACACATTTTCATCACGCAGTTCTTCCACAAGTTCGACCTCCGGACCACAATGCTGGTGAGTGCTATCGTTGCATTTTAGAGGTTAAACACGGGGACTTTTAGCGGCGATACAAACGTGCAACTGAATCGCGACACTAGCTATTCATAGACATTAGACCACTGGATTGGATGCAGCTGTCTGTAATTTACCCAAGTTTTGTGTACAATGAAGTATTTACATTGCAATAGATACTGTGTCGTTACTGAAACTGGACACGCAGCAAAGAGTCGCCGTATCCGTAACCGCTCTTAAAGTCCATTTTTTCTAATGACTTCAATGAAATTATTCTTCTGCGTCTTATTTTATGCATTGGCAACGATAATAATTATTTTAAAAAAATGCCAAATTTTATACTGACGATACCTCTATACGAATTGAGTAAGTAAGTAAGTAAGTAATTTATTTTATTTATTTTGTGAGTGTTTCAATAGTAACTATACTGCTCCTAGAAAACATAATTTGGTGAAGTGAAATTGAATTCAGTTAACGTATTTTTAACATAAACTGGACTAATCAATTTGATCTTTTATGATAAAACAGTCAAAAAAATATTTGCCTTTGATACCGCTGAGCATCAAAGCAAACTTTGGCAGAAAGAAAACGAATTGACATATTTTTATAGTACATCTGCGAGAACCACTTTCAACGCTTATCGCGCACCTCCATGTTCACGGGGCTGAAGGCGGTGAACCACTTCGGCCGGCCCGACATGTCTTCCTTCCTGAAGTTCGTCCAGAAGAAGCACAGTTACGTGAGTATCCCCGTCCGTTACGCAAACACGCCACTTCGACACTAAATTGACTTGTAATTGCAACGCCAATTATACGGACGCTGTACCATCTGACGTAAATTATAATAACCGTGGTAAAATGCCATTACTGCTTTCACAGAGTCATCGTAAGATATGTTGGCGACGTATTTGATAATACTAAGGGAACCGGGTTGAATTGTGTTGTGGGCGATGGGCTAGCAGCCTGTCATTGCGATATTACATTTTTGTCGATCTTTTATACCCACGTTTATGCTGAAAGTGGTACTGGAACACAAGTTTCATGTGCTCTGCCTACCCCCTTTAGGGATAAAGGCGTGAATCTATGTATGTATGTATGTATGTGTATTTGATAATAATGTAATCTTGAGAAGGTTGAATTCATGATTATTACATACACACATACATTCACGCCTTTATTCCCAAAAGGGGTAGGCAGAGCACATAAAACGTATATTCCAGCGCCACTTTTAGCATAAATGTAGGTAGAAAAGATCGACAAAATGTGATATTGCAGTTTTAGGTTGCTAGCCCATCGCCCACAACACACTTTATATTTAAATAAACTGACTTCATTAAATATTTCTTACGCTACGCCTACGGTAGCCTAGTGGTGAAGGCATGCGGCTGTCAAACGGCGGTCGTGGGTTCGAATCCCGGCTCGTACCAATGAGTTTTTCGGAACTTATGTACGGAATATTTACTGCTAGCTTTTCGGTGATCGTGAGGAAATCAGTCTAATCCCAATAATGTCTCGTTTTCCCTCTGGGTTGGAAGGTCATTCAATGGCAGTCGCTTTCGTAAAACTAGTGCCTATGCCAAATCTTGGGATTAGGTGTCAAAGCGGACCCCGCGCTCCTTTAGCGGCACAACCGGGAACAACGCTAGCATCCTCCTAGGATGGCTGTATTAAATATTTATATTGCGATTATATCTGGTGCTATACACTTGGGGTTACGTGTTCGCGTTGCGTCGTTGCCTCTTTCATTTGCCGTAGGAAAGAAAAAGATGCAAAACGAATATTTGCGCAAATACCGCCAAGTGGAGTATACCACCATATGAGCTTTTAAAGTGCTTCAAGAAAGTTACCGGCAAAATCATTACCCGCATCTAATTTTTAAATGGTCTTATTAAGTTTTTTTTTCATTCGTGTTTCTTACCGAAGCCGGTTGATACCTAGTTTTCAGTTATTTTACAGTCTTTATTACATTTGACAGCTAAAATACAGATTCATTTTCATAAATGCACCGTTATTCTGACATTGGTTTTGAACGCAGGTGTCGAAAATCGGCGTGTTCTCGTGCGGGCCGCGGCCACTGACCAAGTCCGTGATGTCGGCGTGCGAGCAAGTCAACAGGACTCGCCGGCTGCCATACTTCATACACCACTTCGAGAACTTCGGTTAGCCTCTCGCCAGAACTAGTGCTCGTCATCATATTACCTTAGGTGCCGTTCATGGAAGGAGCACGGCGTGACGTGAAAAGAGACTATGGAAGTGCCCACGCGCATACGCTTCCGCCCTACATACTGTGCTTGTGGCTTACAATTCATCGTTCTATTTAGATAACAAGTAGATGTAGTTCACAAATTAATTTATTTATTTCATAATATTTTTATACCGTTTTTCATTCTATAGACTATTTTTATACAAATTATTTAGTACAAAATGTAGCAACAAATCATTATTACACGTACAAAACCAGCCTTAGCTTAAGAATGTAGGAAGAATCCTTCCCTGTCTCAAAAACGTATATTGTGTAAATAATGTAAAATATAAGTTATTGCAATGATCGGCTAGTAATACGTAATGTAACTTTTCTCAAACTTGCAATGAAATGTTGACGTCTTACTTCAAAGATTAGGTTCGGAAATACTACGACCTATCCGGTGCGATGAGTGATGATGATATGTAAAGGAATTTCATACTGCCTTACACACCTAGGCCTGTAAAGCAACCTTCTTTTGTTTTTAAACGGGGGGCGGCGGAGGGCGCGGGCCCGGAGCTGCCGGCGCGGCGGCGGCGGTGCAGGCGGTGCAGTTCAGAAACGTATAATTTAGTTGTGTTAACGTACCAACAAAACAAATTGATTAGCTACTTTTTATTTTTATTTCATTGCAAGTTTGAGAAAAGCACTACATATACAAATCTCGGCGAGAAACGGGGTTGCCGGCCGCGTATCCCTATCCGGCCTCGCTGCGCTCGGCCTTCTATATCTACTTGCCCTGCAACCCTTCGTTTCCCGGCCTCTATAGTAATGTACTATTAATGTATCATTCGTTAAATTGTAAATACTATTTAATAAAAAAATGATTCCTGTAAAGATGCTCTATTAGTTTCCTTTAACAAACGAATTAAGAATCCGCAGTAAGCTCGGCCGAATTTCACCTTCCCATACAAACGTAGTTACGCTCTCATTTTAAAACTACGTGTTGGATTGTGATGAAACTTTGCATATACAAAGACATACAAACGACAAAACAAACGAAATACAGCAAAAACAAGTTTTGTATGAAAAATTTAAATTCGCTGTATTTTTTTTACTATGGTATCTGAAGCTACATACACTAATTACGGACACAGATATACCTCATGTCATTGTATATGCAAAGTTTCGTTACAATCCAACACGTAGTTTTAAAATGAGAGCGTAACTACGTTTGTATGGAGAATCGAGCTTACTGCGGACTCTTAAGCAAGCAATACAATGCTACTGAAAATTATTTCACATATGAACGCCGACGTAACATACGTAGGTAGACGAACCCATCTTTTGCGGACTGGTTAGTTTACATATAAAGTACCTATTAAGTTAACCGAAACTTTTCTCACTAAAACAAATGACAACGGTGACGCGGATGAACGCGTGGAAAATGTTAGTCTGCGTGGTCCGGGAAAGCAGAACGCAAGAAATACGCCATTTCCCTCACAAAGAAATAAAAATCCCTAAATCTAGTCCAACGTGGCGCAATAATAATAATAATGTCTTTATTCTAATACGAGTAATTAATAAGTAGGGCAATGCCCGTTTGCCTAGGCAAATGGTCTTGAAAATTATTTATGGTCTGCATTTGAGGCTGAGTCTTGATTGAAGTAAAAGGCAAACAACAGCCTTGCCGCTCGAGACACGCTGCCATTATGTTTTACAAACAAGACATAATTATCAAATCATTTACAATGCATCAAGCAAGGGCAGTGGGTGAAACAATATTAATTAAGCGAGAGTAAGTGTAATTACGCACTACAACCTCCATTAGGTATCTAGTGCAACCTGTAACTGCTAGTAACTTTTTCATATCTGGCTTGCCAAATTATGAAAGAAGAGATTTGTCTTATCGCGTACTTTTATCGATAGCTTAACTCACTTCAAGTACAACATAATTTTGTAGTATATGTGTACATTATATTTATACAGAGATTATTTAATAATGTATCGTCGCAATCGCAATGTATACTTATTCCGGCGGTATACTTCTGATACATTCCAGAACCTAAATATACAAGATTTGCTTCTCCAAAACATATTTCCATTGTCCATTAAACCCATTTAGAATAATGACAGGCACCTTCTATAGCTCGTGTCCTTAGAGTCTTACAATCTCTATTACTCGTATTAATGTGTTAATAGCAGCTTGGCAATCTCCACGGCCGTGTGGAAGCCGTCAAATCACTCCTCTTGCAATTAAGGCCAAAACGCCAGCCAAGTGCATATTGCACCTATTGCTCGCGTTTTAGCAGACACTGGACATTGCAACATAACGTTAATTCACATCCTTTTGATGCCCATAATGCAATCATTTGAAAATGTATATAATGGCGTCTTTTTTATTTTCACAATTTTTGTGTCTTAAAAACCGTAAAATTATATTATTCTATTTTGTTTTATTTAGGTAGTAAAACCAATGTATGGAATTAGTCATACCTAAAATCATCATTGGGTTAGTCAAATAATCATGTAACGTATGTGTGAAAATATATAAAAACTGATAGTTATTTATTACAATTGCACAGAAACTTTATAATACCTAAATAGAAAAGCGTAGTCAGTACTCTTTTTGCAATGCATTCTCATTATAGTTTAATCACAACGGATAAAACTTTCGTTTTGTCTAAATATTTATTTTAAGGGTGTATTTATGAACGCATGACATGAATGACATAAGAATAGCTCACCCTTTTCTTGCTCTGCAGGTAACGTAACGCACTTAGATCTAAGTACCTAACGTTACGTACGTCAGATAGATCTAAATGTCAAATGTAATATAAAAAAATCAGAGTATAAACTGTCCTAATCCTAACACGCTTTGGAAACGTTACGTGGTTATCCCTCTGGTGATCAATCATCGTTCGTTTTTTTCGGAAATAACAGGCATTTGATATCTGAAGTCAAAATGGTAACTATAACGCAAACTTGATTTAATGCCTGCGGTCATAATAAGTACTATCTGGATTAACGTGCATCCATTCCAAAGCACCTCAGAAATTATTAGCGAGTGACATCTGTAGCCTACTTGGTAGTGACCCTGCCTACGAAGCCGGAGGTCCCGGGTTCGAATCCCGGTAAGGGCATTTATTTGTGTGATGGACACGAATATTTGTTCCCGAGTCATGGATGTTTTTTATGCATTTAAGTTTATATTTATCTATATAAGTATGTACCTAGTATTTCGCCGTCTAGTTCCCATAGCATAGTACAACCATTGCTTAGTTTGGGACTAGGTCGATTTGTGTAAGATTGTCCCCAAATATTTATTTTTAGGTTAATACTGAAAGCAGTAACCTACCCACCCCCAAACATGATACTGACGCGATTGTAGGTATATCATTTCCAATCCTTAATGATAATTTACACTTTATTAAATATAGAACTTATACTACGCTGGCTCAATGACCCAAAGAGGATCTTGGCATCTAAAACAATAGAACGCTTATTCTGCGCAAGTTGCGAAACCTCACGCCGGTTGGATGTCCCAAGGGTGGTAAGATGTTTGAGGACGTCACTCCAGCGTTACCTGCCGGCCGACCCACACACGCTCTCTTCACTGGACTATCGTCTCCCATGCTCTCCAGCCCCCCTATTCTGTAACTTGTTTTAAGGTCACCTCGACGCTCACCCACAAATATATCTTGACACCGCGATGCGTAGTAACCAAGCGTAGGTAGAGGTCTAGTTTCGTGATAGGTGAACGGCGGGGTGAGCCGCATTAACGCTTAGCGAATAACAGCCCAGGTGGCCGATCCAGCGGAGTTGAAATATAGAACTTATGGACATTAAAAACGAATGCCACTCGTAGTAAAAGATCACAACTAGGTACCATAACTCATAAGTGGCAAATAGGTACCTCATATGCAGTCATTGTATGTGGGTTGTCTGCTGACATTCTCGACAAATGAGTTGCCAGACATTTGCTTTGATGGCCCCGCTTGTGGGCATTCAATTCAAATGAATTTAACGCGGTTCCATAGAAACGTTAATGGCTTGGTCAACTAGGTTACGAATGAGAATGTAAATATTTTTGCATATTATCTTGGCTTATGTCGCGTAGATGTAGGTTTTCCAGCATAAAAAACATTCTGGTATATTAAGCTAAATATTTGTATTTTGTAGGCAATTACAAAAAAATATTTCCTTCGCAATGAACTTTAATATTAAATTACATTTGGGTTACATACTTATATGTAGGTATATTGATTTAAACTTTCACAATTCTCACACATTATTTATACTAAACGGGACTTAATCGCGTCAAAAATCGGCAGGTGAATAAGTCTGCGATAGCCGAGCATTTGTTGGAGTCAGGACCAAACCACTGGATTGAGCTCCATAAACCGAAAGTCCTGTCTACGGAACTCCGTTGAAATTATAAAACATCGTAATTTCAACCGGGATGACGGTTTTAAGATTTCATCTTCGTGGAATCCTGTCATAAGTAAATGCCAAAGTCAACAAAACATCGTCCGTTATATCACCGGACATTATTAGTGTTGTGTGTCGGCCGGTTGAAAACCCTAGTGTACAAGTGGTTAATAAAGACCAAATGCGGCTAGTTCGGAAAACCCGCGCAGCAAGAAGATGTTGATACCCGCTGAAGCCAATTGTCCCGTGACCATGGATGTTGCAACACATCCGAAACGTCGGGAGACCTTAGTGAGGTAAATAAATAATTTAATTATACGCGATTAAGTCCCGTTTAGTATAAATGATATATGTTGGTGCCTATTACATATATGTAGGTCCCTATTTCATTCTTTAGACATTGCACATTTTAATGAACGTTTTAGATTAATTTTCAATCGTGAGAAATGGCGAGATAAACGACGAGTAACATCAGCCTAACAATACTATTAGCAAAAAATATTACAAATGAAAGGAAAAGTTGATAATTTTAATAAAATAAAATAATTTCAACCGGCGAACACAGGCATATATGGCCCGTTGCTACTAACCGACTGAGCTATCGGAAATAATCTGTCTTGGCCTTTAAATATTTCAATCAGTTCCTTCTTACAACGCCTTAGAGAGGCATGAGGCGACATCTACCTAGAAGACTGGCTTCTTAATGGCACCAACGATTATTTTTATATTTACCTTTAATTTGAAATGTATTATTACACAATACTGTGCAAAGAGCAACGATTGAACAGAAAAGAGAAATAAATAAATATTTTTTCCTCTCACTGCCTCGGAAAGCCGTTTTTATCCTTTAAAACCAGTGGGCAAAAACGCATTTTATCCACTAGTGGGGAAAGTAATTTGTCCTTGGAGCGTGTTTAACTAGATTTTGACAGATAACAAAACGTAAAACGCTCATAACACAAAAAAATCATAGATGATGTATTTCTGTTGCCGCTATACAACAAATACTAAAAAAACAGAATAAAATAAATAATTAAGAACTTTTAAAAACTTGCTTGTGGCCTTCATCAGGCGCTGGGTCTCAAAATGTATGGGAAAACTATAATCCAACTCGCACTTGATCAAAATTCTACTTGATATTACTTAACGTTATTATTACTGCTTTTTTTAAATTAAATAAATTTATTTTGCATGTTGCACTTTCCTCGCTACAATGAGGTGAAGAATTTTGTGTTACACACGGATGCAAATGTATTTTACTTCTCGTGTGTTGAAACACTCGCTATGCGCTTAGGATTCTATTTTAGAACCACTCGCTACGCTCGTGGTTCAACTATAGCATCCTGGCATCCTGTCACTTGCTCGTGTTCCACACTCGCGGGTAAAATACAACTTTGCACCCTTGTATAACAAATCAACAAATTGCTAGTTATCAACATCAAGCTTACGAAAACAACCATTGTACAATAGCAATCGCAGTCCCCAGTAGCTTGAATGCAGAACTGCAGTTTCAGTTCAAACAAACAATCAAGGACATCTCATAACCGGTTACTAAAAAACGACGTAATAAATAACTTCTTTGTTCCACCGTAGGTACCTACCCTGTGACAAGATTGTCTAATGACCCTCATTACTGCGGAGAATCTCGACACATCGGGTCAACGTACTATTGCACCGTCTTTATATTTCGAGGAAAAGTACATGCATCACTATGAGCATCATGCCGTGCCGAGGCGGCGCGTGTGATGTTCAAATTGGCATCATAGGGCCTTGGGCTATGACTATATCGTTAATATACGAACGATTTGCATACGAAATGTGATTTGTTATATCGGGTTGGTAGCAAATTTAGATTTTTTTGGCAACTGCCGGGCTGTCTTCGGCGTTTCCGTAGAAACTATTCATATATAATCTTTTTCGATCTAACATTAACTTAGCGTTTGCTGAAGTCTGTTTTCTTGCTCACTACACTTACCGCAATCCTGGGCAATGCGATATTCTGGGCAGTCGACTACAAAGTAAGGTATCCATTTTTTCACGTGGCAACAATGTAAACAATAGTATTACATGTTGTCGTCTACTGTACCCTTACTGTACCTAATGTATGTCGAGTATAGAAGTGAGATTTTTTGCTTACGTACCTATTCGAATTAATGGGAACTACCTTACTTCCTTAATTATCTACTTGTTATGTTGCAGTTGCCTTGTTAACTTATAATTATGTCCATGTAACACAGTATCGCAACGCTCTGAGTAAAGATAAAGCAACATTCTAAGGCACATAAGTGGAGTTTCTGTCACGGGCTACACTATAAGACTATAACGTGCTATAAAGCAGATCAACAAAAACGTTATAAAGTATCAAAAAGCTTTTCTGGTTTAGTTGTTAAATGAACTTTCTTTTTACTCACTCACTCACTCACTCTCTCTTATCTCTATATCCAAATTTGAGAGTGGAGCATCGACGAAGGGTAGAAAGCCTTGCTATCTATTTTATAAGCTGTATTTGGGAGAGTATGCCGAGGAGCGCCATAAGACGGTTTTCCGAATTTTCTTTATGGAACACTAGACTCCGTATGGGTTTCCAGTTCCGCCCCTATGTAGTTGAATTCCCGACGGATATAAGATACTACCTACCAAACTAAATATAATTAGTTTTTTTTACAGCCGATATTTGACAGCCGTCACCCCGGTACAATAAACGTCAATGATGACATAAATTGTACTGGGATGACAGCTGTCAAATATTGGATGTAAGGGCATTTTCAATATATACTACTAAATACCACGGGACTATTAACGTAGTCGAAATATGTAACTACGGTAAAAGAAACTGAAACACGTACCTTTTTATCCCATATTAATATAGCACCTTGACAAGAGCGAAAAAGCCACGTGTTTCGATTTCCTTCACTGTACATAGGTATAACGTAGCACAAAACTAAAAAACGTGTCATACAAAATTTGTCTAAGTCTGGAGTAATCTTTGTCACCACAAGCAGGTAATAGTGTAATGTTGCGTTACATTCAATTATGTATTTTAAATGATATATGCGAAAATGGTAGCATTGTATAACTTATGTAACCTTTTCTTTATCGACGATTCAAGATGGCCATTAAATGTCATTTAAAAAATCTAATCGGTATTATGTAAAGTGGCTTTATCAAACAAATCTACTTATATCTATTTATTTTATAGTTGTTGCGCCGTAACTAATGAATTTCCTGGAGCGAATAAACGTGTGAAAAGTTCGTTGCCAACCGCTAGTTTTTACACAAGATCTGATACCGTGTAATCACTTTGCTAACCTCGTATATTCGATTTAGGACAATGTAAATTTTAACTTTAATGGTACTATCTAAAGTTCATTTTAGCTGCAAACATTACAGTTAGGAGTATTTAGGAAGTCGGCAGTCGATATTTGGCCAATTAGCAGTCGCGAGCGAGCAAATCAGCGATCCATGACTTTGTTTTAGCACCGCTCTGTTTCCTCCATTCATGTTATATAACATTTGATTATCCATTATTTACTTACATACACGAGAAAAAAAAAATGTCGCAGAGAATTATTAAGCGGCTTACGTCACCCGATACCTAGTCTAAGGAACGTATTTATTGCGTATGTTTCGAGGTTGCAAAATTGACGACACTGTTTTAGTGAAAGCGAATAACTCTAAAATACAATAGTCAAAAAGGAATTATATAAAGACTGCGGTGATTCTAACTTATCAAACATACGCCCACGTTTAGTCAATGTGGTAGAATGCGCTGACAAGTCTTTAGTACATTTTATAAACTCTGTATAATATAGCGGATGAGCCAGACTTATTTTGTGACGAATTATTTTTGATGATTATGTTTGATGTAGGTACCTATTTCTGCTCGTAACTTCAATTACATTTTAAAATGTAAATTTTTACAGACCTTATCACCATTATTGCCGCGTGGAGATAGGTACTGGGGCTTATGAAAATGATTCAGGTCTATCAAATCAAATATTCAAAATACATAATTAAAGTCTAAACAAAAGGAATCTAATATCATTATGAATACTAAGGCTGAAATCCTAAATCTAAATCCTTTTATAGTACCGGGAAGCGTGTTATGGGCGGGCAGCTATTTTCCGCTCGGGTGGTCCGCGCGTACTTCCTTCCTCATTGCGCGGGCGCTGCTGCCAGGGAAGTTGATCAGAACTAAGTGGTAACACTCGCCCCTACTTCCTTACAACTTGTCTACGCTTGTTGCCTTTCATGAGTACAACGTAGTATCAAGTTTATTTATAGCAATAGGTAGATACGTGAAATTTTATAATACCTACTAATTATATGAATTAAGAGAAGATTTATTTGATAGCTGAGCATTATTACCTACTAATTAATAGTACATCACGTACCTAGGGCGGTGAATTCATGAATGGCGCAGATTACAGTTGTTTGTGGCCCTCACCTTCGGTTCGGGCCATAAATATGCGATCTGGGGCTTTACGAATTACCGCCCGTGGTAAGTACACAATTTTACGTCTTCATCTGGCCACAATGCGAGTTTTACCGTACGAGCAGCGTGCAGTAAAACTCGCATTATGGCCAGGTGTGACGTAAATAAAGTTATTTAAATGGATTTTATCACTTATATAATATGTATTAAATGCACCTCGACGTTTAGAGCCATACACTTATACTTAGAACATTACTTTAAGATATAGCTATGCATATATATTCCAACTGAACCGGTAAATATTAATTGTATGGCAATCTCTATCAATAGCTAACTGAAACGGTCTAGCCTTGTTTTACCGACATAACCATGTTTCGAAAAAAAAAACTCATTTTTTTTGAGATACGTTAATTTTTTTAGGATTCTTATAAATTATACCTAACCTAATAGGTTCTACACAATGACCATTTAGCCTGTAAGTACCTAAAAAAAATATTTGTTTTTTTTTCGATGAAATAAAAATTCGGCGAAATTGGATGCATTCGCTGAAAAGTTTGTCGGTAAAATAAGGGGATCCCAGCTGGCACTTCTAATTCCTACTATAAATCATTTTATCAACTGTTATATACTTATATATTCACAGTAAGATAAAACGAGCCATTAGACATATAGAAAACTTTACAGATCACCAATTCACATAGCCGTGTCAAATTATACCCCAATTACGTAACGAAACAAAAACCCCAAACATTGCGAGTACGTTGTGAAAAATTGCATGGCGTTTGTCTTGCGAGGCACAATACCGCGACTGTCCTGCTATTCTGTAACTTATTTTAAACTCACCTCAGCGCTCATCCACAAATAAATGTTGACGACGCGATTCATCGTAACTAAGCGTTGGTAGAAGTGTAGTTTCGTTAGAAGTGACGGGTGGAATGAGGAGCGCACGCGCGTAAAGCATAACAGCCCAGCCCGTGAACTATCGGCGTAGATAAGAAAGCAGCTTTGCCATTAACGACCTCTCGCAACTCACCTTACAACTATCCTCAGTATACCTTGACTCCTAGATTCATGACAACTGTGTATAATCAGAGATCAGCCTTTTACGGTTTGCTTCGAGAGAGTTGTTGGTGAACTTAGTGAACCGGCCCTGGGGTTCCTCGTAACCACAGTACAAATAACATCAGCACTGTCTTGATCAAGCGTTGTCAGTTCAGCTTTTTTTTCACTTGGTGACAAAGTCTTAAAGTAATAAGTAAGTAATGCTCAGAGCCCGGATTTTTCACGGCAAAACAAAACACTATCGTAATCTAAGCCAGTGATAAAAACATTATTTTATTTTACCAATATCGAGGATTAATTATTAGGTATATAGGTACAAAAATAACAACCCATATATTTTTACATTATTGTCAATTTCCAGTATGCAAATAAACCTTTTTAATTTTTTAAATAAAAAACTAGAAGTGTATTTACAAAAACGCCATTAGGTATTTGAGCCAACTAAAAAGTGTTTCTGGTGCTTCTCATTGACCCATTTATACAGCCAATTACTATTACTCAAATAAAATGCTATGTGCTGTTGTGTGTTCGGACGTGGATTACGAAGAAGAAATTGCATTTGTTTCTAATATATAATTTCATACAATCTTCACGTAGTTTTTTTATTAAATATTTATTTTATTTGGTGACGTTTTTTCTTCTACTACACAATTATCGATATCGATAAAATTATGTTTCTACCACTGGCTAGATTACGATAGTGCCGTGAAAAATCCGGGCTCTGGAATGCTAATAATTACACGGTACAACTCACGTGTGTTTTCGCAGCGGTGTGCATGAATCACTTACATATCAAGCGACACCGCCGCGAAAACACTCATCTTGAAGAAGAACTCCCGAAGGGTTCGAAACATGTCGCCCATAGGAACATTTAATACTTGAGTGGAACCGTGTAGCATTATTTCACGAAACTTTAAATTCGAAGTCGTAAAGTATTGATAATATTATCTCGCAACGCATTTCTGCATTCCACTCTAACCATGTTATTTTCAAGAAGATGTTAATATCTGCTTTACCTCTTACAGCATGAACTAACAAAAAGAGGTGTTGAAAATGTAGGCGAATTTAGGTTCCGTAATGTATACAATACGGAAAGCCAGCCGAGCGAACAGCCGTTAATGTCAATCAATTTGGATCCCTACTAAATCTTACTGGCGTTGAGCTACGCTTATATTAAGTTATGGTACTGATAATTATTCTACGGCGGCGAGAGTGAAAGAAAGAAATGACTCGTCGTCCCTGTCCCACACTTTCGTCCCGCCGTCGTCATCGCCGCCGCGCCGCGCGAGAGTGAGCGCGGTTAGTTTTCAGTGAATTCGCGGCGGCGGCGCTCTCTGCCGGCGACCTCCGGCATCCGGAACTGTGTGTTTCCTTAGTGCTAGTGATGTGCTGACTCAGCGATCTCTGGACTGCGCTGACGTCACGTGGAACCATTCAGGTGAATTTAAAAACTCGGGGCTAGAACGTCTCGTGACGCGGCCGCCAGCCAGTCATCCTTGTCCTCGATTAAGCAGTTTATGGTTCTTGAATTAAACATTTTTCCCAGTACAAATTATAATGGCGATAAACAGTACGATTTATTGCGGTATCAGGTTGTTCCCACTGCGCGTTGAACTCTTATGTATGGAAATTGTTATCAGATTACCTCTAATACTTTTGATGAGATTTTATGTTCTAAAATCGATGTTTCGTATGTAGTTATTTGTACACGCTATTGCTACTAAGTATTCAACATATTACAGCATATTAGGTACGAACAATGTCAATAAAGTAGAGTGCAGAGATGTGCCTGTGCAGTACTTGAATAAAGTAGGCATTACTTTTAGTTTACTAAAGCGGGGTTGGTTAGAAATAACAATGATTTCGTTACATTAAGAAACAGTTCCGTGACTTATCAATAGATAATTATATTAAACGGCTCCTCGGCCAGTGTCACAAGACAATCAAATCTATTATAATCAACCAAATCTGCAATCAATCTAAGAACGCCTTAACAAAACGTTTGCAATCGAAATTATTGCAAATCGATAAACACCGCAAACTATTTGGTAAGTTTCGATAAGTAGGCTGAGTTGTATCTCTCGTAACTACCTCTCAAAATACTTAAACAACTCTCTTCTACTGTTACAATGCAAATCTTCTACATTGTATTAGGTGTCCTATACGTACGCATGCATACCTACGCATTTTCTGAAAGCGAATGTGTCTGTCTGTTGTCTTTTCATGTTTAACCTCTGAACTGATTGCTATGGAAAACAATTTAATGTCGGGGAAGGGCATATAAGATAGGGTAAATGGAGGGTGGAAATGTGTATCGGTGTGTCTGACGAGTGCTACGCGGAAGACACCGCGGGCAGAAACGGGTCTGCTACATTTGGTACCCGCCCTAGTAAACTTAAAGAAATAAAGCGAAACGATGTACTACATCTTACCTCAATATTTTCGCTATTATTATTACTATGTCACTAATCATCGGGGATAGTGCAATACCGCGTAAGTAGCATTAGTAAATACTGCGTATCTACACAACACCCATAGGGCAAATCCGCGTAACTGGCACTGGTTAATACCGCGTATCTAATGTAGCCTAATTAAGATTTCCCGTTAACGAACGTATAACGCCATAAAACTAAAGTCACTATCTTGTAGAACTCGTGATTCAATATTATCTTAAAAAGAAAAAGTATCTTTTCATCACGTTTTAAGCTTCTCCTGTAAAGTTAGGTGTAGATACGCAGTATTTACCAGTGCTAGTTACGCGGTAATTGTACTATCCCCGACGTAATGTCGTACGGGCTATGTATATTGCTATGTGTACGGCAAGCAGCCCACGTGGTGGTAGGCGGATATTGTAACCCAAGTAGTTGACTGCTGCAACTCCAGAGGAGTAACATGTGTTGCCGACTTGCCGACCCTTTGTTGATTTATGGATTCGCTGTGTCGACAGCATTCTTTTATTTATTTTTTAACAAAGGCCCTGCAAAACTTTTTTATACGCATACAGTTTGTCTGCATGCCACCATAGCGCATCCTCGATGGCTCTAGCAAATTGACACGTCACCAGGAACACAACGCTTCATACATACAAAGCAAGTAGCAGTATTATTATGACTAATGTATTTTGTAAATACGTATGAGCGAGATGACATCCCACTGTGCCCTCTAGTGTA
Organism: Epinotia bilunana; assembly: GCA_947049275.1. NCBI lineage: Eukaryota > Metazoa > Arthropoda > Insecta > Lepidoptera > Tortricidae > Epinotia > Epinotia bilunana. The sequence goes on from OX346264.1 coordinate 15,029,344, forward strand.
TACACTATATATCGACGACCGCTTTAGTAGTGACCTTGCCTACGAAGCAAGAGGTCCCGGGTTCGAATCCCGGTAAGGGCATTTATTTGTGTGGTGAGCACGAATATTTGTTCCTGAGTCATGGATGTTTTCTATGTATTTAAGTATTTATTTATCTATATAAGTATGTTTATCGTCGTCTTGTACCCAAAGTACAAGCTTTGCTTAGTTTGGGACTAAGTCGATTTGTGTAAGATTGTCCCCCCCTACTATATTCTTCTGTTCTGTTTTTTTGTTAGTATTAACTGACTATACAATTATTGAAGACAAACACTGGTATGTCATTGCAAATTTGGAAAGTCACGTATTGCAAACTATGTGTTTATAGTATTTTATGCAACTGGTGTATAAGAAGGGTCTTAAAACGCGCGTGTCGTGGGTTGCGATGCGAGCCTTGGCGAGCATCGCAATTAAAGACGCCACGAGTGTTTTAGACCAGTTATACACCGTTTGCATACAATACTCTTTCTATGACAATATTTAAATAAATTGCATTATTTAGACTTTTCAGGCAGCAAGTTTTCCGTTCGTTATTTTGGTACTCACGCAATTTCTTCAGAAGTGCAGTTATGAATTCCTTTGACCATTTTAAAAGGAATATACACTTTCATCTTCACAAACACGAATAAAATCTTAATAGTTTAGGAGTTATAGTTTATCATCTTTCGTCTTTTCATTTTGAATTGTATTTTGGTGGGAAAACAGAAATATCCTGTTGTTTATGGTTAGTTTTGTTTTTCATTTGTTTGCACTTGCCATCCGAACCAAACCGAATCCGGACCCGAACCGAATCCGAATTTTGTATTATTATAAACTAGCTTCCGCCCGCGACTTCGTCCGCGTGGACCAGGGATAAAAACTATCCTATATCCAGGCTATAAACTATCGTGCAAAATTTCATTCAAATCGGTTCAGCCGTTTAAGCGTGATTGAGTAACAAACATCCAAACATCCAAACATCTTAACTTTCGCATTTATAATATTAGTAGGATAATACCAAGAATTTATGTAACATGTAAATTAACACACAATAGACGATGATTAATTACGTCAAAAAAAAGAATTCACAAAGTATACCTAAATTACATAAAACGTTTTATGAAAGGCTAGACATGTATTCATCTAAGGCAAACGTCCCAGTGCTCAATATCTTAATTCATAGCAATAAAGTTGCTAAGCAGGGGTGACAATTATTGAAATTATGGTGTCAAACATTGGGATGTTTACCTTATTTAGAAAATAGGTTCCTTAGCTCTACTGGATCGACATCATAAGAAAAATTGCGGATCACAGTTGGTTAAGCCTTGGCGGGGTACTTAGCTAAGAAGGCTGGAGACATTGATGATGGGTAATCCCTGTAGAGATTTTTCATATAATTTTTGATCAGATTCTGTAGAATTGATCGTTTGTTACAAATTATTATCTTAGCAGTAGTCTTATTAGGGTAAGGACCAAATTCTTTGCCAACTTAACTCAGTCAATTAAATTGTCTATGAAAGTATTCCGTTGTGAGACGAAAATTAACCATACAATACTATGGTAAGTTTTTGTGTCGTAACGGAACTTTTTTCACTTCTTTAGTTTGTATGGCTAACTACCGACTAACCAAGCTAACTACTGCCGAAGTTGGTCCTTACCCATTAGCTGACAGGGAAGCAGACCAAAATCCAATTGGATTATACTAGTAATAAGTTGTGTTTTTTTACTATTCATAGAATAACAATTCAGATGAATAACGATTCATAGGTTCATTGATAGGTGCTTCATTTGATAAAAGTACTTATCCAATCCAGTCACACCTTCATCATCATCACCATATCAGCCGAAAGACGTCCAGTCACATAACTCAAGAATTCTCACAACGCTTATTCGACGACAGTGATTTAATGTTATCAATACTTAGTGCGTGTTACGTATGTCCACGTATTAGGTACCTATATTACCAGGGGCATACTGAAATGATCCGGAATAGAAAAAACAGATCGAAGATGTAACTTCATTATATTTTATTTTTATTTTTAAGTATATATTGTGATGATATGAGCGCTTTTGTCTAACATAAGACATTTTATTATGACAATGAATCAACGCTGAAGTTGACATTGAAATGATGGCATCGTGCCTTTCTGTCCTCCGTATTACAAAGTTCAAACTGATCGTGATATTTCAGGCTTATAGTAATAATTTGCAACTAAAAACTACATCATTAATGGCTTTTGACCTTTCTCACCAGAACCTTAGTAGGTGAGGTGAGCAAAAATCAACACAAGTCGCATTTCTTCTTCCTATAAAATATGATTGATTGCAAAAGGAAACTAGCTTTCAAACACCATTTTTTTTTGATAACGTTGTTCGTTTTTTGAGTCATTCTAATATTTATAGATAACGAAATGTCGTGGTACACCACGTGTAGATTATGCTATATTATTGTTTCCACTACCAGGATGTATTCAGGAGTTATATACCACAGAAGATAGAGCTAGGTCTGGAACTACTGAGATGCTAGCGAGATATTGTGGTTGGGCTGGATTAGATTAAATAGCATTGAAATAAAAATCATTAAAAAAATAAGCTTACCTAGGCAACATTTTGAAATAACCCTTGATAGTTTTAAAAACAATATTCACTCCGTTATTTTTCCGTGCAAGCTCTCGACCATTGCAGACTTTAAATACTTAACCAGATTTTTAGTAAAAATTAAACGATTTTTCATAATTATTTAAATGCGAATATGGTTTCAAAAGTCCAATGTTAACGTCATAAAAGAAGATTTTCAGGCAACTAAGTCCTAAGTTATCCATTCCCGATCATTTCGGTGTGCCTCTCGATATAAGAGAAAGAATTACTCAAAATGCCCTCAAGGGGCAGCGGCCCCAACACATACGATCACGTCAATTTATTAGCATGATCGATATCATGCTGGAAAACTGGTTCCCTCTAATGTATGATTAAAGACAAGACCGATATGGCGCTGGTCTATTTAAAATAAATCGAGCTTATTGTTAAATAATAACTCGTTTGCTATGACTGGAAACGACGCACTGTGCGCGTAATCAGTCATCTGCATTAAAACATGTCATATTGCTCACAATTATTCACCTCTTTTCTCAAAGCGTGTACGTTTTAGTTTCAACCTTATATGAACTATACAAGATGCATTTTTGCGTAAGTATCTTTTAGTGACGGAATTTGACCTTATAGTATAATGCAGAGACTACCTGCCAACATTTATAAACTGGTACACTAATAGTACAAATGCCGAAGCTGACTTGCCTGTCTTAGAATATTTAAATTAAATGTCATGGTTATGCAACCACTTATCATTCGGCAGCGTTTGTTCCCCGGATTACAATATTGACAGCCATCTTTAGTAGCTTTTCTTCTATTGATATTGCCGTAAGATACCACAAATGCCATTGTCTTTATTGCCTCAAGGGTCATTTGGAGGCAGCAACTAACCAAACCTCGACAAAGAAATGAAACCAAGACACAATATTCACGCCGGCATGATACCTATCAAATCTTTTTTTATTTCAGCTATAAGTTCTATGAACTATTTAAATTATAACCCATAGATTAAGATTACAGACGATGTAGTTATTTCTAAATATTAACTTCTAAAAGTACTTAACTTACTTAAGTTTCTCTCTGTACTAGTACCACTAACTAGACGAGAATACTGCTTATCTGAATTTAGACTGTATTATTTTTGGTTTCATGTTTAAAAAGACAAATTGTTTGAATGTCCGCCGGCTACGCGACGGGTCGTTAGTCGTGTATATGAGTTATTTCCGCGATAGCCCAGACTTGTCGCCTCGTTGCGACACGACTGCAGGTGCGACGATCTTGACATTTCGATAGTCTCCGAGGCAGCCTTATCTTGATCTTGTTCGCGGTGTAACTTTAGATGCTAAAAGAATTGCAAAACACTGAACTAGACTAGCCCTTTAGCTCCTTAGCCTTCCTTGATCACTTTGTCACAGTGAAGCAATAACTAAAAGGGGCAAATACAGTTGAATACTCTCGCAATCAAGTTTTCTTCGTTTCGAAAGGCCAATTGCGAATTGACTCAACTTTCATCTCAACGAAACCTTGCATTAACAATACCAATTACAAAAAGAGTTACAGCTGATACCTTTGTAAGTTTGTATGTAGGGGGTAATCTCCGGAACTACTCATCGGATTTTAATATATATATATATTTAACCACTACATAAAATGAACCTTCGTGATGGGCATAGAATATTGTGTCCCGCACTAGCAGCCAGTCTCACAATAAAGATAATGAATTTTAGTATGTACCGATATTTTTTTATCGTCGTCGCTGAACATAATGAAATACATTAAAAAAAAAAACGAATTCGAACTGTTTATTTCTAGAGAAAAAATAAATATGTTACATTTCCAGTGATAAAGGCTTAATCTTATTATTTTAAGATTTTGAAGTATAGCGTAGTGCACATAATATAGTGGCCAATCGTATTGCAATTAGATAGGTCTACGATTGCACGAGTAGCTGCCAGCCACTTAGGCTGCACGGTTGTGAATGTTTATAAATTTCTCTAATGTTGATTTTCTTTGTTCTTGTAACTATGGTTAGGCATGAGTAGTTCACTAATTCTATTATGCAGGCGGCTCCCACAGCATGCGGGTTAGTTCGCTAATACAATGTGTTCTATGTGTTACACTTTCTCACGTATAGCTATAGTGAAGTCACAGAAGCAACGCGCGTAGATCAACCGATATTGGACTTTATGCGAATGGCATTTGGACTCACAGGTGCACCATAATTGGTTATTTAGTTAACCCTGCTCTGGAGCTGCGCTCATGCGACGAGGATTACTATGACGTAAATTCTATTATTTATAACCACCCACGTGTCACCATTGCGCTCTATCTTAAAAGTATCCGTTTCACAAACACGAGGTCATACCGGCTCCAAAATTACATTCTTCGGTTATATTCTGAGCATGTCACACAGCATCGGTTGGTACATGCGTGTCTTTTGTTGCAATACAATAACTAATCACATATTTGCGTCATATGTTTGATGCTTTAGACATATTGTTTATGACATTTTACCATACTATTATCTTCATATGTGTTAAGTGTGATTGGGCAACCTAGTCGGCGAGGGAAATATCAACAGAAAACATGGAAAATTAACGTAGGTGTTTTGCTTAATTTTTGACAGTGAAAGTCGGTTTTCATATCTACTAAGGTATATTAGGGTAATACAAGTGTATAAAACAATATTCGTCTCTCCTGTGGTCAGTAATTAAGAGCTCACGTAGAGTATATGCAATATCAGAGCATTCTCAATAGCGGTATTGAAATCCGATATTAGAGCTCAATCCCGGGATTTCGATATTAATATCGGCATTTCAATATTAAGGCGAGTTTTGAAGATTTGTCATATGAAAGGCACTTTTCTCTGGAAAATTGTGTTTAATAATCAACAGAATCTCCTTTCAAATAAAAGTAATGCTACTCATCTTTTTCATTTTCATAAAAATTAACTACAAGTAAGCCGAAAATCTGAAACGCATTAAATACTTATAGAGGCCTCGACAGAAAGTACAACTTTGTACCATTTGGCGTCGAGACCCTCGGTCCGTGGGGTCCCAGTGTGCAAAAGTTATTCGCGGAAATCGCGAAACGTCTGGTTGACGTAACTGGTGACCGAAGAGCTGGCGGCTTTCTCGCGCAATGCATCAGCATTGCAATTCAGCGAGGAAATGCCGCCAGCATCCTAGGTACAATGCATCAAGAGCATTTTTTAGATTTAACTTAGTTTTAATTTAATTTGGTTAATGTTAGTTATCCTCTTGTATATACTTAAGAAAATAAATAATTTAAATACACTACAAGTACTGCTTTTATCAAAATCTATTTGTGTAATTCTATTTATTCCGTTTTACCAGAACAACAAATATGAATCCCGGAATTCCGATATTTCGATATTGGTCCTTTGCAATGCCGATATTGAAATATCGGAAAAATCATGTCGGGGTTCCGGTATTTCGGGATCCCGGGATCTTGGTTTGCATGCCCTTAAGGTGCGTATAAATAATGTTTTTATCGCATAGTAATATATTATATAATAGATTAAGAGAGCAACCAAAAATTAGGCTTCGTAGCCCTTAACTTTGATAATGAAGGAAAGACGCGAACCTAAATCTGGGTATGACCCATTAACGAAACAAAGTTATTTATAATTTCACGATAATATAAGTAATGTAATATAGTAAACTACCTTCCCCTGTAGTCATCAGGCGTTGAAAAAATTGGTGATTCAAAAATGTTCGGTTTTGACCAATTTGGGAAGGTAGGAACACTAAAACTATACAAGTATATAAATAACTGTTTTTGTATTCTTAAAATTATCTTTTTTCGGTTAGTTATCATTACTCGCTCTGGCATCTTACAGTATATGTATTTGTCTTTATAAACAAATATTGACTAAGAACACTAAGGGATCGTCCTAATACAACGCAACTACGCGATCATCGCAATTAGGACACCTATTAGAGTCCAATATGTTTGATCGCGCGTTTGCATCGCATGTATTAGGACGATCCCTGATAAAATGGAAGCACTGTCTACTCTCTGTACTAAGTTTCGAGTAAGAGTAAGTTTCGTTTCGTTCAACCCTAAGACGCGTCCACCTGGTTTCGAACATCCAAAAATACTCATAACCGAAGCATATATTAATCACACTAGGTTTGTGGAACGGAACATTAAAGCAAACCCCCGGGGATTTTGGAATCATGTAAATAGTTTAAGGTGTAAAGGTGGCTTCGAAGATACTGTTATATACGGGGGCCGTGCTGCCGATTAAACCGCTTAAGAACAGGCATTTGCGCTCACCGCTGTTATAAATGGGGCTGATGCGACTCCTCTCGGTGTGTGTGTGTGTGTGGAAACCCCGATCAGACAGTCAACCACATGGTTCTGGAATGCCCGACAATAACATTTTCAGGGCGTATGGAGGCCCTCAGGAATCTTACTCAACTGGCTACAGAGTGCTTGGAGGGGGCTACTAATTATTTTTATTAATTTACTAGCTTCCGCCCGCGACTTCATCTGCGTGGACCCGGGATCAAAAGTAACCTATATTTTAATCCAGGCTTTAAACTATCTTGGTGCAAAATTTCATTCCATTTGGTTGAGCCGTTTAAGTGTGATTGAGTAACAAACATCCAAACATCTAAACATCCAAACATCCAAACTTTCGCATTTATAATATTAGTAGGATTAGTAGAATAATCTCCAATGTAATCCAGTGAACAAAATGCCATACGGTAAATAAATAAATAAAATCCACTAAGTTCTACTACCCCAAGGCTTAAAAACCTTCTCATAAAGCTCGAATAAGCAAATATAATGCCTCAGTGGAGGGACTGGAGGGTAACATAGCGGTCAGCGAAGAATATCGGGCAAGGCCAGCCGTGAGCGATGTTTGCCGGTTGCGCAAATTGCGCGCCTACTGGCCACTCCGCTGACATCTGTGACTGCTGTTTGCATTTTTCCGAACCTAGTGTTTACTCTCAAACCGTCGCCGTCCTTCTGCCAGCCTCGGAACATGGGTACATCGTGTCGCAATACTGACTTGAGTGTTAGTGCGTATTTAGTTAAATAATCTGTCAATACAATAATGAAAGATTTTATACAAATACGACACGAGTACAAGCCGACCAAAGAAGGTTCTACGTATCTAAATATAGTTTTGAAGGTTTATACTTCAATTTTCAATCGCCTGTTGGTAGCATGACAATTGGATTAGTACCTACCAACTTCAATAGATTAAAAGATTATCTGCCTGTGGGTTGGGTCATTTTGTGAACGATTTTTTTTTTATAATTTCGTTTATGACCTAGTTTCTGTTTTTTGACTTATTCACTGCCACGCTACGCTCGTAGCGCTACGCCGTAGTCCGTAGCAACTTAATCTCCATATTTAGCGTAAATCGCCCGTAGCGCTCTGATGCATGTGTCGTTATTGGCACTGAATTAACCACCCAACCCTGAAGATCTGTGTCGCATACTTGTAATACCTACATACAGCGTGTGACATCCATTTGAACATGAAATTTAACTAACGATAGCTTTAAGTGCTATATGAAATATGAACCATTTTATCGAAAAACTATAACAATTATCTTTTCTAATGGAAGGTATTTTTTTTCTCGAGCAGCAATGTATGTGTTACTAACATCTATTTGACGTTTCAGAGAGGCAGAGCTAGTTTCAAATGTTACTGTCAGTTGTAAGATTTGTTACTGATCCATTGTGGGCCGAATTATTTTGTATGAAAGATACGGTTTTTTTAAACTAGATACGAAAAATTTACGTTCATTGGGGCATACTTCCAGCCCTTAAAAAATACATGTTCTTGTGGAAATCACACACTGTATATAGTATAACCCACTAGAAATAATAACATAGTGCAACTTTGTTTTGAAGTCGTGAGTCGTGACAAAGGCCATATATAACGCACGGCCGCGATCGCAAAACCATTAGACTAATGAGTAATTATTGATGCTTTGAATCAAGCGTCCGCGTGAATGCCTCCTGCGCCACACACACACCTAACAAACACAGACCGGTGGCTTTAAGCGAACATGCATTCATGTTTGTTTTATGATCGTAATAAAAGCGAAGTAACTGCTATTTGGTAATTTCTTTAAACAACGCAAAACTACAACTCATTTCCTCCTATCCAAAAGCAGAGGCCTGCATGTACTGTTGTACATAGTGTTATCACACTGTCACACTGATATTATAAATGTGAAAATTCGTTGATGTTGTCAGAGACATAATAAGGAGCATCTGAAGGAAATTGTATTTATACAACATAAATTAAAAACTTCAATTGCGCGATGCAGAACATCATCAATTTCCACGCATATTCTAGCCTTAGTTTAAAAAAATGAAATGAAATGAATTTATTGCCAGCCAAAATAACACCACATCATAATTTCGTTCTTAATTAGAAAACACAATATATAAAAAGAAACTTAATAAATACCAGCTTAAACTAAAAATAACGTGTACGTAAGGAAGACTGGTGGTGCTGCTATAGTGGCCGCAAGTGGACACCACTCAGCATAGTAGTAGTAGTAGGTCATTCTCCAGTTTTTTGTCTGCGTCTAAACTCCGTCAAACCATAAGAAACGTTTAAAAAGGTTTGATGGAGTTCAGGTGACCCGCAGACCAAATTTGAGACTAACCGATTGGATAAAGTCGTGTACACGCAACAGCGCCATCTTTTGTTGTCAAGTGGACGTCGCGTGGCGGCGATGACATCCAGTATAATTTTTGTGGCAAATTCTAGCAAAAACTACTGCACCGATTTTGATGGCACTTTCTAATATTGTAGTTTAGACCTCAGAATAGGACATAGCGCGGCCTTTTTAGGGTTCCGTAGACAACAAGGAACCCTTATAGTTTCACCATGTCCGTCTGTCCGTCCTCGGCTTAGCTCAGTAACCATTACTACTAGAAAACTGTAATTCGGGATGGGTATATACATCAATCACGCCGACAAAAAAGTACAATAAATTCTTGATTTTTAGGGTACCTCCCCTACATCTAAAGCGAAGATGTATTTTTTTTCTCATTAAACCCATGGTGTGGGGGGGGTATCGTTGGATAGCTCGTTCCAATTATGGGTTTCCTTTCCTAAAACCATTTTTCAAATCAGTGATTAATTTATTCTAAAGAAAGAAAGAAAGAAAGAAAACATTTATTCACTACACAAAAGACACACAGAGACAAAGGGAGTACAGATACAATACAATTGACACATAATGTGTGTGTCTTCGCGGCAGTGAATCGGTCACTGTCTCAGCATTATGCCAAGGTGTCAGAAAGACACCTACAGCGCTGATTTTCAGACAGCACCGTACGTGACCCACGGAACGCAACACAACATACTGCCGATACAAACGTATACACATAATAAATAAATAATTTATATACTACATCTGTTAAATATGTTACACAAGCACAATGGGATGAAAAACAATGTGAAAAACGCGAAACGGTTGGGATGTTTACAAAAAAAAAAAATGGTTAAAAATTAAATAAAGTGCTGGATTTGTTAGGGTTGGGATTTTTGGAGCGTCAACAAGTAGCCCTTAAGCTGGCGCCTAAAGGTATACCTGCTAGACGCTCCTTGGATAGGTGGGGGGAGATCATTCCAACACTTGGACGCCGCGAACCTGAAGCTACCTCGAAACGCCGCGGTCCGATGCTTTGGCACCAGAATCATCGCCTTACACCTACGCGCACTCTTGGGCCATACAAGTCTACTCAGCAAATATGCTGGGACCCCAGATCGCACTATGCCAAAGAGAAGAGTGGCGAGGTGAAGCCGTCTGCGTGCAGGCATGTTCAGCAGACCAGCGGCGTTCAAGTAGGGAGTGATATGGGAGCGGGGTGGGACTCGGAAACAGAAACGAATGCATGCGTTTTGCACTCGCTGTATGAGTTTTTTTGTACGACCAGTAATGCAGCCAGCATAGACAACATCACAATAGTTTAATCTTGACAATATCAGCGATTCACAAAGGTTAACACGCAAATCAACACTTAAGTAATCGCGAACATTGTAAAGAACTTTAAGGCGGTAGAAGCAGTTACTCACAACTTTTAGTACGTGGTTCTCAAAGCGCAGCTTGCCGTCCATGAGGAGGCCAAGGTTAGTTGCTTCTACCACCCTCTCTATTGGTTCGCCCATGATAGCAACCTTACCGGTGGTCAAAGTCTCGAGGTTACTGATGGTACTACGGATTTGATGCTCTGACCCAAAAACAACATATTTCGACTAATTCGGATTAAGGACTAGGCAGTTCTTTTCCGACCAAGTAGAAATACGTTCTAGGTCTGCGTTGAGTGTATCGACCGCAACAGATATGTCCGTGGGCGCGCTAGAGAGGTATAACTGGAGGTCGTCAGCGTAAAGATGGTATCTACTGCCTCTTATATTGTGAGTGACGTCAGCACTATACAATATAAAAAGCAGGGGACCCAGTATTGAACCTTGCGGCACACCTCTTTCCACAGGGCAAAGAGCGGACCGCAAAGTGCCACCATCCATCCTACGCAACGCCACCGTCTGCACGCGGCCGGAGAGATAACTATCAAACCACTTCACCGCAGAAACATCAAACCCGTAATATGACATCTTCGAAGAAGTAAGGACACGTTTATACAATCAAAAGCTCTCGAAAAATCCAAAAGAACGAGAATGGTACTCTCCCTAACATCCCGAGCCTGTAGGATATTGTCGACTACATCGAGCAACGCAGTAACTGTCGATCGACCCTTGCGAAAACCTGACTGTAGCTCAGGTAGGATGCCATTTTCCTCCAGGTATGCCGAGAGCTGGTTGCAGACCACTCGCTCTATTACCTTTGATACGCAAGGGAGAATACTTATGGGACGGAGCTCGGACAGGTTAGCTGGATTTGGCTTTTTTGGTAATGGAGTCACTTTAGCAATTTTCCAGTCCACCGGGAAAGTCATAGTCTGTATACTTCTGTTAATAATGTGCGTCAGTATGTCAGCAGTCCTAGGCAGCGTCAACAGTAGCATGTCAATGTCAATCATGTCGAGTCCCTTTGCAGTCGTCTTAATTGATGTCAATATTTTTGTGACAGCTGCAACAGTCGTAGGTGAAAGGGAAAAAGTTTTATTGCAGTGTCTGTCAAACTCATAAAAAGTCATGTCCGATATTGGTACGTCCCGTGTACCTGGTATATCCAGAAAATGTCGGTTCAATAAGTCAGGGTCGTCAAAATAATGCGGGAGATCTGTTTGCGTCCGGAAATCTGGAATAACAGTCCGCTTCAAGTTGGTCCAAAGGGTCTTTGAGTCAGTCATATTATTAATCTCGTGTTGGAAGAAGGCACGCTTCTCATTGTGGATGGCCTCAATGACAAGATGTTTCAGGTCCAAGTAATATTTTTTATGTGCTTCGTTCCCTGTCTCCTTAAATTTTGCATGGGCTTTGTTCCTGAGATGCATCATAAGCTTGACGTTACTCGTCAACCACGGCTTGGGTGTCTCCCTCACAACAATTGTCCTCTCCGGTGCATGTATGTCAAACAGTCCTAGTATAAGCTCATTAAATCGCCGAACCATGTCGTTTCGTGTCGTCATTCTAAAGGGTTTAAAAATTGCTTGAAAGTTTGTATGTAGAAATCCTGAGTGATGGCGCTACCGGTCTTATCTGATACTATTAAACGAGCAATATTTAATACTTTTATATAATAAACCTATATTTATGTGTATATTTGTAATAAATTATGTATTATGGAGTCCAAAAAAAATACTTTTGAATTTTTTGAATTTGAATTCGTAATCATCAAAAGGCTGGCTTACTCTTCGATGACGACTAATGGTTAATCTTCTTTGTTGATGCTTGCGAGTTCGAACCCCAGCGATGAGAAGGTTTTCTTTTTATCAGTTAATTTCGTTATTTTTTTGGTAAATGATCAGTTATTAGTTTTATGTTTCATTTTGTATAGAAATCGATTTCGCAGTATTAAAGCCGAGAAAAACTCGGTCCCAGGTAAAAACGAAACTTCGGCATTAAGAACAACTTCGACGGTTGTGGATTGGAATGCATTCATGCAGTCTTATCTTTTTAATTTATGCCGCTTTTAGTCCAACCTGGGCCAAACTTAATTACAATATGGACTGATAAAATGTTGTGTTTGCGAAGTTACGGAAATATTGTATGACATGATACATACATTTACAGTTAGATTAGTGTTACTTTCATAATTTTAGAATCAAATAACACCCATTTAATACTTTTTGGTATATAATTTTTATTGGTCTAAAAAATATCAAAAACATAATATAAGCGGCATCTATTGAGCTAAAATTGGACTAGAATTAAGCTTGCTGGATGGATCAGCGACCTCTATCAAACTGAAATTGTACCAAAATTATGCTCGCTAGATGATGCTATCATTATATAATTCAAGCATTAATAATGTTCCTTTTACATAGAATTTGCGACTCATAATCATGAATGAAATTCCTTAAGTATAAACACGTTCAAAGGCACGCGGCCCGGCAGCCTAGCTACAAAACGAGAGAAATAACTTCGAACTCCTATTTAAAAAGTCTGGGTTACAATTGTGTCTCCGAGGCCCCAATGGAGAGAAATACGAAAATCTTACAGCGAGGGCAATGGGGTCGCCGTCTAACCCCCCAGCCCACCTGGCGTGTTCCACCGCTGCGTAAGTCCGACTCGATCTCGGCCAGTTTTATCACTTATTTAATAACTAGCTTCCGCCCGAAACATCGTTTGCGTGGACCTGGGATAAAGCTATCCTATATTTTAATCCAGGCTATAAACTATCTTCATGCAAACTTTCATCCAAATCGGTTGAGCCGTTTAATCGTCATTGAGTAACAATCATCCAAACATCTAAAGCATCTAAACATCTAAACATCTAAAAATCCAAACATCAAAACTCCTAACATCCAACCATCCAAACTTTCGCATTTATAATATTAATAGGATTTACATTTTTACTTTGTTGGTAAACTTCAGCACAATTCTACCACCGTAGCGAAAATCGGGAATTAAACTTAAAATGCCTGCTAGAGTCTGTCAAGCGAGTCGTGTCCCAGGATTTTTTACAAATCCAACTAATATTATGTTATGAATGCTAAAGTTTGGACCTCAATCACGCAAAAACGGCTTAATGGATTAAAATGAATTTACATATAGTGTATAATCATGGATTAACATACGAGTATATAATACTTTTTATTCCGGGAATCATCGTCTAAGGGGGCGAAATAGGGGGCGAAAGTTTGTAAGGAGCTACGATATTAAACGAGTTCCACGCGAACGAAGCCGCGGGCAGAAGCTAGTACAGTACATATAGCACAGTGATGAGTTATGTCTTGCACATACATGTTTTGATTTGTATAATTGTATCCCTTATATTTGTTAAGAAGAAGAATTGTTTAGGTTGTAGATTTTAACAGTCGACAACGTCTTGGAACAAGTGAAATTAAAAGAGAGAAACCCAACTGCTTTTTTACAAGGTATCCGACGAAACCTCAGCGTCTAAATCCATCAAGCCGATTGGACTAGCCCGTTAGATAAACTACGAGTAATAGACTAATTCTTGTCCCCATACTCGTACATACATACGCTCGAAAATTATAACCCTCCTTCTAAACCAGTCCGCAGTCGGATAAAATCAAAACACCGTAGGCTGTTCAAGTCTCCCGGCAACCCAGAGGAAACACGCCTTTATAGAGGAGATCGATCACCCCTTTTAATTTATGTGAGTCAACCTTTGTAGAATGTCTAGATAAAAATTTTCAATTTGATTTATGACTTACGCCTATTTCTCACAACAGGGTTGTGATGACACAATTGTTGGGATCAGCAGTCCCTGTCACCAAAAATTAGGTACTTGTAGGGTTTTATTTTACAATAAAAGATTTCTTCATGTTCTTTCATTATTTACATAAAGAGGTACACTTTTCGATAGTTAAATTACACTATCCTTCATAACTATTATAAGAATTCAAAATGTACCCTTCATGTTCTTCAGGCTTCAAGTAACTGTAATAATTATAATAGTGTATCCCTCGCTTTATATTATATTTGTTTTAATCTGCGCTGTTGGCTTCGGCCCCACGCATGCCTCCCAAAAGTCCGGGACCCCATGGTCCCGAGATATGGAAAAAACATACAAATAATAATATTAATAAAAGCCTGTTTATTTCCTTATCAACTAATTACAATTAAATTACTTTTACTTATGTGTTAGTTTTTTACTATTTTATTTTATATTTCATTTCGTTAGTATAATATTTATTTATAGGTTGATAGGAACCCCTCTTTGGGTATAGGCCTCCTCCAATTCGTTTCATTTGTCTCTGTCGTTTGCCTTGTTTAGCCGTGGCTGCTATGTCGTCGCTCCAGCGCGGACGTGGCCGCCATGACTTTCTTTTTACGCCGGGGCCTTTCCATAGCGTCACCTCTTTGGTCCATCTCTTGTCCGTGTATCTCGCTAAGTGTCCAGCCCATCGCCATTTGACTTAAGGATATAGAGCAGGGCGTCTGTCATGTAACTATATCCTATATTAAACGAGCAATATTTTGTATATATATTTGCAATCACGTTCTCCAAAACGGCTCTAACGTTTTCAATGAAAGATGGAGCATGGGTGTTTACGGGGGCGAGAAATCGATCTAGCTGGGTCTCATGTCTGGGAAAAATCGTTTTCTCCGTATATTCTCTGTTTTCACCCGAGCAGAGCTCGGTCGCCCAGGGACTTTTCTCTCATCAGTGTTAAATGAACCACCAAAAACAAACCAACCGGAGTGACGGTGAATTCTTTGGGATATAACATAGTTCACGTATATGACTACTGCAAAACCAAAATCGTATTGATATAGTCGTCTATGTATCGTCTGCTGTTACTCGGAATATTCTGTTGACACGCGACGCTCCCGGCTTGAGATGAAGGTCGCCTGATGCAATTGAATTAGGTATCGACTATCATTTAACGCTGTTCATTAAATCGTAATATCTAAAGATGAAGAGGGTTGTAAAGAGTATCGGCTGGATATAAGTAGATTAAACAAACATTATTACAGAAGTGCTATAGGAATATACCATCTTAAATATGTGTTCGACGTAATGAGAATATAATAATATATAGACATTATAGAAATTTAACTGCACACGTATCATATCTTAACATCATCAATTTACAAATTGTTGTAGGTTGTTATTAAAACCCACGCACTGCTTATTATGATTAAGTTTACGTAAATATTATCATGTAATAGGGTATTGTTTGGTGGATGCCGCAGTGTATATGTGTAAAAAAGTAGACACGTGTCTTAAAACATTCTAAAGTGATCTCTAACATAATTTGGCAAAACGGAACATTTATGGACCTCGGCATGGTAGACGGACGAACAGATGTTCGTCCGTCTACCATGGGCATTTTTCTTATGGGCCATTTAACATAAGAGGCTTATATTCAGAAAATGCATAGTACTTATTAGTTGAAAAGAGAACTCGTACTGTTCCTGATACGCATGCATGCGGGCGTATATGGGTTCTGTTAAAAATTCCATGAATAAGTGATACAATTATACCTCCGAGACCTTTTCCATCTGTGTCACGAGGTTTAATAAGCGGTTGCAAAAGTTGCGAATGCTGGATTGACGTCATTAAATCAGCGGCACTGAGTTAATTTCTCACGATCCACTCTCAAGAACCCGAGCCCCTACTAATGTAGTATGTAGACTCGTCGCGTTATAGTAATCTATTCACTCCTAGGCCTAGGAATAAAACATAGGAATGGATAGAAATTTAGGGACATAATATAACAAAAATACTAAGTTGATAGAAAAGTATTGTATGGTTTGAAAATATTCAAAGAAGATATATTCAGAGATATAAACGGGTATTTTGGCACGTACTTCATCACTCAGGCTCCTCGACACGCCTAAATCATGTTAGTCTAAACGTGTTCTCTGAAAATTCCTATCACCGGTACCGTCCCGGAGTCTATTCCACTAAATATATTGATTTAGAATTGGTTTTGTGTTAGTCACGCGCAATCACTTAACACGCACTCCCAGCTTAACGTGTCGGAACTAGAGCGCGTGATGAATGCAAAACCGTTTCCAATTCAATACTTTTTAGTCTAGGTATACAATTCTGACGTTATTCTCAGATTTAAGGATGACTCGCAGTACAATGTGCTGACTTCGGCCCGAGCGGTGCGTACACCGGCCAGCAAACGGTGACACCCTTATACTTGTAAATCTATAGGCAAGCTAATCTCAATAGTAAGTAAGTAAGTAAGTAAGTAATTTTTTATTCAAAATAAATTCAAAAAAAACGAACACTTTTTGAATGTCATATTTTTACATATATACTTTAATACAAGCGGAAACTTAAGTAATAAATAAATAATAAATAAATAAATAAATATAAGGGGACAATCTTACACAAATCGAACTAGTCCCATAGTAAGCTCAGTAAGGCTTGTGTTATGGGTACTAGACGACGATATATATAATACATATAAATACTTAAATACATAGAAAAACATCCATGACTCCGAAACAAATATTTATTGCTCATCACTCAAATATTTGCCCTTACCGGGATTCGAACCCAGGACCTTCAGCTTCGTAGGCAGCGTCACTACCCACTAGGCTAACCGGCAGTAATGGCATTAACATTTGTCCATATATCCTTCTGCTAAATATTCGTCCAATCTATAATAAGCTCTATTTTGCAAGGATTGCCTTACAAAGGACTTAAATTTATTCTCGGACATGTCTAAAACATGATCTAGTAACTTGTTGTAATAATCAAGCAAAATATGTGAATGTTAAGAGCACTTAAATTATGTTCGGCCCGGGGATGGTTCGGGTCCGGTCCAAGCTCGGGAGGTACTTACTTACGGTACACGTCCTTATGTAAGTCCTCGTTTCAGTTTTGTTAAAGGGCCTATAAAAGATTTATGTACCACCCAATTAATTATAAAATTATTACTCTACATTTAATTTCAATAGGGAATCAATAACCGAGGTAGCCGGGTTATTCTTTTTAAAACCAAATTGATACAGTTTAAGTAAAGTACACCCAGCACGTCGACTTTTTGCAACGATACAAACACGCGTTTAACGAACGCGCGGCTGTCGCGCGACACTATAGCGATACTGTATCGCGTTTAGGTACAACGCAGCGAAAAGTCGCCGTGTGTAATCGCTCTAAACCATGAGTACGTAATTTTACCTGCTTGCTGCCCCTAAGTGCATTGTGATGTATCGTGTTGCGTTGCTGTACGACCGCCGCCACGATACGTTGCGTCGTCGTGAATGTCGCGATTCGCGTCGTGATCCAAAATCATCGTTGGAAGGAGCTTAATGTTGATTCACTATCAGAATCTACTTTATACTTGGCTACTAATAAAAATAAATTAGATACGTACGTAGATAGTTATTACGTAAATTATCTCAAAGTTAGATTTAACGATATTAAAAGTAATATCGTTCGTAATTATATCTCAGCTACCGTGAGTCATCAACTAATCGTACTCTTAACTCAAGTATAAATACATATATACCTTACATTGGCGACATGTTTCGGATTGATTAGAACTGATAGAGCTGCGGTATTGTGTTTATCACAACACGCACTATCACTTCCTCACTAGGAATAGGCATCGGCGTCATTACTGGCATTGGATATATGTAATTAAATGTTTTCCTCTTCTTAAAAATAATACATAAATGTTATTATACGATTGACGAATTTTTCAATGATAACGATTTTTAGCCCAAATGATAGACTTAGTTAAGATAGTTTTTCTACCATTCCTGGCATATGATGTCAATATTTATTTAATAGTTATAAGTATATATTATTGAAATCTCAAATGTAAACAGAATACATTGCTGAGGGCTTACTGTTTGTTTAGGGTCTACAGAATTGGTATTATATTTAACCTCGTCCTTCAGGTGGTCGCTAACAGAAGCCGACCGCGTAACCAGCATAATGACCCTATGAAAAGGTAGCCAGTTGGGGAATGGGGAAAATGGCTTCACAATAGTGAAATAAATCGACTTATCGCTACGGTATGTGGCACACAAGTTGACGATGCCTTTGGATCTAGGAACACTTTTGTACCCACTTTCGCTCTGTCATTTAGTAGATATTAGTTGTTTGACATACCCAAAATACCCAGTTGTGATTGTGTACCTACCTACTAAAATTGATTAAAAGTTGCAACTATGAACGGTAGCTAAGCATCCATTATTATTTCTTATCAAGTAGTTACATAATATAATAAAAAACACATCAGCTGCTTAGAGATCCGTATTTACTGCCCCCTTCACACTACATTAATCAGAGTTACCTATTAATCTAACCTCCTAATAACGCTTTAGTAAATCTGTT
The DNA here is from genome assembly GCA_947049275.1 of Epinotia bilunana. Taxonomy (NCBI): domain Eukaryota; kingdom Metazoa; phylum Arthropoda; class Insecta; order Lepidoptera; family Tortricidae; genus Epinotia; species Epinotia bilunana. The sequence continues at coordinate 15,048,362 of OX346264.1, forward strand.
ACTTACGTTAAGAGTTTTTATTAGCTTCAAGATGTACAAAAATTGTACGTTTTTACTCAAACATCAGAAGGTTAAGTAACCATGAAGGTCGTAATGGCTGCCATGGTCTTGCCTTCTCTAAGCCTCCATATTCATTATGAAGAGGTTTTTTTTTGTTTTTATTCCAAGTTTTATAGCTACACTTCTTCCCGTGGGTGTCGTAAAAGTCTACTAAGGGACCAGGGTTGAAGTGTGTTGTGGGCGATGGGCTAGCAACCTATCACTGCTATATAACACTGGCGATCTTTTATACCCACATTTATGCTAAAAGTGGCGCTGGAACATGCGTTTCATGTGCTCTGCCTACCCCTTTTGGGAATAAAGGCGTGAATGTATCTATGTATTTATAGCTACAGTACTTGGAAATGGAATGGACGCTGAGCTGTCCTGACCCATCCCAGAGGAAGTGACAAAAGTTAGCATGATACGTTGACACTTCTGATACTGGGTAACCTTACTTGACAAACAAATTTTTGTCCCACAATTTGATAAAACCTCTGTCATGTATAATTAACTGAAAGCATAAACTATTATTTTATTAATAACATCACTTATTTAACGTAAGGTACAAATTCCGGAGAATTTCAGATTTTAAAATGACATAATACTGCAAAAGTGGTTGGGCTTAACAAGGATGAACCTTTATAAAGTCAAAACTGCCTATTTCTTTGTCCATGCCACTTTCGTCACTTCGGGGGATAACACAAACAGTACGTATTTGGTACTTTTGGTAGGTATTCTAATTGGCAAACGTTTCACTCGATTTATCCCAGAAGCATCCTGGACCAGATCGCGATATTTGGAGGTCTACTACATATGTAGTCCCAAGCAATAGCAGCACTAATTGTAGGGAGCGACTTCCACCTCCGACGGGAGTATTGGGATGAATTTTTGTCAAGTGGGTAACTTCAAGAACGTCTCTAATTTGGCTTTACCGATGTCGGAGAAAAAAACTGGGAGTGCCTTCCAAAGCAGGAAGCACATTTAAATAACTTAGTAACGCGAATTCTTGTTTGTTACAGACGGCGTGATGCGCCCGGCGTGCAGTGAGCGCACACCCTTAGACCCACAGTCTCACGAGTGAATCGAGTGAAATGAACAGTGAAACACATCTGTGACTCTATCTAATACGTGGAAATGAAAAGAGAAAAGTATAAGTTCTCCGTCTCGGAACTTGGGTAAGTAAGATAAAAACCTGGATAGTTCTTGTGTCTCACATCTATAGCACGTACTACTAAGGTATGCTATTTAGTTACTACTGGGAACGGAATAGCTGTCAGTTTATATAAACTCCGTATTTGTATGGTAAAACTTTCATCTCCAATCCCAGTCTAATCGCGATTTGATAATATCTGACGTAATCTCGACTAGGACGACATTGAATCGCATGGATCACATTTTAATTTATTTCCCAAAGAGACGAACAGATTGTCCACAGCAGTCCAAGACGTTAACTGAAATCATATCAAGAAGTATGGATCATATTATCTAATAAGCATGGAGATGGGGTAATTTTGATTTTTATGTAGACGGAATATGAAAGAGAGGACTCGCTTTCTCGAGAACGCGTAGGTATCAACTTGAAATTAATATCAAATACTCATTTATCTAAGTAAGTAGCCGTTGGGGCGGAAAGGTTCTCGAGTGGCGACCACGTACCGGAAGGTGCGGCGTGGGTAGGCCCCCCTCAAGGTGGACTGATGACCTGGTAAAGGTTGCTGGAGTCCGCAGGATGCGGGTGGCGCAGGACCGGTCACTTTGGCACTCTTTGGGGGAGGCCTATGTCTAGCAGTGGACGTCTTTCGGCTGATATAATGATGATGATGGTGATGATTATGATGATGATGATGATTTATCTAAATCTAATGGTTTTCATCATGAAACTAATGTGTAGGTACTGACCCCGTATCATGGCCTTATCACGCGATAAGTGACAAGATAGAGCGTCCGTCTCGTTCTATTGAACGGTGTCAGCCAGTGACGGACGCTGTATCTTGTCACTATCATTTGATGATACCCTATAGTAGTTGCAGCTACACTTTAACTTAAAATCATAATGAAGTGTTAGCACAGTACATTGAATAGAAAGTCGTGAATGAGTAAGTGCGATTCTCATTAAGGCGATATGATTCGACGCTCTAAGCAATCTGAGGGGGTGAGGTGCGCGGCTATCCGTGAAGCCCCGCCCGCGCACCCCTACCCGCTCGTCGAGCACGTGACCGCACGGCAGCCATAGCACAGACGGGTCACAGTATAGTGATCTTACGATCGCCGTATAAACTGGACCGTGGATGGGTCAAGTTTTTAGAGTTTTTATTGTATATGTCCGTATTTTGTTTTTTGACCGAGGGGTTTTTCACTTCTGCCGGCACTCCCGGAGTGCAACCCGGTCTTTTTTAAATTAAGTGTCGAGAGTTTTAGACTTCAACTTATTTTTAAAAATAATTAGAACTGCTTTCACAGATCTTGAAAAATTTACTGCCTGAATCGGGAATCGAACCTGTGAATGCAGTTATAATTATTTAAAAAAATGAAATGAGGTTTTCTTTCTGTAAAATGTCCTATCTTAAATATTTAAAGTACTTCCCCTCTATGTGGCCTAGCCGCAGGACACCCTGTATATGTCCAATTAAATACATATTAGCTTACTCGTCTTGACAATCAGCAGAAGATGGGCCTAACAAATTCACCATAATCTTCACTTTCAATCTGCAGAAATAGAATTCTTACATTTTTGGTCTTCTATACAAATATTATAAAGAGCTAATGTTTGTAACTTTGTGAGGTGTTTTTTTTTTATATTTCGTAATATTTTCTACGTGACAAAATGCTAATTACATAATTATTAAAGTATCAAAAATGTTTAGTAGTTCTCATACTGTTTTTCTCTATACTGTGTAACTGTGTAAGGGTACGGGGTGTAATCTGCGCGTGTGTGTATGTGGTTGATGTATTTAATAGGGGAATTAGTTTATTATGAACTAAGCTTTTCTGCTTATTCAGTTTCCGGAGCCCCATTGACGATAACTACTTTTAATTTTTTTGTTACCCATTTTTAATCACTCGTAAAGATTCAGAGCGCTGCAAAAATGCGCGAACGTCCGACCTCCAATGCGTTCCGCTCGAGACTGCCGCGGTGCAGCGGGAACGGAGCGGGAGTGAATTGTGCCATAATTTCATTGATTTTGGTTGAAAAAATACATATCTTAATAAATTAACAATATTATGACCGACATCGCTCACACCATCATATACGTTTATTTTGGTGTAATTTTCTATTCATCAAGTTACGTAAGATTGGAATACCTAATGTCAGTTTTAAGATGAAGAATAGAGGTATGTTTGGCATTTTTTTCTATCGATCAAAGTTTATCCACTTATTTAATGGACATCCGACGGAACTAGATAAAGGTCTTAAATAAAATATTACAGTTTTTTTTCATTTTTAATGTGTAGTATTTCAAAATAAAACCATTTACAAAATCACATATCCTAGAAGAACCCCGAAGCTACTCGCCTTAACTTTTATTTTTTATACACTGTATTTTCTGCAAATTTTATAGAATTTGAGCACCTCTATTCTTTTGCGAGTAGCATTAATCAGGCGCTTAGGACCAATGTCAAAATCGCGCGGACTAAATTCCCATACAAAACTGCCCGCCGCAGACGCCCAGCACTACTAGCACACGACGGCCGCGACATACTCTCGATTTTTATCGCTCTATACCTCTTCTTCTAAGTGTTCTAATAAGAGAGAGACGGATAGTGCGAGAAAAATCGAGAGAGCTCGCGCGCCGTCACGTGCTAGCCGTGCTGGGAGTACGTATGGGAAGCGTGCGCCCGTGCGTATTAGCGTTGGCCCTTAAATCATCAATATTTATCGGTTTATAACTTCTTTCTCCCATTCATAGCTCATTAATTCAATTTATGTCCAGCGTATATTTTTCATGCTATCGATGATGAATGATGAAACTAATTAACCTGTTAACATTGACAACACCATTAATGCCTATTATCACGATCCGAAACAAAACGTCAAAGCGAACTTTTTGAAGCACACTGCTTGTCCATCGACAGCTGATTTCGTGATGATATAATTGCGCTGGCGGGTGACGTAAATTCTGGTAAGGCTCGCGGTGAAAGTGTCAACAGACAAGCTCAGAGCCCTGACACCGCCACGGCTCACGCTTTAAAGCAACATTGTAGACGGCTACTCAATTATGAGTTCTAGCGGTAAGACTTTAAGGTCTTCATCTATGTATGACCACCCTAGGTATTACGGGGTAAACGCACCGCACTCGACAGGATGGCTGCACTACTAAGCTTAACCCGCCTATAAAAGGGTGTCCTATTAGAATCGATATACCAAATTGAGACCGTGGGAAAACGCAACCCAATTTAACTTAAAATTAGTCATGTTCATATTACAATAAATTTTTCACCCTTTAAACATCGTGAGATATTTGAGAAGAAATTCCAAGGTGTATGTGAAGTCCCCAACCCACACGGGGCCAGCGTGGGGCTACAGCCCGTGCCCAGCAGTAGCAATTAGAACTTTAAATTTTCTGATACTGTTAACGGTAGGCTTATGTAATTTTTCCGTCGCCTTGCCTATGTAGCTAACCGCAGCCAAAGCCTAGCACTAGAGGGTCGATTCTAAACCTTTTACGTTTCGCGCTCATACTGACACGTTAGCTAATCGGGCGTGTAGGCAAGTGCTCAACACGCTTTACAACTTCAAACTGAAACGCATAACGTATTTGTGGAATCAACCCGCAGAAAATGTTTTGCCCGGCATTTTCAGAGGTTCGACCCTCAAATTAGCAATGAATAAAGTCCTTTACCCGGTTATTTTGCATGTTGAAGAAAGCCGGCTTTCTACTTCAGTTGCATTGCACAACGCTGCGGGCGCGGCAAGGTCGTCGTTGTTGACGCACCTTTGTTTTATTTTTGCGCCAAATTGCTGGCCAAGCGATAGGCTCAGTAGCAGTCTTAACATTGCAGCTGAACAATGTACTCACTTAATGCTAAACTTGATTGGTGATTGCATAAAATCAGACCAGAATTTCAATGAAATTGCTCTCAGAAAAACATTTGGTATTTTTTTTATTAAATAAATATTAAGGGACAGTCTTTCACAAAATCGAACTAGCCCTAATAGTAAGCTCAATAAGGTTTGTGTTTAGGTAGGAACTATACGACGATATATAATATTTGCCCGTACCAATATTAATATTTTAAAGTGACATTTAACAGGTAGCCTAGAGTTTGGGTACAAAATGTCTATAGGCCTGTTAAAAGATTGGCTGACAGAAGCAATAAAGTTACTATAGTGAGAAGAATCGCGATTCGCATCAGTCATGACCGTTTTGAGCGTGCTGCGGAACACGACGCAATCTTTCAATGCCGTTTTAGCAAAATCTACGTTTTTATTACTACGGATGCTCTTTAGCATCCCAATCATTTGCGATAGCTCAATGAGTGAACTTGACCTAGTTTCGTTTTAGATAAAAAAACTGAGGCAGCTTCATTCACTAGTTGGGTTCAGAAGACACTATGAATTTTACTCGCCATTTTTAATTTTACACCCCCATATCCCCAATCATGGTAGTTTTGCTCCTAAAGCTCTATGACATTCAACATATCGCCCTCTTCCCCGCCCACCGAAGTCTCATGGTTTATATTTAAACCGACCGTTTACTATTTTTTTATAATCTGGTTATTGACAGATTTTAGGGTTTAGCAATAGCACAATAGATCACTGCTATGTAAACGCGTAGTATCAGCGCAACCTAAAGTGTATATCAAAAGCTAGGGATTAAATGTGAACCAACCGTTGCGGTTTACTATTCAAAATACTCCATTCCCCCACATCTGTAAGAATACTTATGTTACAAATACATACATACATACATAGTAGATTCACTTCTTTATTCCCAAAAGGGGTAGGCAGAGCATATGAAACTTATGTTCCTGTGCCTCTTTTAGCATAAATATGGGTATAAAAGATCGACGAAATTTGATAACGCAGTGGAAAAGAAAACAAAATGTAGGCTAAACGTCTGGTCTCGGAGCAGGTAGCCTGTACCTAAACCTTTACCATACATAATTTTAACACAATCAGACGTTTGTGAGAATTGTATAGTTTAGAAATAGGAATCTATCTATTTAACTCCATCGGAAGATAAGCCAACGTAGTTTCCTGCCCAGTGCGCATTAGGTATTTATTCATATAAAAAAAAGCTACGACGGGTGCAAACATGCATACGATCTGCCTGATCCAGGAGCATAGCCAGTGCGTCCCCGATCCTTTATTAATTCTAGTATTCGTTGTGTTGGTAGCTAGAGACGAACGCGTAAATAAGTATATTTAACCGACTCCAATAAAGAAGGAGGTATTATGTTCCGCTGTATGTATTTTTGGATGTACTTTAATAGCCACACTTGGACAGATATTTATGAGGTATCAAATTATTAAGGAGATGTCATGCTCGTGCGCGCCCAGCCTTGAGTAGCTTCACCTCGATGGGCAGTCAACAACCACATCTCGCGCAGGAAACACTCACGAATAATAACCGGACCTCTTCCTTGCACTTAGTAGCACGAGCACGGATGGACGCGCCATAAAAATATGCAATCATATTTAGCTGCATCTCATTATTAGGATGGTTTTGGTTTTAAGGTTGGCTAGGTACCTAATTCAATTAGGTATTTGTGTAAGGCACAATAGGTATAAGTCAAAGCTTAAATAAATTCTAAGTAGAACATAGCTCAGAAAACTGTACGAGGAGATATTATTTCGTAAAAACGCCTCTCTCTCTCTTCTTATTTAAGAGCTACGCTCTTGTCGGTTTAGCTCAAAGTAGGCCCAGTACGACCTAACATCAACTCTCTTTTTGAGTTGCTCTATGTAGTTTATTCTAGGTCTTCCTCTTCCTCGCCTCCCCTCTATCTTTCCTTCAATAATTATATTCAGTATGAAGTTGTCATGTCGTATGAGGTGCCCTATCATCTTCCCTCTTCTATTTTCTAAGTTTCTCATTAACTGCCTGGTTTGCCTCACTATTCTGCACTTCTTCATTGGTTAACCCTCTCTCTCCAGCTCATTTTCTCCATTCGCCTCCTACACCACATCTCAAACGCTTCTGATATCTCTGCATCTTTCTGGGTCAAGGTCCATGTTTCCGTACAATGCTATGCGCCTATTAAAGTAGTTTTCTTAGACCTTTTAATAGGAAAAGTATTCAGCATGAATTAACTGTGGCATCGCACAAACAAAAAAAATTAAAATTGAAAGGAATTAGAAGTAATATTTTTAAGTTCCTCTGTATATTTTAAAATACATACATATAAAGGATATATTAAATGTGTAAGAATATCCATCGAAATAAAGTTCGATCTTATAATTAATGAATTGATTGGTTGTAATAATTACATTGATGGAGGCTTCTTGAAACATAGTAGCGTTAACTTATTCTGGTACCTTGACTTATGACCTAACTAATTTAAAATCATACAAAATTCAATGTTTTGATTTATTAAAAGACTAGCTTCTGCCTGCGACTTCGTACGCGTATAAATTATGGTTTACATGATATTCTTATGTTTAACCAATAATTATATAATAGTAATTGACAAATTTGAAAATAAAGATTCCATTTCCATAGACTGTGCATGTAACAGTTCAAATTCTCTTCGAATCGAAATGAACACCCTCATAAATTTGGTCGTCAATAATATTATATAGATGCCCAAAGTATCCTTTTAGAGAGCGCTCCCTATACGAGCCCCAGGTCCGAAGGCCCTAGGGCGAGCCTGACGGACACTCACTATCCTTGGGTGTCTTGCAAGCGAGACCTGAGGCCAAAGTGCCGAAGGTGAGCGGCGAGGCAAGCGAAGCCGAAGGCCGAGCTTTACGTTGGAATGAAAGGCCCATAGTATCCCTTTAGAGAGCACTCTCAATGCGAGCTCCTACGGAAACTCATTGTCTTCGGGTGTCTTGCAAGCGAATCCCGAGGCCCGAATCCCCGAAGGTAAAAGGGGTGGCAAGCGAAGCCGAAGGCTGAGCTTTTTGTAGGAATTAAAGGCCTATAGCATGCTTTTAGAGACCGCTGCCTAGGCGAGCTCGAGGGCCGAAGACCCAAAGACAATCCCCCACGGAAACTTACAATCCCTAGGTGTCTTGCAAGCGAAACCTGTGGCCAAACTACTGAAGATAAGCGGCGAGGCAAGCGAGCCCTCACGGACACTTACTATCCCGTAGGTGAGTGGCGAGGCAAGCGAGGCTAAAGGCCGTGCTTTTCGTTGGAAAGAAAGACTCGAAGCATCCTTCACAAATGCGCCCCCATGGACGGTCACTCATTTTCTCCCGGCGAAACCTGAGGGTGAACCCCTACATACATTTACTATTTCCAGGTGTCTTGCAAGGGAATCCTAAGACAAAGTTCCGAAGGTGAGTGGCGAAGCAAGCAAGGCCTTTTCGTTGGAATGAAAGGCCCAAAGCAACCCTTCTTTCTGAGAGCGATCTCAATGCGAGCAATGACCCCTAAGGACACTCATTATCTTCCAGTGCCTTGCAAACGAAACTTGAGAACCGAAATCCCGAAGGTAAATTGGGAGGCAAGCGAAGAAGAAGCGAAGCGAAGGCCGAGGTTTTCGTAGGAATGAAAGGCCCAATATATCCCTTTAGGGAGCGCTCCTTATGCGCTCCCAATAATATTTCAGAAAGTCACGGGAGTTTTCTACATAAAACAATTTGGTACCTATATACTCAATACTCGGCGGAATGCCGTTTCCCCAAATTTTATACCCACATCCCTTGGCATTGGTAACCTATATACCCAACAACTTTAGATGACTTCTGATTTCATAGCAAATATAGGAAAGCAGAGATCAAGGTTGCTTTGTTTTTCAATATCAACAGCGACGCTATCAGTGACTGAAGTTCCAATATAATTAGGTCTCTAATGTCTAACAGTTACTATCGGTGGAGGTATCAACCAGTTTTGGTTAGTATACAATGTATTCAGCCGCCAAGCACTATTTTACATCCCGTGTTTTTCCACGTTTTATCTATATTTTGCTAAAAGTTTGAATGGAACTTTCTAGTCAAGTATATGCTTGCCAATTTTCAAGTCTTTAGCTCATAGATTTAAGGAGTTCCCATACAAAGTTCAACCCCATTTTTTAACGCCTTTGCACCCTTATCTTTATATTTTTTATAGCCTATGTCCTATTCTGATATATAAGGTACATAACTTCTGTTCTGTTTGTACCTATTAACTGTTGCTAGTTACTGTTAATTATAAAGTAAGGCATTAGGATTTATTATGCGTAGTTCCTTACATTTTACCCAAATTAAAAATATTAAAGTTCTTTATTGCACATATGTCCGAAGCAAACTTGAATATGCGTCTCAAATCTGGAACCCCTCTTACAATATCTACATTAACAGGTTGGAACGTATACAGAAAAAAATTATAAAATACCTCTGCTTTAAGCTAAAAACCCCTTACAATTCGTCTAGTTATGAAAATATTTGTAAAAAACATCACCTCATTCCATTGCATAAACGTCGTCAAATTGCGGATATTATTTATATACTTAGTATCTTAAATGGTAACATTGATTGTCCGGAATTACTAGCTAAGCTCTCCTTCAATACTCCATCTAGGTCTAAAATATACTTCCCTCCCGTCTCAATTCAATTTACATCACGTAATTATAGAAAAAATAGCTTTTTATTGCGAGCTGGTAAAAGCCTTAATGAACTAACGAAGGAGCGGGATATTGACATTTTCAATAGCAACATCACCACTATAAGACGGATTTTAACAGACGAGTTTTTTAAGTGAGCGAGTCGCATGCGCGACAGCATATTACTGTAACGGTTGACTCATATCACTTAATAAATAATACATTTTCTTTTTTTTTTCTTACATAGGTATTCATTGTATGCTTGTGGGTAACACGTTGTAAAATTCAGTGATAACCACCAATTGTATGTTAACCTGTTGCTACTGGTGGGAACCTTTAATTGGCTTTCTGTTACTAAAGTTATATAACTAGCTTATATTATTATTTTGAATTGTTAGCTGTTGGTTCTCCGAATAATAAATAAATAAATTAATTAATTAATTAATTAATTAATTAATTTTAGTTTAGATTCGTAATCTTCACAAGTTTCGCACGTAGAGTTTACCTTTAAGTAAATGTTACGCTACTCTTTAACACATTATCATGTAGACTATTTTTAGCACTGGTGTGAACATTTGTTGGTAAACCTTGATTAAATAAATAAAAATATAAAATATAAAAAAACTGAAAAGTTTCATAAAAATTCATCCAGTACTTTTTGAGATTAATTGGAACGTAGGTACATCCATCCATCTATACATCTGAACTTTCGCATTTATAATAATATTTAGTAGGATTAGTAGGATATAAGGGAATATATGATAGGTATTCGTGTATTTAATTCTATCGGTCGTAAATTCATTGTAATCAACGTAGCGAATGACATCATTATTATCAAGTCTACGTTAACCAGGATTTGGCGTCAGGACCACATACCTAGTCAGACCACATATTCTCATATCAGTAGGTACCAATCGCGCATATGATGGCAGCCAATACCTACTATTTAGAAAAACGATCACGTCACATGAAATGCAAACACAGGCACGGCACACAGTATTTCCCATAGTGACACGACGCCGACGCCTGGGTGGTATAAGTAAGCACCATTATGTAACAAGGCAATGAGGTCACTCGCGAAGAAAGCGCCCCTGCGCCAGCATGTCACCGCAACAAATGTTTAGCCAGGAACTGCATAACAAATACCATTCATTCGAGTTTATTTAAAGGCTGCGTGTTAAAATGACTGAAGGTGTAACCAAAAATACCAAGATTCGACTCATGAAAAGTCTTGACTTTCCAATCTTTCTCTACGGAGCTGAAACTTAGTCCCCTGCGCTTGCAAGACCGCCGAAAAATCGAAGCGTTGAAGATGTAGTGTTGGAGGCGTATGTTGAAGATCCCTTATGAATGAGCATATCTATCCTTAATGAACTCAAGGTCAAAGACGGCTTTCGTTGACTGTGCCATTGCGAATACTAAAGTTCTCTGGCCACATATCCAGGAACGAGTACTCCATTGAAAGACTGGTGGTGCAGGGGCATGTAGAGGGCAAACGATATCCGATCACCGACCCGATGGACAGACCTAATTAAGTAATTAAATCATCCACGAAATATACCACTATAGCAGAAAGCTCTCGCAACGCAGCAAATCGGCGAAAATGGAGAGACGTTGCCAGGAAAGCAGTTCAGGGCGAAATGACCTGCGAGGATTGAACATATACCTACGCGTAACCTTAACTTCGTACGCCATCGAAACAACCACGACCACTCTGTCAAGAGTGTACGACTGACAAGCAGGTTAAAATTACATAGAATAATTTATTTTAAAAACAAAGTTTTAACCGACTTTAATTTAGTAGGTATAGGTACTCCGCCAAGCCACCAGAACATTTCCACATTTCTTTTCCAATTTACCACATGAACTGATTTCCGAGAGCAAATGCGTTGATTATTAAAGAAAAAACCCAATCGCTGTATGTATGTGATCCGATAATATTTGATGACTTCCGTCGATTCCACAAGGATCACCTTTGGCACTTCACTAACTAGTTGCTATTTCAAAGGAATCTTATCAGTACTTATACGTACTTTTGTACTTTTTAGTACATAATTGAGGAATTACATAAGTCATCTGTGGTCTTCATCATCAATTCCACTCCAACAATTTATGATTTCTGGGTGTAAATACACGATTTATAATGGAAAATACCAAAATCACTACACGCGTGCCTAATATAATTGAGGAGTTCCCTCAATTCCTTATGGATCCCATCATCTAATTGAATTATTGAAAAAAATGAGACACCTGGAAGCCTATACTTACAAACAAGATGAAATACGAATCGGCTCATCAATAAAGGACTTCTGAGGTAACAAACATTGAAAACAAAATTATTAAAAAAAATACAAACGAATTGAGAACCTCCTCCTTTTTTTAAATCGGTTAAAAAATCGGTCATGGCAATACAAAAAACCTGTATGTGACGTATCCTCTTTTTGTACAATCGACGCTGTGCCGGGCACAAATAAATTTTAAGTTCACTTTCATTGCAAACCACAGAACACCCGGGTGTTCCACCCCGAGTGTTCTGTGTTGCAAACTATGTGTAGCAGAAGCTTCTAGGTTCATTTTGTTGTCATCACCTGAAACAACGGGAGAAACATGTCCACCTACTTGTATTACACAATGCTGATTTCGCACAAGCCTTTTGCAGATGTGTGCACTTTCCTTTGAGCATGACTCGCTAAATAAAACATTTAGCGCCTAAACACTCCCATTGCATGTAATGCATCTATTACAAAGCATACAAAATTACTCCCACTGCATACAGATTTATAAATAGCATGCAGGCGTATATGCCGTACTTATTTGTAGTTTATAGGTAAGTACTGACCTAAAACACCTGATAAAAATAAGTCTCTCCGGCTCCCGAAAGTTAACGGACTCTGGAACCTAATTTCTGGTCTCTACCAAAATTCTTAATATTTGATTTTTAACTACTAGGATAGGAAAGCTCTACATTAATTACATTTATAAACTGCTGCGTGTCCCATCTCTTGTTTCGACGTTTGTAATATTTATTCATAAGTCTTGTTCCACCATCAACACATTTTCAAGCAAGTACCCAAAAATTTGAGACAAAGATTGAGCTCGCTGGCGGCAGCGCAAAACGCTTCATACTGACACACAGGTATGACGTCACAACCGACATTTGTTAGTACAAAGTACATGTATCATTGTATGGTGATCGAAAACCACGGACAAAATAGACGTGTTGTTGCAGGGGAAGCTGGATCGGCGACGTCGGACGCGTTCGTGGACGCGTGGTGGTCGTGCGCGGGCGCGGCACAATTCAAGTGATTAATGTGTGAACGTCATAACTGTCATAAGGTTTTTCTTGCAAGTAGGTACTTAACATTCTTGACCTTAATTATAGTTATTAGCACTTTGGCTGGACGACGTGTTACTTTTCACGCAGTTATGAAAATCAACTCTTTAGAATGATAATCTGAGTGACAGTGTCCCAGATATTGTGAGACGATAATAATGTTAAGCTAGAGTGATGTGAGGACGGGTCATATTGCAGACTATCAGGGAAACTACCTACTTAAACTATATTGTGCAGTCGCAATAAAGTTGCCAAATGAATCACAAAAGAGTGCCCTCCTCATGAGAAGTCTCATAATATATTTCGGGTTGGGTGTTATACGTATTTCGCTTACTTTTGGTAATGCTATTTTTTATTCAAACAATGTGTTGTATTGATTAAAGGTCTTGACTTTAGCGATTGGCGATAACAGTACTTAAAGTTTACTGATTGGTTCAATGCCAAAGACATTATTTACGTGGTTTTTGGTAGCTGGGATGACAGCTGTCACATAATGCAAATAGGAATGCACTCACTATAACTACGAGTAACTACTTGCAGTCTATTGATAATAATCAGTTTCCGAGAATGGATGGCAAGCGCTTTTGGAGTGACCTTACTTGGACGCGGAAATACGCCGATGATGGTAAATTATAATACAGTATTACATACAATTATAGACATCCGGATTTATAGTAAGCGCAAATGTAGCCGAAGTTTGGTAAAATGTTTTTAACAATTATGTAAATTTTGACACACATTCATGTTTCATATAATACCTATGATGTAAAGCATTAACGGATTTTATAGCTACAGAAGTCTATACTTAATCTGAGGCATAGACTAGATTAGGTTACCTAGTTTTATAAAAATCAATACTTTATTATACGTGAAAACTTGAAAAGCTTTTGCACATTTTATGCATCCCAAACACAGGCATTAAGGCGATGCCTTGATTTGAGTCGAACACGCCCCCTAGACAGAGACACGCTGATGCCTTCCGCGCACGAAGAAAAGAGGTGTAACACTTCGGGAATGGCTTTTTTGGACAAATTTTGATAAATACCTAACTTAGAGAAGTATTATTTAAATTTCATAATGTGATATTTTAGATGAGATAAAATACTATAGTATTCACTTGATTGTGTCGTAAAATAATGTATCGTTTGAGTAGGCTTAGTAAAAAAAGTAAAATACAGACCCAACTTTGGATTTTTTTCTATCGGGGAAATTTTAAGCAATCATGTATCGATAAAATCAGATAAACAATCATATAGTCAAGAATCATATATCTGAAAATCAGACCCTATTGTTTCTTAATCTAGTCAGAACGGCGTTTCAAAGCACGCGATAATTTCCAATGCACCGCCTTAAACGCATGTTGCGTAGACATCAACAGAAGCAGGGTGATTAAATACATGTGTCAATATCACGCATACGTTAATAAGTGTTATGCTTTTGAAATTGCTTAATTCACCATAAGCATTCAATAATTCATTGTTGATGTTTGGAAATCGTTTAATAACATCAATGTCGTATGGGCTCATTCATAAGTATTTAACAACTAACTTAAAAGTTTAAAACTGTTGAACATGCGCCCACACTACTACGCAGCATATTGATCACATATCCCACAGATAAATGTAGGTAATACTCATACACATTCGCTTAACATGTGGATGCGGTTAAACGACAGTGCGGAAGTGAGCGCTTTCCTGTCCGTGCATTGTGATCTGATAAGGTCAGCCAGAGGTCGGCCTCAAGGCGAACTATCGTTACTAATGCTCAAGCCATTATTTACCTATCCTCTTAATTGGTTACAACACCCGGATCACGAGGAATCGCCGTGAACGCAGACTTGCCCACTTACAAGTAGGATGTAGAGATATTACCGTAGCAGAACCAGTGTAACACCGAACCTCTACACTGTAACACCTTGTCCTAAACGGGGTTCTTGTTTAGTGGTCGGACCAAAACCTACTTGTACAAACGACAACACTGTTAACTGACCATCCTGTGTTTGTATATAACCTTATTACAATGCACTTAAGGTGCACCGATGGTCAGATAGCTGGGTTGTCGATAGTACCTAATCTTGTAATAATGACGATTTAAATAAGAAAAACAAATTAATTTACTTGTTAAATCAAAGTTTTTGTGAAGAAGGTACTCATTAAGGTGTTCAGTCATTTTGCATTGTAATCAAATCCGCCCGTGTGCCCCCCGCGCGCGGCCTCTCCCCGCCTCCTCGAAGTCACGTCATCACTATGCTGACGTCGTTGCCGGTCAGCCTGTCGCAGCCAACCGGAAAGATGCACCTTCAAGCGTGCGTGAAGACGGGGTTCATCCAGAGGAGAAGCCCCTTCGCACCAATGTGGATAAGGACGGTTTCACATCGGTGTCAAGAAAGCGCAAGCCGCGAAAGACTCAATGCTGTACAGCGTGGGTACAGCAGCGGGGCTAGTACACCTGACGCCGCGTCGCGACGCGAGTTGAGAAAGATCTACCCACCTCTTTCTAATTTGCACGGTGCGAGTGAGATAAGAGACGCTCAGTCGAGCGAGAAGCGACAGAGCAGCAAGTTGTGCTAGACGTACAGACCCGGTTAGTTCTGGTCTGCGGGTTGCTACACCGAGTAAGGCGCTGTACGTGTCGCGCCTGCATTACTCCGCCACGGCTGATGACATGGTGGAGTATATTCCCCAGAAGACTGGCTACTCGCTGAGTGTTTTCCAGCTGCGTTCGCGCCACTACGTGCACTTCAGCTCGTTTGTGGTGCGCGTGCCGCGGCCGGCGCAGGAGACCATCGTGCGTGCTGACTTCTGGCCGAAGGGTGTCGTGTTACGGCGGTTCCGGGGCAACCTACCGAATTCTACACCGGACGTGTCGACGCAACGGGGCCACACTCTTTCGTCGCCTAAATAATCATCATCATCATATCAGCCGAAAGACCTCCACTGCTGGACATAGGCCTCCCCCAAAGAGTGCCAAAGTGACCGGTCCTGCGCCACCAGCGGACTCCAACAACCTTTAGTGGCAGTGGGCGGGGCACATAGCACGTAGAACCGATGGCCGCTGGTGCGGAAAGGTTCTCCAGTAGCGACCACGTACCGGAAGGCGGAACCTGGCAAAGGCCTAAATAATAATTCGTTTTTATTTTAAAATTGTATGTATGTTAGGTATTTGTGACTATGGGCCTTAGATGCTTAAAATAAATGGTTTATTATTATTATTAAGAAAATCCCTAGGACTTTATAGTTTTAGAATCATCACCGTATACACGTTTTGTGTTTTATGACACTGGTAGGTTCGATTAAATACTAAGAAGAACCTAAGCCTAGAGTAAGTTAATAACCTATTTAAAATCGCCATACAGTAAAATATATTACTAAGGAAGTTATTACTATAATGAGTTAATTATCATCATAATTATTCGGCTGATCACGAGTAATCAGAACCAATATAATTTCGCAATAGAATGGCTTAAGGAAAGAGAACAGTTGCATTATTGAATATATGATGTCAACTTTTGAAAGTATTTCGAAACTGTACGAATCATAATTTTAAGTACCCTTACAAGAGTTTTGGGACAATAGTTATTTATTATGCAAGGCTGCAAAGTTGTTGTTTGGCACAACACAAGTGCTCGTATTTTCCGAGCTAGCGAAGGACCATGAGCGAAGCGAATGGTTCAAAGTACAATCCTGAGCATAGGGAGGCTTTCAAGGCACGAGACGCCAAACAACTTTGCTGCCGAGCGAAACACACAACTTTTCACCTCACCACCGCGAGGAAAATTGGAAATGAAATGGAAGTAATTTAAACCTTATACTCATTTTCAATATAGGTTTGTTTACATCTCATCAAGAGCTAGCATTTTATAATTACGTATATACATAAACATTTTTGCATCTTTAAATAACTCCACGCTTACCTACACTAAAAAAGTCAAAGTATTGTACCCAACTTCTCACGGTTAAACTAAGGCCCAATTATACGCTTATTTCACTTTTTCTGTTAACTTAGCAGGCATTAAAATTCATATATGTATATCTTCTGCACTAAAATCTATAAATACTCTCTCTGTACTCACTCTGTAGTAGTGTTGTGTTCCTGTAGGTGAGCATGGTCGCCAGAGCTCCCGAGGATGTGTTGTGTTGAGAGCGAGGGAATTTGTTCCTTCAGCTGTCAACACGGCGAATCCTCAAACATATCAAGGGTCGGCAACGCCCATGTTACTCCTTTGGAGTTGCATGCGTATAAGTATAGGCTGCGGTGTCCGCTTACCATCAGGCGGGCCGTACGCTTGTTTGCTACCGTCGTTGTATAAAATAAAAAACACCATTATTTTAGTTTTACTGTGGCTTTAGAACAAAACAAAATTAAATGTAGTTTTTTCTTAAATTAACTTTTCAAACAGTGCGATCAAAATTTGGAAGCGGCAAAATTTTGAAAAATAAAACTACAGTTTAAAATTATTTATTCGTATTGTATCCTTATTATGAATCAGTCTAAATATTTATATTTCGTATGTATTAAGAAAGAATAAGTATTATTAATTTAATTTTATCAAAATAATTACAATTAATTATTGACATAACACCATCAGTTTCTGAACGCAGGATAATGACCTCTCATCCTGTATAGAAAAAAGTTGGATCTCGCGATTGACCGTCACGTTCCAAATTCAAAAACTCTTTCCACGCTAGCGGATATAATGGGCTTTTGGGCGCAGATTGTGAGCGATAAAGCAAGCCTTTTCGAGCCGGTGAGGTGAAAAGGTTTATTTATATTGTTGGGTATTTAAATGTATATTTCACAAGTCCAACCTCGGCTGCGAGGGAACGAGGCGTGACTCAGCCGACATCAGATGACATGCTGCATTAACTTTATACTGCTGGTTGTTAATATTAAAATAACAAATCCTTCGAGTTTACTTAGTTACAGTGAAGGGGGCCGACAGGATGTTCATTGAACTTTTAACAGAGACTACATGGAGATATAAGGACTTTTATGTTTTCTCTTGTGTTATAAGTTATTTATTACACTACGTTTTGCATTATATGTATATGAAAAATCCATCCCAAGTATGTGTATTGTTTGGGCCCGATTGGTACGAGTAGCTTAGAAAAGGGGAATTATAAAACGATCGAATAAAAAAAACATAGCGACTGATGATGACATACTGTTTTAATAACTTGAGCGGTATGAATTTGAGTACCTAAGCGAAAAATTTACTAAACTAACAACGAATATTTATTACTTAATAATAAAATTTAGAACGAGCTTACAAAAAGTGGGTTGAGACTAATCCATTTCAGATATTAAAATTCTATCCGTGCGACTAAATTACTAAGTGAGCGACTAGAAATACAGAGAAGTGGGTACAGTGACTTAGTGGCAAAACCGACTCGGATCGCGGATAGGTTAGAAGACGGTATAAAGCTTCTCATTTTGTATTTACTCAAATTAATTTCTCGTCACTCGCAGTCAGTCGCTCACTTATACTCTAACGTAAATTAATTATTTTTGACACTTAAAACTTTAATTTACAGTCACTGGGTTAAATACTACCCCTTAGAAAATAGGGTATACTGCCTTTTCGGCGAAATATGTTACGCCAAATTTCACTTCGCAATACACAATCAACTTTCCCAATGTATTAATCGTTGGCATAACTTTACTTCGCACTTTTCTTATTTGGCATAATATTATAATGTAAAATTTTACTTCAACAAACATACTGTTACTGTTCTTGACAATACTTATTGACATTTATGAAAAACCATCCAAACGCGATTTTTTGAATAAATGTGTTACAAA
Source organism: Epinotia bilunana (assembly GCA_947049275.1). Classification (NCBI taxonomy): domain Eukaryota; kingdom Metazoa; phylum Arthropoda; class Insecta; order Lepidoptera; family Tortricidae; genus Epinotia; species Epinotia bilunana. The sequence continues at coordinate 15,067,233 of OX346264.1, forward strand.
CTTTTATGTGGCAAATTATTATGAAGCAAATTATTTGCTTAGGCAAAATACAAATCGTCAAATAGTATTTGGGAAAATATAAACTGCTTTGCTTTGCTAAATATTTTTCGCCGAAACATTAGTAAACATTACTAGTGCCCCAGTCCAAGTTGGCTCAGTTCGGGTTGCACAGGGCGATTCCACAACGCTTCGCGAGCTCAAATACCGCGAGCCATCCGGTTGCCTCTTGGACACTGCAACTATGCGTCATTGCATTGCTTTAACTAATGTGAACCGTATCTAATCTAATTATGCGTCTTGTACCATTGAGACAAGTAAAAGAATGCAGTACACATATTTATTTACGTCACACCTGGCCATAATGCGAGTTTTACTGCACGCTGCGCGTACGGTAAAACTCGCATTGTGGCCAGATGAAGACGTAAAATTGTGTACTTACCATGGGCGCTAATTCGTAAAGCCCCAGATCGCAGTTGTTTGTGGCCGGAACCGAAGGTGAGGGCCACTTACGAATTCACCGCCCTAGGTACGTAATGTACTATTATACTCTTCGTATTAAACCTATTTATCAAAAGGTATTATAATATATCAGCACACAAGTACTGATACTTACACGTACAGTTGCCATTGATATGATGACGTCAGATTTGCTACAGTCAAATGACAGCTAAAAACAGAGTAGTCAAATTAATAAAAATAATTTTCTATATTATTGTTACAGAAATGATTGAGACAAACTTTTACTGTAGGCTGTACTTTGCTTTGCATATTCGTATACGCGAAGATATTTGAAAAAGTCGGAATTCCATTTCAATAGGGGTTGCATTTCTTTTATTTAATGTTCCTAATGGCAACCTTCGGGCTCCATCATCGCATTTTATCCAAGTTACAATCATATGCTAAATTCCAACCAAAAGTTTTGCTTGCAAAATGTAAATACATACCAATACTTACTACATACCTACTCATTTCATTTTTTTCCTGCTTACGTGTAAAGTCACACTGTATTGTGGTGTTTAAAATAAACTGCGGTAGACTACGACACCCATCACGTTCACTGAATATATACTCAGTCGCTGACATCGACATATAATTTTAGTTTAATTGAGTTGTCTATCACAACTTACTCTATCCGCTCTATCCATATACATTGTTGGTATTAAAGAAAAATCTAAGTATATAAAAATGCTATGTCAAGCAATTTCCTTAAACAAACCAAGACTCAATGATGTCAGGAGTAAAATGAAAGTGACGAATGTATCGCGTGACATTTCTGATCTCTTCCCCATGAACTTTAAATTTCACTCACATTGATGGTTTACACACACATTGATGGTTTACGCAGACATTTTACAGAGACACCCCTAAGTGGCATTAAACGTGACGGAAATAGTTTTTTCAAATACCTATTTTTCAAAAGCTTTCTGACCACATGTCCTCTTATGCCAATTGAGCTGCGTCCAAATCGGATATATTACTAACTGCCACGTCATTTGCCATTTTGACGCAACTTTTCATTAAACTCATATGAAGTTTGTAGGGAAATACAATTACAGACTAGTGACATCACAAGTTTCGATGATGAAAGAGTCCATTTTTAATGTGTTAGGTATGTTTAAAATCGTAAAAATAAATAAGTAATTGAGTGTTTCGTTCAATGGTAAGTATCATAAAAATAATGTGATTTTATTGTTGTCAAATTTTATATTGATGCATAAGATATGATATTTGATATATCATCATCATCATCCTCCGAGCGTTATTCCCGGTTGTGCCCTAAAGGAACCCGGGGTCCGCTTTGACATCTAATCCCAAAATTTGGCATAGTGATTAACGTGTTTAAAAAATAAATACGTATATGTACCACTCCCCAAATATAATTTAATTACTTAATTAATTATGACCTCAGTTACCTACTCATTAACATTGCGTGCATGTACTCGTAGGCATGTTTATTTCTGGTTAATATAAATATGTAAACCATTATGTATGGTAATTTACGCCTCACAACATTACTTATATTTAGTTTTTTAATATATGTGTGACCTTCTTCAATATGAACACAGTTGTTAAGAACAATACAAATTAGTTGTACGGGGAGGCCCAAAAATACATTCATCATCATTCATACATAGAAAACATCCAAGACTCGGAAACAAATAATGCAAATAATATGCTTATCACATCAATATTTGCCCTTACCGGGATTCGAACCCAGGACCTTCAGCTCCGTAGGCAGCGTCACTACCCACTAGGCTAACCGGTCGTCAGAATTTATTCAGTCTCAATTTACATAAATTAGATGCCTCAATGTATGTATATCAATAAACACACTGCTGGCATGACATAGGCCTCCCCCGAAAAATGCCACAATCACCGGTCCTTGGCGCCACCTGCATTCAGCGGACTCGTAGAGACATAAGTATAATCATCTACAACTTCGAGCCTAAAGTGTCCCAATATGAGGAGGGAGTGTGTAGTACCCACAGGGCCATTTCAAATGATCTTCCTCTTAACCCATTTTCATCCTTTGACCAACTCGCTCGGAGGCTTTATTGGCACATATGTACTTGCATTGATAAAAAAAATATAGAATATTTTTCTTTAGATACTTACCTTAGAATACCAGTAATATTTTAGATAATTGGTAATTTCTGTGGTGAATAGTAAAGTAGTTAGTCAAAATTAGGCTTCAGTTTATTATTTTCACGAACAGGAAGGTTTCACTTTTTGGTTTTATTCTACGAATGACCAGAGTGCACTAATAGTAGGCTCTGCCCGAGTGACATTTAAAAGATAAAGAGCTAAGCTCGCCTGCTGTGAGCTGTGAGCGAAACCGGGACACCAAATTGAATTCGCCACGCTTTGCCAATGTCTCGAAAACCGATATGTCACCGACACCGACGGCGTGCCCAACATGAACTAAGCTATGCACAGAATAAAACCAAACAACAATTCAGAAACGCAACATAATAATATTAATAATGATTTGTACCCAGCGAATTGTTTGTCTTCTGAAATGAATAAGAGTTAAGATTTCTTTCAGGAAGGAATAAAAACAACAACATAATAAATAAAATAAACGAAGAAACAATGTTTTGAAAATTGCTAATGAAATACGTTGCGAGAGGTAAGCGCCAGCCCTATTTGTCCAGTCATTGAACTGACAACTTGTATCGAAAAAAAAACAATTTTGGAATTAATTTATATTAGCATATTTTTATGTGAACGGATATATTATCAATTAAATAGTTACCCAGCGACAGAAACTGACAAAAGTTCAGACATCAAAAAAACGATAAGTTATACTAGCTTCTGAAAAGTCAGATAAAATAAATATTAATAAATAATTTTGTCTTTATTTTAGTTCAATTAGATTTGCTCTATAATATTCAAGATAAATCATGCAAAAAAGACAATGCATGCTTCATTCAAATCTACATAATTACTTCCGGGTGGAAAGTTTATTGGATTCTTGAATAACGCATCTTAGAATAACATTTTAAAATGAAATCCGAAAAAAAGCTCATACTAAAAATAACGTTTTTCAAAACCGTATTTTTCCTGGAGTATGTGGTTCCCTGAAGCATCGACGAGTCGCTTATTCATAAAAGTTAAGTATTTAGGTAGTTAAGTTGCAAAAATTAGTTAAAAAAATATAACATTTATGTGACGAAAACCTTATACCGTTTCGAGATATAAGTCTCACCCTGTGGATAAAGTACATAAATACTTTACGCAGTTTTGTTACATTACTTTTGTACAATCACTTTGTTTTTTTTTGTTAAAAGACTGAAGTACTCATGTTTCATATAACTTTTTACACCCAGTTGCCTATTTATAATCCTACGTGACGGCAATTTGTTGGCGAATAGTACGAGTGAGTGACCAAATCTTATTGTGGTTACCCGTATTACGTCAATTCGTATAACAATACTAATATCCACCTTTTTGCGTATGTTAAAGGCTGGCGTAAGCACTATAATTTAACCCGATAAAAAATAAACAAAATGATTTACGTTAACTTCGTAATTGGTTTAAAATTTGTTTTTTTTTCGATTAGTTACGGGAAGCAATTATTTTGCAACTTAACTTTTAACTTGAGATTATTTGATTTGGCAGAATGACATCAAAGTAGTCAATTCAAAAAGCGTCTAGGATAGAAGATTCCAACAGTTTTATAAAAAGTTAACCATGTTAAATAATCTCAACCATTACTCCAGGAAAAATACGGTTTTGAAAAACGTTAATTTAAATAATTTAGCATTTTTTTTCTTGATTTCATTTCAAAATGTTATTCTAAGATGACCAGAATCCGACAAACTTTCCACCCTGAAGTAATTATGTAGATTTAAATGAAGCATGCAATGTCTTATTTTGTATGATTTATCTTGAATATTATAGAGCAAATGTAAATGAATCTAAATAAAGACATAAATATTTATTAATATTTTTTCTGACTTTTCAGAAGCTAGTTAATTTAATTTTGTCGGATTCTGTCGCGGGGTAACTATTTAATTGATAATGAAGCTATTATAAATTATTTCCAAAATTAACATTTTTCCATACAAGTTGTCAGTTCATTGACTAGACTACAGACAGTACGATTAGTGATGTCGCTACTTGACCGGCGGGATAAGGGTCATCCCCGTTTCCAATATTCTAAAGCATGAAAATAATTATTATGTGGCCTGACACTGTAAATCGTTGAAATCAGTCTCATATAAAAACATAAACTAGCACAACAATACAAAATGCAAAAATACAAAAAATACAAAATACAAAATAGTTTATTTGACAAAAACAAATATTAAATTAAATCGAGGCTGTCCGTCAGTGACCAAACTAGGCTGAGCCTACACACATATACAATACACTTACATATACAATGGTACAAAATCATAAGATCAGTTGCAAATCAAAAAACAATTGAGATGAGTTGATGATCGTACCTTGAACTTCTGCAGGCGACGGTACAATGCCGCGCTACGTATTAAAATTAAGCACCTAATGATACACCCATGTATACAGAGGAACTAATTATGTAAAAATAACCTTGTGCAAGCAGGAAATGAATACAGACTGTATTTATTAACGTCTCAACTATTCAGCATGCCAAAGTTAACTCAAAATACTTCCGACACGCTCATGCTCACTCTTTCGAATATTATCAAATATATTGTCAAAATGATACTGATCTGGCCTATTCATTTTGTATTGAGTTAATAACTTAATCGGTCTAGTAATTGGATTATCTAATCAGATAACTTAGAATACCGTTCGACCCTCACCAAACGAATTAATTCGAAACAATTATACGGGATGTTGTCGACTTGAGGGGCCAATGATTAAAACGATGACTCCTCATTACTTTTTAAATTCATTATTTCGCGGAAATTAATTACTAACTATATATAATTAGACTGCTTCTGAGACCTAGCTACTGAGCTGATAAACAATACGTACCTATGTACTTGATGTACTGATCCTCTCATATTTTTATTTGCTATGAAGGTATTCTAACGTGCTTCGAAGATTAAATATAAAGGTACCTGGTCTACCTTCTACGCTAACGGCACACATGCAACATAGACTAATTTGTGACGGTCATAAGGAAAACAATCTTCAACAAAATATGAAGTTCTAAGTCTAAAGCCTAGCGTAACCTTGTAAAACTAAAGCAATGAAATAAAGAAAAAGATTTTTGGCAACTATGAGTAATTTTTTATGATACTATCCTGACGCCTCTAGCTAAGGGACAAGACCCGAAAACTATTCAACAGGGCCAAGAGAACAAATGAGTGGGAGATTTATCGAAGTGCCCTGAATGAATATGGGTGAGGACTAAATTCTTAGCCAGTAGTTAGCGTGGTTAATTGGTAGTAGTTAAAAAGTTTCGTTGTGACACGAAAATTAACCATAGAATTTTATGGCTAATGTTCGTATCACAACGGAACTTTTTAACTTAACTTTTTAACAAGAATTTGGTCCTCACCCATATAGCAAACAAATTAGGAAAGCCAAGAGAGCGTCATGGAGGAAGTAAACAATACGCCTCAAGAAGCAAGACTCCATAGACTACTGTGCAAGTCCTAATCAGATTGGTCTCCTAAGAAGGCAGGATGGCACCTTCACAACCAACGAATCGGAGACCTTGGATCTATTGGCCAATACTCACTTCCCGGGGTCCACTGAGATTAGGAGACCTAGTGCCGAATATGGCATGCACAGGCACCTCTCGGAGGACTGGAGGCAAGCTGCCTTGGTCATCAGACCGGGTATAGTGAAATGGGCCATAAAGTCATTCAAGCCGTACAAGACGGCGGGACTGGACGGAATAAGCCCGGTGCTACTGGAACGTGGAGCTGAAGTCCTTATCCCTTATGGTAAAAATGTTCAGAGCGAGCTACGCTTGGGGATCTTTACCTGAAATGTGGAACAAGGTGAAAATCCTATTCATTCCAAAGGCGGGTAAGAAAGACTACGCCCAGGCCAAGTCCTTCAGACCCATCACAGACCATGGAAAAGGTTCTGGACAAGTACATCAGGGAGAGCTGCCTCGGAAACAAGCCTATCCATGACAGTCAGCACGCCTATTGGGGCGGCTGATCTGCAGAGACCGCTCTGCTTGAGCTTGTTGACAGGGTAAAAAAGGCGCTGGAGGACAAGGAAATAGCCATGGGGACTCCGGGAGTGGACCCTACAACTGTGCGCTGGGTGCATAGCATGCTCTCAAACAGAGTGGCTAAGCTAGAATTGCTCAATACCACTCGTGGCGTTACCACTGCCAGAGGCTACCCACAGGGGGGGGGGGGGGTACTCTCCCCTCTGCTATGGACTCTTGCAGTGGACGAATTACTGCATAAGATGGCGAAACTACGCATCGACACCCAGAGGTACGCAGGCGACCTTGTGGTGACGGTACGGGGAAACTGCCGATGTACACTATCGTACCAAATGCAGAGAGCACTAGACACAATTAACACGTGGTGCAGGGAAAATGAATTATCCGTTAATTCTGACAAGACGGTTATTGTGCTGTTTACAAACAAGAGGAAACTCGACAGTCTGAGATCTATGATGAACGGCAAAATCATTGCGCTCTCTTCCGAGGTCAAGTATTAGTGCGTTATACTCGACCAGAAATTGACCTGGAATCCGCACGTTAACGGTAATTTGCAGAAGGCTAAAGTAGCCCTCACAATCTGCTGACGTTTAGCAGGTAACAGATGGGTCTAAAACCCAGAATTGCCCTGTGGCTATACACGTTCATTGTGAGGCCAATGGTGTCATATGCCTCTGTGGCCTGGTATAGGAAAACGACACAGAAAACAATAATAGGAAATCTCAGCAGTCTGCAACGGACGACATGTATTATCGTTACTGGAGCCATGTCAACCTCTCCAACAGCTGCCCTCGAAGACGTGCTGTACCTTCAGATATATTCCTTCATAGATTGGAAACTAGGCAGCCTAAAGTGGTACACTGATGGCTCCAAATCCGGATCGGAGGTAGGCTGCGGAAAATATGGTGAAGCACCCAGGACAGCGATCAGCGTGAACCTGGGTAAGCACGCTTCTTTATTCCAGGCAGAGGTATACGCCATTCTAGAATGTGCGACAGCCAATCTGCAAAGCACCTATCTCAATCGTACTATTTATATCCATTCGGATAGCCAGGCGGCTCTCTTGGCCTTAACCTTTAACGTCATAGCGTCGAGGCTGGTCGAGAACTGCCGGGATGTACTGAATGACCTGGGCGCAAAAAACAAGGTAATATTACGTTGGGTCCCAGGTCATGCAGGTATCAAGGGAAACGAGAAGGCCGATGAGCTTGCACGAGCGGGGGCGAAGGGGACGCAGTGCGGACCAGAGCCGTTCTGTGGCATCCCCAAAAGTCTGACCAAGCTCACTCTAAAGACTTATTGTTTCTACAAGAGCATTCAAGCTTAGAGAACTATACCAGGACTGAAATATTCCAAGGCCTTATTAGATCCTTTAGCAAAAAGGCGTTTTCTGATGCCTTGGCGCTCCGCAAGCAACCGTCTACGCATGTTGGTAAGGGTGCTTACAGGGCATTGTCGCCTAAACAAGCTACCATAATAATAATAATAATAAAAGGCGTAGGGATGTGACGGCCCCATCGCCCACCAGATTTCTGGTGCAATCAGTCAACGTAAGGCAGCTTGTGGCGGGCTGTTAGGGCGTAGCGACCCTACGTACCTGAGTACTCCTGGGGGTGTCCTGTGGTCAGGTTGAGCCGACCGGGTGGATGGTTGGACAGGCCCCCTGTCTCTGGCTTGCCTTTACTGGCCGTTCAGAGTGGAGTCGCAAGAGCTGTTGCTCGAGGGTTGATGTGGACACCTAAGTGGCGAGTTGGCTATATGTTTAAAGTCCAGTGCCACCTCTCTTCCCCCCAGCTTTCTGACCGGTGTTGCCCTTAGGCCATTTTTTAATGTCGCTATTAATAGGGGCCCATCTAGCAGTTGGCGAGTCACCGTCTGCCAGAGATAAAAAGTGAGACAGTTTTATTAGGCAGGCGTCCGATGTTTTACCCAATAGCCCAGCCACTAGTCCATCATTTTCACCCAATAACCCGTTTCATTTAGATTCCATCAACCATCAATAGGCCCTATACTCCTCAGCGGGTGCTGTCCCTGTGTGCGTCCCATGACACGGGCAGGGACAGCATCCGCTCGGTGTACTCCTTGCATTTTATTAAATTGTCAAAAGGGCCTCTACGTGTTGGCTCAGTTGGTACTTTGTAGGTACCTAGCTCCACGCACGCCTCCCAAAGGTCCGGGACGTCATTGTCCCGTGAGCGGGAAAGACATACATAATAATAAAATCCCGACGCCTCAAGCCGGGTTCATACTTATTTGTATTCGTGACCGGTTTCATTCATCTAATACGGTTAGATTCACACTCACCTGATGCGCTCTGATGTGACAGCTCCTATTGTGTCAGAGCGCAACAAAGACTATCACGTCAGATAAGTAGGAATCCGGCTTTATACTTACAACGTCAGACTACGCTAGTCAACGTGGCAGGCAGATCGTAGCGTAGTCACCCCGGTAATAATCAAGACCACCGCGCAATCAACATGCGCCCGATGCCCAAGTATCTACGTGCCACCCCGCACGCACTTACTACACGCCTGATCAACTTCACGTCTGTGTTGACCCCTCTTATAGGTAGTAGAGGTCTACTATTGGTATAAAAATAACGGCAACGGCAAGATTCACAGGCAAAAGCCACCAAATGAATATACTACCAGCCAGGAGACTTAGCAAAAGCGATCACTGTAGCAACCTTTATCCCGATGTCATTGTTCCATTTTATGGCAATATTTCGTTAGTTAACGAATTGCGACATCGGAGCTGTTGTTGACTAATTATGACGTAAGGGTGACAATCGCGACATTGATCGCTCATTCGCCATGACTTCGGGCACGTACCTAGCATAGCAAGTCTGGGGACGGTACACATGAATTTTTTGATCATGATCGACAATTTTGTTGGCAATAAGTATTGATGAGGAATATTTATTTACGTCACTCTGGGCGGTAAGTGAGATCTACTACCCATGGGCGCAGCGGCAAATCTCACTTCACACCCAGGAGAAGACATATTTATGGCACAAACACCTGCGATCTGGGGCTTTACGAATTACCGCCCGTGGTGCATACACAATTTCACGTCTTCTCCTGGGTGTGAAGTGAGATGTACATCTGTACATCTCTGACAATATTACATTAATGTTCCTTTTTCTGTTTTTTTGACGCTTAGAGACCGTATACATCTCTACGAACATTAGAATACTGTATACCTAGCATTAAGTTGCACGTGTTTGTGTACTTGGTTGCAAATAAATTAATTAAATTAAATTAAATTAAATGAATAATTATTAATTGTATTTGGACGCTCAGATACCTTATACATCTCTGGAATAATAACATTAAAATAATATATAATAATATCATTAACTTTTTGCTGATACAGACCTTATATTATATGGAATGTAATGGTCATATTTTGCAATTTTGTTTTGTTTTCATTAGCTTAGTGGCATTTAGTTTGTTAACCGTTTAAATTTTAAATTATTATTGTGGAAGATTATTATTATTTTATTGTAAATTACCGTTTGACATGCAAAAGTGCCCTTGTGGTCTATTTGCAGAATAAATAATTGATTTCATTTGATTTGAGATTCAGTTCAAAAATTGCTGAAGAAAAATGCAGTTTGAACAGGGCCTTACTCACTGTCAGGGTAAAATTCAAAACTTCCTGGCGGAAGATTGTAGCGTAGTACTTAATTATGGGCCTGGTATTTACCTTTTTACAAGCTTTTATTTACTTTTTCAGTTTCACCTGTCCCGTTGTCTGTCTGTCTGTCTGTCTGTAATCAAATCTTGTAAGTTTTTGACCCACTTCCCCGTGACCGATTGAGCTGAAATTTTGGGTTTAAGTATAGTTTGGATGACAATTCAATATTATGGTACCATCGAGCTGATCTGATGATGGGGACAGAAGGTGGCCATGGGAATTCAGTATTTAACCGACGTAACCCCGTTGAGTTTGGGCTCGTTATAATCGTCTCAATGAGCAGTTGACGATGTTATACAAAAAAGTACAGTCGGCAAAAAAGCTTGTACCAAAAATGTTTTTTTTTACAGAAACTTGTTGTAACTCTACTTGACCTTAGCTCATGTTACCTTTATTTAGAGCACTGCATACACCGTTATCTTGCGCCACAGTGTTAAATCAATGTTTATAGTTTACCTAAGGTGTACAGTTTTATGTCACTTAGTAGGTAAAAGTGGTGTCGTCGAAAATGCAGCATTATCCACTTGTGAGACAACTTACATGAAACAACAAACCCATATGCGCACGCGATATGTTTAATAATCTTCTACCTATTCACAAAATACCTAGAGTAGCTTCCTAGTGTTCATATGGAGGAACAAGTAACTCATTCTTTAAAATGTTATCAGTAACATCGCATTTACATTTTCGAAGTGTATCTTAAGCAGCTGTCACGATGCCAAAAATATTCACAACGTGCCGATTTCCTAGGCACACACGTAATGAAACGAGATGAACGTAGCGAGCGAGCGACTCGTGAGCGACGCAGCCGCGGCAAGATAAGCCTCGGTACGTGAGCCTCCGCGGCCGCCAGAACCTTGAATACAACCGCGCTCCTTCCCGCAATATAATAATAAACCGTTCAGTCCGGCCCGAGCCTTTACCGACACAACACGACCGACTATTCTCATTTTCCGACCCGAATTCGACCCTTGTGATACGCGGGTAGGCCGAAATGCGCTCGCGCTTCCCCCCGGAGTGACGGTGTTCAGACATGAAGTGACACAACACTTGTATACAGAGAGCGTATATTGTGATGTTTTGTGCCAAAACTCCATGTGCCATAACTGTAGGAGATACTTTTATTGAATTTAATTACAAGCCAGGTGGGTACTGCATGACTAGCAATTAAAATTTAGTGCTGTAAATTGGACATAACGTAGAACTTAGTTATTTTATTCATATTGGCTAATCAACTTAAAATTGTCATCGATTTATTTGTATACTTCCCCACTGTGTGTTACAAGCTGCCCAGTGTCATTCCCGCCTATGCAAATATAGAAATATCAACCCTAACGCTACATCCTAACTATTGGAGAAAGCATTTTTGAAATGCATTCGTAGTTGCGGAGACTACCCCCTACAACCAAACTTACATACACTACCTACAGCTTTATGATATTTATTAGTATCTATATAAGTACGTATATCAATTTAGTTTAATACAATCTATCCAAGCTGAATAAAAATGACACGAGACAAATGCCACTTAAACACTAACAAAGGCACTTAGTAATAGACACACGAGTAAGGCCGGTTGTCGGCGGCGTTGTATAAAAAACTGGCAGGTAACAATCGACTGTATCGTATCTAGAGCAGGGAAAACACAGCAGTCCATCCATCAACACTCGCTCAATGCGAACAGGATATGCCGGCGACCTTTCGGCCACTACATCATACAAAATGCATCCACAAATGTAGCCATAATCTGAGCAACAGTAGGTACTTATAATTTATATATGCTTACGGTCGTATTCATAAACGTCCTATAAGCCTGTTTTAACTTAAATGGCGTTAAAATTCGTTTGTCCTTATCTGTCACTTCGACATTTGTGTTCGTAAGAAAGGGACAAAGCACATTTTATTTAGCAGAGGCATTTTAAGTTTTATGAATAAGGGGGTTAGCATTTATTATATCCGTTTATTAGATAGTTGCGTATACTTACTGCTAGTATACAATACTATACAAATACAAGTGTTTGTTTACCATTCTTTGGAAGTGAAATTGGAACTATGAATTCGGTAAATATACTTATAAGAATGCAGGTATTTTACTATACTGGGTCAGCCAAATAAAAGCAGTTGCTCAATTTAGAGTTAAGAAGATATAAGTACGTGTCTATGCACATACTAACCAACTTAGATTAAGACTTACTAACATTATATGGATATTGCAATAATCTGAAAAAAAAAATTTTTTATTGTAATATAAGAGACATTGTCACTCTCAAAAAAAAACTATTCTATTCTATTCTCATCTTAACGTTAGTTCTGGTTGCGTCCTCAGCTAGTGGCCCGGAGCCCAGAGGCCGTTTTCCGGCATTTTCATTTCACTTGCGCACGAATACCTATATCTTATTGAATCAGGATAATGTTTTTCCCACAAATTGTACTTCACTAATAACAATTACACATTTATCTGAATATTCAATGCTGATATCATATCAGTAAGTTTACTCAACTCAGACTTCTTCTCCGAAAACTGTATTTAAAATTAAATCAAATTCGAGAGGTAAGTATATAATGTTTTTATATCGTGTTATGATTTATTACCGGCAATAGACAATATATTTATTATGCTGACATTGCTGACCTTAGCTACGTTCTCGATTAAAATACCAGTGTTATTGACCAGAAGCCTGTTAATAGAATAGTTACCAAGGAGTGGTGTGAACTATGACATTGCTATTGCTTGATTTGAATCTGAATCTCATTGGTTAAATGGAAAATATACAGCTTCTGAGAATTTATTTTAGTTCGGTGCTAATTTGTATTTCCTTCGCCCGATATTTAAGAACATGTTTACATTCGATATCCATAGTTTTAATACGTTCTTATTCTTAAAGGGCCGGTTAAGGGCCGATTCACACTTTGATTAGTGATTAGTGCGAGTTCATACATTTGCTGCGAGTGCGAGTAGCTTTTGTATGGACTCGCACTAATCACTAATCAATGTGAAACCAGGCCCTAACACATTGCTTTAGTGATTAGCGCGAGTCCATACAAAAGCTACTTGCATGCAGCAGCAGATAGTGGAGCTTACATTTTCTATCGGTGCAGGAATGAAAAGACCACCAACTCGACGAAGATTAAGAATATATGAACCACTAATCAACGTGAAAACAGGGCTTAACTTTTGAAAACAGGGGAGATAACTTAGGTGGTCTCGTATCTGTATGCCACATTTACAAGGTTCCAAATAGAAAAATTCAAATGCTAGTGGGCTTCCCGGCAAGGCCACGACAACGTAACAATTTTATAAGATTTAGGGGTACTTTGCTGACCGGCTAAGGTTAAGTATGGCGTCGGCGGTCATCTCATCAAGAACTGTCCAACTGTTTTTACGGATGTAACTTACGATCACCCACGGTTCGAAACAACCGGGCCTTAAACGTTAAAAAATAATCTCTTGAACTGCTCGCATCAAACATGGCTAATTATTTTCAAATATACTCAAACAAACCTAAGCAACGATTATCATAGTAATTGATCGATTATTAACAATAGGCCCTTAATGGTATCGTATTATATCTGAAGAATATTGATTGCATTGTGTTGGGTGCGCCCGCGCGACCAATTCAGTCGGCTACGGATACCTACTCGTAGAAGCAGCCGGTAAAATCAGTCGCCAGATAATAGCGATTGTTAGCCATTCCACACGACAGCCCAATCACCGAGCAAGGCTTTTGTCTAAAACATATATCAGTTACATAAATGCCAAAACATAGCACTCAGTTGTGTCATACAACACATAATAAATGGTGTACCTAACGACTGATATCTACCGGTTTTATCTTGCCTCATGCTTATGGGTAACCAATTAAGTAGTGTCCATCTACAAAAAGTCAGATTGCCTACAGTGAAACATTGAAGATTATTGAATACGAGCGTACATATGCTGTTGATTATGAATGTAACTCTGGAGGTACTAACTTAGAGGTATTTGATTAAATTGAACTGTAAATCTATAATTTCGATTTCGACATATGGTAACCGAATTGAAAAGACACTTAATGATTTTGGCATTCATAACCTTTTTATGACTAGGTACTTATTTTATTTAAGCCAACGTATTTATATAAATTAATTAAATATGAAGACGTTAAAAAAATGGCATAGTGCCCTCTCCGTCTCGCGTTTTTAGAGTTATGATAAGACACTCATACCACATTTCACACCTTCATTAGATAACTGAATATCGCATACATACTTTCGCTCATAATAAACCTATTCACGATTTTTAAATGTTGTTATTAGAATGTTCCCAGCTACCGCTCGATGCTCCTCCGCTCGCGCTGCGTTACATTACAACTCATTCCCAACCATTGTTTAGCGTTGCGTCAACTCTTCCTATTGTACCGTTGCTAGATATCCCTTTGCTTTACTCCATCTCGACTGTTTCGCTTAACCTGCACGATTGTTTACACAAGACTGCCAAATTACTTAAAAAGTTACAAATATAGATACTAAATCATATTTTATAATTGATATTATGATTTAATAAAGCTACTCTTTAAGTAACGTCAAATTTGAAATGGCATGTTTTAATTAGTAGTTACTTTGATTCATTAGATTAGGTACTTGGTTGAATTTTGTAGAGGCGGATGCATCGCTGACAAATGACGCGGATAAATCACTCCGATTGTGGGTCTAGTAGCAACACGCTCGACTATTGTTCTCGATCACTGTCAGTTCAGTCGTTTGATGGTACGCAATGAACACAGCACGCATGATTAATATACGTTTTTCCCTTAGTGAATAAGGTCTTTCAACTACCGGGATTTTACACTAGGTACTTTAATTATAACCTAACTCATTCATATATCATTAGATAAGTTTTTTCATTCTAATTTACATGTCGTCAGAGTGCACGATTAGTGTCTGTTTTCACTTGACATAAGTACTCTAATATTCTTTGACTTTATTCATGCAATGTCATGGAGGCAACTAAGTATTATGTAACCGCGTAAATCTAAGTAACGCCGTCGGTGTTGGTATATGGCTTTAAGTCTACACTATTTACACTGGGTCTATAACATACATAGATCCTTGTCACATAACATATAATACTAATTGAAGTAAAAAGGAATGCTACTTAACCAGTAATTTAATTGAATACAGGAGAGTGGTTTGCGCTTGTCATGAGACAACTCGTGGCCTTTAAGCGACCTCGCGCGTGCGTCACGGCACAGCATCTAACACACAAACAGCCAAAGCTACGGAAATATAAAAGGAAGTCAAGTAGCTCATGTTTACCCATGGAATAACTACTAACTAGATCCACCTTCGCGGACTCTCATTCTCTCAACTCATTCCTAACTAAAGCCTGAATTCTACGCAATGATCTCGTTATTTTCGTTAGTACACAATTTCATTATAGTCTGAACTAATGATGTATTGGTGTCGGTTAAACAGTACTAATATTTTCATTTAAAGCCGATTAATGTAAAAAATATCGCATTTTTCATTTTTGTACAGTCGAGTTCTCCAATATCTCAACAGACAACCTTTCAAAAATATCTATACAGAGACTTTATTGTTACTGACATGAGAGACAGATATTTTTGAAAGGTTGTCTTTATAGATATTGGAGAACTCGACTGTAATGCGAATTGTTTATACTACTAAGTTGCAGGCAGGCATATTATAAATTATATATAGCTAAATACGTGTAGCATAACCTAATGAAGATGATGAGGATGGGGAAGTACCTATATTATGCTACTATTCTATAAAATCCCATTAATTTAATGAATACGGCCGTCAATATTAAACATCGTATCCTAAAGGCTTAGGTACTACTACCACATGACTACTATGAAATGTGATCAATATAATTTGAAAGAAAACTGGATGAAGGCATTAAGAACACGCCAGATGTGACGGGTTTCAAAAGAATTGAACCTTAACCTTTTAGTTTGAACGCATTGTGTGTGTACCTAGTAATAAAATAATGATATTTTGCTGCATACACGCTAACACTTTAATCAATCTGTCGGCGAAACGTTCGTAGTTGTACAGAGACTAGTATAAGTTTTACCGAAACAAAACTTTACGATCGCGTTTGCGTTTTACCCTCAATTTGTATGGGATTTGACAGCTAAACACGAACGCGGTCGTAACGTTTTGTTTCGGTATAACTCATACTAGAGCCTCAGTTAATTGTATGAAACATGCGTAGACGAAAAGTTCTTTCGGTGAACAAACCATAAGCGAAACGTTCTGCCGGTGATCAGTCCATCGAAGAAACGACTGTCGGAGGGAGGTTTCAGAATCCACCAAACCACCTCAATATATCATGATATAACCAAAGTTAAAAAACACAATGCATTTTAACGTTGTCGAGTCGTAGTTTATTAAGTGGTAGTTGTTAAGTAGAAATATTTAGAATGATAGGTCACAACCTTTACCTCCCGTAGATATCTTGATATTATCTACACTCAATTTCCCTTCTATGGATCTCCTCAACGCCATTGGTGCACAAGATACTTAGATAATAGTCTAATAAGTAAAGGAAATTCACGTCAAGCAATTTAAAAATTTGATATTTCTTGGCAGTCGAGAAGTGAACACCGAGTTTGTACTAAGTACAAATAACAATTCTTAGAGACTATGATTTTGCTTCAGGTACCTATTAAAAATACGACGATGTGATACCTACCTATCTACTGAAAATTTGCCTTGCATTATATTTACCGGGCACTGCGTACAAAAATCTGTTTTATATCTAAAAACGACTCAAAATCTGTTATTATCTAGATTCATAGTCACATTTGTATTTTTTAACCCCGACGCAAAGAGACACCTCTCTTTGTTATAGGTTTAACGTGTCTGTGTATCTGTGTATCTGTCTGTGGCATCGTAGCTCCCAAACGAATGGACCGATTTGAATGCAGTTTCTTTTATTCGAAAGCTGATGTAATCCCGAGTGTTCTTAGCCATGTTATATGAAAATCTGTTCAGTCGTTTTTGAGATATTGGACTTTGAAATGAAAATGTCGGGGGTTTTTACTTTTCTAAGTTGTAGTTATCTGAATCCTATTCTCGTAGCGAACGAAAAAACCGTAGAATGCGAGCTCCTTATAAATGTCTTCCCAAACACGTGCCCAATACCCGGTATGCGCATGTTCGAACTAAACGGCTGCCTGGCGTCGTTTTGACACCCCGCCCCCGCATAATGGCAATGGCACCTATTCTGTGGGGCCATTGTGCGGTGCTACTCGAGTCCTATGGTTTTTTCGCTCGTTGATTCTCGGCCTTTGCGTATTGGACTATGAATCTCGACTACACCATGCAATTAATTAACAAACAATAAAATAATTAGTCACACAGTGATAACTTTCTTATCATTGACCACCTTGAATTATGTAAAGACGTTCCCACGTCAAATTCATAAAATTACGAAACGTATTGTTTTAGTTAAGATTTATGTTCCCTTAAAATATTAATTTTGAATGCTGGCTGGCTTGCTCGTCAAATGTGACATTGTTGTTACCTGGCAACATTATTTAGACATTCACACAAGTATAAGTAATGAACTTTTCATACAAAGGCATGCGTAAAGTTAAAGCTAAGCATAAAATATGAATAATAATGAAACTGTGCTGAAGCGAAGTATAATAAATAAAAGATTGTTAGCGACCCACTCGCAGTCCACGTTACGCTTAAGAAATCATTTTATCTCAGTATAACGAGGGAGGAATAATTACTGAAGTGCACTGAGACGTTATCTATTAAAACGGCAAGGTATTCTCTTATTTTTTGCTAATGCACCTATCTAACTCATATATCTCATTACAGGACCTTGGCTCGAATACCAGCTGCCCGTTGTTTTTTATACCGGCTGTCATTTGAGAAGGTTGTTTTTACCGGAGCACTCAATGCGAACATGTTACAAAAGCCGAGTTGAAGGCACGCGTTAACGTCTTTGCCGGCGCCAGGTAATTGAAAAATGGACACCGAAGACGATCCATTTCTGTCGACGGCTACCGAACATTTATTAAAATTGGACAAGTCATCCAATCTCAGTCGACACAGAGTTTATCATGGACATTATCTGGTGAACCGACGATACCACAAACCGTCGCGAACCAAACCGCAGAGCGCTTTCTAATGACAGTCAATTGTTTACGTCAACTGTTAAAAGGTTAAACCAGGTCTAATTAGGAAACCCAATAAATAAAGTTTTTTTATATAAATCTGCATGAAATACCCAAGTTCATACGCGGAAGTTGTGATTAGTGTCCATTTATGAGAGGTATATAACCATCTACCGGGGCTGTCGTCCTAAACATGTATCTGCATGCAGTAGATTTAGTTGATTACATAGATATGGATTTATTGTTATAATTTGCTTCAATTCCTCTAACAACTTAGGTGATGAAGCCGGTCGAATTGTATTTTAAAAATTATTCGTGTTACTACCTACTTACCTCATTTTATTAAAACAGAGTAAATATTTTAATGATTTTTCCATTTGAATTAGATACTATTTTCTTTTGCAATATACCTAATTTATTCAATTATTTTTATGACTTGATAGTTATGTCCCTCAATGGTTTTAGGGTGATACTACTTATTAAAGGAGCAGATACAAATCGTCCCAGTGTAAGTGTAAGTTTAAGTGTGTGTGTAAGTATTCAAACACACACACAATTATTATGTGTGTGTTTCAATACTTCTTAACATTACTAGAACGATTTGTGTAAGAGTATTCCCAAACATCTACCTATATGTTTACTTTGTAACTAGTTATGCTTACGCATCTTACTTGGACCAAAGCATTATATAATTTCGATGATGATAGTCAAGGTAAACAGATGTGGACAATAGCTAATAATATGGCCTACTGTTTGATATTCATTATGGCTACAAAACCTTATACAGAAGACCCTACACTATTACGTGTTTAGTGACCCTGAATTAGGGATCGGTATTCAACGGTAGGCCATTAGAATCCGCGTGATCATTGATAGTCACGCTCTTCAGAACCATTATAGAAAACATCAAGGACTGATCGAAGTAGATGTACTTTATTTTAACGCAAAACCTTCCGCTAAACGTATTAATTAAATAAAACGCATTATCTCTATCAAAATTGTATAAAAATTTGCATTTGCGTAATGTTATGTCATGTTAAGAAGGTATTTCTGACGTCTTTACCTATAGCAATTCAAATGATTTCACTTCCTAATTTCGTTAATGAACCATAAAGTCATTAGCATCAGCGCGTATCTTGCTGCAGCCATCATCATTTGATGGCGCAGTTAATATCTCATGCCCTTGCGCAGTTCAGAGGCCAGCTATAAAGGCGGCTGTGGTTAATTGCAGTGGTACAATATGCAAGGGCATCCCCACAATAAGCTGAATTACAGTTTGCGCTCGTTCCGATACCGCAACAGTGCAAAGCGATCATAACATGCATTGACCTTTATTTTTTATACACGTGGACTATTTGTTTTGAAGTTATAGATTTATTTATGCAAAAATGTATAAAGCTGTCCCTAACAGTCCCCTTGCCCTACGAGGTAAATATGACTCGCGTACCTACTTATATTTTTATATATTATATTTTCTTTTATATGTTATTTCTTAAACTTGACTTATTAGGAAGTCGAATGAGAATGCAATATTATTATGTCATAGAGTTGTTCTAATTATGGAACCAGGAAGTGAGGAATTGTAATAAAATACTTCGGCTTTTTCGATAGAATCGCCGAGATGAGTAGGCATCAAGAAATGTATAAATGTCGCATAATTTCCAAATAAGTGGTTTCTTGCAGTGAAACAGGGGAACTGCTAGAGATGTTTTACTATCGTTAGTGTAAGTGTTGCTGAACTAAGAAATATTAGTAAGGCCAGGGGACGCTCACTCCGTGATTTGGTCGCGCCGCTACGAGTGCATTACATTACATACCCTACCGGCCGGCCCCAGGGGGTATATTAGCGCTGCTCAGACACGCACGCGTTCGATCGCAGCGCGTTGCATGCGATAGAAAGGGATGGCCACGTTTAGACTCGTTCCGCATACCTAAACAGGGGGGGGGGGGGTGTGTGTTAACAGAGAACCTGCTGTACGTAGTAGTAGTTAGTAGGTATATACTGAATTAACTGTAAACGACTACTTATACACTGATTAATAAAAAATTAAAAATAATTATGTAGTAGGTGCCAGACATATTTTGTTCGGTAATGTACGGTCGAGGAAAATGAAGGTTTGGTACAGTCAAGGGCACCAATATGTATACATGTACGTACCACAAAGTCTCAAAAATATGTAGACAGACCTTATTTCTGCAAAAATGAGGTTGTAATATACATATTTAAAAAACTTTGAATGAATACATATCGGTGCCCTTGACTGTAGATGTCAACTCTCTTTGAATGACTTTAAGGTCCAAAAGTGCTAAACATTCAATTTCCTCGACTGTACTTCCCTTATTCTTCTGTGACGTCTTTTACGTTCTCTAATCTCAGCGCTTACAAATTGTACATATACCTACTCTCTTAACTTAAATATGCATTATATCAAATGTGCGTTTTTTTTTACATATCGTATTTTTTTAATTATATTTGTGGTATTATTAAAGTGACTACTTTAGTCACTTTAATGGAAGAATATGTATCAAGCGTCAACTCGAAATCATTCTGTTAGTTTAATAAAAAAGAACGGAACGATTTCTTATTTGGTTACTAATCAATAATTAAATATACCTAACTTAAAAACAATACAAATAAATGTGTAGTGATGTGCTGATGTGCGTCGAGCTTTTTTGAACAAAGTACTTACCTAGCTATAAATAGTCACGCGTTTTCTCATCATAGAATTAATTGAAAATGAAGGGTAAATTAACAAAAACCTTTGTTCGCGTACCACCTATCATTAAGTATCTCTATTTAGGTATTGCTTAAAAATCGCCCTAGGTAACATTATAAACGTAAAAGATTGTCAGTACTTATGATATGATGTTTGGTACTCTTTCAAACAAATAATACGGAGCGACGAGAAGGCGTTCATACATTTGATAGAATTCGATCTATGAACGCGCCCCGCTGCCCGCTGGCGTCCAGACCGGAGCCTTATATACAAGTGTTCCTTAGAGATAGAGGTTAAGTGTACGATCAGTCACAGAGTGTGGACAGAAGTGTCAAGTTCGCGCATGCGTATGTCGGCCACTGCAGGTTGTAAGCTGATTCGATTCGTTATTGATTGCCATGTAATGTATTAAGTACTTCAGTAAATTCAACAATAGTCCTTATTACCTAGTCATAATAAATTTGCACATTACCTTGCCGTGCAGCTGAAATCATAGCACAGATTGACTGACACCACTCAGTATACACATTACGCTTAAGCTACCATTTAGGGGTAGAATGTAGATTTTTCCCAAATCAAAACCAAATCAAGACTCATTGACGAGCAACATAACAACATCAAGTAACAAAGTAGGTACTTATATCTACGTCTCCATTTACTCACCTAGGGTGACAAAACAAAACTGTATGTCTCAGATCACCAGTAAAATGCAAACGGAACTTTCTTTTCTCAGAAAGTTTTACGGCTGTTCTCAGAAAGTGCGATTTTCCACATGCGCAACGAACTGCAAAATTCACTTTAAAATGGCAATTAATGACATACATTTTTTTATACAGCCCTTGAAAACGTTAGACTTTGATAAATCATTAGTTTAAGTTATTATTTTATCTATATATCCTCATTAAGAGAAGCCTTAGCTATGTTAATGGACCCCATATACATAGCTAAGGCTTTACTCCGCGTCCACATCGAGCCCATATTTTATCTACACTATAGCTACATATATCTACCTTAATTTCTACACTAATATTTTAAAGAGGAAAGATTTGATTGTTTGTTTATTTGTATTGAATAGGCTCCGAAACTACTAGACCGATTTGAAAAATTATTTTACCATTAGAAGCCGACATTATCCCTGATGAACATAGGCTACTTTTTACCGCGGGAAAGCGCTTCATTCCTACGGGAAAACGGGTAATTCGTACGAAGCCGGGCCGGGTAGCTAGTTTAAGCATATATATAAAAAATAGATCTGATTTCACTGAAGCCGAGCGGCACAGTATGCGACTTTCAATCTGGAGGTCGTGGGTTTGATTCAACTCTTACCACTGGGTTTTTCAAAAAACTTATTTACTGATGAAACATTATTTGATATTTAACCGTAGCTTATTGGTTTCATATTTAACGTCATGAGGAAACCGGCCTAATCCTAAATGAGGTCTAGTTTTCCCTCTGGGTTCTGAGGTCAGATGGCAGAAAAACTAGTGCCTACGCCTAATATAGGGATATAGTTAGACCTAAGTAAGTAGATACAAAATTTCTTAATCTTTTAATATTTTTAATCTTTCGTTTTCATTTGGTGATTTAATATTTAATACAACATTATGGTTTCTCTTTTATTCTGTACAAGCCTGTTGCATAAAAAGAGAATTAACGAGGTCACGATGCCAATATATTATACCTCATTTACACTCGTGCGAGTCACGAGACGAGGCGCGAGACGAGGTACGAGGCGAGTGTGAATAGACGCTCGCGGCTCGCCTCGCGCTTCGTCTCGCGACTCACAGCGCTCGCGTTCGAAGCGGTTTTTTGGGCACGAGACAAAGGACCTCGTCGCGAGACGAAGCGCGAGGCGAGCGTGTGTTTACATTCGCGCTCTCGCTTCATTCTATTATATAACAACCACCATCTTTTTTTACTTTTCTTTTATATAAATTAGTTGCGTAGTATTAGAAGCTCAACAAGCAAAGACTTGTTGCCGCTAACACTTCGACGTCCTCCATTGTTGCTAGCTCAAAGACAACTGCTATTCTAATTTGAGTAATTTAAGCAGCTTATAATCAACAAGAATTTATAAATTAAAGTAACAGTTGAACTTTGCTAATCGTATGTGTGAAACTTAAACTAGTACTGAGCCAATATTTTCTCAAATTAAAGAAATGTGACGTATCGGGGTAAGATTATCTTGTCTGTCGCATTAGGCGAGAGGCGAGAGGTGACAGGTGAGGTGAGAGGTGGGGTGACCAGTGAGGCGATGTCTTGGGACGCCGTCGCGAAATATATAATTATTTTAGTGAATTAGACTCCTGAACTCACGACGAGAGTGTAAACAGGAAGCTCGAGGTGCGAGCTGAGACACGAGACGAATCACGAGACGAGGCGCGAGTGTAAATCGGGTATTAATTTACTCTTATGTGCTCTTATGATCATGAAATATCAATTTAAACGACGTTGTAATTTTTAAAAAAAAATTTAGGTCAGCTGCCGTGCTGTACCTACTGGTAATATTTGAGGCGTGTGCTTTGCTATTCATGTTAGATAAGCTCTATTGAATAATCTACGCTAGAATCTGCCGTAATATCGGAATTATCATACCTTATTTCAGCGTACAATATAGTAGAAAAACGAATTTAGTTGTTGCATAGACTAGAATGAATATCTCTTACCATTTTCCATTAACACCTAAGAAACCATTTCAATGAAAATCCTCGATCTTTGAACCATGCTTATCATTTTCGTCATCAAGACCGAACACGCTAACTTAATGAACCGAGGTGTCATGTCATGATGCAAAAAACAGACTAATAAAATGTGTTAATTTTACCTGCCGGCTAACGAACTCGGCAGGCGGATGTCGTCACGAGACGAGACCACTTAAAATAAATTCATCTTCAGTTTTTTTCTAAGTCATGTGATAATCTATCATGGTTGGTCCTGCCTTGATCGCATCAGCAAAGTTGTACACCTTAGAGGTACGAGCAGCGTTGAGTCATGTTCAGAAGACAAGGTGCCCCGAGCGTCCTCTGGTTCGAGAACCTCCATAATGACCCTGCAAAGTTCTGTACCCCTTTACAAAGGCTATTATTACTGGTTATCCAGGATGCTCAAGACTTTTTTGCATTATTTGAACACCCATACACATCACTGTTTCATAATTAGTAAAAAACAAAGCTCAATACTTATACCTACCTGCTATTAAATCAATAAAAATTAAAAAAAAAAAACAAAATATTTAAGCTGTTTATTGCATAAAAAAAGCTTAATTCTATGTTACATCTATCTTGTAATCTATATGTTGCAATCTTTTACATTTAAGATTTTATAAACAATGATATGAAGGGGGAAGCCCCCCATAAGATAAGACTATGTTTTTATATGTTCTATATTTATATACTATGTTAAGTTATTTATTATATCTTATGTATATTGTGTTTAGTACTTACGATGATTCTATATTTGTGAGTGTTTTCTTAACTATATTTTTGGCTCTATTTGGCTTTTCTAATATTTTATCTATAAGTTGACTAGGGAAGCTGTTTAGTATACAAGGTACGTATCTATTGTATATTCGTTTGCTGTATTCATTGGTATTTTTAGGTACCTTAAAGTATGGTTTGTTAGGTAGGCTCCGAAGGTTGGACAGTCTCTTATATCTATCCAGCTCCCCTAAGGTGTGCTTATATTCTAATATAATAATAATAATAATAAGCCCGCGGGGGCAGCTTGTGGCGAGCTGACGGTGAGTGGCGACACCGCGGACCGGGGAGATATGGAAAAAACATACATAATAATAATAATAATTTATTTCATTTATTCAGATAACTAAGATCCACTGGTTAGTAATTACAAATCTTACAAAACTATTGTTAAGGTCATAAAAAACGAACATAAATAATTAAGATACTCACTCCCTGTCAACAAGTTAATGATTACCAATCAGTTTTCGATTGGCAATCATCAATTTGTTGCCATGAAGGTATATGGGGGAATCAGGTTTCGCCGCAAACATTTCCAAAATTCTATTGGAGCTGCTCCGCATCCTACGCACCACCGATGCGACCCTCTTCCGTACAACGGCGTCAAACCCATCCGTGTGAGCTTCGGCAAACATAAGTGATGCGCTACAGAAGCGGGGCAGCCTCAACAGTGCCCTAAATCCATTATTATATTGGACTTTTAGTGCACTAAGCGATTGTTGAGTACAGTTAAGCCACAGGCTGCTCGTGTAAAAACTCTGACAGTACGCCTTGAAAAGGGAGATTTTTACTTGGGTGGAACAACGAGCAAACCTGCTAATATCACGGCCAATTTTATCTTATCAAATACGCTTAAAACTCTACAATACTGGAGTAGTTTACTATAATTACGTCTATGTTGATGCTTGACTTTTAGTGGTACGATAGCCTTTAGAATTCTCATCTGTAAATTATAAATTTGTTTAAGGTATGTATTATATCTTCTACCATGACTGGATATACCATAGCTAATTACAGAGTCTGCTAGTGCCAGGTATAATAGCCGGAGTGTGTTGTATGGCATTTTGTGTTTGAGTATGCTAAGGTTGCAAAGGATGTGGCATGCTCTATATGTGAGCCCCAATTAAACTTACTATCTATTTTTAAGCCAAGGTAGGTGTGCTGATTGACTAATTGTAGTGAGTCACATTTACAGTTTGTGTGTAGGTGTCGGGTATGCATGCATGCATGCCCATGGGCCACGATATTAGGAGTTACACTAGCTTTGATATATGGTGAGTGAATGTACATTATTTTAGTTTTTTTAAAGTTAATTGATAATCCTACATCGTGCGCCCATTTACATAGGTTGTCAAATTCAAGCTGCATTTGGAACTCCGCTGTCTTCACATCACTGTCAGCTGTTATTAGGCAGGTGTCATCAGCAAACTGGTACACAGAGGCGGTTTTAAATATGTTGCACATGTCGTTAACATACAGCAAGTATTCAGTTGGCCCGATTATTGATCCTTGAGCTGTGCCTTGATAAGATTTAAGCAATTCACTATGCTCCCCAGCTATGCTGACTGCGTTATATCTGTTCATGTGGTAGTGCTTTATCCAATCTAGGGTTGGCCCCTGTATACCATTTTGCTGGAGCTTTTTATATAAAGTTTCATAGTTGAGGGTGTCAAATGCTTTACTAAAGTCAATTAAAGTTACAAGTACATGTTTTCTATCATTTAGGTGAGTGTTAATCTCATCTGTAAACTTGGCTAGTAGTTGAGATGTGTATTTGCCTTTTTGAAAACCGAATTGCCTCTCGTGTATAAACAGTTGCAATGTTATTTTTTTCAAACCGCCTTCTGAGAGTCTATACTGCACTAGCTTGAGTAACAAATGCACGTCTCATTCTTAACTCTTATCATTCAACTGCCACAATAAGACCGGGAATACCGGGATCTATTAACTCCGATTTGATAATATATATCAAATTATAGCATAGACAATGCAAATCAACCAAACGGCCTGACAATGACAGGACAAAGATTTTCATCGGTTTTACTTCTAATCCCGATAATATTTTTTTGTTCGTGACCAAATCGTCTTTAGTAACCATAGCAAAAGCCTGCTTGAGCTTACTGCATGTATAGATAGCTAGGTATATTTGTGTAAATTTTCCCTTGGTTCATATATTCAATAGCTGAGATAACGATATATCATACTCTGACGCAACCAGTCCGCAAATGAACCACGTTTAGTCATAAAATGGCTCCGCAAAGACCATTCAGTGATTTAAATCAACACGTATCGAATACAAGGATACGTTTTTGCTCGATCTTTGATAAATATAATATAAATGACACACGATTGGCGGTCAACTACCCTAGGTATATCCAATACATTATACTCGTTTACGACCTAAACGCTGGTTGCCATGGCATATGAATATGACATGACATGGCATATGAATATGACATGACATGTCATATAACCAAAGTGTGTTAAAGGGGTTTGGGTAAAATGTTGTAATTTTTTTAGATGAGCGGCCATTTGCAAAAGTGGTAGATAGATCTACTCAAAACAAACGTATTTTGTTATGAAATGTAATACACTAAAATGCACCGGAGCCGAGATATTTGCAATATATATATATTTACAGGTCATATTGAAAAGTTATAAACAAAACTTCAAACTTAAATATCTCGGCTCTGATATTGTTTAACGCGTTTAATTTTAAATATATATGCGTATTGAGATGTCCTCTAAACGATTATTAAAAAAACATCCTCGGCCGCTGCAAAAAATAAAAACAATTTTATCTCATACAAGGTTGCCCTTTAAATATGTTAATAAAGTCAGAGTAGATTCTTAAGAGCAAATTACTTGTTTTTTTGTGAGAGACACTGTTCGCTAAGGGAGAACCTACAGACATACCTATTTTACTGTTCCTAATGTGGGGTTAGAAACCTATATTCAGCAAAAGGTAACTTACAGTTACTTACGATTTATGAAAAGGAGAAGGTAATTTAACTATTTTGTTTAGATATCTGAGTATGCTTCATACAATGGAACAACGCTTAGATATAAGGCATCATGATATTGACTGTGCAGACAAAAACCATTATCTCCGTCATTATAATGAATCGATTATTAAAATGGTTTTTATCTACAACTTGAAAAGGCATTTAAATTTGATCAGGTACGATACTTAATAATTTCATAAAAACCAATCATTTTGATTTGTCAAACATTTGCTGATTTTTTTTCCATATATATACACCACCACCTATTGTTAATTATTATGTTGAGGGATGATAAATTAGTTATACCCAATTGTCGAAAAGCCTGTGGCCATGGGTAGTACCTGCCCTTGTGCGGCGGCCATAGGCGAGTGTGCAAGGTCGCCTGCGCCCGCGCCGACCTCCCGGGCTCAACGACCGCGGCTTCCGGGTGCCAATCATACTATCCAATTCAATACCTGTCTCGCATAACTTGACCCTACGATTCATAACAATCTTGCGTAATCTTAGTTCAGACTTATTATTGGTTGGATGTGAGGCGGTCAGTAAGCGTTGTGAATACTTAGTAGAACACTACATCTCAGATCAACAATCTGACTCTTGTGCTCATTACAATAACGAGCATGTCAACTATTTGGTATAAGTACATTATAGTGTATTACTGTAACGTTTGCGAGTATGCGGACGTGACATATCAGTCAGACATCGCATTCATTACGTCATGTCATGTCGCTTATGATAGATTCGGTTCAATACAATCAGATCCGATGGCAATATCATACTCGGACACGAGAGTATTTTAAACCCGATGTGTATCAAACAAAAACTGTCAGCTGATCTATCCTCAAAACGGTCTACAAATAACATAAAATCGGCGTGGAGGTTTACCCCTACCCCTACCGACATACTTACAAATCTACAGTCTCACTCTTTTCCTCTTTAGAAAATTAAGTGTGGCAGAAAAAATAATAAACATAGCATGCGGGAAGAATGTTTCTAACCATCTTAAATAAAAGGCGAATAAATAAATACCTTCCTACCTACCTACTATGGATATTGGATAAGAATACTACCTTCTTTGATGAAATAAGAATAAAGTATATTTCAAACTTTGAAGGAGGTTAGTTGGTTTTTTTTTGTTTTGGTTCCCTTATTGTTGGACAAAATAAAATTCATAATCATAAGCTTCATAACTTTCGGGTTAATAGTATAATAGATAGGTTTGATTTTTATTTTGCGTAAATATAATATTTTGCAAAAATATGGGACCATAAAGATGTTTTAAGTTTGTAAACGCAAAAAGAATAATATGATTGAATTTAAAAATAGATCTCAAAAGCAGGGAAATCCACCTTAACTGGGAGCTTGTTAAAAATCCGAATTGTCGGTTGTCAATGCTCACCTGCATGGTTATCACAAGACGGCGCGCGACCTCTATCGATTTTTCTCACACTAGCTGTCACTCTCTAATTAGAAAAATCAGAAAGAGAGGCATATAGTGTGAGAAAAATCGAGAGAGCTCGCGCGCCGTCTTGTGATAGCCATGCAGGTCCGTCGCGCAAGTCACTGAAAACTCATTTATTTATATTATGTTGTTCTCTGTGAGCACGCTGATCTTTCAAAATATCAAGGTTAATGTCTATGTCACTATACGTGCAATTAAATATCAACAAAGTAATATATTACCTACTTGTCACAAATATCAACTACTTTTCCAGCGACTTAGAGAAGGAAGTTGGTGTTCTTTGTTTTTACCTCAAAACTCGTGATTTATAAACCATTTTAAAATAATCTAGTTTTATTTGAAAGTGTAAGACCCTGAATGTTCTTATCAACATTTTGATCAGAGGAAGGGATCCAGGATCAATCGACGTAACTACTAAAATATGTCGGGGTATATTATACAGGCTGAATAAAGATTGGGTGTGAACCGATTAAGGGCATGTTCGGTAGCGTATTGCGATTCCAAAAATGCATTTGTTAATTTGTTTTTTTACTTTCTTCGATTTGTTGAAATGTTTATTTTTGTTTACATTACAGTCTTTGTTTTTGTTGACATTGCTTGTGTATGACATCAAAAACGTAAAAGCTGTCACCTGCGTGTCAAAAAAACATACATATTTTTGTTTACATTACAGTCTTTGTTTTTGTTGACATTGCTTGTGTATGACATCAAAACGTAAAAGCTGTCACCTGCGTGTCAAAAAAACACACAAAACATTGATCATAACACAGATGTGCGGGCAGCGGTTGAAAATGAAATAAACCCTCCCACCCTTCACCCTCGCAGCAATACACAACAATTTCAACAAAAACAAAGACTATAATGTAAACAAAAACAAAAATATCAATGTAAATAAAAATAAACAAACAATAAAATCGTAAACAAATGCATGTTTGATATCGCAATGCGCTACCGAATATGTCCTTGCTCTGTTCACACCCGATTTTTGATAGACCCTGTATAAATAAGTATAATATTGTTATAAGCTACTAAGTATAATATTGAGTGTAGTATACGATGATGATGAAGTATAATATTATTCTAAAAACCTGTTTTTAAGTAATACAATAATTTGGTTTTGTATAGGAGTACAGCGTTATCTCCGCATCCGATCGGCAGTTATTTGTTATTAGTAGGTATTGTTCGAGTAGAAACTTATAATCTGAACTACTTAGTTGTTGTACTTAGTACTTGAGTTGTTTAATGTGTTCTTCCAAAACTTACGAGTTACTTCTAGGTATAGATACCTATACCTAGATTGTCCTATAGACTGCCAAGTATTTTTTGTACTACAGATCAAGTAATAATGGGTTTGGTGTCAATGACGTAAAAATTTCAACATTGTTACAAATAACTTTGTGGATATTTTTTAGGATCTTAATTAGACGATGTTCGCCAGATGGCTGATAATAATAGAGTGGTATAAGCAGACAATAAAAAAACTCTTTAATTAGACATTGGCCTACGCCTACATTCACATGATTGATTAATTTGAAAAAGAATAGGTACTCAAGTAATTAACCAAAGCGAAAAAACCGACAAGTAATAATTATATTCACTTAAGTTCTGTTGATCCGAGAAGATTTAGTCACTTACTTTATCACACATAAGATGCGAAGCTTTTTGTCTGTTTAATTAACCGCCATTTTCCAGTTGCCACACCCTAAGCTTGTAATCTATTTAATAACTACTATAGATAACCTTAGGTATCCACCTTTTTTCCATCTTTTGTTTAGTTTTTAGTGAGGTAGGGCACAGCAAAATGCCATCCCGCTCGAATTTGGAGCAGCCCAACTTCCTGGGAAGTACCTCCGCCTTGCAGAAGACCACAGCCATAATAACTCTGCATAATAACTTGCTCTGTAGTAGGTCGCCAGAGCTCCCGAGGATGCGTTGTGTTGAGAGCGAGGGAATTAGTTCCTTCAGCTGTCAACGCGGCGAATCCTCAAACATATCAAGTGTCGGCAACGCCCATGTTACTCCTTTGGAGGCTGCGGTGTTCGCTTACCATCAGGCCGGCCGTACGCTTGTTTGCCACTGTCGTTGTATAAAAATAAAATAAAAGTTTTGGTCTGTTCGAATAGGCATTGCATACATATTTAAAATTTGTGACCCAAAACAAAAATGTCTATTTCAACAGCCCGTATATAAAGAACTACATACAAGCCGCCGCCTCTTGCTTAAGTTTTGCACCTATTTTATCATACAATACTAAAATGTACAAACAAATATTCTTAAGCATTACCGTTCTCGACGGCGAGCAAAGGGCCTTACCTTAAACGCAACCAGATTACCTCTGTGAAGGTTAATTGTTGCACTTAATAGTACCCGGGCTTCATATAAATGCGATACAAGTAGCCTCGGTCATAATCATAAAACATTTAAGTTTGTTTCCGGTGACTGACAGCGGTTTGCCAGTGCACTTCCGACACAGCTGTTGACAGATCTGTGTCAATGACTCTCCTTCGTGGCACTTGAACAAGTAAAGGTCAATATATCGTTTTATCGGGCCACAGGTTTTACATAAAAATGTTGTTCTGCCACTACTTCTTTAAAATGTTATTTAAATGATGCTTGTCAGTACAAATGCTGCGGTAAAGCATATTGGCATATTAACGTTCTGTTTGTTTGTGCATCTAATAAGCTATAGGTAGTAATAAGATAGGTACTTCGCATAATGGTTTGCTATTTTCCTAACTTAACATCCATCCACAGACATACCTACTGTACAGTTGACTACGAGTACAAAGAGATCTCCAGATAATTTATGTAACTTTGGCCGTATCGATCTCTTTGTAGTAGACTGTACACTACAAATTTTAAAATGAACTTTGTACTTTTGGTGAATAACAAAAGAGTTTCTAATTATACACAAAAATACTTAAATTCATACTTCAAAGTAAATAGCTTAGAATCGGATGTTTCGTTTTAAACTGACATTGCTCTTTAGACTGAATTACGCAAACAATACATCGTTTTTCGTCACACAAATGGTGTAATTAAATAAAATGCTTTAATTATAGCTGTCATGTGCTTAAGGCGCAACGAGCCACATCCGTTTCCCGAAGGCGGCGGTGTTGCAACTGCACCGAGTTGCATTCCAATGCGGGGTGGGGAGTTCGCCTCATTCTCACCTGATCTCAATACCACTGCATAGGCGAACTTAGAAAGCGAGTTTTATATCTCATTAATTCATAAGGACCTATCACAAGTGCGAGCTTTCTGCACTCTGCGATTAGATGTATGTGCCGGAGAGGCCAATTTATATTACTTTGAAAGTGTTGACTGTTTTATTGATAACCCATTAAACATTTTTATTTTGAATATGCATAAGACATTATATGCCCGTTAGCACCAGGACTACCATCGGATTATATTAATTAAACCGCGTTATAGATATAAGGGTATAAAAGGTAACCTAGTAAAATACTATTTATGTAGAAATATCATACACCCGTCGTGTATTTATTATTTTAAGAAGCATCGGACATCCGATTCTGATGTCATACTCTTCCATCACCAGCAGAAGCTTTATTAATTTTACGCTAAGTATTCCTTTCTTTTAAGATACTATGTTACTTAAGATGAATTATATTTTTTTGTCCATTCTTTCGATTGGCATCATAAAAATACGTACCTATATGATATTTTTTCACTTTTATTCGATTCCCAGACGAAACAAGTAATTTTTAGAAAATCTTTTAATCACAATATAATAATAATAATAATGGGTTCCCTCTATTTGGCATAACTTTGATTGTCCGAAACGTTTTTCGCATAACAGACTTGGCATATTCGGTTTTCGCCGAATGTTAATGTGGCAGAAACCTTACTTAATAGAATTTCTAATATTCCGAAACTGTGTTAGTCCGAATTTAAATTTGCATAAAATACTGTTATGGCCGATTATATTTACGCCTAATATTATTCGGCATGTATCGATTGTCCGATATCTACTTACTAAGCATGCTTTAAACGAAATGCGATATGGTACGGGGTGGAATATATAGTAGATTAGGTTAGGGCAGCTAGGAAAAGGAGGGGAGGGGCGGGGGGCGAAGCCCCCCGCAGTAAAAAAACAACAAATGACCGTAACAATGGTATTATTAGTAGGTTAGGTTAGGGTTAGTTTGTGTCCCTTAGAGCGGAAATAGGCACCCCGCGCGAAGCGGGGTAATGTCGACATGCTGGCGATTAGGTTAGGTTAAGGTAAGGTTCAAATAATTCGGGCATATTCATTCATTTATCACCCTCAAACGGATAGTTACGGATAGTAACAAAACCGACAGTCAATGTCAAAGGCATACATTTAGTAACAAAACCGACAGGTTAGACGTGACTTAAACATCACTTTAGTTAACCTTAACCTGCCAATTTTTTTGAAACTCCCCATTCGCGAGTTTGTTAAAAAAAATATATATATGCCATTATATATTTCTGCGAGATAGTGTTCGACAAAAAAAAATATGCTCATATATTTTATGCGTGGACATGGTTCGGAGCATAAAAATTATGAACAAATAATATTCGGACTATTGAAATTCGGCGTAATCGAAATACGCGAATCTCGATCCCGCCAAAACAGTTTATGCGCAAAGTCATTTATGGCTACATAGATTATGCCAAATAGAATTCTTACTAAAAAAATATGCCAAGACAGGGGGAACCAATAATAATACTTTATTGCTCTCATGTAGACATTATATCCGGTCTTAAATATATCACAGTCTATAGTACAACATGACACCCTGTAAGGGTATTGCAAATCCTAGGAAATTAAGCTAAGATGCAGTATTACTAATTTTTTTAAATAACATAAAGTCCTATTTCAGCAAAATAACCTACCTACGATATTTAAGGTACTTTCCCTTCATGTCGCATAGTCTTGGGACGTCCTGTATATCTACTAGCTTCCGCCCGCGACTTCGTCTACGTGCCCCGGGATACAGTACAATACAATACAAATACTCTTTATTGCACACCTCAAAACATGAATCAAATAGACATAACAACTTCAAAATAGAGGGTAACAACAGGCGGTCTAATCGCTACAGAGCGGAGAAATTGCAACAAAAAAATACAAATAGGTAGGTGGCAAAATTGGTAAAGTAACTCTCTCTCTCTCTCCCCCCCATTGTGATATCAAGAGTGATATCGGCAGTAAAGAAAAGTAATTAACATGTTTATGGTGCTCGAGATTATTTCGGTAAGAACGATCTCAGTTACACTTGCTCCACTAAATGACCCATTAGAAGTTAGATAAAGCTCGAGAGACAACGGCCTGACGTAAATAATGCCTTCTAGTTACGCTTCAGGCTAGCACGCGCTGAAACAATGAAGCAATAAAGACAATAATGGCTGTAGTTGTAATATTATTGGCAATAGTGCGGGCTGACGAGTAGCTAGTTTTTTTTTATATTATATAAACTTAAATAACAAAGGAACCGCAATCCATCTTTATAAATGGTGCCTAGGACGCAATGCTATAAAGTTGAATACACCCAAGTATATTCTGTAGGTATGCCAAAATTAGTTGCTAGTTCAATTTGGGAGGCATTATCGAGAGTTCCTATTTGTAGTAGGTATGCAATAATATACTCGTAATCTAATGAAAAAACCTCCTTTTTGGACGTTGCAACTTAGTCGCACGAGTTCTTGCAACACACGGTAATAGAAAAGATTAAACTAATTAGCCAGTGAAGCCAGTAGGTATGGCATATTCCTTTTCGAACAATAGTTAGGTTCAAAGAACAAAAATATTCTTTTATGATTCATTCAGCAACTGATTGACGATGATGACCTCATATTAAATTGTTCAACTATTCTCGGTATCATTTGCCGTCGAATACGCTAATTTTGGCGCCTGAGCTATATTTTAGGTCCTGTATGATGTAATACATCGTCATCAGTCTGTATACGTCACTTCTGCCCCTTCTTCCCCTTCCAAGAGTGTGTCGAGTAATAACGGTTATATGTTGTTCCAGGCTGGGTGAGCGATGAAGGGGTGGTTTGACGCATTCCGCGAGGAAGGCGGGCCGACCCTGTACGCATACCACAACCGGACGGCGGTGGCGGCCGATGTGCCTGCGCTTGCGCTGGTGATCGCCGCGCTCACGCTCTACATCGCCTTCCTCGCCGTCTTCCCCGGTATCAGAAAAGAGGTAATTATTCATTACCAACTTGCACCTTTCTCAAAATATGCCATTACTTCTTACTATTTTAGAGCACTAAATGTGCTTAGAGCCGAAATAGAATACAGTTTTTCTATTTACTTTGATATACATACATCGTCATTATTCGGTTTTAAACACAAATATAATGTAGGTATGCAAGAGCGACGGTGATAGCGATAGACAACCGATAGTTATCGTCTTGTCACGGTTAGCACAAGCCGGCGCGCGAGCTCTCTTACACTGTGTCTTTTTAAGTTTTCTAATAAGAGAGAGATGGATACTGAGATACTGCTGTTGGTCCTATAAGTTACCACGTGCAGGCGTTGTTTATTGATGTACCGTTACAAATTTTCCCCCATTCCCCGCTGTACTACCACGGGCTGTTGCCCGTGCATAACCGGCAAACTACTTAGCCATTTTTTTTTTAGTTGTTTTAGTTGCTTCATTTTATTCACAAAAAATTAAAGTAAGGACAAGCATGGTACCTACACCAATTGGGAACTGAAATATGAACTATTTTCCAGGCAGAGGCGTTATATGAGCCATTTGCAGCTTGTCAAACATGTATCTTAATGTCAGTAAAGAATACAGACATTCGATTATCTTTTTTTAACTGCTAGCCTGGAAAAGGGTTAACTGTGGCAAGTGGCTGCCAGTTTCAAAGTTGCTGGCGGTATCGCTTTACAGTCCGCAAAATTACCCTGCCCTTGCCCTGCCCTTTGACGGCGATTTACCGACATTTCCGTAAAACTCATAATTCATAGTATATTTTTGAAAGAGCGAACAAAGCGAACGAAGTTCTACGTTTTAGCTCGGGCAAAAATGCTTTCGTATGTCCGGCTGTTCTCCTCTACAGGCCGCATTTCTCAACCAATTCTCGTGAAATTTCGTTGGCAGCTTCAATAATTACATGGCATGTTTTCGAAATTAAAACATTTTTTAAACAGTCACGAGCTATAGACAGCTCACAGAGCCACTAGTATTTTTTTTCGACTATAAAGTTTATCGCCACTTTAGATTTGCCTTGTCTTGTTTCAGAGGTTCTCCACATTCACCATAGTCACACTTAGTCTCTTCGTCGGAACTGTAATCCTAGGTGAGTCCAATATTGAAAATGGTTCGTATTGATGGAGAGCAATGTGATTTATCTTACAAAACTAGTTGGGTGTGCCATGACGAAATAATTTCCGCGCATAGGCGGACAATGTCCGCATACTCTAACTAATATATCCTATCCATACCAATCGATCGATCAATTTTGTATGGTCGACCAGTCGTTTTGATATAGCTTGATTAATTTTGTATGAACGTCAAGTTACGTCGAAACGATCTAGTTAGATAGAACTACCCCGAATACCCATCTATCACTGTTTATATTATTTAGGTATTGGGACGTCAAAATAACAGTTATATATAGCTGTCTCTATCGCCCGTATGGTCTGCCGTAGGGTAAAACTAAAGATGTATTGAGTATAATAGGGATAGGGAATAAGAAACTTAGATACCACCATGATCACATTGATCACGAAACGAATGCCCTCTTTCTCGTTATTACGGGATCATCACAACATACTGTTACCTGCATTATTTTTGCCGATAGCACAACCCTTACCTATAGTAAAAGGTGAGAACAAAGACCTGTTTGAATTAAATCTTAATGAAATGTTGTCAGACTCTATTAATTGGTTAAAAAACAACAACTTAAAAAATTATATAGCAAAGACAAAGGGCATGATATTTGGTTCACATAATTTTGACTCATTATCTATACAAATTAGTCATGACAACGCAAATGTAGAAATAGTTGACATAGTCACATTCCTAGGCTTCCAAATTGCCATGTGTGACCTTGCCCGATTTGTATTTGCTTTGAAAAAACTATTACAAATAGTATCGGTGGAAGCAGCTCTCACTCCATATCATGGCTACGTTAACTCCGGTCTAAGCTATGAATTATTGTTATGGGGAAATTCCGTAGATGTAGAGAGAATTTTCAAGCCTTACACTGCGGCCTTGGGGTAGCCGGAGCTGGTATGTAAGGCAACTAGTCTATTTACTTATTATTATTATTGTTATTTTTGACATTCTTAATTTGATTTAATGCACCACCAATTTTCATTTCATTTCATTTCACAATCCAAAAAAGGTGTGCTCGTGCTTTGGACAATGCATGGTTTCTTGAAAGCTGCAAACTCATATTCAAAATGTTAAAATACTCCCACTTCCATGCATGTACCTGTACCTACATAATAGAGGCGTGCCTTTTTGTCAAGAATAATCCACTCTACTTCACTATGCGTAGTGAGACCACGGCAAGACACACCCGCGATCAATACAGAGACCTTTTATATGAGCCTCCTTGCAACACTTATGGGCCAATGGTTAGTCTGGTTAATCGGTAGTAGTTAAAAAAATCCGTTGTGTACAAACATTAAACATAGAATTGTATGGCTAATTTTTGTTTCACAACGGAACTTTTTAACTACCAGGCTAACTACAGGCCAAGAATTTGGTCCTCACCCTTATATTTATAAGAAACATTGTTATAATATGTGTATAGTCCTGATTAATTAGATATTAAAATAGAAAGTAAGATGACATTTAAATTTAAATTGACTAAATGGCTTCAGGAAAACTGATTTTATAATATTAAAGCATATCTGACACGCATGGCGAATTACGAATGGCTTTCGTAATGACCGAAGATGAACATTATGGCAAGTCAAAAGTAATTACTTTTGACTTCCATTTAATCAGAAACATTTTGTCATTGCCAATAATTAGAGTAAAGAATGTCTGATTTTTTTTCACACCTGCATGCAGGGTGAAGACGCGTGAACTGTTTTAAGATTAGTATATTATAACCGTGTTTTAGCAAATAAACGGTAAAACAAAAAATGTCTAAATGTAAGGGTAATATAAGTAAGTAGAATAATTCCGGGGTAGATGGTCACAAGGTAGACGTCACACTGCGCCGCATTTCCGGACGGAGATGAGGAGCTCGTTGTATTGCATATTGTGTATAAATTCCGTGTGGTACGACACACTGCACCGCACCTCCGTCCGGCGAAATTTGTATGCAGCTCCGCTCCTCCGTCCGGAGATGCGGCGCAGTGTGACATCCGCCTAAGGGGGAGATGGCCCATCGAAATATTTCATGGAACCAGTGACTTGATTTCGCGAGTTTTTGTTTATTTCGCTTCGCTTTGTGCGCGGGAGCACGGGGGCAATTAACAATAACTACAACTTAGAAAAGTTGTAAAACCCCCGACATTTTCATTTCAAAGTCCAATATCTCAAAAAGGACTGAACAGATTGTCATGTAATATGGCTAAGAACACTCAGGATTACATCAGCTTTCGAATAAAAGAAACCGCATTCAAATCGGTTCATTCGTTTGGGAGCTACGATGCCACAGACAGATACACAGATACACAGACACGTTAAACTTATAACACCCCTCTCTTTGCGTCGGGGGTTAATTAGGCGAAAAAAAGCACAGAGTAAGTAAAATCATCTTTGATTGTTTAGACTTCTTAATGTTTATATTTTTTGAAAAGCTCATGTTTTACCAGGTTATGTTAGTTTCTCAAAATAATGCTGATTTTTGTATTTGTTGCAAAGTATATGAGTGTCTCATTGTTCTAAGGTCACATTTTGGCAAGTCGTGTCATGACTTGTTTTTATAGGTGTGGTCATCCCTCCCGCAAGAAAAGGAGAGATGGCCACTGGCTAGTTTTAGTCGGTATGCCATATGATGCTGAATGTGTGTCAAAGAAGAGTATATAAAAGGAGAGGATAAAACAATCCAGGCAAGCTAACAAGAAAGAAATATCCAAACCTGCCAGCTTGGTGTGTAAACGAAAGAAACTGCCGCGGCTGTGGGGATAATTGCCTATCATAAGTTATCTTCTTCGAAGACTGGTTTCAGTCTAGTTCTGGCTACATGAGAATTGCACCGAATTCGAGGACACGTGCTTAAGAATAAAAAAAATAACGAAAAACATACTAACCGAGAGAGTTAAGTTACCTATGGCCATCTTTCCTGTAAAGGTATGGTTATCACACCGGTACACCTTGGGAGAGATAAATGGCCAATCATGATTTTTTTTCAACAGTTTTTTTCGAGGTGATTTATATAAATATTATACTTTTTTTATTTAATAATCCAAAGTAAATTAACCAAAGTTTAATAAAAAAATAAAAATGTATTCGTGATGAATACAAGCTTTTATTTTAACAGTGTTCCAAAAAAAACTATGGTATTTGACGTAAAATTATAAATAGCATGCAAATATTTACAACGTAGACTATTTTAATGTGTGGTATAAATCTAAGCTGTAGGCGGCAGTAGGTACTCGTAAATAATCGTAAGTTATAAAGCTATTAGGAGTAGGTATTGTACAATATAAACTAGCTGACCAGTCGTGACTCAGAATACTTAGTGCACAACATTCTAAATAGATGTATAATATCAATTTATATTACGATTTAATAAAACTAGCCACTCGTTACCAGTTTAAGTAATTATATAAGCTCGATTGTTCCTACAGAAAATATAGAACACGAATTGTTGGCATTAGATAAATGCTTAAGACTCCAGCCTGAAACAGAAATAACATACCTATACATATCGGATCAAATTCCATTACGTTTGTTAAATCTATCACAGGACAAGTCTGCTAACCACCTATGAAATCTTTTCATCCAACATGTTCGTAAACTAAGTCACAATAGCGGATATTACGCCCACTTGCGTAATATTTATTTATTTATATCGCAGTATCAACGTCCTCCTCATCTAAGCTTTATCCCAGTTTATATCAAGTATTACGGATTTATTATCTTTTTATTATTTTTGTTTTTTATTTTGAAACAAACGGTCATTTACAAAATACCCAATTTTTACGGAACAAACTGACTTTTGAAGATCCAACCCACGCGGGAGACTAAACCTGTACCTACCTTGTTGGCATTAGGCTTTTCGACAAGTAGCATCTAAAACTGTTGTCCGTAGTTTAGGTGTAGGAAACAAACTAAATATCTAAGAAATTAAATATCAGGTCTATAATAATATTATGAAGATAGAATACCTAGTAATTTGTACGAAAGTATAATCGATCCGAAATTTCAAAATACTGAAAGCTTCATGGGATAGGGTATAGGGTTGTATTTTATCCTGAACCTACCTAGATTTTGGAATAATCAAATCCGATACTCATATGACTACCTAATCTCACCTACGAGTATCAGTATATAATAATTTCAATATTAACCAATAAAGAATCTTTAACCTTTATTAAAAGGTGATTAATCACACTTATGCCCACATACGGCCCACACTGCGCAAAAAAGCTCTGCTTTTAGAGATCCTTGATGTTTTAAGATGATCTATCGTCGGGGTCTACCATGACTAGATTTATTTCTCACTCTAGTAAACCCTTGTAACTATTTGTTTTGTAGTCGAAATCGTTACATTTTTACTGTCCACATAAGTATCCTAAACCGCATTATACTCGTACCTACTCCAGGAAAAATACTTACGGTTTTGAAAAACATAAATTAATAATAGCATTTTTTTTTGTTGATTTCATTTTAAAATGTTATTCTAAGATACTTTATTCAAGAATCCGACAAACTTTCCACCCGGAAGTAATTATGTAGATTTAAATGAAGCATGGATTGTCTTTTTTTGAATCATTTATCTTGAATATTATAGAGCAAATGTAAATGAACCAAAATAAAGACAAAAATATTTATTATAACTGACTTTTCAGGAGCTAGTTAAGTAATGATTTTTCACGCCACTGCTCGAAAATGTGGCAAAAGATGGTTAGAATTCAGGCTTCAAGGCTGGGGTTAGTTGGACGTCGCACGAATAGGCCATCTATGAGTTCAAACTGTCCAACAATGCTTTTTGTAGTCCAGTTTGAACAGAGATTCGCTCAATCTTAGTTCCCCCGCCCCCGCCCCCGCCTCCATGAGTACTTTTCAACTTTATAACCTGGTGTAACGGGAATATGGTAAGCCCAAAATGCGATATGTTGATAATCCGATATTTTGCAAAATCTGGTACTTACGTACTTTTCTCGCACTTTCCGTCTCTCTCTTATTAGAACAAGAGATATAGTGCGAGAAAAATCGAGGGTATGTCGTGGCCGTCACATGATAGACGTGCTGGACTATTATAAGTATGTATGTTCGCGACAAATTTGAAAACTATTGAACTGATTTGGAGGTGGTGATCAAAAGACCAACACCTTAGTTGAATGTCAGAGAAATATTTTCCGTACCACTAATAAAATCCAGATCGAACGACCAAAATTGTGTACATAAATTGCTTTACAATGCATGTGCTCGAAAAGAGCGTTTTCCAAGCACCCAATTCGTGCGGAAAGTGCCACTTTTTCGCAATAGTGCCTTTTACTTCTCAATTTTTTTTCATTTTTAAATCCGTCGTAAGCCCGACGCAAAGAGTTTTTATTAGGTGTACTTGAGAAAAGTTTTATAAATATTTAAATTACTCTTTTTGTTTCTTATAAAAGGTACATAAATACTAATAATGTATAAAAAAAATTAATTTTTAATTTGTTCAATAAATTAATTAATTTTAAATATTCACTTAATGTGTTTGGCTGAACGCATATCTTTCTTATGCCTTTTGCGATACGACAGCATGGCGACTTGCATGTACGGTGCAGTATGGTGATTGTTGTTTACTTCGGAGTTGTTATTTTATGTAAATATGTTAAAAATGTCGAGTGAAAGTGACTAATCAATAATAATAATGATGTATTGCGTTTCAATAGTGTCAGTATGTTTCTTAGAACTACGACGGTACAGTGTCTTTTTGTTGTGGAATATACCTATTGAGTTACTCAAAATTAATTGTGTTCCAAAACCAACATTGCAAGTGTAAAACAATGGTTTTAACTTTTAAGTGAATAAGCTTGACAGCAAAAGATGTGGAGAGGTTGGTAAATGCAGTTCCAGATAATAAGTAGGTAGGTACCTGACAATCGACCTAGGTTCTTCAATTTTAACCTATCTATTTTAAACTGACATTTCAACATTTAATATTTCCTCGCACAAGGCATACTAAAACGTTGAATGATACACGCGCGTAAAGATGATTTCCAACTCGTGTCGAACTATACATTCCTCGCTTCACTCGCTCACCTCATGTATGAAAATGACACCCGTCGGAAATCACCTTCTTTCCACACTTGTAGCATACCTAAATAACTATTTTAATGCCTAGTGTAAGTATTACACACACATTACATTGTTGCATGTTAGTATACATTGTTTCTTAACGATAAACGGATAAAAAAATTGTTAATTGTTTTTTTGGTGGTTTTACGCACAGACTGTATTTTACTTCTGAAAAAGAAACTTCGCCAGTATAACCGACCGAGCTTTGCTCGGCGTCTTTCTTATTTCCCGGTAAAACTATATCAATTTTTCGCACCGCGCCGCCGTAAAGAGCCGTTTTCACGAACCCAGATAAATATACTAAAGTAATAATAGTGTACGATGAAGTGTTATGTCACAACCCATAGACTCTAACAGATAAGATATATATATATGTTATCTAAGTTTGCACAACATTCACAACAATCTTTTCCAGTATGCAAGCACGGGTCATCGTGGCACGTGGGCGGGGCCCGTGTGTCTCGCGCCGCGTACCGCGCCTACTCCGCCGAGCGCCTGGACTGCTGGCTGGCGGGTCACGTGGGCTTGGGACATGTCAACGTCACCCTAACTGGCGAGTAATTCTGACATTAAATACCTTCACTCCCCTTCAGATGAAAATTAAAAAGAAGAATTAAGATTCGTCTTTTCGCTAACATTCTCAGGTCAGTAGCTAACTGACATGGCTTTTGACACAATTCTGAAGCAGTAGAATAATATCAACTGCTATGTTAGCTAGGTACAGTCAGCATCAGAAGTAGCTACGCAAAATAACACGCTCAAAAGTATCTAGACAGTCCATAAGGACTGTCTAGGTACTTTTGAGGATAACCTCTTGACATTAGAGTCGTGTATGGGTCATTTTGAGCACTAGACCCGCTTAGCTACTTTTGCTGCTGAGTGTACCTACTCGTAATAGGTAGCTTAAGTATGGCAAATTGTATAGTTTAACAAAGTGCTAAGGCTCCTGTCCTGCAGTCCATGCAGATGTAAAACAGATAAA
This sequence comes from Epinotia bilunana, assembly GCA_947049275.1. Classification (NCBI taxonomy): domain Eukaryota; kingdom Metazoa; phylum Arthropoda; class Insecta; order Lepidoptera; family Tortricidae; genus Epinotia; species Epinotia bilunana. Next base: position 15,110,764 of record OX346264.1, read on the forward strand.
CTGAGCTTAAAATTATAGTAGGTGTGTTACTAATTACACAATTCCGTATATTCGTACACTTGTGTACGTATCTACTGCTATATGTAGTATATGTACATTATGTACCTACCTAACTACTCCCTTTTTACAAGCTGTTATTTAGTTTCACCTGTCCCGTTGTCTGTCTGTCTGTCAGTAATCAAATCTTGCAAGTTAAATTTGAACCACTTCCCGGTTTCCGATTGGGTTGTAATTTTGCACGAATATGCAAATCGCGTGACAATGCAATATTATGATGATGTGGAGCTGATCTGATGATGGAGCTGGAAGGTGGCCATAGGAACTCCGTAACAAAACCACATAACCCCATTGAGTTTGGGCTCGTTAGAATCGACCAGTAGTTGATGACGGTATACCGAAAAGTACAGTCGGCAATAAAAGCTTGTACCAAAAATGAAATTTTTGACAGAAACTTTTTCATTATTCCAACACATTGTTATTAACATTATTCAAACATATGGCAAAACACGTGTAGTGGAGTATTTCATTTTAATACATATGGAAATCATGATGGCAAAACATATGATTTTCATAAATTTCATAATATATTAACATAATCCAATTAACCAACCATTGATAATCAAGCAATAGTCTCAAAGACTAAGCTACATAAACAGTCTGAATAAAGACCACGTCTGTGACGTTTACGTAAGTCAATACTTATCCAAGAGCGGCATCATTTTACTCAATTTTATATCAGAAAGTATAAGGGTATTTTAACAATTCCTATCTCATATCATCCTATATTACAGCGTTATCCTGGGGCAACACATCCGTTGGGGATCCCGGCGTAGACTACAATGAACAGTTCCGGTGGGAGGATGCGGGTGGCGTACAGGAGTGGTATCGGGAGGGCTTGGAGCGGGGCCTGCCGTACCCCGTGCTGAGTGTGGCCGAGCACTTCGCCGTGCAACACGAGGGGTTCGAGTGGGGAGCCAAGTATCGAGCGGCGGGGTATACCACCTCGACCTTGTTGTGGTAAGTCGCGCCCATTTGTTTTAATTTTCTCTCTTATTTCTTACTAGATATAATTCTCGACTAATTTCCGCTCCGCTTTCCGATTTGCCCAGTGTGAAGAGACAAGAGTATAAGTCGTGATTGTTGTACGTGACCCACTACTGCCTTTGGCACTGTACTTAATAGCTAAGAGATTTTAAAGAGAAGCTATAGCTATCACATTATCAGCAAAATGTGAGCGACAATTCAAACGTACCAACCTGACCTATAATATTTATGATTTCAGGACAGCACTAGCGCTGTGGCTGCTAATGAATCTGCTGCTAGTGGTGGTGCCGCGATACGGCGCGTACGCAATGGCGACGCTGGGCGCGACGCTGTGCGCGGCCGCCGGCGGATACTGGGCGTCCCTACCACACGTACCACTAGTGGTGCGGCTGGACGGCGCCATGCTGTTCTTCTCATTTGGATGGTGCTTCTGGCTGGTGCTCATTTCAGGTAAGGCAACAACATTAAGTTTTAAGCCAGCCATAGCGTTATGGCTGCTATCCTGTTGCTAGTAGCAACGCCGCTATGTGTCTACAAGTCGTATTACCGTACGTAGTAGTCGTAGTCGTTTGGGTTTACCAGGAGTCCTTCATCAGCTACACTACGCATGGCCAGCCCAGGTTTACACATCAACTCTGCTTGAACCCTGCGTATTCTAACGAGCTTACAGTAACGAGTACCTGTGTTAACGAGTATTTATAAAGTGTCTTATTTAATTACAGGGTGCATCTGTCTCGCGGTGGGCCTTCTAATTGCAGCAGTGGACCTGATGTGGCCGCACCGATTCTCCACAGTGCTAGAAATTGACTACGACACGCCATACGACCGACACGTGCTCATTGTCGATAGTCGTCAGCGAGCACGACCACAAACACAGCAATCCTTGCCGTCTAGAATACTTAGGTAGGTTCTCCTTCTAGATTTAGTGGACCCTTGTTGGTGGAGCAATCTTTATGCATTTATTTTACTTTCGAGTATACATGGGTATACACAGCCTTTCAGCACGAGCATCGTAAACCAAGCTCGCCATTGAGGTATCCATTTTTAGGAGACAAATCGAGAGGTGAGAATTCATATTCAATTCTTCGAAACGTCCACACATTGTTCATCCCCTAGTCCATTTCCACAGATCATAGAGGAAAGGGGAAAGCTTCATATTTTGGACATATATATATCGGAATAAAAAATACGAGTTGATAAGATCATTGAAGGGAAAATAGAAGCAGAAAGAGGTCGTGGAAGAAGAAGAATATGTTGGACAAAGAATGTAAGAGACTGGTGGGAGGCTGAAAGCACAGAAAAACTAATTCGCATGACTACACATAGGTCAATATATGGGCAAATGGTTGCCGACCTCCGAGATGGAGATGGCACATGAAAAAGAAGAAGAAGAAGATACATAGGAATAGGTATACGAATCAATCTTAGTACAGACACAGACCCCGATATTGAGATGCAAACCAAATTCCGATCTTTGGTAAACTAATAAGGTTTTCATGCAATGCTATAAAATGCATATCCTGGTCGAGGGTTGTCCATGAAATTAGACTACCGTGTTTTCACTCGATGTTTGTCTGCTCATTGTAGGTACCTATATTTTTTCTATTAGTATACTTTAATATTACCGAGACCTAACTAAATACTAGTAAGATTATAATTTATATTTTTCTCCAAATTTCCAGAAGATTGTCATCAAAAACTAGAGAAACGGAGGGCCAGGTTTCTATGGCGGTTGTCAACGAGAGTGGCCGGGACAATCCCGCCTTCCAGCACGAGCAGCGTAAACCAAACTCGCCGTGGAGGTATCCACTTTTTAGGAGGCAAATCGACAGGTGAGAATTCATATTCAAATCTTTGAATTATCTAGTCATTTTTATCCTCTCATACATTTCCATAGCTCATAGAATAAATAAAAATTATATTAGGGGACAATCTTACTTAGATATACAAATCGAACTAGCCCTAGAATAGTGAGCTCAATAAGGCCAATCTTGTGTTCTGGGTACTAGGACTAGTAGACGACTATATATTTAATAGATAAAAATACTTGATTACTTACATAAAAAACATCCAAGACCCAGAAACAAATAATCATGCTCATCACATATATATTTGCCTTTGCCGGGATTCGAACCCAGGACCTTCAGCTTCGTAGGCAGCGTGGCTACCCGCTTCCCACTATAAATATCGAATTTTTACTATGTCCGTGTATTTCAGAGCGGACAGCGCATCTAGTATAGGTTCCAGTATTAATGGCCACAGCACAGCCATCAAGATGTCACCACTAGCGGCCAGTCTTCCAAATCCGTCGTTAGCTATCCCTGCGCACAGGTAAGACAATGGTACTTACTTATCACATAATTATTATAAACCTTTTTACGGTCTCGGTTCGATTAAAAATTAGTGGCTCTTTAAGCTATAGAACTTACGTGTTTTTTGTTTTTAATTTATTTAAAAAAAAACAGAAACTGAAACGACAAAAATATTCTATACAATTATCGAACCTCCTCACAATATTTCACGGGAGTGCGGCCTGCAGAGGAGAACAGCCGGATAGCGGGACATCCGGATATACCAAATAAGTCATCCCGCTCGAATGTGGAGCACCCCAACTGGGGAAGTACCTCCGCCTTGCAGAAGACCTCAGCCATAATAACAGTACCACTTGTTCTGTAATAGTGATGTGTTCCTGGAGGTGAGCAAGGTCGCCAGAGCTCCCGAGAATGCGTTGTGTTGAGAGCGAGGGAATTGGTTTCTTCAGCTGTCAACACGGCGAATCCTCAAACATATCAAGGGTCGGCAAAGCCTATGTTACTCCTTTGGAGTTGCATGCGTCTATAGGCTGTGGTGTCCGCTTACCATCAGGCGGGCCGTACGCTTGTTTGCCACCGTCGTTGTATTAAAAAAAAACTCCTAAGCTGGAACGGAGAACTGTTCTGTTCTGCGTCCCTTTCGGTCGCTCGTTCAATTATAACTTTCTGTTTTTCCAGGTTCCGTCCTCAAATACCTGCTACGGAACGGGTTAAGGACATGTGGTGAGATAGCGGCCTGCAGCTGTGGCTTTTATTAGTGAATTACAAAGGACTATATAAGCAATTGACCAAGTAGTGTGTAATCAAGTTACCGATCTCCAAAATGGACGACAGTAATTATAATGAGGAGACTGCTCATTCATATGTTATAAGTGGCATTGCCTCATTAATGAAGCGGTCTCCTACGTGTAAATATGTAAATTATACTTAATTATCTAAATTATTTTAAGAAACCGTCCAGTGTCATAAATTGTAATAATGTAAAAATAGGTTCCAGATTTTTGTTTACCTCGTTTATAAATTATGTTTAAAAATAGCATTACATTGAAGCTGATTTTTTAGTTTGCTGGAGTAAATTGATGTTAGTGCCGTCGTTAGCGAGCAGACATCTCTTATGACGATTGCATTAGAAGCTGTTGCAATTGAAATACCCTTGATAACTAAGTATATCCAGTCATCGTAAGGGTCAGTCGTAAGGCTAAGATAATGTGGTTATCCAACACATTATACGACAGTTGACATGACTATTTACTCCAGCTACCTAATTGAAAATCAGACTATAAATAGAGGTGCTCAGGTGTATACGTCTGCATCGCCACAAGTGAATACTTTGTGCCATGTATACTAACGTTGCTCGAAACGAATCCATTCATATGTCAGTCTAATACTATGAGAACCGTTTCTATCGCACGTATACTACATGAGCGACAGAGATGGAGATATTCGAACTTCGATACGTATTCGATTTCCGTGGTAGCTCCGCAGATCATCATTACTTTTCACTTAATATTTATGTCGATAGTCATTGAAATGTATGAAAGCAAAGGTATTTCATTGCGTCGTAAGTTGTAAATGAAGGTACATATCTATATAGATCGACATAAATAAAATTGATGTACCTGACTAATCCGTTTAATTTGAAACATTGACGTACCTATTATATTCCCTAATTTATCATCATAGTCAAACATTATCAACGAGCAAAACACATCACCTGTTCATAACATCACTAAGAAAGTCATTAAGATTTATTGTAAGCTATTTATTTAATATAAAAGGTACCTAGTAGCATTAAAAATGCGTGATAATAAAATTCAAACAAGAAGGAGCTCCTCGTATTGTTTTTTCTAATAATACTGACACTAATCGCTGACAGTATAATAGTATTATTTAAAACACTGATCATTTTCAATGTTGTGAAAATATGTTTGCAACAGTGAATATGTATAAGTATGTGACATTGCGTAGGTAAATGTTGAAAGTAAAAGTGAGAATGTAATGTGGGTAATTATAAGAGGAACGACAGGTGATTGTATTTATTATCTTCGAAAAAATAAACGAATTCAAATCGGATCGAAAACCTGCATTTTTTTTGAAAATATACCTAACACCAAACCTGTTTATACATTTACTTTATAATAATAAAGTTTATCTAAATTCCAGTGTAAATATTAGAGATCATTGTCAAAGCTACACCAAGAGCCTATCCATTGACGAATTATATTATTAAAGAGAAGCTACTGATCTTTGACGAGGTGCTCCAGGTTCAGTTGGCAGAGGAATGCGCTCCAGTTCACGTAGCCCTCCTGAATGATGCTGTCTACGTCCGACCATTGTTTGCACTGCAAAAGTCAGAGCAATCCAATATGAGGTGACTGCTTACATTTTATCACGATTCATACCTACCTTTTTACATTTCACTGGGTCTGATTCGAAAGCCACAGGGCCTAATCTGTATCTCAAGAACTCGTAACTGAACTCGAATCTGTTAATTGGTTAATTAAATAACTAGTACAAAGATGGACTATAGGTAAAGTCGCTTAAGAAACTCACTTCTGTAAATTTTACTGGGGGCGCGTGACGAATGACTTTCTGGTAGTCTCCCTCTGCGAGATTGTAGACGGGCCGAGTTTGGAAGTCCAGGAACGACATGAGATCGTCGTAGCGAATATTGCAGTCTTCATCTTTATCCAATCTGTAAACAACACCGTTCATGTTTTCAAGCCTTAATAAAATTAAATAAAACTCTCTGATCGCAGTTAAGAGCGATCTCTAACCTCAGACGATAGGGTCAAGACGGTGGCGTGGGAAGCCAGTCCCATAAAGCAGGTCTTTATTGGCAGACATCCAGATCCCCTCATTAAATAATTACGATCAATGATAAAACATTGACAATAAGATCAGCGTTGCACATTCTGCTCCCAAATCATGATCTTTCCGCTGATGCAGATCATTTAAGTTCAAATAATGGGGGTATCATTTAAATTCAAAAACCTACGAAGAATGTAATTTTGCAAAAAAGATCCACCCCACGTGATGTCGGTAAAATTTGAAAATGGAACCTTCTGGCTAAAACAAAAGACATTTATTTTGCAAAACTACGTCCGCATGAGGATAAGGCAATTACTACCGACCATAAATAGTCCTTAGTAGTGAGAGAACAGCGAAGAAGTTTACATACACCGCGAGCATGCAGTCCATAAGGTCAACGTTGATGGGCAGGCGATGCGCGCGCAGCAGCTGACGCAGGCGCGGCGCGGACAGCACGCCCGCCTTATTCTCGTCGGCGTGCAGCAAGCCCTCCTGCAGGCGCCCGCGGTCGTCCCACAGACCGCGTGTCAACTCCGAGAACACCAGCGACCTACAAACATCATCTCACTTTTAACACTTTCAGTACCGCTGACACAACGTAAGTAAGTGACCTAAAATGTATAACTCCCGGAATGGCTACCGATCGTGGTATAATTGCCAGCCATTATTCATATATTATTCTGGTATGTTATTTATTCTGATTAAGTATATGATGAAGATTAAAGTATTTAAACTTGCTGGTTGAAGATCCAATAACAATCTCATAGAATTAGGTACCCGATCATTCATCAATCCACGTGGTTGCGTCCTGGTAAGTATTTCTCATTGCGTTTTACCTAGTTTGTGTTTTGTTTTGTCTATAGTATTAGTGGGAAAAGGGTTTAAGCCTCGTCCATATCTTACCTGATCATTTCCCTCCTTGGACTCTGCTCTTTACCAGGATCTCCACGGAAAAACCGGATCAGTGTTATAAACTCATGTTCGGTCATTTTTTCGCACATTATTTCTTTCAGTGCTTGTCTGAAAGCAAGATTAAAAAATACCTAAATACCTAAATTCATAAATTTCGAAGAACCTCTACGTGCGTATGACGTTAATGTCTACAAATAAAATATGCAGATGCAATGTTATATATATATCTGTTAGTTCTTACTTGAAACAACGTGTTGACATGAGATCCTTATTATTTGGCACAACGGCATCCATATATTTTGCAACAAAGTTCTTGTAACCATTTTCCTTGCCTGCCAGAGTACGGCGAATCTTGTCCATAATCAATGGCACATTAGCCATTCGATACTAAAATAATAATATAATTTAAAAAATAAGTAGATGGGTAAGTAGTAAGTAAGCAACTAAAACACATAAATAACAGTCATATTTTCGAGTAAGTAAGGACGGATTATTAATTTTAAATCGGACAGACACCAATGAAAAAAAACACATTCTGAAATATAAACTAAGTATTTCGTTTCAGGCTTCAGAGGTGACATGAACGCAACGAAGCACAGTCGAGCGCTTCCACTGTATTACTTAAATAGGTAAGTATCACTAGAGACCGCGTAGCACCGAAGCGCCTAAACTTAACAAAAAGACGAACCTCTTTAGGGTGTACTTCCATGTACCGCAAGGCGTACTCGTCGGCAGCTACGAGTCGGAATCGATGCTTGCGGACCACGAGCTCATTGCCGAGCCACATGTCCTTGTCGGTGTACGCGGGGGGCTCTTTCGGCACGAAGAAATCCACGTCCGGATAATACATCTTGTCTCGACGGAAGAATTTGCCACCCTAGTATAATAGAACAGGATAAGTTAACACACACTGCTGTGGCTAAACGAATAGTTTTTACGATAAGTACTTCACCGGGCATTTTATTAAAGTAAACCAAGCCATTAGTTAAGGGAAATAATACTTTAAAAATAGGCATATATTTCGCCTGAAGTCTATTAGTGACAAATCCTTAATAAGATGTGCAACTGGGTACCTGCGCTGAACAACGGTACCCACTACCTAGGTACCTACTTAGTAAGTCACGAAAACATTTCAGGCGAAAGATTTTACGAATTCTTAAGTAAGTAGACCTGATGCTCACAATTTTTCACAGGAATCGGTTGAGAAATGCGATCTGTATATGAGAACAGTTTGACAGTGGGGCATCCGGACATACAAACGATTTTCGGCCCAACGACGTAAAGCATGGAACTTCGTTCGCTTTGCTCGCTCGTTCGATTACCTACATTAATTGTGTGAAATATCTGGTTTCCTTACCTTAAAACCGGAATTCCTTTCGCCTAGTTCGAAAATGCCTATGGTATCATCACATAAGAAGTATTTGATAATGAAGTATCGCCTTCCGTCTTCAGGGTTATCGGTAATCAGCCGTGCAGCGAAGCGGAGAACATGCGAATCGAAGCCGACCCTGAGATAGAAGATTGTCAAAGTTAGCAAATAGTGGGTTTTTGGAATTCTAGGTTTAAAACCTTAACCATTTAAGTCCAACGGGGAAAGAAAGTACCTCTGACCTAGCTAATCACAATTTTATGGTAAGTACTTGCTCTGTAGGTATGATGTGAGGTTGCCAGAGGTCCAGATGATGCGCTGTGTTGAGAATTAAGGAACTTCATCTGTCAACACAACGAATCCTCAAATCAATGAAAGGTCGGAAACGTGCCTATGACTCCTCTGGAGTCTCTGCAGGCGTCCATCAGGCAAGCTGTTATAAGAAGTATCCAGAGCTTCGAAGCATGTGCTATAAGTGTTTACCGCGCTTTTGCCCGCCCGTCGATACAGATACAGATACTTACTATCGGCAAAAATGACCCAGAGCCGCCGTTAAACTATATCAAAGTAACGTTATGTAAGAAGTATCTTCACTCATGTTGTTAATTTGACAAGGTTCCATGGTGGGTCAGGGTTCCAGAAGCTCCCTTAGTGAAGCCGTCAACACAGCGAATAAATCAACAACACAGTCAATAAATCTTTCAAATTCGAAGCAACGATCACCAGACACTTGAAGTTACAAGGTACATAAGGCTATGGTGACCGCTTACCATCGGATATACGTACTGTACGTTTATTTGCCAACAAGCGACGTACCAATATAAAAACACGTAAAAATACTAACTTATCTTTGTGAAGGAACTTCATGAAGTCTCCGTGCACCGGTTTAGGTTCGACGGTTCGGCAGTTCTCAGCAGAGTCGTCGTATGAACCGTAGCCGTTCCATGGAGGGAGTTGACGTTCCGCCACACTGGTGCTGACACAGTGGGATTCCGACCCCGGCGTTGGCAGAGGGACAAACGTGTCTGGAAACCAAAAAAACATACTTAACCGAGCTTTTGTCGGTTCGACCCCTTGACTAAAATTAGATTTTTGCTTAATGTAAGATTTGTTGTTGTATTCAAACATAAGTACACTACAAACGATGGAATTTTCTCACATCGTAGCAAGTCGGTGTCATACGTATATTGGTACGTACCGAAGCCATAGGTAACTCGATAATATTCCTTTGTAAACGGATCGCAGTCCGTAAGGACCACGTTACGTCCGAAAACATTTACAACAGCTCCAATGCTTAAATCTGCCGGAGTATACGACGGTAGTTTTGGTCCACCCGTCATCTCCACCTGGTCCGGAAGTTTCTAAAAACAATAATGTATTAAGGAATTATTTAAAATATCGACTAATAACTATGTGATCCGTATAGATACAAATTCACAACCAGTCCCAACTCACCACACTGCGAGGCTCTCGGCCTTGAGATTCGAAGAAGAAGAACTGGTTCGCGTGAGGTGAGTTGACGTGAACGTCGTGGCCACCAGCCCAAAAACATCTATTGTCTCGCCTCTCCTAAGGCCTAAGGCGACTACAGGGGGATATCAATATCGTCAGTGCTCTTTAGCAACGAGGATGGGAGGCCGGCCAGGCACGGAAAGCGGCGAAGACGCCCCAGAACGACCCTGCAGGTATAGCGAAACAGAGATCTTGGAATCATATGCACAGCACTACATAAAACCATTGATATCAGATCTATATTTTCATGTCGGTAGCTTCTGTTCCCATGGATGCGCACGATGCAATCATGCTTGTATCTCGGTCATAAGGTTCCTGACTCAAACTTAAACTTATCTGTTGGAAATTATGAGGTAGGTACTTAAACTCACTCTGGGCAGTCGCATTCTCTTCAAAAACATCGGTCCCGATTCCGTTCCGGAGTTGGCTGGCAAACTTTCTTTTATTTCGATTGTGTCGTCACCTAAGAAGTAGTGTATTTCGAGTGTGTGAATCGTGCCGAATTCTGAGCCACGGTCATCCCAATAGCCATAAAATCTGCAAAAATATATGCCAGCTTTCACCCTGCACGGCTATCATGCGATGGCGCGCGAGCTCTCTCGATTTTTCTCGCACTATCCGTCTCTTTCTTATTAGAACACTTAAAACAAGAGATATAGTGCGAGAAAAATCGAGAGTATGTCGCGGCCGCCGCATGATAGACGTGCTGATATTAAAAATGTGAATAGTTCGTTGATGTTTTTAGAGAGACATAATAAGGATAATCTGAAAGAAATTGTATTTATACAACATAAATTAAAAACTTCAATAGCGCAATGCAGAACATCACCAATTTCCATGCATATTCTAGCCTTAGTTGGTACTTAGGTCATTCTCCAGTTTTTTGTCGGCGTCTAAACTCCGTCAAACCATATGAAACGTATAAAAAAGTTTGATGGAGTTAAGATGACCCGCAGACCAAAATTAGGACTAACCGATTGGATAAAGTCGTGTATACGCAACAGCGCCATCTTTTGTTGTCAAGTGGACGCCGCGTGGCGGCGATGAAAACCAGTATAATTTTGGTGGCAAATTCTAGCAAAAACTACTGAACCGATTTTGATGGCACTTAAAAATATTGTAGTTTAGACCTCATAATAGGAGATAGCGCGGCCTTATTTTTTAAAAATTCTTCAGAGGGTAATATAAGGTTGTAAAATGGTATGGGTTTTTTTTAGGTAGAGACTTGAAACTCCATAAAAAGGTTCTTTAATAAAACACAAGAAAAGTAATTTCTGCGTCTGAAAATTCATACCCTAAGGAAGCAACAATGGGTTGAAAAATTGTATGAAAAGTATATATTTTTTCGAGCTAGTGACTTGAAACTTCGTTAAATCGTTCCATGCTATAACAATTTCAGTATTTTTGAAAATTCATCTTTTAAAGGGTTAGTTAAAAACTTGCTTGAAAGTTTGTATGTAGAAATCCAGAGTGAAGAACTCCATAATAGATGGTGCTACCAGCCTTATCCGATAAGGTAAACGTCCACTGTTTTGGCAGGTTAAGCCTCTTATGACTTTGTATTTTTTTTCAGACATCACTGAGCATGATATCGCTTTGAAATTTTTTGTGTGATGAATTTTGATATCTTGCCTATTATTTAATGCAATAATAATATAGTTTTTGTTACAATATCCAATTTTTATTAATTTATTTGTAGACCTCGTATTTGAACCCCATTTCGTGATAAAATTTGGCTCTGCTCCTAAGTTTGTGAGTTCGTGACCCCTGTATCGGCATACACTTTTTAAGCAACTTATAGTACGAGATACCGTTTAAGGAATATACACCCTCATTTGTTCTTTTATATTGAACAGGATTATTGATGAGGCAGTAACTTGAATATTCACAAAATCCAATACAGGGCCTGGTAAAACTCGGTATTTAAAATCGCGGGACTTTTGTTCCTTTTCCGGGATTTTTTTATGAAATGTAAGATTAAATAACTTATCCAATAGTACCTACAGGCTCACCTTTTTGAAAGTGTGTCCCACATAGGTTACCTATTATCTAAGTATATTAACGAAAACCGTTTAAGATAAATATCTACCTTTTGGATGTGGCACGCATCTGTAAACGCTGTTCTGTTTAATAGGGTATAAACTTACCTTTCACTTCATAGACATTCTTCAATAATTTTCATCAATAGGTATTCCTTATAACGTACCTGTCTACTTCGTTTTTTTTATGAAAATCATAAATATATAGCGGGTCTATTTAAGTAAGAAGATCATAAGGATATTATTGAAACAAAAAGCTGACGGTGAGATCCAGTTTTTATTACTTACAAATATGGTGAGATCCAGTTTTTATTACTTAAAAATATGGTGAGATCCAGTTTTTATTACTTACAAATAACAATAATAGCCATAATTATGACAAAAAATGTCGTATTTGTTTAAACTTTGACTTATAATCAAATATAACTTGTATAGTTTAGATTATTTGAACTGAGCTCATGAATGGCCATTGTAGTGAGCTCATGAATAGCTTTTGTTTGCGGTCAGCGAGTGCCAATTTTGCAAAAAAATGTTACCGCCACGTAAAATGTACATTTAATAATAAACTATCTTCTTTTACAATAGATTCCAAATTAGCTACGAGATAAAATACCCTTCACGGCGTGCCCGGTATAAACCATATAAAATAAATGTTACTTCATTATTTGTTACTTTATTTAGAATCTTTGGCGAAGACGATAGAGTTCATTATTCAATGAACGTTTTACGTGGCGGTAACATTTTTTTGCAAAATTGGAACGCGCTGACCGCAAACAAAGGCTATTCATGAGCTCAGTACTATGGCCATTCATGAGCTCAGTTCAAATAATCTAAACTATAATTAACACTGCTAATAGTACCTATCTATTTAAGAGATTAAATATTATATTACGAACTTCCGTAATAAAAAAAAAATCAAATCAACTTGAAAATTTAACAAATTTTAAATAAATCCTTCTTTTCTTAGACAATCAATAGGGAAGATGCAGCTATAATATTTACCATTATTTTTTGACCAAAATGTTGATAAAACATAAAATAATAGCTACTGAAACGTTTTTACTTTAGTTTAATTTAAACTAATTTCAAACAATAATTACGATTTGAAGTAATGTGAAAAGGAACGTGTTTTAAACCAACAATCAGCGTCTGGTGACGTCACTCCTGTCAAAAGTCAAAACTTAGGCAACTCTGACATCTAGGGACGAACCACGGACAAACAAATATGGCGAAAGACACACATGAGTGACGTCACAGGAACTGTAGATCCGTTTAGGCGCGAAAGTTTAAATTGTTAGTTTGAAACAATTGTATTTTAATTTTTTAATACTTTCATGGTGGTACATGAGATTCTTTCAAATGAGAGCAAAAATGAATATATTGCATCTTCCCTATTCAATAATTAAATAAAATATAAATCTTAGGAACTTTATCCATGATAAATTGCACCTTACATATCTATCACTGAATAGACGCCTCTTTTATTAAGTGCTATCGGGGCTTTTATTTTCTTTATTATATCGTCACATTCGTACGTCAGAATGTCGTCTTTAACTGGCCAACGCCAATTTACACGACCAGTATTAGTGTCCAAGCCACTCATCGTCATTGTTTTAACATCATAGGTTTTCGCGAAGCCTTCAGACACTACTTTAAGAATGAGACCTGGAAAATTTTCACCCTCGTATGCCACTACTACGTATTCGCCCGTTTTAAATGACATGTCGTTATCAGGAGTCTTACTATCATTTTTTTCTTCTGTATTATTTTCTGGACTTTCTGGTGCCAATGGTCGCTCTTCTCGAGACTGGCGCGTGTTCTTAGGTTTTGGTGTAGCCTTCGCCTTTTGTTTGGTTCCAGAATTTCTTTTGTTTTTATTTAAATCAGCCTTTAATTTAGCTTTCTCCTCGCGTTCTTTTTTTCGCAGTTGAACTTGCTCAATTTTTTCTTTTTTTCTATTTCTTGGCGGCGCTGGGAATTAATATACTCTGTAGAAGTAGCAATCGTTGGGATCAAGGACTTTTTGGCTCTTTGTTTTGTGTTTTTACTAATCTCTGTTGCAGGCCATAGTAAAGAGTTTTTGAAAGGAGTTGGGAACTGCGCTTTTTTAGGGTTACTATCTGCGGGGTCATTATGAATTTCTGTCAAATTAATGTCTTCCGCGGTCGAATCTGTAACTATTGTGTCACGGGATTGTTCCGTTGGAGGAGTGACACAATTGGGCAGAACTGATTTGAGCGGGGATTTTGCGTGCAAAGTTTTCTGTGGTGGAGTCACATTTTCATGCCGAAAAGGTTGAAAAGGCACTGGTGTCTCTGTTACTTTTGTAGTTGGTGTGGAAGTAAAGCAGTTTGCATGTTCAGTGACTGGACTCAAAGATTTTTGGGATGTTAGAGTCACATGTCCGTCATCTCCAACTATACCTTCTATTATATGGCAGTCAGCTAGATTCAGACCAGCGTCTTCCATGTTGTTTAATGTGCAGTCGTTTGCTGTAAGAGTAGAGTCTCCAATGGGAATATCGTCATTATTGCATACCATTTTCCAAAAATAATACAGATTCGTATCTTCAATGTCTCCTTGCCAAACTGCATCGCTGTTTTTAAAAAGCCCGAGTTTTTCTACGCCTAACAACTTTTCAAATTCAGCAACAAACAGTTCCGAATTTGCCGGCGATAAAGTTTTTTCCAGTTGCTGTGGAGATCGTCCATGGTCAAGTTCAATATCGAAAGGCGTGCTCGCCGCTGAGCAAGGATCACTTGTAGAGCCTGCATCAATACTAGATCCTGCATCACTGGATTTGAGGAGTTTATCATAATTAACGGCATTTTGATCAAAGGGGAACAAACCCGCATGTCGGAATCCATTTATCAATGTGTCAGGCTTGAGAGACTTTTGAATGCACTCATTTAAAATTGGACCGAAATCTTCTCTTTGCATTTTTTTTGCGTTGTTAGCCATTCGCCAGTCGTGGACACTTTTTTTCCACGAACTCTTCAAAGCATGAAACACTGCTACATCCATGGGTTGTAGTGCGTGAGTAGAGTTGGGGAGAAGTGCCACCAGAATGATGCCGTTTTCTTTGCAAAACGTTGTTAACGGCAAAGAGAGGTGTGAAACGTGTCCATCAAGAAAGAGTAACACGGGCTTTTTAATATTCTCTTTCGATAAGAATCCATTAAATGAATTTGCGATATATTCATAAAAGGTCTCGCACGTCATCCACCCGTTATCAGACTTGCCAATTACCCACGTTGTAGGATATTTTTCAAGAATATTCATTGGGATCCGTTTATAAGGAAAAAGAGCTAATATTGGCATTAGTTTTCCATCAGCTGATGCACCAAGACAAAGTGTTAAATTTTCCTTTTCATTATTACCGGATCGACAATAAATACTTTTTTGGCCTCTCCTTGCTAACACAGCTTGGCCTTTAGGGCACAAGAAAAAAGCTGACTCGTCACAATTGAAAATTCGAGACGGATCTTGCAGAATCTCCAGATGGTCATTCTCTTCCAAGTATTTGTGAACACGGTCGAACCAGTGTCGTATTTTCTCTTCTGTTGCACCGATTCGTGCTGTGGTTAATGCTTGACATACCCTTGAACTTACACCTGGGTTTCTTTTCAAAAATCCTTCGTACCAGTGTCTCCCTGGAACTCCATCTTTAAATGGATTAGGCCTATTCAGTTCTGTAACTAAGTTACCAACTGAATGCAGTAACTGCTCTTTAGTCACAGGAAACCCAATCGCCGACATATAGTGAATCCATTCGACAATTAGTTTCTCTTCATCCTTAGTGAGAACTGTCGCGTGCCCAGAAGGATTGGTGTGTTTATTTT
Source organism: Epinotia bilunana (assembly GCA_947049275.1). NCBI lineage: Eukaryota > Metazoa > Arthropoda > Insecta > Lepidoptera > Tortricidae > Epinotia > Epinotia bilunana. The sequence continues at coordinate 15,126,605 of OX346264.1, forward strand.
TTAACTTATCCAGTAAAGTTTGATAAGGCACTTTATACAACTTGGACGCTTTGTAAGCCGCATTTTCTCCATTCCGAACTGATGCCAAAGCATTGTCCAAATTTTCGGAATTATACTTTTTATATGGCATTTTGTACCATGCATGCCTCTGAAACAGAAAAAAAAAATGTTCTAAGTAAACCCTTAACAAGTTAAAATACCGATTTAATTATTATCACCAGCATCATATGAACCCAAACCGCTGCTGGACATAGGTTTCCCCCAAAGAGTGACACAATAAACGTACCACCTACTTGTTGTTTCTTCTGTGTTGATAACAGAGAACAAAAATATTTATTGATTATCTACTATTGTTTAACCCAAGACTATCCTAGCGATGATTACTGAGAGGACTGTCTGTACAATAAGCCCAGCAGCAGTTAAACACGTTTATTTACGTGGTTCGCTTTCCATACAAAATGTTTTTTGACATTCGCAGGCAAACGGCGAGATATTTTAAAAAACTTATGTAGCCAACTTTCATAAATCGAAACTCCCCCTTTCCTAGAATAAACTTGTATAAACTTGAATAATTTGAGATAAATAATTTTCCCAAAATATGACATCCCAAACTGATTTCTCAAACTGAATAGTTTGAGAAATCAAAAACTTGTATACACTAGAATTAGTGTATACAAGTTTTTGCTTCGCGCAAATGGAAAGCCAATTTATACAAGTTTATATGGAAAGTGTATAACGTTTTGTATGGAAAGCGAACCACCTTAAAATCATTTACTGATTAATAGGGTACAGTCAAGGTCACCAATATGTATATACCCTAAGTTGCAAAAATATGTATACAACAACCTTATTTCCGTAGTATAAAGGTTTGTATACATATTTCTGTAAGTTTGTGGTGTATACGTAAAGGTGACCTTGACTGTACAAAGTAACCTTTAATTTAATTTAAAAATCCCGCAAAAATAACATCGGTCGGGATTCAACTCTTGTGGTCCCGGGATTTATCCAGGCAACACTATTGCATTTTATCAATGTAATACATGTTACTTCTTCCAGAAGAATATCAAATAACAAATGAGGTTACACATTCCCCATACCTTATCTCCTACTAGGAGAAAACGAATCCCGAAAAAATTATAAGGGTCCCGGGATAACAAGTCCCGTATTCCTGGGATTTACCCAGGCACCACTATTGCAATTTATCAATATACATGTTACTTCTGCAAGAAGAATATCAAATAACAAATGAGGTTACACATTCCCCATACCTTACCTCGTACTAGGAGTGATCTGTGTATTTACCTACCACTACAGATTTCACTGTCACGAACTTGGGGAAAAAGTATGAAAAGTAGTAGTCCCTTTCTTCGTGTTACTATTTCTTGGATATTCGCGCAATTAATGACGTAGATCACTTTTAAATTATGTTAAATAACCATTACCTATCCAATATGTAGTAAATAAACATAAAAATACATTACAGAAATCGAGCAATAAACAAAATTGTGCTGCAAATAAATATGCGAATTCACCTTAAAATTGTACCTTTAGATCACTTTCAAACTCGTTTTATGAAAATTCTAGTGAACAAAACATATACCGAATTTAGCTCATAGAACACGTCATAAAATACATTATCTGTTATTTACATTTGCATTCACAATATCTTAAGTGTTATTTAAATACAGAAGATACTAGGATGTATCTAGAAAACCCTTGATTCGTTAGTAACACGAAATAGGGGTCACACGATTAATTTATTGACCGCTAGTTCGTGAGTCGATTTATTGCAATTTCAGGGGCTCCTATACATAAATATACACTTTTTCCGTATTAAATCCATTGCTAAGGAACTTAACAAAAGCATTGTTAAAAGTTTTATTCAAATGGACTTACCTTTTCCTTTCAATTTCCTTAAGAAGTCGGAGCGAGCACCTTACGTCAACACACAGTACGCGCACACCACACAGCTGTTTTCGGCCGACTGACAGTTTCGAGCGTTGTGTTGCTATTAGTTTAGTCGTTAAAATTTGAGTATTTGTTTTTTTGGAAAGATTAAATGATAGAGATTTTTTACAAATGTACAATTTTAATAAAAAATGTTTGAGTTGCTTATTATAAGCGTCAGAAACTAAACTAACGAAATGACGTACTAGCACGAACTTATGGCCCGTTACCTATTAAACGAGCAATATTTGTATATAATAAACCTATATTTATATGTATATATATATATGTAATCATGTTCTGATGAAATTTGCAGTATAGGGATTTGCGGGGCCGAGAAACCTTCTTATTTTTGAGAAAAATCGTTTTTCCGTATTTTCGCCCAAAAGGCTCTTCGACGGCGACCAATAGTTAATCTTCTTTGTTGATGGCTGCGAGTTCGAACCCTAGCGATGAGTTTTTTTTGGTTTCTTTTTATCAGTTTATTTTGTAATTTTTTTGGTAAACGATAGTTTTCGTTGTATTAAAGCCGAGAAAATCTCGGTCCCAGGTAAAAGCAAACTAAGAAATGCTTTGATGCAGTCTTATCGTTTTTCATTTATGCCGATTTTAGTCCAACACGACCCCCAACCTGGACCAAACTTAATTACAATATGGACTGATAAAAAATTCTGTTTGCGAAGTTACGGAAATATTGTATGACATTATACATAGGCACATTTACATACATTTTGTGTTCGCATCGATAACCGACGAATGAAATTCTATGACATACCTACCTAATGCGCAATAATTCTACTGGTTAAACCACCCAACCACTGGATCCAAACAGGAAACTGGGCAAAAGCTTTCACCCCTGTAAAGCCAAATGGCAACAGATAAACATAACGTACCTTTTAATATCTACTACTCGTCTACTTTGTACATGCTTTGTACCTACCGATCGATAGAAACGATAAAGTGTAATTAATAATAAGTTTAGGCGTACTGACCTCGGCTTACCTTAATACTTGTCTGTCAAAATCCAGAAATTGGCGAAACGGTCTGTGTTTGGGTGGTTTAGCCTTTTTCACGGATCTCTAAAACAGGAGAATGACTTTTTTATCACGACAACAACAACAAGCATACGATCTGCCTGATGGTAAGCAAACAAAATAGCTTATGGACGCTTCGAACACCAGAGGAGTCCTAGACGCATTTATTTAAGGATTCGTTTTGTCGTCAGCTATAGCTAGAGACAAATGCAGGTCGCTCACTCTCAACAAAGTGAATCCTCGGACGCTTAATGTGAAAAAAGGAATCAAAAGATTTAGGACTATTTTAAAAATGTGATAGCAAATTTATGTTCACCAGTAAAAATTCTACTAATATTATAATGCGATAGTTAGGATGTATGGATGGATGGATGTACGTTCCAATTAATCTCAAAAACTACTGGACGAAATTTTATGCAAACTCTCCAGTTATGTACCTTATATATCGGAAAAGGACATAGGCTATAAAAATTATAAAGATAAGGGTGCAAAGGGGTTAAAAAATGGGGTTGAACTTTGTATGGGAACTCCTTAAATCGATGAACTGAAGACTTGAAAATTGGTAAGCATATACTTTTGACTAAGAAAGTAAAAAGAACTCTAACTTTAACCAAAACTGGTTGATACCTCCACCGATAGTTACTGTTAGACATTAGAGACCTAATTATATTGGAAATTCAGTCACTGATGACGTCGCTGTTGATATTGAAAAACCAGCAACCTTGATCTCTGCCTTCCTATATTTGCTATAAAATCAGAGGTCATTAAAGTTGTTAGGTAGGTTGAGTTGAATACTTATCTCGAATTATCATATTCATATTCACCAACATCAAGGCGTTGTGGGTATAAAATTTGGACAAGATGGCATTCCACGGAAAATTGAGTATATATAGGTAGTATATATAGGTACCGTCAAACCTTAGGACTTTGCCGTTCGGATATAGCTTTGCCCACCCCGTCACATTTCACAAAAACCGTAATATCCCAACACTAGCTGAAGATGTACACTTTTTTATAATCTGTGATTGAAAGCCAACTATGAAGCGGACAACACTAGCCGGCTGACCGGTCCGTACCTGTCGTCAGTTGCGCGTGAGCAAGCTTTGAGTACAGACGTGTTTTTTTGCGGGCCAAATAGTACTCGAAAACTTTAGTTGTATCTCGGTAACGGAAACTCGTACAGGTATGTGTTTTTGACTGTGATTATTATATAGTTAAATAACGTCATGGGTGGGAGCTTATCTCTGAATGTTTATTAGTTTTGTAATTATGGCGATGGGCAATGTCATAAGCAGATTTTCGGCTACTGAATATGACTTTGCCCGGCCAAATTGGACCCTTAGGGTTGTCACCCAAAAGTTATTTTAAACAAGTTGGTTTTTACATATGTTCGTATGACAGGTTGATCGTACGGACCGCTTCGACCCGAGTAGGGTCTATCTTAACTGCACGAGTAATTATTAGGTGCTTACCTATGAAATTGTCGTTTGTTATTAATTTTTTAATGATAACTGCGAAAAAAGTGATTCTAAAGCTAATTGATATTTTTTTACGTTTACCTTCTTAATGACAATAATTGTTACAGTACAAACATAATCACCATAATTATAATGCATTTATTTTTAGAATGGACAGCTTGCACAGTCCCAGTCGAAAAAAAAGAATTAGAAGAAAAGTAGGCCTGAGAAACTACAAAAATTATACAGATGAAATGCTAGATCTTGCTGTTGACATGGTGGATAAAAAAATGTTAGCTGCTAGCTGGCCCTGCGAGGATACACTTCGAATACATTTTAAAATTCACAGGTAACGCCGTGGTATAAAATATAGTCTTTAAATATAATATATTAAAACCCGCGTCTCAAGAACCTCTATCCATTTGGAAAAAACCGTTAACATATTTTTCCGCCTTTGTTTTATATTTATACAGAAGATAGACATTATATAGATATATAATCGGAGTAAGGTAAGTTATGTAATAAAGATAACCCTAGATTATCCTCATATTAAACGGTATGCAATTCATTTTATCCCAGAAAATAAGAATTTAAATTGTTTACAGTAACGAGAAAAAACTGTGCTAAACTCATAACTCTACCTTTTAACTTTGCGTAGTCGGGTAAAATCAAAACTGACAACCCTAGCACTATGAGATTTTAGTATGGAGAGTGCAGGATTTCTGTTTGTGACTTTGCCCAGCTCAATGTTGTGAGAGCTATTGTGCTTTAGGGAAATATTATCAGATGAAACTAAAATATAACTCTTCTGCATTATATAAGTTTGAAAATGCCAGAGCAAGAAACACTTCCACAAAATGGGCAATGACGTAATTTTTTAATTTTTTTGGCCCGGCACTTAGATTGCGATTTTCCCTAATAAAGACGCTTGTTTTTGAACTAGAGTCCGGACGTATGTAAAAAAGGGCCTACAAAATTGTATATGTTACTAATAAGTTTTATAAAATGACACAATAAACTAGTGAAAAATACAAAAATTTCCAAAAAGCGGGCAAAGTTATACGGTTTTACGGTACCAAACATTTTTATGTAGAAAACTCCCGTGACTTTCTGAAATATTATTGGGAGCGCATAAGGAGCTCCCTAGAGGGATATTTTGGGCCTTTCATTCCTAAGAAAACCTCGGCCTTCGCTTCGCTTCTTCTTCGCTTGCCTCCCCGTTTACCTTCGGGATTTCGGCCCTCAATTTTCGCTTGCAACACACCGGAAGATAATGAGTGTCCTTAGGGGTCATTGCTCGCATTGAGATTGCTCTCAGAAGGGTTGCTTTGGGCCTTTCATTCCAACGAAAAGGCCGTGCTTGCCTCGTCGCTCACTTTCGGAACTTTGGCCTGGGATTTCGCTTGCAAGACACCTGGAAATAGTAAGTGTACGTGGTGGGGGTTCGCCCTCAGGTTTCGCTTGCAAGACACCGGGAGAAAATGAGTGTCCGTCCTTGGGGGCGCATTTAAAGCGCTTTTGTGAAGGAATGCTTCGAGTCTTTCAATCCAACGAAAAGCACGGCCTTTTGCCTCGCTTGCCTCGCAACTCACCTATGGGATAGTAAGTGTCCGTAAGGGCTCGCTTGCCTCGCCGCTCATCTTCGGTACTTTGGCCACAGGTTTCGCTTGCAAGACACCTAGGGATTGTAAGTGTCCGCGGGGGCTTGCCTTCGGGTCTTCGGCCCTCGAGCTCGCCTAGGGAGCAGTCTCTAAAAGCATGCTATAGGCCTTTAATTCCTACAAAAAGCTTAGCCTTCGGCTTCGCTTGCCTTCCCTTTTACCTTCGGGAATTTGGACCTCAGTTTTCACTTGCAAGACACCCGAAGATAATGAGTGTCCGTAGGGGCTCGCATTGAGAGCGCTCTCTAAAGGGATGCTCTATAGGCCCATGCCTTTCATTCCAACGTAAAGCTCGTCCTTTGGCCTCGCTGCCACCTAGGGATAGTAAGTGGCCTTCAGCCCCCGAGGGCTTTCTCATTTCTCAAGGCTTGATTTGGACCTTTCATTGTTACCGCCTGGCCGCTCACCTTCGGGACTTTGGTCTCCGGTTTCGCTTGCAAGACACCTGGAGATAGCACCCATGGGCCTTCAGCCCCCGAGCTCGCATAGCGACCGTTCTCTAAAAGCATGCCTAGGGCCTTGCATTCCTACGAAAAGCTCAGCCTTCGACTCCGCTTACCTACCCCTTTACCTTCACGACTTCGGCCCTCAGGTTTCGCTTGCAAGTTACTTGGAGGTAACGAATATCCGTGGGGGCTCAGGCCTTAGGCCCTCGGGCTCGCATTGAGACCGCTCTCTGAAGGATTGATTTAGGCCTTTAATTCCAATGAAAAGCTCGGCATCGGCTTCGCTGGTCTCGCCGCTCACCTTCGCACTTTGGCCTCAGGTCTCGCTTGCAAGACACCTAAGATAATGAGTGACCGTCGAGCTCGGCCTAGGACCTTCGGACCTGGGGCTCGCATAGGGAGCGCTCTCTATAAGGATACTTTGGGCATCTATATAATATTATTGACGACCTTTATGAGGGTGTTTATTTATATTCAAAGAGAATTTGAACTGTTACACGCACGGTGACTTATTTTCAAATTTGTCAATAGTATGGTTGAACATAAGAATATCATGTAAACCATAATTTATACGCGTACGAATTCGCGGGCAGAAGCTAGTATTTAAATAAATATACACTCGACTATGTGACTCTATACTCTATTGTGAGAGACCAGGCTCAGGTATTATCGTCAACACAGTTAACTGACCATTCGTGAATCTTATTACAACGAGATAAGAGCTATACCGCGGAAATCGAAATTCGAGTGACTGAAATGAAGATACACGAACTCGAACTTCGAAATTCGATGTTCGTGGTAGCGCCGGATCTCTAACAAATGGTCACTGGGAATACCTAATGGTAGAACGTGGTACTTACTTCAACAGCATCCGGCCAGTTTAAAGGGTCTGGTACATTAATTCCAAGGCGGTTTAAGAACACCCGCGTGAAATTGTCACAGTTTACGATCTACGGAAACAAATTATTTGAGATAGGATTAAGGTATTTTTCTATATAAATAGCAGCATCAATAATGATAAAAATCAGCATAGTGTAAAAGACTCTTTGAAAGTAAATACCTATATTATTTTATGCAATTCATCCTCTTAGCAACTATTTCTGCCGCGACATACACATACACAACTACTCGTAGATGTCCTTTTTATTGCTAGCGTCCGACATCTTTTGTCCATGATATGATAGCCAAGTGTATTGGGATGAAAAAATATAACATCCATTTCAGTCGCTATGTTATTATACGAACAATGTATCAATTGTCTTACTTTAAAAACTTTCCCGTGTAAAGTGACCTCTCTCCCAATATTCAGATCAAGCACATCGTAATACACGTCGTAGCTGTAAGGAAGACGTATTCGCTGCCGGCATATCATTGTACCTGAAATATTGCTCTTTTTTAATATTTACCTAATATAGTTCCTAAAGTCTAGTCATGGATCGGTGACAAGTGCAGCGTCGCGCACGCACAAGGGAAAATCTCATATGTGAATGCATTTCTCTCGATTAAGACACGTTTTCTCATCAAGGTTATACAGGCTTATGTAGATTTTTTCAGCTTGAGCTGCCTACGAATTTGAGCGGCTCAGCCTTAGGCATGCACGCCCCGCGCCGCGAGCTGCTCGCAACCCAATCTGGTGCACATAAACATGCGAGGCAGCGTGCTCGCGTCGAGCCGATATTGTGCGTCGTTCAAAATGGCGTCGGACACGATGACAGCCGCGGTTATTCACCGAATTATTACCAAAAAGACGAGAAAATCGCCTCGTTGGTGGATGAAACAGTTGTACAAAAATCGTAATTCATGTGGTGCATATTTACTTCACCAAATTACATCGTTCTGTCCGCGGCACGCTCGGATACACGTCAAAATTACGCGAGGCACGCACTCTGAAGGCGCCTTTGAGCACGGTCAAAAGACCGACTCTAGGCGGCTAGTCGCGCGGCGCTCGCGCACAGCGCGTGAGCGCGTGCGCGAAAATAGGTGAGCCGTGCGTGCCTCAACCGGAGGCCGCTCAAATACGTACGCACCTTTGAATGTTGCTGTAGACCATGTTTTAATAGAGTACGTAGTTTTCGAACTAAAGCTGAGTTTCTTACATTTTACAAAAAGGTGGCCCTTCTACAAGGTAACCCTACCTACCCCTTCAAGGTAAACCCGGGGACTTTTGGGAGACGAAAACAAGGCTTCCAACAAACATTCGTACCAAACTTCCCATCAGACTCCGTGATTTCAAGGTTTGACAAGCTTGACTACTATGAATCCATATACGCAGTACAGATATATGGTCCTTCGAACCGGATATTAGTGAAATAAGTAGTACCTACAACGTTCCACCAATAGATCATCGGATTCTAATACCGACTTTTCTTTATACTTATACATATAGCTACTATACTCCACTACGCTACTGCACTCCATAGAACTAACCTTGCGACATGCCGCTGTTTTCAGTCCTGGGTTCCATAACTTTGATGGTACCATCTTCGAGGAAGAAGAATATGTCCACCTTGCGAAGCACGCTCGAAGCGGCCCGCATCTCGTGCAGCGTTTGTTGGAAGTACGCTTCGAAACGCAATATCTAATAACAGTAGAGTTACTTATATAAGCAGCAGACTATCTAGTACCTACCTAAATTAAAAAGTATATCCCTATAATAGTATAGTGCTGTAGTTAAGTAAAAAAAAGTTACTATAGAAAAGTCTATGTACCATTCATTTCATACGGCAATGAGACCACAGACTGCTTAACACAAAAGCGCCATATGAACTTAATGAAAAAACTCTAATCATAATAGATGGCGCCAATGTCCAGAGTTCTTAGTGTCATATCAAATCAAATCACAGATTACAGAGAAAGGCAGATAGGCCCCAATAAATTGAACGTTTTCTATACATCCGATCTCTTCTCACTTACGTACTGACCGACGAGTAAGAAAGGGATAGAACTATATTATCTGACAGGTCTTCATACGTCATTGTCTCCGCTTTCTCGCTCGCACGATGTAATTCGTTCTCTCGCTCGCTCGAGATTTAATGTAGCGAAAAATATTTTGTTACAAAATATCGACATCGATATTTACTTTTCATACATTCGTCATCTGCACCACTCGTAAATAAATTGTATCTCCATACATTTGTATTGAGATACAATTTAACACATGTACACAAAATGTGTTTACGGCATTTACCACACTAAAAACAAAAACCAGTAGACAACTACTTGATTCGGACTTTAAATAAATATTAAAATGTAATTTAGTAGTATTAAACAACTATAATAATAATAATCTATATAGTTTCAGTTATTTACTGAAATAAACAATACAAAAGTTAATGTGGTAGGTATAAGGAAGTAGCAAAATAAACCTCCAGCTCACTCACATAAAGACAGCATAATTTCCAGTCTCGGTATCTCAAACTTACCAAACGCCTCGCCTACATAAAATTCACGCCGATAAAATGCCGATGAATATAAACTTTAAAATAATTACACTATAAGTGTCAACTTGACGTTGACGTCTGGGCAAAATTGTTTACTATTTTAACACTGGTGTATTCACGTATATGGAGAAGTCGTCAATAGACTCAAAATTAGTGCTAGCGGTACGCCAAAATATGTGGCAAATGGTGTTAAAAGTTTTGAAAATCGGTACGATTGATATTTAGGCCAAACGAATCAATTTGACCCTTAGCCCGAGAAAAAAACGAAAACGAGAGGAGTTATGTCGACATCTTTTTTGTATGGAAAAAATATATATTTTGTTTTGAAACCTATCGAGTGTGGTACCTAATGAAAGGGCTTACTAAGCCGATTCTAAAAATATATCACATCATTATAGTTCAGGCATTTTTGTTAAATTAAAACAAAAACAAATTTCGAAACATACCAAGTTTGGGCTCCTCCAGACACGATATGGCTTATTTTTTTTAATACAATATACCACAAATGATACTTGATATCCTCATATTTAACCTCAAAAAAGCAATTTTGAAAATAATTTCATTTAGTATTTTTTTATAATTTTTTAGTATTACAAAATGTGATAAAATCATAATCAGTTGAAACATGTATAAAAAGTCGAATTTTAGACACTGAGGATGATAAAATGTATAAATACTAATGCGAGAGGAGTATTCAATATTTTTTTATATTAATATTATTGAAAACTCCTCTCGCATTAGTATTTATCATCCTCAGTGTCTTAAATTGAACTTTTTATATGAGGGCTGTTTGATAAGTCCTTTTAAAAACTATTTATAAAACCTTTTTTCTGGTAAATGGCATTAACACTGGCAGGCACAATCTTTCAAATAAAGACTGTCAAAAATTCAGCAAAGAAGAACAAGTTTTTGTCAGTTAAAAAATGGTATGACTGTGATCACTCGTAAATTTTCAACAACTGGAAAAATCTGAATTTCGTGCCGTTATAAAACATTTTTATATGAAGGTTTGCAGTGCTACCACAATAAAATCTGAACTTGATTCTTTTCATGCCACTAACACACCAACGTTGCAGACTGTTTATAACTGGATAAATGATTTTAAACGTGGTCGGTCAAGCACATCTGATGCTCCAAGCTCTGGTCGCCTAATCGAGGTCACTACTGAGGATGTTGTTGAAGAAGTCAGAAGTTGAAGAAGAAATATTGTACTCAACGACCGCCGAGTGAAGGTGCGTGAAATAGCTGAGAACACAGGCATCTCCAGTGAGCGAGTACATAAAATCCCGCATGAAGATTTGGGAATGACAAAGCTGTCTGCACGATGGGTGCCACGTTTGTTGACAATCGAACAGAAACGCGAACGAAGGCGAATTTCAAAACTATGTTTGGATAAGATGAAGCGTAATCCTCGGAATTTTTTGAGTCGATTTGTCACTGTGGACGAAACTTGGGTCCATCATTGTACACCTGAATCAAAACAGCAATCAAAATAATGGATGGCGACTGGTGAACGTGCCCCAAAGAAGGCCAAGACTGTTTTGTCGGCTGGGAAGGTGATGGCGACAGTCTTCTGGGATGGCGAAGGAATCATTATGATTGATTACTTGGAAAAGAGAAAGACCATCACTGGCCGTTATATAGCAGAGTAATTGGACCGTTTTTATGCCGAATTGTTGGAAAAACGACCAAAATTGTCCCCCAAGAAAGTCCTCTTTCATCAAGACAATGCCCCAGTGCACACGTCAGCTATTGCAATGGCCAAAATCCACGAGTTGGGCTTCGAGCTGGTTCCGCATGCTCCGTATTCGCCGGACCTAGCTCCGTGCGATTATTACCTACCTATTCCCAAATCTGAAAAGATGGCTTGGTGGGCAAAAATTTTTGACAAATGAGGACTGCGTCGCATTTTTTGGAGGGGATCAAAAAATTGGAAACTCGCTGGAACAAGTGTTTGGCCCTCAAAGGACTATGTTGAGAAATAAATGTAAATTGTTTAAAAAATATATATATATTTTACTTTTTAAAATGACATTAAACAGCCCTCGTACATGTTTCAACTGATTGTAATTTTATCACATTTTGTAATTTTTAAAAATTATAAAAAATACTAAATGAAATTATTTTCAAAATTGCTTTTTTGATGTTAAATATGAGGATATCAAGTATCATTTGTGGTATATTGTATTAAAAAAATAAGCCATATCGTGTCTGAAGGAGCCCAAACTTGGTATGTTTCGAAAATTGTTTTTGTTTTAATTTAACAAAAATGGCAGAAATATAATGATGTGATATATTTTTAGAATCGGCTTAGTAAGCTCTTTCATTGGGTACCACACTCGAGAGGTTTCAGAACAAAATATATTTCATTCCATACAAAAAAAGATGTCGACATAACTCCTCTCCTTTTTCGTTTTTTTTGTCGGGCTACGGGTCAAATTGATTCGTTTGGCCTAAAGATCAATCGTACCGATTTACAAAACTTTAACACCATTTGCCGCATATTACTGAATTACAGGGTGTACCGCTAGCACTAACTACCATACTATTCGTCTCATTCTTACTCACGTCAGCTGACCATAAAAAGTGACAAAGACAACTATATGAAACAGTCTTGCTTTAGGCCTGCATCACACTGGCGTGGCCTGCGGTGGCGGACAATAGTAAATTTGACAGCTAATGACAAGTTGAAGCCTGTATCACACTGGCGCGGCCTGGCCGCGGCGGACAATAGTAAAATTGACATTAGCTGTACTTAACTAAATTTACTATTGTCCGCCACCGCCGGCCGCGCCAGTGTGTTGCAGGCCTCACTATGGTCCGCCGCGGCCAGTCCGCGCCAGTATGATGTGGTCTTTATACTGCGCGTCTGTATTAGTCTGTGAATCAAATTAATGTTACAGAGAAGTATTAATCTGTGGAGACTTCCCTGTAGCAGGCCTATCCCACTCTCAATTTGGCGCGAAACGAAATTTGTCTATGGTAACCCCGGTCTAGGAAGGGCTGTACAGCGTATCGCACACAAATATGTTTCATATATACGTTCCGTAGTAACAACATAATTTCGATGATCGCACACCGTTATACCAATTTCGATCATAAAATATCTTGCTAACATGACAAAAGAAGTAATCCCATTGCAAAATATGAACTTTTTTGTAAAAACTTAACCTATTTAATTTCTTTTTTTACTTAATCCTGACTTCTCGGCTATTGTATTATTTTATTATTATATTATATTATCATTTCCAAAATTTGATGATCATTTCGATAACAAACAGGAACTAAAATATGTAATGTGTGTGTATGTGTGTGTGTGTGTATGTGCATTTTAGATGTTCAGTTAAGTGGTACGTTAACAACCCTATCTCACTCTATGATTGTAGGTATATTGAACTCACTCTCTGATAGAAAATCTTTGAATGCAGTATTACTAACTTTTAAAAATAACATACCTAGTCTTCTTTGGGCAAAATAACCTATCTACGATATTTAAGGCACTTTCCCTTCATGTCGCATAGTCTGGGGACGCCCTGCACGGCTATCACGCGACGGCGCCCGAGCTCTCTCGATTTTTCTCGCACTATCCGTCACTCATATTAGAACACTTAGAACAAGAGGTATAGTGCGAGAAAAATCGAGAGTATGCCGCGGCCGGCCCATTATAGACGTGCTGTATAGCAAACGGTAAAACAAATCCGTACAAAAACGTCCAATGTGGCGTACCTACTCACACACACGCGGCGCTACAATAATCTTAAGCGCATTTTTTTTATTGCTTTAATACGGGGTTTCTTAAAGTGTGGTCCATGGACCCCTTAGGGGTCCGTGACATGATTGCTAGGAGTCCACGGCCAGTTTGTTTATTCTTAACGTAGGTAGGTAGGTATACTTAGACACATGAAACATAAGATTTTTTTCAACATTTACTTCAAAAGGGGTCCGCGGCATTTTTGAAATTCTGAAAGTGGTCGATGCCTATAACAAAAGTTTAAAAAGAACTACTGCTTAAATAGGACGAACCCAATAAAGTGGTCGAATTGCGTGGTGGGAGAGTAGCCTTGGGAAAATCAAGTGGAAACCTCCGGCACGACCACGCGGGACGGTAGGTAGCTACGTAATCGCAAAATGGGGTAATCGGAGGTTCAACAGACCGCGTACCGCGCGTGTGTTGCATAGAAATGGTTTTTAATAGAGCGCGCGTATTTGGGGTACCTAAATTAACAAGAGTATGTGCCACGAGCCACGACGCTCCGATCCACAAATGTATGCACTATTGTGTATATAATAGGTACAGATTAAAGGTAGCCATACATTTTTGTCGTACATGATCCAAGTAGGCAGCTCCGGGGCTTGTTTTCTACAGTACAGCGAGGGCACGTAGTTGTCTTCCGTCGCCTTGTCGACCAACATGTTCACTCTGTCGATGGAAGTGAACACTGGACGAACTCCAAATTTGGTTTTCCCAATCTGTAATGTTATATTTAATTGTTTTATTCACAAAACTGCCTAAGCTCTAAGCTTACAGTTAAGGTCTGTATTAGCAGTCACCGGTACCGTGCTAAAAGCTAAAACCAACGATAGATATAGGTATGTGGGTAACAATATCAGTAACTATAGAATTATTATAGTCGAGTTGTGTATGTATGTATGTGTATGTATGTGTGTGTAATGTACGTTCACAAAGGTTCAAAAATATCTGAGCAATCATATGTCCTTAGCAATAAAGTCGTATTCATCTATTTTTACACGACTGCCAAACGAAAAGGAGTAGTTTTTGATAACTTTGTCCGTGAACATATTATTTTCTAACTCGACTGTACCTTCTGAAGCAAATGAAATAAATCCTAAAGTAAATATAATTTACCAATTGTCTACTGATATAGGTATAACTACAACTACAAATGATTCCATGCAAACAAAAGTCAAGCCACATAAAGCTTATCTAAATTTTAAGATACTCGCCAAGGGATTGGAGCCGTAGCCAGGTAACATCGGCAATCTTGGATTTCGCATAGCCATGATTACTAATTAAATTAAAATCAGGGTTATTAATATAATTATTTTACGAATTAATACCAATAGTAAAAAAAATTGTATGACGCGTACAAACTTCACAAATTATAATGTGAGTAACCATGGTAACATATTTATTTTATGGCTGGTTTCCCTTAAAATCTGCTGAATTCCTAGCATGTTACTATTTATTATCAAAGTATAATCCTATTCGCACACAGACTTTCTTGAATTAGGTGAATACTATTCTCCAATCTGGTGCGCGTCCTAACTTTGCTAGCCTATTATTTACTGTACACATCGCAATAAGCGAGAAAGGGATAGAATACTTTTTCCGCACAATAAATACGAATAGGCGATCATCTCAATTTGGGCCGTTGGCCAGTTGTGCAGTTTTCTCGCGCGTCCCAATTTTCAGTTAAAGATTATATTATATTATGATAACTACAATCATGTTCAAGAAAGGAAAAAAGCTAAGTAAGCTTTTCAGTTGAATCAAATTTGGTTTAGGGACACGTCATTCATTACGTCGAAATTTTTGTGCATCGTGTTCAATATATATTGGTATCCGAATACAAATGTCATTCAACTGTCACTGTCATGTCATTTGTCTTGTAATCTCCTATCCCTATATACTTACTTTACTCTTTGCTCCTATCTCTTATTATTATTAGTCTTTGCTTATGCTTGTATTAGTTGTATTGTATTTGTGAACATCAAATATACAATAACATACATTTAAATTAAAGTTGTACGCTGATCTAGAGGGGGAGTTAAGTGTAGTTTATAAAACCCTTTCTACTTTTATTACAAAGTGTCAATAGTATAGACGATAAGTGAGAAATTTGAAGTATTAAAATGATAGATGTGAAAACGAAAATTCACTCCTTCTTCATATTCAACTCGAATTTCGGGCCTAAGGAAGGAGAAGTAAGTTCATTAGTTATGAATCATTGCTTTGTTTCCATAGAACGTTTATTTTATTGTATTTTGTGCAGGAACTGAAAAGAGTGTTGTTCTTCCACCCCAGTCAAGTAAGCTCAGATGGTCGCAAGCTCCAAGTGGGACTGTGCGAGGCAGTCGTCAAATTTATGTCGTAAGTATTGACAGTCTTCTAGCACATCTCTACTGTAATAATAACATAACCGTCATCAGTATATTAGGATGCTTGTTGCTCATTGAAACTAAAAAAACAAATGAATTTCATCATCATCATCATCATCATCATCATCATCATATTAGCCGAAAGATGTCCACTGCTGGACATAGGCCTCCCCCAAAGAGTGCCAAAGTGACCGGTCCTGCGCCACCCGCATCCAGTGAACTCCAGCAACCTTTACCAGGTCATCAGTCCACCTTGCGGGGGGCCTACACACGCCGCGCCTTCCGGTTCGTGGTCGCCACTCGAGAACCTTTCCGCCCCATCGGCCATCGGTTCTACGTGATATGTGCCCCGCCCACTGCCACTTAAGTTTAGCGATTCAGAGGGCTATATCGGTTACCTTGGTTCTGCTGCGGATAGCCGCATTTCTGATGCGATCATGCAGAGAAACTCCCAACGTAGGCCTCTCCATAGCCCTTTGGGTGACTTTGAGCCTTCTTATGAGGCCCATAGTAAGCGACCATGTTTCAGTGCCATATGTCATCACTGGCAACACACACTGGTCAAAGACTCTTGTCTGGAAATTATTTTAGATTCATTAAAATTTAATCCATAAGTGCTGATTACTTTGGACCCCTAGGGTCACTTTGGCCTTGGTAAATTACTCTGTCCACCACTTTTTTATACATTTGAACAGGGTCAAATCACATCTTGTCAGTTTCAGCTAACTTCTCATATTGTTCATTTTTTGTGTCAGAGTAACCCAAATTGCAGTATATCCTACTAATATTAGTTTAGATGTTTGGATGTTTGTTACTCAATCATGCTTAAACGGCTGAACCAATTTGAATGAAATTTCGCACGAAGATAGTTTATAGCCTGGATTAAAATAGAGGATAGTTTTTATCCCGAGTCCACGCAGACCAAGTCGCGGGCGGAAGCTAGTAGTTTGTATATATAACAACATATAGGTGTTCTGTATATAATGCAATGTTTTCTATTACAGCACATTTTCTTCAGAACCTTGTGAAGCACTGCAAACACAAACCAAAAGACACATTTTTTATCAGCCTGAGAAAGATTACTGGATGGTGTTGGTAAGAAATTCAGTATTGACATTATCATATTTTTCTTTGGACTGAAATTACTATTGATGATGTCACTTGCAGGTAGTAAGAATACCATACACAACTAAAGCACTTTCTGCCATTGGAGAGAGCAGAGGAGATGTGGTAAGTGAAATTTATTGTAAATGTGTTATAGTTTAATTATGTGTTTTTACCTAACTGCCGAAGGAGAGGAGGGTTATGTTTTTTTCACCGTTTGATGGATTTCGACTTATGAGGTGTCGTCGGATTAATCTTAATTGTGGGAGTGACATAAGCTATAAAATGTTTAGAAAGCAGTTGGGGTTTTTGAAAAATGGTTTGATTTCACTTGTTGTTTGTAGTGACTCAATTATTTGTTCCAGGTTGAACCGTCTGTTATGTTTGATTTGTTGAAATCAGCCTACAAGACGTACAAAATGTTTATGGGGCCTTTTCCAAACATTCCACCTGATGAAATATACTCTTCCTGTGAGAAGTTCTTTGGACCAGTAAGTTACTTACATTTAGAGTTATACATAACTGGAACATTCTGAAACATATAATCACCAAACTTGCTGTAAATTTATCAAACACTACTTTTTGTAGTACTTGCAACGGTTGTCTAATGTTTGGCCGAAATTTATATGGAAGAATATTCATTTGCCCAATTCACGTTGGCCCGATTTTCATTTGCCCAAATGATTCATTTACTAGAATAGTTAATTGACATACTCTTGTTTTCCCGAAAATTAGATGCCAGAATGATATGAATGCCATACATATTGTTATCCATATTGTGAAAGAATATTATTTGGTAGAATATTTAAACGCCATACTAAATACTGTTTATTTGCAAGCAAGCAAGATTTTCCGCTGTTTTTTTAAAAAAAACACCTCAAAGACTACGGCCTTAAGTCTTCTAACCTATCTGCTATCCAAGTCGTTTGCGCCCTAAAGTGGTGGCGCAACACAATATGTATAGTTATCAGTATATTACCTTGATAAAAAAAGACCGGGTTGCACTCCGGGAGTGCCGGCAGAAGTGAAAACTTGATTAAATTTAATTTTCCAAAAAAAAAACCCTTCCTCCCCCCTCTCTCTCCCCCCCCCCCTGCGTGCCAATATATCCAATAACAACCTTATTAGTAGTACGCTATAGTTCAACCTAACTCAGCAAAATTGATGAAGGAGAAGAAGAAATAAAATACCAAATTGTTTTTGCCATTGCCAAATATTTTTCAAAGCTTTATCTCTTTAGGAATAACGTCCAAATTCGAACCATTCGAATTTGCTCAATAGCAAAACGGTAAAGGACGCGTGGACAAAATTACTTTATTTGCAGAATATGCAATTGCAAAAAGTGTTTAACGGCTTTATACTCTTACGAATAGCGTTCAGTTTTGAATGAAGTCGAATCGGCTAACAGCAAAATATAAAAGTGTGATAAAACAAAATGGAATTTGCATGTACGAAAAATGTGTTACGACCTTATACTGTTAACAATAAAGTACAAATTAGAATAATAATACGTAGGGCAAAAATCGCCCTCGCCTTCTGTCGTTCGGCCGAACAAAACCACCGTCCACATAGGCTGAGCCGCTCGCGGCTCGGGCAAACCGTTCGGGCAAACATTCGGGGGCTCGCCCGAACGGCTCGGGCGAGCCACCGTTTGCCCGAATCACGTCCACACCGGGCGAGCACGTTTGGGCGAACGGTGTTCGGGCGAGCCGCTCGTCCGGTGTAGACACGGCTATTTAGAGTGCACCTACTATATTGTGGCATTTATATGGGAGGCAAATTATGTTATGGCATGTGATAATTATGGATTACAAAGAGTATGGATTAGAATAATAACAAATGATATTTGTAGGCGACGCAAATGTTTTAGAGTGTAAATTAGTATAGTTTCTCTGAAAAAGTATATTTTGATATATGTAATGCCATCTTGTGTCACATATAGATATTAAAGATTAATAAAAACGTTGGTGAGTAGCGAGCGTACGTCATGCGCAACACATATAGTATACCGCGAGTCAGTGCATTTCCAAAAAACCGTATTCGCCGCGTTGGCTACTCGCTCGCACCATAGTTTTGCCTTGTATTTCCAAAATTACGTGTTTTCTTTATCCCGTCACCTACAATAAAAGTGGTCTTCGAACCAAATCTTTACTAAAAGTGATGTACAGAACTCCGACGCAGCCTAAAACGCGTAAACAACATCGGGAATTCGAGCGCATGAAATTGCAAATGGCGAGCGCTTCTAACAACGCACCCGTGGAACCTATAGTTAAAATGCCAAACCTCGGCACCGATAGTGATAAACAGCCGAAGGATTTGGAACAAGTGAAAATGGAAACACCTAAATCTAAACATGGCTCAATTACGTCAGGAAAATCGAAGCGATCTACATCGACATCCATTGCCAGACGTAAGCAACTGGAATTTGAAGCCGCTCAAGCCAAGGCGCAGATTGAGCTGGCGCTCATTGATAAAAAGCTGGAAGCTGAACTAGCCCAAGTTGACGCCGAGGAGATGGAAAGTGAGCACGGCAGTGAAATTAGTGCGGTGGCGCTTAGCAACCGAGCGCGATCTAACGTCGAACAATGGTTAAATCAAGGTCACGACGAAACTACTTACATGCCTCAGCCGCAAGTGCCGCATCTAGCACCACCAGTCAACAGTGGTTCCGTCAACGTAGTCCAGCACCCCAACCTTCCTAGTGACAGCATTCAACAACTGGCACTGACCTTGAAGGACATCATGACGGCGTCGTAAGGCCAGCGCGAGGACCGCCTACTCAGTCGCCTGTCTACACCGCGAGACTTACCAATTTTCAGCGGTGATAGTGTTGAATGGTACCACTTTAAGAGGTCATACATGGAGTCTACCAGAGTGTGTGATTTCAGTGATTCTGAGAACCTGGAAAGACTACGCAAAGCACTGCGAGGCGACGCCAAGGACACGTTTACCGCCCTTCTCATCGGTAACACCCCGCCCGCAGATGTAATGAAAGCCCTCGAGTTAAGGTATGGCCGATCAGACGTTATCATCATGAACCTTACGACGCAGCTGAAGAAGCTACCATCGTTACCCACGTCGTACCAGAATGACCTCATTGATTTTTCACTAAAGGTAAACAACTGCGTAGCAACAATACGTGCCCTAAATCAGCACGATTATCTACGCAGCCCCGAGCTCGCATCAGCTGTTTTGAGCAAGTTACCGAGCACCCTAATTGGTAGATGGACTGATTTTGCCTACCAAAGGTTAGTCGAAAACCAACCAAAGTTGACCTTGATAGCAGCATTTCTCGAGCAGGAAGCACAAATGTTATCATTAGTTGGAATAACACAGGTACGAGAACAAAATAAAACGAGCGATATAAAAACAACAGCAAAATATGCAAGTTATAACAAATTCCGACCTAATCGACCTATATTTACTACTACTAGTGTCGCTGAGGAAAACAAGTTCTGCAAATTTTGTTCGAAAGGACTTCACCCGCTGCCCGAGTGCCGTGTGTTCAAACGTGCAATTCGCCGTGACAAATGGAGGTTCATAAAATCCCAAGGACTATGTTACTGTTGTCTGACGTCACGGCACGACAGAAATGCATGCCCGGCGCCCGTGTGCGACATAGATGGTTGTGGTCTCGCACACCACAAAATGCTACACTGGATGAAGCCTACGAGTACGTCATCACAATCAGCTGATCCTGACGCGGTCATCGACCCGACGCCCGAGCCGGCCCCGGCGCCGGCACCCTCGGCTCCCGATACCGTGGCACATGTCGCATCGGATCATAGTTAGTTAGTTTTACTGGGCTTTTTCCGCAAGTCGACATCCATTGTGCCTATTTTGCGTGAAATGGTGGGGTAGCGCTACTCTAACCACCCCAGCTCCTCTACAAAGTTGGTGAGTGCCTTTGTGTTCCTGACTGCGTTCCGTAGTGTGTCTGGAGACCCTAGGTGCTTTTTCCTGTATACTTCTACCTGCTTGCAGTCCAGTAGAA
The DNA here is from genome assembly GCA_947049275.1 of Epinotia bilunana. Lineage (NCBI taxonomy): Eukaryota > Metazoa > Arthropoda > Insecta > Lepidoptera > Tortricidae > Epinotia > Epinotia bilunana. The sequence continues at coordinate 15,147,808 of OX346264.1, forward strand.
TATGTTTGGTTGTTTCCTCCGCCTCCATGCAGGCTCTGCACATGGGGCTGTCTGTGATACCCATGTTGTACAGGTGTCTGTTCAGGGTGTTATGTCCTGTTATTATTCCTACTATCTTGCGTAGTTGGTTTCTGTGTGTCCTCAGTAGTGCGGTTGTGAGTTTGTTGTCGCGTTTTGACAGAATCTCTTTGGTCTGTCTGCATGTGTCTATATCCTCCCAATATCTCTGGTGTAGGTCTTTGGTGTATAGGTCAAGTTGATTGTATATGTAGCTTTGTGGCAGGGGTAAGATTGGTTCCGGTCCGTATGCCGCCGTTTCTGAGCCTTTCCATCGTTTCCTCTTGAGCCACTATGCCCCTTGATCCATTGTATGGTAACGTTGTTTTTGTCTGCGCACACCTCTGTTAAGTTTTGGTGGCATTCGTATATCAAGCTAGATGTGATGTTATCACTGTTCAGTGCTTGTAGTACCGATTTACTGTCTGAGAGTATCCGTATGTTTGTGTTCTCAACTTGTCGTCTCTTTGTGGCATTGCAGGCTTCAATTATCCCTACGCATTCAGCCTGGAATACCGTGTTTTGTTCACCCAGTGGTTTGGATATGTGTATGTTTAAGTCCTCTGAGAACACTCCACATCCCGTTCCCGTATTTGTTTTCGAAACATCTGTGAAGATTCTGAGGTCTGTTTGGTTTAGCCCCTCTCTCGAGTCTTCTGTTAGTAATATGCCGTAGTCTTTCTTGAAGACTGCAGTTCTCGGTATTTTATCGATTGGAGCCTACATAATAGGGAGGCTTGTGCTCAGTCTGTTGTGGATCTTCGTGTGTGGTGTGTTTAGTTTTGTCCATAGTTTGAGGTTTTTTAGGCGTATTGCCGTCGCAGCCGCTTCCTTTTGTATATGCATGTGTAAAGGTAGGAGTCCTAGCATTATTTCTAGTGCTGCTGTTGGGGGCTCATGCATCCCGTAGCCGCCCCACATGCTAGTCTTTGCGTTTTCTGGATTTTGGTAATTGCACTCGTGGTTTGGGTACGGGGCCACCATACTATGGCACCATAGCTTATCATTGGTACTATCACCATTTTGTACAGCCACAGTATGATGTGGGGAGCCAGGCCCCATCTTTTCCCCACCATCCTTCTGCATTGCCAGAAGGCTACTGTTGCTTTGTTTAGTCTACTCTCTAGGTGTTTGCTCCAAGTTTGTCGTCTAGTGTTATACCTAGATATTTCACCTCCTTCGAGAGTGTTAGTTTTGTGCCAAATAGTGTTGGCATTTCGTAGGTACCCAATTTACGTTTATTTGTGAAGAGAATTGTGTCGGTTTTCTTTGGGTTTACCGATAGGTCATTCTCCTTGCACCATTTCTCTATTATTTTCAGTGCTGTTTGTGTTAGTTCACATAGTGTGCTTGTGATCAGGCCGCTGACCAGTATACCTATGTCGTCCGCATATCCTATCGTTAGGAAGCGGTTATTGTTTAGTTTCGTTATTAGGTCGTTTACTACCAGGTTCCACAGCAGTGGCGAGAGGACGCCTCCTTGAGGGCATCCTCTTATGACTAGTGCCTGTTGGCTTTGGTTTTCGTATAGTTCTATAATTCTTTCCTTTAGCATGTTCATAATCCATTCTATGAGCAGCTGTTCGGTTTTATGTCTTTCTAGTGCTTGTTTTATGCTGCTAAAGTTGGTCCTGTCGAACGCACCCTCTATATCAATGAAGGTGCCTAGACAGGAGTTCTTTCTAGCGAGCGCGTCTTCTATGTTGGTTACTACAGCATGAAGGGCTGAGTCTGTCGATTTACCTTGGCTGTAGGCATGTTGGTTTGGGTGTATCTTTATGTTCTTAAGGGCCGTGTCTTTTAAGTCCCTGTCGCAGAGTCTCTCCAGACGTGTCTTTAACATGAAAGAGGTTAGGCTTATGGGTCTAAAGGATTTTGGGTCTGAGTAGTCACTCTTCCCCGGTTTCGGTAAGAATATTACCATTACCTCCCTCCATTTTGTTGGTATGTATCTGTATGCAATGCAACTGCATAGTAGGTTCGATAGATGCTCGATCAGCTTATGTCCTCCCCACTTTAGTAAGGCAGGGTAGATACCGTCTAGACCTGGTGATTTGTAGTTGTCAAAACTATTTATCGCCCAGGCCGTTTTGTTTTACTCTGTTATTCGTTCTGCTATCTTCCACTCGTTATCTTTTGGATGATAGTTCTCGTCCTGGTCTGCCCAGGTTTGTACGTCAACTACCTTGCACCCCGGGAAGTGGGTTTCCACCAATAGACTTTCAGTCTCATATGGATTGCTGGTGGTGGTATTGTCTGGTCTTCTCAGTGTGCCCAGTAGTTGACTGGGTTGGCTGGCTAGTATCTTCCTTGTTTTGTTGGCTTGTGTGCTACTGGATATGTTGTCACAGAAGTTCCGCCATGATGCAGATCTTCTGTATCTTATTCTCTTTTTGTAATTGGCTTTGACCGTTTTATATTTGTCCCAGACATCTTCAGCTTTTGTATTTATTGCTCTGTTCAGTAGTCTTCTCATTTTGGTTCTCATCCGCTCCATTTCCGAGCCCCACCAGTTAGAGTTTGCGTTATTGCCACTGGCTGGTGGTGTCGATAATGTTCTCATAACTCTCTGTTATATGTTGCGTGAGTCTGTTTACCTGTTCCTCCAGTTCTGTGGTGTTGTGAGGCCTGTGTGTGTTTATTTATGTTATTGTCTAGTTTACCTACCAGAATCTCCTTGTATGCCTCAACGTCTGTGCGTCTCGGATTTCTTCTGGGTGTTGGTTTGGTTGTGTCGGCTGTGAGGTCATAACGGATCCACCTGTGGTCGGAGCACGATAGCTCGTCCGACACATGCCAGTTGGATACGTGTTGAGCTGCTAGCCCTGTGCTTAAAGTAATGTGAATTATAGTGTTACATCTGCGAGTGACAAATGTAGGTTTTGCTCCTGTGTTTAGGATGTCCAGGTTAGTAGTCATTAGGTATTCAACAATATCGTTACCTCTTTTGTTGTTTGTTTCCATTCCCCATAGGTTGTGGTGACCGTTGCTGTCCGCCGAGACGACCAGCTCCAGCCCTTTATGTTCGCAGTAGCGGATAAGGTTGTTCATTTCCATAGGAGGGGGTTAGTCCTCAGCTGCCATATAGACGGATGCGAGAACTATCTCCGGTATGCTTGAGTTTTGTGTTCTGAGGAGTTTTATAGCACACACGTCTCTGGAACAGAATTCAGTTAGTGGTTGTGCTATTATGTTACGAGATATATGTATACATGTCCTAGGTTTATTTTGTGTATTGTATATTAATTTACCTACGGTGTTGCAGAGGCCGTTTATACGTGTGTTCCTGACCCACGGCTCTTGGATCAGGATGATTGATGTATTGTTATCCTCCAGCCACCGTCGAAGCTGAGCCGTTGCAGTTTCGCTGTGCTGGAGGTTAACCTGGAGGACCTTACAGAGCGAAGGAGCCATCGGTCGATGTCTCCTCCACCTTCCTCCCCTTTAGGTCCAGGAGACTGATCCCCTTGGTGCACCCCGCTTCGTCTTCGGAATCCAGCAAAATGCCTTCTTCCACGTCTGAGTCGGGTTCGTTATCGGCGCCATCGGTTTCCATCGCAGTGGGTGGGCTCTGGGTGTTATCCTCTTCAGGGTTTGTGTTTGTTTCCGGTGGGGAATCTTTAAAGTGCCCCCCACTATGCTGGAAACGAATGTAGACTGACCCACACAGGTAGTTCAGTTTCCTGTTCCTTTCCAGCACAGCAGGGACCACACTCTCCAGTATGCCCACCAGCATCAGTGTGCATCCTCTCGTCCTCAGAGGGATGGCTTGGGGTATGGTCCATTTCCTCACCTCGGCCCACGAGTTCTGGAAATTGAGGACCCTTCCTACCTTGGTGAGGTTGTCTTCTATGGACGGGATGAGTATGCCACATCTAGTTTTTCTGACCATCTCGTCCTCCCTCTTTCCGACGAGACGGTCTCCGTTTGCTAGTGTGGCCGTTGTCAACCAAGTCATCAGCCACTGTTTGGTTTTTGCGTCCTGGCACCACAGTTTCAGGTAACCATCCACCACACTTGGTCTACCCGAAAATGCAGGGGCCTTCGCTATGGTGTCAAGATCGGTTTCGATGGCTGCCTGGAAAATCGCATCCCCGATCTTCCTCTCCACCTCCTCAGGATCTTGCTGCGACAGTCTGCCCGTGCGCTCATTGGTGATAGCAACCGTCAGATCTGTCGCCGCTGCCGCTGCGTAGGTGAGCTATGTTTGCCTACTACCCAGGGAGTCCGTTTTTTGTTTTTTGTGTTCTCCTCTGGGGGATATGGTTTCGTCCAGGCGTGCCCTTTTGGAGATCTTGGTTTCCTCCGCCTTGGTTGGTACTTTGGAGGTCGTCGCTTCCACTGCCGGTGTTATAGGGGCTTCGACCTTTTCTGTTGCTGTAGAGGCGCGTCTCTCTGCCTGCTTCCTGAGTCGCTGCCTCTTTCTCTGGGAGACCTTCACCCTCGTGAGATCTCCTTGAGTTGTTTTTTCCGGCTGGAGAGGTTTCTTGCCCCTAGGTTTGCACCTTATCTCCCAACCGGGATCTATCACCTGCTTCGAGGGTTCAACCAGGGTCGTCCTACTCTCAGCAGTTCTTGGTTTCGGCTGTGAGGTTCCAGCGGTCGAGTTCTTCATCGTCTCCGGATCGGTCACCTTGGCCGGGGTTCCTTTCGGTGCCCCAGCGTCCGGCGTCCTTTCTGGCTTCAATGAGTCCTCAGCCGGTCTCACACTTTGGTGTAGCACCTCTCTCGGCGGTTCAGCTTTCGCCGTCCCAGCCAAGAGTGGCGTGGTTGGTTTGTTGGTGTTTTTTGTTGATTAATTTTTCTTTAAATCTGCCATCTATGTCCCACGAGTAGCTAGGGAAAAGTTTGTCCACCTACGCAGAGCCCCGCTTGCGTAGGTAAGGCTAGTTACAACGGGTTTCGCCCGGTCCCCGAGGTCCACCGTTTGCGACTGAGCTCCCTCTCAGCCACGCATCCATCAGCACGGTCGGTCACACTTTAGATTAGGGTTTTTAGAGTCGAGGTTTTCTCCTCCAGGATGGGGGCAGGAAATACATTCAAAGGTCTAGGTTGGGTGTTTTGGAAAGTAACTGGGAGTGGTATACTAGGAAGAGGCAGGTTAGGAGATGATCTCGACTTGGGATTAGTTCGAGTTCATCCTTCCACTGTCCGGGTCCATGTTATTGGAAAACGGGCTATCCGCAACCTGCCCACCCGCTCGGTCGCTCTGGAAGAGAAGCGTGTCTTTCCAGGTGGAAGTTCCAAGTTCGCGTCACTAGACTGTTTCAAGAAACCTTCAAGCGTCACTAGCTCGTACCTTCCACCTAGACGACCCGAGCATCGGATCATAATAATGTTTCATCCACGGACCACGTTATGTTAAAGGTAGTGTTGGTGCAGTTGCGAGGACCTAAAGGTGTTGTGAGTACTAACGCTCTTTTAGACGATGGAGCTTCGGTCTCAATCATAGACTCTGATCTAGCAACCGAGTTAGGTCTCCAATTTGAACAGTCGAGTGCTATAAAATTCATCGACGCTTTTGGACTCGAAGTGTATCAATCTGACGCGCCTACTGTCACCGCCCAGATAAGTGGACAAAATAAGAATAACAACATTAGTTATGACATTAAGTTACGCAAAGTGTCTAAGTTAAATTTACCAGAACAAAATTTATCTGTTATTAACAGTTTGAATTGCCAGCATTTATCTCATGTTAAAAGTTATGTTTGTAAAAGTTGTGTAAAACCACGCATTCTTATTGGGGAAGATAATTATTTCTTAATTGCTCCGATCGAAATTATTAATGGTAATAAACATGAACCGTATGCATCTCGATGCAAGTTGGGCTGGTCAATTCATGGTTATTGTGGTCGCACTCACTCTAACGCTGCCGGTGTGTTTCACCTCAGTCATACCGATGACAACAATATTAGCGAATTAAATAATTTAATAATAATAATAAAAAGGCGTAGGGATGTGACGGCCCCATCGCCCACCAGATTTCTGGTGCAATCAGTCAACGTAAGGCAGCTTGTGGCGGGCTGTTAGGGCGTAGCGACCCTACGTACCTGAGTACTCCTGGGGGTGTCCTGTGGTCAGGTTGAGCCGACCGGGTGGATGGTTGGACAGGCCCCCTGTCTCTGGCTTGCCTTTACTGGCCGTTCAGAGTGGAGTCGCAAGAGCTGTTGCTCAAGGGTTGATGTGGACACCTAAGTGGCGAGTTGGCTATATGTTTAAAGTCCAGTGCCACCTCTCTTCCCCCCAGCTTTCTGACCGGTGTTGCCCTTAGGCCATTTTTTAATGTCGCTATTAATAGGGGCCCATCTAGCAGTTGGCGAGTCACCGTCTGCCAGAGATAAAAAGTGAGACAGTTTTATTAGGCAGGCGTCCGATGTTTCACCCAATAGCCCAGCCACTAGTCCATCATTTTCACCCAATAACCCGTTTCATTTAGATTCCATCAACCATCAATAGGCCCTATACTCCTCAGCGGGTGCTGTCCCTGTGTGCGTCCCATGACACGGGCAGGGACAGCATCCGCTCGGTGTACTCCTTGCATTTTATTAAATTGTCAAAAGGGCCTCTACGTGTTGGCTCAGTTGGTACTTTGTAGGTACCTAGCTCCACGCACGCCTCCCAAAGGTCCGGGACGTCATTGTCCCGTGAGCGGGAAAGACACATAATAATAATAAATTGTTTATTTTCAGATAACCAAGATCCATTGTGTTAGTTACTAATATTCTTACAAACTAAGTTAATTAAGCATTCTTTTTCCTTAGATTATATAGGAATTTCAACCTTACGGCGTGAGAACAGTGATCATTTAAAAGCGTTGCAAATATTAGACGATACATCGCGCCTTATCGTAATGGGAGGTTGGCCTGCCGTTCAAGAACGACGTATGCGCTATGCCAGATACACGTGAAGCTGCCCTTACGCGACTCCAGTCTTTAATGCGAAAATTCGTTAAAGATGACGCGTACGCAGATCGTTACCGACAAGAGGTAAATAAACTGTTTGCTTCTGGCTATGCACGTGAGTTAAGGGAAAATTAACTCTCAGTAGACCAAATATGGTATTCCACATTTTAGAGTTCAAAATCCGAACAAACCTGGTAAGTTGAGACTTGTATTTGATTTTTCGGCAAAGGTAAATGGAACATGTCTAAATAACTACTTATTAACGGGACCGGACTTATATAATTCGCTGTTGGGAATTATACTCAGGTTTCGCGAAAATAAAATAGTTATCATTGGCGATATTAAGGACATGTTTTTAAGGGTAAAAATAAGGCAGCAAGATCAACACTTACTGCATTTTTTATGGCAGGAATCGCCTGGCGCACCCATAAAAACATGTGTTATGCAAAGTTTACCGTTTGGCGGGACTTGTTCTCCTTTTATTGCGCAATATATTAAAAACAGAAATGCGTCTAAGTATGATGATTTGTATCCCGAAGCTGTACAAGTGATTGTAAACAGTCATTATATGGATGATTGTTTATATTCTACTAACAGTTGATCGAACAAATAACGCAAATCCACAAAAGCGATGGATTTGAAATTCGAGGTTGGTCGAGTAACAGTAAGGAAGTATTAAAGAATATACCTATCGATGCGCTCGCGCAAACAGCTGTTCAGTTCAAGGACGGAGCCTTGAATACAACTGAACGCACATTAGGGTTAATGTTTCATCCTTCGGATGATACTTTTGGGTTTAAAATCTCTTTTCATCGGGTCCCACAAGAGATATTGAATGGAGCTGAGGCTCCTACTAAGGCAAAGATGTTGAGTCTTATCATGTCTATTTACGACATTCATGGTTTTTTGTCGCCTTTTATTATAAAGAGCAAAATAATATTCCAGAACGTGCATCGTAGTGGCGTGGACTGGAACTGCCGCATCCAACCGGGTGAACATGCGAGCTGGGTAAGGTGGCTCGACGAGCTTAAGCTTCTAGCATCGCTGCGCATACCACGACACTATGCTGACGCCGGCGCGTGGACGCGGTGTTATGATGACGCGATGGATGGGGTAAGCGACCCTATAAATACCGAACTGCACGCCTTTTGTGACTCGAGTAGTAAGGCCTTTGCGGCTGTCATCTATTGGCGTTTCACCCGCTCGGATGGAACCGTCAATGTGTGTTTTGTGGCAAGTAAGAGTCGAGTCACCCCACTTCGTCCGGTTTCGATACCGAGACTCGAACTTCAGGGAGCTTTACTTTCAGCACGCCTCGTTGCCACTATGCAGCACGAACACAAAGACATTAAGGCAAATAAAAGGTATTTTTGGACGGATTCCAATACTGTACTCCAGTGGATACGTAGTGATCCTAGGGATTATAAGCCGTACGTCGCTCACCGGCTTGGTGAGATTGATGAGTTGACCACTGCGTCAGAGTGGCGGCACGTACCATCCTCTCAAAATGCAGCCGATGTTGCAACTCGTGACGACGCACCGCCGCTGCAGTACGACAGTGTATAGTTCCAGGGGCCCAACTTTTTACGCGAGCGTGAAAGTGAGTGGCCGAGGGATATTAAGAGTTTTAAAAAACTCGATGAATCGATCTATGAGCGCAAGGTTGTTGACGTTTTTTCGTCTGCTGACTGTACTAGCTCGTTGCCAGTACCTAACGAGAATAACTTCTCGTCGTGGATTCGATTGCTTATGACTACTTCACGGGTTTTGTTGTTTGTAAAAAAATGCAATGCAATCCACTCGACAGCGAGCTATTGAAGTCAGCAGAGGAATTGTTGATTAAGAAATGTCAACATGGTTCCTTTCTCACAGATATTGAATGTTTACGACAAAATAAGCCATTACCAAAGGATAGCCGGCTACTTCAATTAACACCTTATCTTGACCATACGGGCTTGCTACGCGTAGGAGGCCGTATCGACAAGGCTGTCGGAATCGAGGAGTCTACCAAGAGACCCCTGATTCTCGATGGCAGACACAGGATCACGAGGCTGCTTGTGGAGTATTACCACAGACAAGCACTGCACGGGGCTCAAGAACTGGTAGTGAACGAATTAAGGCAGCGCTACTGGATTCTGAAACTGCGTCCTACAGTGCGCGCGGTTGCAGCACATTGCCTATTATGTAGGTATCGCCGCGCCGCACCGCAGCCGCAGCGCATGGCTGATTTACCCCCGGCTCAGCTGCAGCACAACAGACGTCCGTTTTCTTTCACTGGAATCGATTTTTTGGTCCAATGGAGGTGACAGTAGGTCGTGGCAGGCAGAAACGTTACGGCATGCTATTTACGTGTTTGACAGTTCGTGCCGTCCACATAGAAATAACGGAAAGCCTGACCACCGACGCCACCATCATGGGTCTAAGACGGATGATGGCCCGCAGAGGCGTCCCTAGTGTCATTTATTCGGACAACGGGACGAACCTGAGAGGTTCAGACACGGAACTTAAACGCAGCATTGCTGAATTAGACAACGAAGCACTACGTCAAGATGGGCTTTTGCGACGTATTGAGTGGCGATTTATACCTCCGGGTGCACCAGAAATGGGTGGAGCGTGGGAGCGCATGGTGCGCACCGTGAAATCCGCCCTGCGAGCTGTGCTGAAGGAACGCGCCCCCCGCCCCGGGACTGTCAACGTTGATAGCTGAGGTGGAGGCCCTTGTAAACAGCCGTCCAATCACATCGACATCGACAGACCCGAACTCCCCAGAAGCCCTGACGCCTAATCATTTCTTGATTGGCACGTCATCTAATGGACCAGCTTTTGGAAGGTATAGCAAACAAGATCTCCAGCTAAAACGGCAATGGCGGATAGCCCAACGTCTGACAGACATGTTTTGGTCGCGTTGGCTTAAGGAGTATTTGCCAACACTTATTCCACGGCAGAAATGGACCCGCGAACAGCGTAACTTACGGGTAGGAGATTTCGTTCTTTTAGTGGAACCTAACTTAGAGCGTGGCTCATGGCGGCACGGAGTAGTGAGTGCGACCCTCCCCGGGGGTGACGGGCGCGTCCGCGTAGTTGACGTGCGCACTCGCACGGGTACCCTTCGTCGACCGGTCACACGCGTCGCCTTACTTGCACCAGAGATAGCTCGTGATGACTAGTCATCACTAGGGGGGGTGGAATTGTAGGCGACGCAAATGTTTTAGAGTATAAATTAGTATAGTTTTCTGAAAAAGTATATTTTGTTATATGTAATGCCATCTTGTGTCACATTGTAGCATGGTAGTATGTTTAGACTAGACTAAGTTAAGTACGTATTGTTAGTTAATCCTTGTACCCTGTATGTAATCACGTATTGTTTCACTCCTATATATAAGCCCGTGCACCTTCAAATATATCGTCAGTTCATAACCGAACCTCGTGTATTATTCACGTCCTTCACATGGCGACCTGCCAGTAAAGAGTCGATTAATTAAGCGCAGTCAGAACGGGCCCGCTCCGTGCGCCTGCCGGGACGGGCCCCACCACCCCCCTCACCCAACATAACGTGAAGTATTATTAAATTGGTGAACTTTATAAATAAATGTATTAAATTGATGAATTCGCGATGTCGCTGCCGGGAGTTGCTGGTGCCCTACCCTCCTTGGTAGCCTGCCTGACGTCATCGAGCATTGTGCTCTCCACACGAGTGAGTGTAGTTTTTTTTTATAAAGTGACCTAAAAATTAAGGACAGAGACCTATCGTTGTGCAGTGTTATATTTTATTTTTGAAAAACTAATATAAAAAAAAAACAATGAATACACTATTTGCGTTAAGTGAGACTGAGGTCGTAAAACAATTATTAAAAAATAAGCCAAGCCATAGGCTTGTTGTGACACTATCGTTAGTAACAAAGGAAGTGCTGGAAAGTGATATTCCAAAGACACAGCAAGTTTAATTAGGGAAACCGTAAGAACATTAAGTGAAAAAGAAAGTAATAATTATATTAAAGCGGATCAATCTTATGTGGAAGGCATTGATCATCCGAAATGTAGGAATAGAATTAAGTCAGATGAATTTTGGACTATTCCCAGTGAAGATGATTGGGTATGCAGTGACTGCGATAATATATTATATAATGTTACATGGAACTATCACGATTTATAAGATACAGCCTGAAGACAGACAAACAGACACACAAATTGACGAACAATGAAATCAAATACTTAATTACTGAACAAACAATATAGCTAACTTAATGTTTACAAAATTTGTTCTAAGATGATTATTCAAAAACCCAACAAAACTTTCCACCAGGAAATAATTATATAGATTTAAAATTATTATTATTATTATTTGTTTTCCTTTAAATTTCTCAGTATTTATATAAATACCGGTGTAATGGGAAGCACGGGATTATTATTATTTTATCCGAATATTTTAAAGCAAAAGTGAATAAACCAAAATAAAGATATCAAATATCTATTCCAACTTTTTAGGAGGTAATTAAGTTATTTTTATGTATTTTTGGATTTTGACTAAAGCTAACAGTTATTATGAATTATATTATATATAAATTTGTCATATGTCACTATATTCTTTCAAACGAATGTGAGTTCTTTACCACTTGACGACGACGAAGACAAAACATGTTCTTTGTTAGTTGATACCAGAGCTACAATTAGCGTAATAAAGTTCGACATTCCAGTCGGGACGCATTAAATTTAACGATGTCTGTGATAAGCATACCTTGAAAAGATATGTTACACTACGACTCAGGTGGTAAGGAAATAAATTAGTAAACAAGTGTATTTGAGAACTTGAATTGTACCAGTGATGGTATAATGGGTATTGACTTTCTGACTAAGTACAGAAGCAATCTAAAGTTAGAACTTAATACATTGACATTATTTTAGAGGAGGACGAAGTTGTTTACTGTTACCCACAACAATTATACGACGGAATATTTTTAGCAGATTCTATCGGGAATCCTCAAAAAGGATTTATACCTATACAAATACTTATTACACGTGAAATTGAAGTGTCATTGAGTTTATTTAATCCATAGATACACAAGTTTTATATCCTTCGACAACAATAATAATAGGAATACGGATAGGATAAACAGATTATACTCTGAAATAAAATTACATAATAATATAAAAAAACGCTCATCGATTGGAGATTGAAGAATATGTGCGAAATTTTCAGACGTTTTCATTTACAAGGAGATAAATTGACAAATAAAGTAAAGTAAAGTAAGAGTAAACTACTACTAGTAAAGTAAAAGTAGACTAAAACAAATATCTATCAACAATCCATTTAGTTAAAACCAAATTAAACGCCAGTTTATAAATATAGGTGGCATATCACTGAATGTATATTCGTGAGATTTATGAAAGATTATTATGTGGTACACACACTGATACTTATTTCTACACGGAGTTGACAATTATAAATAATATGCAAGACAATTACCAACTTATATACCAATAGGTAAATATATAAATGGATGACAAATAAAAAAAAAAAGAGGAATGATATTTAATATAAGAGTAATACTAACAACATGAAATGGAATTTTTTAAAAATAAAAGTGTCCATCTTTTAGTGAAAAGTATAGGGATTATGAAGGTCAGAAGTTTTGGAAATTTGTTTGGAATTAGATACCTTCGTATCTAGTTCATGTGTAGTTTGAAAGGTTTAAGGAAAATGTATCTAACAACATTGTAGCGACCCTAAAATGTTCGCTTGGTTTTGAATAGTATTTTATTATTAGAGAAAGGAATGGTGTGACAATTCGAAAGTGCTTTAAGCATAGTAGATGGGAAAACTAATCAAATAAGTTTTTCACGGAGCGATTAGACAGGTACCACCTAATAGCTGCTGAAATGCTTGTATGTTATGTTTTCATTTTTTAACGAGTAATCTGAAAGGCATTCTGAATGGAATTTTATTGAGATAATGGGAAAAGGATATTATGACAAATATGTCTTTCGTTAACAGCGGACGTCCAAGAGGCACCGTTGAGAAGATAGGAACGTAGGTATTGAAGGATACACCAGGATACAAGGCAGGCAAGGAATCCTTGAAACCTGATCATGATTCGATCGAGTATCAATCTTGAAGGTCCTTGGACACAAGGCATGTTAAAAAAGAAAGGAAGTGTTAAAAGAACTGCCTGAATAGTAATAAATAAATAAATATATTATATGAGCGCGCTTATGAATAAATAATTTCCTTGTATCCTGAGCAAATAATAATAATTATTATTATATTATAAGGTCGGCCGACCACAGAAATGCGTTGTGTATCCTCCCTGATGATTAAAAGTAGTGCATATGAGAAGCACACTTCAAATAAAAAGATATAATAATGTTATGACGTCTTAAATATACAAACATGAATGTTGAAACTAAGGAAATCTTAAACATGACAACAGAGCTCTGAAGAAAAAGACAATAAAAATACTTATAAAGACAATAAAAATACTTACGAGTATAAAGACATTTTAAAGAAAATGAATCAAGGAAAAAGACAATGTAAATAAAAATACGTAAAAACGTAACATGGATTGACAACAAAAATGCTACTAATTAATAGTATTATAATATTTTTTTAATGAATTACTTACTAATGTACCTATTAGAGACTACCTATAATTAATCTACCTTATTTTAAGATATTTAAGCCCGAATATAGAAATAATATAAGACAAAAAAGAGAAAATGTTTAAAAAAAAACCGAACAAAGAAATACCCTTTGTATTTCAATATAAACAATATTTAAATATGAATACGTACATAGGTATTCTAATAAAATGAGATTGATTCATTTTTCATTTGTATGATATAAGACCCTAATGATGAGTTGATTTCTTATTAAAAATATTTTTATATGTAACGTATATTGATAATTAAACGTGAATGAAATTCGATACTAACACTTATAAAATGTTATACCAAGTACCAATTATGCTTTAGCTAGTTATTGGATTGATCACCTGATAATTAGTGGGAGTTTAATTGATAACTGATATTTATCTTTCCTTCTCTGCAGGAAGGCTAAGATTATTTGGACAAGTTAAACAAATTAGTAAGACAAAATAGCTGATACTATTATGATACATAGGACATTATAGAGTACCATATTTACCATATTTAGACAGTGATCGTGAGTGAATTGGAGCAATTGTGTAGAAAAGAAAACATAAACAAGATTTTTATATTCAAAGATAAAAATAATATGAAGTATATAGAATGGTTAACCAAGGGAATAAGTAAAAATATAAAGTGGTCCGGAACCACGAGTTTAATTACTAAAAGGAGCAGAAAGAATATTTTCGAATGATGATAAGAAAGTAATACTAAATGATTTTCATATTTTACCGACAAGCGGACATGCCGGTATAAATCGTATGACGAATAATATAAAAAGATATTATTACTGGCCAGGAATGAATAAAGATATTAAAGAATATGTGAATAAATGCGCGAAGTGTCAGACACAAAAACATTCGGTTCATACAAAAGAACCCATGGTTATTACAATCAGGAGCCATTGTGCTTTTGATAAAGTTTTCTTAGATATAGTTGGGCCTTAGGTAAAGATTATTTTAATAAGAATTATATTTTATACTTAAGTAAAGATTATTTTAAGAATTATATTTTAGCTATACAATTAATTACTACTATTTTAATGTGTACTTAAAAAGTTCGTGTTACAGTGTTTCAGTAAATGTTACGAAAGTTTTCGTAGAAAATATCATTTTAACATATTGAATTCCTCATGAAATTGCTACAAACAGAGGATCTGAATTTATATCAGAAACTAAAAAAAAAAGAACTTGTAAACTACAAAATGATAATATAGAATACAAATGTACACTCAGCTACTAAATACACCTCGTATGAGTTAGTATTTGGCAAAAAAATGTGTATACTAGGCAATACACTACAACACTAGTAATTTAGTTAGAGATGTAGAACCTTTATGTATAACCAATGATTTAATTTTGAAAAGAATGAAACAGCTTCCAAGTTAGAAAGTGTATATAATGGTCCGTAGAGTCATTCAGGACTTATCGCCAAATGTTAGAATACAGGAAGAAGGTAAAAATGAAATTTTTCATAAAAATAGGACAAAATTATATGTACCTACTTAAATATATATATCGATGTTTTGTAAAATAAAATAAAAAATACACATGTGATTGTATTTTTTTATTTTTTTTAAGGAAGGGAGATGTAGCATGGTAGTATGTTTAGACTAGACTAAGTTAAGTACGTATTGTTAGTTAATCCTTGTACCCTGTATGTAATCACGTATTGTTTCACTCCTATATATAAGCCCGTGCACCTTCAAATATATCGTCAGTTCATAACCGAACCTCGTGTATTATTCACGTCCTTCACAACATATAAATATTAAAGATTAATAAAAACGTTGGTGAGTAGCGAGCGTACGTCATGCGCAACACATATAGTATACCGCGAGTCAGTGCATTTCCAAAAAACAGTATTCGCCGCGTTGGCTACTCGCTCGCACCATAGTTTTGCCTTGTATTTCCAAAATTACGTGTTTTCTTTATCCCGTCACCTACAATATTATATTATTGATATTATGGTAAACAGACATTCTGGCATATGATTAATATAGTAAACAATGAGTATGACGTATGAAATTATCAGAAACAACAATTATGCCAATTGACTACAATGGCATAATATGAAATTCGGGCAAATGAAATTCTGGCAAGTAAGGGTATACCTAGTAACACTATTCTTAATATACCATTAAACGGAGTTGTGCCAAGAGTATGTATGTTGATCGTATTACTTTAATGTTTTTTGTTTTATTTTGTTGCAGTACATAAAGTCCAAAAATCTGTCAAATGACATAACTGATATAATTCAAGGAATCAGTTACCTGCCTCTGGATAAAAATTCCTTCTTCAAAGTTCTATGTTTTATAGATCTGGTTGAAGTGACATATCCAGATTTCAAATGCATCTCATTTGTGTATAATGAACAGCTCATTTGGTAAGTAAGAAAATGTTGTAGTAAAGGTAATGAGCCTTATATACAGTGTTCCCGGGAATTTTCGTTAACTTCGGCATATTGCAGAGTACATTCACAGAAACAAATTAGCATAATTATTTCTTGTTTTTTAGGGTTCCGTAGTCAACAAGGAACCCTTATAGTTTCGCCATGTCCGTCCGTCTGTCTGTCCGTCTTCGGCTTAGCTCAGTAACCCTTACAACTAGAAAACTGCAATTCGGCGTGGGTACCTATATAAACCAATCACGCCGACAAAACAGTAGAATAAAATCCTGAAAAAATTTTTTTTTAGGGTTTACCTCCCCTACATGTAAATTGGTGATGCATTTTTTTTCTCGTTAAACCTATAGTGTGGGGTATCGTTGGATAGCTTGTTTAAAATTATTATGGGTTTTCTTAAAACTATTTTTCAACTCAGATATGCGTTTGTGAGATAATGGGATTTAAAGCCCTAATTTTTGTTGGAGTCATGTGTGTGTGTCCCGTCCCCCCCTGCCGGCTAAATGGCTACTACTGGGGACGTGAAAAAATTCGTGGCAGTAGTACATATAATGAATTTAAAAGGAAAACTATCACAATTAAGTAGACATAACTAGTTAACTTGTAAGAAATGCACTTAATTTCGGGTGCATTTGTCATTGGAATTTGAACCTTTTGCTGTGGTATGAAAACATTTATTATTCCGGTTTTATAAAAGATAATAACGGTATGCCACTTATTTTGAAATCACCATCACAAGTACAAAAATATAGCTATGCCGAAATAACGATAACGAAATATTATGACTGTGATATCGAAATAAGTTTGCGTTTTTGCCTACCGATTAGTAAGATATGCTATACCTCAATATAACGGTATCGAAAGGTTGTATTGAAATTAGTTGCCGCATTGCCTACCGGTAACCCCACAGATAACCTCCTCTGTGGCTCAATATAACGGTATCGAAACTATGTGATATCGAAATAAGTAGTAGGTACCCTCATTTCCTACCGATTAGTATGCTGTACCTCAAAAAAGGGTATTGAAACGATGTGATATCGAAATAAGTAGCACCATTTTCTACCGATTAGAATGCTATACCGCAATATAAGGGTATCGAAACGTCGTGATATCGAAATTAGTAATCTCGATGTCTACCGTTATTTTGCAATACCACAATATAACGATACTGAAATGATATGTATCTTATTAGATGTTCTACCTTAATTAAGGGTATGACGTCATAACGGAATAAAAATTGTAGCGCTATTAAAAGGGGTTATTATATATATATATATATATATAGAAAGAAAGAAAGAAAGAAAATACATTTATTTAACGTCACAACTTAAGTACACAATAAAAAAGAACAAGCAAACGATAAGGCTTAAATACGAGGACGTTAAACAGGATCCCCACTCAGCATAAAGCCACTGTAAGACACGGCAAGCAGAGGCGCTGATTTTCGGTGGGGACCTAACTTAAAACTATTATAGGTGACGGCACAAACGCCAACAACTGGTAATAACTAAGGAAAATTAAAACAAAATAAATAAACCTAAACACTTAACATAAGTAACAGAATGAAAAATAAAACATTTGATAACACAACAAAACGCAACAAGAAAGTTTAAAAGTTTAATAGCTATAGCAAGTACCGCCAACCATCATACAAATTACAATTACACTTTTTCTCGGGCCTACTGGCTACATGTGATGATGTAATGATGTGATGTGCAGCTAAGCATTAGAAAGAATGCAGAAGGTAAGAAAAAGTTTATATATATATATGTGATGGTTGTCGCTTAGGGCGAGCCACACATATCCTTCCGCCTGAAGGGCGTAGTGAAGGTTTCCAGGCTAACTCAGGGGTAGAAGGGATGTCCACTAGGGTAAATAGAAAACACAGATGGACTCGGTAACAAATATGGGTCTTTTATGCCCTTTATTGAAATAAACTCTTAACCTAAGTAATGGCTGGATAGGTGCCTCATGCACCAGCAAGATACGGGTCCCGTAGGACGTTTCGGGAACGCGGTCGCGGATCGCTCGGTAAGGATGCTACGGTGGAGTCTCAGCCGCACGCACTCGGTATGCCCAGGCCGCGCCTGCTGAACTCCCTAAACTAATCCCTGATGGGTACGCTCTCGGCAAGCCTAGGCCGCGCCCTTCAGGTATCTCCCGGTGGAGACTCAGCCGCACGTACTCGGTACGCCCAGGCCGCGCCTGCTGAGCTCCCTAATCTAATCCTGGCAGGCACGCACTCGGTAAGCCCAGGCCGCGCCCGTCAGGAGCCCTACGGTGGAGTCTCAGCCGCACGCACTCGGTAAGCCCAGGCCGCGCCTGCTGAGAACTCCCTACCTAAATACCTAGGCACGCACTCGGTAAGCCCAGGCCGCGCTCTAGGTGCAGTCGACCCCTGCGACCGTCTCGGGACAATGGCAAAGACCGACTGACTGTGTCGCTGCGCGCGCTCCCTTTTATGTGGTCGACCGGCGCCGGTGTGTGCGTGTGACGCGATGCGGCCGGCTCCATGTGTTCGTGTAGCATGTGGTAGCCGGACCGTGCCTTGACGCGCTGCGGTCGGCCCCGGTGTATGCAGGTGGCGGTGTAGCCGGACGGCGTCTTGGTGCAGGCGTGCGTCATGCGGCGCGCGCTGCGGCCCGTGTTGCGAGGTTGAACCGTCGCATATATATATATATATAAAAGCTGTTATGACGTCACAGTTAAGAGCCATTTACACTGGTTAAATCTGCTAAACTGATTAAATTAGTATATATTAGTATAAACTATGTCCCCTTGCAATTAACAGAAATTGTCAAAAACACGTACTTAATATATTTAAAATTGTGTAACATGCACTTTCATGAATTCTAAATTCAAATTTAAGAGTCTGTTTACAAAGATTACAAAGTTTAGCTAAACTTTTGAATAAAAACGTCTTTATTAGGGACTAATTTTGAAACCATCCTGGGACTATTCCTTTGTAGGAAACCACGTCAAAGTTAGTAGCACCTTACAAAACTATCATCAATATTTTTATATCTGCTTCCCAGGAATGCACTGTCAACGAATGACATGCTTACGCTGTACCAGTACTTAGTACAAAAGCTGCTCCCTGAGCAAATAGAGAAAGAACTCCAAGGTGGGGCAGTAGCTGCGGCACAAAGGCATGGACGTTTCATCATGCCTCGGGATGGTATTCGAACACAAGAGGATTTACAAGTCCTCACTAAAGTTCATGTTATGCTTGAAGATGAGCAAGAAGAGAAAGAATATTATCTCATCATTTACAGGACATTAAGCGCTACAGTATGTTTTACAGTGGATGGTCAGTATGTATTGATGCACATGTGGTTATAAACAACGGGATCTAAATACCATTATTACCATCGCAAGGTCTATGTTTGCCTTTTGCATTTTTTATGTGTTTTAATGATTTTCATTTCATTTTAACAAGCTTTATATTAACTGCCCTACCTGGCTGGAGTAGCTGGGTTGTCACATGAAACATGACTGTAAAAGCTATAATGCTAGCTAGCATGACAGGTTTTATGGTCATGTCCAACGTGACACTATGGTACTTTTGGATCTATAGTCCTAGCTTCCCTGGAGTGCACAAGAGACCAAAAATGAAAACCTGACTGCTTACTCACTCATGTGGAGCGTTGAAAATGTCGGAAAAAAATCAATTTTTTTTTTCGGGAATTTATAAATTTTTCGTTTTTTTTTCGGATTTTTAACGAAAAAAACCAATAAGTCATTGTGACAACTCAACTGAACTGACACGGATGTCAATGGCAAAGTAAGTCTATAGTCATTCACCTACCCACCAGTATTAAGAAAAATAACGGATTGAAACCTGTTTAAATCGTTTTTTTTTCGGAAAAATTGAAGCGTAAAATCACATGGTTTTTTTTCGTAAAAATCCGAAAAATACGAGCCGTTTGGAAAGAAACGGGATTTTTTCCGGAAATTTTCAACGCTACTCATGTGTGAAATCCCATGTAACTAAGTAGTCAGACTGCAGCATACCGAGAAAAAAGACGTATCTACATACATGCACTCATACATTACTCTCTTCATTCAAACATTACTTCCATGGAAGTCATGTAGAAAACACGACGTTATTTATCTATTTGATATTGTTACAGTTAATACCAACCTCAAACTAGAGACATTCAAGTCGCTGGACGCATTTATCGGGCCGAAACTATCCTCCATAGCTTCAGCCATCAGCGAGCAGTGTGCCCTCCACGCGCTGCAAACCGCTCAGCTCTCGAGCAACGATCACAAGTTTGTTTACTTTAACAGGCTTAATCTTGCTTTTAAAACCTCTGTAAGTATAAAAGTTCTTAGGTCAACTTTCTGGTTCATTAGGTAAAGGATCGCCCACATCAAATAAAATACGCTGACTGTGATAACGCAGCGACATGTATGTAAAATACAAATCGTAATGGGTGAGCCGCGGAAGAGGGTATACGCGGCGTCAAGGTGCGGTGTCCTTTAAGCCTTAGAAGCTCAGTCATATTGTAGGTACTGACTTTGCCATACAAATTGCAAAACGACGCCCCCATGACAAACCTCACATAATGCTGACCAGGCTTATTCTTTACATGTTCAAGTCATTGTTTCTGAGGCAATGTTTATATCTAAACGATTTGTCGAATGTTGTCTATAAATATTGTTTCAGAAACAAAATGTTTCATAAAGCAGTCTTAAATTGTAATATGTTTTCAGTCTCCTGTTAATAAGTTGTTACCTTCAACCACCATAAAGCCGGAAGTTTTAAGTATAATCGCTGGGGTACATGCAGATAGAAAAAGGTAAAATCCTCAATTAAGCAGCAGGGTATAATATTTGGCATTGAAAGTTGATGTTGATGAGACCCATTATTCTTTATTTCAGTTTGGGAAATTATGGAGAAGTAATTATCAAAACTCCTGATGAGTATTGGATTACAGGCAAATCATCAAATGAGAGAGAATTTTATGTCATAATCCAGGAAAAGAACGCAAATTTGAAGGAAATTGCAGGTAGGTACTTCTAACTAACTACTAAACCTAAAATCGATGACTAGTACCCATCAGAGATGGGCAAAAATTTATTTGAATAAGAATAAGAACTGAATTTTTATTCTTATTCGAATCGATTTGAATAAGAATAATTCTTGCGCTCGTTATTTAAAATAACATGGAGGTGAATAAATCATGCTACTTTTGTTTTAAATAAGGATTAAAATACGGAATAATTATTCCACAGATGGGGTTATTCTAACTAACATTTTATTTAATTTTAACGTTATTCAAATAAGGATAATTTTGTGGTAAAAACAATTAAGTTGATTTTTACACAATGGATTTTTTTAGTTGGTAAGTTTTGACGAGTTCTTTTCATTACACTTGGTGATGATGTTCTAATGATGGAGTGAGGAGGTGGATAGTGGAACTCCTCAATGGCTACTTGTATACCCCTTGAGTTTGGGCTCATTTAGTGTGATTTGACGAGTTATATACATTTAACTTGGTAACGATGGTCTGATGATGGAGTCAGGAAGTGTATAGTGGAACTCCTCAATGGCTACTTGTATACCCCTCGAGTTTGCGCCCATTTGGTGTGATTTGACGAGTTATATACATTTCACTTGGTGACGATGGTCTGATGATGGAGTCAGGAGGTGTATAGTGGAACTCCTCAATGGCTACTTGTATACCCCTCGAGTTTGGGCTCATTTGGTGTGATTTGACGAGTTATATACATTTCACTTGGTGACGATGGTCTGATGATGGAGTCAGGAGGGGGATACTGGAACTCCTCAATGGCTACTTGTATACCCCTCGAGTTTGGGCTCATTTGGTGTGATTTGACGAGTTATATACATTTCACTTGGTGACGATGGTCTGATGATGGAGTCAGGAGGGGGATAGTGGAACTCCTCAATGGCTACTTGTATACCCCTCGAGTTTGGGCTCATTTGGTGTGATTTGACGAGCTATATACATTTCACTTGGTGACGATGGTCTGATGATGGAGTCAGGAGGTGTATAGTGGAACTCCTCAATGGCTACTTGTATACCCCTCGAGTTTGGGCTCATTTGGTGTGATTTGACGAGTTATATACATTTCACTTCAAGCACATAAAAAATATTACTTGGACCTGAAACATCTTGTCATTGAGGCCATCCACAATGAGAAGCGTGCCTTCTTCCAACACGAGATTAATAATATGACTGACTCAAAGACCCTTTGGACCAACTTGAAGCGGACTGTTATTCCAGATTTCCGGACGCAAACAGATCTCCCGCATTATTTTGACGACCCTGACTTATTGAACCGACATTTTCTGGATATACCAGGTACACGGGACGTACCAATATCGGACATGACTTTTTATGAGTTTGACAGACACTGC
Source organism: Epinotia bilunana (assembly GCA_947049275.1). NCBI lineage: Eukaryota > Metazoa > Arthropoda > Insecta > Lepidoptera > Tortricidae > Epinotia > Epinotia bilunana. The sequence goes on from OX346264.1 coordinate 15,170,203, forward strand.
AATAAAACTTTTTCCCTTTCACCTACGACTGTTGCAGCTGTCACAAAAATATTGACATCAATTAAGACGACTGCAAAGGGACTCGACATGATTGACATTGACATGCTACTGTTGACGCTGCCTAGGACTGCTGACATACTGACGCACATTATTAACAGAAGTATACAGACTATGACTTTCCCGGTGGACTGGAAAATTGCTAAAGTGACTCCATTACCAAAAAAGCCAAATCCACCTAACCTGTCCGAGCTCCGTCCCATAAGTATTCTCCCTTGCGTATCAAAGGTAATCGAGCGAGTGGTCTGCAACCAGCTCTCGGCATACCTGGAGGAAAATGGCATCCTACCTGAGCTACAGTCAGGTTTTCGCAAGGGTCGATCGACAGTTACTGCGTTGCTCGATGTAGTCGACAATATCCTACAGGCTCGGGATGTTGGGGAGAGTACCATTCTCGTTCTTTTGGATTTTTCGAGAGCTTTTGATTGTATAAACGTGTCCTTACTTCTATCGAAGATGTCATATTACGGGTTTGATGTTTCTGCGGTGAAGTGGTTTGATAGTTATCTCTCCGGCCGCGTGCAGACGGTGGCGTTGCGTAGGATGGATGGTGGCACTTTGCGGTCCGCTCTTTGCCCTGTGGAAAGAGGTGTGCCGCAAGGTTCAATACTGGGTCCCCTGCTTTTTATATTGTATAGTGCTGACGTCACTCACAATATAAGAGGCAGTAGATACCATCTTTACGCTGACGACCTCCAGTTATACCTCTCTAGCGCGCCCACGGACATATCTGTTGCGGTCGATACACTCAACGCAGACCTAAAACGTATTTCTACTTGGTCGGAAAAGAACTGCCTAGTCCTTAATCCGAATAAGTCGAAATATGTTGTTTTTGGGTCAGAGCATCAAATCCGTAGTACCATCAGTAACCTCGAGACTTTGACTACCGGTAAGGTTGCTATCATGGGCGAACCAATAGAGAGGGTGGTAGAAGCAACTAACCTTGGCCTCCTCATGGACGGCAAGCTGCGCTTTGAGAACCACGTACTAAAAGTTGTGAGTAACTGCTTCTACCGCCTTAAAGTTCTTTACAATGTTCGCGATTACTTAAGTGTTGATTTGCGTGTTAACCTTTGTGAATCGCTGATATTGTCAAGATTAAACTATTGTGATGTTGTCTATGCTGGCTGCATTACTGGTCGTACAAAAAAGCTCATACAGCGAGTGCAAAACGCATGCATTCGTTTCTGTTTCCGAGTCCCACCCCGCTCCCATATCACTCCCTACTTGAACGCCGCTGGTCTGCTGAACATGCCTGCACGCAGACGGCTTCACCTCGCCACTCTTCTCTTTGGCATAGTGCGATCTGGGGTCCCAGCATATTTGCTGAGTAGACTTGTATGGCCCAAGAGTGCGCGTAGGTGTAAGGCGATGATTCTGGTGCCAAAGCATCGGACCGCGGCGTTTCGAGGTAGCTTCAGGTTCGCGGCGTCCAAGTGTTGGAATGATCTCCCCCCACCTATCCAAGGAGCGTCTAGCAGGTATACCTTTAGGCGCCAGCTTAAGGGCTACTTGTTGACGCTCCAAAAATCCCAACCCTAACAAATCCAGCACTTTATTTAATTTTTAACCATTTTTTTTTTGTAAACATCCCAACCGTTTCGCGTTTTTCACATTGTTTTTCATCCCATTGTGCTTGTGTCACATATTTAACAGATTTAGTATATAAATTATTTATTTATTATGTGTATAAGTTTGTATCGGCAGTATGTTGTGTTGCGTTCCGTGGGTCACGTACGGTGCTGTCTGAAAATCAGCGCTGTAGGTGTCTTTCTGACACCTTGGCATAATGCTGAGACAGTGACCGATTCACTGCCGCGAAGACACACACATTATGTGTCAATTGTATTGTATCTGTACTCCCTTTGTCTCTGTGTGTCTTTTGTGTAGTGAATAAATGTTTTCTTTCTTTCTTTCACTTGGTGACGATGGTCTGATGAAGGAGTCAGGAGGTGTATAGTGGAACTCCTCAATGGCTACTTGTATACCCCTCGAGTTTGGGCTCATTTGGTGTGATTTGACGAGTTATATACATTTCACTTGGTGACGATGGTCTGATGATGGAGTCAGGAGGGGGATAGTGGAACTCCTTAATAGCCACTTGTATACCCCTCGAGTTTGGTCTCATTTGGTGTGATTTGACGAGTTATATACATTTCACTTGGTGACGATGGTCTGATGATGGAGTCAGAGGTGGATAGTGGAACTCCTCAATGGCTACTTGTATACCCCTCGAGTTTGGGCTCATTTGGTCTGTTTTGACGAGTTTTATACATTACATTTGGTGACGATGGCCTGATGATGGAGTCAGGCGGTGGATAGTGTAACTCCTCAATGGCTACTTCTATACCTCTCGAATTTGGGCTCATTTGGTCTGTTTTGGCGAGTTCTATACATTGTACTTGGAGACGATGGTCTGATGATAGTCAGGAGGTGGATAGTGGAACTCCTCAATGGCTTACTTCTATACCTCTCGAATTTGGGCTCATTTGGTCTGTTTTGGCGAGTTCTATACATTATACTTGGAGACGATTAGGGTTTCTTCTCGAGTTGTCTCGAACTCGAGACAACTCGAGAATTTTGGCTTCATTCGAGACGAGAAAAAAAAGACTGGAACTCGAGAATTCTCGAGTTCCGAACATAAGGTACGGACTGAAGTCAATCGCGCCTATTCACCTACGGCCCGGCCAGGATATCGCGCGGCGGCGACGGTCAAGAGCAGCGGCCATGGAAGCAGCATAGATTGGAGCGAGTTGCACATGATTAAAAGACTGTAAAATTCGATTATCAATCTATAACTTGAATATTTAATTACTTTTTTTATATCATTAATGTTCTTATATTAATAGATGCCTATTTTTCAAGACATTAAAAGTCGTGCTTCTGTTTCTGATACCATTAAGTTCATTTAGATTTATAAAAATATCTCGATCAGTATTAATAAATGTGACATTCTGTTTTTTTATGATTATTGTAATTGCATCCTAGACCATAGTCACATAATTTTTTGATTTCAGTTTTAATAAGTTTTAAGGTTTTGATTTGTATGTAAGATTTTAATAATTGTTTGTTGTTTTTATATTAATTGATTTTTTGCTAGTCAAATTTGAATTAATGTTTGTTTAAAAGAACATTTTCATTTACTTAACCAGTGGTGCAATAAAAAACTTATCATTTATTTGTTTGATTTACCAGAATTTTACAGTTCCCTCGAGTTTGATAGATTTCTAACGCGCCCCGCCCCGCCCACTGCAAGCCCCCTGAGGCACTGGTCCCACCGCCGGCTAGTAAGCTAGAAAAGTTGGGCGAGTAGCATTACATTGCGGATCTGTAAAGGTCGATTGATCACACTGTGCCTGGTCAGCACGCAATGAACCGTTACTCGCCCAACTTTTCTAGCTTACTAGCCGGCGGTGGGACCAGTGCCTTGCGGAGGATCGAATTGCCGCCATTGCTGTTGTCATTTTTTTGTTGGTTTTTTGCTGTTAGGAAAGTAGAATTGTGAACCCGTCTTAGAGTACGTATGATACTCGTATGTGTGTAGATAAAGTAGTGTATGTGTTAAAACACTCGACTCTAATTTTAGGGCCTCTCATTATGGATCAGTTGCGTAACTACTATAATTGCACCAAAATAAAAATAATTACACATCAATTACCTAACACTAAATTAGGCAGCAAGAGGCAGGCAGGTATTAATGAAATATTTTACGTAATGATCTTTTTCTTTTTCACAGATGAAGTCAAACGAATATGCGATGTACAAATGAAAGGTATATTCTTCTACCCTATATAAGTTGTGAAAGGAAATTAGGAAAACATCCTTTTATTTACTGTAAATGTCACACATTCATTATATTTACTAATATATTTATTAAAAACTGGAACTTTATTTTTTTAATACCTCTTTTAGGACAGTTCAATAAAACTAAATCATAATGTGAATAAAACATGTCTTTATTTTATAAATACAATTAAACTCTGTTATATTCTAAATTAACTTAATCTAATGCTAGTCCACTGATACTTTCTCTTTATTCTCGTCTGTCTGAAAAACCCTTTTATACATCTTAATAACAAGTTCTCTATTCTCGTAGGCCCAAGCCAGCAGGACCAGGGCAAGGCATACTGCGCCAACAACAATATGTAGTATAATGGACACATGTGACAATTTATTTTCAGACACTTTACATACACATCCAGCTATAAACAACACCAACAGGAAGACTTTTCCAACGTTCAGTCCATCCAAAGGCTTATATCCAGTATCTTTATATTTATTACTTATAAAATGAATACTATGCATGATTCTGGCAAACATGTTAATGCAGTTCGAAATTATAAAACCCACTGGTCCAAATGTATAAGTCAAAATATAGGATAAAAACAAAAAGCTAATAGAAAAGAATACCATTAAATAATTATAACTGTTAAGTTGAGCACTTGTCATTGTAGCAAATGTGTAGCATTCAGTGACTCCATTTACTGCCAGCAGCACTATTGCAAGGGAGTGACTCCGGAGAAGTTGCACCGGCAACCCACTTGCAACAAATGCTTCACCTCCATACATCCACAGTAAAGTGTGAGCATAGCTCTGGCCAAACACTAGGACTATGAGCCCAATAGAACTGACAGTTTTGCAGACTTGAGACAACACTACACAGGATTCCTGAATTTTGTGTTGATCTTGTTTGTGAAGTGGCAAGTCTCTGCTTACCATTTGAGTGAAATAGAAGTAGCTACTGTCCTCAATTGGTCTAAATATGAACCTAGCTGCTAGGCTCCCTAAATTATTGACCACATCATAAGTTGCCTGTTCAGAGAAGCTCATGACCGGGCTTACAGACATCACATACTTCTCTCCCTCAGTCAACAACTGCTTGACCACACCCTGCTTGGCAAAACTCACAGTTAAAGAACTCAATTTCTTGTTAAATGATGATTTTACAGACCCCAACCATTTAGGAAAAAAATCTTTAAGAGATGTAAAATTGAAGTCATCCATATTCTCATACAATTTTTGCAATATAGTCTCTGGCACAAGTTTATTCTTAAGAGCTCCTTTGGCATATAATGGTTTATTTCTAATGTACCAATAAAAAAATAAGTAATAGAATATACCTACAGCAGCAATGCTGCAAACTTGTGCTAATGAAAATGCAATCAAAGCTAATGATCTATCATAAATAATTATGGATAGAAATATGACTGTTCTAGTGAAAATGTGTAGAGTGTCTAAAGCTACTTTTAGTTTCACAAAACAAAACAGTTGTGCAAGTAATGCCATGTTAGCTGAACACAGCTCTAAGACACAGGACAATGCCACACTCCAGCAGCCAAATGCATACTGAAAAGCATATTCAGGATTGCCCAGTGGTAATATGTTTAACCAGATATAGACAAACACTAATGATAGGACACAGCTCAGAGGAACAGAGAGCCAAATTTGATTAACAATTTGATACCAGCTGAATTCATCTTTTTGGCCGAGGCATGCACGGTTGAAAGGCTCTCTGCTGAGGAACAAAATAGTGCTCTCAAGGAGCAGCAGACGCACATTCATGATACCTAAAACCTCATGGCCAACATTCCTGATCACCCATGCATTGATAATGAATGTGACACAACGGAATATTATTTGGAAGATTATATTAAATGATGCATTTTCAAGACTACTCATCAGTAAGTTTCGTCCCATGATGACTTAGATTGAAACTGGTCAAACAACAACTGAATTGGGTTCACTTGCTGGAAGAGATATGTTCCTCTTAACAACATATATTTTCTTATTGGACATGCAAATCAGAAACCAGTGGTCGTCATACGTTATGGATATTTTCTTGAATTGTTCACTGGGAGAAAAGGCCACGGGATCAACCCTGAAAAAAGGTAACAATGTTGCATGATTCATAGGAAACCAGGCCTCTTTGTTCTGACTAGCAATTAAATACCATTTATACAGGATAATATAACAGTACGAACTTGTTTGATAAACTGATAAGGTCCGTTATTATCGTGGCTACACGCTCGTCATTCTCCAGCTCCCCGCCAGACTCGAGAACAGCCCCGTCCTCTGTAAGCACCAGGTAACCGATTTGGTCTGGAATTTTGTCCATTATAGCTGCAACATTACATAAATTACTTATTCCAATACGGTTACTGATATGATACGACACCCTTTTTGAAGATTACGATGTTTTTAATTATCAAACTCACTTCACAATTTTTTGACAGCGGTCGACAGCACAGCAGACGAGACTTTTTAACTTTTGGACACGTTCCAATGCGGATAGATGCATTTTATTTTTCTGACGTTGCGACCCCTGCAACATTTGTAAAACTATTTGTTTTGTTTGGAAAAATATATCGTCATGGTTCGTTGCCATTTTCAAATGTCCTACTAATTTCTAGACATTTTAACACTTCATCCTTAAAAAACATTATACTCGTTTTGGAACGGGTTTAGTTTATTCAAGGCATACATTTTAACGCTCGAAATCGCATACGTGACTGTCCATTGACACACTTAAAAAAAAGTGACATGTTTCGTAGTACTTGCGTAGTACCTATGACGTTATTCGATTTCATTTCGATTCGATACTTGATTACGCGAAATTGTAAAGAGAATTTTTCTGAAATACAATAATATTGTGATTTTATTTGTTCCCTGGGCCGTATGAAGAAAAATACAATTCATTAACACAGGTTAGTCTACTATATATATATATATAAAGCATTCAAATTCACTCACTGGATCTATTTAACATATTTGTTTCATTTTTATTATGATGTCTAATTGGCAATCAGCAGAAATCTAGACGTAGCACTTGTCCTGCTGATTACAAATTCTGCATATATATTGATGTTGATATAGGTCATTCTATTTTGTCGATATATAAATCAGTTATATATGTCACTATACTTAACATACATGCTTTGTATAGTAGCCATAGACCTTCAAATGTTCCTTTAGGTGCTTCCATAATAAAAACATATTGTGATATTGTGTCACAATATGGGATGTTTTATCTGATAAAATGTATTTTTGTTGTTGTTATATAAGGGAAAGGTTTATTTGAAAAGCTTTTCTGAATATGTAATGTATTTTGTCATGGAGGTTTTCTATGTATTTAAGTATTTATGTTTAGTATGTTTATCGTCGTCTAGTACCCATAGTACAAGCTTTGCTTAGTTTGGCACCAGGTATATATATATATTATGAGTCATCTATAATCAAATCCAAATTTGCTATAGGTACTTCCTTGAAAAAACAGCTATCTTTGTCAAATTACTATCTTGGTCTACATAACGTACAAAAGGTTCATAGCTTTGAACTGCAATAACCGGATACAGATATTTAGGTTTGTATATTTCCTGTAGACATTGCCAAACTGTAACAGAACTATAACAAGTTGCTAAAAATCTGTGTTTAAACCATAACTCACACATTCAATAGTTGTTAACTATTGAGCACAGAAAAGACTGGTTGTTTTTTTTCTCTGTATGATGACATTTACACTCTTTAATGTATGATTTAATATTAATTTCATAAATTTGATGACATATTCTCACGGAATAACAAACAATTGGAAGTGGTGAGTGGGCGTGCCCGTGTCTCCGAACATGAGAGTAAATAGGCTCACTTCTTGCACAGATTATTGTCATTCTCACTCATCTACCAACCGCACACGGCAAATGACATGCGTAAAAATATTTAAAAAATATGTTTTTATTAATGGAAAATGCTATATTGCGCTGTTAGAAGCTGCTCAAATAACAGCACAATAAAAAATGTGTCTCTTGGAGGAATTTCCTATCATTGGTACAGATTTATTTAGAATATATAGAAATAATAGCATTTTCAATTTTTATCAGACCCAGTTTTGCGCCAGTAGTCAAGGGAATGTCAGTTCTAGCATTAAGTTCTTAATCCTGTGTATTTTTCGCTATTCTGAACGTTAAGTTCGAGAACGTTCCGAGGTTTGCTACGCAAATGCTGTGGCTAAGGTTGATAATTGTTATTGATTGATTGAAAACTCAGCATTTAATAGCTTTAAACTTTTATGAACATAATGAACATAAGTAATATCTAAATAATATGCCATATAAAATAAAATAATTACTCTTCCCAACAACACAACTAAAAATGATTTTTTTTAAATTGCAACAACATTCATAATAATAGTAAATTATTGCAGAGGCCGGGAAATAGCAATTAACATATTTGTTTTTTCTTTTAGAATTTTATTTTGTAACGAATGTTTTCCTTTTTGAGACTTTAAATATGTCACTTCTGTCTGCCACTTGTACACGAGAAGAGTTTAAAATCTGTGCCAACTAAAAAAACAAGCATGTGAGAAAACTTAAAGCACACTCCAATGGATGCGATTTGTCACACCAACTTGCTATGGCTAGAATCAAAGGTAGGTATGTATTGCTGTCTCACTTCAACTACTACAATTTGTTGTGACTTTATGCTAGGTATGTAATAGCCTGTAAATTTACGCTTATTTGGCTGTTTGCAGTGTTTTTGTATTGTATTCGTTAAGGATTGTAATGAAACGGTAAAAAAAGAATAGTAATGTAATTTCATAAACTTTCTTTATATAAAAGTAATGATTGTTTACTTTTGAATTGACGAGAACTTTACGTACAATTTTTGCTACAATAAGGCAATCATTTCCGAGCATATTGGAGAAATATTGTTTTTACTATAAATGGTATTCATAATTATATACTTAAGGGTTACCTTTGTTTTACCAAAAAATTTTTGACAAATTATCATTTCCCAAAAAAAATTCGTAGAATTCCATTTGCCAAATAATCGTTTGCCAAATTAACACTTGACAAATAATTCTTTGGCGAACCTAATGTTCGGCATGTTCACGTTTAAGCAATATCTCGTTTACCAACTAGTACTTTGATCAAATTTCATTCAGTCAAATATGTTAGTTGGCATAATCAGGGTGGCCACTTTCTGGAAAACCGGGAAAACCGGGAAAAGTCAGGGAATTTCGTTGGTCATGGAAAAGTCAGGGAATTGTCAGGGAAATTTAATGGAGGTCAGGGAAATAAAATTTGTCTCTGTATGTACCTAATAAAAAGAAAAAAAATTAATAGTTTTACCATTTCCAAACATTATTATCTACTACGATAATAGGTATAGGTAAATGCGACCGCGCGGCGCATGTGCCACTGTATTACTCGGAAATCGCCGCCGGTTTTACGTTCTCTATACTACCTATTCTGCTATAGCCCTGCGCCTGCGCGACGTGAAACTACAAGGTTTTCAGGCTCGAGTTTCATTAAAATTTTGTGCAGTACGTTGGCTCGAGAACTGCGTTGTCGATCGCGCCACTAAAATTATACCCAACGTTGAAAAATATGTGCAGGAAATTAAAAACGAAAACAAAGCACCTGACAGAGCAAGTTTTAGTAAATGCTGCATTGGAAGACAAATTATTAAAAGCTAAATTGGCCTTTTTTCAATCGGTGGCGGTGCAAGTGGAGCCATTTTTAACATTATTTCAATCCGACGCACCACTTGCTCCACTTTTATACGAATGACTTTTGGCCACACAAAAAAAAACATGCAGAGTTGTTAAAGCGGATGTATTGGATTCTGCCACTAATATCACGTCGATTGACTTGAAAAGGGAGTCTAATCTGATAAACACGAAAGAAATCGACTTGGGCTTCGCTGTAAAGAATGCTCTTCGAAATAGCCGCGATATCAATGATATCGATATCTTGCGTTTTCGTCAAGACTGTCGAAGGAATCTGATAGAATTTTGCGTGTCATTGTGCCAGACATCCCCACTTTCGTATGCTTTGACTAAAGGAATATCTTGTTTCGATCCCGCAATCGCAGTCAATACAGAATTCCGACGACTAGAGAGGCTCGATAAAGTGTGGGACATATTTGTCAAAAATAACCGGCTTTTAGGATATGAA